>CM060929.1:270492027-272992027 GCA_030765085.1 Allium cepa
TTGAATTTCTCCTGGAACGACATTCTGGCCTCGGCCCGACGATTGACACGTTTTGCTATCTTCGTCCACTAAGCCAGAATTGACTTATGCAAAGTTCCATAGCTAATACTGCACGACACATGGTGAATTAGTCTCGACTCTTCCAATGGATTTGGACTTATCTTGCTTTGCTTTTTGCACGCTCGGTGTCCCTACAATGAGAAGAATTTTCTGCATCGCTTCGAACAACGAATCTGTTATCGATCATTGATCGACAATAGGTAAGTGTAGAGGAAGATAAAAAAAAATGGAGCCGATGCGGGATATCCTTTTCCTTTGCCACTGCGAGCGAACTATCTAGATGGGATAGAGCATTTATAGTGTTTCAGATATCGAGCCCCCTATAGAGAGCACATTGCAATTGCCCCTGCACACACTTGAAATCCATTATGTCGGCATGAATTAGTAGTTCTTCGGAATTCAAGTGTTATAGGGGAAATCGTTAAATTAGAATAGAATCACCTGACGTTTTGAATGCAAGTTCTGTTCTTTTAGAATGAAGTATCCATCTTCACGCCGTAAGTCAAGCGGAGGAAGCGTGGCACTTTCATAAGCCGAGTCATCGCCCGTCGCCCTTTCTCCTTCCACTTTACAAGATGAATACGACAAATTACTCCCGGTAGGTCCAGTCTTGGATCGAATGCCATCTAACATTAGAGTACTACTCAACCCTCCAAAGAGAGCTTCTTCGGTGGTTTCCAATAAGGTTTTGCATAATATCTTTGTGCAACATGGTATCCCAAAGGAGGATGTATGTCTATCGGAGAGGAACGAGTTTGCTCACATGCCTTCTCCGAGATACACTGCTTGCCATCGGTACATGTGTCTGAATGGAGCTGTGTCACCCTTTAATGACTTTCTACACGGGACTCTTTCAAACTTAGGCATTGCCCCATTCTAGATTCATCCAAATGGTTATGCCATCTTGACTTGCTTGCATATTCTTTTCATGCGATCATTCAACCGTGCCCCAAGCTTTGACGAGTTACAGTACTTTCTTTCATTCAAGAGGAGTGATAAATATCCGTCCTTGATCGTAATTGAAGCTAATAGGAACCAAAAAATCATCTTGCGTCTATAGAGCAATCCATCCCAGTTCAAGACCCAATATTTCTTCGTTCGATGCCTAGAGCGGTTTCACCGTCTTTGGATGACAGGGGGTAAGTTCCTTTCCTTACATATCGAGTTTCGATGCATCGTTTTGGAATTTCTAACAAATCGTATACTTCTTGCAGTTATCCCAAGGCCAAATAGGGACGTGTCTCTTCTCGAAGTTTTTCGGACTCCAAAGGCTACTGATGTTGAGGAAAGATCCATCAAAGTTTTGTTGACCAATGAAAACTTGCACTGATACGGATTACTGCATCTGGGGAGATCCGCTATCCAAGTTGAGGTACTCTCCCCCACTCGATCACACACGATCTACTTCTTCTTCTCACGATTTCGAAGAAGGCGCTTCTCAAGAGAGAAAGGGATTATCCGAAGAATCAGCCAAGAGGCTTGCAAAGGAGGAGATGCTACTAAGGCCGTAGCTAGCGGCTCAGTCAGAATACCTCAGATCCCATAAGAAGGAGAAGAGGAGTTCCAACAGAAAGAAGCCAAGGCCATAATAGGCTTAGAAAAAGAGGAGGGGCAACTCGAGAGTAGTAGCAATGAGTCCACCTCTAGCGATGACTTCTATGCATAATCCGATGATGGGATTTGGAATCATGTGATGAGATTCCAGGAATGAGTATCGTCCTTTCAAGCTCACCTCCTCTAGATACGAGCGATAAAGACAATGCCCCAAAAATTAAAGAGCATCAGGATTCTCCTAGTAAAGATGCTAGCACGGAGTTTGGAGATCTGAGTGATGTTTACATCGATTTCGACGTCCTTATGAGGGAGGATTTAAAATTTGAGGAGGTGCTCCCTCATTTGACTGGTATTGCCCCTAAAGTTCGGCCCATTATGCATACAACGGTCGCATTATCCAGTTCGTGATGATGCTTTAGGCCTTCCCTCGAAACACACTACACATTTCACTAGGGTTACACTTGCTTTCGCACATCCTACTTATTTTTATCTCCCATTACTGAGATTTTTTATTTTTTCTTGTTGTTAGGTATGATGAGAGGACATGGCCACTATGTGGACTTCAAGGAATTTACTGACTCCCGGCGCTAGTCCAAGTGTTCCTTCGGCCGTCACCAACCATGGGAAATGGAGGAAGAGTATAGAATAAGAAAGGACGTAGAGGACGAAGCACGTTGCCAAGACAAAAGAGATCGAAACCGGTCTTACAAAGGAGGGTACAAGAAGAGGAGGACTTTTGATGAGAGCGAGGAGCCATCGAAGAGGTCAAAATTCGATCACCGTCCCCATTCTTCAAAGCAGCAATCTTTTTCTTCGACGCACTCTTTAATTGGCCAAGAAATCCCTGTCACTTCTACCCCTAATCCACCTTCAACTTGCATCCCACCATCTTCTTCCGTGCTTGCCTCTGGTGCTTCGCATCCCCACTAGAGACCTTCCAACATTCTTCCGTCGGGTCCTCTCAAACTTGAAGCAGTGCTCCTCGGGTGGTTCCTAAGGGAAGTTAAGTTTGATTGTGATCTCCATCCAGTCCGTTGAAATTCTTACATACCACACCTTCAGGCTATTCAAAATGATTTAGACCAGGCCGAAGGGTGGGAAAAATTATGTAAGCAGCTGGTACGTACCAGTCGAAACAACTACTAGGAAATCCTCTCTTTTGAGTCAAAGAAGGATGATTTTGAAAGATCATTGTCATATCACGATTTCAAAATTAAACCGCTAGAGGAGGAAAAAGAAGCGACGTCGCAAGAGTGAAAAAGGAATGCCGACTTGCTGGAAGAAGTGAAAAAGGCTCACGGAAGAATAGAGATTGTCTATAGGGATGAGATAAAAAAGGCCCACGTGGTGGAGGTGAAATTAAAAGAAGAAGTGGCTACTCATAGCGCAATGATTGAAGCCCAGAAGAAAACTATCTCTGACCATGATCTTATCATCGAAGGGCACAATAATACTATCTCCAATCAGACTGCGACGATCACCCGACAGTAGGACCAAGTTGCGTAGCTTAGCACTGCCAAGTCTCACATCGGGGTCGAAAGGCATCCGCTACGGCGGATTACCTAGAGCTCCAAAGCTCTTTCAAGAGGAAGATGGAAAAGATGGATGAGACCATCTTGAATTTTTATGTCAACTCTCTACTTCATCAAGGGAGCCTTAGCTACTTGGGCCTGAAATTTCCATGCACTCTCGTTGCGGTATGGGAGGAGATCTTGGCCCACTTTCGTGACAGCGGTGACATTTACACCGAGCGAGAGCTAGAAATCACCTATCTTAACGGGAAATCAAAGAAAGCATTATTGGAGGGTCAGGATATACTGCATATTAAGAGAGAGAAAGAGGCTGTGATGCTGCCATGTCTGCGCCTGTCGAAGAACTTATAGAGCCTTTCATTTCTGGCACCGGCGAGGCATCGGAGCAGCCCTACAATTTTCCGACAAGTTCTGGGCATAGGGCTTACCCTTAGATCATAGAACCGTCTAAAGAGGGTGAAGGGTGAATACGAAGTTGACATTCTTGGCCACTCTTCTGGCGTGGGTCATCCTCCCATTTCTCCTAAGTTTGGGAGCCTTTAGCTTACGTCGTAAGAGCAGGAAGAATTTAATGCTTTCATATTTTATCTTATAGATTCGTCTACCTTTCCTGTTGATGTCCCAACTTCCTCGGTGCCTGGACCTACTGCTATTTCCATAGCCTCCATGCCCGTTTCCATTCCTGTTCTTGCTTCTTTGTCCGTATTTGGCTCGCAGTCGGGGCCGGAGACCGAAAAGATAGTCGCACTTCATGTTTTGGATGACTATTCAGTGTCTTTGGAAGGTAACATAACAACGGTAGAATTTAAGGATTAGGAAGTTCAAATGGAGCATCCTCGCAAGGCTCAACACAAATTGGTCATTATTAAGAAGGAGAAGGTTTATGCGGTCAAAGCCACAAATAGCTCCCGCATATCACGGAAGCGTAAAGAGAAGGGAGAATCTTCTGAGAAGGCTATAGAGCAAGAGGATGTTAAATAAGATGGTTGATGAAATCAACCAAAGAATGGAAAATAGCTAAAAGGCTCTGATTCCTTCCATTTTGATAATGACAAAGGTGAGGAATTTATGCATATACATAGGGGGAGACAAATTGTAACGACCCGCTATTTTGGACCATTCAAATTCGACAATAAAACCGTACATGTCCGACTTGAATAATTCAAAATACCGAATTGTTAATAAAAATTTGGCAAAACTTAAAATATACAGTAAATAAATCAATCATAGATCACTTACACAGAGTAATACAATGCAGCGGAATAGATAAAGAATAGTAGTTTATGAAGCTACTATATACATTGGAGATAGAAATAAATACAATTGAATATCTTAGATATAGTGAAGTCTCCAGTATGCGCAGATGACTTCTCTGAACAAATCAACAGGATGACTGAAAGGATAGATAGCTGGATCTTCAAGCAAGGCTCCAACTTCGAAGGTGAGTCTCAAATGCTGTATCACTCAGTCTGACCCGAGCGTAAAGCAAAACACAAAACACTCGAGTCAGGATTAACATTCTTATATCTATAAATCTAACTCAAGTGAAATATCAACTGAAATATAATTAACTCAAAGAATGTTTGGAATAACCATCCTCTAAGGGTCCATGGAACTATCTACAGGGTAGAAATATACACTATAACACCGTGGTTCTTTCATCTTAATTTATACTTCAAAACCAAAACATCATTTTCACTCCAAATATCTCTATATTTCCCAAATAGTGTTTATATATATTAAATAATTTATACAGTAAAGTATTTTCAATTCCCTCAACTTAACAAATCGTTTCAACATTAACCCAACCTTCCCATTCAAATTAAATTCAAATCCCAATTTATCAATCTCAAATTCAAATTTGAAATCACAAAATACCCCCTTTATATTCCAATATATTTCAAACTTTAAGTATTCAACGTTTCAAACTAATTTTTATTCAATTTAGCTTCTAAATAATAAATTCAAATTTAGTTCAACCTAAATTTATATTTTAATTCAGTTTAGTTTCTAAATAACAAATTCAACTATATTTATTTCAAATACAGATCTAAATCTCGAAATCGCCTTTTAAATTCCAATATAGCTCAAAGCTTTAATATTTACAAGTTCAATTCAAGTCGATTTAATTAAATAAATCCTTATTTAAATACCATTTTTAATAAACCCAAATGTACCTCCCAATCCTATTTTTTTCAATTTATTACGAGAAAGATCTATTTGAAATATAGATTTCCATAGATACTCAACTATATTATATGTATTAAATCAATCTAATTTAAATCAAATATTACGACTAAATCTATATATAAAATTTCCATTTATATAATATCTTAAGAATCAAAATTTATTAAACCGTATATTTCTTTCCAAAATTATAGAAATAATTTCAAAATATTTATATGGACCAACGGTGTCTGTATATATATTTCCTACCATATAGTCAAGTGCTACGGATATTTATCATTTCAATCCGTACACTAAATATATTCGGGTGGATATCATTTCAACCCGAAATCCAAAATTTTAAATTAAATCAAAAATCGCTTGGGTCTATCATTTCAACCCGTAACGAAATTATCCTATTCTAAAGTCCGTTCGGGTATGTATCTTTTCAACCCATAGTGATTTCTATACTAATAGGGAACTTGCAGAGTGATAACAGACATGAAAATAATAATAACAACAAGCATATATCATCAAAATAAATATAAACAATAAGATATGGTATCATATCCCATAAGTGAACAGTTACCGATAAAAGCATATATAACAATTTAAATCTAACAGCAGCATATTTCAATTGTCATTTCAATTGAAATTAAATTTAATAAATAAAAGAACGTTAATCGTGAGTGATTGCTCACCTTTCGAGGCTAGAGATATATGATGATGAAATAAGCTACGAAATCCAAAGCAACGCTGGATGGACAAGATTTGATGTAGAAAATAGGCACGACGGACAAGGCTGATAATGGGAAATCGATGAGAATGAATCGAATCAATTTTGATATTACAGAAAAAAATATAAATTATTATGATATTAATTCTCCCAAAAACAAATTTTCAAATTAAAAATGTATATTTAAAATCTATATATACCTATATGTAATTTAAACATAATTCGTCCAAAAAAAAACCATTGTATTATATTTTATAGTCAATAACTATTATAAAAACAATATAACCACTTATTGTAATATATATTACTTAAAAAAAAACCCATGAAAGCAACCTATATATGTTCATAATAAAAATGTATATATAGAAATTCCAAATGCATAGCCTATATTCGGTTATATATATATATATATATATATTACGTAAGTCTGAAACAAACACCTAAACGCATATATATGTCTCGAGATTTATAAACAACAAAATACTTATAATGACACATGTACTCATATACTTATATAGACTGTGAACAAGTATACATACTATGCCGTATAAAATCCAACACTAAAAAAAGTAAACTCACACTGAAAACATTTTAGTCAATTATTAAATATATATATTAACTAGCGTATAAAACTAACGTATCCTGTAACTTTATAATATATAAGCTATATCAGATATGAACTATCATTATATCAGATATATAAATAGTTAAACATTTTATACAAAACTATCATAACTTTATTAAATTAAACATACATTACACACTTACACAAATAGACCGTAAACTGTAAAACTTCACCCATTTTAAAGTGGTAACAATACGCTTGCTAAAAATATAACCCACATAGCTCGTACTTCCCTATAAAACTATATAAATATTTGTAAGCTAACCATTAATATAGTCTAATTCACAATATGCATACCTTTATAACTTTAAATCAAATGTGTATATATATACTTATAACCAGTTATTCACAAAATACATAGCTTTAAACATATCATATATTTAAATACATATACAATCGACTGATAAGATGAGTATGCTTTACGTTTTATATATGTACTAACTTTTTATATAATATTTATATATACACTTATCAAATTTTATAACATGCGAACAAAATTTTATATTATATAGAATCTGAAAACTGCAAACATTTCATACTTGGAACCATACTATATTTATAAGATGTATATATGATATCTTAAATCAAAAAAAAAAAAAACTTACTTTGCTATAATACATACAATATTACTGCATAGATATACATTACTGACATATATTAAACTATATATTAACTAATAGATAACCTTCAAACTTTTAAAATTGAATACCAACGTGACACATAAAGTATAAAACAATCAAGTTATCAAATCTCTATACATAGTATAATATCATACACACTATGAACGAAAAAAAAAAAGAAAAAAAAAAAAAAAGAATACTGTTATGAACTCATATATATAATACCATATGATACATAACTAACATGAATTTAAAATCATGTAGGACAGATCACATATTCCAAATACAGACTTATAGAAAATATACAATAACACATATATATTATAAATATATGCTAACCTATTACTCAAAGATAACGTGTGGCATGATTGTTGATGGTGAAGGCTCTGAGGATGGCTGAGCATGCAGGCGATGACAACACGTGTAGAGAGATATGTGCATGAGAGGAGGAGAGAAAAACGCGGAGGGAGAGGGATGAGTTGGATGTGGTGGGTGACGAAGCGATGGGAGGTGGAAGCACGGTAAAAGAAGGGAGAAAATAGGTGGATCTGTAGAAAGAAAAATGGAAGAAGGAGGAGGAAGAAAACTTAAAATGAGGAATGAGATTGGAAGTTTGCAATATGAAAGAAACGAAGTCAAACAAGGTTATAAAGGCAAAATAAATAAAGAAAAGAACCGTTGCATACGAAACGTATACAATAAATATGAATTGATTTGAATAGTAATGGTCAAATTCAGCTGAAAAGATTAAAGCGAATAAATACGGAGCATTGGTTATGGTAAAGTAACGCACAAAATTAGGGGAATAACAAAGGAAAGGACTGGTCAAAATAAATGAATGTAAACGTGCAACGAATATAAAAATCTATATAATTGAACCGATGGAAACGAAGGAAGCAAATAAAAGAAAGGGAACGAAGGAAAAAAAATGAGCTGTGTCCCGAGCATAAATAAAAGTGGTAACGTATGAGAGGAATGAGAAAAACAAACGGGCACAATTTGAAATCAATGCAATAAAACGGCCAAAAGCTGATTTTTAGGAAAATTATTAAAGAAATATTCCTTGGGCTGCGCGTTTGAGATCCGAAAAGGCATGGAAATCAAAAAGTTATAATTTAGATTGGAATGAAAACGTACAGGAAATAATAAAGGAAAAAAAAAATAAATGCGAAATAATCATATAGCATTTATTACGTTTCAAACTTTTGACATGGCATGGGATGGAAACAGCTGTACGCTAATTGAGAAGCTATTAAAGCAATTTATTATCAGTGGCATGTTATACGTTTTTATATTTATTTATTTCCTAGATCTCAATTCATATCTGATTATACTATGCAGATTTATCTTTATTATTAAACGTTCAAAAAGAATAAAACGTATACAAATTTTCTTGATTTTCGAAACAAAATTAACGGCTAAAAGATGATGAAGGGACAAAATATAAGAAAGGGAAAGAGATGAATGCGTACAATTATTTATAAGAAAAGAGAGAGAAAAGAAAAACCCACAATTAAAATGAATGAATGAACGCTGAAAGTCAGTCAGGAATATAGAAGGTACAATATGAAATAATGGTAATCACAACTACTTTTTTTAATGCAGACCTTAAATCAACCCTTAAAACATATACTTCATATATGTAGTTAAATATAGTATATACTTCTCTTCTTCTTTGGTTCATATGATATATGAAACCCTTAACTATCGTATTTATAGCTGACGACATATGTATAGATATACTAAATATGCACTAAAATAAACTGGAAATGGTGACACAAAAACCCAAAATCAAATATATATATATATATTTAACATGACTAGAAATCAAACTTCAGTAAAACTATATACTAGTATCAAGACTAACATATATATATAGCTATTATAACACATATAAATTAAATAAAACTTGGTATAAATACGCTTTACTATATATACACTTCAAATAGACCATCATACATATACAGTGGTTTTCCAAAATAACTATATATGGAACGTACTCAACATACTTAAAATTTACACACCTTGCTGAAAAGCAAAAGGAGACCGTAAATTTATTACCCACGCTATTGATATTTATACCCAATAGAAATGAACTATGCTACCAAATTTACATCAAACTTAACTTATATTATAGTATAAATAATAGTTTATAAAGTTCTTGTACTAGATCTTATAGGTATAACCACAACCAAACTTTAAAATATATGTACACAGCTCGTACTACAAATCATTAATATACATAACATATTTTCTTTTTTTTTTCAAAATTTTATTATTAATAATTTCTCAAAATCCAATTCAATACGTTAAATACCAATTAAAAATTGCTAAAATTTTATGGGTCGTTACACTCTCCCCCACTCAAAACTTTTCGTCCCCGAAAAGGAATAAAGTAGGAGAATAGAAACAACCAGATGAAAAATTTAGACTTTGAAAAACAAATTAAAAAAATTTATTTAAAACCATATACTTTTTCTTTTGTTATTATTTAAATTGATTAATATTTAATAGATTACTCATTTTATCAAATCCATTCAATTAATTATGAGATCAATTATTTATAAAACACTAATTTTTCTCTCTTATTAAACCAGGTAGAATATAAATAAACAATGTTTTAAAGGATATATTCAAAAGAAGGAAAGAAGATAGATTCGGAAAAGAGAATATAGTTGAATAAATAAAGCAGGGCAGATAAGGTAGATTCAAAAGAATAGAATCGGGCAAGAATCGTACATTTCAAACCATGAGAGTTTCAATTTCAAATATTAACACAAAATTTCTTTGTTGGAAATACTTTTATAATAAATACCTTTTATATCGAAATAAATCTTTTCTTTCAAAAATATTTTTATAACTCGATGTTTCAATAAGTTTATCCTCGTTCTTGCAGACTCTGGCCATGCGTTGATCAGGCGCAAAGCTAGAATTCTTCAAGTACTTAGTAGACCTGTTTCAACAACCAGTGAAAATACTTGAAAAAAACTTTAAAAACAGATATGGAAAGTACAATCCAAACAAAACAACCAAACCAAAACCTTTGTCCGATCATGGTTCGCAGATACACAATGGTTACGCCTGGGTCCCCCAGGAAACAATCCATATCCGTAAGCTTTCTCAGCCCTGCGAGTTACGCCATGATGACTAGTAGAGTGCAGGATACACAATGGTTACGCCTGGATCCCCCAGGAAACAATCCGTACCCCTAGGCAAGACTCAGCCAGGCACTTGCGCTACTATTCGCGACCTACACAGATTGCAGGATACACAATGGTTACGCCTGGATCCCCCAGGAAACAATCCGTACCCCTAGGCAAGACTCAGCCAGGCAATTGCGCTGTGCATTCACGAGAGAAAAAAAACCATGGGTTACGCCACGGTGGGAAACACTCGAGTATTACATCCGGAAAACCGAAAATCAGAGAGAATAATATCGATAGAATGAATCCACGATGTGGCCACAAAGTGGATATCAAGCAGAAGGCACTTTCCATATCTTTACTTCGAAAATATATATCATATAGTACCTTTTCAAATCACTTTCAAATATTGTACTTATATAAAGTCCATATATATAGGATTCCTTTCTCAAATCGAATACTTTCCAAATCAATAGTAGATCAAATCATACTTATATAGATTTCGATTAAATAAAATCTCTTTCCAAATTGAGTACCTTTCAAATCAATAGATTTCAAATCAACCTCATACTTATACAATCCATTTTATATAAGTTCGACCACTCCCAAATCAAGTGCTTAGTAATCTAAGGTTCTCAATTTCAAATTATTTCAATACCAATTCAGTTTCAAAATCATATATGATTTCACCAAATTTTCTTCCAAATTAAATGTCTGAATTTCAAAGTTCCCAAAATAATAGGTGTAGAAAATTATCCCAGTTTCCAAATTAAAATAATTCAAGTCAAACAAATTCATTTCCAAAATCACCATATAAGTACTGGGTTTTTTTTTTCAATTTAATTTTCAAAACCAAATATTTTTCTCAAAATCAATTATATTCAAAATGGTTTCCAAATTTATAATTATCCCTTTAAAACCTTTAAACTATTTACTTCGATTTGAAATATCCAATTTACCTTTTTGAAAACCATTATTTAAAACTAAAATTCTTTCAAAACATTTAAAAACTAAATTCCATATTAGTATAATTAAAATAGCCATATTCTCTTACTTGATAAAAGGTTTAACCTCATACAACAAAACTTGCATACTTTATCAAATATTTTATACCTTTCGAAATATCTTGGTTTTTAAACCTTTAAACCTTGATTTGGAAGTGCTCGAACCTTCAAAATAGTCGGTGAAAATCAATTTCAAATCCAAGAGATGGAAATCAATTTTTATAAATAGAGTTATTCTAAGTCAAATCAAAAACTCGAGGACTGAACACCGGTCTTACTTCAAATTGTTTCAAATATATACATATATCTTTCGAAAATATCAAATTATACTTCGGAATTTGAAATCAAAAACGGTTTTACAAAATCACTCGCATAGCGAAGCTATTAAAGTGGCCTCTCCCCCACTCTGAAACTCGAAAATCAATGTCGATGATGCGTGCACTCATCACCGAAATTATTCTCCAGCGACATAAGTGAGTTCTGGACTTCTATTTTCTTGAAAACTTCTTTGAAATTTCTTCAAAATTATTGGAATTCATTTGAATTCATTTGAAATATTTCTTATTCGGAAAAATACTTTTAAATCGTATTATTTATATATAATTTCCAAAATCTTAAAACCAATTTCAAAATACCGGAATTCAATTCTCGAATTTCGAATTTAACACTTCAATTATAAATCATTTTTATATAAATCAATTTCTTATAATTTTTTCAAAATTTCAAATCCTTTCAAAACCCTTTTTATATAGAATAACATTTCTTATTTGCTTTATATATAGGTATATAATCTCTACCGAAAACATTTTCTTTATATATATAGAATAAAATCATAGTTATCAAAATAATAATTTCGGTATAAACAATTTCTAAAATACAAACAAAACCCGATTTTCAAAGGATGATTTAAGGATGGATTTCAAAACAAAGATAGAGATTTAATTTAAAGGAACTCTAATCAATAGAATCCTGATTCGAAGATAGACTCGATCGAAGATGAGATAATTAAGTTACAAAATAGAAGATGGATATACTTCTATAAATCGCGGGCGACCTTTACCTGTCAACCGTGATTCCAAAATTAGATCGGTGTAGAATTCTGAGGCAATTCGACATTCGATCGTCGGAGATATAGAATTCGGCATAACAAGATATATCAGCATCGTAAACCGAGGATACAGGAATCTTCGGTGAGTCAATGCCAATTGAAAAGGAGTTTTCACCCCCTTTACAAATCATTCAATGGAGTTATGGGATACTCCAGAATCAAACGAATATAAATAGGGAGAGACAGAATGAATTTCGAAACCGAGGGACATTCCAAAACTCAAAGGAAATTGAGTCAAAAAGGAAGAGATTCAACTCGAACGAAAGTGATTCTGTAAATAAATTTACCATATATGCTAAGTTTTGCCTAGAGCCAAAGCTCTGATACCAACTGTAACGACCCGCTATTTTGGACCATTCAAATTCGACAATAAAACCGTACATGTCCGACTTGAATAATTCAAAATACCGAATTGTTAATAAAAATTTGGCAAAACTTAAAATATACAGTAAATAAATCAATCATAGATCACTTACACAGAGTAATACAATGCAGCGGAATAGATAAAGAATAGTAGTTTATGAAGCTACTATATACATTGGAGATAGAAATAAATACAATTGAATATCTTAGATATAGTGAAGTCTCCAGTATGCGCAGATGACTTCTCTGAACAAATCAACAGGATGACTGAAAGGATAGATAGCTGGATCTTCAAGCAAGGCTCCAACTTCGAAGGTGAGTCTCAAATGCTGTATCACTCAGTCTGACCCGAGCGTAAAGCAAAACACAAAACACTCGAGTCAGGATTAACATTCTTATATCTATAAATCTAACTCAAGTGAAATATCAACTGAAATATAATTAACTCAAAGAATGTTTGGAATAACCATCCTCTAAGGGTCCATGGAACTATCTACAGGGTAGAAATATACACTATAACACCGTGGTTCTTTCATCTTAATTTATACTTCAAAACCAAAACATCATTTTCACTCCAAATATCTCTATATTTCCCAAATAGTGTTTATATATATTAAATAATTTATACAGTAAAGTATTTTCAATTCCCTCAACTTAACAAATCGTTTCAACATTAACCCAACCTTCCCATTCAAATTAAATTCAAATCCCAATTTATCAATCTCAAATTCAAATTTGAAATCACAAAATACCCCCTTTATATTCCAATATATTTCAAACTTTAAGTATTCAACGTTTCAAACTAATTTTTATTCAATTTAGCTTCTAAATAATAAATTCAAATTTAGTTCAACCTAAATTTATATTTTAATTCAGTTTAGTTTCTAAATAACAAATTCAACTATATTTATTTCAAATACAGATCTAAATCTCGAAATCGCCTTTTAAATTCCAATATAGCTCAAAGCTTTAATATTTACAAGTTCAATTCAAGTCGATTTAATTAAATAAATCCTTATTTAAATACCATTTTTAATAAACCCAAATGTACCTCCCAATCCTATTTTTTTCAATTTATTACGAGAAAGATCTATTTGAAATATAGATTTCCATAGATACTCAACTATATTATATGTATTAAATCAATCTAATTTAAATCAAATATTACGACTAAATCTATATATAAAATTTCCATTTATATAATATCTTAAGAATCAAAATTTATTAAACCGTATATTTCTTTCCAAAATTATAGAAATAATTTCAAAATATTTATATGGACCAACGGTGTCTGTATATATATTTCCTACCATATAGTCAAGTGCTACGGATATTTATCATTTCAATCCGTACACTAAATATATTCGGGTGGATATCATTTCAACCCGAAATCCAAAATTTTAAATTAAATCAAAAATCGCTTGGGTCTATCATTTCAACCCGTAACGAAATTATCCTATTCTAAAGTCCGTTCGGGTATGTATCTTTTCAACCCATAGTGATTTCTATACTAATAAGGAACTTGCAGAGTGATAACAGACATGAAAATAATAATAACAACAAGCATATATCATCAAAATAAATATAAACAATAAGATATGGTATCATATCCCATAAGTGAACAGTTACCGATAAAAGCATATATAACAATTTAAATCTAACAGCAGCATATTTCAATTGTCATTTCAATTGAAATTAAATTTAATAAATAAAAGAACGTTAATCGTGAGTGATTGCTCACCTTTCGAGGCTAGAGATATATGATGATGAAATAAGCTACGAAATCCAAAGCAACGCTGGATGGACAAGATTTGATGTAGAAAATAGGCACGACGGACAAGGCTGATAATGGGAAATCGATGAGAATGAATCGAATCAATTTTGATATTACAGAAAAAAATATAAATTATTATGATATTAATTCTCCCAAAAACAAATTTTCAAATTAAAAATGTATATTTAAAATCTATATATACCTATATGTAATTTAAACATAATTCGTCCAAAAAAAAACCATTGTATTATATTTTATAGTCAATAACTATTATAAAAACAATATAACCACTTATTGTAATATATATTACTTAAAAAAAAAACCCATGAAAGCAACCTATATATGTTCATAATAAAAATGTATATATAGAAATTCCAAATGCATAGCCTATATTCGGTTATATATATATATATATATATTACGTAAGTCTGAAACAAACACCTAAACGCATATATATGTCTCGAGATTTATAAACAACAAAATACTTATAATGACACATGTACTCATATACTTATATAGACTGTGAACAAGTATACATACTATGCCGTATAAAATCCAACACTAAAAAAAGTAAACTCACACTGAAAACATTTTAGTCAATTATTAAATATATATATTAACTAGCGTATAAAACTAACGTATCCTGTAACTTTATAATATATAAGCTATATCAGATATGAACTATCATTATATCAGATATATAAATAGTTAAACATTTTATACAAAACTATCATAACTTTATTAAATTAAACATACATTACACACTTACACAAATAGACCGTAAACTGTAAAACTTCACCCATTTTAAAGTGGTAACAATACGCTTGCTAAAAATATAACCCACATAGCTCGTACTTCCCTATAAAACTATATAAATATTTGTAAGCTAACCATTAATATAGTCTAATTCACAATATGCATACCTTTATAACTTTAAATCAAATGTGTGTATATATACTTATAACCAGTTATTCACAAAATACATAGCTTTAAACATATCATATATTTAAATACATATACAATCGACTGATAAGATGAGTATGCTTTACGTTTTATATATGTACTAACTTTTTATATAATATTTATATATACACTTATCAAATTTTATAACATGCGAACAAAATTTTATATTATATAGAATCTGAAAAATGCAAACATTTCATACTTGGAACCATACTATATTTATAAGATGTATATATGATATCTTAAATCAAAAAAAAAAAAAACTTACTTTGCTATAATACATACAATATTACTGCATAGATATACATTACTGACATATATTAAACTATATATTAACTAATAGATAACCTTCAAACTTTTAAAATTGAATACCAACGTGACACATAAAGTATAAAACAATCAAGTTATCAAATCTCTATACATAGTATAATATCATACACACTATGAACGAAAAAAAAAAGAAAAAAAAAAAAGAATACTGTTATGAACTCATATATATAATACCATATGATACATAACTAACATGAATTTAAAATCATGTAGGACAGATCACATATTCCAAATACAGACTTATAGAAAATATACAATAACACATATATATTATAAATATATGCTAACCTATTACTCAAAGATAACGTGTGGCATGATTGTTGATGGTGAAGGCTCTGAGGATGGCTGAGCATGCAGGCGATGACAACACGTGTAGAGAGATATGTGCATGAGAGGAGGAGAGAAAAACGCGGAGGGAGAGGGATGAGTTGGATGTGGTGGGTGACGAAGCGATGGGAGGTGGAAGCACGGTAAAAGAAGGGAGAAAATAGGTGGATCTGTAGAAAGAAAAATGGAAGAAGGAGGAGGAAGAAAACTTAAAATGAGGAATGAGATTGGAAGTTTGCAATATGAAAGAAACGAAGTCAAACAAGGTTATAAAGGCAAAATAAATAAAGAAAAGAACCGTTGCATACGAAACGTATACAATAAATATGAATTGATTTGAATAGTAATGGTCAAATTCAGCTGAAAAGATTAAAGCGAATAAATACGGAGCATTGGTTATGGTAAAGTAACGCACAAAATTAGGGGAATAACAAAGGAAAGGACTGGTCAAAATAAATGAATGTAAACGTGCAACGAATATAAAAATCTATATAATTGAACCGATGGAAACGAAGGAAGCAAATAAAAGAAAGGGAACGAAGGAAAAAAAATGAGCTGTGTCCCGAGCATAAATAAAAGTGGTAACGTATGAGAGGAATGAGAAAAACAAACGGGCACAATTTGAAATCAATGCAATAAAACGGCCAAAAGCTGATTTTTAGGAAAATTATTAAAGAAATATTCCTTGGGCTACGCGTTTGAGATCCGAAAAGGCATGGAAATCAAAAAGTTATAATTTAGATTGGAATGAAAACGTACAGGAAATAATAAAGGAAAAAAAAAATAAATGCGAAATAATCATATAGCATTTATTACGTTTCAAACTTTTGACATGGCATGGGATGGAAACAGCTGTACGCTAATTGAGAAGCTATTAAAGCAATTTATTATCAGTGGCATGTTATACGTTTTTATATTTATTTATTTCCTAGATCTCAATTCATATCTGATTATACTATGCAGATTTATCTTTATTATTAAACGTTCAAAAAGAATAAAACGTATACAAATTTTCTTGATTTTCGAAACAAAATTAACGGCTAAAAGATGATGAAGGGACAAAATATAAGAAAGGGAAAGAGATGAATGCGTACAATTATTTATAAGAAAAGAGAGAGAAAAGAAAAACCCACAATTAAAATGAATGAATGAACGCTGAAAGTCAGTCAGGAATATAGAAGGTACAATATGAAATAATGGTAATCACAACTACTTTTTTTAATGCAGACCTTAAATCAACCCTTAAAACATATACTTCATATATGTAGTTAAATATAGTATATACTTCTCTTCTTCTTTGGTTCATATGATATATGAAACCCTTAACTATCGTATTTATAGCTGACGACATATGTATAGATATACTAAATATGCACTAAAATAAACTGGAAATGGTGACACAAAAACCCAAAATCAAATATATATATATATATTTAACATGACTAGAAATCAAACTTCAGTAAAACTATATACTAGTATCAAGACTAATATATATATAGCTATTATAACACATATAAATTAAATAAAACTTGGTATAAATACGCTTTACTATATATACACTTCAAATAGACCATCATACATATACAGTGGTTTTCCAAAATAACTATATATGGAACGTACTCAACATACTTAAAATTTACACACCTTGCTGAAAAGCAAAAGGAGACCGTAAATTTATTACCCACGCTATTGATATTTATACCCAATAGAAATGAACTATGCTACCAAATTTACATCAAACTTAACTTATATTATAGTATAAATAATAGTTTATAAAGTTTTTGTACTAGATCTTATAGGTATAACCACAACCAAACTTTAAAATATATGTACACAGCTCGTACTACAAATCATTAATATACATAACATATTTTCTTTTTTTTTTCAAAATTTTATTATTAATAATTTCTCAAAATCCAATTCAATACGTTAAATACCAATTAAAAATTGCTAAAATTTTATGGGTCGTTACACAAATATTCCATTTTTAATTGTATAATTATCATCATCAAAACGGAGGAGATTGTTAGAACCTCCTGTTTATGTTTCAATGATAACAACAATACAATCATACACTCACACTTTATCAAGTTTATAGGTATATGCTACAAGAAGACACCATGCTTGAAGATATTGAGACTCAAAGAGAAACGAAGACCTATCGACTATACTATAGTTAGTAAGGTTATTCTGCTATAAAAGAATCTTAGATTAGATATTGTTAAGGTCTTCTTGAGTATATATACATATACAATCACGCATTATTTCATATGCACTGAAATTAAGTTAAAAAAATGTTTTTACTGCTCACAGATGTCTAACGTAAAACCACATATGCCAGTGATAATTCTCAGGTAATTATTTTTCAAATTCATAGACGTCTGAGGTTTTACCACAGACGTCTGTCGTATGAAAAACTACAAATTTTGAAAAGATGCTTATGTTAAGACAAAAAGAAATTACCTTTCATTGAAAGGTTGCAACCATTAAAGTGAACAGAACTTCTCTAATAGTAACAACTCTTCATCTACATCCTTTTGAATTCATAAATACTACTTTGATTGAGATGTAGAAACTAACAAAAACTTGAATTAATTGAATCTTTTCTCTCTTGATTTCTTATCATTATCTTGTGCATACATTGCTTACATACTCTCAATATATTATAATCAAAATATAATTTTGGTTAAACCACTTTCTACAACTCAAAGCATTCACATTCACATACTCAAAGGGGATCATAGGAAGAAGCATTCACATTCACATACTCAAAGGGGATAATAGGAAGATTTATACTATCAGTCAGAAACTAAGTTATTTGATACATAAGATTGTCAAAGATATGCTTTTGTATTAGCCTATTCCTCCGGGAGAAGTAAGGATCGGTTGGTTAAAGGAAATACCGAAGGGGAGCTTCAGGACTGGACGTAGGATGTGAGGTCCGAAACAGTATAAAATATCTAGTGTGATCGTTTCTATTAGTTATCTTACATTCGATTATTATACTTTGCCTATCACAGTTAGTAATACACATACACGCGCGCACACGCACACACGCACATATATATAAGTTTTATTATTTATAAAGATCCTATAGACTTTCAACTAGGCCCACATAATATACATCCATATAATCCTACGTGAGATAAATTAAAAGTCAAAAATAGTGTATCTTCATGCTAGCACACCTACCAAAAAGCCTGCACTTCATGTAACCTAAATATTCTCGGCCTGACAAGAATATTATAAAATAAACAAACAGGTCAGACTATCTCTAAATAAAAGGATGAGAACAGGATATAACACAAAGGTATATGACATTATAATAAATACAGATGTCATATATATAAACAAGTCACTAGAATGATTAACTCGGAATCCATCTCAAGATATAGGAATATTTTAATCATGAAACACATAATAAGTCACAAAGCCCAAAATTCTAGAATAGATAGTAATATCTCAAAATGTAATAAAACCTAACCTATACCGATCACAATGATCATCCATACCAATCACAATGGTTCCCATATCGTAGAAAACAAAATCCTAATCCACACCGATTTGATACTAAGGATTGTCCATACCGTGAAAAACAAAATTCCAACTGATCTCAAGGATTGTCCATTCCGATCAAGATGATCGTAGAAAGCATAACTAAAAAACTAGAGGAGATATAACTCATACCGATTACAAGGATCGTATAAAAATCTATGAGTACACCGTTTGAGGATCTATCGGCCTGACATTCAAACACCAAAAGAGAATAATCTCTAAAATGCTAAATATTATCGCTTCAGTAAGCATAAGAATTCAACCAGAATGTCCTATACCATCGGGTGAAATTAAAGTATGTACTAAAAGCTAGTAAGTGTTACTCATCACAGATATCACGGGAGAACCTAAACTATATCTCTTGACAATTACTAAATAATAAGAAATCATATTTTTTGAGAATTGGAAAATAGTTTTAAAGTAATATCTATAATATATTAACCTCAACAAGTTTTATTTAAAACTTTTAAACTTTCACTTCCATTTATAAAACCCTTCATTCCAAATTATACTTAATTTTTAAATCAAATTAAGAGTAATAACTAAATTACATTATTGCTTTGAAATACTCCATTTTCCTTCGAAAGCACAAATGTACATATTAAAACTCAACTTGATTTCATAAAGATGTAAAATCAATTTTTATTAACTCAAGATAATATTCCAAAATCTCAGGTTCAAAACATAACCAAGAATCAAAACCATCACTAGAAAGTCACAACAGAAACCACAAATCATCACAAGTCAAGACGACAAACCTGGAGCGAAACAACTCAAGAATATTACCCAACGGCCGACTGGTTACTATCACAAGTCAAGTTGTACCAGTTGACCGGGGAAGCTTACTAGTTGACTCATAGAAGTCGTTTCTGAAGCCATCTGCTCCATGATGAACTTCTGACGCAGCGGATATTTAACCAAACGATATAGATCGATGAAAGTAGCAAATTGGTGGATTGAAGATACTGAAATGCCCAAATTCGTTGATCACAAAGATACCGAATTCTAGCTATCTTCGACACGTTGATCGCGCATGATACCGTGAAAGAAGATCTACAATTCTTCAAACGTTGATCAAGCGCACTTGATACCATGAATTGGCTTCAACAATCGTTGAATCGAGCGCACTCGATTAACCGAAAGTGGAGATAGGAGATTACACTCAACTACCAATTTAAGATGAAAGCACACAGCAATCAACAAGAATTTTATTCAACAAAAATCGATCTCTTTTCAAAGTACAACGCACGCCTATTTATAGCACAGACCCTTAAGTCGTTGCCGACCTAACACTTCTTAAGTCGTTGCCGACCTAACAAACCCACAACACATACGACTCAATTACAACCATTTGTACACAACTTATGACTTACAATATACGGCCGACCTAACTAGATACGACCTAAAACTCAACCGACTTAAGAACCGAACGACTTAAAAAAACAACACGACTCATGACTCACCTTGAGTCGACAGCGACTTAGCCATAATTCCTCTCCCATATTACAACACATAACGACTTACGACATAACATTCAAACGACTCAAGCTCCATGCGGCATCCCTCTCTTGTGTCCTGTTAAGTCGTGACCGACTTAGCGCCTCTTCCTTAGTTCGTGACCCGTTAGAGTTAGGTCGTTAACTCGGCACAACTTCCCCTCTGGTCTCCAATTAGGTCGTGGACGACCTAACTCCATGCCGTTAGCTCGTATTGCCTCTCCCTTAGCTCCTATAGCTATAGGTCGTAACTCCTTCTCATGTGCCCTGTTAGGTCGAAGCCGACCTTGTTTAACCCATGAACGACCTAAGTCTTCCTTCTTAAGTCGTGTACGACTTATCCCCTGAGCTGCATCATCCTCCCCTGGTTGAGAAAAATTCGTCCTCGAATTTGTAAATTCTTCTACATCGGATTGTTCATCTCTATAATATGGTATAAGATGTTTAACATTGAACACGTCAGAAGTGTATACATCCTCTGGCAGCTTCAACTTATAAACATTTTCATTAATCCGTTTCACAACTTCTACAGGACCAATTTTTCTGGCTTTCAACTTGTTATAACTGCCCACTGGAAAACGATCCTTGGTTAACACAGCATAAACCAAATCACCTTCGTTAAATTCAACACTTCTTCGTTTCAGATCTGCAGATCGTTTATACTTCTCATTTGCCCTTTCCAATCGCTCCTGAACGATTTTATGACATTCAGTCAATCCATCAACAAAATCTACAGCTCGTTTAACTGTCCCCCTCGGTTGTGGTACTACTGCTAAATCCAATGGTCCCCTGGGTAAATTTGAATATACAATCTGAAATGGACTGAATCCCGTACAACGATTCACTGCATGATTATGAGCAAACTCTGTCTGGCATAACTTCATGTCCCAACTCTTCAGATTGTCCTTCACAAGACATCGCAATAAATTCCCCAACGATCTGTTCACAACCTCTGTCCGTCCATCTGTTTGCGGATGATAAGCACTGCTAAAGTTTAACTTCGTTCCCACCATCTTCCACAAACTTAACCAAAAGTGACTCAGAAAACGAGTATCCCTATCCGACACAATAGATTCTGGCAATCCATGTAGTCGATAGATCTCCTTGAAAAATAATTGAGCGACATGAACAGCATCCGCCGTCTTCATACACGCAATAAAATGTACCATCTTCGAGAAACGATCCACCACAACATATATAGAGTCATTTCCCCTTTGCGTTCTTGGCAAGCCCAATATGAAATCCATACTAACGTCTACCCATGGTTTTGTAGGTACAGGTAAAGGCATATACAAACCCGCATTTGTAGGTGTCCCTTTCGAAACTTGACAAACATGACATCTCTGAACAAACCTTTCAACTTCCTTCCTCATCGATGGCCAATAGTAGGATTGAGAGATTAACTGCAATGTTCGGTCTCTACCCACATGTCCTTCCTCATGAAGCTCCTTTACTATCTTCATTCGCAAGCTACAATCCGGTACACACAATTGATTCCCCTTAAATAAGAAACCATCCACCAATATAAACTCATCAGCACTCCCATCCTTGACTTTCTCAACAAACTTCATAAAGTAAGGATCTTCTTTGATCAACTCTGGCAATAGTTCAAACCCCGTCACTTCAACTTTCATTGTCGTCAACAAATGATTCCTCCTACTCAAAGCATCAGCTACACGATTCGTCACCCCTGATTTGTGCTTAACAACAAAAGTAAACTGTTGTAGATACGTGACCGATGAAGCGTGCCTAGCTGAAATTTTGTCCTGCCCTTGCAAATGTTTCAAAGCTTCATGATCCGTATAGAGTACGAACTCCTTCTGAAATAGATAATGTCTCCAATGCTTCACTCTTGAACAATTGCATAAAACTCAACGTCATAAGTGTTATATTTCAACTTAGCTTCAGATAACTTCTCACTGAAATAAGCAACTGGTTTTCCTTTCTGACTCAAAACTCCACCAACCCCAACCTTCGACGCATCAGTATGTAACTCAAACAACTGAAAATCCGGTAAAACTAGAATTGGTGCTGTCGTCAATAGTGTTTTGATTTTCTCAAAAGCAACCCCTGCTTCCTCTGACCACTCAAACTTCTTTCCTTTCATGCAATCGGTTATAGGTGTCATCACACTACTAAAATGTGGAATGAATCTTCGATAGAAAGATACCAATCCATGAAAACTCCTCACTTCAGTAATCGTCTTCGGCTGTGGCCAACTCCTGACAGCTTCTATTTTACTTTCATCCACTTGAATTCCTTCTTTCGATAGAACATATCCCAGAAACAAAACACTGTCCGTCATAAACACGCACTTTTTTGTTGCAGCATAAAATTTCTCCTGTCGTAGAATCAACAATACTTCACGCAAATGCTGGACATGCTTTTCCATGCTTCCACTGTAGATCAAAATATCATCAAAGTAAACTACCACAAACTTCCCAATGTATGGTCTGAAAATCTGGTTCATCGCTCTCATAAAAGTATTTGGTGCATTCGATAAACCAAATGGCATAACCAACCATTTGTATAAACCTTTCCTGGTTTTGAAAGCAGTCTTCCATTCATCACCCGGTCTAATACGAATTTGATGGTATCCACTCTTCAAGTCAATCTTTGAAAACACAACAGCTCCACTCAACTGATCTATCAAATCATCAAACCTCGGCATAGGAAATCTGTATCTCACAGTGATCTTGTTTTGAGCCCGATTGTCCGTACACATTCTCCACGAACCATCCTTCTTTGGCACCAATAAAGCTGGCACTGCACAAGGACTCAAGCTCTCCTGAACACGCCCTTGTTCTAACAGCTCCTCCACCTGCCTTCTCCATTCCTCATGCTCCTTAGGACTCATCCTATAATGTGGCCTGTGTGGTAATACTGCCACTGGCACAAGATCAATCTGATGTTGAATATCCCGCAATGGTGGTAACTCCGTTGGTAATTCTTCAGGAAACACATCTCTGAATTCTTCCAATACCGGCTTTACTTCCTCTGGAACTTCTACAGATTCAGTGGCTTCATGTCCAATCAACAAAAATACCTCTGGACTCTCTTCTACTTCTTCAATAAATTCCTTCAAAGTCAATAAAGTCTTCAGCTCCTCGATCTCCTCTAACTTGCTTTCTTCTTGTTGTCTCTTCTTTGGAACCAAAATGATCTTAACACCTTCAAACATAAAGCTGTAGCTATTGGTCCGACCGTCATGTTGTACTGCTCGATCATATTGCCATGGCCTTCCCAAAAGTAAGTGACAAACATCCATCTCCACAACATCACACCAAATCTCGTCTTTATACTTCTTCCCAATAGAAAATGGAACTCGAACTCGCCTGTCCACCTTTACTTCTCCTCCTTTTCTTAACCACGCTAACTTGTAAGGATTCGGATGCTTCTCCGTTTTCAGCTTCAACTTTCTCACGGCTTCAGTGGAAAGAATATTGTCGCAACTTCCTGCATCAATCACAAACTTACAAACCTTTCCCAAAATAGTGCACGTGGACTGAAAGATGTTACTCCTCAACCAACTAGCCTCTTCTTCCTGCTTCGGTATTAAACAAGACCTCCTCATCATTAGATTACATCCTTCATCTCCTGACGCAATATCCTGTTCTTCCTCCTCAACTGGACTAGGATAACCTTCACCAACATCCTCACCTTCAACTTCAGTAATCATAGTTCGTTTCTTCAGCTTCGGACATTCATTACTCTTGTGACCCACTTCCTGACAATTGTAACACTTGAAACTGTTGTTGACCTTCATCTTCGCAACTTCATTCACAACTGGTTTACTGATAGATTTAGGAACACTAGAGCTTCCATTAACACCTTTCACTTGATTGTTGGAATTAGTAAACACACCACCTCCACGCCTTCCCTGCTTCTCCCAAGCCAACGCCTTCTGATGTGCTTCTGCTACAGATCTAGGATCAAACATATTCACCATATCTTGAATCTGTATCCTCAACCCTCCAACAAACCTAGCAGTCAATTGTTCCTCCGTTTCCATAATGTCATTTCGAGCAATCAGTTGATAAAATTCATCAGCATAATCATTAACAGTTTTCGTCCCATGCCTCAGATTCTGCAACCTCTGATACATGAGTGATTGATAATTGTAAGGTAAAAATGTAGCTCTCATCAACTTCTTCATCTTATCCCAAGACTCAATCTTTGACTTTTCCATTCTCTCCCATGTAAGTTTGGTTTGCTGCCACCATGCCAAAGCACTTCCCCTCAACCTAGTAGCAACCAACTTCACCTTTCTATGCTCGGGAATCTCCTTAAAGTCAAAAATCTTTTCAACATTAGACAACCAATCAAGAAATTCTTCTGCTACCATTCCACCCTTGAATTCTGGAATTTCCATCTTCATACCCGATTCTCATCGACGATCTTCTTCTATATCTCGATATGAATTTCGAACTTGGTCTCGATCTCGATAATGAATGCTAGCTCTATCACCCTCTTCATCATAATCAAATATATGTCTATATCAATCTCGACCATCAACATCCCTTCGATCACGCATGTCTCTTCTACTGTGTCTCTTTTCATCTCTATATGGCTCATTTTCAAACTCTCGTGGAGTTCTCCTTTCTTCATGTCCATAGCCATGCTGATCTCTCCTTGATGAAATTGATGTTTCTCTTCTCTCTCTAAAAGATTGCGGTGATACCCTCCTCGCTTCCGTAACCGATGGCGAAACTCTGTTTCCTCCATGGTTCGAGATTGGTGATCTCCTCCTTTGATTTTGATTCAAATCATTCATCAACTTCTCTAACTTTCCAATGCCTTCATCAAATTTCTCATTAATGCGTTGTTCCATTTGCTCGGCTTCTTCTCTTCTATACAATGCTTCAACATTTTGATGACGATTAGCTCTCCTTGGTGGCATAATTGATTCAACACAATCTTCAAACTTCACAACTTTCCAAAACCCAAACTTGAACAACAAGTCACGGCTTAAACACTTAACTCAGCAATAGCAACGACCTAAGGTTAGGTCGGCTCGGCTTCTAACAAGGCTCGGCTCAAGCACTTTTATTTTCAAACTTTGGCGCGCAAAAATCTCACGGCCAAATTCAAACAACTCAAACTCTTCTCCAAAAATTCACACACTTTCCGGACTTTGATCCAAAATGAAATGGATCGAAAACTTCTAACTTGTTGCAACTTCAAGATGAACACGATGAACACCAACTTCAAACTCCTTGGCTCCAAGACTCGGCTTAGCTATGGTTGGCTAAGTCTAGCTCTGATACCAAACTGACGCAGCGGATATTTAACCAAACGATATAGATCGATGAAAGTAGCAAATTGGTGGATTGAAGATACTGAAATGCCCAAATTCGTTGATCACAAAGATACCGAATTCTAGCTATCTTCGACACGTTGATCGCGCACGATACCGTGAAAGAAGATCTACAATTCTTCAAACGTTGATCAAGCGCACTTGATACCGCGAATTGGCTTCAACAATCGTTGAATCGAGTGCACTCGATTAACCGAAAGTGGAGATAGGAGATTACACTCAACTACCAATTTAAGATGAAAGCACACAGCAATCAACAAGAATTTTATTCAACAAAAATCAATCTCTTTTCAAAGTACAACGCACGCCTATTTATAGCACAGACCCTTAAGTCGTTGCCGACCTAACACTTCTTAAGTCGTTGCCGACCTAACAAACCCACAACACATACGACTCAATTACAACCATTTGTACACAACTTATGACTTACAATATACGGCCGACCTAACTAGGTACGACCTAAAACTCAACCGACTTAAGAACCGAACAACTTAAAAAAAACAACACGACTCATGACTCACCTTGAGTCGGCAGCGACTTAGCCATAATTCCTCTCCCATATTACAACACATAACGACTTACGACATAACATTCAAACGACTCAAGCTCCATGCGGCATCCCTCTCTTGTGTCCTGTTAAGTCGTGACCGACTTAGCGCCTCTTCCTTAGTTCGTGACCCGTTAGAGTTAGGTCGTTAACTCGGCACAACTTCCCCTCTGGTCTCCAATTAGGTCGTGGACAACCTAACTCCATGCCGTTAGCTCGTATTGCCTCTCCCTTAGCTCCTATAGCTATAGGTCGTAACTCCTTCTCATGTGCCCTGTTAGGTCGGAGCCGACCTTGTTTAACCCGTGAACGACCTAAGTCTTCCTTCTTAAGTCGTGTACGACTTATCCCCTGAGCTGCATCAACTTCACTTATCGCTTAATCATTTCTAGCAAACCCAAGCACTCCAACATAGTTTTTACTTGTTCCTAACTCTAATTCCAGACTAGATTGAACTAGAGGTGACAAAAATCCTAATGGACGACATCTCCTTTGCATTTCAAGCAATTCAAACACTTCAAACAAATCACAAATTCAACCATATTTAATCCAAATAGCGACCAATACAATAATTAAAACATATGCAGTCTTATTAGGGATAGGTGATGAGGATCACTTACCTTTATACCCTTCTATAGCTTGTTAGATCTTCATCTATGCCTTGCTAGACCTTTAACTTCACCAAAATTTCCTATAATTATTTTGGATGTAATAGGAATTTTTGATTTTACTTTTTTGCCCTAGGTTTTTGAGTTGTTTTCTTAGGTTTTGGAAGAAGATGAGAAGAAAAGGAAGAAATAAAGAAAGAAGTGATGAAAAGAAGAAGAAGAAGAAAAAGTGAGGTGGCTATTTATAGGTTCTGGAAGATTATGGTGTAAGCTAGAAATAAGTTTAAATATAAATATTATGTGGATAAGCATGAAAGTTTAAATATAATGTATGTGGACAAGCATGAAGGTTTAAATATTATATATATATATATATATATATATATATATGGATAAGTATGAAGCTTTAAATATATTATATATGGATAAGTACGAATGTTTAAATATAATATATATTGATAAGTTTAAAGAGTAGAAAGTTTCTACTTTTCTTCTTATAAATTAAAATATATTAATTCTCTTTAATTAAATCGCTACACGATTCGAGCCCCCATAATCACACAGCACCTCGGATCATCATGAAATTTGTTAGCACACATCAATTATTTCGGTTCTGATGACACTAGTTTTGACAAAATCTGAGAAAGCGCTCCAGGATGATAATTTCGTGTCTTTGAAGTCGTTTTGACCACCGTATTGCCCGACTCCAACTATAGCGATCCTTATCCTCATTTCGATCCTAAATGTAGATTCGAAATGAATGGTTGTGGTCACGAGTCCTGATTCGATCATATGCAAAAAGTCATATTTTTAAACCTTCAATTCAATAATAGTTCATTATTTAAATTAATTAATTAAATACCCTATCGTTAAAATACGGGTTTTTACAATAATTCAAATCAAGTATTCCAAAAACTAGATTTAATTATACAATTAAATTTCATAAATCTCTGATAAATTTAGTTAACCATAATTAACCTTAATTAATCAGGTAATTAACAATAGGGTTTTTACATATAAAGACAAACTACTTTTAAATTTTTTTAACTAAGTTAACTAACTTTTATAAAGAAATCACCAAGTTCATAGAAAATAATCAAGCTTTATACAAATTTAACTAAACTAACTAAAAGTTTATAAAAACTAACTAGTTCTTATAAAATTTTGACTAAGTTTATAAAAATTAACTAAGTTAACCAAGTTTTATAAAAATTAAATAATTTTCTAAATATTAATCTAATTTGTAAAATTAAATAAATTTATAGAAATTAACTAAGTTTGATAAATATTTAACTACGTTAACTTAAAAAACTAAAAAAAAAATATTTATAAATATTAACT
This sequence comes from Allium cepa, assembly GCA_030765085.1. Taxonomy (NCBI): domain Eukaryota; kingdom Viridiplantae; phylum Streptophyta; class Magnoliopsida; order Asparagales; family Amaryllidaceae; genus Allium; species Allium cepa. The sequence goes on from CM060929.1 coordinate 270,521,197, forward strand.
TGATTCACTAAAATTAACTAGGTTAATTAATTTTTATAACCATTAACTAAGCTTAATTTTTATAACCGTTAACTATTTCTATACTGCATAAGTATCTGCCCAATTTTTTTTTACTAAAACATCGAAGAAATAGACAATTAACAAAATAATGCTACCAAATTTCTCGACTCGTTTATGTTATTAAGTATGTTGTTAGTTGGAACATTTGTGTTGCTAATTTGAGATAGAATTTGACTAGGTTAAATTAGTTTTAAGAAAATTAACTAAATTATATTAAAAATAACCAAGTTAATTAAGTTTTATAAAAATTAACTACATTTATAAAATTTGAATTAAGTTAACTAAAGTTTATGAAAATTAACTATGTTCATATAAATTAAGTGAGTTTTATAAAAATCGCGTTATCTGTTTTGAAATCTTTGTCAAATTGTTATAAAAGTTAGCTAAGTTTTATAGAAATTATTTAATTTTATAAAAATTAACTGAGTTAACTAACTTTTATAAGATTAATTAAGTTTATAAAAATGAACTAAGTTTATAATAATAATAGTAATAATAATAATAATAAATAAACTAATTTTAAATAATTAACTAAGTTAATTAAGTGTTATAATAATTAAGTAAACTAAGTATTTAAAAAATTAAATTTATAAAAATTAACCAAGCTAACTAAGTTCATTTACTTGTTTTTTTTATTTAAGCTTTATTATTGCTAATTGTTGAATTTCTTTTTCATAAGTAATTACACATCTACGGTGCATACAAATGTCAACATGCTATGATATATTAGTGATTTGATGTTCTTTTCGAGTAATAACTTTTTTCGCTTGCATCTTAATCATCATGTGTAGTGCGGTCTTTTATCATTTGTATTATTTACACTTTTAATGTAATATTCATAAAATATTATAACATACTGTGCATTAATTTGTATAAATATAATGGTCGGTTATTTTTTTGATTTAATGTGAGCTATGTGATTGTGTGAAATATTACATTGTGTTTATGTGAATTTGTCGATTATAGTGTGATAATGGATATGTATGTATTACAAAAGTGATTTTTATTGGCGTGCAATTAGAGGTTTTAATAATGTTTGAAAAACGTAATTAAAGAATTTAATAGCGTTTAAGAAATGCATTGAAGGCAATAATAGTACTTTTTGAGCATCGTATACTAGCATGCCATTATAATAAGGGGCTTTTGGTAACATTTTAAAAATGTCAAAATAAGACATTAAATAGACCATTTAAAATGCTACCAAAAGTCCTTATTGATGGTGTTTTTATAGCATTTTTTATTTTTCTATTATAAATCCTTGACCTATTACCGTATGTTGTTATACAACATATGTAAAAATGATTCGTTTTCTTTTATAGAATTTTTTAAACGCTATTAAAGGGTCCTTTTGTTGTAGTGAAATGTAAATTTCAAAAAATATCTCATGATTTCTTATATGCACTTGGCTCATTTGCGATCTATATCTCCATGTTGTCACAGAACAATGTCGTTATATCCTCCACATCAACAATCACTCCGAGCTCACTTAAAAATTTGCGCATCTAGATCACTTCTTTAGCTGCTTCATCAAGGGCAATGTACTCGACTTCATCATGGAATCAACTAGCATTTCCTATTCAGAATTTTTCCAACCGATAGCCTTGTTGTTAATAGTAAAAACATATCTCAACATTGACTTACTATCGTCGATATAACTCTGAAGGCTAGAGTTGGTATACCCCTTCATAAGGAGGACTCAATTTCCATATATCAGGAATTAGTATTTCTCAAATACTTTAGCATACACTTTACAGCTCTCCAATGCTTTTCTCCAGGATTAGGTTAGTACCGGCTTGAGTATCTTAGTATGTATGCCACATCCGGTCTAGTACATAGCAGAGCATGCATTATGGAATGATTGTCGAAGCATATGGTATCCTCTTCATACACTCTTTCTCACTCTGAGGAGTGTCCTTCTTTGACAAGACAATGCTAGATTGCGTTGGAATATTTCCATGCTTGAAATTCTCCATACTGGACCTTTTCAGTATGGTATGTATGTATAAGAATTAGGACAATCCCAATAACTTCTTAGGTCTATCACTATAGATCTTTATACCTAGTTTATAAGATGCTTCTCCTAAACCTTTTATGAAGAAATTTTTGGAAAGCCAAGCTTTCACAGATTGCTATATCGAAAAATCATTGCCAATCAATAGAAGATCATCAACATATAACACTAAGAATATGATAGAATTTCTCTGTTCCTTTTGGTATACACACGCTTCCTCCATTTTCTGGTAAAAACCAAATAGTTTGATCACTTTAGCAAAACGCTTATTCCAACTCCTTAAAGCTTGTTTAAGTCCATAAATGGATTTTAAAAACTTACAAGCTTTGCCCTCACTCCTACTGACCTCGAAATCCTCAGACCATGACACATAGATGGTCTCTCCTAAATCATCATTTAAAAATGTCATCTTTATGCACATTTTCCATATTTCATAGTCATAAAATGTAGCAACAGTCAACATTATCTGAATGGACTTAAATATAGCTACAGATGAAAATGTCTCGTCATAATCAACACCTTGAATTTGACAAAATCCTTTCACAATTAGCCTTGCCTTATAAGTCTTCACTTGTCTATCTGTATTTATCTTTTTCTCAAAAATCCATTTGCAATCGATGGGTTTTATCTCTTCGGGTATGTTAGACAAAGTCCATACTTTTTTTCATATATGGAATCCATGCAAATTTCGTTGCTTCACGCTAAAGTGCAGTCTTTACTATACAATACTTGTTGAAATGATAGAGGAATGTTGTCATCTAAGACATTGTCCTGCTTTTTGCCATTCGCAAGAAAAACATAGTGTCTCTTTGGTGCATGAGATTCCCTACTAGGTCTTCTAATGGATTGTGTGTTATTGTATAAGGGTGAACTTAGTTCTCCTACTGGTTTTGTCTCCGTTTAACTCTTGGGCCTCATCCAATTCTACAACTCTTTTATTTCTTTCGATAGAAATTCCTTTTCCGAAATGGCAGCATGATAAAAATAATGACCTTTTGTTCCATGGTGTTGTAGAAAATATATCCCATGGAAATTTTTGGGATATCCGATGAGTTTGCACAAGATCGATCTTGCCTCAAGCTTAATGGGTTCGACGTCCTTAATGTAAGCTGGACAACCCCACGCCTTCGAATAATTTAGGTGAGTTTCTTCCCATGCCACATCTCATATGGAGTCTTAGATACAGACTTAGTGGGTAATAAATTCGATATATATGTTGCGGTTTCTAGTGCATATCCCTAACAATACAAAGATAACTAAGCATTACTCATCCTGAAATGAACCATATCTAATAGAGTTATATTACTTCGCTCCAAAACACAGTAGTGTTGTAGTACATGTGGTGGAGTAACCTGAGAGATCCTATTATCTTTTAAGTACTATTGGAGTTCTTGTCCAACGTACTCACCTCCTCATCAGAAGTATTTTTAATCTCACGGTTCGTCTGATTCTCAACATCATTCTTATCTTCAATAAATTTCACACAGACATCAGATTTGTTCTTCATAAGATACACATATACTAGTCTCGAGAAATCGTCAGTAAAGGTTAGAAAGTAAGAATAGTTTTCTTCAGTAACCATAGGCATTGGTCCATATACACACTTGGTACAAAACCCAAGAGCTCATAAACTCCTTCATTGCCTCTACTAAAGGAGGGCTTGGCCATTTTACTTTTGAGACATGATTCATATGTATCAAATGATTCAAAACCAAACGATGGAAGAAAACCTTCGGTTTTCAATTTATGCAGTTGTTTCTCACTAATATAACCTAGCCTACAATGCCAGAGATAATTTTTATTTATATCATTATTCATACAACTACTCGCAGAATAGAAATAATTTGTGTTGATCTCATAAATGCCATCATCTAAAATACCATCATAGATTTTATTACGATCTAAAATAATGTTTATAACATTACTAGCATAGTGGAAAATATAACCAGTCTCGGACGGTCAAGATACAAAAATAATTCCATAAATAAAGTCTTTACGTAGTACTGGATATCAAAACAAATTCACTTGGAAAAATCAAATGAAAATCTCCAACTGTCGTTGCATCTAGAATAGACTCATCGGCAACTTAAAGCTTCATTTCCCCTTTTGTGATGCGATGCTAATTTCTTAGCCCTTGCTATGAATTAAGATGTGAGTTCCAAAACTAGTATCAGAAACCCAAGATAATTAATTGATTACATAATAATTTTGAATCATAAATGTACAGATGAAGCGACAGAACCATTCTTCTTCTTCTCTTTAACGATCTTCAAATACTCTGGACATTTCCATTTTTAATGAACCTTCTTATTACAATGATGACTTCACCCTTATCCACAGCAATAGACTTTTTATTTTTCTTGTTCAATCTTTTTTTTCAACTTCAAACCTTTCAAAGGTAATGCATTCCCCTTATTAGAAAGTATGACCCCTTGATCCTTGAAAAAGACTTGGTCGACCTTAACATGTTGAGGAGCTCCATGAGGCTTATATTCAACAGGTTCATATTATAGTTTAATATGAACGGTTCATACCGAGAAGTAAGAGATATAAGGATCAAGTCTACTTGTGTCTCATTGTTTATTGCTACGTCTAACTGTGCAAGTTTATCGATATAGCTCTCATCATTAGAACGTAATGGTCCACTTTCTACCCCTTTGTCAATTTGGTATTGTATAGTTTCTTCTCAATTTCGTACCTTTTGGAATGGGATTTTTCACCAAATATAGCTTTGAGACTATCAAAAACTCATGGATAGACATGTTTTCATGCTACTCTGCAATGGCTCGCATGATATAGACAGCAAGGAAACCAGAACGATCTCTAGATCTAAAACCCATTTGTCATAAGCAAGTCTAAGTTCAAGGTCCCCACTATCAATGGGTTGTTCTTTAAAGATACAGTTATTGTTAACCAAATACATTCATAAGTTAATGTTATCATTATTGCTCTTAGCCAGTCAACATAGTTAGGTCCGATGAGTTTGTCATTTTCAGAAATTAGCTTAGGTGTTGACATTGTTCTGCAAATTTTAACTTAGCAGATTAGGATAATTTCATTGTATATGTTTTTGTAATATTAGTAAGTGTAAAATTTATGTTTTATTTTACTAATAAGATCCCATTAGTCTTTTATGTTTCTCCAAATGAAGTCGTTTGACTTCACTAATGGGTGTTAAGACTCATCTGCTTTGAGATTTTGACCATAAGGACCATCAATAATCATATTCCCATAAATGATGGGTAACTTCTTATCATTTGTATCGTATATAACTCCTAATTCATGGTTCTTTGTCCTAATCTCATTTTGATCTTGAGGAATATCTACAAATCAGAAGAGGTTATTCACCCGTACCTACCATTTCGCAATGGCCTAAGTATAAATGTATGTACCTTGGGGAATATCAAAAGATACGTACATATATCTTACCTTGTCTATTCAATATATTAATAGTACTATACATAACATCCTTTTCTTAATGAATATCAACAACCAAGGAGTATGCAAGTAATTTAATAATATATAAATGGTAGAGAACAACTTTGTATTAAAGATCCATAATCTTTAATATATTATATTGAGTGATATCGACTTATGGAATAACGTATTTTTTGAATATCCTTGTGATTCAAGTGCCGAATGCATAAGAAATCATGATATATGTACTATAAGTATATATTTATCCCTTAAGTCTATTTTGGGTTTCTTACTGTTTTACCTTTAATTTATACGTTCATAATATGTAAGTTTTACTTAATATATAACTTTTTTAATTTAATTAACTTGTACAATAATCTTATTATAATATTACGTTAATTAAATCTTGTGTGATTAATTTAATTAATTAACATTTTAATTAATTTTATATTTATTCAATAATAACATTTTATATTGAATATGTATCCTATAGTATACTCATATATCTTTTTTTACTCATATATCTTTATATATTATGTACATATGTATGTATATATGTATTTCAATATTTATTAATTAAATTTTAATTAATTTTTTTAAGTAAACAATTTTAGTTAAATATTTTCAATTTAAAAAAAAAATCTTATTATTATATACATACACACTTACATTCTCTTAAACATTTTTCAAGTCAATGTAACATATATCATAGTATATCTTATGCAGGCGCGTGTGCGTGTATATTAATTAATTTATTCATTTTATAAATCTTATTAATATTAAAATTTTCAAAATAAATTTATAATATTTTCAAAACAATTTTGAAAATTATATTATAACATTTATAATACTTTTTTCTTATTTTAGATTAACTTTTAAATTTAAAATTTTAGTTTAATTTCAAGATAATTTTTAAAATTAGCCCAAGTCCCAACTCAAATTGGGCCTTTTCTATTAGGGATAACCTCTTAGGCTTACTTCACCTTTCAGGCCAGGATAGTAGCTAGGTGGGGGCAAAGTACTTTATTTTCTAAACCAACCTTAAACATTACTTTTCTAGACACCCTACTAAATGGGTAAGCTTAATTAGTTAGCCTAACATAACTGATTTAGACCGCATATGCTATTAGACTATGGTGCCATTGTTAGATCTAGGCCAGCACACTGTAGGGTAATTGAGCAAATTTCCAATTTTTTATTCTAATTGGATCATATCGAACCTATGAAGCCTAAATTTATTTAGATCTAATCTAAATTAATTTAAATAAAAGAAATATTTTATTTTATTTGTAAATAATGTTTTATTTTAATATTATATTTATATGATATAATATAACATGCATATCATATACACATGCGTGTACGTGCATGTATAACATATACAGTGTACATGGTTTAACCTTCCTATGTATAAATGTTGGGTTTTACACTGCAACAGACATATTGGCCCCTCTATACACATATTTGTTGTCTAATATATGTATATATGTGTGTATTTGTGTGTGTGTATGTGTTTGTGTGTGTATGATGTGAAATGTCGATAACAAAAAGCATTCCGGAAACCTTACGCAAATAAGAAGATGATAACGGAGGAGAATGGAGGGAGGTGAAGGGGAAGGGGAAGCAAACATTTCTGGAGGTAATCATGTGTAACCCTAGGTCTTATAACCCGCTTCTCAACTCAAACACTAAATCATGGGTAGAGTTTTTGGGTAATAAGATTGAAATCAAAAGCAAAGTTAATTTTTTTGAACCCAAATCGGGTGGCAAAGAATCATATCAGATGATTGATGATGAGGACTATGAAGAATCTAAGACTAGAACTCAATCTACGTCTATATGGTACGGAAAAGGCCATATTTTGTTTATTTCAATGCCTATATCAAGTGGGTTTGGAATCCTAAAGGAGCCTGAGATGCATTTCTAAGGGATAACAGAATTTGTATGATCAATTTTGAGCATGAAGATGATCATGCTCGTGTTCTAAAAGGCAGCCCATGGTTCATGGACAATAAGTTGTTTTTTACGCGAAAATGGGAAGCTGAATCAGTTTTGAAAGAGCTATACTAACGACATATCCATTTTGGATCAAATTCAACAACTTAAATTGCCTCTATGGAATATAAGGTGTATCAGCAAACTTGCAAGTCTGATTGGTAAACCGCTGGATATTAATGAAAATACCGGACTTGTTAAACGCATCAAATTTTCTAGAGTGCTAGTAGAAATTAATTCTAGTTTGAATCTCCTTAAAAAAAGTAAAAGAAATAGAAAGGCAGGGTAATGTGTACGTGCGGAAAGTGGAATATGCATTTGTTCCCTTTATATATGGTGAATGTAACTGCTTTGGTCGTATCAACCAGCACTGTAACATTGTTACAGACAAATCTAAGCAGATTTGGGTGGAAAAGACAAAAAATCATCCCGTCAACAACTACATTTGACAAGCCAGAAACTAGTAGTCCAAAATAATGATGCAGAAACAAAAATATTACACAAAATGCTGCAATTAGCCACCCTAACCTACCATATGTACAGCCTACCCCTTTAGCTAATGGGTTGAGTTCTGAAGTAGAGCCAGCAATTCATGTAGCTTCAGATCAGAAAGAAGAGTAGTCGCACCCTATTGCTGAGCACTTACAGTCTCCAATTACTGACAAGATATCTAAGGGCTCATCTGATTGCAGTAAAACGATGGAAGAGGAGGCATTGCCTGGTTCATTGAAGGAAATCCACAAGTTGAATGTCCAGCTGGAGTCTTCCGATGTAGAGGATGAGGAAGAGGAAGAAATTATTAGTATATACACAGAACCAAATGAAGAATATGAAAAACAATGTACATCAAAGAAGGAGAAAGTTGCTGATTTATCAGCAAACGTAGTACAGCTCCAATTACTAAGAGCAGATGTACTAAAAATTAATGTCTATCATCTATTGGAATGTGAGAGGTCTTAACAATGACACATGTAAGTTACACCTCCAAAATATTAAGGCTTCATATAAGCCTTCTATCTTAGCCGTGTTGGAAAATAAATTTTCTAAAGGCAATACAGATATGTTTAAACGCCAAATGAGGTATCATTGGACCCTAGTTCATAACGGCTCATGCTCAATTAAAGGTAGAATCATGATTCTTTGGGAGAATAGTTCTTGGATTGGCTCTGTTCTTAATTAGGATGACTAAAAAATTACTATGTGGTTAAAAAATATAGAGGGCTCATACATATTTATCCCTTTTGTCTATGCTAGTAACCTTGCTTCTTAAAGGACTAAACTATGGAAACAACTAATTGTTAATTCTAAACTAATTCATCAGACATGGCTTGTCAGTAGAGATTTCAATGCAGTTTTATGTACCAGTGAAAAGAAAAGGGACTTACATTGAAGCTTTCCTAAGTTGCAGAATTCAATAGTTGCGTTCTTGTTGGTGGATTAGTTGAAGCATTCCATTTTGGCTTGAAATTTAAGGGAGGAATGGTGAGGCAAATAAAATAACTTTTAGATTAGACAGAGCCCTAGCTAATGTAGCTTTAGCTAACAATGTCCCTAATCTTAAAATTACTGCGCTGCCTAGTTCTACCAGTGACCATTGCCCATTCCTTATCCAATTCAATGATTATGATATCAATCTAAAGGGGAGGAAATTTAGATATGCTAATTACTAGCATTTCACTGATCATTAAAATGAGGCAGTTGATTTCAGTACAGTTCAAATTCCTCAAGGCACTAGCATGTACTAATTTGTTATGCTAGTCGAACTATAAAAAATTGACTGAAGTAATGGAATAGGAAAAGACCCAAGCAAGATGATGAAATTACAAAAATCCAAAGCCAGTTAGAAGACATTCAATTTCAACTAGATGATAACCCTCTTCATGAAGGCCTAAATGTAGATTTCTATTCTCTTCAAAGAAAACTAAAAGTGGAACCAAAGAAGCGGGAAATTGATCTTAAGCAAAAGGCTAACGAAAAACAGGTTTTATAGGGAGCTGAATGCAGTAAATTTTTCTGTACTAAATGTCCCATAGGAAGCACTATAATAATTTTTATAATTGTCTTGATGAATAGGGAAATGCTTCTGAAAATATTAAAGACATGGAAGACAAGCAATTGCATATTTCTCAGAATTATATAATGAGGACTATGATCAAAACTTACCAGCTATTTATAGTAGAAGGAAAATTTCCAGAGAGGGATGTGCCATGCTGAGAGCTATGGTTCAAGAAGGGGAATTAAAGCATGGAGTTTTCTCTATTCATGGTGATTCCAACCCTGGCCCCGATGGAATGGGAGTAGCCTTCTTCAAAATGAACTCGGCACACCTGAAAGAGCATATGTTAAAAAAGCATATCAAGAATCTTTGGACTCTAGTGAGTTTGTTCAAGAAATAAATCATACTTTTATTTCCCTTATCCTTAAAGTTAAAAAACCAGAGAGAATTGAAGAATATAGGCCTATTGTCTATTGTAATGCTACATATAAAATTCTAAGCAAAATCATATGTATGAGATTGAATAAAGTTCTTCCTGATTTATTCTCTCAATGCCAAAGTGCTTTTATTAAGGGCAAATTCATATCAGAGAATTCTTTAACGGTTGATGAACCAGTCAGAGATTTTAATAAAAGTGGGACAGACAAATTGTGTTTGAAAATTGATTTATACAAAGCTGATGATAAAGTGTATAGACAATTCATCATTCAAATGCTAAATTCTATGGGCATTCCTACTAGATTATTGAAGTTGATTTCTCACTGCCTGAACACCCCTACCTACTCAATCCTTATTAATGGTATACCTAAATGCTTTATTCAGAACAACAGAGGGATCGGTCAAGGAGAACCCTTTCCCTCTATTTTTTTGTTGTTGCTATGGAATGGTTCTCTCTCCAGATGGAGCTTGCCTATTTCCAAAATGATATTAGCCCTATATATGATGTCCAACCCCAGGTTACTCATCTTGTCTATAAAGATGACCTTCTTATTGTGGCCAAGCCTAGCCTAGACGCCATTGATAAAATTAAAGAAAATTTCTGGAGATTTAGGCTGGCCAGCTGGTTTGATATTGAATGAACTCAAAACTAAATATTACTTTAAAAGTTTTACAGGAATAAACAAAACATATTAGATAGGCTTGGAGTCACTGAGGGGACCCTTCCTGTCAAGTACTTGGGTGTTCCGCTTTCTAACAACACCAAAATTGATGCTGAATTTGGTAAACTGGTAGATGATACACGAGTGAAGTTACAAAACTGGAGATCTAAATTCCTATTTTTTGCTTGTAGAATTAAGTCGGTGCATTAAGTTGTTACTTCCAAAGTTAGGTTTGGTTCCAAACATTCCAAATCCCTTACCGTTCTATAGCGAAAATTGATTCTACCTGTGCCAATTTTATATAGAGGGGTGGTCTGCACAAAGTCAGTCATAAAGATCTCTGTAAACCAAAGAAAGAAGGTGGGGAGGGCCTTCAAGACTTGTTTGATCTGAAAAAAGTTTATGGCCTTAAAATTTCATGGAAAATTCTGGAGTTTGACAATCTATGGGCTAAAGGGAGACAGTATCTTAAAGATAACTTCTGGACTATCAAAATTTGATAACAATGCTTCAATTACCTGGAAGAACATATTGAAATATAGGGAGCAGTTGAAAAACTTAATTGAAAGGCAAATTGCTAATGGTGAAAAACAAATCTTTGGAAGGACCATAGCTTAACAGTAAAAGTTTTATTGAGAGACTGGGATGGGATGGTTTTTCTACCATTGGTACCCCTTCTTGCAAAGTAGCCAACATCATTGATGGTTCAAGCTGGGAGTGTGATAGACAACTTCTTACCAGAAACTTCAAACAAGAAATTCAAGAAACCCTATAGTTACTGACAGAACTGAAGGCTCCTGGGCTTGGATTAACAACAACAAAGGACAATTTAAACTTAAAGATGCTTGGGAGGATACCAAAGTTAAATTTCCTAATGTTCCATGGCATAGCATAGCCTAGAGCAGATCCAACAATCATAAAATGGTCCACACTCTACATAAAGCTTTGATAAACAGACTTCCGACCAAGGATCGACTACATAGTTAGGGTATTTTGGAAGGAACAGCATCCAATTTCTGTCACGCAGCAACTGAATCTCATGAGCATTTATTTTTTGACTATACTTTTAGTAAGAGGACTTGGCCATTCAAAAGTTTAGATGTATGCAAATAGATGAAGTTAAAACTCTAAAAGAGGAAGTTGATTACCTGAACACGATAAGTCACGTGTCATACTTGATGAAGGAATTGGGAAAAGCCTCACAACCACCATATGGCATCTTTGGCGTGAGAGGAATGACAAGGCTTTTAATGGCAGAAAGAAGGAAGTGTTAGCATTAATAAATTAGAATAATCGAGCCATAAGCATCATCATTGGTAGAATTTCTAGAAAGAAGCTTACCAACTTAACAGAACATGAAACAAAAGCATTGGAGAGTTTGAATTGGATGGCAGAGAAAGGAGGAAGTCAATCAATGAAATGGGAGCCGCAATGAATCGCCTTTATGCAGAACCCTAATTTGGAATGTTTGAGTTAAATTGTTAGCTTAACATGAAGAATTGTATTTATTTGTCTTGTACCTCCGGTTGAATGGGTTGGGCTGCATAACCCATTAAGTTTGCAATAAAAATAGTCAACCCAGTTTCATATATATATATATATATATATATATATATATATATATATATATATATCTGTGTGTGTGCGCGCGCGCGCGCGTGCGTGCATGCATGCATGCATGCATGTATGTATATATATGTATGTATGTATACTTGTGTGCGCGCGCGCGCGCACGTGCATATATATATAGTTCTATATAATATAAAATCATACTTGTGAAATGTAAATGTTTGTGTGCATATTTATATGTATGTACATACATACATATATATGTGTGTGTGTTATAATATAAAATAACCTTAAATATATATATATATATATATATATATATGTATATGTATATGTATATGTATATATGAATATGTATATAATCCAGAATTTAGATTCAAATTTAAAATTTTAGATCTAGATCTATAGAAAATATATTAATTTCAAGCTCAAAATGATTTATTAAATTTCTAAATAAATATGTGCGTGTGTGTACATGTACTATATATTTTCGAAATTGGAATTTTTTTTTTTGAAAATTGCATATACGTATAATCTTATAGTCATGTTAAATTAATTTTAAAGTTTAATGTAAAATAAATATATATACATTTATTCAATGCTAAAAGTAATTATATGTATATAAACATATATATATGTATGTGTGTGTGTGTATTCGGTCGAATTTCATATGTAAAACTAATATTATTTTTAAATATGTGTAGTTTAAATTTTTTTTGTTTTTTTATTATAAAAGATTTCCAAACGGAAGTCATAAAAAATGAATTTTTTTTCAAAAACAAACGCAAAACATATATACATAATTTAAATATTTATATATTTATTTTATAGTTATATGTATATATATACATGCAATATGTAAAAGCTAGATTTTCTATTTAAAATAAATAAATATATAAATAGTTTTAATTTGAATATATTTATATAAATAATTTTTTTAATGTATTTTGCATACAAATTAACAAAATTATATCTATATACATTTTTTTTTTTTTTGTAAATTGGTAAGACTTTATTAAGGCATTTCAGCCCAAATTTCAGCCCACTACGAGCTATACATAACACATCCGACAAGGAATACTTACAGCTCAAAGTACCAAAAATAAATCAGTTTACAACTTCTTTTTTTCTCTTCATGGCGGCCGCAGCAGGTAGCTTGTACTTGGGTTTCCTCCCAATGTTCGATTTTGATCCTCTTCTGCAATTCGAACTCCATTTAATTCCAGCAAGGTATTCTCGCACTCTTTGATTCTTCTTCGTACCAGCTGCATGTCATTTTTCACCAAATTGCTAATCTCTATGTGATTTCTTTGTTTTTTCTGGAATACGCGACGATTCCTTTCCTTCCAAATTCCCCAAACTGTTGTTGTGATAGCAATGCTGGCCATCTTGGATTTGACGTCTACGCCTCTCCGTTGCAACAGGTGATTTATCTCTTCCTCTAAAGTATTAGCATCCACTGTTGTGTTAGTTTGTGTTTTGCATCGATTCCATACTTCTTTCGAAAATTTGCAGGAAAAGAATAAATGCTCATGCGATTCCTCTTCTAGGTTGCATAATTCACATTTATTTTCATTTAAGATTCCTCATTTTACAAGTCTATCCTTTGTAGGCAGTCTTTTCAGAATTGCTTTGTAAGTTGTGAACGCCATTTTCGGGTTATTTGCATTGTTCCATATGATTTTGCTCGATTCAACCTTATTGTCATGTTTCCTTATCTCTTCCCAAGCTGATTTTGTAGTGAATTCTCTTCCTGTAGGTTTCCATGTCCAGATGTCATTTTCTCTGCCTATATATATTGGCATATATTGTATTTCCTTTTTAATCTCCTGGTTTACTGGCAGTTGTGTGCAGTTCCATTCATTGTTGATTATTATATCTGAGACTTTTATACACCAATATACATATACATTTTTAATCAATTTGTTCTAATTGTTTTAAAATAATATTCAACTTTGAAAATTAGAAATAAGTTTTTTTTGCTACCCGAATAGTATGTATGTATGTATGTATTAGGGGCGGGCGCGGGTCGGTTTGGTATGGTTTGGAGTCCAAACCACTTTCGCACCGCATCAAACGGTTAATCAAAAATGCAAACTATTATACTAATCCTTTAAAGTTCGATTTCGGTCCGGTTTGAATGTAATACGGTTCGGTTTCAGTCCGGTTTGATTGTAATACGGTTCGGTTTCGGTCCGGTCCGGTTTGAACCCATATTAAATATGAAATAAAAGAATTACTTCCATCAACAATCAATTTACAAAGACAACGGTGTGAAACTTTTACATTTAAAGGTTAAAACACACAATGTTATGCTGAAAGGAAAGATTAGTCTTAGTTGTATGAATATTTCAATTTGACATTTACCTATAAGTGACATTTTTTTAGTAGATTAACCAAACATCAACATTAATCAATGCATAATCATTAAGGAAAATGACTAGAATAAAATTATAAATAGCACTTGTTCAAAAAATGATGTGAAAAATATTATACCAAAACTATAACTTCTTCCTTTATGTCACTGATTATTATTAATATAACTACAACATATGCTAAAAATAGACATTAGAATCTAAAATAATATAGGAGTTGCTTATATTTTTATCATAAGATTACTAATATAAATTTTCGGTTCGGTTCGGTTTAATATATTTGGTTCAATCGTCCAAACCACAACCGAACCGTATCGATGCGGGCCGGTCCGTTTTGGGGTACAAGCTTTGGTGAGAAGATTCAGTGCGGGTTTCCGCACCGCTTTTGCGGTCCGGCGCGGGTGGTTTCCGTATAGCGGTGCGGTTTGTTTATGCCCACCCCTAATATGTACGTGTAAACATATATAATTTTTTTGTTAACATACATAAATATATATACATCATATGTTGACATCACATGCGCATGTGGATTCGTGATATTGTATAAACAAAAGGAAGCGGTAGAATGATATGAAATATTGTGTGTGTGTGTTTATGTATGTATGTATATATTTATGTATGAATATAAATTGTATTGGTAACTATATATTGCCTTAAAGTAACACCTTGGCTGTTGAATCCGTAAACTCTTTGAATCTGTTTTCAAACCTTTAAGGAGAGCTACCAGACTGAAAGCAGCAACCACTAATGTACTAATTTGTATTTAATTCGTGTTTTTAGGAGTTTGGAAATTATATGGCAAACAGTGGAAGGACTCGGCCTGAAAGAGATGAGAGGAGGCAAAAAAATAAAGTGGAAAACTGAAGGGGTTATAAGTGTTTAAAAAGCAAAAGAAGATGCAAGCCAAAAGTGGATTTGGATCCAAGTATCTTTCTTGCTATTTCAAAACTCACTATAATTATTTAGCCCATCCTTTCTACCCTAGTGTGGTTAGTCATGATTGCCCCTATACAGGCCTCTAAATTGCTTCAAGCTCGATCAACTAAATATGAATTTAAACCCAATTCAAATGCACACCGATATCGTATATTGATGCATGTGTTTATAATTATTATACACACAATATTTGATATTGAGCAACATAAATTAAATAAATTTTATAATCATATTAATAAATTAATTTATATCAATTATAATTAATTAAATTAGGTGGTAGTAGGAATATTCAAAGTTTCAGTTGTGTGACTCTTAGGGTGCAAATTCGGTCAATGAATAATGTCGAACAATTTGAATATTAATGTTCACACATCACTTAGCAAGTGGTGTAACATTGTGGCTAAATTTATCGCTTACATGGTTTAAGTAAAATCCAATTTTACTTAGTTAATCGTTACTCGATAGTGACAGTTATTTACACCAATTCTTATTGTCAAAAATTATTTCATGTTAGGACTTATGGAATTTGGTAATGGTTAAAATTCTAGTATAGTCATATTCAACTTCATAGTCCAAACACAAAGTTCTTGATTTAATAATAACAACTATTATTAACCAAACTACTCTAGTCGGATATTTTAACTTTGAACTAGCTTCAGTTCACCGTGACACTAACCTCGTAAAATTTAGTAGACAAATCCTTTATTAAATAGTGTTTCACTTCCAATGCTTCCACTTGATCCAACTGTAGTCGTTTGATGGACGCCATGCCATTATTTAACTATAGTCAAAATAGAGTTTCCACATTAAAGATCAATGGTATATTTAAGTCAAGAGAACCGTGTAATATTATTGCATCGATATTATCGGTTTTACCATAGCTGTATTAACCAACAAAAAACTATTGAATGAGTCATTTCAGAGTTATCCAATAACTATCAGTACGTAACCTCTAAGTGTCCCCCAACAGTTATGAATAATACACTATCCAACATTTGGAGAGCTCTAAATACTCTAGTCTCAACGGATGCATCATTATCCAGTCTTGATCCATCTTGACTAAGGATATTTAAAATGATGTGTTTATTAAATTGTGATAGAATGCTCATGGTTACAACAATTGTAATTACTATCACAAACACACCATTTACAGATTTTTTTTTGTTAAATGTACTTAATTCTAATAATTATAATACATTATCTGTGACGACCCAGAATTTTGAACAATTGAAATTGAAATTTTTTGTTGAATTTAAATATTTGGAAGTTATTTTAACTTGAATTTCAGATATAACTTGGCAATTAAATTATTAAATTTAATATTTTGAAAGTGGGTAAAAATTTGAATCTTCAGTTTTAAGCTTGTTAAAAATAATTTGATGGCTTAGAAAATTTATATTGAGAGTACTAAAGACAAGGGAAGCTTCACAATTTAATTTGAAAGTGATTTTTTCAGTTTTGAAATTATATCATTTAAATCGGTATTTAAAAATAGCCTTCCGATGCACAGTCTCGGAATTCGACGAAACCAATTCCATTGGATCGTAATAGTATATTATTATCGGATTTCAATTTTCGTAGTGTTTGGAGTTGTTGTGTGACCGTATGATAAGAAAACGCGCTGAAATTTATATCGAAATTAAATTTAATAACTGGTTCAAAATGCTATCTTCTCCATACGATTGGACTCGGAACCTTTTCCATTGTGTTCGGAATAGGGGTTTAACATTATAAATGCCTGGCGGCACGCATCGATAGGAATTCGAGATTTTGAGTTGCATAATTGTGACAGTTTGAATTTAAATTTTTAAATTCAAATTTAAATGAGATTGTTGCATTTAATTATTGTGACAGGACCCTACATAAAACACATATTGAAATTTCTAGCACGTGTTGTTCATGGTTAAACACGTGTTGCTTTTGAAAATATAAAAAATATAAAAACGTTTCTTCCCTCTTTTATCGAAAACAAATTCTCAGAAGAAAATAATGGCCGATGCATTTTCCCCTCTTCTCGTTCAAAAATGTCGCACTTCCTCTTTCAATTAAAAATCAAAGCCCTTTACCTCTTCCGGTAAATCACGGCTGCTTCCGAAAAAATGGCCGAACCCTTATAAAAAAATAGCGAATCGAATTCGATGAAGCAAGGGCGGCGAGTTCGATTGGGATAGCGATGGCGATCGAGGCCGATCAAGAAGGGCTTCGGGTCGTCGTGGGATCGCATGCGCGCCAGTTATGAGGTTGTGAGTGGTTGTCAATGTCGGATTGGTGGAGTCAGGTTGCATGTTGCGGAGGCACGGCGGCGAAGCGAAGAACTCATGAGCACAGTTGATTTGGTACGGCAGTTTCATCTAGGGTTTCGGCAGAGATGAGTGAAGGAGGCGAAGGCTCCTCAGTTGGTCGCGATTGCGGGACCAGGGTGCTAGGGGGAAGCTCGTCGGGTCAACTGGAGTTTCATGAAGAGGCGTCGTGCATGTGGGATTCGCGGGTTTGATCGAGCTAAAGGCTTAGGGGTTTGTCGAAGCCTGGGGTATCTCGCGATGGGTTCTTTGGCTTAGTGTTTGCAAGTTGGTAGCTAGGTATGATTCGATTTAAATATTATAACCTATATGAATATACAGAAACAATTTAAAAGAAGAAAATCAATTACAGTAAGTAAACCATCTCTGTTTTAATATTTACGTATACAAGTTAAAAAGAAATTTAATATATATATACACACACATTTTCACTTACAATTTAATTTTTAATAATGATGTATTATGGAGATTAATTTTTCTAATAAAATTTAATCATTAGTTTAAAATCAAAATATCAGTTGAATTAAAATTTTAAAATGGCAATTGAATTATTTGATTATTTCGAATATTAATAAAATCATATAATTGTTACGCAAGGTCTAAAACCGTGAAGAAATGGTCAAATTGGAAAGGGATTGCAAAACAAAAGCAAAGGTGAGATCTTCTCACTCAATCAGAGTTTTCTGGTTTAATTTAAAATAGTTAAATTTAAAATTGTTGATTGTGTGTTTGGATGATTAATTATTATCAGTTATATTGGATTAGACCCTATGCGCCGCACAATAGTGGATTATATTATAATAAACTCATATACCACGATATTCCACCTCAAAGTGGAATTGGTATTATGTATGTATTTGGAGTGATTGATTTTCCGCATTATATAGCAGACGAGACCGTATGCACCGCATAATAGCGGATGATATTTTATAAATCCCATATAATTCCACCTTGAATTGGAATTGGTATTTAATTGTTGTGCTAACATATATGGATGTAGGGAAACAGGTTGGAGGGATCCAACTGGATTCCTCAAGTATTTAATTTGTTTCATATGTTGCGTGCTGATTATTACAATCTCTGTGTGATTATATTTGCGATTGAAATCGTTGAAGGCTATAATTTAGCCGAATATATTTTTGGTATCGTAGGATACCAGAAATAAATAAAATTTAATTTTTGAAATTCAAGTAGAAATTTATAATAAATTCATTTAAAGAATTGGGTGAATTTAAAAGGAGAAATTCAAATAGATAAAGTTTTATTTTTGAAAACTTATTAAATAAATTCCAAGATATGGGAAAAAGTTTAATAAATGGGTTTCGAGTAATATTATTCAAAAGTTTGAAGAATTTATTGAAATACGGATTTTAAATAGTTTGGAAGAGATAAAATAATTTATTTTAAAAGCAAATATATTTAGTAAACAAATTTGGAATTTAATTTGGTATTTGAAATGATTCTAGGAAATTAATTTGAGAAATTGATTTGGAAATAAATTTGGTGTTTGGAAATAAAATTTGGAAATCAAATTGGAATTTGATTTGGTGCTTTGGAAATAAATTGGGAAATCGATTTGAAAAGCGTATATCAGTGGATATTTGAAATTTTAAATTCACAATGGGAATTTTATGAAAGAAAGGGAAATTTGCTTTAAAAATAGATATTGTTTTACTTTTAAAAGTATGGAAAGGAATTTACAGATTTGGAACGTATCCAGAAAGATTTATAAATTGATTTGAATGAACCATGTTAGAATGGAAGGTGTACTTTACATGGTAAGCCGACTATATTTTTAAAAGTAAATTTTGAAATAAAATTAAAAGTTCTAGATTTGGTTTTAAAAGAATATTGTTGGAGAAATTATATTTTGGGAATTGTTTTAAATCTTTAAAGTAAAGATTTATTTAATTAAGTATAAAAGGGATTATTTTAAAAGATTAAATTAATATTTGATTAGAAAATATTTATTTGAATATTTATACTCTATCTACTAATTTTATTTTAAAATTAGTTTGGAATTGAAGTCTTATCTAAGATATTGATATAATATTTTCATAACTAATATTCTAAAATAAAGTGCTTTTAAAAAATAGTTTTTACATTAAATATTTCCAAGTATATGTGTTTGGATAAGTAATTTAAATTATTTTAAAGTATTTGAACTCGGCAGATTTCCAGAGGAAATGAATAAAGGTTTGGAAATGTATTCCATGTAAGGAAAAGTGATTAGAAATTTGTTTTCAAAGTATTGAAATATGGAAAATGATTTGAATTTTTTTTAAAGGATTGAAGTGTGAAAAGCGATTTGAAATTTGTTTTCAAAAGATTGAAAGGTGAAAAGTGATTTGAAATTTGTTTTCAAATGGTTGAAGTGTTAAAAATTATATCTTTCAAAGTTATTTTGAAAATAATAATTGGGGGAAAAATTATTTGAAATCCAGGGATTGTTGTGAATGTTGATTGATAATTAAATAACCTACTATTAATATTGGCCTTTAAATGGCATTTGAATTTCGATGCGACCGGGGGTCGGATTCCAAATGGATATCTGAAAACCACATCGAATCTTCGTGATGGATCTTTTTTTTAAAAGATCAAAGTGGAAATTGTTGTGATTTGTTTGAAATCTGAATGTAACACTTATTTTTAAAATAAGCGCTCGTTATTTGAATTAGCCGGGAGAGGACTTTGTGTCATAAAACCCATTCCGAATAATGATACGACGAAATGGGATTGCATTTGAAGATGGTGTTGAAGACCGGATATTTTCAAAAATGAAAGGATTACATGTCGAATGTCTCTGCACCGAGTTGCTCCGGTATAGAGATTTGATCACCCTTTGTGATGGGGATTCCGTACGTGATTAGCGAATATCCGGATTGCAAAGGCTTCTTTGAAGTGCCTTCGGTTCCGTTCGATCCCAGAACGGACTTGTATGGATGTGCGTCTGACGTTACACTTTGAGAGGTAAAGCTGGTTTCTATCAAATACATTTCTATTGGTGGCGGAGAATTTATTCTCTTAGCTTAACACCCTTCTCTGAGACATACGAGCTCAGAGGTTATGTAGTTGATGGTTACTAGTGATACATTTCCAATTTGGTAATGTGGCATATGAAGTGCTGCCGATCATTTTTTGATCGAAGCATGGCCTTTGTGAAAAGTGTAGCTTTATGGACGAGACTTCGTCGAACCTCACAACCTAGAAATGGTCGAAACAGGAGTGTTGCAGCAAGACAATTTGGGGGTAGCGTCCTCAGGGTATGTCCATTTCCTTCTGGAAAAGGGTGGTATCATGGTATGCAGCCCAGATACTTAACTTATGTGGTTACTGCAAAATTTATTGCTTTGTGGTTATTGCTTTGTGGTTGAGGATCCTCGGATAAAGGTCGGTAACGACTGAGGATGGCATACTCGTGGTAGTTACTCATGTTATAGCTGTATTACAACGTGGGGTACTCGGCCTTGTGTTGGCAGTGATCCGGTTAGGTTCTCGGGGACGTCCCTCCAAAAGCGTTCCATTTCGTGTAGGAAGTTCCTTTGCCTGACCATTGTTGGAAATCCAAAGAAACAATACAGCCCTGTACGGTTTTAGTTGTATAACCTGCAATGAAATGTGGCGGTAACCTGCTATTGAACATAGTAGCTATAGTAGGCATAAAATAATGGTTGTATGCTGGCTAAGGTTAATATTATACTTTCGAAAATATTTTCTGCACTATGCACTAATGATAATATCAAATAGTTTTCGCGTATCAAGCATGTTTGACTATCATAAGGAGAAATCTTCTCCAATTCTGCGTTGCATTGTGTGTGTGGCGGGAGGCCTTATGGTAGTTTCATTTTCCAAAAGCATAGCAGATTTCTTTTTATTTTCTTTGTGAAAATAACTGTTTTTAAGATCTCACGCCAGTCCCATGACTGCCTTGGAGTTTATTTTCCCCTTTTTAAACTCTGGGTGCCCATAATTTTCCACACGGGCAGCCTAGAGTCAGGTTATCACTATTCTGGAGCGAAGTCAGAAAAATTGCTGTGGAGATCAGGAACAAGCTGGATGGCGAAGCGTATCACTTATACTATATAGTGTCCGCTGCGTTTGGGTTGAGTGCAAGTTCTAATGAATATCGGTTTTGTGTTTTATGCTGTTATAAACTGTGTTAATATGATGTATGCAAAACTGATATAGTTCTTTGTTTTTAAAGATATTCATTTATCTATTATATGCTGTTCCGCTGCGAAATGTGAGAATCTGATTATTGTTTCTGTTCTTCTTCTATCTTATTCTTCTTTTACCCTAACGGTTTGGGTTTTGGCATTCGATTGTGCTGCATTTGATACAGTGGACGTATTGATGTCGACTTTTGAAAGTCAAAAAGTTGGGTCGTTACAAATTTGGTATCAGAGCATTTGGTTAAGCGACAACCTTGGCTCTGGTGGGGATTACTCATTAGAGATAGAGTCGGTAGTACTCTAAAACGAGTTTGAGCGTATTAGATATGAGCGCGTATTTGTTAGTGAATATAAAAATTGTTTTATATTGTGTTGACTTATCGGTTAATTGTTTATAGATTCTGCTCGGTGCAATTTGGCCAACTGTATCGATAGGGGTTTCTAAACTCTTAAACAAGATAAACCGACACAGTATGGTTTTAAAAATAGGGTAAATGAAATAATTTTACCCAAATTATTTTTGTATGAAAAGGAAATCATTTTCCGTAAAATATTATAGTATATGGTTGCTTGATGTTAGGAAGTGATAATATTAAAATTGTTATCATTAATTATTGAATAAGAAATTGAAATCATAATCAAAAGTTGAGAAATAAAATCACATACAAATGGAATTTGAGAATGTAAATTGTAAATGTAATCTGTAAGTTGAAATAAAATTCCAAAGAAATATTTGAAAATGCTTTTGAAAAGATTTGAAAATTTTGAAATTTGGAAATGGTTAAAATCCCTTTTTAGTTTGAAAATTATTTCAATGTTTTTGGAAAAATGTTTTTGGAGGGATAAAAGCTCTAAACTCTTTTCGTCGTTGGAAAATAACTTCGGTGATGACTGCAGCATCATCGATGTTCATTTTCGAGTTTCCAAGAGAGGAATTGCTCCTAAATGGTTTTAAATGGAAATTGTTTGGAAAACTGGGTTTGGTTTTGGGAATTCAAAAGATAATTTGAATTGAATTCAAAAATGATTTTGAAGGGTTGAAAAAAAAACTCTAGAAATTGGAAAATGAAATTGTGAATGAATGAATAGATTTACAATTGCAATTAAATGAAAGTGAAATTGAATGTTGAAATTCATTTCGAATTTATAAGTAAATAGAACTGGGATTGGAATTGAATTTGATTTGTAATAAACAAAGCGAAGAATTGAAATGAAATCAGTAAGTGAAACTAATTGAAGGAATGACAAATTTAATATGCTTTGAAATGAATTGAATTTAATATTTATAAATAAAAGGTAAATTAAATTCATATGGAATTTGAAATCCAGTTTAAATATAAGTCGTTATAAACCAAAATGGTGAATTGAAAATAAATTTTTGAGAATGAGCAAAAGAATAAAACTAGAATTGAAACTGAATATTGAAAACCAATTTAAATTGTGTGAAATAAAATGAAGTTGTGAAATTAGTTCAAAGTGAACTAAAGGTAATAAAGGTGGAAATAAAGAAATGGTTTGAGATAAAATGAATTGGAAATTTATAACGAGTTGGTAAATGGAACTAATTTA
Source organism: Allium cepa (assembly GCA_030765085.1). Taxonomy (NCBI): domain Eukaryota; kingdom Viridiplantae; phylum Streptophyta; class Magnoliopsida; order Asparagales; family Amaryllidaceae; genus Allium; species Allium cepa. The sequence continues at coordinate 270,544,697 of CM060929.1, forward strand.
AAATAGTGATATGAATCAGTTGTGAATGAAAGATAATTGACAAAATTCAATATAAATTGAAATAGAATTGAAAATGTAAATTGAATTCAAATGAAACTGAAAATGTAAGATTGAATGAAAATGGATATATAAATTCAATAGTGAAGTAAAAATTGTATAAGAAGTAAGTATTCAAACTTTTGCAATGGAATGTGCAAAATGATTTTTGAATGTAAAAATTGGATATGATTGTTAAATAGCATTCAGGTATTATAAAGGAAAAAGGGATTGTGATTTTGATTTCGAAGATAAAATTTTGAATTGCTCGAAAAGGTACGTATTTAAATTTCAATATGAAATTTGATGATTTTCTTGTCCAGCCGCTTGGCCTTTTGTTTTCTTTTGAAATCTGGAGGCCCGTTGTGCCATTTTGTAGTCGTATCGAGCTAGCCGCGCAAACAAGACGCTGGCGAAATTTTTCAAAAATTTAGGAAGTTAGAAAATTTTTGAGAAAATTTTGATAGTTTAAAATTTGAATTAAATTTAAATTTGAATTGTTGGGAAAATAAAATTGTTTGGAAACTATGGAAGACTTTGGAAAGTTAGTTGAAATGATAATGGGTCTTTAATAAAAAGATTTATTTTGGAAAGTTGTTAAAACTGTTTGGTTTTGGGAAAATGATAAACGGGTTAAGGATCATTCTTCTTAACTTGTAATTTCGGGACGAAATTCTTTTAAAAGGGGAAGAATGTGACGACCCAGAATTTTGAACAATTGAAATTGAAATATTTAATTGAGTTTAAATATTTGGAAGTTATTTTAACTTGAATTTCAAATATAACTATGAATTTGGCAATTAAATTATTGAATTTAATATTTTGAAATTGGTTAAAAATTTGAATCTTCATTATAAGCCTGTTAAAAATAATTTGATGGCTTAGAAAATTAATATTGAGAGTACTAAAGACAAGGGAAGCTTCAGAATTTAATATGAAAGTGATTTGTTCAGTTTTGAAATTATATCATTTAAATCGGTATTTAAAAATAGCCTTCCGATGCACAGTCTCAGAATTCGACGAAACCAGTTCCATAGGATCCGTTATAGTGTATTATTATAGGATTTCAATTTTCATAGTGTTTGGAGTTGTTGTGTGACCGTACAATAAGCAAACGCCTTGAAATTTATATCGAAATTAAATTTAATAACTGGTTCAAAAAGCTATCTTCTCCATACGATCGAATTTGGACTCGGAACCTTTTCCATTGCATTCGGAATAGGGGTTTAACATCATAAACGCCTGGCGGCACGCATCGATAGAAAGTCGAGATTTTGAGTTGCGTAATTATGATGGTTTGAATTTAAATTTTTAAATTCAAATTTAAATTAGATTGTTGCATTTAATTATTGTGACAGGACCATACATAAAACACGTATTGAAATTTCTAGCACATGTCGTTCATGGTTAAACACGCGTTGCTTTTGAAAATTTAAAAAATATAAAAATCGTTTCTTCCCTCTTTTATCGAAAACAAAATTCTCAAAAGGCCGATGCATTTTCCCCTCTTCTCGTTCAAAAATGCCGCACTTCCTCTTTCAATTCAAAATCAAAGCCCTTTCCCTCTTCATGTAAATCATGGCTGCTTTCGAAAAAAATGGCCGAATCCTTATAAAAAAAATAGTCATCGAATTCGAATTCGATGAAGCAAGGGCGGCGAGTTCGATTGGGATAGCGTTGGCGATCAAGGTCGATCAAGAAGAGCTTCAGGTCGTCGTGGGATCGCGCGTGCGCCAAGTATGAGGTTGTGAGTGGTTGTCAGTTTCGGCGTGGTGGAGTCCGGTGGCGTGTCGTGGAGGCACGACGGCGAAGCAAAGAACTCGCGAGCACCGTTGATTTGGTACGACAGTTTCATCTAGGGTTTCGGCAGAGAAGAGTGGAGGAGGCGAAGGCTCCTCAGTTGGTCGCGACTGCGGGAACAAGGTGCTAGGGGGAAGGTCGTCGGGTCAACTGGAGTTTCATGAAGAGGCGTCGTGCATGTGGGATTCGCGGGTTTGATCGAGCTAATGGCTTGGGGGTTTGTCGAAGCCTGGGTATCTCGCGATGGGTTCTTTGGCTTGGAGTTTGCAGGTTGGCAGCTAGGTATGTTTCAATTTAAATATTATAACCTATATGAATATACAGAAACAATTTAAAAGAAGAAAATCAATTACAGTAAGTAAACCATCTCTGTTTTAATATTTACGTATACAAGTTAAAAAGAAATTTAATATATATATATAAATATATATATATATATATACATACATTTTCTCATATAATTTAATTTTTAATAATGATGTATTATGGAGATTAATTTGTCTAATAAAATTTAATCATTAGTTTAAAATTAAAATATCAGTTGAATTAAAATTTTAAAATGCCAATTGAATTATTCGATTATTTCGAATATTAATGAAATCATATAATTGTTATGCAAGGTCTGAAACCGTGAAGAAATGGTCAAATGGGAAATGGATTGCAAAACAAAAGCAAAGGTGAGATCTTCTCACTCAATCAGATTTTTCTGGTTTAATTTTAAATAGTTAAATTTAAAATTGTTGATTGTGTGTTTGGATGATTAATTATTATCAGTAATATTGGATTAGACCCTATGCGCTGCATAATAGCGGATGATATTATATTAAACCCATATACCGCGGTAATCCATCTCGAAGTGGAATTGGTATTATGTATGTATTTGGAGTGATTGATTTCCCGCATTATATAGCGGATGAGATCCTATGCGCCGCATAATAGCGGATGATATTTTACTAATCCCATATACCGCGATATTCCACCTCGAAGTGGAATTGATATTTAATTGTTGTGCTAGCATCTGTGGGTGCAAGGAAATAGGTTGGAGGGATCCAACTGGTATTGAATTTGTTTCATATATTGTGTGTTGATTATTTATAATCTCTGTGTGATTATATTTGCGATTGAAATCGTTAAAGGCTATAATTTAGCCAAATATATTTTTGATATCGTAGGATACCAGAAATAAATAAAATTGGATTTTTGAAATTCAAGTAGAAATTTATAATAAATTCATTTAAATAATTGGGTGAATTTAAAAGTAGAAATTCAAATAGACAAAATTTTATTTTTGAAAACTTATTAAATACATTCCAAGATATGGGAAAATGGTTTAGTAAATGGATTTCGAGTAATATATTCAAAAGTTTGAAGAATTTATTTAAAATACGGATTTTAAATAGTTTGGAAGAGATAAAAGAATTTATTTTAAATGCAAATAAATTTAAAAAAACAAATTTGTAATTTAATTTGGTATTTGAAATGATTCTAGGAAATCAATTTGGGAAATTGATTTGGAAATAAATTTAGTGTTTGAAAATAAAATTTGGAAATAAAATTGGAATTTGATTTGGTGTTTTGGAAATAAATTGGGAAATCGATTTGAAAAGCGTATATCGGTTGATATTTTAAATTTTAAATTCACAATGGGAATTTTATGAAAGAACGGGAAATTTATTTTAAAAATAGATATTGTTTTATTTTCAAAAGTGTGGAAAGGAATTTATGGATTTGGAACGTAAATTTAAAATAAATCCAGAAAGATTTATAAATTGATTTGAATGAACCATTTTAGAATGGGAGGTGTACTTTCCCTGGTAAGCCGAGTATATTTTTAAAAATAGCTTTTGAAATAAAATTAAAAGTTCTAGATTTGGTTTTAAAAGAATGTTGTTGGAGAAATTATTTTTGGGAATTGTTTTAAATCTTTAAAGTAAAGATTTAATTAATTAAGTATATAAGGGATTATTTTAAAAGATTAAATTAATATTTGATTAGAAAATAGTTATTTGAATATTTATACTCTATCTACTAATTTTATTTTAAAATTAGTTTGGACTTCAAGTTTTATCTGAGATATAGATATAATATTTTCATAACTAATATTCTAAATAAATTGTTTTAAAAAAATAGTTTTTGCATTAAATATTTCCAAGTATATGTGTTTGGATAAGTAATTTAAATTATTTTAAAGTATTTGAACTCGGCAGATTTCCAGAGGAAATGAATAAAATGTTTGGAAATGTATTCCGTGTAAGGAAAAGTGATTTGAAATTTGTTTTCAAAGTATTGAAATGTGGGAAATGATTTGAAATTTGTTTTCAAAGGATTGAAGTGTGAAAAGCGATTTGAAATTTGTTTTCAAAAGATTGAAAGGTGAAAAGTGATTTGAATTTTTTTTTCAAATGGTTGAAGTGTTAAAAATTATATCTTACAAAGATATTTTGAAAATAATAATTGGGGAAAAAATTATTTGACATCCAGGGATTGTTGTGAATGTTGATTCATAGTTAAATAACCGACTATCAATATTGGCCTTTAAATGGCATTTGAATTTCGATGCGACTGGGTGCCGGATTCCAAATGGATATTCGAAAACCACATCGAATCTTTGTGATGGATCTTTTATTTAAAAGATCAAAGTGGAAATTATTGTGATTTGTTTGAAATCTGAATGTAACACTTATTTTTAAAATAAGCGCTCGTTATTCGGATTAGCCGGAAGAGGACTTTGTGTCATAAAACCCATTCCGAATAATGATACGACGAAGTGGAATTGCATTTGAAGATGGTGCTGAAGACCTGGTATTTTCGAAAATGAGAGGATTTCCTGTCGAATGTCTCTACACCGAGTTGCTCCGGTATAGAGATTTGATCACCCTTTGTGATGGGGATTCCGGACGTGATTAGTGAATATCCAGATTGCAAGGGCTTCTTTGAAGTGCCTTCGGTTCCATTCAATCCTGGAACGGACTTGTATGGATGTGTGTCCGACGTTACACTTTGAGATGTAAAGCTGGTTCATATCGAATACATTTCTGTTGGTGACGGAGAATTTATTCTCTTAGCTTAACACCCTTCTCTGAGACGTGCAAACTCAGAGGTTATGTGGTTGATGGTTACTAGTGATACATTCCCAATTTGGTAATGTGACATACGAAATGCTGCTAATCATTTGTTGATCGAAGCATGGCTTTTATGAAAAGTGTAGCATTGTGGACGAGACTTCGTCGAACCTCATAACCTGGAAATGGTCGAAACAGGAGTGTCGAGCAAGACAATTTGGGGTAGTGCCCTCAGGGTATGTACATTTCCTTCTGGAAAAGGGTGGTATCATGGTATGGAGCCCAGATACTTAACTTATGTAATTACTGCAAAATTTATTGCTTTGTGGTTGTTGCCTTGTGGTTGAAGATCCTCGGATAAAGGTCGGTAACGACCGAGGATGGCATACTCATGGTAGTTACTCATATTATAGTTGTATTATAGCATAGGGTAACTCGACCTTGTGCTGGCAGAGATCTGGTTAGGTTCTCGGGGACGTCCCTCAAGAGGCGTTCCATTTCGGTGTAGGAAGTTCCTTTGCCTGGCCATTGTTGGAAATCCAAAGAAACAATACGTTCCCTGTACGGTTTTAGTTGTATAAACTACCATGGAATGTGGCGGTAACCTGCTATTGAACATGGTAGCTATAGTAGGCATACAATAATGGTTGTATGCTGGCTAAGATTAATATTCTACTTTCGAAAATGTTATATGAACTATGCACTAATGATAATATCAAATAGTTTTCGCGTATCAAGCATGTTTGACTATCATAAGGAGAAATATCCTCCAATTCTGCGCTTGCATTGTGTGTGTGGCGGGAGGCCTTATGGTAGTTTCATTTTCCAAAAGCATAGAAGATTTCTTTTTATTTTGTTTGTGAAAATAACTGTTTTTAAGATCTCACACCAGTCCCATGACTGATCTGGAGTTTATTTTTCCCTTTATAAACTCTGAGTTTCCATAATTTTCCACACGGGCAGCCTAGATTCAGGTTATCACTATTCTGGAGCGAAGTCAGAAAAGTTGTTGTGAAGATCAGAAGCAAGCTGGATGGCGAAGCATATCACTTATACTATATAGTGTCCGCTGCGTTTGGGTTGAGTGCAAGTTCTAATGAATGTCTGTGTTGTGTTTTGTATTGTTGTAAACTGTGTTAATATGATGTATGCAAAACTGATATAGTTCTTTGTTTATAAAGATATTCATTTGTCTATTATATGTTGTTCTGCTGCGAAATGTGAGAACCTGATTATTGTTTTTAAAGATATTCATTTGTCTATTATATGTTGTCAATGACTATCTTCTGTAGAACTTCAAATCCATACAAAATATTCTTCACCATAAATTTAATCACTTTTTCCAAAGTGATCATTGCAAGTGGTTCTAGTTCAGCCCATTTTGTGACGTAGTCGACGACCCCCATTGCCTACTTCACTCCACCTTTTGACATTTATAACACTCCAATGATGTCTATACCTCATACCACAAATGGCCATAGGCTAACATCTGCATAAGCAATGGATAAGACCCATGGAATCTTTGCAAATTTCAGACACTAATCACATCCCATAGAATAGTGAGTTGCTTCTCTATTGATTATCGACTAGAAATATCCATAGTGAAGAAACCTCTTTGCTATAGTTTACCCCACTATGATCATCATAGCTCCCTTTGTGTACATAAGTAAGGATATCTTAGTTTTGTCTTTGACAATATACCTTATCAAGATGTCGAGAATCCGCTCTTGCATATTAATCCTTGCATAATAAACTGAGGTACTTTACGCAAGTGCTTTCACCATTCCTTCCTTCCATTTAAGAGAGTTCCTTTTAGCAAATAATACTTAATAAGTGTCATCGATGACTTATTCTCTTCTTCGACCTTTAAGATCTAATCAACATCCACTTTGTCATTTCTTGGAGTCTCCAAAATCTTTAGTGATATGAGTCAAATCATAAAAACCTCTAGTGATATGATTCCCTCTAGCGGCGCTTCCCCAGAACTTGCCAATTTGACTAATGAATCAGCATTTGTATTATCTTATATAGGATGTGCGTTATTGTGTAGTGCCTAATATCATCTAGCGGTTCTAACACTTTTGACATGTAAGGGACAAGTCTTGCATCCTTAATCTGCATTTCCTTCTTAACCTGACAAATCACCAATTAAGAGTCATTGAAGATATGAAATGTCTTTCTTTCTTAAGGGCATGAAAGAATGGTATACACTTGTCGGTAGCTTTTGAGATGAACCAACTCAATGCGACTTTACCACTCAAGCTCTGCATATTCCTTCTTCTTTTTAGGGTAATAACCAGTTTCAATGCATTAATTTATTTTGGGTCATCTCTAATGCACATTTAATTCACATTGAAACCCAAAAAACATGTTTTGTGCAACTCCAAATGAACACTTTAATGTATTCAACTTCATTACATACTTTCAAAGCACATTGAACGTGTTTGGAAGGTCACCCATGTGATCTATCGATCGTCATGAGTTTGCCAGCAGATCCCCCTATAGACATCCATAGACCATACAGTTTACTCTCTAAAAATTACGTTGACCAAGCACTATGTTAGCTCTATAACTTCTTGTCATTGTGGATCTTATTGGGCTTATAAAGTCTAAATTGATTTAGATCTGATCTAAATTAATTTTTAATAAAACCATTATTTTATTTAATTCATTAATAAAAGGTATTCATATAATGTAGTACGATGTATATATAGCATATTCAAGTGTGTTCACTTGTAACATGTACCATGTGCATAGTTTAACATGCTTGTATTTAAGTGCTATGATTTACAAATAATAGACATGTTAGCCCTTCTGTGTATGTGTATATATATATATGCAATTTCTAATATATATGAACACACATCATAAAATTAATATTTATATTAAAATAAATATGTATATATACATAATAGATCTATTTATCAAAGTGTATATATATATGTTTACATAAAATAATATATATATATATATATATATGTATGAATTATAGGTGATTCAAAATTCAAATTTAAAATTTAAAATTCAAAATTTAAATATTATCTAAATTTGAAACGAATAATTGAATTCAAATTCAAAATTCAAATTTGTAAATGATTTATATTTATAAAATAAATAAAATCATGTACAAAAATAATTCTTTTTCTTTCAAAACATGTGTGTGTATGCGCACATATATGTATAAGTATTTATAAATATCTAAAAAAATTTGATAAAAATATTGTATACTTAAATAATTAATCAAATAAATAAATGTATTCATTTCGGCCAACATTATAGTTGTAAAAAAATCTATTTTTTTTAACATTTTCATTTTAATGTATATATAAAAATTGGTTTTAAAATTCCGTATAGAACTCTATCCTGTTTTTCCATAAATTACTATGTAATGTTTAATTTTACATACATTCATTCAATTATACATATATATACATTTATAAAGTTCCAAGGTATAACAAAGTTGGTATAAAAACGAAAGGTGGAAACATAAAATTCTCCATCCAAATTCCTTTTCCAAAATAAGAGTGTAAAATTATGAAAACTAGATTTTTAAATATTTGGATGTTAGAAATTGTGTGATGAGTATTGAATGGTAGGGATTGGATGCAACAACCTTGTGATGCATGCATCAAGTTTCAAAATAGTTTTAAAGAATGCATACATATATAAGACGTAAGTTTAGTACTATTCAGCATACATACCATATAATGTTGTGACACACCATGCACCTGGACATGATTAATTACAAAACTGGATGTCCACTAATTGGTTGGATGGTTTAGAATGGTTATGCACTATGTTACATGATATGGTTTAGAATGGTTATGCACTATGTTACATGATTCAATTCTTGAGGATGAAATTCTGATAAGGCAGAAGAATGTAACACTCTATAAAATAAACAGTAATTAATTAAAAAATTAAAAAATAATTATCAAAACTTAAAAATGGAATTTGAGCAGACATTAGAATTTGGCCACGAAACATGCACTATTCTGTTGTAACGCTTTTCTGATCAACTTTCATTTATAAAGCTTGCGATTGGAATTCAAAGAAGAAGTTATCGAAGTTTAAAGGTTTGGGATTGAAAATAATTAAAAAGGAATTGAGGAAATAATTAAATAGTGATGGACCACTAATGGTCGGCAATCTCATTGGGCTGGTCAACCACTAGCTATCGAAGGGCCTATGAGGAGCAGTCGACTAGTTCAAGTTGTGGCGACTAGGGTTGGACCTTGGCCTAACGACCTGGATTAATAAATATTAATCTAACATAATTAATTGATTCGAGCATCTATAAATACAGGCATAGCTCCTTAATTTTTTTTTTCATATTTTCTAAACAAAATGGTGGAGTACTGCCATTTTCCCTTCTCTACTATTTGTAAAAAAAATATAAAAATATAATATTATTTATACATATATATGTATGTATGTATGTATATTGGAGAAGGGCATTAAATAAAAGCGAGGAAGAGAAAAAGTGAATCGATTCTTCAAAAAATGTAAACTCTGTAATTATAAATCTAAATTCCACTTAACTCAAATCTTTTCTCAGATACGTAATTCTAATGGATATGTATATACCTTTTTATACATACATTTGGCTCGAAAAGGAAAAAAGAGTCGATTAAAGGAATGAATTTGTATTTGGTATTTGGAAAGCTAGAAAGGCAATTGGAAAATTATATGGTTTGTATACTAAAATTTACATCATTGAATTTTTATTTGATTATTATACATATGCAAGATCCATTAACATATTGGTTTAAAATGAATATATTTAATTAAAATCTTGCCTACTTATTTTGTAAGTTAGGTAATTATGAATGAATGAACCCGGAGATTTTGAAGTATGATGTTGATAAGATTGTAAAGTTTATTCCAGATTTATGCTAATTACGTTGCAAATTATTTAGCATTCATTAGGAATGTCCTAATTTGACTTGGAATGTAAATTTATATATTTTAATTTATTGGGAGCACTGAATGTACAATTTAGTTGTAACTGTTTGCATGTAAATTTTCATAAACTATTTAATTTCACAACTATGTAAAAAAGTGAATCGTTTGGAATGATAAAGAATATATCTAAATGAAATAGATGTGTATAGTATAGATGTCCTTTTCCATAGTTTGCACTATCTATTTCAATAGAAATGAAAAGAGATAATTTCTTATAGTTTCAAATGGAGCAAACGTCTCACTTTCAAGTAGTTTATAAAAATTTATAGCGGTAATATTTTTTTGGGGGAAGGATGGCTTCATATATTAAAATGTGGAAACAAACATTCTTTGTAGAATTACACTTAAGTGTATATTCTGATATTCCTAAACATAGAAAGTACAGATATATATATATATATATATATATATATATATATATATCTGTGTGTATGTATAGATATATAAGTAACCACGTCTACTAATTATATAAATAACACACACACACAATACACACACTCATGAGGCAAAGGATAGAGCTAAATAAATATATATAGGTTGGTACACATATTCGTGACGATTAGAACATTTAAATATTAATAACGTAATAAATCATAAGTGTAGGAGGTTGCAATGAAAAGGGGTAATAACTCCAACATAAATAAATAATGATTGCAATATTAATGGGCAACAAATGTGTAGTTAATAGGAAGTTACAGAAATCAAATGGGGACATAAATGTGTTAATGGGATCAATTACAAAATTAAACATGAAATTAATGGAGAAAACATAATGGCATAATAAGTTCGATTTTAAACAATCAAATAATGTCATTAACGATTGTCCAATTCAAATAATGGTGACCACTTATAAAGGACAATTAATTCAAAGTAAAGAAATAAATGACATTTAAGTGATATAAAAGGAAATGAAAAATAAAGGAACTAAGCGTTTAAGTTACGAATAAGTTCATAGCAAGTGAATAAATGAATACTAATAAATGAACTTAAGAGAAATAATAATTTTCATAGTAGAAACAAAATGGCCTTAATAATACATTCATGGTGGGTGTGAATTAGTGGCCCTAGCCCAATATTTAAGTAAATTATAAATAGCTAGGTTTAGTATGGGTTGGTATGCGAGGTAAGTAGAGTTACATAATGAAAGTCTGCGCCTTCCCTAGAGGCTGCCAGCAGTTGTTGTACATACAACTGATGTGTGACATCTTCAAATATATGACCCATGGCGGGGTTATGCGTTCATGTATAGGTTTAGAGGAATACACCAGGGGTTTGCCTTTGATTTGAAGTATTAAATGGCTCACTACTATTAGGGACGTCAATGGGTTTAGTTTGAGGATTGAGGTATTAAATAGTCATTGAGTTTACCACCTCCTTATTTAAGAAGTTTTAAATAACATACAACGGTGCCTAATTGAAAAATGGGGTATACTTCATTTCTAAACTAGAGGTATTAAGTAACTAGATTGGGCGTTTTCCTTAACTTATATTAGGAAAGTCTGAATGAGATTTTGGCTATGGCGGTTGTTAGGCTATGTCACTGTTGTTGATAATTTATTATTCAAATGTAGGGCTGATGTATGGGCTTTGACTACTGGCGATCCTCAGCAGTCATTAGCAAAGACATGGGTTATGCCTTGATGGATTTCGCTTCCTACTAGTTTAGAATCCATATGGTATACACAAAAGGCCTCGAAGTTTAATTGAATATTTGTTTTTCAAAGGTGGACTAGTTAACCCTTAGATAAGTCTTTGAGATGAGTTAGTAATATGACTAATTAAATTATAAAACTGTATCTAAGGGTCATCGGCTTCATAGCTAGTTTTGGTTAACTATTGATTATGTTATGGAGGGCCCGCTTTACGGTTGAGGTATTAAATGGCCATTGGGTCTCCTTTCTATTTAAGAATTATTAACTGTTGGGTTGTAAAAATACTTATATATATGTGCATATATATACACACACACACACACACCTCGGAAAAGGTTGGATATATCGTACATATGAACAAAATTAGATGAATAATCCCATGAATAGTAGACATAACACTTAAATGGAAATCATCGGCATAAACTAGTGTTATGGATAAATTTGTAATTTATCAATCACTATAATGTTGTTCTAACCTCCTCCTCAATAACCCACATGATATATTTAAAGGGACATGCTGCTGGTGCAAGTTGGGAATCGTAGATGGTAAGGTCTTCTCATTCATGCTCAGTATTGAAAAGGCAATTAGATATACAAGGAATAATATTGATTCCAAGGTAGTGGCCTTAGCCGGTATATATATTTTATTATATTTTACTATTCGGTTGTAAGTTTGCTCTCTGATATACTTATGTTTATTACTGGTTACCAACACCAACGAAAGTTCCCGAATGGACTTGGGTTTCGATTTGGTCGAAAATTGGATCCATTAAGGTGTTAGTTGTAACATATGAAGTCTAAATTGATTTAGATATAATCTAAATTAATTTCAAACAGAATTATTATTTTAATTTATTCGTTAACAAAATCAATTTATTTGATGTTGTATAATGCATATATAGTGTGCGTATATGTGTATCAAATACACATGCATGTGTACGTGCACGTGCAACATGTACAATGTGCATGGTTTAACATGCCCGTATTTAAATGTTGGGATTTCCACTGCAACAGACATGTTATCCCCTTTATATACATATATGTTGTCTGATATATATATATATATATATATTGAAAATAGGTTCTTTATTTATTAACGTATAAAGGACACCGTAGGTTTTGTCTTCTTAAAAAACCTTGCTAGAGTGGTAAGGGAAAATAGTGCAACAACCTTGTGATACATGTAGAGTATATCAACACATATATCTGTAAACAGATACCCGCATGCTAAAGCCTACCCAAACCAGCCCATATGACAATACAAACCTCAAAACCTTATGCGCCGTCATTCATTGTGTTAAGATTTACTCCCCATTTCTTCATAAAGTTTGCCTCTTCAGTGCTATAATGGCTTTTGACTCCTTGTGCAAACTACCTGACAAATAACCTCCTTTTCTATATTCTAGCATGTTGTAATCCCATGTTCTCCTTTCTCTAAAAAGTTCTCTTATTTCTCTCCTACTAGATATGATAAATGGTCATGACAAGTGAGACGAAGGCTATATTTTGCATGATATTATTTTGCCTAAAAGTCAACTAGAATTATCATATATCTTCAACGAATCACCAATGATCAAAGGTGTAATTCCCAACTTCAATCGGATGAAGGAAAGTAAGTCATTGTGGTAATCACATAGGAAAAAAAAGGTGGTCATAACATTCACGTGATCATGATTACCGCCATTTCTGGGTTAAATACTTGGGGTGGATCATGATTACAGCCATTCAGTGGATCCACCTGATCCAGATTTGACTGAAATGGCTAGGAGACTTATAATTGAGAGCCATCATAGGACTATGATGAGTGGGGTTCCTCCATGAGCATGAATCCTTCATAGAAGGTATCCTACGCGAGGAATACCCAAGGAGGTTTATTATGCCAGTAATGTCGTCGTATAATGGGAAGACTGATCTGAGGCAACACTTAATGAAGTACGACTAGCATATGGATTCTACTAGGGCTATTGATGTTGTACAATTTCGTTGTTACCTGGTTTTCCTAGAGGGAGTGGCGCAGATATGGTTCAACCAGCTGCCATCGAGATCCATGTTGTCTTTTAAGCAATTGGCATAGAAATTCATTGAGAAATTCTGTATTCACACAACCCATCCAAAGGATATCATGTCACTTTCCAACCTCTTCAAGAGAGCAATAAAGTCCTTGAAGGATTTCCTGTGTAGGTTTAATATCATAGTTGCGGAAGTAAGAAATCTTAGGATGATATTGTGTTAATGGCGCTGATTAGAGGGATCCAACCTGAGACTGCCTTTAAGAGGTGGTTGAAGATGAAACCCCCACCGATAGTCGACATATTTTATAGATAGGAAAATCAGTTCCTGCACTTGGAAAAGGTAATTGCTAGCGATAGGACAGTCGGTGGAGGTAATACAGAGTAATGTTTCCATAAAAAAATCTGAAGTGAATTCTGGTAATGTTAATGTTAATATGGAAATACAAAGTGATGAACAAAACAAAAGCAATATGGAGTTAGAGATAATAAGTCAGATTCAAGGAGACGTCCAAGAATCCCCAAGTTTGACAATTATACTTCATTGAACAACTCGATTGGGAACATTTACTTAGCTACTTAGGGAAAGGAGTAGTATAGGAAGCGACTCACAAAGAGTCGATTGAAAAGGAGAAGAAGTTTAGCAAGTTCTACAGATTTCATGAAATGCATGGTCACAACACCAATGGATGCCGACATTTTGCATGATGTGATTGAAGAGTTGATTCGTAAAAAGAAATTATAGCAGCATGTGCAAGCCTGGCAGGATGTTATTTAAGGAACTTCAAGCCCCTAGTAGGGGCAACCGGGCCTGGTGTTGATGAGCCCAGGGATCTTGAAAAAAGTCTTATGATAAATACTACTATCGTGGACTGCATCCAGCAAAGAAAAGTTGGAAAGAGATGGAATGATATACGGAAGTGTTAAAACACGTAGTGAATGAGGGCTGTTTTTCCATTGAGGATGATATATCGGCAAAGCAACTCAAAACTATGACAGATGATATCGTGTTCTAAACAGTGAAGCTGATGGAGGCAAAGGCTCCGATGACTGATCTACTTATGATATTAGCATCGATTGGCCCGGCTATTTGGAGGAAAGTGTTGGTTGGTTGTGGGGTTCAATCAACATTTTTTCAAGAAAGCCTACAACTAGATGCTTTTGGAGGGCAAGGACATAAAGCCGTGTAAATTTCGAATCCAGGGATTTAATGAGGCTCCTATTAAGCCTATAGGATGCAAGGATATACCAGTGGTGTTTGGAGAGAGGGACCGTAGGAGTGTGCGAGTCCTGCGATAGAAGTATGCGAGTTATGCCTTTTGTTGTGTTCGACATCTATTCTACCTATAATGCTTTTTTGGGCTGATCGGACCTTATTTAATTGAGAGCAGCCATCGCTCCATGGTGCTTAACGATGAAGTTCCCGATCGAGAATTGTGTAGGAATAGTTTAAGGAGATCAGTGGCTTGACCATGAGTGTTATGTTGCGGAGCGGAAAGTGTCAAGGAAAAGAGAAAAAGGAAAGGAAGTAGAGAGGACTCTCTACATCAAGGCTCCAAATGCAAAGCAACCATTGCCTGAGCCCTGGCACGGGTAGCACAATCAGTTCCATAAGGATATGATCCACGGAAAGAATCGAAGGATGGAAGAGCTGCACTAGCCAAGTTAACAATCAACATCTCCATCAATCGGGATGATCCTTCATGGGTTCTGAAAGTCGGATCACGGCTCGGTGTGAAGATGATAAAAGAGTTGGCTGGTTTTCTCTGGATAAACCTATATGTGTTCGCTTGGGCTCACTCAGACATGTTGGAATATCGTTGGAGATAGCGAGCCATGCATTGAATATAAATCCTAAATGGGTTCCTGTGAAACAGAAATGTCATAGTTTGGGTTTAGAAAGATCCAGTGCACTCAAAGAAGAAGTGGAGAAGCTGAAGGATAACGGTTTCATTCACGACGCCCTATACTCGGAGTGGGTATCAAATTCAGTCTTGGTAAAAAAGTCAAACGGGAAGTAAAGGACATGCATCGATTATTCTGACCTGAATACGGCATGCCCGAAGGATAACTTTCCACTCCCAAGGATCGATCAGCTAGTAGACTCAACAACCATACATGAATTGCTTTCGTTCATGGATGCATATTCTGGGTACAATCAGATTCTGATACATATCCCGAACTAGGAACACACTAGCTTTGTAAACGATCTGGGATTATACTGCTAACTTGTCAAGCCTTTTGGATCGGTGAACACCAGAGTGACGTACCAAAGGTTGGTGAACAAGATTTTTAAAGATAGATTGGATGCTCAATGGCGATCTATATAAATGATATGCCTGTGAAGTCACTACGATCGAGGAACCACGTTGATGATTTGGCCAGGATGTTCAACATTCCCCGAAAGTACGGAATGAAGCTTACCCTTTAAAATGCTCATTCAGCGCCGTGTCAAGAAAATTCTTAGGCTTCATTGTTAACTCATGTGGAATCGAAGCTAATCCGAAGAAGAACGAAGCATTGAGGAACATCAAAGCACCAGAAATGATCAAAGATGTTCAGAGCTTGAATGGGAAGGTCGCCACCCTGAATCGATTCATTTCTAGAGCCATTGAAAATTGCAACTCCTTCTTTGATGTGATCAAAAAGGGAAAGAGGAATTTTTTCGGGATGCAATAATGTATAGATGCATTCAGGCTCTAGTGGATCACTTGGAGAGTCCCCCAGTCTATCAAAGCCATTGGATAATGAGGACTTTTTATTTATGTGGTTGTGTCGATCGACACTTTGAGCACTGCACTTATAAATGAGGAGTCCCTAATCTAGAGATCGGTGTACTACATCAGTAAATGGTTGATAAGAGTAAAAAAATTAACCAAAGCAAGAAAAGCTCGTATACTGCCTACTATTTGCTTCAAAAAAACTCCACCCTTAATTTTAGGCTCATCCGATCATAGTTTTGACTAATTAGCCTTTCAGACAGGTCCTACAACGACCTGAGACCTTTGGAAGTCTACTGAAATGGAACATTGAATTGAGCCAGTATAACATAACTATCATCTCCGAAGGGCAACCAGGGTCAATCATTGGTGGATTTCATTACTGAATACATTACACGAGATGACATTCCAAAGAGAAGTGGAGAGAAGAATGCCAGATGGAAGATGTACATGGATGATGCATCCAACAATGTTCTTGTGCTTGAGTTATGCTAGTGACGTCTAAGCAATATCTGATTTGTTATGCCCTAAAACTCAACTTTTCCAAAACAAAAAATGAATCAGGATATGAGACCTTTATTGTAGGACTAAAGGTCGCCAAGAAGCTGGGAGTTTAGAGTTTGCATATCTTTTTTAATTCCCAGCTGGTGGCATGTCAAGTGCGGAAAGTGTTTCAAGCAAAAGTAGCGAGACTAGCCCCTTATCTGAACCGATCCCTTTAGTTGCTTAATGATACTCCTCACAGAGGATAATGCAAAGACCGACTCGTTACCTAAGTTGTCTAATTCCGGAGATGCGCAATTCATGGGCCTGGTTCCTGCAGAAGTACTATTGCCCTTGAGCATCAACAAGATCTATGTTAATTTGACATTGGAGGCCGAATCTGAGAAGGAGTCATGGATGACTTCGACAAAGAACTATCTATAGAAAGGAATTCTTCTTGACATAAAGAACGAATGATGTCAACTCCTTCGTAAAGCTAAAAGATTCATTATGAAAGGAGGAGTACTTTACAAGAAAGGATATATTCTCAGCGCCTATGCTTCGGTGCATTGTCAACGATGAGGCCAAGGAAGCCTTAAGAGAAGTACATGAAGGGGCCTTCAATGACCAAAACGGGAGGCAAACTCTAGCAAAGTAGATCCTTTATTATGTCTGGCTTACTGTCAACCGAGATGCGGCTGATTATTCTAGAAAGTGTGATAAGTGACAGAGATTTGCCAGGATACCAGGAGCCCCACCAATGGAGATTACTTAAATGGTCAGTCCCCAGCCATTTGCAGTCTGAGGAATTGATATCATTGGCGTGTTATATCTAATGGTAGTGCAAAGTACGCCATCGTCGCGGTTGATTACTTCAATAAATGGGATTAGCCAAAGCCTTTAGCAACAACATCCACAAAGAAAGTAATCAACTTCGTGATCAAAAACATCAACTGTCATTGCAGGTTGCATAAATGATCATCTTTGATAACAAGGCCCAATTTGACGGTGTTGAGTTTAAAGATTTTTGCTGCAGGCATTGTATCAAGAAGAGGTTTGTTGCGGTGGCACAACTCTATGCAAATGAAAAGGTCGAAGCAGTTAACAAAATCATTAATTCCATTCTCTGGAAATGATTGGAGAAGGCTAAAGGCAAGTGGGTTGATGAACTTCCATTGGCACTTTGGGCTTATCGATTGACTACAAGTCAACGAAGCCGCTCTCTGTTCGCTATAGCTTATGGATCAGAGGCTATGATCCCGGTTGAAATTGAAGTGCCTTCCCATCGAATGACTCACTGTAATCCATAAATTAACTAGGAACTCCTATCGGAGTCTCTCGATATGATCGATGAGAAGCATGGCGAAGCTAACATAAAAGCAACCATGCATCTGAACCGAGTCGCCTGACACTATAGTACCAAGGTTAGGACTTAGATTTTCAAAATTGGACATCTTATTCTAAAGCCAATCTTCGTTGGCCCAGGGAACTTGGGCCTGACATAGGAAGGTCCATACGCAATAGAGCAGAAGGTTGATGATGGCACATTCAAGCTGGCAACGGTGGATGGGATTTCACTCCCACGGGTACGGAATAGTGAACATCTGGGATGCTATTTCACTTGAATGTAAATTTGTACATATCTAATCAAAGTTGTGTAACCAGACATAATCTGTCATTTTTAATGTTTATAAAAGAAATTACTTCCAAAGATTATGAATTTTCTATGCTTGACTTTACATTAGGATGCAAAATGCAAATATGCAGGTTCCTGGAGATAGGTGCCTATCAAGCTTCCACGGTCCATGATCGGATGCACGGAGCTCAACCACACTTAGATCCAGAGAGGTGCTAAACAACTCCTCTAACCCATGACTTGGGGACAGGAGCGTAAATACTCAATGACTGAACAAGCTCGTTCGCCTCTACTACTCATGCCTAGAGTTTGGTAGAGCATCCATACCTTGTTAAAAGCAGGCAGGATAAAAGATCTATGCTCAGAGATATGTGGAATCTTACTTATATCGATCAACGCCCGGAGTTAGGCATAATCAAAGACAAACATTCTAGGCAAGGATGTTTAAATCACTGCCTTAAGTGGTTGGCTCAAACCAACTCCCAGAGTTTGGCATGGTCAGAGCATGTATTCTAAAGAAGGATGTTCGAAGGGACATCCGAAGATGAATTACTTCGATTGACGCTTAAAGTAAGCATGATCACACTAGAAACACCTTTGAAATGGATGTTGAATTAACCTTCAATGCGGCTAGAATTTGACCATTCCAGAGTCGAACATAATTTGTATGGATATATGCCCTGCGATCACCCTTTACTTACAACAGATGGAACAAACTAATAACTTAATCCACTGATGATCATGAGAAGTGAGCTGCAAATACATTGAATGTAAAATGCATTTCTCGAACAATAAGATAAATTCACACATGACTGGAACAAAATAAAAAGTCTTTACTGTTCACAACCATAATAAGACTTGGGAGAAAAAGTACAAGTATCATTGACAACTGGGCTGAAAGAAAAAATGGGGGCCGAACCCACATAAAACCACCCTGGAAACAAAAGCTAGTTTCGAATACTACATAACCAAAAGCACAAAGGGGATGGATGATCATATCTTAGTCCTCTTCGTTTTTTCTTTCTTCACTGTAGAAGATGGCATGCCAGATCCCTCTGATTTCTTTCTAATTCTTCCTCTACTTCAATTTTCCTTTGATGGCGAGCTGAGCAATGAGGCGTCATACATGCTTTGAGTACTTCTGGTCATAGTTAGCATGCCGAAGAAAAAATAGTCTCGTCGGGCAAAGCCATTGACAGAAAAGGAGGAAAAAGCTAGTCGACTCTTGTTTGATCTCTACAGTTGACATAAGATGTTCTTCAACAAGTTCGCTCATTGAAAGCCTCTATGCAAGATTAAATGTACCGATGATCTCAACATTATCATCCATATGTGTCTCCTGGAAGTCACCAAGCTCCTCTTCTTGTAACACAACCAATCATTTTCACACGTAGACCTAGAGCATCACTAACAGGGATGCTCAAGATTGTCCCAGGGACAGTTACGACCACTTAATCGGTTGCCGTCACGTGTGGTCCTTATTGGAAGCTCTCCTTTGGTGGACTTGAGACTGGAGGCTGACCTGAAATTTAATAAAGATGAAATGAGAGATTAGCTATATTGGTTGACGTCATGTGCGCCCTCCCAAGTATATGTGAGGTTAATGATATACCTTCACAAGATTGAGGCTCAGTGCAGGCAGGCATACCATCCGAGTTTCCCTCCTGAATAGGAGATATCATGCTTGTTTTATGGACTTGCATGCATCTAGATTGTACTCGGAATTTGAAGGAGTTGATAGAGGCTAAAGGGGGCCCAGAGGTGAGACCGTATCACTATCCTAAGGAATAGTACTAGAACCTTTAGCAGTAGTAGCCAATTCTGAATGTAAAATATGCTCACCTACTCTAAGCATCTCGATTTCCTCTAAACTCAAGATCTCTTTCTCTAGTTCTGCCAAGTCCACTTCACCTCCTTTTGAATGTTCTTGCTCTTTCTGCACAGTCTTCTTTCATGCCATTGCTAAGGCATTGGGACAACTTTTTCCAAGCCACGCCAAGTCCCAAAATTTAGGAAATTTGGCATTATAGTTAGTGATATCAAACTATCCTTAACACCTCTCTGCGACTGCAACAAGCTCGTTCATTTTCCTCTCAGTAGTTGCCACCAGTTCATCCAGTTATTTTGCCTTATCTAGCGCCTCATCTCATTTCTTGCGTGCATCGAGTAATTCATCACAGTGATCATGAGATATTTGAAGAGCCTTTCTTTCTTTCATTTATCTTTCAAGCCACACCTTCAGCTCTTTCATTTCTTTAGCTAGATCGAAGTTCCCATGATGAGTAGATTCGATTTTGCTTAAGTGGGTTTAAGTGAACTCTCTATTCCCGCTTGATCTCCACATTATATCTTTGACTTTTTGGTCAGTGTCCTTCTTTGCTTTCTTTAAATCAGCAACTTCTTCATTAAGATGGGTGGTTTTTGCATCATTCTGACCTGATGTAAGTTTTAGCCTATAGTCTCAGTCTCCAAACTCTTAGTGTATTTCGAAAGAGTCTCAGTAAGACTCCTCCAAGTAAAGTACCAACCATACTCATCATCAGTGTATGCTGCCATTTGATCCTTAATATATAATGGGATATCTTTCAAGTTCAAAATGAACTTTCAGGCCTTAAAATTGATCTTCAGAAAGCAACAATGCAATTCAGCTATTTAAGGATTTGGAGCGATTAGCTGCTCTATTTCAATAATAGGATGCTTGATTAGCGCTTTATTGGCTGTATGTTGAGAAGAATCAGAGGCAATGAATTTCGATGGATCGTATGAGTATTGGGAAGTATGGGATGGTGTTGGCTGATGGTAGAGAGGGGAGCACGAGAGGGGTCATCGCGAAGGACATTGTCATATCGACTAAAGTGCTTTTCCAAACCCCTGGATAGGGGAGACTTCGATCTAGATCGATGCCTAGACAATTATTCATGTAACATATAGTCTTTCTCTCCACTACCACGATCATGGCTTGAATATCGGCTAGAATTAGAATCATGGTTGGGCTTGTAGGGTTAGGCAACTTGTTTGCACCTCGGCTAATATCCCATCCGGTCCTAAAATTCCTCATACAATCCACATCTTTCTTTGGAACCTGTGAATAAGATGAAGACAAATCAACTTTAACAAGACAAAACCATGACATAAGTTATGCAGAGTGTGATGCATGCATGTGTGCATGCAATCGTCCTAGTGTACCCCCATCAGACTATAGGTTTGAATTTTGCTGATAGGAGTAATATCCATTTCTTAGTGGAAGGCACGTCTTCTTAGAAATAAATTGGGGATTCAATATCCCCGATGCTCATATTGGCGAGGCCAGAGGAGTCGATTACATGTAGGATTGGTACAAGTCCAGCAAAAGCATCCTCCGAGGCATGTACAGGAGTATCAAATGTAGTTGTGACCGATGGAGGTAGAATTAGAGTCTTCTTTCCAATTTTACCCTTAATATTTCTTCTTTGGAGAGGCTGTTGATCTTTGTGGTATTCATTATCGGATGGACCATGGTCTACATTAGTACTCGGATGCCCTTCTCCTACTTCTTCACCTCCTCCCTCACCTTCACCTCTAATTTCACCTTCTTCGATGTGCTCTTGCACCTCGTTAGTCTTGACTACTGGACTTTGTACTAAGACCACCGGTGAGTGGTCTCCATTATCACTGGATGAAGAACCATCCACATCGTTATCAGTAGCTTCCAGAGTAAGACCGACGCTATAATTTGGGTCCAAAAAGTTTAGGCCAGTAGGTTTTCATTGTTTAGCAATGTCTTAGCCTCTCTCTCATCCTTTAGTATTTGGTGAAGTTGTCGGATGGTTTCTACTAGAGTGACATTACCAGGCTTGTGCGGTACATCTACAATGAATGAAAAATACAAGATAACAAAACTATGAACCTGGATTTGTAAAAAAAGAATAGGAACAAAACTTATAGGAAGATAACCATCGCTGTGAAAATCAAGGATGACAAGGAGTAAAGAAGAATTACTTCTTGAAATAGCTCAGTTTATTCCTAGTGTTAACCATCATTCGACAAACCCTAGAAGGCTCTAAGAAGACGAGGGAGGGACTTCCTCTACGATGCTTGAAACTAAATAAATACCAGATCTCTTGATTTCTGGAGAATCAATCAAAATGGCAAGCAAATATATAAAACAAATCATGAAGGAATGCATAACTGTTCGGATGAAGCTGAGCTGGACCCAGTAGCATAAAATGTAGAACTTGTCAGATAAATCGATATAATGGTGGGATTCCTCTAACCAAACACATATACCTATTACATGTTGCATATCTATCTAGCGGATGATGTGCTTTCTGGTGATGCGTTGGAACTAACATGTCCTTAAATGGTATTCCATGCTTCTCACAAATTCTCCTTAGCGACCCTTCGTCGATTTTTGAAGTGGTAGAATCGACAGGACCATCTAATATAATGACATTATCAAGAGTGGTAGGGCTAGGTTCGACTTTTGAGCCTTTTACGGGCTCTATTAGAACTTCCAAAAAAAGTTATTTGACTTATGGATTTTCAGGTTAAAGTACAGGTTGTGTTGGAGTTGTCGACCAAATGGAACAAGAGTCGAGATTGACTTTGTATTTGATTTAGCATATCTAGAAGTTGAAGAACCTACAACTTGAGCAGAGAGATGCTCGAAACGTCTACGATCCTTAGCTTTCAAAATTCAACATATAATTGATACCATATTGATTAAAAGTTATGCCCTGTGTTAGAGTGAAAACCTAGCGCAGTGTTGTGCAATGTCGTGCAGTACCGATTTTCGATATTGTACAACAGTTTGTTCAAATATTTGGAGTTCATTTGAAATGACCATCATCGTTAACCGTTCGGACAGGCATCATGTCATTAACGATGCTTTGCAAATCCTTTAAAACCAAGAAAATAAAATTCAACACAAATCAATTGGTCCACAAGGCAAAGCTCATAAGTGAACTTGGGGTTCACAAAATTCACCAAGGGTTGGGTGAATGCCAATCTAACCCCTTACAGAAATTTCAGTCTCCTCCTTCATCTTATCCCCCATTCAAACCATGGTCGTTAATGTGATGACTTCCAACTTCATCCATCCCCATCATTACCTAGCTAAAGGTGTTAGATATAAAATAAATAATCAATTTGAATGCTTGGATCAAGTCAGAATAATAGATCGGGCTTTGGACTTTGGCTCAAGTTCACACGATATGAAGCAAGTGATAGTCGAAGTTTGGAAGGGGAGGTGGTGGTTCAAAAGATGACGGTATTATGGTGCAAAGAAATGTTGGTTTGATTCAAGGGCGAGGCACTTTAATGGAAGAACAAAGCTTTGAATCAATGGCAAGAAAATAAAGTGAAAGAGGAAAGAAAACCATCCAAGTATAGGCCATGAACTAAAAGAATAGGCGGTAAATTCACCCTATTCTAAGTCATGGATCAGTACCAATCCATGCCTATGGATTAGTAAATATTGATCGGCATTATTTATATATAGTGTTTTACAGGAGCCAGTTTATATATGGAACCAAGGCATGAGGGAAAACAAAAGCACTTATGCCTGTACAAACTTAGCGTTCAATAACTGGAACCATACAAAAGCAGATTCAAACCTGAAAAATTTGAGAAAGGAACTCATTCAAAATTACCAAGCTCGGGATGACTGACCATGAGAGCATGCTCTATTTTTATGGTCGTCGATCCTAGCGAAATATTGTAATGGGCGGTATAGACATGACGCTTTTCCAAAAAGGTCCGAAGAAAGGATAACAACTATTCGAAGCATGGGTTGGAGTCCGATATGGCAATTCTGACTTATCATGATTTCAAAGTTTATTCCGTTTGAAACAAGACGTACTTTGGAGTCAAGTGTTATCCATCTTTTGATTAGACAATATCTGGATGAACTCAACGAATCATACTTGAAAGCTATCGAGGCAAGAGGCCAGAAGAGATAGCCATAAAGTCCAGAAAACAAGTACAACCAAGATCACATTATGGAAATAAGTCAATTTCACAAGGGTTCAAAGAAGATTCCATCAAAATGATTGATTGGTACCAATCCATCCCTATGGATCACTATCGGTCGATAAATATACACCCAAATCACTTCAACTTCCTTACATGCTCAAGTATTGGTGAAAGCAACCCATTCCAAGCCCCTATGATTGTTCGCCTATCATTTTCTATCGCACGCCTTAAGCAACAAAAATCAACAAATCTACTTCTCCCTCGATCCATCATTTGGACTTACAAAAAAGCTCATAACAACATAAATAGGTTGGAAGTCATGAAGCTAACAATTGATTGATCAATTTAAAAGAGTTCGAACTAATCCATGACGAAGTTTCATGGATCAATATCGATCCATGATTATGGACTGATATTGATCCATCCAACTTGTTACGCTGTCCACATTTCGTCTTAAGCAACCATCAAAATATCATGGAGAACATGGAGGAGGACATGTTGAATCATTTCCCAGCGACCTATAGCTATAAATAGGCATGGAGGGGCACTATTTTGAGGATATTTTTCACTTCGTTGCAATTTTTCACATTTCCTTGTAATTGCATGTGGAGTGTTGCTGAACAATAAGCACTGCACTTGTAAAATGACAGTATTATCAACAAAATCTCAAGTGGATGTAGGCAACGATTGGTTGAACCACTATAAATGTGTGTTGTTCTATTTTTACTCATTTTGTTTTAATTTTATTTACTTTCATTCTCTACATAATCTTTTGGGTGTTGGTACCACATTTTGATACTAACAGCAACGAAATTTAATGAATTGTTTAGATAATGGACAAGCTATCATTAATACCTAGCTTAAGAAGAACGAGAAGTTTATTCGGGGACTGAAGCCAGATCTTTCTAGGGGAACTGTGCCACATCTCAGAGATCCAGTTAATGCTATTATGGACATGGCTCTGAAAAATAAGGATTTGCTTTCATCTTTGGAAAAGAACAATCCTAGAGAGACTTAAGGTTTCAAGGTAAGAAGCGGAAGTATTTTGGCAGGAAGGGAACCTAAAAGAAAGGAGTTTCGAAAAAGGAAAAAGCCAAAGTGGTTTATTATAAATGTGACAAGAAAGGACACTATGCTAGTGAGTTTTATTTTGGAGATAGCAAGAAAGTTGTCGATAAAAAAGGAATGAAGTGCTTTAACCGTGACAAGAAGGGGCATTTTAAGTGGGATTGTCCAAAACCAGTCAAAGCTCTAAGCAGAATTTTTTTTGCATTAGAACCTACAGCTCATGGAACATATGTGGACGAGAAAGGAAAGGATATGTTAGGAGGTACACATCTTATTAGTTGCATTCTTATTAGTGCGTTGTTCGATACTGGAGCATCACATCCGTTTATCTTTAAATATTTGGTAGAAAAGTTAAACCTAGAACCATCATACCTTAGCACTTCTCTAAGAGTTGCAAACCCAAAGGGCGGCTATGCAACTCGTAAATTGAGATGTGACCATGTAGAAGGTTTTTTCTTCAAGTGTGGAAACCCTAGAACCAGAAGGATTTGGATTGCTTTTCATAATATAATAAAGTAAAATATGTCAAAATTCTTTTGATTTAGAGACTATGGTACATAGTACCAAACCAATTTATGGTAGCAGCTTGATTAATTAATTCAATATGAATTAAATGGGAATTAGTACTCTTAGATTTTAGGCTATATGTTTGCCTGCAACTTGTATGCATTTGACTTTGTGGGTTTTAGGATAATTCAGGATATAGATTGGTTGAGTCGATATGATGCGAGGGTATTTTGTTGAGATCAAGTAATATCCTTAAAGATCCTAATTGTCATGATCGAATTATATACCCATTTGTAGAGCTGAATTTCAACATTTGTGAGATGTTAGGTGTTATGGAAGGCATGGATGATGAAGCTAATTGAGTTCTTGTTATCAGAAAGCATGCTGATGTTTTTAAGACTATAACGGGACTACTGTAAAAACATGACATCGAGTTTCGAACATATCTTGTACTTGGAGATGAACTTTTAAGTAGACCACCTAGCAAAATAACACCTACCGAGATGAGGGATTTAAGAGTGCAGCAAGTGGATCTGAAGGGAAGAAGTTTATTAGACCAAGCAATTTGCCTTAGAGAACTACAATAGTGTTTGTGAAGAAATCAGATGGGTTACTGAGGTAGTGTATTGACAATAAAAAGTTGAATGAGAAAACGATAAAGAATTAGTATCTTTTACTTAGAGTAGACGACTTATGCGATCAATTGAGTGGAGACAAGGTGTTCTCAAAGTTGGATTTAGCTATGAGTTTCCACCAATTGAGAGTGTTAGAGGAAAGTATACCGTTAACGGCATTTCAAATAAGATATGGTTCTTATGAATGGTTAGTCATGCCCTATAGATTAACCAACGAGGAAGCTTTCTTTGTAGATTTGATGAGTCAAATTCTCCGAGAGTATTTGGATAGATTCGTGTTAGTGTTTATAGATGACATTTTATTCAAAGTGTGAACAATACCATGAAATTCATCTCATAATGCTGCTAACAATGCTGAGGCAGCATCAGCTAAAAGTGAATTTTTCAAATGTCATTTTTGGAAAGAGAAGCGAAGTTACTTGGGTATGTAGTTCCAGAGAATGGATTGTTCGTGGATCCATCTAAGATCGAAGCTCTTAATAGTTGGAAGAGACCTAAGATAGTTACTAAGATTAGAAGTTTTTTAGGTTGGCTGGTTACTATTGGAGATTTATTGAATATTTCTTTCATATAATAGCACCAATGACTAAGCTAACAAAAAAGCATGTAAAGTATATTTGGACCAATAAATATGAAGAAGCATTTCAGAAGTTAAAACATTTATTGACCAATGAGCTTGTATTATTTGTACCAGATGGAAATCAAGATTTTATGGTGTATATCGATGCATGTAAATCTGGGTTAGGAGCTGTATTGAGGAAGAGAGGTAAAGTTATTTCCTTAGCTTCTTGACAGCTTCGACAGCATAAACTTAGATATCCTACACATGACTTGGAATTAGCATCGGAGATCTTTGCACTAAAGGTATGTGGAGACTCTATTTGTTGGGAGAGTGATTCAATTTTTTTAAAGACTATAAATACTTGAAGTACTTATTCACTTAGAATGAGTTGAATATGAGATAGAAAAGATAGCTAGAGTTTATAGAAGCATATGACTTTGGAATTGAGTATACATCGAGGAATGGAAATAAAGTGCTAGATGCGTTTAATAAAAAACATCAGAATGTGGTGTTAGCGATGTTTTCCAAATGGACGATTTAGAGGCGCTGGCTTCATATGGAGTTAGAATGAGGTCGACGGCTAGCTCCAGTTAGGATACCGCAATGATTTCTTATCTAAAAGTTTGACCAATATTGTTCGAAAGATTATAGCAAGGCAAAATGATGATCCAATATCAGCTGATCAAATTAAGACTAGAAGTAAGAAGTGATATTGATGATTTGAAAGATTTTTCACTTGACTAAAGAAGATGGTTAAGGAAGAAGATACAATTGTGTGTTATAGATGTGGATAATCTGAGAAAGGAAATTCTTATATAATGTCATCAATCGAAGTTTACCATTCGTCCCGAAGGTACAAAGATGTACCAGAATATGAAGAAGAGTTTCTTTCGGGAAGGTATGAAGAGAGATGTTGGCTTGTAGGTAAAGTATGTATTTTCAACAAATAAAAGCCAAGCAGCAGAAGCAAAGTGGACTACTTCAACCATTAGAAGTACCACTATGGAAATGGGATTCTATATCTAAAATTTTTATAGACGGGTTGCCAAGGTCAAATGGAGGAAATAGAAGCATTTTGGCTATGGTGGATGGATAAACAAAAGTGCACACTTTATCCCTATTATGTCAACAAGGAAGACACCTAGTTTGGAGAAGTTATTCATGAAAAATGTTATGAGACTTCATGGAATATCAAGCAGCATCTTAATTGATGGAGATCCTTTGTTCACAAGTGAGTTTTGGAAGAGTTGGCAGAACGATTTGGGTACCTAGCGAAGATAAGTATCGCTTATCATCTACAAACCGATGGACAAATAGAAAGGGTTAACAAGGTACTCGGTGATTTGATGAGAGCTTGTGTACTAGATTTTAGAGGGTCATGGGAAAACTATTTGCACTCAGTCGAGTTTTCCTATAACAATAGTTATTAGACTAGTATAGGAATGACACCTTTTGAAGCACTTTACAAAGTTCGTGCAAATCACATGCATGCTGGTTTGAGATAGATGATAGACCAATACTTAGTCAAGATTTGGTGAAAGAAGCAACCAAAAAGACTGAGTGAATCCGAGCAAGGATGAAGAAAGATCAATCAAGCAAAAAAGCTATGTAGATAAAAGACAAAAGGACTTGGAATTCACAGTCGAAGATTTATTTTCATAAAGGCACCACTAATGAAAGGTGTTGTAAGATTTGGGAAGACGAAAAAATTAGAACCTATATATGTTGGTCCGTTTCCTATCATTGAGAGAATCAAGAAGCTCGCATATCATATTGAGTTATCGAGTAATTTTGTAGGAATCCATAACGTATTTTACATGTCTCATCTAAGGAAGTATGCAGGTGATCCAAAGAATACTGTTGAGCCAACGGTTTTGGAAGATATTGTGGTGGAGCCCAACATGACTATCATTAGGCGACCTATTCATATAGTCAATAAGGATACAAAGCTATTAAGGACTAATACAATCAAGTTAGTGAAGGTTCAGTGGTGTAACGATTGACGTGACTATACTTAGGAAATAGAAGATAGGATTACGGGGGCATACCCAATCTATTTTGATTATATGGTCTATTGTTCTATAGACTTTTGACTAGTAGATATGATTAGTATCGTTGCTTTTATATACTTATAATTTTCCTTATTGCAATTTTGGGAATGAAATTTTTTAGGGGGGAGCCTGTAACACCCATATTTTTATATGTCATATAATTTAAATATTAAATTATAGGGTATCAATTGCGAACTTAAGAAATGTGAGATTTTCCATACAAATTGTGATGACCCCATTGCTATGACTAGTTTAGCAAAGAACATAATAAGTAATGCCATCTGCTAATCCGAAGAATACGGTTGGTTAAGGGCGATCGAATGTGAATATATCTTTATACTAACACTAACACGTCTTATTTACCTTTTTAAGGATCTGAACTAAAAATTAGACATGTGTAGTATTAATACAAAGTAATAACACATTGATTAAAAATATTCAAAATAGTATATAATGTAGGTAAATAAGAATCATAGCCATATATCACAATGGACTAATATACAACATATATCATAATAAGATGTGAGTCTACAAAATGTCAATACTAGACTCACTCTAATACACATCATATCTCATACTCTATATCAGGAACAAAAATGACTGCTGAATAATATACATGACATAATTGCTAAATGTCAATATACATAAGGATGAGGTAAACAAAAACTGTCAAAATAGTCTACTACCAAGCTAACATAAAATCCAAGAGTTAATGAGTCCCTATACCTGTAAAGTCTCGGCCTGACCCGAGTATTAAGGTAGTAAACGGGTCAGACTATATCTAAATAAAAGGGTGAGATGCTAATATCATAATTTATGAATTAAAATAATAAGTCACGTTAAATATGCTGAACAAACAATCATAATAAGCGTGTTAATTAAATTCACCTCTTAATAAATCCATAAATGACTTAATTTTGAAATAAGCCATTTCAAAATATGCCTAAAAACCCAAAAAATCCATAAAATCCATATCAAACCAATAAAGACAGATATCACAATTATGACTTAACAATGACCAAATAAGTCATAAATAAAATATGCCCAAAACAAATACTCAGATAAGGCATATCTAACAAATCAACATTTCATAAATTCATATCAAGTCTCCAATGGACTGTCATCTCAAAAATTTGGTGATATCCAATTCACAATTCCTCAGAGCCACGAAGGATACATAATATCCATACTAAAAATATCTGAAGAAATAATAATTAATAATGAGATAATAATGGTATTCATCTATCAGTTTGATATGGTGACACGAAATCTACTAAAATAGACCCGCTATATAGAAAGGAAGCCTACCGAAAGAGACTGCAGATTAAGGACACCGCTAAAAAAAAGAGCAGTCGTGTTCATAATTTATCCTCTGCAAATTTACCTTCTAAAAGAGGTAAACATAGTCTAACTGTATAAAACAAAATAAACTGATAGGCTGTAGCATCTATAGACTACGATGCATATAAAAATCCGCCTTCCAAAAGTGACGGCCGTATTACACCACAACAGATCTTCCAAAAGAGATCTACCTACCGAAATCTGTAACGACCCGCCATTCATTCCACAGAATGATGCATCATTAATAAGAAAGAAAGGGATAGGAAAGAGAAAGAAAGGGATAGGAAAGAGAAAGAAAGAGAAGAAAGAAGGGAAAACACATCAGAATCTCAACAGCGGAACGAATAAATTATATTAATAACATAAGTATTACATAGTATACAACCATTATCAGAGTCACACAGCTATTACATCACATACTAGACAGTTATAAACACCTGTCTAGTTATTACAACTCAATACAATACAGAGATACCAAACACAGCGGAACACTATAAATATCTACAACGCTGAAGCCTCCTGCTCCATTGCTCCTCCACAATTCGTCAAAGCTAACCTGAATCCCTTGGCTACTCGTAAAAATTTGAGTACCCAAGAGTTTAAGAAAAACAGAAATAAACTCTGGGTTAGACATGGGTCTGGTGTGAGTAACAGGTTAAGGTTGCTTAACTTTGAAAACCTTTGAAAATAAAGGTATCACCTAAGACTTCCCACACATAAACATGGGTAAGTTTTTACCTTACGCTAACCAAAACATTTGATAGGAAATCCAGTGATATTATAATACGGTATAGGGTTTTCATGTAAATATAAAATAGCCGAAATTGTTACATTCATTAAATTCCAGCTACTAGCCACATAAGTGGGTAATACAATTAAATCTGATGGCACTTATTGGATTTTGGATTCCATACAATGGCAGGGCAACTGCGGTACCGCCCGTCACTGTACGGGGCCTAGATCACCTACCGAGGATTACTCCCAATCCACTGCAACATAAGGCCGGAACCATCCCTTACTGGACAGTCCCGAACAAGAAAACCCCGCAGCTGGTGCGCATTCCAACTGCCCACACAGCCGAATAAAAAGGGACTTATAGACGTGGAAAATCTCGTCCTACTTGGGCATGACCCACTTAGCCTTGCTGCACCTCCCCTGTTTTAGCCATTCCGGTTGATAAGGCTTGAGGCTACGATTACCTTTAGAGAACACATCTCTTAGAATGCCCATCGTCTACCTGAAGATGTTCTGAAAGCATTCAATCCATACAAGTTCGTTCTAGGTTCGAACGAAACCGAAGGCATTATCTCGTTACATTCATTTTGGAACCACCCTCAGAGTTAACGACGATAACCCTTGCACTCTGAATCTTCATCTTCACTTGAGATTCACGACCTATCGTTAATTTGGATTGATGTGGTTTTCGGATATCCAAATCTGGAAACCCAATCCCGGTCTCATCGAAATCCATAACGTATCTTTTAAGGCCAAGTTGTTTTAAAGTTTAAAACAATTCAATTCTATTATCTATATACACACAGGTAGATACTTCACATATCACAATAGATAATCGACATTATCATCACAAACAGATAATCCACATTATAAACAGATAATTCATATTATCATCACAAATAGATAATCCATATTATCATCATACTTTAACCAAAGCATCCATATCACACAACATTACTTATCTCAAATCTGAGATCACAAACCATTCAAGGCAATCAATTTCATCCATTTATACATAAGCAACGATTTACTTAATCATATCATCTATAATTAATTTAAAGTGAATTAAATTAATTACTTCCATCTCTAATTAATTTAAAGTGAATTAAATTAATTACTTCATCAATATAAATCTTGCTTACATAATCATTAATTAATTACAAATTAATTAGTTAATTATTCTCTAATTATCCACCTTAATTAATCACCCTTGATTAATTATCCTTTAATTACATTTAAGTAATTATCCTTTAATTAATTTCACAAACCAATTATTCTCAACCACTTATAGTAATTAACCTTTAATTACTTCATTAATTAATTAACCATAATTAATTACATTAATCCTTAATTAATTACAATAATTAATCACTCTTTTAATCACTTATCATTGATTAATTAATCTTAATTAATCAATCATTAATTATATCATTAATTATATTAATTAATGATCCTTAAGTACATTTTAATTAATTATCCTATTTTAATTAATTACATTAAGTAATTAATATTAATTTAACCATAATTATTAGCCACTCTTGATTAATCACATTCAGTAATTAACTACCCTTAATTACTTTATTGAATAAATTAATTACTCTATAATTAATTTCTTAATTAATCCCTTGATTGATTGCACCAAGTAATTATACTCAAATTACTTCCATTTTAAATCATCCTTCATTAATTACATCCAGTAATTATCAATTAATTACTTTACTAAGTAATTATACCCCATTAATTACATTAAGTAATTATTTATCAAATCATCCAGTGATTAAATTAATTAAACTTAATTAATTTACTTACATAAATCAAATTATCTCAATTAATTACAATGAGTAATTAATTCCTTAATTACTTTCATTAAGTAATTACTTAAACAATTTCACAATTGATTATCTTAAATTAATTAATCTAATTAATTATTTAAAATTAACCACATTAATTAATTATTAAATAATCTTAAGTTAATAACCTTCATTTACTATTAACAATTCTTTAATTACTTTTCTTAAGTAATTAAACTTACATTAATCATTATTAATTAAAAATTAGTTAATCTTTAATAATCCACTAATTAACCTCTAATTATTTAATTAATCAAGTGTTAATTGTAACTTAATTAATTCTTAATTACTTCATTAATTAATTCTTAATCATTAATTAATATACTAATTAATACTCCTTAATTACAAATTAATTATTCCTTAATTAATTAATCTTAAACTTTAATTAATTAATTTAAACCCTTAATTACTTATTTAGTTAATCCAAATCATTAATTAATTATCCATTTTAATTAATTTAATAATTTAATAAATTTCAATTCATTAAATCCTAATTAACTTTAAGAAAAACATTATTCTTATTAATGATTAAATTATCATTAACAAAGCTTTTAAAACAATTTGCTTTCAAATTTACTTTCAAATTTCATTTTAAATTTAAGATTTAAAATGAATACAAATTAACTTTAACTAAGTTTTAAAACAATTTAAAACCCTTTAAATTACATGTTAAAGGAATACTTACCTTATAAAAGAAGCTTAAAATAAATTTTAAACCAAATTCATTTTAAATTCAAATCAACTTAAAATACACTATAGACTTTCAAAGTTGTTTTAAAACATTCTAAATCTTAAAAAAAACTTCTTTTATATCAAAACTATGATGCAAACTAAATTTGATTCTAGGTTTAACTTTTATTTAAAACTTTACTTTCATTTTAAACTTCATTTTTACATTCAAATCATTAAATTATACTTTATCATTCAAAGTCGTTTTAAACAATTTAAATTTAAAAACTTCTTTTAATTCAAAGCTTGAATGCAGATTTGGATCTAAATCCAGATTAAACTTAGATTTAAACTTTTCTTAAATCTTTACTTTACAATTTAAAATCATTTTTAAAATTTTAAAACAGAACAGGTTTGAAAACCTGTAACAAAACGTATGACTCGAGCTGCCCTCAAATTTCTCCGAATCAAAACTTAAAGCGCTTCGAGCAAAGCACCTAAATTCTCGAGAAAACTCGAGTTCACAAATCCCCTCAAACCAGACTTCATCAGGAAATAATGGAAGTGCACCGTGCATGTGCACGGTGGTGCCATCCATCTTCACTCACCTCCGATGATCTCCTCACATCAACGATCATCCAAATACCACATCACGATCATCAGATCGTTACAACACACTCGTAATCATATTCGAGCTTCAAACCAGACCTGGAACAAAACCAGGAACACCACATTAAACCTGGAAACTGCTTCATCCACGATTCTCCGACCGCCGTTGCTTCTGAAACTCTGGCCAAGTCTTCGTCAACGTCCAAGTTCCCATCACCCAAGATTCCGTTAAACTCGAACAACTAGAGAAGACGAGATGATCAAATTTTCCAAACCTAGCTAAAACTAGGGTTCCAGACAAGAATCCATCACCGCTGCCGCCATAGTGAAATGCATCACCATCAAATATTTTTCCCATCATCCTCGATCACTCCTCCATCAACACTGAAGATCCCGACCCCCCAGTCCACAGAGATCATCAGAAAACCTCCAATTCTCATTTTCAGTTCATCCTAGAACTGCACCCTTATTCCCATTTTAAAATTTATGATTTTAGTGTTAAAAATCAAGTTTTTAAATGTTGTTTCAGATCCTAACCCTGAAACATCGAATCATGGTATTTGAATTTTCACTAATTTAATGTTTGATCATCTGCTTATAATTTCCAGAGACATTTACATATTATTTCAACTTAAGTACAATTTAAAACTAAAGTTCATGATTAAGCAAACAAGTTTCATTTGAAACTTAAATTTAAACAGAGTCAAGATCAAAAGTTTGAATTTTTAAATCAAACTGGAATACTGGAAGGTAAAAGCAGAGAGTATTCTGAAGAAACAACATGCATACTATACATGAATATATACACATCAGATATCATACAATTCACATTCATTTCAAATTAATAGCATGCAACCAAATTTACCTACTTAAATTTTTAAAAGTGAAGTTACTCACCTGAATAAAGAAGACAGAGCTTTCCAAATTTGAAAAAGCTTTTGAAAGCTGGCTTTTGCTTTAGAACTTTGCACTTGAATGCTGAAATGTTGCTTTTGATTTGAAAACTACATGCGTGCTTTTGATTCCAGGTTTTACATGATTATCTTGCTTGCTTTAGTTCTTAGATTTGCATGCAGAAGACAATTTCCAGATTTCACTTGAAACTTGCATCTTTGGGTACAGACTTTAGAACAGATTTGAAAATGCATTACAGGGAAGTGATTTACAGGGTTTACATTTTGATTTGGAAAATGAACTATTGGTTTGAAGATGATTACTGATTTGTTTATGGAGCGTTCTCAGATTTGTGTTTGGCTTTAGATTTAGGAAAAGAAAAGAAATGAAGAAGGAGATTTGTATGTGTGTATATAGGCTAAAATTAAAAAAATTTATAAGAAAAAGCTAAATTAAATGACACTTGTCCTATAGATTAACATTTGTCATATTGATATGTTTAACAATTAACACATGTCTCTTTTAAGTTAATTAGTTATTTTTAAATGTCAATGAAAGATTATGTTTAAGTAATTAGTTAATAAGTATATTTTATACGTATAGATAATTTTACAAGAAATAAAACACTTATATTTATAAATAAAAGTTTATACAAATATTTTAAAATCCAAAACAATTTAAAATCTATACTTTGAATTTCATACTTTTAAATTCAAATTCAATCAAATTCTAAAATTCAATTTGAAATTGCCAAAATCTATTTGTAAAAACAATACATTATTAATATTATTATTTAAAAATAACTCATTATCAAATTAAAATAATTTATAAAAGAAATTATCTTTTTATTAATAAATTACTTATCTTATCAAGCTATATTTAAAAAGAAAATAAAACAAACCTTTTTGTTAATTAATTTAAATTTAAACTTAAGCTAAAGTCATTTTAAACAATTTACACAAATTTAAACACTCACCTTAACAATTTAAAACCATATAGTTATTTATTAAATAGCTTTGAAAAGCTTATATTAAATTTAATCAAATTTCCAAATTACTAAAAATATTAGAATTAGAAAATTTGCTTTATTTATTAAATTTAAAACAAAGCTTATCTATTTACAATATATACAATCATATATATATTATAAATAGAAAATATTTTATTAGCTTTTAAAAGATAAAAATTCACCAATTAAATATTTATTTAATTATATTATTAAATCAATTCAATTTATTAATAAAGATTATCAAATCAATTTAAATTTTAACACAGATTATTAAATTGATATTGCCAAAAATTCCGGGATATCACAAAATCTAAAATTGTATCGATTCTCATATCGATTAAAAATGAGTTATCTTCTCTCAGGGATCTATCGGTCTAAAATCCAACACTCTAAGGTAATACAACTCTAAGCGTTAATTAGTGTCACTCCAGTAATCATAAGAATTTAACTAACTGTCCCATACCAGAAAATAAATTCAAGTATTTACTAAAAGCTAGTAATTTACACTCAAACTCTATTTAACAACCTATAATAATTGAAAGAATTGTACAAAGTGTTCCATACCATCCGACAATTCAATCGTTTATTAAAATTCTTTGTTTCATAGAAAAACACGAAATTCGTCAGAAATCCAATTCAAACTTGCATAAAAATCGCCTAAAGCTAAATACAGTAAAGCCAACAATATTTTGTAGGTTGAAAGTAATTAATTTAATTTTACAAGATAGAAAATGATTTCTAAAATATTTTATCCATAATTCACTTTTAAACTTATCACCTTTGTTAATCTATAATAAATAAATTAAAAGAGTTTTAAATTATTTTTTATATATACGAAGATATAATTTTCCAAACTCACTTTTAAAATCCAATAACTCATATATATATATATATATAAGGAAAAGAGTTATAAAGTTTTAAGTCTTAAAATGAAATTTCTTTATTAGGTCTTTGAATCAAAATAATATTTAAATAATTGATAATTCATTTTATTTCTAATCTATAAATACAGACATATATATATATATATATATATATATAATATTACTTCATAAACACTTTAAAACCATAAATTATTTATAAACTTAAAATTTTAGTTAAATTTATTTTAAAACAAAGCAAATTCTTTTCATACTTGATAACTCACTTTATTTTGAAAATCTATTTAAATATATACACATACATACAAAGATATAATTTTCCAAAGGCTTCCAAATTCTTTCAAAAATCATTTAAACAGTGTTTATAACTAAAATTATTTGAAATTGATTTTATTACTTTCATAACCATTTTTCTAAAATAGTACCATATCTTGTCCATTGCCTCTAAAAAAATTCCAAAATTATAAACTGATAAATAATAACTTAAAAAAGATTTTGTACATAAATATTACTTATCTTTAAAAGTTTTAATTGGAAATTTTGTGATAAGCAATAAGTTAAGAATATAATATAATTTAACTTTATATTTATAAACTAATTTCTAATAAGGATCAAAATGGATAAAATCTCATTTTTGAAATTCATTAAAAACATATAAACAATTTAAACAATAAATCCATCAGAATGCAACTTTTAGAGCCAATGATGCTCTATAAATATAATTTCAGAATATGAATTTATTTACTAATCTGAGTTGTTTTCTGGCAAAATCCGATCATACAACATTGTATGCAATTTCAGCCATCGACTGAAACTTGCAGGGAACAATATAGTTTTAATATACAACTTCATTTCAATCATTTGATTCATTTTCAATATCGTTTCAATCCAATATTTTAAACTCATATTTCAACCAATTCATCCATCGAATAATTTAAACCCAAGCATGCAATTTTTTTTTAATTATTTCATCTAATCGCTACTAAATTTTACGCAATTCATAAGCGATTTCAAAGCTAAGTAAAGCACGCAAAGTAGAACATTTTTGTTTAGATATAGTATTGTGAGTTAAAATAATAACTCACCTTAACCCGTTGTTTGTTGAACCATATTTTGCTATGGCCATCGCCTATAAACCCTACACATTGCGTAGCCATCACTCGAACATCCTTCATCTACCATTGTTAGCTCACAACTCCCCTCAGCCCCGAATCATAAACACATGCACCAACCACATGCCTAAGCTCGCACGTGTTCTTCCTTGCCTCACCCCAGTTCATGCAGCAAGACGCGACGCCACCTCCACCTTGCTGCTGCTCTGGTCATGACTACACTCAACGTCGTCCTTAATTTGAAGTTCACACAAGCTCCTTCAATCGCCTATCTTCACCTTGACAACCCATACCCATAACCAAGCACACGTCCTCAGCCTTTAGGTCGAAGATCGCGTTGGCCTCGCCACACGCCCCTTCTCCTTGCACGCCTTGGGAGCATCAATTGTAAGCGACGGCTGCATGAGTTTACACGATTTAATTGAGTGTGTAATATATATATATATATATATATATATATATATATTTCTTCAATTTTGATTTCATGAATTAATTTGGGTAGGGAATGTTGAAGGAGAACGTGATTTGGAGATACAGAACATAGGCCAAGGTAAGAATGTGTTCTGTGGATTAAGGGCTATGATTTCTTTTGTTATGGCTGGACTTAGTTATTAATTTAAATGGGCTTAACTAGAGTGAGCCCTATTTAAATAAATTGATCTTTCTTTCTTTTAGAAATACCTTCGTTTCTTTTAAGTAACTGTTTTTTAAACTATAATTCAACTAATTTTAAATTGATTTACGCTTTTTTATATGAAATATATATATATATATTTCTACAAGTGCACAATTTCATTTAATCTAATAATGTTCCACTATACTTAATTATTCATTTTATTATTATATATAAATTTATTCATCTACGTCGATTTATTGATTTTACTTAATATCAAAGAAATCTTTTTTCCATTTCAAGTATATAAAATTATTTGTACTTTAAAATATTTTTTATTTATTAAAACACTTTGTTTGAATTTTAATACATTATATAAAAATGAATTTATTAAGTGTTTAAATTTTGTTATAACAAAACTTTTATTAAATAGACTGTAAATGTTATAATAATTTGATTCCAAAATAATAATTATCAAAATCGAATTCAAATACTTCTATTTTAACTAAATTAATTTAATATTATAGCTTTAAAATAGGGTTGTTATAGACCCCCCTTATGAAAATTGCATTCTCACAATTTCTTATAAGAAGAAGTCAAAAACACTTGCAAACATTAACTCTCTTTGAATTTTACTATTTAGTTGAAATTCGATCGAAACTAAAACAGTTAACATTAGAATCAAACTTATCGTAATTATAAATTTAAATAGATTCATTTTTTAATTTCCATTTCTTCACATACGAAAATTTATTGAAAATTTTCGTAGTGTCAAAATTTTTGGAAAATTTCGGCAGAGTCTCCTTTTTACGGAGAGCCATTTGCAATTTTGCAAATACAATATAAATAATATACATTGACCACACAGACGAAAACACAATATATATTAATATTTCTAATACTGTTGTATTTAATTTGACATCATACCTTTATTTTAGCATTTAAAGCAAGTCACTTAACTTATTTACGTGCAAAAGCAAGCCAAAGTCGTTCAATAACCCAAACATGCTCCAATGGTACGTATTCTTAACTCAAATGAAACATTGGATGCATATAGAAGATTTAATATGCATACATTCATGCACTATATAGACAATCATTATATTCATGTTTAGGCCATCTTCTGACAAAGATTTTAAGCGAAAAAATGCAATATTTATGGATGGTCCTATAGAGAAAATTGTTGCATGATTTTTTAGCTTTGCAAAACAAATATCAGATTGCAAGAATGTGCAAAACAACTTGTACTATGAGGGTTTTTCTAAAATGAACAAACCTGGTCTTACGCATTAAGCGCAGGCCTGTTTAAGAAATTTACATTTTTTGACATAAAATGCATAAAAATGTAATAATAGAAACAAGATAGGGATGCTGTAATTTACAATAAAAGTTTTAACATGTCCTTAAATGGCACATGTTATTACATGCATTTTTACTAGAGTATTTTTATAATATCGTACTTAGTTGATTGTAGATGTATATTTGAGTTTATATATGTTATATCTTGTCTCTTACAATAATAGCAACAAATGAAAAATATATGAACAGGCATTAATAAAACAGAGATTGGTAGTGGAATTTATAAGTAAATACATGAAAAGGTAAGTAAAACAAACTTCAAGGGGATTTGATCGAAGTTTGTGAGAAACCTCCCAATGACCAAAGTTTGTCTTATCATAACTTGTTGGTAATGCATTATTTAAAAGGATTAATAATTATAATCTCTAAGCTTTCCATAGATAAAGTCTTGAATAGCAAGTTCATATAAGAAATTAAAGTCACATCTACTGTGAGATGATGCAAGTAACTCAAAGTTTAAAAATATAGCATATCCTTAAATTATTATTGTATACCTCTTTAATTTAGTTGGACATTCTATAAAGAAACAACCACAAACCTTACGTTTAGGTGTAAACATATTAACAAAATATGCGAAGCCAAGGATAAGTTTATTCCAAAATTGGTATGTAGTAAAACCTGCCTTTAATCTTAAAAGTCATTTGGTATTATTTATTTCCTTAGGGTGAAATATTTGGTTAACTTTATTTATATACCTGATAGTCCATTAACCTGATTTTATGATAATGTAACTTAGTGAACAATATTATTATTTGATGCCTAAGACCAAATAGATGGACTATATTACATCCCGAAGGTTTTGGTTTAATAATATGAGTATTCTAATTAACTACTAGATACTAGTGTAGTTCACGGATTCAGGCTTTCTACTAATATATACAAATTAATTTTCATAGTATTCTGGTTTCTAATAATGCCATTTTAACAATATAGTTTTACCGATATCAAAAGGTTTCTAAAGTTCTTAATTCAAAATACAACGTACATGAAGTAAAATTAGAGAGCACTTCAAATAAGAACTCCACGACCTTCAGTATACAAATCAAAATGCAAATCTGAATAAAACAATTCTTAAGCATAGTAGACACTTCAACATTGATGCTGAAGTCATTGGTTTAGCTCCACAAGACATTTTTCTTTTCTTAAAATATAGGTTTCACAACTCCTCATAGGTAGCCAAAACCACTTACAAGTAACTTATTAGATTTCTAATGCTTGAAAATTACTAATAAAGGGCTTACGGTCCAAATTTTTACTGTCAAACCTTGTAAACGAAATTAGATGTATTTACATCACTGATTCGAACTAGTTTAGTTATTTCTTTTGTTTATGCTTGCTTTAACAATTCAACCAGGACAAAGAATATTTAATGGTATATGTTCCATAATCCCACTAGACCGAAATCCAAACAAAACACTTATCCTTGCAGTAACAAAAAGAAGGGTGTTGTTTGCTATTTATATGAATGAAAATGCTAATTACTGATTTGCCGATATTTAAATTTAATGTCGAACTTTCCTGAACTACTAACCATCACGTTTAATTAAATTATCCAAAGGAATATACATTTTACAACAATAATAATAGAGATCTAGTGGGTAAGTTACTTTTACTTCTATGTTGCACATTAATAAAAAAATATAAATCCTAACATTTATCCCAACCATAATATTATAGACACAATCATCTAAATGTATCACACAAATTTTATTTATCATGCTTCTTTGCAAATAAATATGTAAAATTTTACAATTACAAAATAATACTTGCATTCCAACTAAAATATCTATTCAAATAATACTCTAATTTCCAAATAATTTACACTCTCATTTTAATTATTTTATTTATCAAAATACTTAAGATACCTCCTTTCAAAATATAACTTATATATTTTTATAAAATATTACTTTACCTCCAAAACAATCTTTCCAAATGATCCATTTTAATATATATAATATTTAACATATTTCAAAATTCTATTTTCTTTAAAATATTATATACTTACAAAATATTATTACTGAAAATGTTTTATTGTCCAAAACATGTGTCTGGATGTCTAGTATTGGTGTTTAGGAATCTCTATCGATAACGTTGATCAGGCACATCAACCAGAATTCTTAAAGCACTCAATGGGCAATTTAACATAGCAATAAATTTCTATATGACATACATATGTCTTTTAATATTTTATGCCTTTACAAAATATTAGTTTGTATATAATATCATAATCGAGTTTGTATATATGTATATCTAATATTAAAAGATTTTAATTCAAATAGATGCTTGCTTTTATTAAAATTCATTCAATCAATCATAATGTTATCATAGAAATAATAGTTTACTAACAAAAATTCCATAGCACACACATTCATCAATATATACCTCAAGCACACATTAAAAATTTAATTCGTCTTAAGATTTAATTAGTCATGCATATGAATTAACATTTCATTTTATATAGATTTAAATTTCTAGCATTTCTTGTGGTAACTACGCTTCTAAAGACATCACAAGTTCTTATTTTTATTATTGAGCAAATTTCAACTCTTAATAATGATTCCTACTCAATATTAATTCTACACAATCATTTATAATTTTAAAACAATTAAGCATCCATCAGCCAATAAACTTTTATTATATCTATTTATATTTATTATAACTTTCAATTCCAAATTTAATTAGATACAAATTATTTATCATTCAATATTTTATAACTATTAATTGCTTAGACATTTTTATTATTCCCAGCAATTCTATTTAGTAGAAACCACTGGTTTTTATTAATAATTGGGTTCATTCAGGTTCAAATGGAATTATAAATTCTTAGCAATAACATCTTATTCAATTCCACATTTAAACTAAGCATAAACAAAATAAACATCGATTCAAACAACATATATTTAAATCAAACAAACAAACAATTGCCTTTAGTGGAAAGCTATTTTCCAGCTTCCGCTGCCCAACTCTGATCACTAAAAGATCAGGATACAACAATTCAATTTTTAAGCCACCAAGGACTCATTAATGTTATCTATTAAATCTCACTCATTACAAAAGTGAGTTCCAAATTTAAAAATCATTTTCATAATAATAATTTGTTTTAATTCAAAAAATTTCAAATACGTCCCAATGATTATTCTCAATAATCATTTATATACCTATTCCTAATAGTTAATTAAGTTATTAACTACCACATACCCAAGTGACGGGACTCTAGGTAATCTAGGTTTATATCTTAACTCTCTGTCAATTATATTCTACCATGTTCTGAATCCAGCTTTGATACCAAGCTGTAATGACCCCACTACTATACTCAGTTTAGCAAAGAACATTATAAGTATTATTGTCTACTAATCCGAAGAATACAGCTGGTTAAGGGCGATCGAATGTGAATATCTTTATACTAACACTGACACGTCTTATTTACCTTTTCAAGGATCTGAACTAAAAATTAGGCATAAGCAGTATTGATACAAAGTAATAAACACACGATTAAAGATATTCAAAACAGTATATAATATAGATAAATCATAATCATAATTAGAGTCATATGTCGCAACAAACTAATATACAACATATTTCATAATAAGATGTGAGTCTACAAAATGTCAATACTAGACTCACTCTAATATACATCATATCTCATGCTCTATATCATGTACAAAAATGACTATTGAATAATATACATGACGTAACTACTAAATGTCAACATACATAAGGACGAAGTAAACTAAAACTGTCAAAATACTCTGCTATTAAGCTAACTCAAAATCCAAGAGTCAATGAGTCCCTGTACCTATAAAGTGTCGACCTGACCCGAGTATTAAAATAATAAACGGGTCAGACTATATCTAAATAAAAGGGCGAGATACTAATATCATAACTTTATGACTTAAAATAATAAGCCAATAAATATGCCGAACAAACAATCATAATAAAGTATATTAATTAAATTCACCTCTTTATAAATTTATAAAATTCGTCTCAAAATATGCCTAAAAACCCAAAAAATCCATAAAAGGCATATCAAACCAATAGACACAGATATCACAATTATGACTTAACAATAACCAAATAAGTCGTAAATAAAATACGCCCAAAACAAATACTCAAACAAGGCATATCTAACAAATCAGCATTTCATAAATTCATATCAAGTCTCCAATGGACTGTAATCTAAAAAATATGGTGATATCCAATTCAAAATTCCACAGAACCACAAAGGATACAGAATGTCCATACTAAAAATCTCTGAATAAATAATCATTAATAATGAAACAATAATGGTAGTCATCTATCAGTTTGATACAATGACACGAAATCTACCGAAAGAGACCCGCTACATAGAAAGGAAGTCTACCAAAAGTGACTGCAAATTATGGATGTCGCTCAAAGAAAAGAGCAGCTATGTACCAAATCTGTCCTATACAAATTTACCTTCCAAAAGAGGTAAACATAGCTGTATAAAACAAAATAAACTGATAGGTTGTAGTATAGATTGGCTACTATCTGCCTTTCGAAAGAGACAGCTATATTTACACCATAAACTGATAGGCGGTAAACCCTTGAAATTGCACGACCATCACTCGAACATCCTTCATCTACAATTATTAGCTCAGGACTCCCCTCATCCATGAATCATGCATGTGTATGCCAGTCAGATGCCCAAGCTTGCACGCGTCCTTCATTGCCTCGCCTCAGCTCACGCACCAAAACACGAC
This sequence comes from Allium cepa, assembly GCA_030765085.1. Taxonomy (NCBI): domain Eukaryota; kingdom Viridiplantae; phylum Streptophyta; class Magnoliopsida; order Asparagales; family Amaryllidaceae; genus Allium; species Allium cepa. The sequence continues at coordinate 270,589,628 of CM060929.1, forward strand.
GCCGCCACCACCTTGCTACCGCTCTGGTCGTGACTACACTCAATGTTGCCCTTCGATCTGAGGCTCATGCAAGCTCCTTCAATCGCCTATCATTATTTGGACAACCCATGTCCGCGACCAAGCACATGTCCTCAGCTTCCAGGTCAAAGCTCGCATCAGCCTCGCCACGCGCCCCTCCTCCTTGCGCGCCTTGGAAGCATCGATCCTTGGCGATGAATAACATGCACGATTTCATTTCGCATGTAATATATAGTGTATGTGTGTGTGTGTGTGTATTTCATTGATTTTGATTTGATGAATTAGTTTGTGTAGGGCATGTTGAAGAAGAATATAATTTGGAGATACAGAACATAGGCCAAGGTAAGAATGTGTTTTGTGGATTAAGGGGCGCGATTTCTTTTGTTATGGCTGGACTTAATTATAATTTAAATGAGTTTAATTAGATTGGGGCCATTTAAATAAATTAATATTTCTTTTTTTTAGATAATACCTTCACTTATTTTAAGTAACTTTTGTGTTTAAACTATATTTCAACTAATTTTAAGTTGATTTATGCTTTTATTCTACGGAATATATATATATATTTCTACAAGTGCACAATTTTATTAAATCCAACTATGTTCCACTCCATTTAATTATTAATTGTACTGTTATAAATAAATTTATTCATCGACGTCGATTTATTGATTTTACTTAATATCAAAGAAATCTTTTTTCCATTTCAATTATACAAAATTATTTACACATCAAAATATTTTATATTTATTAAAACATTTTGTTTGAATTTTAAAATATTTTCTAAAAATGAATTTATTAAGTATTTGAATTTTATTATAATGAAACTTTTATTAAATAAACTTTAAATGTTATAATAATTTGATTCCAAAATAACAATTATCAAAATTGAATTAAAACAATTCTACTTTATTAAATTAATTTAATATTATAGCTTTTAAAACTGGGTTGTTACACAAATCAATTAACTAGTTAATATTGGTTGGCCTTGATAAATATAACATTTATAAATGGTTTAATGAAATATGGTTTAATAGACTTAAGTTGGAAAGGTAGAAAAGAAAAGTTAAGTATTATGTTATATTCACCCCTATCCCTCATTCACTTTCATATTATTCTTTAAAAAAAACTAAACAAACCATAAGCAAAGTCGACCATTACAAACCTAAAGAAGAAAGATAACTTAAAAGGAAAAAGGAATAAAAGAAGCTAAAGCAAATATCAACAATCCAACAAGGGTTAAGGCAAATACTATACTATCTGTTTGCGCCAAAATTGGTCACAAACACCCGATATCGTGAAAGCACCCGTTTACGAACACAAATCAACAACAATCAATATAGAACTCAGGTCTAAGCAATAATAATCACAATAATTCACAATCACAAACACATGATTTATAGTGGTTCGGCGATCTTGCCTACGTCCACTCTGAAGCTTATGTCTTTATTGATTCACTTGATGATTTCAATCGAACAGCAGATTACAACTGATGATAGCTTTCAAATCTGATTGCAACAGCGATAACGAAGTATGGAATTGAATCCGACAGAGTCTGAACGTTGAATGGCGGAAGATCCCCTTTTCTGAAGGCTTCAGGGTGCTATTTATAGGCGCTGGAGGACCAGATCTCGCTTAAACTTCGGGAGACTTTTTCTGGCATGTGAGTGGGCCCACGCGACCGACCCCACCAAGTTTCGACTCGATTTGAGATCGATTCGAAGTGATTTCGAATCCATCAAAAAATGATGCAATCGAGCTAAAACTTGGCAGGAACAATCTTTACCTTGTATGGAAGCTACTGTGAAAATTTCATTGCATTTGGCCTTGTGGTTTGAGAGATATGATCGATTCGAGTTGATATGTTTCGGTTGGCTGCTTGGTTCGAATCGATTCCTTCGAATCGATGTCTTCGACTCCATCGGCTCACGTGGTTCCGTGATGAGGTGGCGCGCATCCTTCGATTCGATCCGATCTTCTCTCCGGGTTGAACGCTTCGATCCCTTAGATCTCGCCGACTTCGTATCGTGGAGTGACACGTCATCCAAGCTAGTTGACTTAGTGGAATACAAACAAGTGATTGTTCGTGGATTCGAGCGTGACCGATTCGAACAGAGGCATCCCAATGGGTTCGAACTCGATCGATACGAACATGATCGGTTCGAAGTGACTAACCCCTGATGGATTCGAACCTGATGGATTCGAAATGAAGCGAGGCATTGGCATGCTGATGGATTCGAACCTGATGGATTCAAATGGAGCAAGGCGTTGTCATGCTGATGGATTCGAATGACATGCTCTTTCCTTAGATTGAATCGATCATAACTTGCACATACGAGCTCCGATTGACTTGAGATTTGAAACGCTGGCTTCTGCAGCTTTGTTCACCATGTCTTGTCAATTGTGGCCCGAACCGGACTCGAAAAAAATTCATCGATATCCATAGCGAAGCGAAGTACAACCAATCTCTGAGACGAGCCGTCGTTTGTTTTCGATCAATCTCTTGGTATCACGGCTTTTTCAAAAAGCGGGATAACACTATCATCTCCCGACTTTATGTATTGTAATTTGGATTTGATGTGATTTTGAATTGATTTTTGTTGTTTATCATGATTCTTGAATGAATAATCATGTGTAAGATTGAATGGTTATTATGTAGGAATTTTTATGGATTTTTCTAAAGGGTTTTGATGTGAAAAACTAATTTACTGATCTTAGAATGATCTAAAACTTTGATACGATGTTTAATTTATAATTTTGGAGAAGGGTTTTAAATTTCACAATTTTTAGAATTCATGGGAATATTTTATAAATTTTCTAAGTGAGGTATGGCTAAATTTCGAAAATTAATTATTAAAATAATTATTTTGTTTGAAATTTTTGTAAGAGGTTGAAAATGATATTACAGATTGTCAAGTGAAATTTTAGGATTTTTCCCATTAATTTTCGATTTTACATGAATTAATTGAGAAAGAAAATGCTAACTAATCATGGAAGAATTAAAAATTAATTAATTGTGTTAAGTTTTGGGGTTAAAATTTTCAAGAAGGATAACTGAAAAGAATGAGTTTCGCCAATAGAAAGCTAACAACAAATTGGGTTTGATAGAAAAGGATTGGTTTAAAAGGGCAATAAATAAGTTTTTACTTTAATTATAAAACTGCCATTGGACCACATTTTACTAAGTAAAACCAATCACCCCATTCAAAAAGGGATATTGCGTCGCGATGGCATATACATAAATTCCCAAGGATGTCTTGTACATAAGTTCCTAGTGACGGCTTGTCTATAAATTTATAGCAATGGCTAAACTCCCAGCAAAGGCTCAAATGCACGTGGGTCATACATACACACATGTAGTACATATATTATTACCAGCGATGGCACAAATGCAAATAAATATAAGGCATGAAATGCATAGAGATGGCTCATATGCACTTGGGTCATACATGCACACATGTACTGTATACAACTACCAACAATGGCTTAATTGCAAGCAAATATAAGGAATGAAATGCATAGCGACGGCTTGTAATATATAACATATCACAACAACTTGAAAATGAATTCATCGCAATAGTTTGTACTATAATATAGAGCGATGGCCCTATATACATACATATGCATTGAACGTTGGAAGCAAGAAGTGGTAAAGCCCGACTACTGCTGAGTGATGTACTACTTATTCATCGCGACGACTCCATGCATGCATTTATCGTGATGGCTAAATTATACTGAGAAGATTTTTCACAGCGATAGCTATATATATACACACACATACACACACATACACACACGAAGGCTACAAATATGCATACATGACGGCATCCATTTTTAACGTGTGATGACTCCAAGCGGATTTGCACACGATGACCTTAATTTTAGCAAGCAACGACTATGAAAATTTAAGGCATGATAGCCTATACTTTAATGCGTTAAAATTAGTGAATTCTTAAGGCATGATAGCCTAAGATTTTGAAAAGTGAGAAATGGCTATTTTATTACATTTGGAAGGTTTTCACTCTATTTTGAGCCGAAATCTTACTTTAAAAAAAGATTTTTTTTGTTAAGTATTTTAGTGATCAAAAGCAAAGAAAAACATATTAGCAAATTTTTGAAAGAGTTTCTAAGAAGGAAGGTATTGCTTTGGGAAAGTAATTTTTGTATAAATTGGCTATCGTGTTGAACATATATTTAATTAGTCGATGTGTTGTATATTCATTTTTATACATTAATCGATTATTATTGTATATATTGAATTACTGACACGCTCACTTATAAATTATATGATATCACCCAACATTTTGACCTTGGGGATTTATGGGAACAAATGACCAATTTGGGTTGTTCCATTAGTGGTTATGGTCAGACTTAAACTTCTAAGTGAGTAGAATTGCATCCAAAAGATCATAAAGATCAAAATTGTGTTAGAATGCTCAAACTGATCAAAAGATATGACTCATTTACATTATGAAAACCAAATTTAAGGTCGGAGCTCGGTGTAGGCTCGCTCCCTATGCCGATCACTTATCCTACGATTAGAATATCCGCAATTTTCATTGTGTAGGGACTATGCCGAAGGATCGGTGAAATTTAATTTACGTAGAGCAAGGAACTCATAGTTAAAGTATGATCACCATTATACTTTTTGTCGGATAGAAGCCTAGGTTATTTCCTCTCACTAGACGGGAGAATATGGACTATCTAGTTATATTTCTAGCATGAGTTAGCCCGATAGGTTTCTAATCAGTCAGCAAAACTACAATAGGTTTCTAGTCAGCCTGCAAAATTACTACAAGTTTATAGTCAGTCCGCAAAACTACTATAGGTTTCAAGTCAACCTCCAAAACTACTTCGGGTTTCTAGTCGGCCTACAAGACTACTATAGGTTACTAGTCACCTAAGAAAAATAAAATAGGTTTGTAGTGACCCTGAGAAAACTTTGTCATGGACTATTTAGGATCGGGAAAATATGGGACCGTGTAACCCTTTGACCTTACTGAATGATGGATTTTTCATTTTATCTATTATAGCATGATTATATTATGATTATGTGCCAATCATTTTGGATGCAGGATATGTTATGGGTTGCATATTGTTTGATAGGTTATTAGGATAGCAAACCAATTCTACTCAATGTGGGGTCACACTAAGTATACATACTTTGGTTCGAGATAGTATAATATTATTCTTTGCAGACTTTTGTTTGATCTGAAGTTTTTGACTTTCCTTTAGATTCTCGGGTGCTCAATGTGGAATTGAATAGGATAAGAGTAGGGCATTTTCAGGATTATATGAATAGGCTTCCAGAGACGTGTTGGAGGCAAGCTACTATATAGAAGATTATATTTTCGTTGTGCAGTAGTTTAACTACTTTTTTATTTTGGATGAATGTATGCAATGACAGGTACTATAATCGTCTAAGTAGTTAAAACTATGATAATTCAAGTGGGTATCTTTATATATCGCTCCTGGAATTATACATGTAATTATTATATTTCATCCAAACGATGTATTTGTGAGATTATGAAAATGAACCGTAACGAATTTACATATTAATGAATGAATTGTTTTGTTAAACTTTTTTTAAATTCTAATGCTTTTGGTATTAATGATTCAATAATGGATCTCATTTTTTTACTTGAAAATAATGCTAAGGATAATTGCAACATCAATAATATTTATTCCAATCTTCGGAATAGGGGATGCTCCAACTGGGCTCGAGCTGAGTGAACCACATCGTCATCAATCCTATAAGGAAAATAAAAAACATCTACATCTTACATCATCAGTTACATGGGCACTATCCTTGTGTCATCAATACTTTAACAAATGTTGTATAATATTAATCACATTATTATAGCTCGATACACTTGGCATCGCAGACTTCTTCGGATACCTAACATTAAGAATCCCTTCGGCGAATAGGGTCCTACTCATTAATAAACCCCACTCATCATTATGTCTCTATTGATTCTAACTCAGAAACCTTTTTATCATATCGAAAACGTTCCCTTCACGGCCATGGATATTGGGAAAAAATCATCATGAACATCACCAAATTTTGGCCTAAAAAACTGTCTCAGTGGTTCTATGTCATCTAGGTTCCTCTATCTCTAAAAAAACCATTCGTCTTGACCCTTGTTGATGCCCTGTTAGGATTCGTCCCCGTCTAGCCGGTTAACTAGTGTTAGCTTTAGGAGCACCAACCTAAGGACAAATAGCTCCCCTCTCATCAAAAAATTGCATGTCCTCCTTACTATCTAAGAGATATAGACTCTCATCTGAACAGTAAATACCGACCGGCATTGACCAATCGGTGTCGATCGGTTATGACTCGGCTAAGTGGCACCATGGCTTACTACCTTCTTCTGCATCGCCTAACCCCTTTCTACATCGATCTTTTATCTGATCTCTAATTCTTCTCTGATGAAGACGAACACTTTACACTAGAATTAAAAGACGATGAATCTCTTCTACCCTTCCTTCATCTGTGAGATTTAGGTTATTACAACGGCTGCATCCTTGCCATCAAATCCATATAAAATTTTGTTACTATTGCATCTTCAAGTTCATATCTAACAGATTGAGGAAGCATGCGGAATGCTATGTTTGGCACACTCTCTCTAGATACTCTCGTGGATGAAACATCCCCGCAAGGTCCAACTGAGAGAACACCTTTGCGCTATAGAGCTGATCAAACAAAGAAATCATTAAGTGGGAGTGGATACTTATTTTTCATATTACTCGGCACACGACAATCAACACATATTCTAAAGAGACCCACATTCGTAGCAAATACTACTGGCACCCCCTACCCAGGATATACACTCCTACGAATGAATCCTTTTCGCAAAAGTTCATTCACATGCACCTCATTCACTTGCCATCCTCCTTAAGAGCATCACTATCAGTCTAGCATCTTTAACTAAATCAATATGGAACTCGATCTCTTTGCGTGGCAGAAGTTTGGTCACGTCCTCATATATGTCCGTATACCCCTTAGCAATTGGTACCGTCGACAACTCATCATGTGGGATATCGAGGGAATATAAAAAGCCAACCATAACCTCACCATCCGATAGGCAGCCCAACATTACCTTTCACCCGTCATCCATCCCTATCATCACCAACAACCTCTCACAATCCACTACTACTTCGTATCTATGAAGCTAATCCATCCCCAAAACGATACCTAACCCAACAAAACCCAAAATAAAACAATCACAATCAAAAGAGAATCTGACTTGATAAGACTAAGCAAGACAAACGATACACATGCTAGTGAGCCTCGAATAGTGTTCATCACAATCAAAGGTCAATCAACTATTTTGGATCTCAAACTCAATCTATCTGCTAGGTCACTAGATATGAAGGAATGTGGAGCCCTACTGTCAAACAAAATTCATATAGAAACATCATAAATGGAAAGCATATCTTGAATAACAATGCCTTTCCCCTTCTCTTTCGTTGACAGAGCCTTCGACGAAGTTGCAATGACATTGATAGCATATGCTTTCGCCACCTGCCTCTACTTTAAAGGATCTGGACAGTTCTTCTGAATATGCCGAAGTTTTTCATAGTTGTAACATTTCTTCTTCTTAGCTTTGTAATCTTTACTATAGTGACCCACTTCTCCACAGTTGTAGCAAGCTGATCCCTGCCTAGCCTTTTTCTTGCCATATTTGTTCTGAGACTGCTTCCTCTTATTGTTCCCTTTCTTCTTTCCTTCACTGCCCAAGTGCTGCTTCGGCTCTTCTTTAGGAACAATGGCTTTCGGTTTGGGATATAGATTTTCATGCCTCAGATCCTTCTTGACTATCATCTTAAAAGTGTCACCAATGTGGCCCAAGAGTCTCTCCCCTAAGTAGTTATCTAAGCCAATGATACATTCCTTATTCTTCCTTAATAGAATGTCAATGAAGGACATCCTATATTTCGATAGTGTGTCAAACTTAGCAATATACTCAAAGATAGTCATATCCTTTTGCTTCAGATCCACGAACTTACGAAACAGTATAGACCTCTAAGCTACAAGAATGAATTTCTCCTTAAATGTAGCTTTGAACTGGTCCTAAGTGAACTGATCCTTGAGAGAGGTAACATTTACTGCATTCCACCAGTTCATGGCTCGCCCTTAATGCTGTTGGCAAGCTAATCGCTTTTCCATAGCATCCTCTAGCTCTAAGTCATTAAAAATCATTTCATAGGTATTAAGCTAATCTTGCAGTTCCATCGTCGACTATGTCCCCTATAATGATTTGCCACCAAGACTAGTAAAGTCCTTACTCAACTTAGCAAAATCGACTCTAGGCACCTGCACTAGAGTACCAATATTAGCAGTAGCACTCGAAGTTGCTACTTGAGCATTTTGCAGCATATTCCTCATCATAGTGTTAAAGATGGTCTATAAATCGAGATTAGCAACTCTCGAGCAAGCTCCCTCCTTAACTCCAGAGATGGAGTTCCTAGTAGCGTTCCTTGTTTAGTGACTCGTCATTTAATCATAATTGGGACGATCAGTCTCTCTATAAGGAATTCTGTTGAAGCAGTACTCGTGTGTGTAGTGCGACTTATGTAATATATACTACTATGTAGTTTTGAAAACAAAATATATAACAAATACGCACTCTTGTGTGTATATATACACACACTCACGATCTAGTCTTAAGGTGGAAACTCCTACCTTATCTCTACATGATCATAGTATCCCTTAGGTTAAACAATGCAACCTAAGTTCTGGTACCAAATAAGACGATTACCCTACACCACTGATGCTCATATAACCGAATAGTGCGCTGCTCATCTGTGGCCGATGTAGGAAAATTGTCAATGGAAAGAAAAAGAATAAAGATGAAGAAAAGAGCGGAAGAGAATAGAACAAAAGAGAACAAAATAAAACATCATACTATCATATAGCCTGTCCGTAGCGCATAAGATAAAATATAATAGTCATCATAGATTTAAAAAAAAGCAAGACAGTAATAACTATATGAACTACAGAATCAGAGTACACAGGCTTATGTAATCATACAAAATGGTAATAAAGTTAATATAAGTAAATGAATTCAACTAACAAGCTGTCTCTGGTAACAGTAAGTCAATACTGTGAAGGCTCCACAGTATCACACAATAAAATAAGCAACAATAACTCAAAATATAAATATGAGAAAGCATCACCATCTACTAGTCCATCTGCACAGCTCCAAGTGCTATTTACATCTTCTATATGGTCTACTCATTTAACAACATCCGAGATAATAAGAAGAAAAGCATAAACCCTGGATTCAGACAACAGTCTGATATGAGTGATAAATAATTTCATAACACTATAAAAGTCGGTATAGTATACGAAATAGAGGGCATGGAGAATCATACTTGACTTGTCCCTGTATCCACAGAGTTAGCACATAAAATTGAATATACTCTACTCTATGATAGTCATTATGGGTGTACTATACATCAAATTGCTAAGAATGTCTAGATATTGACATTGGTAATTTCTGCATCATGTGACATCCTAAGGTGAAAAAATAGTCAAACAAACACGACATCCATCATCCATCCTCACATTCACTCACTTAGTGCATTAGACATACGGTACTCGTATGTCCGTCTGGCCAAGGACTAATCAACATCCCGGTCTCTCGATACTTAATCCATGCCACTCAAAAGGCCAGGAACTAGACTACCTGACCTGGTAGTCCAGGATAAATAGATTGGGTGATAGTTTGATCCAAGTGAGCATCCCCACACCCTTACCCTATAAGTACAGTACAAAACCTATGAAATATCAATGATCCCTTTGTATATTCCATCCATGACAAAGCTCATCCCAGAACTGTCCTTACAACTCCCGTCTAAAGTTGTCGCGATTGAGAACTACTTTATACAACCATCATCAATTATAAAATGTCATCGTGTGTCCTTCGACTTGGGAACTATTCTAGGCAGCCAACGTTAGTCGTAGAATGTCATTGTGCATCCCGTAACCCTTATTTATTAGTTCCGTCAATCTAAATTTTCGTCACACTCTTTGCATCCCGAAGTACAACTATCCATCATTGAAGTCGTCACTTCCCATCATCGAATCACAAAATCATCGCGTCAAAGCGCCACATCCTCTTTTCATTGCCAAACCACTCGCTGAAGAGTAGTAGCACTAAAATTGAACGTCGACAAGATGAACGAAACATCGCAGCATGCTCCTTAAATCCTCCCAATCGTTCATGTCAAAATTGGTCAAATCAACCATCATCAATAGTAATAGATATTGACCACTCTAGTGTAGTCAATAATGATCGGCTTGGTCGGGTACCTAACCGAAAATGGTTAAATACAAACCAAATGAAAATGTACAGTGTCTTCTCTGAAGTCCAAAGCGTATCTCCAAAGTCCACTGTGCTTCATCTTCAGATCAGTCGATGTGCACGATACTCTATCCACAAAATCCTTCTTATGGGATATAATCTAATCCTATATTGCCTTGAAACGACGTTTTCAGCCAACTACCAAATAAGCAGACATGCAACCAACAAGCATAAAAATGTTTACAATAGCCCACATTTATCTATAATAATACAATACAATCCCTCCGAGCAACCAATGCGGGGTAATATGGGATTAACATCAAAATAGCCTATCTGTCAGTATCGTTGAAATAGTCCATAAATGGTAAAATGTGACATTTAACTTAAAATCATTTTTAATTCTTTTTGTAAAATAAGATATAGGTTTAACTATTTTAGAAATCGCATTTATAGTTAGAAAACATTTTAAAATGTTGTTGTAATACTATATTAACAATTATAGTATGGTAAGAGACAATATCACTCACCTCAACCAAATCTGACCAAACCATTGCCAAGTCCTAGAACTCTTAATCATGAGCGCAACATAAAAAACAATATCCAAAATGGACCATATATGAAAAAGGTATGTTAAGACAACGGATTAAATAAGAAATTAGTTACCTTAACTACAATTAATTAAGCTAATTAACTTTCTAATCTCCTTTCTCATTCTCGTTATATTGTACGTGCACCTGATACACTGCCCAACACAAAACTGTGTGCCTTATTTCCCGTTTTCTCTTCGATTACTCCATGAAACTTCACAACACTGCCTTTGACGAACCCCACATCGTGTGCTTTTCCCCTTGGACTCGAAAAGATTACACTTGATTGCCTATCCAGTGACGCAACCTACTACTCCACATGGTGACAATGAAATGTCACATTCCAATAGAGAACATCGGCATTATTGAAAGTCTACGGAATGCTGCTTCTCGGTATGGGAAAGATGATGGCGTAATTCGTTTAGCCTCTCTTGCCTCTTAGCATCAACGAAAACGAAACCCTAGATCGATGTGTATTTACGGCCGTTTGTAAAATCACCATTGCACCCTCCTTTTTACACATAGGTGCAAAGATATCTTCATTTTGAATTAAATGAAGGTGGCTTCATGATTCTTAGTAGAATGTTTTGATCGATATTGATTTTGAAGATGTTAGAGGAGGCAGTCATGAAATCTCAATGGAATAGTAAGAGGAAAAGAACAGTGATCGATTGCTCAAAAAGAAAGGGAATTAGGTTTTGGTTATTTATTTAATATTATATTCAATTTATTTAAATTCTTGAATAACTGGCATACGTTTTGAGCTCACATGATCAAACGGTGCATTTGATTGCAACAAAACTCATATGTTTACATCACTTCATTTCTTGGGTCTCGATAGTATAAATTTTGTCATTATCCAAGATTGTGCTTGTGTTAAAATTCACGCTTTTTGAGACCGTTTCGACAATCAGATCATCTAATCTTCAAATATAACGATCCTTATACTCATTTTAGTTTGCAACACTGGTACGAACTCAACGGAAGTGGTCCCAAGTCCTAATTCAATCATATGCGAAAAATTATATTTTTGGGACTGTCAATTAATTAACAATTAGATATTTAAATAACCACTAAAAGTAAGGGTTGTTACATTCTCCCATTTTTAAAAGGATTTCTTCCTTGAAGTCTTAGTAACGAAGCAATATAACCTAACACCCTCATATAAGCAATGATACAAGGAAAATCGTCGCTTATCAACTCACCACAACAATCGCTAAAAGCGATTAGAGCGAAAGGAATAGACTTGAAATTAGCTGGAGCCATCATCGTCATCCCTAATTTACAATCATTATTAAATTTGAGATTAATCTAGCAAAACTAAACATCTAAGTTACATACTTATTTCTAAAGAAACGTGCAATGGAAAACAAAAGCGCCAACTCATTAATTGAAAGGCAGGTCAGCTAAATATCGTACATTATCGGCTCTCTCAACTATCGGCAATGTCTAATATCATATAATTGACTTTTCTCTTAATTTGGGCTTATGTCATGGAAAATTTTGGCAGCACCTCCTTTGCGCGGCTAGGTCTGGAAAAAATCCCCATACAACAATATATATACATCTCATATCTGAAGCGTATCATTTTCGAGGACATCTAAGCATATATCATCTAATCTACACTACAAGTATTACATACCTCTTTTATAGCAAGAGCATTTTATTCAAATGTGAATATAATGTAAATAAGCATACTAGACCATATATGGAAATTGTCTTAAATAAATACGCTATATCAAACCATAACTATCCTACATGCCCAATGACCATAAAATAAAAAATAATCATATCAAATGCTAACAATCAAACATCGATAGGTACATATAAGATCGAACATCAAAAGTAACATCCATGCCATCATATCATGCAAGATACTAAAATCTCTAGCACGAAAATCAAATATGATATCTAATATGAAAGCTATGAGAAATACAAATCTCCTAATAAAGAGCTTCGAAGAAGCGGTTCTCAATCTTTTATCGATCTTTCATAGGCCATCGCTTTTGCTTTCACTCAATTGAACTTTTATTATTCCACCCCCTTCCTCCTAACTTGTGTTCGTACCATGCCTGTCGGTACGAATAGGCCTACGAAGTTTCAAAGTTCCTGGTTCAGTCTCGATAGCACCTATTCAATTTGGTGCTAAATTTCCAAATGCCTCTTGTAATTCTTCCAAAGCCCATTGTGAACAACGAGTTTCGGCAACTTATGATGCTCTTGGCACATAATGGAATCACGCTACCCATTCCATATATAACTTGATTAGGATGTCATTCTACTGGACATAATGAATATAGATTTAGCATCTTATGTCAATTTCTAGACTATGACTCAAATGTTATCCTATTCTCTAGTTCTCTGCATTCCATCGATAAAATTCATCGATTTCTATTCCCACAACTCAAGAATAAATAGTCTCTCCTCTCTACAGAACTAATCGTCTCGGTCGAGTTCACACTGCATCACTTTAATAGACACTGCTCATTCCTCTAAATCAAATTAGTTCTGATAATCAACCTAACCATTATCTTGGAATTAGCCTACATCGAGTTCTGAAGTCATAACCAGTAATAAATTCAAACAATGTCTACTCTAGGAATATCACTCCTGAACTGGTATATCTTCCCCTCAAAGCAAATACTATAGCTACCAACTCCAAATCATGAGTTGAATACATCCCTTGTAGTTTTGGTTGTCGACTAACATACGTGGCAACCTTACCTTTCGGCATCAATACTGCACTTATTCAAGTAGCACAAGAATGTGTATACTATCAACCCCTCATTCCCACTAATAATAAATAACATCGGTGCACCTGTCAAACTCTATGTCAAATTCATTAACGTGTGCCCGCACCTCGCATCCTAAATAAAATGTCTGATTCTTCTCATCAAATTGGTTACCGGTGCTGCTACCCTTGAGAAGTCCTTGGTAAAACTTATATAACATCTCGCTAATCCAAGGAAACTTCTCGCTATGAATCAATGTTTTCTCAACACTTATGATACAATCATCAATCGTGCTTGTGCTCCTCTTTCATCCATAGGTAGACGAAAGTATCATTAAAAAGCATAAGCATGGACCTACTTAAGTGATCTCCTGAAACACCACACAATAAATCTACAAAGTATGCCAACATGTTGGTTAGCCCGCACGACAAAACTAACCAATCAGAAAAAATCAAGGTAGTATACAAAAAATTATGTTCGGCATACTCTCTCTAGATACTCTCAATGGATAAAAGCTCACCACAAGGTCCAATTAAGAGAACACCTTCATACTACAGAGTGAACAAACAAGCCATCAATAAGTGGAGGTGGATACTTGTTCATCATCTCACTCTGCTCATGGTAATCAATACATAATCTAAGGGAGTAGTCTTCCTTCATGACGAATACTACTAGCCCCCCTCCCCCGACACACTCGGGTATACCCCACGAATGAACACATTTCACAAAAGATAATTCACTTGCACCTCAAGCTCTCTACTCTCTAGGTGCCATCTTCCTCAACGACGTTACTATCGGTCTGGCGTCTCTAACTAAGTTAATATGAAACTCGATTTCTTTGTATGGTGGAAGTTTGGTCACCTCCTCAAATATATCCAGATACTCCCTAGCAATTGGTACTATCGACAACTCATCGTGTAGAATATTAAGGGAATATAGAAAGCTGGCCATAACCTCATCATCCGATGGTAACCCAACTCTACCTTCCACACATCATCCATCCCTATCATCACCAGTGACATCTCATAATCCTCTAGTATTTCGTATTTAGGAAGCCGGTTTATAGCAAAAATAAAATCCAATGAAACCCAAAAGATCATCCATGACTCGATAAAACCAAACCTCGACAATCCATGCATAGGGTAGTGGAGCCTCCAAAAACATTCATCAGAATCAAAGGTCGATCAACTATTTTGGGTCTTAATCCCAATCTATCTACTAGGTCACTAGATATGAAGGATTGCGGAGCCCTAATGTCAAATACAATTCATATATAGGAACATCATAAATGGAAAGCATACCTTAAATAACAATGCCCTTCTCCTTCTCTTTCGCCGATAGAGCCTTCGATGAAGTTGGAACGATATTAATAACATATGCATCTGCCATCTGCCTCTTCTTTAATGACTCTGGATAGTTCTTTTGAATACGCCCAAGCTTGTTGAAGTTGCAACATTTCTTCTTCTCAGCTTTGTAGTCTTTACTAAAGTGACCCACTTCTCTACGGTTGTAGCAAGCCAATCCCTGGCTAGCCTTTTTCTTGCCATCTTTGTTCTAAGACTGCTTCCTCTTACTGTTCCCTTTCTTTTTGCCTCCCTAACCCAACTTTTGCTTTGGCTCTTCATTAGGAATAATGGCTTTCAGTTTTGTATATAAACTTTCATGCCTTAGGGCCTTCTCAACCACCATCTCAAAAGTCTCGTCAATGTGGCCTAGAGTCGCTGCTCTAAGTAGTCGTCTAAGCCAATGATACATTTATCTTTCTTTTTTTAAGGGAGTGTCAATGAAGAACATCCCAAATTTCGACAGAGTCTTGAACTCAGCAACATACTCGGAGATAGTCATATCCTATTGCTTCAGATCAGCGAATTTATGGAACAAAACATACCTCTAAGCTGTAGGAATGAATTTCTCCTTAAATCAACCTTTAAACTGGTCCTAGGTGAACTAATCCTTGGGAGTGGCAACTCTTACTGCATTCCACCAGTTCATTGCTCGCCTTTGAAGTTGTCAGGAAGCCAATCACCTTTCCATAGCATCATCCATCTTTACGTCCTCAAAAATCTTTTCATAGGTATCAAGTCAATCCAGCACTTCCATCATCGACTCTATCCCCTGGAATGGTTTGCTACCAAGATTAGTAAAGTCCTTACTTAGCTCAGAAAAATCGACGCCATAGCAATATTAACAGCAGCATTCGGCACTTGAGCATTTTGCAGCATGTTCCTCATTATAGTGTTAAAAATGGTCTGCAAATTCGCTCCCAAGCCAACTCCCTCCTCGACTCCATAGATGCAGTTCCTAGCAGCGTTCCTTATTTAGCGACTCATCGTTCACTCTATAATAGGAACGATCAGTCTCTCTATAAGGGATTCTTCTTAAATAGTACATATGTATGCCATGCGACTTATATACTATATACTACTATGTAGTTCTGAAAACCAAAATATATAACAAGTACACACTCTTGTATATATACGCACACTCTCGATCCAGTCTAAGGTAGGAACTCTTACCTTATCTCTACTGGATCACGGTATTACTTAGGTTAAACAATGCAATCTAAGCTCTGATACTAAATGAGATGGCCTTCCTACACCAACAATGCTCACCTAACTGAATAGTGCGATGTTGGCGCATCCGAGGGCCGATGTAGGATGAATTTTAGTGGAAAGAAAAAGAAATAAAGATGAGGAATCAAAATTAAGGGAAGAGAGTAAAAGAAAAGAGAAAGAAATAATACATCACACAACCACATAACTTGTCGTATATCTCATAACGCATTAGATAAAATATAATAGTTATCATAGATATGAAACAGGCGGGATAATAGTAACTATATAAACCAAAAAATCAGAGTAAACATTCTCATACAGTTATACAAACAGTAATAAAGTTTATACAACTAAATAAACTCAACTGACAAGCTATTTCTAATAATAGCAAGTCAACACTGTCAAGGTTCCATAGTGTCACATAGCGGAATAAGCAATAATAACTCAAAATTTATGAGAAAGTGTCACCATCTTCTAGTCCCTCTATACAACTCCAAGTGCTATTTACACCTGTTATATGGTCTACTCGTTTAAGAGCACTCGAAAAAATAAGAAGCAAAACATAAACCTCAAGTCAGACAATAGTCTGGTGTAAGCGATAAATAATCTGAAAATGATGTAAAATTCGGTATAGTATATGAAACAGAGGGTATGGAGGATCATACCCAACCTGTCCTTGCATCCAAGTCAGCACATAACATCGAATATACACTACTCTATGATAATCATCATGGGTGTACCATACATCAAAGTAGCCAGGATGTCTAGATATCGACATCGGTAATATCTACATTCTGCGACATCCTTAAGGTGGTAAAAACAGTCAAACAAACATAACATCCATCCTCTCATTCACTCACTTGGTGCGTTGGATATGTGATACTCATACGAATTCCTTGGCAAGGAATACTCAATGTCCTAGTATCTCAGTACTCAATCCATGCCAATCAAAAAGCTAAAAACTAAACTACCCGGCCTAATAGTCCAGGGTAAATGAATCGGGTCATCATGTGATCCAAGTGAGCATCCCATGCCCCTACTCTAAAAGTACGCTACAAATCCTACAAATATGATCCCTTTCACATGTCATCCCTAGCAGTTGTCATCCATGAAGTGTCATTACAACTTCCTCTGAAGTCATCGTGGTTAGAAACTATTCTAGACAGCTATCATCAATCATAGAATTTCATCGTGCGTCCCCCAACTAGGTAACTATTCTAGACAGCTAATGTCAGTCATAGAATGTCATTGTTGCGTCTCTAACCCTTCTTCGACAGTTCCATTAATTCGAATCATTATCACCGTCTCTGCATCCTGAAGTACAACTGTCCATCATCAAACCTGTCACTTCCCACCATGGAATCATTATCATCGAATCACGAAATCGTCGCATCGAAGCGCCACATCCTTGCTTCCCCGCCAAACCATTCATTATAGAGAAGTAACACTAAAATCGAACGTCGATGGAATGAATGGACCATCACATCATGCTCCTCGAGGCTTCCTTATCTTCATGTCAAAATTTGTAACGACCCGATTTTTCGACTTCCGAAAGTCGACATTAATACGTCCACTGTATCAAACGTCGCACAGTCGAATGCTAGAAAACCGAACCGTTAGGGTTAAAGAAGAAGAAGATAGAAGAAAAACAGAAACAACAACAGAATCTCACATTTTGTAGCGGAACAATATATAATAGATAAATGAATAATCTTTACACAGAATCACTATATCAGTTATTACATTACATCACATTACATTATCAGAGTGTACAACAACAAATAGCGGAAAGAAATATTACATATACTAGTGATACGCTTCGCCGTCCAGCTCCAACTCCTGATTTCCACAGCAACTTCTTGACTTTGCTCCCGAATCGATTTCTAAAGTTAATTTCAACTCCAAATTAAATTCCAAATTTAATTTCTAAATTTATTTCCTTTTGAAATAAATTTATTTATCTCTTTCAATTATTTAAAATACGTATCTTAAATAAATCCTTCAACTATTAAACAACATTACTCGAAATTCCTTTATTAAAATATTTTCCTATATTTTTGGAATTTATTCAATAAGTTTTCAAAGATAAAACTTTATCTATTTAAATTTCCTTCTTTTAAAATTCACCCGATTCCTTTGAATGAATTTATTATAAATACTCTACCCAAATTTCAAAATTAAATTTTTATTTATTTCTGGTATCCTACGATACCAAAAATATATTTGGCTAAATTATAGCCTTCAACGGTTTCAATCACAAATAATCACACGAATTAAAAATAATCAACACACAACATATGAAACAAATTAAATATTTGAGGAATCCAGTTGGATCCCTCTAACCTGTTTCCCTGCATCCACAGAAGTTAGCACAACAATTAAATACCGATTCCACTTCGAGATGGAATATCGCGGTATATGAGATTTATAAAATATTATCCGCTATTATGCGGCTCATAGGGTCTCATCTGCTCCAATAGGCAGGTATATATCCAAATACCATAAAATATATCATATATCATCCAAAAATCATCAATCATCATATAATAAATTATTTTCTCACTTATATAAAAATATCAGTGAGTCAGAAAGAGTGAGTTGTACTCAGATTGCGTCCAATAGCAGTTGCAGTGTTTTGTTTCGAATAAAATTAAACGCGCGTTTAATTTTACCCAAAATTCACACTAGCTCCAATCAACTCCAATCTAGCTTCATAATGTAGTGCTCGTCAATACGAACCCAACGCAATTCGTTTCGTCAAAAACGAACCTCGTATTAAAAAGTCATAACGTTTTAAACATTATACGAATTTAAATATAACTAATTTACAATTTCTTTTTAAATTTTTATAAACCTTTAATCCTGGCCGTTTATTTTCAAGACCTAGATCCAGGCCACGCGTTCCTTCTTTCTTCCTCCCCACCCAGGTTACACGCACGAAAAAAAACCCCACGGCCGCCATTCTTTCGCGAATTTACGCGCCTTCTACGATCGCCGAGGGGATGATCGAGCACTCCTACGTTGAAGCCTATCCCCAGGCGCACCCTCTCCTCGAATGATGCGAAGCTCGGCCCCACCATCTTCTCGTATTTCATGCTTGAACGCGCGACTTTCGTGGCCCATTTGCCGATGATCCACCGCATTATTTCCAATCATTACCGTTGATTTCGTAGAACTTGTCGTGCTCTACATTTTTCCTTTAGAAAGTTGTGCGTATAGATGGATGGATTTGAAGATAATAGAGGAAGAAGGTTGGCCGTTTTCATCCATTGAAAAGTATGCTGGCGGCTAGCCCTAACCCTAGGGTTTCTGAGTGCAAATGGAAATAATAAAGGTCCTTTTATAGAAGAATTACGCGACACTATTCATCCGGAATTTTTCCGAACTCCAAACGAAGCGTGCCGCTTGGCGTTTATAATGTTTTACCCCTATTCCAAACATAATGGAATATATATTGGGAGCCAATTCGATCGTAATTAGAAGATAGGTTTTCAAACCGACTAATTTAAATTTAAAATTCACTTAAACCGATTTCTACGCGTTTTAGCTTGCCTCGGACAAACCGTAAATCCGATTGACACAAAATTTGAAATCTTACAATAATTTAACATTACGGATCCAATGAAACTGGTTTCGTTGAAATCCGAGACTGTTTGAAAGATGGCTATTTTTACTCGTTAATTAAATATTAAAATATTCAATTTCTACAGTTTGACTTTTAATTCAATTTTAAAAGTTCTATAACATCATTCTAAATCAAATATGATTTAATTCAACTTTATAAATCATTTTCATTCACATTAAATCCAAATTCTAATTATTGTCACAATTTCAAATATTAAATTAACAATTAAATTATCCAATTAAATCCTTATATTCGAAATATAAGTTATTCGACTTATAAAATTTACTTGTGCATATTTAAAATTAATTAAATATATGAATTTCAAATGACAGAAATTCTGGATCGTTACAAAATTAGCCAAATCTGCCATCATCAATAGTGGTAGACATTGACCACTCTAGAGTAGTCGATAACGACCACCTCGGTCATGTACCTAATCAAAAATGGATAAATACAAACCAAACGAAAACCTTTGGCATCTCCATAGAGGTTTGAAGAATATCTCCATAGCCCACCTTGCTTTATCTTTAGATCAATCGACATGCACGATACACTATGCAAGAAATCCTATCCTATAGGATATGTTCTAATCCTATTTTTCCCTAAAACAATGTTTTCAACCAACTACCAAACAAGCAAACATGCAACTAACAAGCATATAAATATCGATAATAGCCTACATATTTCTTATAATGATACAATACAATCAATCCGAGCAACCGATGTGGAATAATGTGGGCTAGTATCAAAATAGCCTAAATTTATCAACATCGTCGAAATAGTCCATAAATGGAAAAATGTGATATTTAACTTATAATCATTTTAAAATACTTTAAGTTTTTTTATAAAATAAGATATAGGTTTAACTATTTTAGAAATCATGTTTTAAAGTTCCAAACTTTTCAAAACATCGTTTTAGTGTGATACTAGCAATCATAGTATGGTGAGAAATAATATCACTCAGCTCAACCAAATCTGATCAAACGAACGCCAAGTCCTAGAGTTCTCCATCATGAGCGCAACGTAAGAAACAACTTCCAAAACAGACAGCGTATGCAAAAGATAGGCATAATATAAGATAATGGGTTAAATAAGAAATTAATTAAATTAACTATATTAATTAGGCTAATTACCTTTGTAATTCTCCTTCCTCATTCTCCTTACTGTACGTGCACCTGATGTACTACCCAACACAAAACCTTGTGTATTAATTCCCGATTTCCCTTCGATCACTCCTTGAAACTTCACAACACTGCCTCCGACGAACTTCATGTCATGTGCCTTTCCTCTTGGACCCAAAAAGATCGCATTTGATCGCTTATCTAGGAATGTGACCTGCTGCTCCACACAACGAAATTGAAATGTCACATTCCAGTAGAGGATGTCAGCATTGTTGAAAATTTGTGATATGGTGCTTCTAGGCAGGGGAAGGACGATGGCGTAATCCGTTTAGCTCTCTCATCTCTTAGCATTGCCAAAAATGAAACCCAATATTTATGGGTATGTATGGCCATTCCCAAATCGTCATCGCACCCTCTAATCTACACATAAGAGCGAAAATCTCTTCATTATGAATTATAACGTAAAGGTAGTCTCATGATGTTTAGTGGAGTGTTTCGGTTGATATTGATTTTTGAATATACTGGAAGTGGCGGCCATGAAACCTCAACGGAATATTATGAGGAAGTGAAGAATGATCGATTTTTAAAAAATAAAGGGAATTAGGTTTTGGTTATTTTTTTAATATTATATTCAATTTTTTTAAATTCTCGAATAACCGGTTGTACATTTCGAGCTTGCATAATCAAACAGTGTGTCCGATCGCAACGAAACTCGTCTATATATTTCACTTCATTTTTCTTGTCTCGATGGTATAAATTTCGTCGCTATCCAATACAGCACTTCGGGATAATAATTGTGCACTTTTCGAGACTATTTCAACAATCAGATCGTCCGATATCAAATAAAACGATCCTTATATTTATTTTAATTCGCAATGTCAATACAAACTCAACAGAAGTGGTCTCGAGTTCTGGTTCGATCGTATTTCAAAAAAATTATTTTTGGACTGTTAATTAATTTACAATTTAGTATTTAAATAATTTAAATACCTTACCGTTAAAAATATGGGTCATTACATAATATGTTATACTAATTATTTAATTTAATTAAAAGTATTTAATAAAAATTCCATAAGTGGTATGTTTTATAATAGGAGTTACACTGAGTTGTAATCATAAGTGATTTTTCACAATAAAATAAACAAATCATTTTTTAAATTCTAAGTCAAGATGCATCGAGACTAGATATCGATGCATCCGTTAAGACTAGAGTATATAAGGCTCTCTAAGGTTAGGTAGCATATTACTCATGACTGTCGGAGGGTTATGTACTGACAGTTTTGGATAACAATAGAATGACTCACTCGGTATTTTTCTATTAGTTAATATAACTAATGTCAAAAAGAAAATATCAATATGAACAATTTTCATAGTTGTCATAACTCGCCTTTTCAACCCTCAAAAGTCGACACTAATACATCCACAGTGTCCACATGTTGAGCAATCGAGTGATGGAAAGGCAGATTATTGAGGGTGAAAGAAAAGACAGAACATAGTCTTATGTCATAACGAGCAGTATATAATATACACCAGACCTTTAGACAAAGAAAAATTTAATATACATACAGCCATCAGAGTAAACTAACCTATCATCAGTCTGGATAGTTATAACAGCATGTTCCCATAAATGTTGATACATACTGAACAAGAAATACAATGGAAATAAAAAATACGTGAATACATCATGGAGGCATCCAGATCGTCTCCTAAAGCTCTAAAGCATCCATATTAAGTCTGAAAATATACTTGGGTCTGACCCGAGTATTACAAGAAAATAACACTCAAATCAATTTGGTAAGCCAACGTGAGAAACTTATATCATATGGATTTGTATATTTATAAAACCATTCAAAATATAAAGGTATCTCGTAAGACTATACTGAATACAAACACGGATGGGTTTTATCTTACAATAACCAAACCATTTTTATTAGAAAATCTTATGATATTATAATAATGTCCAGGGTTAAAAATAAATATATAACATGGCTAAAATGCTTACAACATATTTGGTGTACAACTAAGTTCTTAAGGCACGTATGAAAAATATATTCCACCAATAAAAAGGCTACAGGGGTACTACATGTCAAAGTAGACCTCTAGATAAAATGTAACGAGTAAACGTAACACCTCAGCCAATACATAACCGGTCTACCCCTTTCTAGATAGTACCAGATACAATCATTACCTCGCCTGCCAATTGAACAAACTATTTCCATGGGCCCAGCATACATAATTCTTAAATATCGATCGAGGTATAAGTGATGATTATACTCTAATGGTAGTGAACCATATAGCCCTGCTACATCTTCCCTGTTTTAGTCATTCCC
This sequence comes from Allium cepa, assembly GCA_030765085.1. Taxonomy (NCBI): domain Eukaryota; kingdom Viridiplantae; phylum Streptophyta; class Magnoliopsida; order Asparagales; family Amaryllidaceae; genus Allium; species Allium cepa. The sequence continues at coordinate 270,612,903 of CM060929.1, forward strand.
AGGTGTGAGGCTTGAGGTTATGTTTTACCTTTTAGCAAATCCCTCTTGGAATGCTAACACTGCACTCCAAACAGCAATGCAATACCGACATTCATCCATACAAGTTGTTCCGGGACTAAACAAACTAAAGGAACTACTTTTACTACATCCTTTTTGGAATCACCCTTAGGATTAGTATCAAGTAGCCCATGCACTTCAAAGAACTCCAGCTTCGATTTCCATCATCTTCAAGATGTTCCAAATTTTGAACACTTATGCAAGTTAGAAGTTGTTTTCGGATAATTTATCCGATCTTAGTCTCTCCAAACTAAAAATCAATAGTTTCTGGTTGATTCAATCCTAGTCCTTTTGGAAATAAATGGACGAGATAAGAATCCCAAGGGATCTCGAATATACGCTCTTAAAGTGAGAGACGCTTTGTTAGAATGAGTTCTCTCGAGGGAACTCAAAACGTATGAACGCATGATGCTTATATATACTTCCCAAGTCAAAATTGTCCGAGATTTGATAGTTGGTTATTTAACTATCAAATAAGTAAACAATCATCAAATATTTAATTTCATATGGAAACCAAGCATGATTAAGCACATAAGCAACCACTAAGCCTCTTTAATCAATCCTTTCGTTAATTGAAATCAATTTTTAAATACTTGTATTTAAATATTCTTACAAAATGCTATACATATATACACTACTCATTTGTTATTCATTTATACTCTTTCAATGCTTGGAAAAATATCCATGTACTTATCTCATTAGTATTAGTATGTTAAGAAAACGCTAAACTTTCAATACTTAGAAACATATCTATATACTTACCTCAATGGTTTAAGTATTCAAAACATTAAGAAAGATTTCTTATTTCACTAGCATACAAAATGGGTCAAAAAATTCATTTAAAAACATTGTTCAGTATAAACCCAAACCATTTTCTTTTTAGTGAAAGTAAATGAATCGTATGAAAATCAAACCAAATGTACTTATCACCACCTTTTGATTTCAAACTTATATTATCCCTTGATTAACAATGAAGTCAAACAGTTAGAAAACTATCATTGCCTCGACATACGTCGTAATTCTCACATATAGAGAAAAGTTTCCCTACCCTAGAATTTGGTATTGAGTAAGAAAAGAACACTTCCCATACCACCATAAATTATAAAGCTCATTTATAGAATCAAATCTCCTACACTTATCACGTTTTTGATCATTTGACTTACCCTATCCCTCACCCAAAAACGAAGCCAAGTAAGTTACGACATTGCTTTCTCCTATCCTTGCCTTAGTTAAAACACTCTAATTCTAGATCTCACTAGTGGATGATCAATCTACTTATCAGCCTTTAGTGCCTAGTATATGATCACTTAATTTCCATAAGTAACCAAATTCGTATACGGAAATAATACTTCATATATTTAACATCAATCCTTAATTTCAAACTCAACCTATCCTCTAGTTAACAATGAAGTCGTTCAAGTTGGAGTATTATAACATCTCAAACCTTGACTCGACAACATTCTTATCTTTCAACATAGGTAGAAGTTTACCTACCTCGAAGTTTAATGTCAAGTATAAGACCTCATAATCATGTATACTATTTATAATAAACAAAAGATTATAAATAAACTCCTTCCCATAAAAGTACACTTACTTTATTATATCAAATAATCATTTAAATCACTTATGTACATTTCAACTCTCCTTTAAAACACTTAAAACAAATTTCAAACTTCTATTCAAATCATAACTTGAAACCATCACCTTTAAAAAAAATACGGCTTTGAAAAGTAAAGGGACGTTCTTTTATATAAACAACCTGTTTAAATATCTCAAATTAGATCTTTTAAATCACAAATCTCTTTTAAACCTTCTACTTGGAAAAAGTACAATTTTTAAAATACTTAAAATATAATTCAAAACTCTTATACAAAACATTACTTGAGGATCTTTAATTAAAACCCAACTTTAATTTGAAAGCATAAAATTTTCTTTTTATAAAACTTAAACTTCCTACTTAAATAACTTAAATAAATTCTTAAAAATATATTTAAAATTTTAGTCTCTTTTTTAATTACTTACACAAATTTTGTTAAACATGTTTGAAAAGAATTTACAAAATATATAAAGTAAATAACCTTTTATACTTTGCAAAAAAATGGGTTTCTAAAGTGCATCCATAGCGACTGTCGCTATATTGACCGTAACTTTTAAAACTTGGGTTTGAAAATCAATAACTTTAAAATCCATTCCTTTCTATACTTTATACTACTATAAGTACAAAAACATTTACTTTAAAATATCCATTAAGTTATAAATTTTCAAATAATAGAAAGAGGCTTAGCGACTACTCTAGTACATTATCAAGGTAAATCACTTCTTCATCAAAAAGAAGTCAACTTTCAAGTCATAGAAAAGTTTACATGCAATATGGCTACGCTACCAAGCTTTCGGCATACCAGAATGTCACATACACATGTATAAATGAAATATAAATATGTGGTTGTGAGGAATCCTATTGGATCCTCTACAAAATCAAATCTATCAAAGTGTTATCGTAGCGACCTATTTGCTACAAAACGTTTCGACCTTTATTTCCTTGCTTTTATTCCCTGCAAAACAATGGTTATTTATGTCATTCGCTTTAAGCGGAAATCAATTCCAAACCAGCTATATACACAAGTAAGTCACATATACAAACACATATGTATGCCGTATAATCAATATTTTACATCCAAATATATATATATAGGGAATATTTAACATGAGAAATCTCACTTTCACTCAACTTAAATTCTTCTAACAAACCACTAGACTACAAGAACAGCTTCCTACTATCACCCACATAATAAAGCTCCTCCATCCTCCATTCTTTCTTAATCCCAAGCTCCCCCTAGCCTAGGTGTTCACAGCCATAGCCAAATCTGGGATTTGGCACTCGAGTTTTGAGGTAAAGATATTGTTTAAGTTAGTGTGGATTTTATGTGGTGATTTTGGATTGAATTAGATGAATTTTAGTGTTGCTTGGAATTACTTACTGTGGATGAAAAAGCTAAGGAAAAAGTGAATAGTTTTGAATGGAAGTGAAAAATGGAAATGTGTGAATTTATGGTGTGTATATAGAAGTATGAAAAGATAATAATTTACCTACACTATCCCTTGCCAAATGACCCTAATGCCCTCCAAAGATGCCTCCTTCCTAATATCTTCTCTCTTTTACTTAAAACATGCCTTGATGCTTGCCTTACTTTGCTTCTTTAATCATGCTCAAAACAAGGGTCAATGTTTTTCCTTAATCACACTTATTGTATTTAATCTTTTGTTATGAAAAGATTGATCTGAAAAGTTTGTTAAATTGTTCATATGTTACTATACAATTTCCAAAATATTTAAGCAACATTATTCAATAAAAAGTTGATTTTTAATATAATGTTTTTTAATCACATTTTCAATATTACTTTAAAGTGTATATTTTTCAAACACATTTCAAAAAAAAGTTTTCTATCATTAGTTATTAATTAAAAGAGGGTTATTTGATCATCAAAAACATTAATTGAATATTAAAAATTAATTAAATATTCAAAAATTAAAACGATAAAATTTTGAGTTTTTATAATAGTTCTCTTGATTTGAGAATACTATTTATATGCAATATGAAAGCTTCGTTTTGATTATAATTATATCGTAGCACAACATCCATCGAATGACTATATTTATATCGAGTGAAAGTATTGGAAGTGAAACACTATTCAAGAGAGGATTTATTTCCTCGATTAGGTTAGTATCACAGTCGATTGAGGTTAACTCAATCCAACCATAGTAGTTCAGTTAATAATAATTGTTATTATTGAACTAAGGACTTTATCTTTGGACTATATAATTATATATGGATGATACTAAAATTTGACCATTACCAAATTCCATAGTTCCAAATTGATATAGGTTTGATGAAAAGAATTGGTGTAAATAATTATCAGTATCAGGTAACGCTTAAATAAGTAAAATTGGATTTACCAAAAAGATGTATAAGCGATAAATTCAGCCAAAATTACACTCCACTAGCTAAGGTGACAAGTGAACATTAATAATCGAATAGTTCGATTTTAGTCGCTAAATAAATTTACACATGTGAGTTACACAACCGCATTGATATATTTTCCAATATACCACACGATTTAATTGATTTATAAGTTATTGTAAACTAATTTATATTTTTGTAAAGTATTAATTAATTATTTGATGTATTGGATGCCATTGGTACTTTTTAAAATGTCATTATCATTTACTTCAGTTGTATATAAAATTGCATATCTATAAATCGATATAAGATAACGATGGCCATTTAAATTTGATTTAAATATAACTATTTGCTAAGTGTTGTTGAATAAATTAAAGGGCAATAAAATCTCTTTCATTACAATCCATAGAAAGAAAAGAAGGTTTGAAATCTAATAGTTGCATTTAGAAAATGAAGGGAGGAGGTTAAGGAAGGTTACCTCTATAAATATCTTACCTTTCATTCACTTCATCTCTTACTCTCTCTCTTTCAAAACCCTAGCACCCATATTCCATTTCTAACATTCATGGCCGAAAATTCAAGGAAAAATAAAATAAAAAACTGATTTTAATGGCATCCAATTAAATCAATCAAATAAATGGTGGTTCTCCTTCCCTTGCCAAGCTAGGAGACTGATTTAGATTTAGATCAAGGAGCGTTTATCAATCAAAATGCATTCAAGGGATACCCCTATTAGGTATGATATATTCCATTTTATTTCTACATTTATCATGATGTTATAGATATTTTTTGATTATTTTGACTTGTATATGCATTTGTTGTCCATCTTTAATTTGTATATGTATAGATCTGAAATTTTTGATTTTGTTGATTTGAATTGGATTTGTAAATAATAACAATGGTTTTGAATATTGAATTTTAGTGTTTTCTATATGTCAATTTGGGGTTATTTTAGACCGAATATAGTTATTAATTAATTATTATATATTAATCTATTCCTTTAGTTGAATGTCAATGGTGATTTCATTATTTTACAATTAGTATTCTATTTCAAAACATATATTATAATTTTGTGTGTATGTGTATGTATATATGTATGTATGTATGTACTTGTATGAAAGTTTTAAAAAAACGTTTATACACACAAGTAAACACATGCACACATCTTGATATTAATGGAGATCTGTTTTTAATGTAGAAATATAAATGTATCAACATTCTAATTTTGTTTAACAAATTTGTAACAGCCCGCCTTTTTGTACGTTTTAAATCGACAATAAACCACACACGTCAAACTCAAACCATACAAAAGAGCGGATTGTTATTGGGGTAAATAAGAAAAGCAGAGAAAGGAATAAAACAAAACAGAATCTCACAGCGGAATGCCAAAATATAATAATCAAATAACAGTTTACGAAGTTGTTTTACAAAACATTTGATTATACTTATACCACACATATCAGAGTTACACATATCAGAGTTACACATGCTAGAGAAAAATAAATAATGCAGCGGAAGAGTATGAATGTAGTGGAATAATATAATAAATAATAGTAATATGATCTTCGTCTTCATCCTTCAGAAATAAAGTCTTCAAGTACTGAAATGCTCAGGCTGATCCAAGCGAATTGAAAAGAACAAACACTCGAGTTAGAACTAAAAGATCTTATGCAAGTTAAATCAACGGTAAATAATCTGAGTGGAACGGCGTCAGAGATGTTTACAGGATTTGGCATCTCCTATCCAGTGTCTAATGTGAGTGCAGTATCTTAAGAAATGCTCGAGATTCATATCTCCTAAGGACTCGTAAAACTATCTACTATGTAGTAATATACGCTATTATAATAATGTCTATTACTAAAGTAAACTTACTTTAAAATAGCGTTAAGGCTTTACATTTTCCACCTTAACACGTAATAGTCCCAGTAGTCCGTCAAGTATCATAATACCTCCTGATCGGGAGGCTACTAGAGGATACTCCATGGGCTACGGGAGAAAACCAAACTCGTACAAGGCACGCTAGGGTAGGTGACACGGCACAACTAGGCAATGCCAGTGTAGATATACTAATTACGCTTTTGGACCCGTGGAAACACGTAGCAGCTACTACCGCCCACCTCGAGCCACACCCCCAAAAACAAAAGAGCCCTAATCAATCACAAAGTAATAGAATGGTATCAAAGGACCGTGTCCGATAAGAGGTGTTACCTCCTTAGCCCGTCAATTGCTCTTGTTTTAGCTACCTTATGCCAACTTACGGGAGTCGGGTCCACGTACATACCTCAAAGGAAAGCCATCACCATCCTACTTCATTCTGGCATCTCCACCACGTACACAGTTGTTAAAATGGTTTTCGGAGTTGGCAAAGCGGTCTCTTTAACAACCAAACGTTATTATTACACCGTGGTCATTTCAAAATGATTTATACTCTAAACCGAAATATCATTACCATTTCAAAACTATATAAATATGATATCATTTCCATTTCAAAACTAAATCAATACGGTATCATTTTTGTTTTAAATATATCCTTTTCCAAAAATCATAACACTTTCAGAGTTATACACTTCGAAACCAAAACACTTGAAATCATAACAATTTCAAATCATGATACTTTGAAACTCGTAACTTTGAAACATAACTTCCACCACTTAAATGGTTTAAATATTAAAATACTCTATATAATAAATAGCATCTTCAATTTCACAAATCAATTCCAAAACAACTCCAATTCCAAAATTTTGGATTTTACCAAATCTCAAATCATAAATTTCATCCAATTCAGTTTCCAAATAAACCATTCCAACTTATATTGATTTGAAACAGATTTGATCCACAAAATAAACAATTTCAAATCCAGTATATTTCAAACTTTAAGTATTCAACAATTTTAAAATTAAGTTTGATAATTTCATATATATATATATATATATATATATATATATCAAATTCAATTTTCTATTATTTAGTTTCGAAACACTTACTTAATAAATCCATTATCATTTAAATAAACCCAAATTACAAGTAACTAAATGTTTCCTTCAATTTATTTGTACTTGAAATATTTATTTAATTCACCTTGAACCAAAATCAAGTTATAAATCATATCCTTTACAAATCTCAAATTCCATAAGTTCCAAATAGGTTTCATTAAATAAATTTCTATATTAAATACAATTTCAAATCAATTTCAAATTATCTTATCAACCAAAATTTTATTAAAATCATTATAAACTCTATATTAAAATATAATTTACATAAATACTTAACCATATTATATTTATAATAAAATCAATCTTTATTATTAAACTTGTTTTATACCAAACAAATTTAAACATAGCTTAGAAGCAAGAATTTAACTATATATATATATAAAGTACTTTTATGTAATATCTGAAATCAATATTTATATAAAACTATATATTTCTTCAAAAAACCATAGAAATCATTCCAAAGTATTTTGTATATATACCACAGTGTCTGTATATTATTTTCTATCTTATGGTTAAGTGATACAGATATTTATCATTTCAACTCGCAATTTAATATTTTACGGTTGTATATCATTTCAAACCGCAATCCCGAATTAATAATAATCCATAACGAACTTGCAGTTTATAACAATATAAACTAAACATCCATTCAACCAATATCAACAGTTATCATCCATCACAATCATCATCCAAACAATCCATAAATATCAATATAGAAACTAATAATAAATAACAGGTATTTAACTAGCAGTTTATATTTAAAATAAATTAAATAACTATTTTATCCAAATAAATTCAAATTAACCGAGATGATGATTCAAAATATGCCAACCATTCATAAATAAATTTCTAATCACATCTAAGAAATTTCAGAAGTTGTGAGTGGGTTAAAACCCTCACCTTTTGAATTTAAATTGAATTTAATTCAATTTAAACCAAAAATTTGAATAGCTTGAGAATTCATCCAAACATGCGTCAAAATGTCTGGAATTTCAATACGATCCTAGTGGAGAAAACCGTGCGTGAATCAGACCTCGTATGTAAGAGTTATGCATATTAGAACATTAAAATCTTAAAATAAATTTAAAAAAACAAAAAAATAGCGTACCACACGTTACCGCCACGACGTCCATCAACTTCCTTCCAGAACCCTAGTTCACGAATCGACCGCCACCCCAGAAACCTCATTGCCCCCAAAACTTCGACGCTGCGGCTCACCAGGACCACCGCGCCTTGCCAGGGTCGTCTCGCACGCCTTGCCAGGACCACCGCTCCACCCTGACGTCAAACAAGACCAAAACATGCCGGGGCCGCAACAAATCAATCACCCTAACTGAATTAATGCCATCGATCAATCCGATACTTCGACGGACATATCACACCGATGAGCTCCCCACGATCCCCTCTACAATACCCTCAAACAATTTGATGATCCGTCACAGTTCATCACGACGCGATGAACGGCCAAGATATGTTCTTTAATTTCTGGATTGACATAGATTCAAATTAGAAAATGAATTACAGATCTGAGATGCGCTCGTTAAGAGCTTCAAATCGATATATAATTCGATATAGTTTGTGGAGTTTAATTTCTGAAGTTGAAATTTTGAATTGAAATTGGATTGTGAAATTTAGTGTCTGCCTGCCACTAAGAAAGAGGAGCAACAGAAATTTCTGTACGCATAGAAATGAGAAATAGAAGGGCTACTAGGGTTTATAACGATACATATATATAGGCAGAAAAAAATAGAAACAAATGAGCTAGATTGGTTTGGAAAATTGAACGATAACGACCCGAAAAGCCCGTTTCGACTTTGGAATGAAAATGGGTCAACTCATATATCAAAATAGAGGATTTTAAATATTTTAAACGTAATGGAATAGGTTTCATGTCCAAATTCCATTGTATGAAGAAGTTGTGCTAAAATCAAGCTATTTCAAATTGATTTCTAGGCGTTTCGAGTCCGTACGATCAAACGACGCGTCTGATCATAATGAAACTTGAAATCTTATAATAATTCACTGTTACGGACCCGATGAAACTAGTTTCGTCGAAATCCAAGTCAGTGGCCAAAAATGGCTATTTTCCAATTAATCAATAAATTAATATTAAATTAATTAAGTCAAATTTTCAATTCCAATTCTATAATTAGCAATCTTTATCATTTTTGATTTCTTGAACAATTTCAATTATTTAAACAAATTTAGATGTTAATTTAAAGATAATTAATCCATCAATTTCAATGTTTAATTTCAATTTCATTAAATTTAGAAATTATAAATTAAAATTCCAAAATCCATTTATTAAATTTTAAACCTTGTTATTCAAGTCTTTCATTACAATAAGGGTATAACTAACATTGGATAATCTCTTAGCACATTAATGTTTCCCAATTTCATCTTAACTTCCCATTATCATAATATTTAAATATTTAATTTCATTTATTTGCAAGAAATCCAATTACTATCTTTTAAATTCAAATAAATTAATAAATCTCGATTTTCATTCTTTTTATTCAACCAATTATAATATTATGAATAAAATTAACATTACTTCCAAATATTTACTTAATTTATATTAACATAATATTTAATTACATTTATTGAAATTTATTTCCAGTTTAAATTAACAGGTTAAATAGAGGGGTTACATACAATAATTGTTATTGTTAGCTTTTAATTACACTTATAAGTTATTATTAACAAACAAATGTTACAATTGCTTACATAACACTAGTTTTATCCAATTATCAATGATTATATACTAATCTACCAATTGATTCAATATTACTCTTGTTTCTTATATTCACTTTATAATCAAGTTATAACTTTTAAATTATTTTCTTTAATTGGAATTTCATTCAAGTTCATTAATTGTTAACTTCAATTAACATTGTTACGTTTCATCTTAGTTATTATTTCATTATTACCTTACAACTTTTTATTTCTTCCAATTTTAAATAACAAGATTCATTAAATTAACAAATTAAATTATCGAAAATTTATGGGTTGTTACACTCTCCTCCACTCAAACTTTTCGTCCCCGAAAAGGAAAAAGAAGGGAAAAGAAAGAATTAAGTAGTCAATACGTCTTATTCAAAAATATTAATTTTATAAACAAGTAAATTTAAAAAAATTAATAATTTAAATAAAATGTATCAATTTATAACTATTAGATCTTTTTATACTCAAACTAATAAAGTTTGGAAAACATTTTTCAAAATTTTCCGAAGTCCAAAATTTACGGAGAATTTCGGTAGAGTCTCCTTTGTACGGGGAGGCTTGGGAGAAATTATAATATCAAATATAACAATATATAACATATATTTTTCCAAAATGATATATATCCCAAAACAGGAAAAACAATATAATAACGCTATAAAACCATAATCCGAGAACGTACCTATTTGTCGGGCAATTAACGCTTATTTTATGGAACCAAAAGCAGTAGCAATTGCTTCCATGACATGTATTTCACTTATAAAATCCAAAAAGAGTTAATAATTATATAAAATATTTAAAGTTATTTCATCCACTAACAAACAAATCAATTTAAAACAACTATCACTTACAATCACAATATACAATCATCATATGAAATTAACACAATCACTTGTTCATTCATATCAAACAAAACAAATAGTTGTTCGGGTTCAAAAACCTTAAATTGTATAGAATGAAAAAATAAACTACGAAGTGCACCATTTACTCAACAGTCTTAGATGAAACTAAATAGATTATTCATACATCCGAACAAATTTAAAGTATCCTTGCCCAAACAACCATAAACCAAACAAACAACAATTCCAAATAATAGATCAAGTTCATTCTTATTAATTTCATTTCATAACATTTGTTGTTTGATTTCCTTTTCATTCATATAATGATTTATATATATATATATATATATATATATATATATATATATATAATTACATTTATTTCTTGCAAATTTTCATTTCCATCCGTTGATTCAGTGTTTGTTTCACTTATTTTCACTTATACTTACATAAATTCATTTTTATTTGTTCATATCATATAAATTTTCTTTTTATTGCATTACATTCATTCATTTCTCAATTTCATTTATTTTCATTCATTTATCCATAGTATTCATGTTCGATTCAATTACTTAGCGTTTCAATTCAATTACTACATTATGAATAAATTTACAATTCTATTTATTTTATAAATAGTTCAACCGTTTACTTAAGTTTATTACCATTTATTTATAATACTTACATTTCTATTACATTAAATTAGTAGCATTTCAATCATAACTTAAGTTTATAACCACTATAACATCAAATTCTTATTTATAAAAGTAATTCATTGAACCTTTCTATATTACATAAGTTTTACTTGTAAATTTTACCATTACATTTTCTTATTAGACATTTCAAATTTTAGATCTTTTGGAAAGTTATATATATGCTTGTCAAGAATGTAATTGAAAATTATACAAGTTTATCTTATTTCTTTTAATAAATTAAACGTTCAATAATTATATCATTTGCTTTTACAGGTTACAAATTTCAACTTTCTTGCAATTTCATTTATAACCTAGCATTTAACCTCTTATTTTAATCAAAGGTTCCAATTATTAATTAGTTACAACCTATTTCACTATAATAATTTAAACCATTAATTAACGGAAACTTAAGAACTAAATACCGAGTTAAGTTTCAAATCATTTTAAAATAATAGATAGATGTATACACTTACAATTTATATATCCAATTATATTTAAAACAAATTGAAATTTACATTTGTTTATCAAAATAAATCTGTAGTAAAACTACTATAGTGGCCTTCCCACTTTGAAACTCGAAAATGAATGTCGATGATGCATGCACTCATCATCGAAATTATTTTCCAGCGACATAGAGAGGAGTACGGAACTTATTTCTTTCCAAAATTTCTTTAAAGCAATTCTTTCAAATCATATTGAAATATTTATATCAAAAAATACTTCTAATAATGTTATTATTATATTCCAAAAAGCATTCGAAAGAAATTTTCAAAACCCCGGAATTGAAGTTCTAAATTTCCAATTTATTCTCATTTTATTGGTAAATTTTATTTTACAACTAATATTTATAAAATTTTATTACTTAACAACCAATATATTATAACCAAATATATCATTTATAAAATTTATTATATATACAAATTATAATAGGCAAAATTATTTCATTTACGTATATTTCAAAACAAATTTTGTGTCAGTCTATTCTATTAAGTGTTTAGAAATCCCTATTGATGTCATAGCGTCCTATGCACCAACCAGAACTTATAAATACAAAACGGAACAAATTAACACAATATCAAAACCTTTTATAACACTAACAAATACGCTCTCTCATATATATGCACTCAGCGACTCATCATAGGGTATTACTACCCTATTAATAAAGAGTCACTCCGCAAAGCGAAGGTTTATCGCAAAACCAAAGCTCCGATACCAAATGTAACAGCCCGCCTTTTGTACGTTTTAAATCGACGATAAACCACACACGTCAGACTCAAACCACACAAAAGAGCGGATTTTTATTGGGGTAAATAAGAGAAGTAGAGAAAGAAATAAAACAAAATAGAATCTCACAGCGGAATGCTAAAATATAATAATCAAATAACGGTTCATGAAGCTATTTTACAAAACATTTGATTATACTTATACAACACATATCAGAGTTGCACATACCAAAGAAAATAAAATGCAGCGGAACAGTATGACTATAGTGGAATAATTTAATAAATAATAGTAATACAATCTTCGTCTTCGTCCTCTAGAAATAAAGTCTTCAAGTCCTGAAATGCTCAGGCTGACTTGAGCAAATTGAAAAGACAAAATACTCTAGTCAGAACTAAAAGATCTTATGCAAGTTAAACCAACGGTAAATAATATGAGTGGAATGACGTCGGAGATGTTTACGAGATTTGACATCTCCTATCCAGTGTCTAACGTGAGTGCAGTAACTTAAGAAATGCTCGGGATTCATACCTTCTAAGGATCCATTAAATTATCTACTATGTAGTAATATACGCTATTATAATAATGTCTATTAGTAAAGTAAACTTACTTTAAAATAGCGTTAAGGCTTTACATTTTCCACCTTAACACGTAATAGCCCCAGTAGTCCATCCAGTATCATAATACCTCCTGATCGGGAGGCTACTAGAGGATACTCCATGGGCTACGGGAGAAAACCAAACTCGTACAAGGTGCGCTAGGGTAGGTGACATGGCACAACTAGGCAATGCTAGGGTAGATATACCAATTACGCTTCCGGACCGGTGGTAACACGTAGCAGCTACTACCACCCACCTTGAGCCACACCCTCAAAATCAAAAGGGCCCCAATCAATAACAAAGAAATAAAATGGTATCGAAGGAGTGTGTCCGATAAGAGGTGCTACCTCCTTAGCTCGTCAATCGCTCCTGTTTTAGCCATCTTATGCCAACTTACGGGAGTCAGGTCCACGCATATACCTCAAAGGAACGCCGTTACCATCCTACTTCATTCTGGAATCTCCACCGCGTACATAGTTGTTAAAGTGGTTTTCGGAGTTGGAAGAGAATATGACAACTTTCAATCCCGGTCTCTTTAACAACCAAACGTTATTATTACACCGCGGTCATTTCAAAATAATTTATACTTTAAACTGAAATATCATTTCCATTTCAAAACCATATAAATAAGATATCATTTCCATTTCAAAACTAAATCAATACGATATCATTTTCATTTCAAATATATCCTTTTCCAAAAATCATAGCACTTTCAAAGTTATACACTTCGAAACCAAAACACTTGAAATCATAACACTTTCAAATCATAATACTTTGAAACTCGTAACTTTGAAACATAACTTCCACTACTTAAATGGTTTAAATATTAAAATACTTTATATAATAAATAGCTTCTTCAATTTCACAAATCAATTCCAAAACAACTCGAATTCCAAAATTTTGGATTTTACCAAATCTCAAATCATAAATTTCAATTCAACTCAGTTTTCAAATAAACCATCCCAAATTATATTGATTTTAAAATAGATTTGATCCACACAATAACCATTTCAAATCCAGTATATTTCAAACTTTAAATATTTAACAATTTCAAAACTAAGTTTGATAATTTCATATACATATCAAATTCAATTTTCTATTATTTAGTTTCGAAACATTTACTTAATAAATCCATTATCATTTAAATAAAACCCAAATTACAAATAACTAAATGTTTCATTTAATTTATTTATACTTGAAATATTTATTTAATTCACCTTAAACCAAAATCAAGTTATAAATCATATCCTTTACAAATCTCAAATTCCATAAGTTCCAAATCGGTTTTATTAAATAAATTTCTACATTAAATACAATTTCAAATCAATTTCAAATCTATCTTCTCAACCTTAATTTTATTAAAATCATTATAAACTCTATATTATAATATAATTTAAATAAATACTTAACCATATTATATTTTTAATAAAATCAATCTTTATTATGAAACTTGTTTTATACCAAACAAATTTATACATAGCTTAGAATCAAGAATTTAACTATATATATAAAGTAATTTTATATAATATCTGAAATCAATATTTATATAAAACTATATATTTCTTTACAAAACCATAGAAATCATTTCAAAGTATTTTATATATAGACCACGGTGTCTGTATATAATTTTCTATCATATGGTTAAGTGATACAGATATTTATCATTTCAATCCGCAATTTAATATTTTACGGTTGTATATCATTTCAAACCGTAATCCCGAATTAATAATAATCCATAACGAACTTGCAGTTTATAATAATATAACTAAACATCCATTCACCAATATCAACAGTCATCATCCATTACAATCATCATCCAAACAATCCATAAATATCAATATAGAAACTGATAATAAATAACAGGTATTTAACTAGCATTTTATATTCAAAATAAATTAAATAACTATTTTATCCAAATAAATTCAAATTAACCAAGATGATGATTCAAAATATGCCAAACAATCATAAATAAATTTCTAATCACATCATAAGTCAATTTAACAAACATAAGAAATTTCAGAAGTTGTGAGTGGGTTAAAACACTCACCTTTTGAATTAAATTGAATTTAAATCCAATTTAAACCCAAAAATTTGAACAGCCTCAGAATTCATCCAAACCAGCGTCAAAATGTTTGGAGTTTCAATACGATCCAAGTGGAGAAAACCACACGTGAATTGGACCTCGTATGTAAGTGTTATGTATATTAGAACATTGAAACCTCAAAATAAATTAATAAAATAAAAAACAGTATACCACATGTTACTGCCACGACATCCATCAAATTCCTCCTAGAACCTTAGTTCGCGAATCGGCCGCCGGCCTAAAACCCTCATCGTGCCCAAAACTTCGATGCTGCGCCTCACCATGACCACCGCGCCTTGCCAGGGTCGTCTCGCGCGCCTTGCCAGGACCACCGCTCCACCCTGACGTCGAATGACACAAAAATATGCTGGAGCCACCACAAATCAATAACTCTAATTGAATTAACGCCATCGATCAAGCCGATACTTCGACGAACATATTACACCAATGAGCTCCCCGCGATCCCTTCTACAATACCCCTCAAACAATTTGACGATCGGTCACAGTTCATCACGATGCGATGAACGACCGAGTTATGTTCTTCAATTTTTGGACTTACAGAGATTAAAATTGAAAAATGAATTACAGATCTGAGATGCGCTCGTTAAGAGCTTCAAATCGATATATAATTCGATATAGTTTGTGGAGTTTGATTTCTGAAATCGTTTTGAATTGAAAGTGGATTGTGAATTTTAAGGTCTGTCTGCCACTGAGAAAGTGGAGCAACAGAAATTTCTGTACGTATAGAAATGAGAAATAGAAGGGCCGCTAGTGTTTATAATGATATATATAGGTAGAACAAAATAGAAACAAATGAGCTAGATTGGTTTGGAAAATCTAACGATAATGACCCGAAAAGCCCATTTCGACTCCGGAAATAAAATGAATCAACTCATATATCAAAATAGAGGTTTTTAAACATTTTAAACGAAATGGAACGTTTTTCAAGTCCAAATTCCATTGTATGAAGAAGTTATGCTAAAATCAAGCTATTTCAAATTGATTTCAATTTAATTGATTTCTAGACGTTTCGGGTCCGTACGATCAAAGGACATGTCTGATCGTTACGAAACTTGAAATCCTACAATAATTCACTGTTACGGATTTGATGAAACTGGTTCCGTCGAAATCCGAGTCAGTGTCCAAAAATGGCTATTTTCCAATTAATTAATAAATTAATATTAAATTAATTAAGTCAAATTTTCAATTCTAATTCTATAATTAGCAATCTTTATCATTTTTGATTTCTTGAACAATTTCAATAATTAAAATAAATTTAGATGTCAATTTAAATTTAATTAATCCATCAATTTCAGTATTTAATTTCAATTTCATTAAATTCAGAAATTATAAATTAAAATTCCGAAATCCATTTATTAAATTTTAAACCTTGTTATTCAAGTCTTTCATTGCAATAAGGGTACAACTAACATTGGTTTATCTCTTAGCACATTAATGTTTCCCAGTTTCATCTTAATTTCCCATTATCATAGTATTTAAATATTTAATTTCATTTATTTTCAATAAATCCAATTACCATCTTTTAAATTCAAATAAATTAATAAATCTCGATTTCCATTCTTTTTATTTAGCCAATTATCATATTATGAATAAAATTAACATTACTTCCGAATATTTACTTAATTTACATTAACATAATATTTAATTACATTTATTGAAATATATTTCTAGTTAAAGTAACAGGTTAAATAGAGGGATAACATACAATAATTGTTACCGTTAGCTTTTAATTACACTTATAAGTTATTATTAACAAACAAATATTACAATTGCTTACATAACACTATTTTTATCCAATTATCAATGATTATATACTAATCCGCCAATTGATTCAATATTACACTTGTTTCTTATATTCACTTTATAAACAAGTTATAACTTTTAAATTATTTTGTTTAATTGGAATTTCATTCAAGTTCATTAATTGTTAACTTTAATTAACCTTGTTACGTTTCATCTTAGTTATTATTTCGTTATTACCTTACAACTTTTTATTTCTTCCAATGTTCAATAACAAAATTCATTAAATTATCGAAAATTTATGGGTTGTTACAAAATTTTACTTTATTATTGCTTGTAAAATATCAACATTTTAGCTTACTTTAAATTATTAACATATAAACGTAGATTATATTGGGATTTATAGATTAAGGTATGTTTGCAAATTGTTTCACCAAATCAAAACATTGCATGTTTTGGAAATTAATCTTGAAATTATTAATGGAGTCATGAAAATACACACACATATATTTTTATTATGTGTGTGTATGCACTCTTATAAAGTTAAACAATGTTTTGTACAACCAATGTGTATACAAAGCGAGAATATGTGTATTGTGTTGTAAATCCCGGAGCCAAAGCACGTACACATGAATTATGCATACAATATGATATATTGTACTTACCCAATATGCATTAGGATATATTTGGATACGCTCACAATTTATGCTAAGTATAAATTTGATTATCTATGCCATTTAATTAATCCATCAATCATGTAATTAAAGGGAAATAAATGAAAAGTTTTCTCTTCCAAGTTAAAATCATATATCCACTCGTTAATTGAATAAGTTAAGAGAAGGAATTGAAAGATTTCCTTCTCCAAATTAAATATAACAAGTAACAGCCACACACAAATACATATATAAAGTATACTCTAATTTATCTAAATATAAATTCATGTAAATCTTAATAAAAGGATTTTATTTAAAAATATTTTACATTAGATCTATAATCCCCTTTAGACTTCATACACCTAATAGATTCTAAAGGAAATATTTTTGAAATTTACCCCTTAACTCCGCTGTAGGCTGGCCCAGTTCCTTCAATGGTATCAGAGCCCAATTGTAACCAAGGCCGGCCTTTTGGTAAAGCCGAAGAAGCGTTCACTTTGGGCCGCTAAAAATTAAAGGGCACCAGTAAGCAGCGCTCGCAGTTGAAAAGGGAAAAAAAAGTTAAATCGCGATCGAAACACAACAAGAGAAGACAACAGTCGGCGGCAATTCCGGGCTTCAGCAATCTGAATCTCCAATTCGCCTAAAATTGTTTGTGATACTACTGCCACCAATTATAAAATATATGGTAGTCTCTTCTTCTTTTTCTTTTTTATGTATTCGTTTCTTTTCTTTTTTTAGATCTGGTCTGGATTTTGATATGTATTTTGTTCTTAGATACATGGGGCATGATTTTTTCTCCTTTACAAAAATGGAATTCAACGTTCCGAGTTATGGCTGCAATTGTCAACATTTTTCCTCTTTATATGTTAGCTTTTTTGTAAATTAGGTTTAAACTCAGTTATTCTGGAATACATTTAGTTTGGTATCTCAGAATTTTTGTAGTATAAGAAATAAGCAAGAACTCATGTTTTTTTTTTGGGTTGTCAAATGACCCTTGTGTTATCTAATCATAAATGATTATACAGTGATATGAGCACTCACATTCAGTAACTGTGTATTAATGTTTGAATGTCCATGCCTATTACTAATGATATCCCACGTGAGTATTCTATGCTAAGCAGTTTTATGATTGAGAATATGGATAGCTAGTTCAGTTTAAAAGTAATTATTCAATGAATGTAATCCAAATCAAAACAAATATGTATTTTCAAAACCAAAACAAATCGAAAAAAAATTATTTGTCTAGTTTGGTTGATCAACGACTAGATTGGTTGATTGGTTGATTTGTTTGGTAGTCATTTGATTTGTTGTCGACTAAATATTCTTTTTTGTTCAATAATTATCAATATATAATATTTTTTGATGTTTTATATTGTTTTGAAACGCATAAACAAAAATCCAAGCACGCTAAAAGGTTTAGAAAAAGAAGGCTATATAAACTCACCAATTCACAGTGAATGGCTTCTTTTTGCTCCTCTTTTCATTACGTATAAACTATATAAATTATTTCAATGATTTAATTTGTGGAAAACGAATTAGTTTTTATATAAGGGCATTAATTTTCACTTGGCTTTAGGTACTAAAACACCTAGGACCAGCCCTGATTGTAACATCTCCCTATTTGAAGGCCCAAAAATAATGGTTACGAATGCTGCAGTCATCCATTGTTATTAATCCTCGATGAACAATATGGTGATATTAGGTACATTGACACACAGAAACATAAGAATATGAAAAAAAAATTAAACAACAAATAAACTCCACATTCCATTTCAAAATATTTCAATTGATTACATAACCCCAGTTCGTAGACCACGTTCAGATAACATATAATAACTACAAAATACGCCAAGAGCCACATACGAAGATGCCCTCTTGGTTGATCAGAATATATAGATAGGCAAGAAAATAATTTGCCTTTACAAACAAAACACATACTAGAAAAAAAGAAGTCTAAAAACGAGCTTGCCTCCTACATGTCCTCGAAATCTTTATTCATCTAAAGGAACAGCTGGAAACCCTAACTCTGAGCCTACTCAAAATCAATTGAGAACCCGAGAGTTTAAGGGGAAAACAAAAACTTCATGTCAGACATAAAGCCTAGTATAAATAATAATTTAACATCTCAAACCATTTAGATATCTAATGAGACCACGCCACTTAGCGGAACGGTTTTTTTTTCCTTATTAATATCCTAAAACATTTATAAAACCATATACTCTGCTCCTGCATCCACAATGGTTAAAACATAGTATTTCAAAACATTATTCCAATATGTAAAACAAATAAATCAATTCTGGATTACCTATCCCAATACATTCCGACTATCTGTCTCAATTATAGTTTCTACGGTTACTATTAACTTGTTAAATGTTAAGGACTATATGTCCAATTTCTTAGTTTTCATGGGATCACCGAGAACCTACTGGTAACTCCAATATCTTATTTCTTATCCTAGTTTTCATGGGCTAACTAGCATCATATTGCTGAGTGGTAATATCTTAATTTGGATATAGTTTTCATAGGCTAACTACAAACCTACTGGCCCCTGCCAGTATCAAATCATAGATTTCATGGGCTGACTATGAACCTACTGGCCCCTGCCAGTATCAAATCATAGTATCAAATCATATGGTTTTCATGGGTTTACTACATACTTATTGGCCTGTATTAATATCTTTAAATTAAGAATTTAACATTTTTTAAGTTATATTCACTACTGGGTCAACCTAATTAGTTGTTCTTCCCTTTCCCAAAAATACAATTATGGTTAATAACAATGTGAATAACATTTTCAAAATATTTATTTATGCCATGGTTTTTCCTTTAAAAATGAGAATGGATTATTTGTTTTGAAACCTTAAAACATCACTTTCGAAACCCTTAGATGACCTCTTTTGAAAGCACAGAAAACCTCTTTTCAAAACTCTAAACATATACCTTTCGAAACAAATGAAACCTTTTGAAGGTATCAAGAAAACATTCTTTAAAACATATCTTCGGAACACATAAAGTACTCTTTCGAAAGCATTGGATTTACTCTTTAGAAACATCATTAGGGGGAAAAATGGTTATATACGAAAGTATCTCCTTCGAAACCAACAAAATTAATTTGGGAAAAAATTGATGGTGTCGGAACCATCTAGCCGAAAGTAAAAACCTTTAAAACAAAAACTTTGAAGGACGGAGTCGAAACACCTTTCGACTTCACCACCTTCGAAATCCTCAACCCTTCCGTAAGCAATTAGGAAAGAGGCTTAGTTTAAGATAAAAATAAGAAAAACCTTTTGAAAGCAATACTAGTCAATATAGTCGAAAGGTAGAGTAGCGGCTAGATTTCGACTAGGTCGAAATCTACCCTTTTGAAAGCAATTATTTAGAGGAAAATGGTATTCCTTCGAAAGCAAATTGTAACGACCCCGGTTTTAAGTTAAATTTGAATTGGTATTTTATTTAAATTTTTGGGAATAAATTTGGAAAAAATTGATAATTAATATATTTTTGGATTAAATTGTGAATTTATTTAATTTTTTTCAAATAAAAAAATATTTGTTTATTTATTATATATATGTATAAATTAATTTTTAAATAGAATTTGGATTTGAGATTCAAAACAAATATTAAAAATAAATTGAAATTTAGATTTGAAATTCAAATATAAATGTGTTGAAAATATAAATTGGATTTAAAACTATATTTTAAAATTAATAAGAATTTGTTTTCTAATTGTAATGTACATATAATTTGAAAGTTATATTTTGAATTAGATACAAATGATTTTCAAAACAATTGTTTAAAACTAAAATTCTATAATACATATGTGTGTTGTTATATATGTATTTCAAGTTGACTTTAAATTGGATTTTCAAATTTGATTTGAATTTGAATTTGGATTTAAAATTGGAATTCAAAAAGTAGATATTTTAAAATGTTTTGGATTTAAAATATAGGAATAAGATTTTATTTGTATATAAATGGTTTTATTTTCTTTAAAGAAATATATATATTAGATTAGTATTTATAAACTAATTAATTAAGTATAAAGCTTATGTTAACATTTAAAAATAAATATTAATTACTTAAGTAACAAATGTAAGTTTATAAGGCTTTGTTTTAACATGTAAATTAATTATCAACTCAAATGACAAACGTCAAGAAGTTTTAACAAGTGTCATATATTATTTTTGATTTTTCTTTCATTTTTAAAATAAATTATTTTAACTAATTAAAACAAATGCTTCACACCCTCATTACCTTTTCTGTCTTCCAAATTCAAAAGCCAAGAAAACTCAAACCATTTCTCAAACAAAATCTGAAAATTAGCACCACCTCAAACCATAAATCAAATGCTTTAACCTGTTATTCATTTTGAAAATCAATAATCTACGAATCATTTGCAAGTGGAAACCAAAAGCCTGTAATTTTTCTTCAACCAGAAATGTAAAGGCAAGAATTTAAAATAAAAATCTGAAAGCAAGTTTCAAATTCAGATTCATGCTGCTTGAAGCAATGCAGAACAAATAGGGATTCAAATAAATCAAATGCAAGTTCAAAATGCAAGGATTCAAAATCAAATTCAGGTCAAGAACCTGGAAGACAGTTTTCAGACCAAATTCAAAAATCCAAATACCTGTCTTCAACTTCAGCCTGGGGCTTTAAGATTCAACTCAAACAAAACCTGATGCAAGTTAAAAGTAAAGCTCAATTTTCAATTCAAAAAAGCTTTAAAGTCAAAACAAATTCTAGTATCCGAGCAAACTCAGGCTTCCAGGCTTTAGACTCAAAAGTTCCTTTCTGTTTAAATCTTTCTGGTGAGCAAACTTGCCTTAAATCTGTTATATATGAATGCCTGAATTGATCTTCTTCTCTGATATATGTTATTCTATTTTGCATTTATAAATTTGTGTGTCGATGTGTATATATGTATACATAGAAAAATCTGAGCATTAAAGGGAAAAAAAACCCGTCGCTGTTTAGTAACATCATATCTCAAATTGTAAAAAGATTTAGGTACTGATCTTTGAATAAAAATTTATCATAGCAATGAAATATAAATTTTAAAAACAAAAAACAAGTGAAATTGTCAAGTAATTTATCTGGAACAGGGACATACAGTAAATACTCAAGAATTGTTAAGATTTCGATTTCCTTAATTTACTGTTTTTAGATTATAACTTGAATCTACATTAAAAGTTAGGATTTTTAAAACAAAAATCATAATTTTTAGCATTGGGATGATGGTGCAGTTTGGAGTTGACCAAAAATGGTATTTTTGGGTTTTTTTGGTGACTGCAGCATCTATGGAGGTCGGGATTACTTCTGGAGGTGGCGTAGGGGTCGACAAGATTAGCAAAAATAGCGAATAATTCCTTGCATTATCATGGCATTAGGAATCGATTGAGGTAGGGTTTAACACTCGGTTTTGGTCAGGGTTGTAATCTAGGCTGTTGTAGGTTTTTTGGTGATTCGAGTTGCTCGAGACTGGGAGGGAAGTAGCATGGTAGGCCTATGAGTGTGTGGCCGTGGTTGCGCACCCTCTGGTGATCGGAGTCGTGGATTCGGGGAAGACTCAGGTGAAGGTTTGTTTCCAGGATTTGACCAGAGTGGTTTGTTTTCGTTTTAGGCTTTGTAGTGTAGAATTGGGGGTCGGGATTGTAAGTAGGGATGATCGTCGAAAGATTGAAGGCATCGGCGGTGGTCAGTAACGTCGCCATCGCCGGTGCAGATGCACCAGTAAGGGATGGATGTTAGTAGTTGGGTAGAGGAAGTGGTTCGAGGGGAAACTCGGGGGTTCTGCAGTTTTCCTCGAGAGCGTCTTCGAGGACGTGAGTGTTTAACTTTTCAAATTTTAACTTAACAAATTCTATGTTTTTAAATTTAAAAAAAAAGTAAGGTAAGGGAAAGAAGAAAAGAAACTCGGGTTTAAACCCGAGTGGCATTCGGGTACGACCCTAAGCAATATGTTGTGCTGTTTTTAAAAGTTTTAAAAACAAGGATTTTTGAAATTTAAAAATAAATTTAGTTTAGATTTTTTTTTACATAAATTACTTTTTGTATAATAGATGTTTCTTTGAAATTTTGATTAAGAAGTTTTAAATTTGTTAAATTTAAATTTTGTTAAGTGAATTTAAAGTGAATTTAAAACTTGAGTTAGGAACGAAATTTTAAAAGTTTTTATTAAAACAAGTTTTTAAATTCAAATTTGAAACTAGTTTTTAAAAACTATTAATTGATAAATGTTTAAGTTATTTTAAAGTTTTGTTTTGATAACTTTAATTTATCAAGTTAAATGAATGTTTTATTTTAAGAAAAATTAATTAATGATTTAATTAAGTGAGGTTAATTAATGAAGATAAATGATGTAAATATGTTAACGTAATTAAGACATTGAAAGATAATGTTTTATCTTAAGATAATTAAGGTTTTAATGTCTTGATATTAATTAAATTAATTAAAGGAAGTTAAATATAATTTATTAATTTAATTAATTATAAAGGATTAATTAAGAAATTAATTAAGGGTAATTAATTTACTTGATTAATAAATGATTAAGGATTAAAGGTTAATTAATATAAGGGTTATTTAATTTGAAATTTAAAAACCATTAATTAGATAATTAAAGATTATTTATTAATGGTTGGGACTAACTAATTAAGTAATTAAGTGTAATTAAGAATTAATTAGGTAAATAAGGATTAATTAATTTATAATTAATAGTTAATTAATTGAATAAATAAAGATTAATTAGTCAATGATTAGTAATTAATTAATTAAAGTGATTAGTGGATGATTAATTAATAATTAAGAATTAATTCATCAAGTGATTAAGGTTAATTAGTTATGGATAAATAATTAATTAATTAAGATAAATCGATCTATAATTGGAATTAATTAATTAAGTAATTAGGAATTATTTAATTGTTAATTAAGAATTAATTAATTATTTATTAAGGATTAATTAATTAATAATTAAGGAATGATTAATTTATAATCAAGTTTTAAATTATTTGTAAATAATTAATTAAGGATTAATTAATAATTAAAGATTGATTAATTAATAGTTGAAGGAAATTAATTAATTTATTGAAATAATTTGTAATTAATTAATGTTAATTAACCAGGATTAGTGATTAATCTGATTTAAATTAATCGGATGATTAATTGACCTTACTTATGAATGCTTGGATTGTATGGAATGCATTGAATTATTTGATACCTCTGTTGTGTGATGCTTTGTGATATGAATTGTTTTAATTCAAGCTGTGATGAATGTAATTTATTTTATCTGTTATAAACGTATATTATTTATCTCTGTATCCGTGAATGAAAGATAAGCATTATAGATTATACCGCTTATTGTTGTTGACATGCTTGAATCTGTGATGTGATGATTGATGATGTTGCACTATTGTGTAAAACCCCATGGACTACACTATACACACACAAATATGGATTTCACGAGGAAATCGGTTAAGTCACAGATTTTTTAAAATGGCTTTTAAAGTTTAGTTTTTGGAAATGGAATATCTTTTGAAAAGAAGTTTTGAAGATAAAAGTTATTTTGATAACTTGATAAAGTTTTGAATTTTAAATAGTTTGAATTGAATTTAAATTCAGCATTTGAAATTGAATTCTGTGTTTGGAAATTATGATTTAAAATGGTTATACAAGTTATAAATGTGTTTATATAGGTTTTAAACCATTTTAAGAAGTATTGTTTTGGGAATTTGAATTTAACCCAAGGACTTTAACTTGTATAAATGAAATCGGATTTTTTCAAAAACGAAAACTATTTGTTTTCAAATAATAAAAGCTTTCATATAAAGAAAAGATTTCCAATTTGTGTTGAAAGATTCCAAGTTTGAAATAGAACTGAAATTGTTTTGAAAGCTATAAATGAATCTTTGTGAAAGATTGGTGAATCCTGGTTTCAAATTGAAATGGATTTTTAAGGGTGGATCTTTTTGTTTAAAAAGATTTGGAAATGGTAATTTGTTTAAACCATTTGAAAGAAAAGTTTTGGGTTTTAAGTTGTGCCTTAATTAGGATCCCAATACCCATATGGTTTTAAATATTGCGCTCATTATTCGGTTTAGCCAGGAGAGGACCTTTTTGTCATATAACCCATTCCAAATAATGATATGACGTTATGGGTAGCATTTGAAGACCGGTGGTGAAGATCGGATATTTTTGAAAATGAAGGATAACCTCATAACCCGGAATGGTCGAAACAGGAAGAATGCAGCAAGGTTATTTGGGATAGCTCCCCCTGAGGGTATGTTCATTTCCTTCTGGATAGAGGTGGTATCATGGTATGGAGCCCAGATACTTAACATATATCGTTGCTATAAATTTATTACTTTGTGGTTGTTGGTGAATCCCGGGATAAAGGTTGGTTACGATCAGGGAGTGGCATACTCGTGTAGTAGTTACCTAGTTACAGAGGAAACCCGGCCTTGTGTTGGCAGAGATCCGGTTAGGTTCTCGGGGCGTCCCTCCAGAGGCGTACCCATGTGGCCCAGGAAGTTCCTTTGCCTGACCATTTGTTGGAAATCCAATCTCCAATACGCACCTTTTACGATTGCAATTGTATAACCTGCCACCTCAGGTGGTAGCTATAGCTAGCATAATATAATGGTACCATGCTGGTTAAGATTAATATTATACTTTCGAAAGGTTTTCTGCACTATGCACTAACAATAATATCAAAAGAATTTTGCGTAGTAAACATGTTTGACTACCATAAGGAGAAATCTCCCCCAAGTG
Source organism: Allium cepa (assembly GCA_030765085.1). NCBI lineage: Eukaryota > Viridiplantae > Streptophyta > Magnoliopsida > Asparagales > Amaryllidaceae > Allium > Allium cepa. Next base: position 270,639,249 of record CM060929.1, read on the forward strand.
TGCGATTGCATTGTGTGTGTGCCGGGAGGCCTTATGGTAGTTTCATTTTCCAAAAAACATTACGGATTTCAATATTAAATTCTTTTGTTGTTTGTTTTAAAGATAAAACTGTTTTGTTTGCTCGTACCAGTCCCATGACTAACCCGAAGTTTATTGTTCCCTTCCTAAACTCTGGGTGCCCACAATTTTCCACACGGGCAGTTTCGAGTTGAATTTTTCAGATAGTCGAATACTAGGTGTAGATTCGATAGCATTCAATCTTTGGATGTCGGCGATCGCATTTGGATCGAGTTGCTTCACTTCAGTGTGGATGGTGGTTCGAGCTTTTTGGATTGGAGTCCTCATAGCTTTTGGGATGAGCTTTTGGTTTGGAGTTGCAGATTTTGGATTCACTCTTTATCGAAGATCATATTTGAGTTATCTCTTCCGTTGTTATCATATTCCGCTGTTGCATATTCATCTCTGATATTGTTGTATCATATTGTATCAGATATTGTCTTCATTGTTGTATCAATGATATATTATTCATTTTCTTTTGCTATGTTGTTGTACTTAATGTGTTATAAGCTCCGGCGAGCCAGATTCAGAGTTTGAATCTGCGGCATTCGAGTACAAATGAAGTACGGGTGCCGATTTCCGAAGGTCGAGTTAGGGTCGTTAGACAAATACTTTAACACAACATGACAACCTTCTTCGAAAGCTAATTATAAAACATTTTCAAAAGCATATGTTTTGACTGTGGCGAAAGCTTTAGGTAAAATAAGGAAGAATGTTAACTTATGAAAACAAAGTAGGGTTTTGACTCCATCTAAAGCTAACCTTTCGACAATAAGGCTTCTGCCTTCTTACCAACCCACTGCATACCATCTAAGTAATATCTTGTATATTGGTTTTGACTATGGTGGTTTCGAATGTGTTGGTTTCGACTGGGACGAGACGAAATCAAAGGAGTCAAAAGCTACTTGCTAATAGAGGCAGAACACCTTTTTCTGATTTAAAGGCTGAAATATGGCAACTTTAGTAATTACTTTCTAATAACTTGCTAATTCATAAACCATTGATTGGTTGCCATAAAAACTTTTCAAATACTTTACCTTTAAAACTACCGCATTTATATCAGATTAAAACCATTAAAAATGCAACGTTTTAGCCCTTTGATATACTAAAATCAATTATTTCAGAAAAGTACATCTTTTGAAATAATTTATTCTCCTTACATCAATTTGGAAAAATCCCCAAAAATCAAAGAAATTCAACTTCGTCATGTAATCAAACATATTAAAATTTTAGACCCATTTACTTCCTGAAATTCTCGAAATAAATTTCAAACCCAATTATATCATATTTCATTAAAAATTCATAATAAAATTTCCATAGCTTGGAAAATTCGGAAAATTAAAACCCATCTCCAAAATCATGTTTTGCTTAACATAAAAATTTTCCATGGCAATCTGAAATCATAGATTCTCGGTTTTACATCAAAACCGTGCAAATTCATATGCATGTGAATTAAAATAAATCATCAGAATATAACTCAAGCATATCATCATCCATTTTATCACAAAAACGAATTTAAATCATAAATCTAAAACCATATAATCATTGAATAAAAATAGAGATGGTATGAGATTATTATTCACCTTAAACTTGATAAGGAATTTTGAGATTTGTTGTTGGTTAATCCTCTGTAGCTTTTAATCTTTAGCTTTTGACAAATCTCTTCCTTTCTTCCTTGGTTATGGCCGGCTTTGGTTTAGGTCTTAGATTTGTGTTTGTGATCATTAGAAATGAAATATGAATGGACAAAAATGAGAAGTTATAGTCATGTATAATAATAAGTTGGCTAATTTACTAATATGCCTATGTGTAGTTTGATTAACCAATAAATCAATTTAAAGCCCATATTTCTTGTTAATAAGCACGGCCCTATATATATATATATATATATATATATATATATATACTTTATTCAAATCTCAATTTTCCTATCATCATTATTCTATTTAATTTATCTATTTAAATCTTCTGAATAATGTTATCAAAAATTAAGTATGTTACAGGCTCCCCACTTAAAGAATTACGTCCTCGAAATTCAGTAACGACTAAATACTAAACATAGCGATCATCTGTAACAACACCTAGCAACCATACTAGTCTAACTGACTAGCAACTATCTATATAAATCTAATATAGACATACCCTTAAAGTAGACTAGGATAAGTATCTCTAATCCTGACCTATGTCCTCTAAGTACAGTCCTTCTCTTTGTTGCTCCATTGAACTTACACCAACCCGACTTTCTTGTTCCTTAATCTTTTCTCATCTCTAGCTATAACATGAATTGGTTGTCTAATAAAAGTCAAATCAGACTCTACCACTAAGTCATCCATCCCTTTCAAAGGAATAGTGGTCTCTGGGTCATGAACATACTTGTAAAGATGAGACACATGAAATATATTATGGACACCTACCAAACTACTAGGAACCTGTATTCTGTATGCTAGCTTTTCAATCCAATCTATAATCTAGAATGGACCAACATATCTTGGGGCTAACTTCCCCAACCTTCCAAATCATATCACACCCTTCATAGGTGATACTTTAATGAAAGCCTTATCTTCTACTGAGAATTCTAGGTCCCTACGCCTCTTATCTGCATGACTTTTTTGTCTTAACTGAGCTTCATTTATCCTTCCTCGGATTAACTCAATCTTCTCTAACGCCTCTCTAATCAGGTTTAGACCTAAGACTAATCTGTCTCCAGTCTCTAACCACCATACTGTTGATTTGCAAGGCCTTCCATACAAAGCTTCAAACGGCGTCATTCCTATACTAGTCTGATAACTATTATTATAGGAAAACTCAAACAAATGTAGGTGATCTTCCCAAGATCCACCAAAGTATAATACAGAAGCTCTCAATAGATTATCGAGTACCTTATTGACTCTCTCTGTCTGCCCATCTGTCCGAGGGTGATGTGCAGTACTCATACTAAGCTTGGTACCCAGCACTTTCTATAGACTCTTCCAGAGTTCACTAGTAAACAAAGCATCTCTCTCACTGACTATACTACTAGGAACTCCATGAAGTCTAACTATATTCTTCGAAACAACTTAGGTAAAACAGGTGTCATTCTAGTTGACTAAACTGGAATGAAATTGGAACTATTGGTCAATTTTTCCACTATAACACATATACTTTCATTACCCCTATTGGATCTTGGCAACCTGTCTATAAAATCCATATATATCGAATCCCATTATCAAATGGGAATATCTAAAGGTTGTAGTAACCCACTTGGTTTCTGATGTTCAGCTTTCATTTTTTGACAGTTTGCGCACTACCTAGCCCATAAGCCAATATCCCTCTTCATGCCTTTCCAATAGAAGCTCCTCTTCATATCCTAATATATCTTGGTTCCTCTAGGATAGATCATAATCTTGGATCATTGACATTCTCCAAGAACTTCCCTCCTCAAGTCCTCTGCATTCGGAATGCACAACTGTCCCTCCTTTCTTAGCCATCCTCTCTGGTCAAGGATAAAATTCTTTAAATTGTCAATCTCTGTTCCAACCTTAAGTCTTCTGATTCTTTCAACTAATAGTGGATGCTCCTTCTGCTTTGAAGCAGTTCTTTCAATCAATGCTGGTTGAACTTCTAAACAAGATAGTATGGCGGTACTCTGGCCAGAACTAGCTATTGATCTTAACTGCACACCACAACTGGCTAAAGCTTCTAAATCTTTTCTTTCCACCAACATAGCTAACACTACATTCTAATGTTTTCTGCTAAGAGCGTCAGCCACCTTATTACCTTTCCCTGGTGTATACTCTATACCAAAATTATAAGCAGCCAAAAACTTCAGCTACCTCTGCTGTCTCATATTCAACTCCTTCTGAGAGAATAAATACCGTAAAGACTTATGGTCTGTATATAACTGAAATCTCTTCCCTAAAAGATAATGCCTCCAAATCTTCAATGCGAAGATCATAGCTGCCAGCTCCAAATCATGGGTATGATATCTAACTTCGCGTGGTCTACGCTACTTAGATGCATAGGCAATGACTTTGTCACTCTACATTAATACAACTCCTAATCCAATAACATGCATTAGTATACACCATCAATCCTTGGTTCTCGTTTGGAACTAATAACATGGGTTCATTAGTGAACAAATGCTTTAATTTAAGGAATGCCTCCTCACATTTATTAGACCAAACAAATCTCACTTCCCTCCTTCTTAGCTTAGTTAAGTATGTTGCTATCCACGAGAAATCCTTAAGAATCTCCGGTAGTAGCCAGCAAGTCCAAGAAAACTCCTGATCTCTGGCCACCGTCTCTAGTCTCTTTCAATTATTCATAGTTTCGATATTATCTAAATCGATTGACGATCCTTTCTCTAAAACCATGTGAAAATTAGGTATCTGGATCAGCTGCTTCTTCTTCCATTCCCAGTGATTGGATTCGTCAATTCCGGGGTTACCAGTCACATGTCAGGTGAGTTTGCCTAAGAAAAAGAGTCTTTTAATTTCTAGTTTCATTTATTAAATTTAGTAATTATATCTTGATATGTATATAATCATCCTATTGATTTAATTTATATGTATTTTTTGATAAAATGATCTTTTTAAGTTTTCTAAGTGTTATTAAAAATGAAAAGAATAAACAAAAGAGTTTAAAAGAATCCTTATTCATCCATTTCCTAAAGGATAACTTTATCGGATTCTAGAATCTACATCTAGATGATTCAACATGAATTGACTATTATTATTTCAAGTAAGCCGCTATGGTGAAGACCCGGGCCAATATGCCTACCAACACCAAGATGCATAAAAATACTAAAAAACTAAATTACCAAAAATTTAAAAAAAATCCTTTTTTGATTGGATGGGTAGAAATTATATTACTTGCAACCACTACGGAATTTCATGAATGACCTTCTTCACACCAACCAAAACCAAATAGTAAGTAGTAAACCCTAAAAGCACCTAATCATTATGTCATAATAGATCCGAACACTTGCCCCGGATCGACTTCAATATCATAATTGCTCTAGTGAATAACTAAAATAAATAGCTGAATAGGAGATAGGGAAAGAAGGAAACTAATTATTATTACAAATAAAAAAAATCTATCTTTCATAGGTTCACTAAAAACTTGACCGGTCTCTTTGTATGTATTATTTGGAAAGAGGAGGACTTAATGATTATCCGTTCGTCGGAACCCGAAGTGAAAATTATTATGGATAGGGATCTTGTAAAAACGTCTTTTAAGATTCCAAGTTTCAAATCAATAGATAAATTTTTAATTAAATACATTTATAATGATAAAAAAATCAAGAAGGAATTGAAAAGACAAATCAAAAAATAATGAACTTTATTTTGACTATAAAAAAGTTGTTTTATAATATATTTTTTATAATACTAATTTTAGTAGCGGAGACGCAGTCAGATGCCCTGGAGCGAGAAGTCGAGGACTAGTCTGATGCAGCACCTAAGCGAACTTGTGAGACGCAGTCAGAGATTGAATTTTATAAAACATAAATTTCATAGTATACAAATGCACGGAACTATTACTATTTCACCTAAGTTAGATAACCAAGGTCCGGTAGTAACCAGATGTCCAAGAAAACTCTTGATCTTTGGTCACGGTCTCTGGTCTCTTCCAATTATTTACAGCTTCGATATTATCTGGATCGACTAATGATCCTTTCTGTGAAATCATGTGACCCAGAAATTTTACCACTTTCTTCTAGAAATGACACCTGGCAAACTTTGCCTTTAGTTGATTCTGCATCAGCGTCTCAAGCACCACCCTAAGATGAACTTCATGCTCTCTCTCATCCTTAGGGTATACTAGAATGTTATCTATAAACACTAGTACAAACCTATCCAAGTACTCTTGGAAAATTCAATTCACCAAATCTATGAAGAACGCAGCTGCATTCGTCAATCCAAATAGCATTACCAACCACTCATATGAACCATATCTAGTCTGAAATGTTGTCAAAGGAATATTGTCCTCCGCCACACTTAACTGATGGAAACCTATCGCCAAATCCAACTGGCAGAACACTCTGGCTCCACTTAATCGATCAAACCAATCGTCAATTCTTGGAAAATGATGCTTATTCTTAATTGTCCTTTCATTTCATTTACGATATTTAATACACATCCCTGACGACCCATCCGGTTTCTTCACTAACACTGCGACCGCTCCCCAAGGAAAATTGCTTGGTCTAATAAAACTCCTTCCTTCCAGATCCACTAGCTGCACCTTCAATTCCTTCATCTCAGTAGGTGTCATCCGTCTAGGTGGTCTACTTACAGGTTCAGCTCCTAGCACAAGATCAATTCTAAACTTAACATCTTTTGCCGTGGGTATTCTAGTTACTGGCTCAAAGATATATGCAAACTCTCTTGCTACCAGAACTGACTTAACTCATCTCCGATTTCCATAGCATTTAGCAAAGCACTAACACTCTGGTCTGTGTTCTCTACAAAGAATATCATTTAGTTATAACTTTCAGAGTGTCTCAGTGATATCTCTCTATCTTGGCAAAATATTCTAACCATGTACCTACCTAACCAATCCTTTTCCAAAATGATCCCTAAATCTATGAAATCAATAACATATAAACTACATGCAAACTTATGACCTAACAAGTCTAACTGGTCACATCTTAACCCTAGAGTTTCACACCCTCCTATTGGATTCGCAACCCTTAAGGAAGTAACAAGGTAGGTGGGTTCTAGACATAATCTATCAACCAAATACTAAGATATGAATGAACATGATGCACTAGTACTAAAAATTACTCTAACTGAAATACTCTGAATCAAAAGCGTACCTTCCATCATAGTCTTTTCTTTATCTGCTGCAGCAGGCCTAGTTGGTTCTATGGCAAAAACTTTTCATTTTTGCTCCCTAACTGGCTCTGCACACTAATTCTTGTGATGCCTAACTTGATCATAGTTGAAGCATTTCACATTCTTCTTAACTGCAGCTTTCTTGCCGTTTCCTAACCTGCATTCATTAGCAAAGTGACCCTTCTTATCACACTTATAGCAAACTACCTCAGCCCTTGACTTCTTGGCAGTATCTCCCTTCTGGGTTACCATCTACTTAAAGAACTACCTCTTCTTCCCCTGAGAAACCTAAGCTTCCATCGACTTCTCTTTAGCTAAATCAGCAAGTAACTCCTCATGGCGAATGTCCGTTTCCACCACTATATTACGAGGACGACAGACATGAGTCTGGTCATTCTAGCAAGCTCGGGCCTCAGTCTCCCAATGAACTTCTCATTCCTTTTGATGTTAGCTTCTATAATAGCATTCCATATTGATACAGTTCTTCAACATAGTAGCATACTTGGCTACTGACATCTCTCCTTGAACTAAATCCATAAACTTCCTTATCGGCTTGGACTAAGCAAACTCCGATACAAACTTTTGCTCAAATCTTATTTTAAAATCATCCCAAGTTAACAACTCTGTCGGAACTCCGGTAGTGACATTATTCCACCAATTTAGTGCTGATCGCTGCAACTGTCTAGCGGCCAACCTTTTTTTGCCCATCATTTAGACCCAAATCAATAAATATACGCTCATAATGCAACTGCCAATTCTGAGCTTCTGTGGCACTTTCCGTTTCCAAGAATGGCTTCCCATCCAAACTGGTGTAATCTCTACTCAACAAAGCAATATTCTCAACTAGAGCCACATGATTAGCTCCTCTTACATTTTCAACAACATCAACAGCAGCTCCAGCTTGCATCAAGCCGACAAAGAACTGATACATCACCCTCTTATCTACTGGTGGATTTTTAGCACCCACATTGGCTTCGGCATTTTGGTACTAGCATTAGCCGGTCGACCCGGGTTTCCTGGCAGTGGGCCGAGCATTTCCATTAGTTGTAGTGCTTCCTCCACCGAGATTTCCTCTTCCCTTACCTGCTTCCATATCTCCTTTCTCATAAATCTGCATACAAGTCATAGCAAGATACAGAAGAACAGTCTAAGGGATCATAGGATACGTACTTTTTTTTGAAAATAGGTTAAATCTTTATTACCTTTTTATAAACAGGCATAAGCCCTAGTTACAAAGACATCGACAAAATCATTACAAAACTCATCTCTTTCCACTTTTATCACATAAGAATCACTTATTCAATTTCATGGAGGCTCCCGATAGTTTGTTAGATTTCCTTTATAGTCTACCTTCATCTTCAACCTCGCCAGTAGTTGTTTTTTTGGATCCATTAGGCTGGTAAGTGTCTTTTTGTTGATCAGAGAGATAATCATCTTCACATCACGATCAATTTGTGAATTCACTAATTGAAAGTCCTTTTTCTTGTTGTTGAAAGTCCTATAGTCCCTCTCTCTCTAGATATGCCAAATGGAAGTTGTGAGTCAAATTATGAGTACTTCTTGCAGAAGGTTCGAGCTGTTGCTCCTATTGTTCAGGTAAAAGATTTCATCTTTCAGCGTTTTGACATCATTCGAGCAGACGCATTTCATTTTTTGTAAGCTCCATATAGATTTTGTAAAGTTACACTCAAAAAACAAGTGGCCATGGCTCTCATCCTTTTCAATGCAGAGACTACATATGGTATCTTCGATTATCCCCCATTTTTGTAGACGGTCTTTAGACGAAAGTCTGCCTAATATGGCTTTATAGGTGAGTTACTTTTGGTGTTATTTTGTGCACAGGGATTATCTTATTTTGATGACATGCTATTTCCATTTGTAGAGAAAAACACTCCATTGCAATTGCAAATAGATAAGGGGACAGGGGATCCCCCTGTCTTAATCCTCTATTACTAGAAATGTAGCCTTTAGGAACTCCATTGATAAGAATTGAGAAGGTTGGAGTGGATATTCAAAAATTATCGGTTTTAAGAGATTATCCAGGACCCCCATAGCTTTAAGCATATGTACAACAAAATGTCTATTCACTTTATCATATGCTTTGTGTAGGTCTACTTCGAGACACATTTTATCTGCTCCTGGTTTATTAAAGTCTCTGATAAGCTCATGTGCCAATAGAGAATTTACTGAAATAAATATACCCTTTATAAATGCATTTTGATTTTAGGCAATTAAGTCTGGGAGAACTTTATTCAGTCTTGAGCATATGATTTTACAAATAATCTTGTAAGAAACATTGCAGCAAGAGATAGGCCTACAATCTTCCATTCTATTTGGTTTTTTAACTTTAGGAATTAAAGATATAAATGTGTGGTTCATTTCTTGTAAAAACTCACCACTGTCTAGAGCTTCCTGATAGGCCTTTAACATGGGATTTTTCAGGTGTACCTAGTGCATTTTGAAGACAGCTGCCCCATACCATTAGGTCCAAGACTAGAGTCGATACGAATGGATTGAACAGCTCTCCACAGTTCCCTTTTAGAAATCCGAGCTATGAGCATGGAGCATCCCTCTTGAGAAATTTTCCTTCTACAATGGACAGCAGGTAATTCTTGTGTTGAGTTTCCATTATATAATTCCATGAAGTATGATAAAGCTTTGTCTTCTATTTCCTTCAAATTATTCACCACATTTCCTTCCTCATTCAAGCAGTTCAAGAAATTATTATAATGAGTTCGTTGAGACATTTTGGTATAGAAGAATTTAGTACATCCGTCACCTTGTGTTAACCAGATTTCTTTTGCCTTTTGTTTGATCTCCATTGCTTGTTTGTGGAGTTCTTCTTTTAACTTACATTGTATTTGGTAGTATAAACTATTGAGGTTCTCACTCAAGGGATCCTTGTCAAGAGACTCTTGTATATCCCCTAGTTGGCTCTGTGTATTAATAATAATGTCTTTATTTTTGGGAGGATACGTACTTATATATAAGACTATATATACCAAATATAAGTACGTTATTATAGCGTTAATCCAAACCCCAATCTTATTATCTGATTTATTGGATTATGGTTGAAAAACTTTTAGGTTTAACTTTCTTTTAAAGTTTTATAAATTTATGCTCTGATACCAACTTGTAACATCCCCTTATTTGGAGGCCCAAAACTAACGGCTACGGAGGCTGCAGACATCTATAGTTATTAATCCTCGGCGACCATATACGGTGATATTAGATACATTGATACATAGAAACACAAGAATATGGAAAAAATTAAATAGCAAATAAACTCCACATTCCATTTCAAAATATTTCAAACTGATTACATAATCCTAGTTTGCAGACCACGTTCAGATAACATATGATAATTACAAAATACGCCAGGAGTGACACACGAAGAAGCCCCTTTCATAGATCAGAGTATATAGATAGGTAAGAAAATAATTTTCCTTTAAAACTAAACACATAGCGAAAATAAAAGAACTCTTAAAACGAGCTTGCCTCTTGCACGTCCTCGGAAGCTTTATTTGTCTAAAAGTACACCTAGAAAACCTAACTCTCAACCTACTCAAAATCAATTGAGTACCTGAGGGTTTAAGGGGAAAACAAAAACTTCAAGTCAGACATAAATCCTGGTATGAATAATAATTTACCATCTCAACCCATTTAGATATCTAATGAGACCACGCCGCTTAGCGGAAAGGGTTTTCCCCTCGCTAGTGTCCTAAAATATTTATAAAACCACATATTGTGCTTATGCATCCAAAATGGTTAAAACATAGTATTTCAAAACATTATGATGATATGCAAAACAAATAATCAATTATGGATTATCCATCCCTATACATTCTGACCATCTGTCTCAATTATAGTTTCTCGAGTTACTATTAACCTATTAAATGTTAAGGACTATCTGTCCAATTACTTAGTTTTCATGGGATCATTAAAAACATATTAGTAAGGATCATTAAAAACATATTAGTAACTCCAATATTTTATTTCTTGTCCTATTTTTCATGGGCTAACTAGGAACCTATTGGTTGACTGCCAATATCTTAATGCATATATGGTTTTCAAGGGTACCTACAAACCTATTGGCCCCTACCAGTATCAAATCATAGTTTTCATAGACTGACTATCAACCTATTGGCCCCTGCCAGTATCATACAGTTTTCATGGGCTTACTGTAAATCTATTGGCCTCTGAAAATATCTTTAAATTAAGAATTTAACATCTATTAAGTTATATTCACTACTGGGTCAATCTAACTGGTTATTCTGCCCTTTACCCAAAATACAGCTTTAGGTTAATAACAATGTGAATAATATTTCCAGTATCTTTATTTATGCCATGGTTTTTCCTTTAAAAATGAGAATGAGTTATTTGTTTTGAAACCTTAAAACATCACTTTCAAAACCCTTGGATGACCACCTTCAAAACATATAAAACCTCTTTTCAAAACTCTAAATATATATCTTTCGAAACCAATGAAACCTTTAGAAGGTATCAAGAAAACATTCTTTAAAACATAGCTTTGAAACACATAAAGTACCCTTTCGAAAGCATTGGGTTTACTCTTTGAAAAACTAATTTGGGTCAAAATAGTTATATCAAAAAGTATCTCCTTCGAAACATTAATTTAGGGAAAAATTGATGATGTCGGAACCATCTAGTCGCAAGCAAAAACCTTTAAAACAAAAACTTTGAAGGACAGAGTCGAAACCCCTTTTGACACCATCACCTTCAAAACCCTTAACCCTTTTGAAATCAATAAGGAAAGAGGATTAGTTTAAGATAAAAATAAGGATAACCTTTCGAAAGCAATACTGGTCAATACAGTCGAAAGGTAGAGTAGCGGCTAGGTTTTGACTAGGTCGTAACCTACCCTTTCGAAAGCAATTATTTAAAGAAAAAAGGTACTCCTTCAAAAGCAAATAATTTAGCACAACATGACAACCTTCTTCAAAAGCTAATTAAAAAATCTTTCAAAAGAAAATGTTTCGATTATGTTGAAAGCTTTAGGTTAAATAAGGCAAGAATGTTAACTTATGAAAACAAAGCAGAGTTTCGACTCCATTGAAAGTTAGCCTTACGACACCAAAGCTTCCGCTTTCCTATCAATCCACTACATACCATCAAAGTGATATCTTGTATATTGGTTTTGACTATGGTAGTTTCGATTGTGTTGGTTTTGATTTTACGAGGTGAAATCAAAGGAGTCGAAAGGTACTTACTAACAGAGGCGGAACACCTTTTTCTGATTTAAAGGCTGAAATCTTGCAACTTTTAGTAATTACTTTCTAACAACTTGCCTGTATGCAAACTATTGATTGGTTGCCATAAAAATTTATAAATACTTTACCTTTTAAAATGCCGCATTTATAACAGATTAAAACCATTAAAAATGCAATGTTTTAGCCCTTCCACATAAAAAACCAATTTTTTTTAGAAAAGTCCTTCTTTTGAAATAATTTATTTTCCCTAGTAAATAAATTTGAAAAAATCATCAAAAATTATTAACTTCAATTTCATCATGTAATCAAACATATTAAAATTTTAGATCCAATTTCTTATTGAAATTCTTGAAATAAATTCAAAACCCAATCATATCATATTTTTCATTAAATATTTATAATAAAATTTCCATAGCTTAGAAAATTCTAAAAATTAAAACCCATCTTCAAAATCATATATTACTTAACATAAAAAAATTCCATAGCAATCTGAAATCATAGATTCTCGATTTTACATCAAAACCGTGCAAATTTATATGCATATGAATTAAAATAAATCATCATGATATTACTCAAGCATGTCACCATCCATTTTATCAAAAAATGAATTTAAATCTTAAATTCAAAACCATATAATCATAGAATAAAAATAGAGATGTTATGAGATTATTATTCATCTTAAACTTGATAAGGAATTTTGAGATTTGTTGTTGATTAATCCTCTCTAGCTTTTGATCTTTAGCTTTTAATAAATTTCTTCCTTTCTTCAATAATAGCGGTCGACTTTGGTTTAGGTTTTAGATTTGTGTTTGTGTTTGTGATCGTGAGAAATGAAATGTGAATTACAAAAATGAGAAGTTATAGCCATGTATAATAAATTAGCTAATTTACTAATATGCCCATGTGTAGTTTAATTAACCAATAAAACAATTTAAATCCCATTTTTCTTGTTAATAAGCACAACCCTATATATATATAATTTATTCAAATCTTAATTCTCTTATCATCATTATTCTATTTAATTTATCTAATTTATCTAATTAAATTTTTTGAATAATGTTATCAAAAATTTGGGATGTTACACCAGTAGTCTATGTGGTATAAATTAGTCATATCAGAGCTAATTAATCAAGCTTGCCCACTTAGTACGATATCTAGAAAGGTAATGTCTAAGATTGGAATTGGGTAATAAACTACCTTGTCTTACTTGATTACCGCCCTAACCTGAAATGCAAAGTGAGCCCAAAGGTTGCCTCTAATAGAAAAGGCCTAATTTGAATTGGGCCTTGGGCTAATTTTCAAAATAGTTTTTGACAACTAAGATAATATTTTAAATTTAAAATAAAAACTTATATACTATAAGGTTATAATATAACATAAATTTTCAAAATGTTTAAAAAGGTAGTGAAATTTTCAGAATGTTTGAAAATATTTAAATATTAGTTTCAAAAATTTAATTCATTTATAAGATTAATAAAATAAATAAATTATTTAATATAGGAAAATATGCAGAAGGACAAACGTGCAAACTTTTGTATAGTATAAAACCGAATATAATGCTAGTTGTAACTAGCATTTTGTATAGTGTAAAAATTGAATATAATGTTAAATATAACTAGCAGTTGTCTTTCAGCCTAAAAATAAAACTTATGTCCTTCGGTCTAATATTTTTTTAGACTTTTTCATTTACCCTAATTCTCCCTATCTAATATTTACATGCATGTGTTATATATATATATATTAATATATGTCATCTTATTTTAAAGTTTGTAAGATAACATAAGTATACATGTATGTATATAAGTTAAAATTTTAAATTATATAATTTAATTAAAAATATTTAATTAAATAAACAAATTAAAGGTTAATTAATTAAATAAGTCAACTAAAGCTTGATAATTAAATAAAAATATACATATATGAGAAATATGTATCATATTATAAAAATTATAGCATATATACAAATATTCTATATTAATGTTATATTGGAATAATATATAATTAGTTAAAGAGTTAATTAATTAAAATTAATTAGATAAGATTTAACTAATATAATGTTATACATAAAATTATTATATAAGTTAAGGGGGCATTTCACTAGAAGGACGAACTTTGCATCACAGAAATTAATTTCAAGGCCAAAGTCAGCAAAATAATTACTTTTAAGGACAAAGTCAGCAGTCCAATTACTTTCAAGGACATAATTTCATAGATTTTTAGGCCTTAAAAACTAATTATTTTGCATTTTGTCCTTAAAAGTAATTTTTTCAGTTGTGTCTTAGAAACAAATTGCACTTACTAAAGAGGCCCTTGTGCCTAATTTCCACATAAGTTAATGTATATAAAAGTTATACAATAACTAAACTTATATAATATGAATGTATAAACTAAAGTTGGAACATACCAAATAGACTTAAGAAATATATACATACATAAAATGCACGTATACCATGATTTCGGATGAGTCCAAGACTTGAATCATGAGGGTATGAAATATATTATTCCATAAGTTGATATTGCTTAACATAATGCATTAAAGATTATCAATTTTTAATATATAGTCATCCTCCATCATTTATATATTAATAAATTGTTTACATACTCTCTAGTTGATATTTCTCAAGCTAAAAATGTTACATGTAGCACTATTAGTGTATTAACTAGACAAGGTAAGATACATGCATGTATTTGTTGATATTCCTTAAGGTACACACATTATACTTTAGCCAGTATGAAATTATGGGTATGAGTGAATAATATCTTTCGATTGTTGATATTCCTCAAGGTCGATATGAGATTAAGACAAAGACCATGAGATACGAGTTGTATTTGATACAACTAGTAAAATATTATCTTTCATTTATGGGCCTATAATTTGTTGATATTCCTCAAGGTTAGAATCCCAAGGAAAGTGTGTCCAAACATCCACTAGAGAAATATAATGATTTCTACGTTTTTCTTAGGGTTTTGACAAACATAAAAATCTAATGGGATCCTTTTAGAAAAATAAAATGGTAACATTTAATTTTTCTGATTTTGTAAAAACATTGCTATATAAGTTTACAATAATCTACATTGATAAATTTGTGCATTTAATATGGTTGATAAAATGTTTATCAATTAAAGTATATAAATGAACTGAATTAAAGATTGACAAAAAGAAATATAACATATACTTACTCGTAAATGCTTCTTGCATGCAGGCACCTATTTTACAACTATTAAGTACGTTCGTAACTTAATCGCTTAGTTGCTTATATTTCTTAGACCATGTATTGCATACTATTAGTTTCAAAATCTAAAGCAGTACAAGACTTTGTATATTTAATCCATATAGTACCATATATATGGTGAACGGTTAGAGTTCATAATTTAAGACACTTCGACGAAATTACTTCATTTGAAATAAACAAATAAACCATACTATAAGTGGATGATGAACCTCCATATTCGGCACACTATTATAGCAATGGAGGAAATAATAGAGCATGCCATATAGCACCTATTGATTACATCAAGTTATAAAAATTATTTTTGTAAAATGTACCATACATTATTTATGAAATAATATATGTTCTTCGGTGATGATTGAAGAGTAAACATGGTTTTATTGCAATGAGAATATTATGAATATTCTTTAAGAAATAAAACTATAATATAGTATTTGTTTTCATAACAAAGTAATGCATTGGAAAATATCAAAGTATCTAAAATTATTTACAAATGAATTAGAGACTAAGCCATTGTTTCAAGAAATAACTTTTTGATTATATGATTATGAATCATTTGGCACTTGTGAATTATACCTCAGATAACTAAAAGTAAAGCACCCTTTTGGTGGAAGCATCATAAGATTTGATAAACTCTTCAGGTTGATACATATGGAGGTATGCAATCACAAGTCTAATAATACCAAAACGGTTTCACATACTTTGTTATATTAACCAATGAATTATTGCAAGTATGAATATGTGTATTTGATAAATATAGGGCATGTCTATGATAATTTAGTCGAACATAAAATGGAAGTAAAATAAAATAACAAACGAAATGATTCGATTTGATCGAATGGGTAGGTATATAAGAAAGAGTTCTAAACGTACCTAAAATGAATATAGATTCAATCTCAAGAATCACTCCTCCCTATAATACATAATGATGTATTGATAAGGAGTAATCAAACTTAGCAAACAAATTATAATTAATATTGAGTAAAGTTGAGTTAAATTCTTTCTATAAGGTGTGTACTTAAGAGTATTATGCAAAGTTAAAATTAATATCATCCAAAGAATGGTTTACAAAATCATACAAGATAAGGTTTATAAGAAACCCCATCATGTCGTAGGACAAAGAATTGGCAGGTTTTGTGACTCGAAAGACTGCGTGTAATAATAGTACATAAGTGAAGTAGTGTGAAACACACAAAAGAAGTTTGGAATGATAGTCACTAGGTGACTGATTTATGCTATGAACATAAATATTGTGAACTAATACCAAATCAGTTTTATGTATGGCAATTCATAAAATGTATATGAATGTATGTTTTGTTGCAATAAGAAACAATTGTTTTTTCAAGAAATACCAATTTCATAGAAAAGAAATTTCTTTGTGAAATTGGTTGTAAAATGGACATGTATGTGATCCATGGTGAAAACTGATTACAGGGGGTGAAATGAAGTTAACCAAACTTATATGAACACAACATGTTAGAATGTATAATGAGTATTCTTGCACATGGAAAACTATGAGTTTCTTGTCAATTTTAAGAACAAGTAATTCTTGGTTGTTTAATCAAACCATTAAGAGTATTGACTCTATGATATGGTACAATGCACAAATATGAAATAGATTTTAAGTACAATACCATAATTTGATTTTGATAGTTGTATCCAAAAAGATACAATCCATCAGTTACATATATATCTTTAAAAGAAAAACAAACACTGTTGGAATATAACGAGCCACATTGATAAGAATCGTATCATGAATTTCAATTGTTGAAATTAGCATGACAGATTTACCATTCGATGTGCCTAAGTTGATTTGGATTTACACTCAGAGTTATCGTTTGGTGTGACTTTATATTTGGTATATATACGTTGAAATGGAAAATTTTAAACAATAATTTAGAATAGACTATTTGCACATAACATCGAAGTGCCTCGAAGTCGGTGGGAGCAATGTTGAGTTTGTGGTTTGTTAGATATGATCCAAGAAATGATGCAAAAGTATCATTCTATAAGCATCAGAATTGAGTGAACTTTATCTTCTAGAGATATATATATGCACTATTGGAATGCCATATCAATATACAATATTTATTTTATATAAATTACATAATTACTACTTTTACAGTAACATAAAATATCCATGCTGGAGATTTTTGTTGTAACTGTTTTTAAAATGGCATATCAAACTTTAAATACAATGACGAAATTAGATTCACCAACTGAAAGTAAGATGCAAGAGGTAAAACCACTACTTCTGGAGTGTAACATCGGTATACAATATCATTTTTTTGGATAAATTATTGTTATTACTTCAAAAAATTTATATCATTATTCCTTCAGGGAATATAGCATTTCCTTTTAAGGAATTGCAATGTAACAAAAATAAAATTACTATAACATCTCTTCTGGGATGTTGAATTTTGCAATATAAAGATAAATAAATCTCTAAAACATCTCTTCAAGAGATTAATATACACACACATTTGATGATGTTTAAAATATTATATAACATAATATCTTCAGGATGTTTGGTTAAGATAATGTAAATGTGAAAATATAAGGTAAGGTATAACACATTTGTAGATTTTTGTAATCTCTTGAATACAACATCATTATCTCATATGATAATTTATTAATTTTCTTTAACTTCTTCAAGAAGTACAACCTTATCATTTTACACAATTTCAATAGAGCTTCGGGCTTCTAATTCATGAACAAGTTCATTAATGTGTTATGAACTTCGGGTTCTCAAATTTTGTATAAATTTTTTTTAGAAGATTGTATATTTGATAGATAAAAAAATACTGATAAGAATTCGAGCTCGTAAAGTTTATCAGAAAACATTTTCATAATTCAAGACTTTAGGTCTTGGACTTTGAGTTATACAAGTTCTATTAAAATAATTTCTTTACACAACTTCAAGTTGTTGTTAAATCTAAGTCTTCCAATACGCCAGACATTACTTGTCAAAATAAATACATCAAATAGTACATCATACATCAATTCTTATTCCAAACACAAACATAAAATATTATTTAATTTACAATAACCAATGCATTTAATACATTTATGATAAAAATAAATGCATTTAACCTTTATGTGATCTCAGATATAACTATTATCACAACAAAATGATTTCATTATAAATATATATGAATCAATTGAACAATCAATATTAAAGTAACATGATTTCATCTCAGATCTAGGTTCGAGATTACTCAATAATAAAATTAAAATGGATAACTTAAAACGAAAGTTTATTCTCAATAATTAAAATTTCTAAAATAAACAACATTATCATCTCAGATCTATCCATATCATTCATAATCATAAATAACTATACATTTCAGATCCAAATTATTTCCCTTCTAAGAAAATTAACTTCATAATTCTTTACCAAATATAGCAAAACAAACATGTAAATCTTCAAATGTTATCTCGTAAATTTGGGAAATTAAGATTATCTCCAAAAATAAAAACATTTTATAATTTTATTTAATTACACAAACTATATACATATCATGTAGATCTTGCTTTCTGCATCAGAAGCTACCATTTGGTCTAGGAAAAACAACTTAGCTTCAAACCAAATCCAAAATTATCAACAACAAAAAAATCTTTCATACATAGATCAAATAGATCTGAAATTTGAGTAAGATATTACAAGAATTCAATGACTTATAAATAAAGTCGATTCAAAACTTACCCAAAAAATCAAAAATTCATAATGAAATCAAAGATGAGTGGATCTAATACCGCTTATTACAAATTTTGAATCAATTCAAACTGAATATTTATCAAGTACAAATTCTGAAAGAATAAATAAAATTGCTTTCAGCTAAAAGATATGTAATAATAAGTAATCTCAGAAGTCATGCTTGATTTCAATAAATAAATAAGAGAAAAAGATAAATAAACATGAAAAAGAATAAATCTAATGATTAAAATATATAGATCTCAAAGATATATCATTTGAGCATGATATCAAGATCTACAAAAGATTTAAAAAAAATTAGAACATAAGATCTACAATAGAATAAGATCCAAAAAAATTAGATCTATGATTTAATGAGATCTAAGAAGATAAAATTAATAGAAACAAATCTGAAAAAGATAAGATCAATATAATTAAATATGAAAAATTGCTTACCATTTTGAGAACTATAATTAGATCTGAAAAACAAAGTAGATCTGATATAGATTACCACAATTCAAATCTATAAAAAAAAAATGTTTAGAGATCGTGCTGATAATGTGTTATAAAATGAAGAAGGTAGAAGTCATTAGAGAGAGAGAGGCAAAAGATATATTATTCATTCCTGAAATTAGACATATATTTACATTACATAGCCTCCTTTATATAAAGACTTCAGAGCTAAGGATTTAATATATTCCATGATGTGGGACTAAACAAAACAACATAAAAGCATATTCATTTCATGACTTACATATATTGTAACATATTTGATATACTCCAATTTATATAGACATTAAATTCATGCAAATCTTAAAAAAGGATTTTATTTAAAAATATTTTAGATTGGATTATAAATTCCCTTCGCGCAAAAATCCTAAAGGACTTTTTCTAAAATTTTCCCTCTAACTCACCATGGATTGACCCAGTCCCTTCACCAACATCATCTTCTCCATCTCAGCCTTTATCATGATTTCTTACTGGGATGAAGATATCAGCAAGGTCACTGGTAATTAGTTTCTTCTTCGTTATAGTGGGATCCTTCATTATCCCTTCAACTATAGCTCTAGATCTTGCACTTCTGTCCTTCTTTGCGGCCATTAACTACTACATCTGCTTGTAGATTTTCTTCAGATCCAAACAACTATTATACATCTTGGCTGAGAAATTCATTCTCGGTGAAAGAATCAAAAAATGTTTGCTTAAAATATGGGTAATCATACCAATTCAATCAAAAATGAAAATTAGAAGGTTAAGAATCTAAATTAGAGAAAAAATGCATAAGATTTTTAATATGGTTCGGCTATAATCTTAAGCCGATGTCCATTATCAATTTTATTATTGTTTTACTCTTGTACAACCAAATTACGCCGATTCTAAGATTCAAATAGATGGGTTCGAATCTGATAAAGTCTCCTCGCAAAATCAGTAGAATACCGAAAAGGTCCCTCTCTAGTTGTTGTAAGATCTAAATTTATAGACAAGATCGACCACCAAAATTGTTGGATTCGGTTTAGACGAGAAAACATCTTCAGATCCAAAGTTTCCGCATGAAGAATTGGTCAAAATGCACGAAATTCAACAATCCACATGGTTCAAAATCGATCGGTATCGATCGATACCAATTCATTTCTTTGACTTGCTTTCGCCTTTTTCTTTGCTTTAGTGATGTCTTCAAGCTTGAACTGTTGAGTTTTCTAAAACTTCACATGATTATGTACCGACCCATTTGGATTGGTACCGATCCATAGCACATCTTAAAGTTGTACTTCTTTTCCTTCTTCAAGCTTCTATCTTCTCAAGAGTAGAGTAGGTCCCCTCTTCCTTCAGATGATTCGGTGCCAATCTATATGGATCGGTACCAACCTGTGAGAATCCCTCAATATTTAGCTATTTTATCGAGTTCTTCAATCTTGAAACCCTTGATCTCTACTATGTTTCTTGACTCATTCATTCATCATTTTGCAGTCCAAATTCATTAGTGTCACTGGGTTCGAACATAGGATAGCAATATATATATATATATATATATATATATATATATTCTTTATTTACGTCGATTTAAGTATTTTATAGAAATACTTACAGTAAAGTTGAAAATAATTAACAACTTTTCACCATAAAAAAGCCTTTTTAAAACCACGCATTTACCATAGTTGATTAAATGCAATAAAAATGTGAAGCTTTAAAAGGAGTTTTTTTAGAACTGCTACGGAATGAATTTTAGTGACAATATTTCTTTCGAAATGTTAGAACTTTTTTCTACAACATCTAGTAAAATTGTTGGATACCATCGCTAAGAATGCTATAATAATATTATGATAAATTTTCTTAAATAATGTTAAATAATTTTCATCTTTTTATATGATTGACGATGCTTTCAAGACATTGTAAACATATTATGTTTTTCAATATTTATTAAGTGGAAAATAGGGACAGTGACAAATCCAGGGAAATTTTTGGCCTCGATGGTAATAACTTTTCTTTTCTGCTTTGAAAGACATTTCCTTTTCTTTACAGAAATATTACTAAATCATGATGAAATTAGGGTAAAAGAGAAAGCATGGAAGCTTGTTGGAGGTGGCGATGGGATGGACATCGGCGATGACAGTGATGGGAGGCAACAGTTAGGGTTTGGATAATTTTCTTCTATAATTTCAGCCTAGTAATTCTAACTATATTTTGCATTCTTTTGAACTCTAAAAATGAATATAGCATTATATTTATAAAATACTAATCTGATTAAGAATTTTTCAAATTATAAAAAAAAACATAGAATTAGATTCATATAATGCAAATATGTTTTATCCTTTTTTGTATGTAAAAATAAATATAGCATTATATTTTTAAAATACTAATCTAGTTAAGCATTTTTCAAATCGTAAAAACGAATATTGAATTATATTCATATTCATATAATGCAAACTTAAGTAATCATTTTTTGTACTATAAAAGTGAATATAGCACTATACCCATGTAATGCTAGTTAAATTTTACCATTTTTTATTCTTTTGTTTGCAAGTGTAGTGTCGATTAGGGTTCTGGTGAGGCGGAGTTGCATTGTGATGCAACAACAATATATAATGGCCAAATCATTGACCATCATTTAAGATTAATGTTAGGCATGATGGAGGCAGCGGTGATGACGATGGAGCTATTTCCAATGATGGAGGTGGTGGAGTTTTGGATGACAAGACAATGGAGATGTTGGACGAGAAGGCGATAGGGGTAGGGATACGACCGCATGAATTTGAGAGCAAGAGGAAGACGAGAGATTAAATTTTAAGAAGAGGTTTGTCATTCACCACGAATTTTGCAATTTTTCCTTAGATCTTAATTTTTTCATGATGTTTATCCTTTTTCTGGTTCCCTCCTTTATTATTTGTCGTAGCTCTATTTATAATAACAACATTATTCAAACGTGGTAAATTATTATTTTTAACAACATTTGTGTTAAAGGTTAATCATTACGATAATATTATATAAATACTGTAAATGATAAGAGTAAAATATTATTCATCCACTATTTTTCAATATTGTGCTTACACAACGTAGGGACGACGTAGAGAATACCACAAAAGAAAATCCTAACATTTGAATCTAGTTTATATTTCTTTTCAAAAAGTGTACCGTAATTATATAAATATTAATTCATTAGTTTTTTATTTTCTTAATATTAACTTAAAATTTTCATTTTCCAGTTTAAAGTTAAACTATTTAAAATATTTGTATTAGTTTATTTAACAAATATTTATGAAATAATATTTAAATAAATGAATTTTAAACATCCAAGGTCAAAATTATTTTTGTATTTAAAAGTTCAAGAATACTTTAACCATCTTTGGTTATTAGTTGTTATAGATGTTTACATTTTGTTTATATTTCACTTCCAAAATCATGTAATACTTAGTATGGGTGGACACGATTGGTTAACCGACCTGACCGGTTAATATTTTCGGTTAACTGTAAACAAAAGACAGTTCGGTTAATCACTAATCGGTTAATACTAGTTGGATCATACCGATCAAACCGGTTAATTTTAACCATGGTTAACCGATGTATTTACGTGGTTAATCAATCAGTTAACGGTTAATCGATTAACCATTCACATTACATCAGTTAACTGTTCTGTTAACCGTAATATACAAATGGTTAACCGATTAACCAATGTTATATTCAAAATAATACAGTGCATTTACTACAATGAAGAGCTGCAAATTGCAACAAATCCAACAGAAACATAAACAGAAACATAGTCCAAATAACATACAATATTACATTAATACAACTCCAGTTTTCAAATAACATAAACATAAAACATATTAAGAAATTGCAGTCAATCTCCATTCAGTTCGACCATTCGACCAAAGATATTATTACTCCATGCAAGTCTCCAATTCTCCATGTTACTGCAGCAAGACACCATACAAAATGCAATAGTTTGTGTTAGCAACTTAGCTGAAAGCCTGAAACTATTAAACTATACTAAAATGACGTAAGCTGACAAATATGTAATGTAAACAAATACGAATCTAAAAAGTCATTTCTCCATATTTTATTTTGCTATGAATAAACCATCGCAAATCATAAAATGAAAGTGGGAGCATCATAAATTTTCGCTGGTCATATAGATAAATGGCAACAAAGAACCATGTATTATTAGTAACTGATAAATACTAGTTCATATCTGACTACTATTTTATTTGTAGTTAATACTGATTACTAATATAATTACTGGTCATAATCTGTGTATAACACTATGCTATTGTTTTAATAGGCTTTGAATTCATAAATACTAGTTACCAATATAATTCCGAATGTCATGTGCATATATTTTATTCCCTAAAATATGACATGCACAATAACCGTTCATCAGTTTTCATATATATTGTTTGAAAGTTTATTTATATAATGTCATGCTTTAGGCATATATCTTAAAAGGGGTTAGAAAGTGCAATATGCTATGATATAGTTTAGAACAAAATTGTAAAATGCAGAAGTCGTCTGATATGCAAAATTTAATAGTTTGGTTAGCAATATACAAAATAGTAGCATACACATAACAGTGGCATATACCCAAACAATGATTTATACAGAAATCATATCCTACATTCATGTATAATATGTATTTATCAAACTCAATGAAGAATTACCATTTCCAAGCATACTAGTTCATATGAAATTTCTAAAAAAGAAGTTATTACCATCTTGAGTAACAGGCAGGTAATCACCAAAATCTGGATTAATAACCAATCCCACTTGGCATCAACCCTCAACAAAAATGTAGCGCCATGCAGCAAAGCAAACGACCCAAGTTTATAAGCAAAGTCAACCTTCCCAATCACGTTCACATTGCCCACCTGCCGGCTAAATTGTTAATAACAAATATGATATTTATAGCATAACTTACATCTTGTAAATAAGTCAAGTGTGTAATCGACAATAGTGATGGTTAGCCACATTTATTAGAGTCACAACTTCAATATTTTATGGAATCAACAACTTAAAATAAATTTCAAAATTGTACCAAATTCGTTAGATACACCGATGTTTTTACAGTATAAAAGGTTGAAGGTTCATTGTAACCTGGATATGCATTGAAGATGGCACACATTGATACAACATAGTAGTATGGATTAAAATTTTATTTTGTGCACATAAGAGTTACTGGATGAATTTACTAACCAATTTGAAGTTGATATAGACTCGTAGTTAATTAAAAAAAACTGAAATCACTGCATACTCTAATTACCAAGAAAGTACAAAGGGGAAAAACCCAAATACAAAAATCAATGAATCATAATGGAACCATATAAAACTATGTTTGAAATTTGCATACATTCTTAAGGATAGCATACAATCAAATCAAGATCACTAAATATACATAGAATTAAAATAACAGGCACCAACATAATAAATTCAATGAAATAATAGGCATCGACTAATGCTGAGATAATAAGGTGAAGCTGCTATAAAGCATATATAACTACAAATTACTAAATTGATTATGATGTCCTACAAGAATAAGTTTAACAAGTGCAAATAATAAATTCAATGAATGACACGCACATATAAACAAAAGATATACATCCATGCTCATAAAATTCGATGATTTCAGTGAATCCAATCAGTTCTATGTTTAAGCATAATATGTCATTAGATATCTCTAATCTCCTAAATGACCAAAATACAATCACTTATGAAACATGAGTTAAAGCCACTCCATGTACTTATCAAGCATAACATGAAGTACGAGATTAAGCATATCTGAGATGATATGTATATTCATCTCCGTACAAAGTAAGAATCAGTAACACTAGGATTCAATCAAACTAAAAGTCGACTTCTTAATCCTCAAAATGATTTCTGTAGTTTAGTATATGATTCAACAGAAAAGTATATCATAATAAAAACTAAATAAAACAGCGAAAATAAAAATTCACATTTCTGCTAAAATTCACCATAGCTTAAATCAATGAACGCCAGAAAGCACGAAATTAAGCAAGACATAGGCAGTGGCAACAAAAATTATGGATCGATTTTGAATTTCAAAGGAAAGTTTAGGGTTTTGAAAAACAGTAGATCTAGGGTTTCTTTTTCTTTCTATTGGAACGAGATTAAAATGAACAGACATGAAAACAGCACAAGGAGAAATGGAAGCTATTCGGGTTATATATTGGAGGGATGGGTTTGATGTTTTGACAGAGGTAAAATTGTTTCGGTTAATGGTTAACTGAAATGCATAATAATAATAAATGAAAGAGCTTAATTTAATGAAGAAGAAATCAAACATTTACAATAAGTATGCATTTTGGGTGGAAAAATATTCAGGTTAATTGTATTTTTAAATAGTACGTTATATCTTAGTGTTGTAATAAATGTAGCAGGTAACTTGGAGACTGCTACGCATGGCTCCAAGCCGAGGAGGATATTAGTACTAATAACTCAGATTTTTGATAGAAACGGATGAAAATCAAAAAAGTTATGGAAAATCAGTACCGAAGTTTGAAAACTAAAAGGGGAACTATTATTTTAAAAACATTTCATCCATTACATATCTAAACCATATAAAACTAGACAAAAACAATCCTTAGTTAATCCCTGACATTAACTGATCAAATCATTGAAATTGAAACTTTGATTATCTTGAGTATGCAAGGAAGAAGCCCATCTACAAAATCATATATCATCTTGATCAATCGTCCTTCATTTCATTTACATTGAACTATATGATACCAATGGGTTCTTACCAGTTCGATTTTGAGATACTTACTTGTTTTCAAAAAATTACACATCTGCAGATTCAATTACTTCAAACGTATCAAGTATTATAAATTAGTAAGTTATATAATGAGGATAATAAGCAATAAAGGCACATTTAAATGCTCTACTTCCTAATTTGGCCTTTTAAGATATGGTTTTACAAAATAACCCAAACAAGCTCAAAACTTTAATTCTTGATAAACTGAGCTTTCTTTTAAACCAAATTCATAAGCGGAAGCATCCTACTTTTTCAAAGAGACACTATCTGAAATATAACAATAAGGTAATATGGCATCACCCCATAAAGTGTTATGTAAATTAGAATTAATAAGCATAACATTAATCATTTCTACCAATGTCATGGTTTTCCTAGCAGCTACTCCATTTTATTGAGGTGTATAGAGAGCAGTACGTTGATGAATTAAACCATGTTGTTTACAAAATATAATAAAATCATTTGAAAAATATTCACCACTACAATCAAAATGCTACATTTCTATTTTAATACCTAACTACAGTTCCACATCTGCCTTATGAGTTTTAAATTTTTCAAAAATTTCATTTTTATTATTTTTCATTAAATAAACATAATCATATCTTGAATAATCATCGATGTATGTGACGTAGAATCTGCTACCGTCATAAGTTGTATGACTTTTAAGTCACAAACATCGTTATATATTACATCAAGCGCATTAGGTTTCCTTTCTATAGATTTAAAAGATTTTCTATGTATTTTTGCTTGAACACATATTTCACATTTACATATAGATTCAAATTTGCAATTAGAAATTGATCCTAGCTTATTCTTACTTTTAAGTAAACCATAATTAACATGTCATATTTGCTATAAATCAACATAATCAATAATATAAGTAAAAGTATTTTTTGTTAAATTCAACTTAATCATGTCATTACTAGAATATCTCTATCCAACGGACTTGCCGTTCTTGGATGATGCTAATAGTCATACTCATATGCTATCATGAATCCTTCTTTATTAACAAGGTATTCGTAGACTAGATTCTTAAAAATATCAAGTACATGAAACACAACTGCCAAACCAAGAACATTTCCAAAAGTAAATGGAAGCTCTATAGTGCCATTTCCAATTACTTTGCTGCGAACTGTTAACCCAAAAAATCATGGTTGAGTGTGAAACCACCAACCCTTTTTCTCAGAGCAAACAATATAGAGAATAAACGTAAAAAGAGTAGAAATAATAAAGAGACAAGAAGATTTTTATAGTGGTTCAGCTGTTAATGAAACCTACGTCTACTTTATAGCTTTTATTAGCAGACTGATGTTACAAGATTGATTTGGTTTACAATATTATTGAATCACCTAAGTTAGATCTAAATCACAAGTACTTAGAGGCAACTGGAGGATCTCAGTTGCCCCTTTGTGACTGTTGTGTGGGAGAAGAAGAGCGAAGAATAGTAAAGGCAGAGTTATAATAGCCAGTCCAAAGATCCTTTTCATGCTGCAGATAGGATGATATTTATAGGGGTTGGAGAAAAGTTGGGCCAAAGTCACTTTGCCAGAAGCCTGTAGTTATCATGCATAAAAAGCCCAAGAAAGTGTAAAGGTTATCGGAGCAAACTATGTGGATCGATGCTGATCCAATTGGATCAGATTGGTTAAGCATTTTTTATGCTTCGACTACTTGGCTACCATTCTTACTTCGTTTTGATGTTCTTCATGTGATTTCATAGCTTGTTGACTTATTTTGATAATGATTCACCTGTGAGCTAGATTGAACTATATTCTAAGTCAGATGAACCTTCACCTCTTAAACCTAGATGTTTGGAAGGCAACAAAATTGTTAAGTGAGCTTAGTAGAGGCATAAAGTCACAATGCAAAAGGAACGGAGCATATATGAGCAACTAATTCGGATCGATACTGATCCAATTGGGTCGAATTGGTTCCAATTAGAAAATTTTGTTTATTTTTAGGCTAAACTCTTTGGAGACTCTTGTCTTTCTTTTTTAGGCCTTTTAGTCAAGTTTTAAGTCGTTCTTTCTTAGCTTGAATGTTCTAACTCCTCTTGGATTCAGCTGGGTTAAAAACCCAGTTAAGATTTAGCCCAAGTGTAAGCTTTCATTGTGTAACACCCCCCTATCGGAAGGCCCAAAACTAATGGCTGAGGATGCTGCAGTCATCCATAGTTATTAATCCTCGACGACCAAATATAGTGGTGTTAGATTCATTGATACACAGAAACACATAAATATGGAAAATTTTAAAACATCAAACAAAATCAGATTCCATTTCAAAACATTTCCAATTCATTACATAATCCCAAAACCGCAAATCCCATTCAGATAATGTATATTTATTACAACACATGCTAAGAGCAAGACGTAAAGATGATCAGAGTATATATAGGAAATTTAACAACTTTGCCATTACAAACAACGCAGCGGAATTAAAAGAAAAGAGAACTCTAAATAGCTATCATGCCTCTTGCATGTCTCCGGAAGCTTATTCATCTAAAGAGGTACCTGAAAACCTCAACTCTCAAACTAATCAAAATCAATTGAGTACCCGAGAGAGTTTAAGGAAAAAACATAAACTTCGAGCCATACATAAAGCCTGGTATGAATAATAATCTACCATCTCAAATCATTTAGATATCCAGTGAGAGCACGCCGCTTAGCGGAACAGGTTTTTCCTTCAATAGTATCTCAAAACCTTTATAAAACCATATATTGTGCTCCCGCATCCACAATGGTTAAAAAAAAGTCATTCAAAGTATTATGATGATATGCAAATAGGTTAAAACATACTGGATTCCCCATCCATTGTTTAATTGACATCTTATCATATTTATAGTTTCTAGGGTCACTATTAACCTATTAGTTTTCATGGGTGCACTATGAACCTATTGGCCCCTACCAATTAACTTAACGCTACCACTCCTGTGAATTTAGTTGATTCATGGGTTCCCCTGAACCTATAGGTTACTCCAATAACTTCTTTTTTATCCTAGTTTTCATGGGTTGACTATGAACCTATTGGCCCCTGCCAATACCTTTTCTTCTTATCCTTGTTTTCATGGGTTAAGTAGGAACCTATTGACATATGTCAATAAATTAATCCGGATATAGTTTTCATGGGATTGCTATGAACCAATTGGCCTATGCCAACCATTCTTTATAACATAGTTTTCATGGGATCACTATGAACCCCTCTCCTTGACAACTTCCACTTTAAGATATCCTATATTCTTGTCTCCCTAACCTCTTGGATGCAATTCTACTCATCCGGATTTTAATCAATTTATATTCACTACTGGGTCAACTTAACTGGTACTTCTGTCCTTTGCCCCCAAAATGCAGTTATGGGTTCATTATAATGTGAATATATTTATATTTGAAGAAGCAAACATAACTACAAAACAATACCACAGTGGATTTAATGTCCTTGAAATACTTTTCATATAAAACATGGTTAATCCCTTTAAAATATAATTTTATTAAGGAAAGCTTCTTCATAAAATCATTTCAAAACTCCTTTAATATGGCCATGGGTTTTTTCTTTAAAAATGAGTTTGGGTTACAAAGCCGAAACCTTACTTTTGACTTCACTGGATACCCTCCTTCGAAAGCATATAGATCTATCTTTAAAATATTAGGCTCTTAGCTTTCAAACAATTTAAAACTTTTCGTTTGAAACCTTTCGAATGTATTAAAGTATCAACATTTAACTTTAAAAGCATAGCTTTGAAACCAATTGTAAGTACCCCTTTCGAAACCATTGGAAGTTACCCTTCCAAAATCATTGAAAGTCCCCCTTTCGAAACCGTTGGGTTTATACTTAAAATATTATTTAGGTCAATATGAATGTAGGCAAAAGTATCTTTATTGAAACCATCTTTTATTATATAAAAATATTGAGAAAACATGATGGCGTTGGCACTATCTCTTTCAAAAGCTTTAAACCATTTAAACCAACATTGAAGGATAGCATCGAAACCGCTTTTGAAGCTATTGCCTTAGAAACTCTTGGACCCTTTCGAAAGCATTTAGGAAGTGACTTAAAACGTCTTTTAAAACAAACACTACCTTTTGAAAGCACTGATGACTTCAATACCATCGAAACGCTAAAGAACGGCAGCAGGGCTTCGACTAGGTCGGAACCCCTTCTTTCAAAAACATTATTTCATAAGTAAAAGAACCCATTCGAAAGCAAACTTAACTTGATGGCAACCCCTTCGAAAGTTTTTAAAAACCACTTTAGAAATCATACGTTTCGACTCCTTCGAAGGCTTAAATAAAACAAAGGCAGACGCTTCCCTTTTTAAAATAAACCAAGGTATCAACCCCTTCAGAAGCCATGCTTTCGACACCTAAACTTTCGCCTTTCTCCAGTCCACTGCGTACCATCTTCATGATACCATGTGTATTAGTTTCAGCTTATTAGTTTTCGACTGTGTGAAGGCGGAAGCTCTGTGTCGAAAGGTACTTCTAAGTAGGCGAAACTCACTTTTCTAGGTAAACCTGTTTTACTACTGATTAAAGAAAACTTTTTTCTAACTAACCTACCACGTGTAAATAGAACATGAGTCGCCTTAACTTTTCAAATTATTTACTAAACTATCTGCCGCTAATTTCAGATCTAAACCATAGTTAAGTTAATTAAATAAGCTTTTCCATTAAGCAAAACTAATAGTGCAAAGAAGTCCCTCTTTAGAAGTAATTTACTTTGCATGGAAAATCACTTTGAAAAGATCTTAAAAATTCCAAAAATTCACTTTAATCATGTTATCTAACATATCAAAATATCAGACCCTAATTCTTAATGTATTTTTTGAAATAAATTTATAAACCAAATAACCATATTTTCCTTTGAAAATTCATATCAATCTTTCCATAGCTTAAAAAATTATCAAAATTAAAACTCAACTCCAAATTCATGTTTCATACAACATAAAAAATTTCCATGCCATTTAAACATCTACATAAAGAGGTTACCCTAAAACCATGTATAATCCCATTTAAACACTATTATTTAAATTAAACAAATGATATTCTAACATATCATCATCCAACGCACAATAAAAACGAATTTACCCTTAAATCCTAAAACATATGATTCAAAACAAGATAGAGATGGAATTATTATTCATCTTGATTTAGATAAGAAGATTAGATTGAGACTAATTTTCCCTAAGCTTGAATCTCTAGTTTTTAATTGAATTCCTCTTTTTAATGGCTGGCCCTTCTTTAAGCTTTTGGTTTGTGTTTTTAAAAATAACGTGAATGGGAATGAAATGGTAGGAATGAAAATATATAAGGGTAAGGGTTATGGGCGACAAATTTCTAATATAACCTTATGTATTTAATTAACCTAAAGACCATTCTTAAGCTCGTTTAATTATTTCATTATGCACAGCCTTAATTAAATTAATTTAAATCTCAACCCCTTTATCACTTAAAATTTACATTATTCTATTTAATGTATCTAATTAAATCTTCTGAATAATGTTATCAAAAATTAGGGGTGTGACAACAAGTATGCTATGGAATTGACTATCTCTGGGTCTCGATTTTAAGGATTTTCATTGATTGTGTTGAGCTATCTCATGATATGTCGATAAGTTATTCAACTTTTAATATGGATCTTCATTGCTTGTCATTACTCAAAAATTTGGATATGAGTTTTTCAAGGATGTATACGAACATCAAGGAGGTCATGCTGGAGAAATTTGGTATGCATTGTTGAAATGATTCAGATCGGTACCGATCCGATTGGGTTAGATCGGTACCGATTCGAGTGCTTGCATAATTTTTGCCAAAGGATATTTTCTAATATTAACTTACGAACCAATCCGACCAAGTCACTTCACTTTTGGTCTTGCTTCATTCGATCCAAACCCTCAGTGAGTCAATCCGAGCATCTCATCCACCAAGGAACTACCACTATTGACTTTTACCACCAGCACTTCTAACTACCGCCTTCGAAAACCGTCTCCAATGATACGAGCAAGGAACTGCTGCCAAAGCTTCTATCTCCAGGAATACTATCGATCTGATCCGAGTGAAACTCTAGTTTTAGGTCTCCCTAAACTAAGATCGATTTATCTTCTCCAATTTGAAGGTTGGTAGCATGGATTTTGGCTTTTTACTTCATTAGCGATTGATGATGAAGTTGTGTTGGTGATGAATACAATGGAAGATTCGAGTTGACTGTGACTTTATGGAAGAAGATATAAAGTCGAGTCTTGAATTTTTCATGAAACAAAGCTAGAGTTTTGCCCTAGTACTTGACATGTTTTGCTATCTTCATCCATAGAGTCAAAATTGACTTGCACCGAGTTACACAGTTGATCCCGGCAAAGCATCTTACAGATTGATTTTTGTTTTAATGGAAGGTGATAATAACTTAGGGTAGCGTCTTGCGTGCAGCTCATGTTGTTATCACCTTCCAAAGAACTAAAACCGACTTATGCTGAGAATTCTTTACTTGATTCAGACCCATCAATCTATATTTACCCGCTTCAGATTAGTCCTATCATTGCACAGTCGATGCACCTAGAATAGGAATTGCTTTCCATGTCGCTTGATAACATACCCATTATTGATCATTGATCGATAATGGGTGAGTATAGAAGAAATTAAGTTAACGGGTGATACGGATCACTCTTTCTGGTGTGAATAAGCCATCTTCACGGAATGGTTTATTCAAAGCATTTACAAGACCAGACCTATTCTCACTTAGATTTCACATCAAACACACTCACAGTTAACATTTGAAATTCGATCGATGATTGGCACACATTAATTATCTCTTGGATTTCAAGCGTTAACCCTGCAAGGGTCCATAGTTTAGTTATTAAGCATACTTAATCATTTTGAACACAAGCTTTCTTATATCGAATGATGTGCAAATCTTCTCGGCACAAATTAGTTGAGGGGAACTCACCTCTTTCTGAAGTGGAGTCATTATCGATCCCAGGAAGATCTACCGCTTCCATAACTTTAGGTCAATATGGTCATCTGATTCCCATCGTCAATCGCACTCCTCCTAAATTTAGAATCATCCCTGATCCTCCGAAGAAAGCTCCTATAATTCTTACACATACAATGTTGCGAAGCATTTTCTTGTGATATGGTATCCTAAAGGATGATGTACTTCTACCATCAAGAGGAGAATTTACTTATAGGCCACCTTCTAAATACATGACTTACCACTGATATATGCGCATTTATAGTGCGATGCCCTTGTTCAGATCACTTCTTAATGACAACACATCAAAACATATGCTTTGCCCCATTCTAGATTCTTCCAAATGGATATGCTATACTGACAGCTTATATGTTCAGTTCATGCGGATGCTTAATCGTGCCCCGAGCTTCGCTAGGCTGTAGTATCTTCTATTGTTTAAGAATAGAGAGGCTAATCCATCACTTGTTTATATTGAAGTGCAGCGTAGTCGAAAAGTTATGTTGGATCTTCCCAGTAAAGTTCCTTCATTTAAGAATCGGTTCTTTTTTGCTAAGTGTCTACAAGGATTCAGCCATTTATGGACTACAGGGTTTAAGTCTCCTTCACCATGCTTGGAGTTTCCTTTAATTGCTATAAGTTTTCTGAATGGTCATACATTCCTTGCAGTTCTTACAAAAACTAATAAGGCTCTGGCACTCGTCATCGTTCTTAGCACTTTGAAAGCGGTCGATGCTCAAGAGTCCACGATTAGATTCTGCTCACAGATGAGAACCTTCGTCGATGTGGGCTTTTACCTCTTGGGAGAGCCACTGGATTCATTAGCGCTCCTTTCCACTCTAGAGCTAGAACCTGTTCAGTTTCCTCTTCCCATGACTCTGGTGAAGATGATGGTGTTGATGATGAAAAAAGCGGCCCATCCGATGGATCAGAGAAGACCCCTGAGGAGATCCAAATTCAAGTCGAGGCCATTAGTCCACCAAAAATGCCATCAATTTCAGAAGAGAAAGAGGAAGATTTTATCCAACGGAAGGGTAAGGCTTCACTTATTAAAGAGAAGAAAGAAGGAGAAATCAATGAGGAGCATCCTCTAAATGAGGAATAAATAGATTGGGACACTAATAAGGATGACGTCGAATTAGGAAATAAGGCCTCGAAATCAAGCCCTGGTCATGCTCCCTCACCTTCTTTGAAAGAGATTATTGAGGAAGCTTCTCCTAAGATTGAGCCTGTATCCAGGTCTCTGTCCGAAGGTGCAGACATTGATTTGGGAGATATGAGTAACAATTTTGTAAATATGCGTGACTTGATGGATGAGTTTACTTTGGAAGGGTTACCTTCCCAGTCTACTCAGATCATCCCTGCAGGAAGCAATGTTTTGACATTATTTGGTAACCAATCTAGTTTGTATATTTTACTAGGGTCGTTGAATTACAAAACACTTCACTAGGATCACACACTTTATATTATTATTATGTTAGGATGTTTTAGTTCATCAAACCCATTTTTCCTAACTGATTGCTGCAGGAATCATGTCTTGTGGTCTTTATTTTAATCTTGATCGAGCTTTGGAGTCTCAACATTTGCAGAAATACTCTTCAATATACCATGCTCCCCGAGAGACCGACGAGAAGAGGAAAAGAAGGAAGGAGAGGGAGACGAAAGAGCATCGCCATGCCAAGAAAGATCAAGGTAGAGATAAGAGAAGTGGATACAAAAAGAGGAAGAGCCCGACTGAGTGGGAAGATCGGTCAAAGAGGCTAGAAAGAGACTAAGAATGAGAATCCACTTCACAGCCCCCTGCTTCCACTAGGATAAATGTCCTTGCTTCTAGTTCCATGACCTCTTTTACACATACTGTCATGGCTGACACTCCCCACATTTCTAGGAGTGCGCCTTACATTCTTCCTGTTAGTCTTTAGCATCTACAAGCTGCATTCCCTAATTTGTTATTAAAGGGGGGATTATGTTTGATAAGCCCAATTTGTAGTCAGTTCCTGTCAAATCTTATTCACCCTATTTCCAAGATATTCAGAGCGGTTTGGAGAAAGCTGAAGGGTGAGAAAAATTATGCCTATAGTTGTCCACTGTTAACCGAAACAACTACCAGGAAATGCTCTCATTTGAGTTCAAAAACGATGATTACAAGAAGCATCTCACAGATCGCGATGCAAAGATTGAGAGGCTAAAGAAAGAGAGAGATGATGCCTTCAAGAGCAAGAGCAAAAGTGCTTCTTTGTTTAAGGAGCTAAAAGAATCCACTACTGAGCCACAATCATATTTCAATATGAGATAAAGAAGTTCCATACGAATGAGGTGACTTTAAAAGAAAAGTTAAGGATAAGTGAGATGATGGTTGAGATATAGAAGAAAACCATCGTTAAGCAAGCTCAAGAACTTGTCTCTCTTCATGAATGAGTTCCGAATTTGGATGCTAAGAAGATACAGCTGACGGTAGAGAAGGCTAACATGGATGTCGGCTTTTTAGAGCTTCAACATATATTCACAAAGGAGATGGAAGGCTTGGACATTACTATTTTGGGCTTCTGTGTCAACACCATGCTGCATCAGTGGAGTTTTAGTTACTTGGGTCCGTTGTTCCTTTGTACGCTTCCCATAGTCTGAGATGAGATTCTGGCTCGATTTCAAGACATGGGTGGCGGTTTTATCGAAGAGGAGTTCATTCAAGCATATCTGAATGAAGAGTCCCTCCAAGCTTTAGGGGAGGGCCAGGAAATCTTAAGACAGGAGGGGGAACGAGAAGTTATTGATGCCACGGTCATCGCTAAGGCTATAACCGGGCATTATCGTTCAGGCCTTGGCGAGACATGTTCATATCTTCACGTTGATGAGGGGATCGTTTCTACTTCTCCTATGATTATGCAACCATCAAAAGCGGGCAACAGCAAGGGCTTCAAATTTGTGGTGCATGAATAGACCCTCATTGTAGGTAATTTTCTTATGTCTCCCGTGTTTGAACACTTTTAATTTATGCTAGATGAAATTGTCGAGATAACCGACCTTTATTCTGATATTATAGATCAACCCTCTCTTTCTGCCGAGTTACCTCCTCCTTACGGTACCAGTACTACTGCCAGTTTGACTGCATCAACCATCGTCTCTTCATCTAGCTTGCAGCCCGGTTCACATTCTGAGGAAAATTCAGCTGCATGGTTTGGATGACCACTCTGTATCTTAAGAGGAGGGTTTGGTAGCTACTGACACATGGAAGCAAATGGATCAAGCTAACCAACCAGACAAAGTAGAGACCAAGCAGCTAAAGTTCAACTAGAAAATGATAGTGGTGAAGTAGGAGAAGGTGGAAGAGAAAAAAAAGGTTGTCAATGAGTTCTTAGAAATCCTGCAAGCACAACGACAAAGGATGTTATGCAAGTGGTAATGTTTCATAAGGCGAGATCACCTCGGGCGGGGAGAAGCTTGAGAAGTTGCCGATCGGAGGTGGGAAAGGTGGCGTTGGAGGTAGTGACAAGAACCTATGATCTGTTGTGTATCCATGAAGTGGAGCTTTTGCTTTTTGGTCGCTTTTTTATAAGTGCGAACTCTTCACTTACCATTTCTTTGAATTGCGGCAGTAGTGTTTGTATTTTCTTTTCTTTGGTCAATATTGTTCGGGTACGGCGCCCGTAGTTTGTTGTTACATGAAAAACGTTATAAGTAATCTAGCTGTTGAAATTTTGATTATAACTTCACTTTTCTACTTATCTACATTCCACGCACCATTTCCTTTTATACCACCATTATTTTACACAGCATGATGTTGTAAATGTGAGTAGCCGTTGATATTTTTCCTATCTGTTTTATTTAGTCCCACAATTACTTCCAAAATTCTTCGTTTGGGGTAATGGAACTGTGAAGTTATTGCTACTTTGGTGAGTTAGTGAGTGTGTGCCTCCTAGCCCATGGGACTATTTTCTCCAAACACTTGATACGAGACTGAGTGCCCCTTATGGTCTTCGGAATGCCCTCATTCAGATTTTTACTACAGCTCCTATCTTTGGTAACTTGGGGATTTATTATCCTTATTTTAGGTATCCAATTTTGATTTCTGACTTGAGATATCCATGAAATTTTTTAGTGGCCTTACGGCGAGTGATGTATGCACTTAAGAATTTTACTAAGTGATTGGAGATGCCAGAGCAACACCGACTACCTGAAATATTGTTAAATGATTCCATCGCAATGTTGACGTTCAAGCTATTATGCACACGTGTTGCTCCTTGGAGTGCTATTTCCTTAGCTCCATAGGCAGTGCATGGCTTTTTGTGATATGAGATTTCCTCGTCTGTGGATGCAATTTTGCCGATCCAAGTAATCGTGTGCGACTTACGAAATACGCACAGTGGGATCGAGGCTAGCCCCATCGTAGTTTTGCAAACCAAGAATTATTGCACGACTTATGAAATGTGCAGCTTTCTTAATCGTGTTTGCTTGGACGTGATTTCAAAATCCAAAAGATGGTGCGCAGCTTACGAAATGCGTGGTTTGGATTCTGACCTTCTTGGTGTCACCGGAGCAACACTGATTCTTAAAAGACAAGGACTGAGTTCCGTTGATCCAATGATTTGAGTTTATTTTCTTCCATCGATTCGGCATGTAAATGGGGCGTACTTAAGCATGGCCACTAGCTCAAGCAATGATCAGATGGTTTTGAGTCGATTTGACCCCATCAACTTAGCAGGTTACTTATGCGAACACAGTTTCATTGGTTCAGAAGGCAAAGAAATTTCATTAATTAAAATAAAAGTTGGGCAAGTTCTGCCTATTTATAATGCCTCCAGTATCCTGGGATGGCTTATTTGTATAAAATCGGAAATATATAAGATAGTCTTACAAAAAGTAATGATCCAGCGATTCGCTATATCAAGCACAGGGAATTTGGGTTCCATCAACGGTTATTAGTTTGAACGTGCCATCCCCTAGCTTCTAGCCAATCACATAAGGTCCTTCCAAGTTTGGTTCGAATGTTCCTAGTATAGGGTTGACCTGTTTGAGGACAAGGCCTCCTAATTCGAAGGTACGTTATCGACCTTGGAGTTGAAATGTTGTGAGACCCTTTTCTGGTAAGTGGCAGTCCTTAACTCGGCTTCTTCTCGCTTCTCATCGACCATATCGAGTAGGAGCCGCTTATTCTGCTATTAATTGAATTTTCACCTTCGATGAAAAGGGAACTCTAGTTCGACCGAGATCATTTCTTCTGAACCATATGCCAGGGTGAACGAAGAGCGACCGGTTGTAGATTTGTGTGTTGTTCTGTATGCCCATAGTGCAAGTGGAAGCTCATCAACCTAATTTCCTTTAGCTTTAGTTAGCCGCATTTTGATGGTGGCCTTGACGATCTTGTTTACTTCCTCTACTTTCCTGTTTGCTTGCGGATGTGCAATAGCGGAGAAGCTTTTCTCGATTCGAAAGCGTTTGCAAAAGTCTTTTAATTCAACGCTTTCAAATTGAGTCCCATTATCCGTAATGATTTTTTGTGGCACTCAGAACCTGCAAATAATGTTTTTAGTGAGAAAGCTAACAGCTTTCTTTAAGGTAATTGTGGTCAGCGGTTCCTCTTTGGCACATCTGGTGAAGTAGTCAACAACAACGATCGCGTATTTGGCTCCTCCTTTGGTTATCAGCAATACACCAATCAAATCGATTCACCAAATCACGGATAGCCATGAGATTCACGCACGTATTAGCTCCTCTGAATGTGTTCTCTTGATCTTTGCCAAATCTTTGCCATTAGTCACGCCGTTTGTCATAGTATATTGCATCGCGGTTGACCGTTGGCCGAAAATACCCATATCGAAGAATGTTCTTTACAAGGGTTTGCCCCCCCAAGTGTGTCTTCGCAGTCGCTTTCATGAACTTCCTTAAGGATTTTCTGAGCTTCGTTATTGGTCACACACCTATACCTAGGGTAGAGAAACCCCTTTAGTAGAGTATTCCATCCTGTATTTCAAACTGCGTTGCCTTTTGAAGGAGCTTTTTCTGTTGATTCCTATCCTCGGGAAGTGTTCCTCTGAGCAGATAGTCCTTGATCGATGTCATCCATGTCTCTAGTTCTTTGGTTATTTCAAAAATTCAATTGATATCTATCTCACCTATACTTGGGGATGTTAGAGTTTCAACTGGGACCAGTCCCATTGATTGAGCTTCTCCAAAGATGGCCAGTTTAGCTAGATAGTCCATCTTCATGTTTTTTTCCCTCAGGATATGAGCTATGGTGTAATTCTTAATGTCGTTTAGCAATTCCTACACTATGGATAGATATGGGGGGACGTTCTCTCCCTGGGCTTGATATTCACCTTTTACCGATAAACGACCAGTTGAGAGTCGCTATAGATATGTATGGACTTTAACCCATGTTCCTTTACAACTTTTAGTCCGGCTATTGATGCGTCATATTCCGCTTCATTGTTTGTTGCAGGGAATTCACAGTGTAAGGCGTAACAAACGGATCATCCTTTGGGAGTTTCAAGCACGACTCTTGCCCCTGAGCAAAGTTGTATGATGTACCACCGACGGACAATCTTCGGCGTGTTTTCACTTATGGAGTAATTTCTTCTTCATCCCTGAAATAGGATAGACAAGGCCATCACATATTTTGGTTGTGTCTTGTGAAGCCTAAACTGGTCAAGGAATTTTTTTGCTAATTCATTAAAAGTGGAGTTGGATTTTTGAGGGAGCCTGATGAACCACATAGAAGCAATTCCCTTTAGGAAAATAGGAAACATCTACATCGAACAGCATTAGAAGCATTTGCTCCATCCATGTACCTACTATAATTGTACAAGTGAGGTTTCGAATCTCTAATTCCATAGTAAGATGGAATAGTCAGCATAGTAAACTTTTTAGGGCACCATTCGTTCAAAATGTCATCGGCCAAGGGAGTCCAGCTTAGAGCGGATCCCCATCCATCATCTATTCTATCCTTACTTTCGTCCATCAAGTGCTTGATCATATTCGCAATATGTGCCTCTATTGTCCAATAATCCATGGGTTGAATGTCAACGACTATCCAAGTGTTTGATTTGGCAAACAATCTTGGTAAGTGGGTTGAAGCCTAGGCTCTTCTGTCTTCGTGAGAGCCACTCCCTCGGAGTTCCGTTGACTTGCGGTTGGTCGAGAAGGGGCAATCTAGGCCTCCCTGTGGTATTGAGTGCATTATAATTTTCTTCCAAATTGTCGTCGTCAAGTTACTCACCATTTTCAGCATCGGAGAGATCCACTGCTATATCTTCCCGTAGGATTTTTGCCCCTAGATTTAAGTTCGTAGCATGTTGCTTTGTAGTTAGCGGAGTGCTTGTGTTTCCTTCTACGATGATTCTTGCATCTCCATCCACCACTTCTTTCTACTTCTACTTTCTGTTTCTTTTGTTTCGGCCAAAAAGGGAAGAGTTTTTCTACTTCATAGTAGTCATGGGTTCTGGCATAGTTCTAGGAGTAACTAGTGAATGCAAGGTTAGGAGGGCATTTAATTTTTCCATAAGAGATTTTTGGATGTTCTTCATCTTTTAATTGATTTCATCAACCATCTTATTCAATTCCCCTTTAGTGATGACTTCATGCTGGGTAGAAGGTCCCGGCACTGGACCTCCTGTGTTAGCTTTAGAATTTGCTCTGATTAATGGATTATTAGCGTCGTTGACTTTAACTTGCTGAGGATTGTTCTTTTTTCTAGCAATAAAAGCTCCTATGGATCTTTCGGAAGCACTTCTCTTTCTCCCCACCATTGATCTTCAATGGCAAGTTTCAAATTTCCTGGAGCTGAGTTGATGGATCTAGTTTCTAGATCTGGCGGATCCAAAGAGGAAATCTAGATCTTTGCCTGAGTTCGATTCTCAGTAAAAGCATCAAAATGTTAACCCAAAAAATGGATCAACACCCTAGGTTGAGTGTGGAAGCACCGACCCTGTTTGTTAAAGAAAACAATATAGGGAATAAATGTAAAAAGAGCAAAAAAAAAGTAAAGTGACGAATTTTTTTTTATAGTGGTTCGTCTATTAATGAAGTCTATGTCCACTTTATAGCTTTTATTAGATGACTGCTGTTACAAGATTGATTTGATTTACAATATGATTGAATTGCCTAAGTTAGATCTAAATCACAAGTGTTTGAAGGCAACCAGAGGATTTTAGTTGCTCCTTTGTGACTATTGTATGGGAGAAGAAGAGTGAAGAATAGTAATGGCAGAATTGCAGCAGCCAGTCTAGAGATCACTTTCATGTTGCAGATTGGATGGTATTTATAGAGGTTGGAAAGCACTTGGGCTAAAGCCACTTTGCCAGAAGCCTGTAGTCGTCATGCAGAGGAAGCCCAAGAAATTTGGAGGTTATCAAAAAAAACTATTCGAATCGGTACCAATCCAATTGGATCGGATCGGTACCGATTTAAATAGTTAAGCATTTTTGATGCTTTGATTATTTGGCTGCCTTTCTTACTTCGTTTTGATGTTCTTCATGTGATTTCGTAGCTTGTTAACTTGTTTTGATGATGATTCACCTATAGACTAGATTGAACTATTTTGAATTAGATGAACCTTCACCCCTTAAGCTTGGACATTTGGAATGCTACCAAACTTGTTAAGTGGGCTTAATAGAGGCATGGAGTCATAATGCAAAAGGAATGGGGGATATATGAGAAACTAATTTGGATTAGTACCAATCCAATTGGCTCGGATCGGTGCCGTTCCGAAAATTTTGCTTATTTTTAGGCTAAACTCTTTGGAGACACTTGTCCTTCTTATGACTTCCGTCAAGTTTCGAGTCATTTTGGCTTAGCTTCAACGTTCTAAATCCTTTTGAATTTAGTTGGGTTCAAAACCCTGTTAACACGAATATTATTTAACCCGTTAACTTCATTTCCTTCTCCACTAACTTCTTCATAGGTCTTGTAGAGAGTAGTCTTTGCATATATGAATGATTGGTCCAGTATAAAACCACCAATTATTTTCTATGCCACCAACGGAGCTTGCTTCTTGCATTATAGCCACAAGTGCTTCTTTGACCATATTTTCTTTCAGTTATTTCTTTCATTAACGACATTCAAGAGCATAGTGATCGGGATTGTTATAGAAATAACAAGCACCTTTCATTTTATCTTTCGTGGGATGACCTTTCATCTTAAACTATGTTTCATTCTTAGGCTTTAATATGTTTGTTAATTCAATATTATCAACCCTAGAATGGAATCCGGTTTGTGGACTATCATTTAGTTCTCTTTTATGAGAGTCCTCTTCTATAAGAAGGTGATGTTGTAAACTCTCTAAATCATAATTCATTTCTACATGCTCCAATTCTTATTGTCATTTGGAAAAAAATAAAGGTCTAGAAATTATGACTTCAACTATGAATGATTCAGGAAGATCAATCTTGTCATTTTTGAGTGTATCTATTATATATAATATATTTCTAACTTGCCCGATAATGGACTTATTTTCAATCATTTTAAAATCTATAAAACTACATACCAGGAATTCCTTATTACTGGCCTTCGGTATTTGATGTTTTTTTTCTAATTTTATCTAGAGTGCTTTTGTTGTTTCTAGGTTTCGATTTGCATTGTAGATGGAAGTAGATGGTGCATTAAGAATGTGTCCTCTACGTTGGAATAGGGGCAGCTTGTAGTGGAAATTATTGGTGAATTTCAATTTTTTACCCTATTGGACTTTTATTAGGCCTATGAAGTCTAATTTATTTAAAATATTTCTAAATATTATTTAAAAAATATTCTATTTTATTTAAATTATAAATTAAATAGTTTTATTTGATTTATATGTTGATATATAAATAGCTCTCTGTGCATGTACGTATCATACACACATACGCGTGTGCACACACACGCGCACACACACACGCACACACGCACACGCGCATATATCTGTGTGCGTGTGTAACATATCGATCTGTGCAAGGTATAATATGTCTGCGTATTGATGTTGAGATTTACATCGCAACAGATATGTTAACTCATCCATTATGCAAATATATATCGTTTAAATATATGTATACACACACACACACTATTATTTATATAGAAATATTATATATATATATATATATTAAATTTTTGTTTAAATAATGTTATAAAAGTATAAGTATATATATATGTGTGTGTGTGTATACATAATCATGAGAATAAAATATTAATATTATGTACACATATTATATAATAGATTTACGTAAATATAAAGAATTTATTTATGAATATTAAAAATTATAAAACCATAAGTAATACATATAAATATAATAATGATTTTTAAATATACATACATATATGTATATATATTAATTTATACACACGCACACTAATATATGCATAGCAAAATATACGTATGTGTGTGTATGTATTAATAAAATAGTAAAAATAATTTTTGATAAACATAAAATACCAAGTCTTGTGCATGGCTCAGCAATTTTTTTTAATTTTTAAGTATAATTTTATTAAGTATCTATTCAAAAATTACTAAAATATTAATTCAAAATTATTTCAACATTTAAATTTCTAGTAAATCTTAAGTGATAATTTATGCTTTGAAATTTAAAACAACTTTAAAATAATTTTTCTATTTTCGCCCGAAATTAGATGGTTAATTTAAAAGTAAAGAAATGTTTTTTTTATTTTTGGCCAAGAGCTTCTTTAGTACTTTTATAATTTTACAAAATGTAAAATATAATTTTCATAACATATTTGAATTAATATAATTTATTTATGTAAAAAATAATTTAAATAATATTAAATAATAAAAAATATTATTTATATATATTTTTCACTTTGAAAAATTATTATTGCTTTATTCCTTCATATAAAATTATATGACTATTTTTTGATTGATGTATGACGTTTTATCTAATTATAAACTATATACATCAATTAAAAAATATATATATTAATTTAGTAAAATATAAAAAATAAATTCCATTTTGAGTCGTACTATTGTGAGATATATATTTGAGAGAAAAAAATATTTTTAATATATATGTCTGTATATACATACATGCAACCAAACAGCTTTTTGACAACATTACTTGCATATCAGAATCAACACCCAACTAACTATAGAATATACATACATAATAAAATATAACAATTACGTATCAATAATTGTAATTTGACTAAAATCATACCTTAATTCCAAAGCATTGAAGACTACCTTGAAAAGCCTATTTCTGACCTGACACTATTTTCGATTCAACAAAGAGTTACTCCTTGAACAGTTAACTACCAGCTATCGGATAGCAATCGAATTTGACTTGACTTGAGCTTGATGAGATGAATGGACCAGAGATGTTTTTCGGATAGCAAGGAATAGAGGAGGAGACAGCAAAAGATCCTATACAAATTAAGTTAGTTAGAGATGCTTATATAGTGGATAGAGAGGAGAGAAGTGTGAATCTCATCTCAACTCATTCTCCTCTAATCACAACCATCTAAAATCAAGCCTTTCTAACCTAATTTTAACTGCCTATTCCCCTTAGTTGCTTTTGGAAATATCAGTCCTATGATGTGCCTTAAAACCATTTTAAATCCAAACAAAATATGATACAATTAA
This sequence comes from Allium cepa, assembly GCA_030765085.1. Taxonomy (NCBI): domain Eukaryota; kingdom Viridiplantae; phylum Streptophyta; class Magnoliopsida; order Asparagales; family Amaryllidaceae; genus Allium; species Allium cepa. Next base: position 270,684,045 of record CM060929.1, read on the forward strand.
ATATAATTTAAAACCATTTTAAGTCCAAATTAAATATTATAAAATTAAATTTAATCATTTATCGATATCATATATCGATCGATATATTTATAACTATTATAAATATTTCCAATAATATTTATTCATCAAATCATAATCCAATTTTACAAATAATTATTCATAAATATTAATTAATTTATAACAATTATAAAGTAATTAAATTATTTGGTCAAAGGAGAATTAATCATTTCGATTGCATGACTTGTTAGGTTCAAATTTGATCAGCGATTAATATCGAACTATTTGAATATTAAAGTTCACACTTCACTTAAAAAGTGGTGTGATATTTTAGTCAAATTTATCGCTTACTTAGTTTCGGTAAAATCCAATTTTACTTTGTTAAGCGTTACTCGGTTGTGACTTTTATTTACACCAATTCTCTTCGTCAAAACTATATCACTTTGAACTTATGAAATTTGGTAATAGTTAAAATTCCAATATCGTTCATGTTCAACTCTATAGTCCAAACAGAAAGTCATTGGTTTAATAATAACAATTATTATTAACCGAACTACTCTGAACAGAGACTTAGATTTTAAGTTGACTTGAGCTGACCATGATACTAACCCCATATAACTGAGGAGACAAATCCTCTCTTGAATAGTGCTTCACTTCCAATGTTTCTACTTAACCCAACTATAGTCACTCAATCGACGTCGTACCATGATTTAACTATAATCAAAGCGGAACTTTCATAACAGTATTCTCAAGTCGAGAGAACTGTGTAAATCAGTCACACCAATATTTTTGTCTGACCTTAGTTATATTAACCAACATAAGATTATTGAGTGGTTCATTCCATAATTATCCAATAACTATCAAAACGTAACCCTTAGTGCCGCCCAGTATTCATGAACAACATACTGCCCAACATTTGAAGAACGTTACATACTCTAGTCTTAACGAATATATCAATATCTAGTCTCGAGGTATCTTGACTAAGAATATATAAAATGATATTTTTGATTTCATTGTGTTAAATTACCATGGTTACGATGCTCTGTAACTACTATCAAAAAATATACCATTTATGGATTTTATATTATATATAATTTCAGTTAAATTAATTAATACAACACATTATATTAAGTATATAATAGAAAGAAAAACACATTATATTAAGTATATAATAGAAAGAAAAACACATTTTATTTTGAACAAGATTGGTTATTGAGTTAGATATATATATAAAAGGTTATATTTCCACTATGGCATACATGTACCTAACTTAATCACTATATACGGAAAGTCCTATTCTTTGCGCTTTGCGCATTTCTTCTTAAGCCCATCATTCTTTGTAGAAGTTTTTTCAGGTATTTTTCTCCCAGCCATCTTTTAATATATAGAATAGTTGGATGATGATAAGAAAGAACTTCATGGTCGCTTTCCATCGAATGAAAGTATCCCCATCAAGCAGCTCCAATTAAGCAATGTGATTATTCATGACTTGCATCACATTGATGTTGCTTAAGCCATGCATAGTTGAGATAATTGTCTTCAAGTGTGAATTGAAATATTTAATGGTTCAAGTGTGATGATGATGCATATTGTACTTTTGACTTCAAGGATCTTTGTATAAGATTCTTTTAAACGATAATTCAACGCCCCTAGTATAAAATGGTTATTGAATTATTGACTTTAGAATTTAATGAAGCACTTTAATAGTATATACAGATTCAAATTGTACTATTTTGATCTGAAAAGAACACTCTTTTAATCGGAGATTGATGATACAATAGAGGAGTTCAGCAATGAAGAAGAAGAAGAAAAAAAAAATCATGAGTTTGAAACAATTTTCCTACCTAATTCAAAAGTTGCGTCTATTGGTTTGCAAAAGTTGTATCTTCGGTCGTCATTTGAGTTCAAATTATATGTGGGCTTGTAAATAGGTTGAACAGTTTCATTTAACAAAATCTATGCAAAAATATAAATTAAACCCGACTTGATAGAACGGTGGCGGCACGCGCATGTTAGGATGCATGGGTTGTCTTTTCAATCAAAGAGAAAACATTTAGATGCCCAAATGACCAGCCTCTTCATGAGAATGCTATATTTAAACAAATATATTAGTACATATATTTGTTTATTTTGAAATCAACTATTTGGTTCAAAGTTGGGTCAATTGCTTTGTGACAGCCTTATCTCCCCCCATCAAATTGTAGATGGGCTTGTAAACGAGTGACTTTTAATAAAATCTATCCGAAAATATAAATCAAATCTGGCTCGGTTGGACGACGATATCATGCGCATGCCAAGATGCATGGCCTCTCTCCAAGCAAGAAAAAAATTTGAATGTCCAAATGGCTCAACCTCTTCATGAGAATCATATAGGTAAACAGATATAGGACTACAATTTCTACAATTGGGACTAATTTGTCTCATTCTATTTCTTTCTTCCTACTTCCAAAACAATAATCAAAACCCTAATATTTTGAAAATACCCCATAAACAATTACGTTTGTCCAATAAGCTACAATTATTATTTATTAATGCTAACAATAAAATTGATTTTCAACATTATTACCACTTGTTTTGGATTCGTATTTTTTGTAGCCTTCCATAGGTTTTTATAAACATGTTACAAGAATATTGAATAATTTTCTTCTTACATTTATATTTTTGAAGTAGGCTTTTAAAAAGATTTATTTTTAATTTTATTTCAATTATGTACAGTATTTAACATTACTTTTTCGAGACAAGTACTTCTAGTACGTATGTTTAAGAAGTTGAATTTAAGACGATTTAGACCGAAAGAAACACCTCTAAGAGTTCATGGGCTCTTTTATTATTTTGATTTATTAATAATTTATCATCGTATAAGTTAAATTTTTATTCCACAATTATTTGAATAAATTTTACCTAGCTTATACGACAGTTCTTATATTACTCGAAGATTTGTTCATATATATAGTTTGGTTTTAGGTAAGTTTTATGATTCAAATTCAAAGCACTCATTTTAACCGTATACCTCATTTTAAACTTTTTATAAATCGTGATTTTTTGACACATGCAATGCACATGCATATAATACCCCTTATATAATTGTATAAAATTATTAAATTTTAATTTTGATATAGCTTTGATAAGTAAAAGTTGAAAATTATGAAGAAAAATATTATTTGTGACCCCTTATATAATTGTATAAAATTATTAAATTTTAATTTTGATATAGCTTTGATAAGTAAAAGTTGAAAATTATGAAGAAAAATATTATTTGTGTATTTAAATATTCATTTGAACTTGTGAGGATTTGAACTCTTTGCCCCTTGGACAATATCAGTGAGCGAAACCTTTTAGTGTCAACGTCATAATTGAATGTACATACATCCCCTAAAGCAAGTATGGAACACTTGTTGTAATAAAATGAATCATTTGTTGTTACGTGCTACCAAGTGTGTGTGTATCCTCATATTCTTTAAGATTTCTCATGGAATTAATAGAAATTCAACGTATGCACTTACTCTAATACAATGCGAACTGTCTCCCGCCTTTTGGCAAAGTTGGGATATCAAGGAAATGACTGAAAACCAAGGATATCGATGAATTTTTTCTGACTCTGGATCAGGCTACAATTGATAAGACACGACAAGCGAAGCCATGAAAGCCAGCATTCCAAATTTCAAGTTAATCCGAGTTAGTATGCTCAAGTTATGGTCGATGCAGGTTGGAGGAAATAGCCTCATTTTCGTATCCATCAATAGGCCACAATTCGAATCGATCAGGTTTGTATCCATCAACAAGCCTTAGTTCGCATCGATTGACTTCGAATCCATCACAGGTAGCGCGCTTCATATCGATCGGCCAATGTCTATTTCGTATCCATCATAAAGGCATTTGTTCGAATCCATCAGGATGTGTCATTTCGTATCCACCGAGGGAACGCGTGGAAATTGTACAATTCGTATCCATCAAGGCTCGTTTTATCCGTATCGATCAGTTGAACCTTACTTCGCATCCATCATGGAACCATTGTTCGTATCCATCGAGTTGAAGCAACTCGAATCGATACGAACAAGGCCGCACGATCGATATTGCTCAGCTACTTGGTTTGATACGAACAGGGCCACATTTTTCGATATGAACGAAGCTACTTCCATCGACACGAATGAGTCAACGGTCATCGATACGAACATGGTGAAGTTCAAGGGATGACTCGATCAACTCGGCGTATAAGGTGGATCGATCCGAAAAGTGCGCGCCACGTCGCCACCTGGTCACGTGCAACCATCGATTCGAATTGATGGATTCGAACTATACAGCCTTCTAAAAAACTGCATCTCGTATCGATCATAACTTGAGATCCACAAGTCCAAATGCTATGAAATTTTCCCAAGAGCTAACGTACAAGCTAAAAAAGGTTCACACCAAGTTTCGGCTCCATTGGACAAAATCTTGATCGATACGAATTACATTCGTATCTATCACAGATCGAGTCGAAACTTCCCAGGATCGATCGTGTGGGCCCACTCACGTGTCAGAAGGAGTCTCCCAAAGTTTGAGTGAGCGATCAGCCTCCTACGCCTATAAATAGAGCCCAGAGCCTACAGAAGAAGGATCTTTTGATTCTGAAGCACCCAGACTCTGCCGGATTCGCCTTTGCACTCTACTACTGTTGTTGTACTCGAATTTCTGAGTTGTAATTCATTGTTGCTTGCTGTAATCAAGTGTGCTCATCGAGAAAGAATCAATAAAGTCATAAAACTTCATAATGGACATAGGCAATACGCCGAACCACCCTAAATCGCTTGTGTTTGTGCATTTCTTATTCAGTTTTTTGGAGTTTTTATTAAATAATCCGCCTTTTAAATTTATATTCTTCATTTTTATCACTTAAAAAACTTTCGAGGAGTGTTGCGTCCATTTTTGGTACAAACACTTTAGTGCTTTCACTGAGAAAACCCAGCTTTTCTCCTGCTTCTTGTTTCTACCGCCGATACCGGATTGTGTAAATCTAAGAGGAAGATCCGGATCTCTACCCCATAATCCTTCCAACCTATTCAGATTTGCATAAAATCTAGGAAAGGACTTCATCTCTCATAATGGTAAGCACAAGGACCACCTCCAATACTACCGATCAGGAAGGCCGGGATAGACCGAATCCTGCGCAACTGCCTCCATCCAACCAAAGCGCTATTGGACCCTCAGATCCGTCGGGCCCGATTACGAGACAAGAATTCCAAATGTTGCTTCAGGAATTAACCCAAAGCCGGCAACAGCTAACTGAGAAGTTACGCGCCAATGCTAAGTTGACCAGCCAGCTAAATCGCCAAAGGCACAGAAGATCTAGAAGGGATCGTGCTTCTTACTTCTCCATAGAAAGTTTTGCTTCATCTGACTACAACCACAAATCCACCCGTCCCCGGCTAGACGGAAGTTACGCACAAGCCGCCGGACATCAAACTACAATGACCATTGGGCAGCTGAGAGTTGTCCCGTCAGCCAGTCTCCATATCGGACCCTCCTCCCAAGGAGGTACCGTCCCTCAATACAGTACAGACAACCGTGCTACCGCCGTTACGGTTGAACCGGGGGTTGATTCTCGAAATCAATCAGATCTGAACCATCATCATCAAGAACGTACCCCTGAACCATATGTCCCAGAAGACTATGAGCCGAGGAGGCGAGACGTGGACAGCATCCGGTCCAGCCTCGCACTGTATAGCCCGACCACACCTTGGCTCAACATGTACAGAATGTTCAGATGCCGAAAATTCCGACTATGATTCGACAAATGATCCGTGAAATCCAGGGTCTTACTAACGACGACTGTGGAATCTTCCGGAGTCATACCCCTTACACAGATGAGATAGCTTGTGCCGAACCTCCTCGGCGATTCAGAATGCCGTCTCTGTCAGTTTATGAAGGAAGTTCAGATCCAAATCAGCATATCCTGAAGTATGAATAGCTAATGAATGCTGCAAGAGCAGATGATGTAGTAAAGTGTCGTAGTTTTCCCATCTCTTTAGGGGGCATGTGGTTTACACGATTGCCACCCCGGTCCATTTCTTGCTTTGACCAAATGGCCACCAAGTTCGTGGAACAGTTCCGAATGCATGTAGCAAGGCCTAAAGATGTTAATACTCTATCCAACGTCACTTAAGCTCCCGGAGAAACACTTAGATGCTACTTAGAAAGGTTATATGCTGCATGTGCAGAGATAAGTAATCCTAATGACAAATCTATTATGATGGCATTGACTAAGGGGATTGATCCCGATTCTGAGTTTGGAAATTGGTTGGCTGGAAAACCACCCGCGTCTTTGGACCGTTTTTACTCCAAAGCTGCTCAATTCTTGAGACGAGAGGACGCAAAATAGTCTAGGAAGCAGGATGACACGAGACCCAGCATGGAGGGTATACAAAGTAACGTTGCGGTTAAGAAGTCCGAAGAGAGCTCCGGGAAAGTTCGGTTGAATATACAGAACAAGTAAACCCAGCAGAGAAATAATGGCAACCCAAGCAAGAAGCGAGATCAGAATCATGGCCCGCGATGTTGGGCTCCCATGTTTGATAACTATACACCATTGAATAAGTCGTTGGAGAACGTGTATTTGACCTGCAATACTATGCAATACAAGAAGCCTACTCCAAAGCCATCATCGAAGAGGCAGATCCAGACAGGAAAGTTTTGTAGGTTTCATGAATGTTATGGCCATGATACAAATGAGTGTTGTCATTTACAGGACTTCATTAAGAAATTGATTAGGGAGAGAAAGTTAGATCAGTTCGTGCGAGCGCCGCAGTCAGGAGGTGCAGGCCCATAATGTCAAAATAGTGTACAAAATCATGAAAGGCAGGAGGAACTCACTCGTACTGGCGGGAGGTTAGTTATAAACACAATAAGTGGTGGTCCTCATCCAGCAGACCGAAGCTGGAGGGAAATGGATTCGTATGCCAGCTCTATCAAGCATGCGGACTTCAAGTGTTGTAGCAGTTCTAATGACGGGGCTCCGGCCAAGCAACAAAGGAGATGACTGATGACATCGTATTCAGAAACCGAGACGCTGATAAGATCGAAGCCCCCACTATCGACGCACTAGTCATATCTGCCCAAGTAGGTCCTGCTTGGATGAAGAGGATCCTGTTTGACAGTGGGAGTTCTGCAAATATTTTATTCAAAAGAGCATACGATCTGATGAAAATAGAAGCCAAGGATTTGAAACCTTGTTAATCTCAAATCCACGGCTTCAATGGAAGTGCTACTATACCCGCTGGAGTGCTGAAACTTCTAGTGGAATTGGGAGTTGGAGAACGCCGGGGAGTCTGGATTTTGCAGTTTGTTGTTTTAGACATTGATTCACCTTATAATGCCTTTTTGGGCCGCCCGGTCCTTGCTGAATTCAGGGCAACTATTGTCCCAGGGTACTTGACTCTGAAATTCCCCACTGATCATGTGGTCAAAGTCGTTCAAGGAGATCAGGCTGTTGGGAGAGCCTGTTATGTTGCTGAGCTGCGCGAGGCGCAGCAAAGAGAGAAAGGAAAGGGCGTAGATGAATCTCTCTGCATCCGTTTTGCCAACAATTGACAATTGGTGCCTGGGCCCATTCCGGGCACCCTGACTAATTTCAGAGGGATCTTGACACGAGAGACACTGAAAATAAAGATGAGTTCAAAGAAAGTCAAACCTCCCCAGTCGAACTGACGATCGATGTTCCGATCGATGATGATGACAATTCAAGGATGATAAAGATTGGGTCTCAGTTAAGCCAGCAGACGCAACAGGAATTGGTTGAATTTCTCCATGCGAATCTCGACGTGTTCACCTGGACGCACTCTGACATGTGTGGGATCTCGTCGGACATCACGAGCTACACTTTGAATATTGATCTGCGGTGTATCCCGGTCAAACAGAAAAGGCGTGGTATGGATCCAGAGAGATCTGCCACCATTAAAGAAGAGGTTGATAAGCTGAAAACAAATGGGTTCATTCGAGATGCTTTATACCCGAAGTGGGTATCCAATCCCGTACTTGTTCGAAAGCCAAATGGGAAATGGAGGACTTGTGTTGACTATTCTGACTTAAATAAAGCTTGCCCGAAGGATAGTTTTCCACTTCCCCGAATTGATCAGCTCGTAGCTTCAATGGCTAGACACGAGTTATTATCATTCATGGATGCTTATTCTAGCTACAATCAGATATCCATGCATTTACCTGACCAAGAGCATACCAGCTTTGTGACCGACCTGGGACTTTACTGCTACAGGGTCATGCCTTTTGGACTCAAGAACGCCAAAGCAACATACCAACTCCTAGTTAACCGGATGTTCGCCAACCAGATCGGGAAAACCATGGAAGTGTATGTGGATGACATGTGGGTAAAATCGAGATTCTCCACTGACCGTGTAAGAGATTTGGTATCGATGTTCCACGTTCTTCGAGAATACCAGATGAAGCTCAACCCATTGAAATGTCATTTTGGGGTCGCATCTGGAAAGTTCCTTGGGTTCATCGTCAATGCTCAAGGAATAGAAGCCAATCCCGAAAAGATCTGGACGATCAAAAATCTTCAAACTTCGAGAACTATAAAGCAAGTCCAGCATCTCAACGGGAATGTAGCAGCATTGAGCCGGTTCATTTCAAAGTCCACTGACAAGTGCATTCTCTTCTTCGATCTGATCCGAAAAGGAAAGCGAAACTTTGAATGGACAACAGAATGTGAAAACGCATTCAGAGCACTGGTTCAACATCTCTTCACACCATAGATTTTGTCGAAGCCTGTTAACCACGAGCAATTATATCTTTACCTGGCGGTCTTAGAGAATGCCATCAGTGCTGCCTTAGTTCGGGAGGAAGACCGAGTGCAGAAACCGGTCTACTAAGTTAGCAAACGACTAACCGAAGCTAAGAGAAATTATCCAAAGCTGGAGAAATTGACATACTGCCTAGTCATTGCCTCAAGAAAGCTCCATCCATACTTCCAAGCTCATCATATCACTGTGTACACTGATCAGCAGTTAAGACAGGTCCTCACACGGCCTGATACATTTGGGTAGGTTGCTCAAGTGGAACATTGAACTAAGTCAGTTTGCTATCACTTATACTCCTAGGAGAGCCATTCAAGGACAAGTCCTAGCAGATTTCATAGCCGAATTTACTATTCCAGAGGACTTGCTCGAGACTAGTAAATCTCCCAAATACATCTAGAAGCTACATACCGATGGTGCATCCAACGATCGATACTCAGATGCTAGAGTAGTACTTGAAACCCCCGAGGGCCGATCCATATGCTATGTTATGAAATTTGAGTTTCATGCGACCAATAATGAAGCTGAATACGAAGCCTTGCTTGCTGGATTGAAACTCACCCGTGATCTGAGAATTATTGCCGTGGAAATTTATTGTGATTCCCAACTAGTCATATGCCAGGTTCGGGGTGAATATCAGGCTAAGGATCGAAGATTAGCTGCTTATCGAGCTCGAATCCAGGAGATACTTGATCGATTTGACTATTATGCCATCTTTTACATACCCCGTGGGCGCAATCAAAAGGCTGATTCGTTGGCGAAATTAGCAAGTACGCGCGAAGCACGACAAATGGGACTTGTTCCTGTGGAGACCCTATCTTCTCTAAGCATTGATCAGATGGAGACAGACTTCATATTAGAAACCGCTCCGGATAGGGAGTCATGGATGACTCTGTACCGAAATTACATCGAGCACGGAACGCTACCTGAGCGCAGGAGCAAGAAGAGATAGATTCTTCGAAAAGTTTCATGGTTCACCATTCAGTTTCGAGTCGTGTATATAAGAGGATATTCTATTCCTCTCCTCCGATGTATCGCACACGATGAAATTAAACGAGTGTTACATGATGTGCACGAAGGAGAATTGGTGATCACACAGAGGGGGCAAGCACTCGCTAAGAAAGTACTCCGATATGGATATTACTGGCCCACTCTAAACCGTGATGCAGCAGATTATGCCAGGCAATGTGATAAATGCCAAAAACATGCTCGAATTCCTAGAGCCCCTCCTTCCGAGATAACCCAAATGGTCAGCCCGTAGCCGTTTGCAGTATGGGACATGATATCATTGGCACTTTACCTCTAGCCAAAGGTGGTGCAAAGTATGCCATCGTTGCAGTTGATTATTTTACCAAATAGGCTGAAGCTGAACCTCTTGCAACAATCATGATAAAGAAAGTATCAACTTCATAGTTCGCAACATTATCTGCCGATTTGGTCTCCCGCATATCATTATCACTGATAATGGAGCCCAGTTTGACAGTGCTAAATTCAAGAATTTCTGTCAACGCTTTCATATCCGCAAGAAATTCTCTGCAGTTGCGCACCCTCAAGCGAATGGCCAAGTTAATGCTGTTAATAAGGTTATCAAATCGATTCTGAAAAAACGACTGGAAAAGGCCGAGGGCAAGTGGGTTGATGAGCTTCCTATGGCTTTATAGGCTTACCGAACGACCCACAAGTCCACGACCGGACACACTCCATTTTATCTATCTTATGGCTCCAAAGCCGTTATTCCAGTCGAGATGGAAGTACCTTCTCATCGCGTGACTTATTATGACCCGAAAACAAATGCCATATTGCTTGCTGAATCTTTGGATCTACTGGATGCGAAGCATGAAGAGGCTGATTTGAGGGCAGTCGCATATCGAAGTCGAGTTGCCCATTATACAATGCCAAGTTTCGACCATGAACCTTTGAACTCGACGATCTCGTTTTCAAAAGAATCTATCCGGTTCCTTCACACATGAAGCCAAATTGGGAGGGACCTTATGTGATTACACAAAAGCTCGGAGATGGCACATTTAAGTTATCGACCGTTGACGGTCTTATTTTGCCAAGAGCCTGGAATAACGAGTGTCTCCTTCGCTACTACACATGACAGGCTTTGTTTACTTCAGTCTATTTTTTTCATTTATAATTTGTTTCCGCATTTTGAAATTTGAATGTAATAAGGCAACTGACTTTGCCGTATTTTCTCATTTCGGCAATAAAATGCATCTCTTCGAGCCAGAGCTATGATTTATTGAATATGACATACAACATCACGACGCACGGAGAGCTAAGTTCCATCATGCGGTGGAATTTATTCAAATAGGGAGTAACTATGATACGATCGGTCACTCACAAAGTGAAACCCGAGCTCGGAGGCAAATCACTATACTAAAGTCAAAAGGGACTGATACCCGACAATCCTTTAACTAACTCCAAACTCCCAGAGTGCGAGGTGGAGCAAAACTCGTAAATACGGTTCTGGAGAGGGTAGACCCATCCACCTAACAACTTCGACCGTATCCTAACCAAGTTCGAGGATGGTGGACCCATCCATATAACGACCTCACTTGTTAACTCGGAGTGGATGTGAACCAACCATCCACGATCCGATAAATCCATCATTCCCGAAGTGCGAACGCAATCCTAATAAGCCTAAACAGATGTGACTGACCATCTGTCGGCTAACTCCAGATTCCCAGAGTATGAATTGGAGTATAAACATCAACTCTAGGTTCCCAGAGTACGAACCGGAGTATAAACACTAACTCCAAATTCTCAGAGTGTGAATTGGAGTATAAACACTAACTCCAAATTCCTAGAGTATGAATTGGAGTATTAACACTAACTCCAAATCCCCAGAGTGTGAATCGGAGTATAAACGCTAAGTCCAAGTTCCCAGAGTGCGGACTGGATTACAAACATCGTTAGTCTCCGGATTCCCAGAGTGCGAACCAGATTACCGATCGCAAATAGCTCTGAGCCCCTAGAGTATGGTCAGAGTACAAATGTAACTCAAGCGTGAACGATCACTCATAAATTAACCTAAGTCCCCAGAATGTGGACCTGTGCTTAAAAACTTCAATAGGCATGACTGATCGCCGAATTACAGATGTAAATCCTAGAGTACGGATGTGACTACTATGAGTAAGCGAGTGTGGTTTGTCCGCTCAACTCTTCCTTGTTTTAGCATCGATCCGACGATGTTAAAACTTGAAAAGATAAAGTCAAATGGCGATCGCTAGCCGATCTCTCTAACCTACCATCAGAGTCGGGGGCAAAGCTTAAATGTCAAGCATTGACTGAAGCAGTGCAGCGCCAAAAGTCTAGCTCAATCCACAGTTATGACTTGTGTTTGTGATTATCAGAATTGGAAAATAAAAAAACTCAACCCAAGAGTTGAGACTCCACAAGTGCACTGAACTGAGATTCAAACATGCAACGCTTAAGCATGAGAGACAGAAATAATAGTTGAAGCACGAAAACAAAATTTCATTTCAACTAAGTGTAAGAGAAGATGCATATACAAATTCTTTAAAAAATTTCTACTAGCAGGGGTCGAACCCGCATCTATACACGACCTATGAAAGAAAAGCAAAAAACAAGTTCCTAACTAACAAAAAATACACCGAAGGAGCCTATATACTCTTTCTTATTCCTCGGCTTCTTCTTCGGCGTAAGCCCACTGGAGCCACTGATGACCTTTCATTTCGAACTCTTGCCTTTTGGCGGGTTGTCTCTGGACAGGGGCATGATCTCCACATCCTCCTTCGAACTTGAGTCTAGGGGAATGCTCCCTGCAGGAGGAGTCGGATCTACAACCGAGGTGGAATGGACGCACTGGTATCAACAAGTGTGCCCCCAAGTGATATCATTCTAAGCAGAGCTGGGCTAGGCGCCGCCATCCCACCCTCATAACTACCGCCATGTGTTGCTGCCTCCAACTCAGCTTTGATTTTAGCCAATATTTCTTCTTTACGAATAGATCGGGCTTCGCTGGGGGCAGCAGTGGTCTGTGTCGAAGCACTAGAGGCGGGCGTGAATCCACAAATAACAAACGGCAAGTCTGCGAAGGGGTCACTGTGACGACCTAGAAGCTCGTTCATCATTTGCTCGTCAAAAGAAAGTGAACTCCCTTGCGTGCCTTCAATGAGCGCAGTCGTTGACATAGTGTCGCTTCAGTAGTAATGGCCTCCTGCGCTTGATGTGATTCTTGGATTGCAGGAGGCGCTGTCGATATAACTCCGGTCACTAGACAAAGAAAGAAGAGAAAGTGTTAGCAAACGCTTCAGAACAAGTCCTTCATTTAGAACACACATAATATTTGTTCATAGTACCTTCCTCAGTTTGACCCGCAGATGGTTGGGTAGCTTCAGAAGTGTGCTCCTTGATAGGGGACAGACGTGGTTGTTCTGGGTCATAAGCCGGGACAGGCTGGGATTCAACCACTGAAGCAGGCTCGGATCGAGATGGAGCGGTAATCTTCGAACTTGTAGCATGGTGTTAAATGTCTGAGCTTTCCCCAGTCTCCTGATGCTGGGTGCCGAGCTTCTCTCTTGCGTGTGAAATCATCGAGTCGTAGAAAATTTCTTTTCATCCTCGTTCAATATAAGGTTCTCTAGTTCGAACTCGTCAAATGCTCTGCCCAGAGGCACCGCCTTCTCCTCTTTGACCAACAGGTTCCAAACATTATAGAGATGTGTTGGCTAATTATCAAGCCAAGCCAGGTTTCTGTGTCTTAACACGTTGGCATTGTAACTGACGAGGAGTTCCTCTATATCAGCCTGGTCTCCGCCAGTCGAACCTTCTCCTCAACCACATCCTCCACCAAGCGGACTTTAGCCACATCCGCATCTCTCTCACCCTAAAGCACTGTCGCCTGATCACATGCTTCTTGCGTGGAGACATTGGCAACGTCCTTCTCTTTAATAATCTTGGAAAATTTGGACTTAAGCTCGTTGAGCTCCTTGAGGGCTGCGTCCCGCTTGGCTGTGACGGTGGTTTTCCTGTAGCCCATGTCCTCCATCATGGCATAAGGTTCCTGCCTCATTATATACATGGCTGAGCAGGCATCATCGGCCTTTTTGAGGGCTTCTATCTGAGATTTTCGTGAAGACTCGGCTTCGGTATTAAGCACCTAAATGATCTGGTCTTTCTGAGTCAGCTCCTTCTCCAACTTCTCAATGGCAGTGGCCCGCTTAAACGCCACCTTCGACATTTTCTCTTAGCTTTGGACCACTCCCCTATATTGGAAGAAAATATCTGCAACATAATCGTGAATAGTGTTCTCGGCCTCCGTTGGAATTCGCTTTAGGTGCAGGGGGAAGATGTAACCATCAAAACAGATATCTGAAAAATATTTTTTTAGTTGAGCAAACTTGATCGCTCCTTCCCCCGTAGGCTCAGTAAGGACCTGCTCTACAGTTGTGGAGGCCACTATTTCAGTTCTACGATGAGAATCAGACCTTGAAGCATGGGAAGGCGGCTTATGCCGTGAAGTTTCTGGAGGTCGTGAAATGTGGACTGGAGGTTGTACAGGATTTCTGGAAGGGGGTGATCGAGATCGAGATCGGTGTATGTATCCCCTATCTCTTTCATACTGCTCCTGACTGGAGTACCCCCGATCATACTCCCTGTCTGCATCTCTTTAGCGCGACTCATAGTAAGTCGAAGAGCGGCGAACCTTTTGCAGACTACCCAACATTGAGTCTCGGCCAGATATTATATCTGCAAAATAAAGCAAGAATAAAGTTAGTAATCTTCCAAAGTAGGCAGCTTATGGTCAGGAATTGTGTTGTGTCGTGAAGTGTGTATGTATGTACAACCCCTCGACCAACCGAAAGTCTCGACCATGCTAGTGGGAAGAGACTCGCTTAAATCTAAGGCGTGCTGAAGTTCATCCAATCCGGCATCATGCTGAAAGGACACATAGTCCGGAATTGGGATATCGGCGAGCCCTTTGAAGATTTTCCACTCGCAAGGGAGAAGCCTCCAAAATTCTAACTCTGGAAGCAGGCCGAGACGTGACCATAGATTTCCATCTCCCAGATTTGGGACGTTTAAAAGCAGCTGCCTTGCCTTTTCTCTTTCCTTCGGAATCCAGCGCTGCATCTGAAGGCCCAGCTAAGAGCTTATCATTGGTATGTGTTCTCTCTAAATCATCCTCCTCGGGTATGATGAGTCAGGACGTCTTGCGCTTAACCCGTTTCTTCGAGTTGGTCCTTAGTGTCCCCTCGAGCCTTATACTTTATCTTCGTTCAATCAGCCCGAGAATTCTTAGGTTCCTGTCTGTCAGAACCAAATCACGGCTTCTCTCCTCGCTCGGGATTTCTTGGAGAATTCGAACTATCTCCCTATAATGAACACCTTCGGGTCGTTGAATTATCGCTGTAAAGGGAATGAGATATGAGTTTGGCTTCAGTAATAACTATCTTATCAGCTATTTGAGAAGACTGCATTACTTATGTCGGAATAGCCATCGACTAGCAAACCCCGGGGGACATCGAACATAAAACCACTCGGTCTTGAAGTAACTCAGCCTGGTCCAAGATCCCATGACTACCTGACAGTTTCTCACTGCCTCTAAGAACGTGAAAGATGGGATATCTCCCCGACTCTTGAAGTTGAATAGATATCTGGTCTCAGTCGGGAGCGGTGGTCGAAAGAGGTACTCCATGAATACGATGAACAAACTGTTTAATAAAGCGTATCCATTTGGGTGTAGTTGGGATGGAGCGATCTCCAGAAAAGATAACACCTCCCTAATGTACTGGTTGAACGGAGGAAGTGTCACGGCTGCGCACGCATGACGGTTGAATGCGGTATATCCGTCAGGTGGAAGGTGCGGTCTATCATTCGGACCCGACAGTAGCACGTCATCGAACGACGGGCCATGCCTTAGACATATTCGTCCCAACATGTCTTCGGAGACATTAGAAGGAACAAAATCTATCGGATTGCCAATGAAGGATGCATCGGGTATCTCATTTGGGGCTGGATCAATAACTTCAGCCTCGATGGCCGGAATCTCGATTGTCGGAAGAATTAAACTCTAAGCTTCCTGTTGCTGTGAGCTTGAGGGTTCCATAACTAACTAACTTACGAGAAATCATCATTAGATGAAAATAAGCCCATGCGTCCCCCAATGTGAAAATGTGTGAATGTGTTGTGCAGTGCAGTGTTATGAAGTACTTGAAAAGATTCTACAGAGTTAAAGAAAGTATGCAAATGACAAGACTTCGAAATCCGACTGAAGTGATCGTCATCGCTGAACGTCACCACCATTCCATCCAAATGATAGCGATCGATCCCAGTTGAAGTTGGTTATATTTTTGTTAAGTTACAGTTCCATCGACGACCTTCAAAAGGTAGTTATATATTCAGCTCTACAATTAAGTCCGGCTATGCATGGCTGAAGCTCGTCTGAGTCAAGTATTCGGTTATTCAAGATTTTGTATCCATCAAGGTTCAGGTTAGGATCGATCACCAGAAGTATCCTTCGTATCGATCATTAGTGTTCATTTTCGTATCGATCAAGGCCAATGGCTTCGATTCGATCATCGATGTTTAGGTTCGTATTGATCAGAGGAGCCTCGATTTTATATCGATCACATTCAAATCGGTACATTTTGTATCGATTATAAGAGCGCATTTCGAATCGATCTAAAACCCTTGGCTTCGCATCATTCCACTTAACACTTCCAGGATCAATACGAACTTCGAGACAAAACCTTATCATCTAGATCGATTCGAACGCTACCACTCCAGATCGACATGAAGCGAGGATTAAGGCATCCTTCTCAACACTTTTTCTTCTCCAAATATCCTCAACTCCATTTCCATGCTCCATCCCCGACCTTTCATCGAGGCGAAGTTGCCACCAGGATCCATCGATTCAAAACTTCTGTTCGTATCGATTGACTCGACCCCATCCACAATGCATCGATACGAACTGCGCAGTTCGAGTCCATCAAGTCACAGCCTCCAGAGGCCAACATTCATTAGTGCGAACTAAGGATCATCTGTTCGAACCCAGCGACACTGAGCTCATCGATACGAAAAAACCTTGCAAAGGCCTGCCAGGGCAACTACAAACCATCGATACGAAATGGCAATTTCGTATCCATCGGAGCTCACGACCATCGATGTGAAATGATCATTTTGTATTCATCGATGTGAAATGTCTATTCGTTTCCACCAATGCAAAGTGTGTTGATGCGAGAACAATCTTTCAACCTTCTATACCGATTCAGGAGAGGATCGATACAAAGGAACATCCAGAAGCAACCATCAAGCGTTGTTGCAACTCGAATTTCACACCAGTTCAGGTGAGGATCGATACGGAATTCGATACAAAAAAAACTAACAATGACTCGTGAACGTGCAACATTAACGAGAGTTATGTTAACATATATGCATATATGTCAGACTAATATTCACTTTTCAACATTCTAAGAAATTGAATACTCATTTGATAACGATTACGGTGACAAAAGGCTAATCACTATCATACAGTAATCAATTATAACAATACAGGGTACAACAGTCGACCATCAACTGTTCATATAACTGAAGAAAATGAGTCAAAGATTACAACCTTCAAATGACAAAATGATAACTGTTCAGAATGAAGACTGCGGATTTTCAAAGCACGTCATGTTTTCACAAGACGTACTTTGGGGGGCAAATGTTATCCCGCCTTTTGGCAAGGCTAGGATATCAAGGAACGGACTGAAAACCAAGGATATCGATGAATTTTATTCGACTCCGAATCAGGCTATAATTGATAAGACACGACAAGCAAAGCCATGAAAGCCAGCTTCTAAATTTCTGGTTAATCCGAGTTTGTATGCTCAAGTTATGGTCGATGCAAGTTGGAAGAAATAGCCTCGTTTTCGTATCCATCTATAGGTCACAATTCGAATCGATCAGGTTCGTGTCCATCAACGAGCCTTAGTTCGTATCGATCGACTTCGTATCCATCAACAGGTAGCGCACTTCATATCAATCGGCCAATGTCTATTTCTTATCCATCATAAAGGCATTTGTTCGAATCCATGAGGATATGTCATTTCGTATCCACCGAGGGAATGCATTTGTTCGTATCGATCTATTCAACCCTATTACACATGGCAATTGTACAATTCGTATCCATCAAGGCTCGTTATGTCTGTATCGATCAGTGGAACCTTGCTTCACATCCATCATGGAACCATTGTTCATATCCATCGAGTTGGAACAACTCAAATCGAAACGAACAAGGCCGCACGATCGATACTGGCTTAGCACTTGGTTTGATACGAACAAGGTCACATTTATCAATACGAACGAAGTTACTTCCATCAACTCGAATGAGGCAATGTCATCGATACAAACGTGGAAAAGTTCAGGGATGACTCGGTCAACTCGGCGTAGAAGGTGGATCGATCCGAAGAGTGCACACCACGTCGCCACCAGGTCACGAGCAAGCATCGATTCGAAGGGGTCGATTTGAATTGATGGACTCGAACTATACGGCCTTCCAAAAAACTGCATCTCATATCGATCATAACTTGAGATCCACAAGTCCAAATGCTATGAAAATTCCATAGAAGCTTACATACAAGCTAAAGAAGGTTCACACCAAGTTTCGACTCCATTGGACAAAATCTTGATCGATACGAATTACATTTGTATCGATCGCAGATCGAGTCGAAACTTCTCGGGATCGATCGCATGGGCTCACTCACATGTCAGAAGGAGTCTCCCAAAGTTTGAGCGAGATATCAGGCACCTACACCTATAAATAGATCCCCAAAGCCAACAGTAGAAAGATCTTTTGATTCTGAAGCGCCCAGACTCTACCGGATTCGCCTTTTCACTCTACTACCGCTGTTGTACTTGAATTTCTAAGTTGTAATTCACTGTTGCTTGCTGTAATCAAGTGTACTCATGAGAAAGAATCATCAAAGTCATAAAACTTCATAGTGGACGTACGCAACACGTCGAACCACTCTAAATCTCTTGTGTTTGTGCATTTCTTATTCAGTTTTTTGGAGTTTTTGTTAGATAATCCACCTATTGAATTTATATTCTTCATTTTTATCTCTTCAAAAACTTTCAAGAAGTGTTGTTCCCATTTTTGGTACAAACACAAACCACTTCTAACAAATTATGTTTGCAAAAACATAAAAATTTGATATGGTGTGTCTTTTATTGAAGGATAATTATAAATCTGTACTTTGATTTGGCTAAAGCATCAACCGAGCATTTAATTTTCAACAAGCACAAACTATGGTATATTCATTATTCACCGAATATATTGTGCAAAACCGATATATTTGGCAATTTTGAGTACCATGCAATGCATGCCACCAAGCCAAGTACGTAGGATATTTGTACCAAGCGAAGATCAACAACATATGCAGTTAAAAGTTGTATGCCTAAGGAAAATTAATATTAAATCAAATATAAAAGAAGTAGAAGGGGTTATTGTTAACAGGAAACATTAACTGCTATAATTGTTCTTCCATTACTTCCCTTGAATATTATAATAATAATAATAAATAAATAAAAAGAGTCCATGGTGAAATTTCATTAATCAATGAGAAAAAAATTCACGAATTAATGATGGGTAAGCATGACTAATCAAAAACATTATTCTAGCTTTTGAGATTCAATTTTCTTATTCTCTTGAGTATCCAAGGACGAATCCCTTCTGCAAAATCCAATATCATCTCGATCAAAGCCTCATCATCCATTTCATTTACATTGAACTCTTCTTGTACAACAATGTCCTTATCTTGAGCAGCAGCATCATCCATTTGATCAACATTAAACTCTTCTTCAGCGGTAACATTTTTTTCTTGAACTGCAACATCATCATCGATAGTAGCTGAAAATCTTAATTTTGCCAACTTCGATTCCCTTTTTTCATCATTGCAAAAAGAAACTTCTTTCTTTTTTGCTGCATTATTGTGAGGCCGAGAAGCTTCATCATCTATGGGGAATTCGAGGCAGGATATTTCTTCTTTGATATCACTGTCATCGAAAACGGTAGAAATCTGACCCGACTCCATTGGAGTAACTTGGTTGCTGTTTACTGCAAATAAAAAATAAGTGTAGTGTTAAGAAATATACAGATAGTCTCGTCTTGTAAGAAATTTTTTTATGTTTTATGCTCGCATTGTTTTTGCATTAAAACTACTTAATGACTTATATATGTAGAAAAATAAATACCTGGTTGAAAACCTTATTTATCTACAGGAAATAGACTCTTCAAATAAGGATTGGTTGATTGGATGATTGAAAAGGAAAAAAATAAAAATTAAAAAAGTATCTAGCAATAGCAGGTTGATGATGATATATCAGATATGGTCGGAAAAAGTAAAATACAAGTAGGGTGAAGTTTGTATTTATAGGCTTCATTCGTAGAAAATCTCGGGAATCAATTAGAACTCATCCAACTAGTTCCGTTAGAACTGTAACTAAACAAGTTTATAGCCGCTTCACATATTTTTTTCCTTTAAAATTTATTTCTGGTCTACAGGCGTGAGAGTCTTACTGAAAGTTACTATAGCATAGAGATATATGCGGCCTTTTTTTGTGGATACTAGTCCACACCCATAAACTCAAATCTGACATTTGAAAAGAAGTATCTTAATTGAACTTTAGAAACCTAGCTCTTTTAATACTTTCAAATTTCTCTTTCTGGGTTTACTCAAACGTCACCTACCAACCTAATATCTATCTATCTTCTTAGAATATTAGAATTTTTTCTACAAGTACATCTTGTAAAATATATAGTTGTAAAGTACCCTCGCTAGCAACGTTATTATAATATTGTCATAAATTTGCTTCTTTGATAACAACTAATACATGTGACTGGTGTGCTTAATTGGCAACCTATTTCAAGAGCTATAAATGTATCATGTTTAGCACTTTTTCAAATGTTATAACATTCTTTGTAATAACAAACGTTATCTGATTAAAATTAATCATGTATATAAGAAATCAGAATTTTTTGATTGGCTTAATTCATTAATTGTTGTGGACTTATGCATTTTGTATAGTTGTACTTCACTTCCAAAATTATGTCAACCAATTTTCACACTTAGTTCATGTTATTAACGTTTGAATAATGGTAATTCTGCTTTGGAACTAGTATAAATGTAATTTAACTTATTTTGTTGCCATTCTTTATAGGTGCAAAGAAAATCACAAGGACCCACATTTAACGTTCTGGTATGCCTCGTAAATCAATACAAGAGACACAAGCATGTATTTTGCAAATAAATCTCCGCATGAAGTCATACGGATTTAATTGCAAAATTTCAGGTGTTGCGATTAGATGGGAACACCGGAACACAAAGCTTTAGATCCAGTAGATTTATACTCATTCTTTACACCAAAATGCACCTTATATGTAAGAATTTTTCATAAAAAACATATAGTCAGGCGCTTCATAAATGAATGATAAATCCAAAATTTTCGACAAATGCACATTTTTAGATTGAAGTATGTTCACTATTTGAGCAAGACTAGTGTTTACTTAAGTAATATCTTTAATGATCATGCTAGCACATTTTGTATTTGTAAGTAGTGACAATGCACCTTAGTTTCGATGTTGTGACGACCCGGAATTTTTAACAACTTAAATTGGAATTGTTAATTGATTTTAAATATTTAAAACGTTAATTTTAAGTTGAATTTCAAAAAATATCAATATTTACTTGTTAATTAAATTATTGAATTATATAGTTTAACTATTGAATCCTATAAGTTGAAATTGGGTAAAATACTAAATCTGGAGTTTAAAGCCTGTTTAAAATAATTTGAAGGCTTATAAAATTTATATTGATAGCACTGAAGGTAGTGAAAGTGTTGAAATTTAATTTAAAGGTAATTTGTTCAATTTTAATAATATATCGTTTAAATTGAATTTTAAAATAGCCTTCCGAGGCACAGTCTCGGAATTTGACGAAACCAGTGCCATTGGATCCATAATAGTTAGTTATTATCGGATTTCAATTTTCATAACAATCGGAGTTATCGTTTCCTTCTGTAACTCACGTATACAATCAAATTAGCCTCCGAAACATGTTCCATTGAATTCGGAACGTGGGTAAAACCTTATAATCGCTTAACGGAACGCCTCGATGGTGGTTCGAAGTTTTGAGCTGGGTATAGTGAGATATTTTTTTTTAAGTTAATAATATTTTAATCTGTTAAATCGAGGCTTTGCCTTCTCCGATACGCCTGTTTCATTCTTTAATCACGCGATTTTTCTTCTCTTCTTCCCTCAGTTAATTGGCATATGGAAGCCGAGCTCTCTTGTTTAAAAAAAAAGAATGAGGGAACGAGAAAACAATCATCGTTAGTCGATATTAAATGAAATTTCGTTCAAACGTTCAATTCAAAAGGAAATCAAACTACCTCCTTTCTCGAAATCAATTGATAAATCGTGAGCCTTTTTCCATTTGAACGAATCATTCAAAAATTAGCGACTCCTTTCCGCTGTGTTCATCGAATCGCGACAATCGCGTGGGGCTGTCAGCCAGGATGAAGGCGAACGCGATCGGAAAGAGGGGCTGGAGACGTACTCGATGATTTGGGAAGGAGTCACGTCACTCACGTTAGCATGTCGAGGTGCTTGAGTTGTGTGGAATCATGTGGGAAGATGCTGAGTCATGGCTAGGGTTTCGCGTGATGCAGACGAACGGTGGAGCTGTTGGTGGTTGGCGGAGTCGCTTGTTAGTGCTTGGCTAAAAGGGTACCAAGAGCTCTATTTGGAACGCGATGGTTTTGATGAAGAAGGAAGTGGCTATCAAGGGGTGGCAGTCTGATTTGGGATGTTGGTAATCAAGGGTCAAATCTTGAAAAGAAACAAGCTGGCCTGGATGGATTGCAAATTAAAATCAAAGGTGAGTAAATCTCACTCTGTTGGGTTTCTATTTAAATTTAAATGGTTAAATTTAAATAATTGGTTGAACGGATGAATTGATGTGTTGTGCACTGATGATTTTGTAACTTTGGTTTTGGTTGATTCTTGTGTTAATTGTTGCTTGACTCGAAGTAATCGGGTTTTAAATTGATTAAACTTAAATCATAAATAAGTAAATGTTCCCAAGGTTAATAAAGGTAACGATTTGTGGTTCATTAAATTAGTAGGTAATTAAAATGGATAATTAATTAATTCAATTAATTAATGGTTTGGGATGTTAAATTCAGTAATAAAAGGTAATTGAATAAATAATAAATTAAGTTGTAAGTTAATTAACTAAGTATAAGTAATTCAGAATAACCATATGATGGTGTGATAAATAATTACTTAATGTAATTAATAAAATATAATTACTTTGTGAAATTTGTCAAGAGATCAATTAGGATAATTAATTAAGGAGTAATTAATTTATTAATGAAGTAAATAAAAGAATAATTAATTATAGTTTGAGATTAATCGGGAATGATTAACATTGGTGTTGAATTTAAAGCAATTAATTTAGACTAGAATAAATCAAAACATAATTGGAAATCATTAATTTATACAATCAACGTTATAATTAAGGATTGATTAATTAATATGAATTAATCAAAGTGACCATGAGAAATGAATTAATATAAGTAATTAAGAATTAGAGTAATTGATTATGGTTGATCAATTTGTGAAATAATTAAAGATTACTCGTTAATTTGGTAAGAATAAATAACGTAGTGAAATTAATTAAAGTTATTCACTTGAATTTAATTGGAAAATAATCCAGGATGATTAATTAAGATGAATAATGATGGGTTGACTAATTAATTGATTTGGAATTAATTAATGTTAAATGAAGTAATCCAGGTGATTGAGGTTTGGAATTCAATTAGAATCAATTGAATTGATTTGTATGTGATTAAGTTTTGTTGTGGAATATTGCATGGCATTGGATGTTTTGAATGTGTTGATATCTCTGATATGAAATGTTGTGTATTTCATTTGAATAATGTGGGATGGGATAACACGAGTTTTCGAAGAGGCCAGGATCGGGTATTGAGAAATACCCGAAACCACTTCGAATTTATAAAAATTGATTTGTGAAATCAATACGATGAAATGAAACAATTTAAGTGAATTGGATTGTTTTATCTAAGTTTCATACTTAGAAATTTATATGAGAAATAAGTGTTGTCTATAGCAAATTGTGAATTGGTTAAATTGATTAAGGTTACCCGGGTTTATTTAAGTTGTTGCTTGGTATTACATGTTAGTTGGGTTTACTCACGCTGGTTTCCAGCCTGACCCGGGTGTTACTTTGGTGTAATGCTCGGGTCGGACCGAGTATTACATATTTCCAGGTAGGTACATTCTGGAGCTCAGGAGGCGAGCTGGATGACAGTAGCGTATAGAGTATTCCGCTGTATTTATATTATTGTTAATCTGAGCCTTGATAATTGTAAATATTCAGTGACTGTATATAATGTGAAACTCTGATGTATATTAAATGTAATCGATAGATATAATATTCTTTTGTAAACTGTTATTATTTATTATATTTTATCCGCTGCGAATGTGAGATGTTTGGTGTTTCCGTTCTCCTTCTATCTCTTTCTTCTTTTTCATAACTATCTGGAATTTTCGGCTTCGAAAATTTCGGGTCGTTACAGTTGGTATCAGAGCTAGGTTAAGCGAGAACCTTGGCTCTGGTGGGAATTACTCATTGAATAGAGTCTGTAGTACTCTAGAATGAGTTGAGAATATATATATATATATATATATATATATATATATATATATATGAGAGCGTACTTGTTAATTTCTTATATAAAGCTTTTAAATGATTTTATATAAAATATATTTTGAGATATAAAGCAATATTTCTTTCTAATAAATATTAAGGTGATTGGTTGTTAAATTATTGGAATTAAAATTGAGAAGTAATATAATACAACCAAATCGAAATTTAATTAATTGAAAATGAAATTCTAAAATTAGAATTCAGGAATTAAATTATTTAGAAGCTTTAAATAAAGGTAAGTTTGAAATGAGACTTATTGCAAACAATGGGTTGTTTGAAATTTGATTTGAATTTAAAACCAAATTAAGGTGGTTTAAATTTTAAAATATGGCTGGGAGGGTCAAGAAATAAATATGTATATATGTATGGATATACATGATATCAAAGATAATTTAGAATAAACTTTAAGAGGTTGAGTTTTGATTTTTCCCTGAAATATGATATAAAACTCTCAAAGTGATATAAGTTTTGAACTTATAAGAGGGAAAGAATTTTGAGGTTTGAAGCGGGAATTCAAATTGAGTAAGGTTGATTGGATTAGGTAAGATGAAATTTCACTTGGAAAGTTAAATGGTTGATTTGAATTGGAAATTTGTGTGATCTCAAAAAGGTTTGAGATCTAAAAATTTAAAATGGATGGACGTTTTAAAATAAATTGGATGATATCCTCCTATTGTAAATAAAAATCTTTAAATTGAGAATGGAATTGTATAAATAAAATAAAATAAATTTGAATAATTGAATTGTAAAATAAACTTGTTTAAAAACTGGCTTCAAACTGGAAAATTAAATTGAATAATAAATTAAAATTTTAAAATAAAATTGTATTGAACCTTGAAATACATAAGTAAAAATAGTTTAAAATGAGAATTTTGAGAAATTGGGCTCAGAAATTAGAATGATTAAACACTTTGATTTAAAGGTTAATTTGGTTTAAAGAGTTAAACCAACCTTTGAGAATTTAACTCGAATGGCTATAATTCGAGATAGTTTAAATTCAAGATTTAATTGAATTAGTTTAAAATTGAATTTGGTTTAAAGTAATTGGATTGGTGGTTGAAGATGTATAAGTTTAAAAATTTTAATTGGGAAATTGATTGGATTAAATTGAAGTGATTTGGACTCTGAAATTAAATGGATAATAATTCAAATTGATTGGAGTAGTATGAAATTATAATTAAAATTGAACAGGATTTAAAATCAACTAGAATTTGATTTAAATTGGGGAAAGAATCAAGATTGATTCAACTTGAATTGGGGGTTAATCAAGTCCGATGGAATTTGGAGTTATTTGAATTGGAATTGGGTCGATTTAAATGAAGATTTAAATTGAATTGTTGGGAAGGTGAACAGTTGGCTCTTGACTATTTTCAATATAAATTGTTTTGATATAAACTTATTTTTCTAAGCTATTAAATATATTCAACCTCTCTTTCTTAAAGCCAAATTATTTTATATACTTGTTTACGATTATTTTTGGGGCTATTTAACCATTTTTCAACTGTTAACTAAACTAATTACTATTTTTCAACTATTGCACAAACTAATTTCTATTTTACAACTATTTTGCAATTATTTACAAATTTTGAAACTATTCAACTATTTCTTAACTATTTTACAGTTAGTTACCTATTTTATAGCTATTTTGCAAACTAATAATTATTTTTCCACTACTTATTTATTTTTAGAATTTTCAAGCTATTTTCTAAATATAAACTGGTCGGAGTTCAAACTGTTATTGGTTTAAATACCCAACTGAGATAGGAATTGAAGTATAAAAGGGGTTTTGTACAAGTTTGAAATGATCCAAAGTTGTAAAATTTTATATATCTGAATATATATAAAGAATCTTATGAGGAATTTGGAAAAGGTTTTGAGAATCTTTGGATTTGGAAAGGCTTTTGATTTTGGGTAAAATCAATATTCAATTTGGAAAGCCTAGTTTGAGAATTATCGATTTTGGGATAATCGATTTTGTGTAAAGGAGCTTTGTATAATATCATACTAGGTGTATGATTTGAAGATACTATATGTGTATAGTATAAAATATTTTGATGATGGCTCTGGGTAAAAAGGCGCTCTCTTGAAATGAACTTCTCAGGAGTGCCACAGGGTGGTGCTGCCTTGAGCCCCAAGGGGGGGTTCTAAAGTTGATCCTGAGAGAAGTCCGGACAAAACTAGTTCCTGAGGATTATGAGTAATGTATACCATAGCGAAAGTCGTGTGTGCCGCGGAGAGCCAACAGTCTGCGTTTGATTTTATACCGGTAGACTGCGACCTATGTAGGAGTGGAGAAGTTTCATTTCGACAGCGAAATCAGAGGCCGCGGAGAGCCTGCAGTTACATGGACTTTTGCTGTGACGGCAACGTAACCCTGGATGTAACTGTGATCTGTTGTGTGGGATCCATGGCGTAATCGAGAGGCCGCGGAGAGCCTGCAGTTACATGGACTTTTGCTGCGACGACAACGTAACCCTGGAATGTAACTGTGACCATGGATGGGGGTGATGATTTCCAGAGCATCCTCACTAAAGATATTTCCTCTATTTTCAAAAACTGTTTTCTAGATTTTCAATAAAATTATTTTCTAAGTATTTTCACTGGATGTTGAAAACGGGTTTACCAAGTACTTATAGATTTTCAGTCCTGCGCCTGATCAACGTACGACGGAATTTCTATGAGAATAAGAATAGACTGGTTGAGACATCGAGTTATTAAAAGTATTTTTATAAAGAACTATTTTATTAGTATGATGTGAATTTAAAGGCATTTCTAAAATTTTAAATAAAAGTGTTGGAATTTTGGGGCAATAAAAAGGAAATCCAAACTGAAATTTTAAATGAAGTGATTTTGTAATTAAAATCGAATATTGATTTAAAAGTTGAAAATAAGCTAATTGGTTAATTAATTAATTGATGGAGTATATTAATAAAATTAACAAGGTTGAAATAAACGGATTGTAAATTAATAATGGAGTTTGGAAATGAATTAGAATTGTAGATAGAATTCGACTTGGATTTGGTAATGAATTAAGAAAAGAGGAAATGTGGTAAAATAAAAATAAATAGAGTTGGATAGAAAAATGAGATGGGTTGAATTACTAATAAAATTCAAGGGTGATTTGAATAATATTTAATAAAATTTGCAAGTAAATTGGATATAAGAGAAGCGATGTTATATGAAATAGAAGTGAATTGTAATAGAAATGGTTTGAGTTGCAAACAAAACCGCAAGTGAATAGAAATAAATTGAGAATGGCCTTGTATTAATAAAATAAATTCGATAATGAATTAGGTAAGTAAATGAAAATTTTAAATGGGTTTATTGAGTTAAATAATAAATGGATGAAGTCTGATTGAATAAAAACTAAATCAAAGTGGTGATTGGAATTGGATTATCAGACTGAACTAAGTTCGGTGGCACATTAATTTGTAGTATAAATGAGGTTAGTATGTGCTTGGATATTATTTTGATAAATTGAGAAGATGAATTTGAAATTAAAATTTAAAATGGACGGGCTAACTGAATTTAATGGAAGTTGCTTAAATGAGAATCAAATAGAAGCAAACTTAAGTTTGATGATTGGAATAAATAAAAGTAGATTAACTTACGTTTAAAATTTATGGAAGCTTGGCTTCGAATAAGGATGAAAGCCCATTAAAGAAAAGCTTGGATTAAATTAATTTGGAAATGGTTATTAATTTATAAGTATTGAATGTGCCAAGTTAAATAAATTGTTTTAAATGAATCCAAGGCTGAGATAAAATGAAATACAATGAATGGTTCGTAAATAATTTAGAAAAGCAATGGAATTAAATGCAGAATGGGTTGAAATTAATTTAAAATAGTTATAAACTTAATATATACTCTATTAAAATATTATCGAATTTGTATAGAATGAATTGTCATATGACGTAAATATAAGTAATTACATTTCTGTAAATTGATAGGAACTAAATAAATTGGTTTTAGAATTAATGGAAGTGAATATGAGATTGTTTGGATTAAAAATCAATTGGATGTAAGAAATTGAGTTGCAAACCATTGAAATTGAATGAAATGACTTATAAATTGGTTGAAAGAAATTGAATTAGCTTTAAAATTATATAAATCGTTTATGATAAGCGTTTGGTGTTTGTTGTTTATGTAATGCGTGTGTTTAGCTATGGAAAGTAAGTGAAATGTTAATAGATTCTCTTTATATGGCACTTACATATTTGAATTGAGTGAGTACAGGTACAGGGAAGCCGTTTGGTTATTTTGGGGTATGCTATTTGCTAAAATAAATAAACTGCTTGCTTACAATGCTAAATAAGGTACGCCTACGCAATAAAAATAGGAAATATGAACTGTTTTTGCTTTTTCCGACCGTGTGGGTCGATGTATACATATTTATATCTCTTGTCAAATTGCAAAAGCTCCTCCGTACAAAGGAGACTCTGCCAAAAAATTTCCAAATTTTTGGGAGTTAGAAATTTTATTGAAACTTTTAGGGAAAATTTGTGTTAACGACAAAACAATGTAAAGTAAATTTGTAAGTGAACTAATATGAACCAATTATACATGGGAAATAGAACTTAATATTCAAAATTGAAAATAAATTGAGTCCATATTAAAACGGGAAAAGTAAATTTGAATAGAAGTATATAGGAAATTATATATATGAGAATGTATAAAATGATTTGTAAGATTACGATTGGATATTGTTGCTAAGTGAGATATGCAGGTATTAAAGAGAAGAGAGAAAATTGGATTTGATTCCAAAAGATAAATTTGAATTGCCCGACAAAAAGGTATGTATTTAAAATTCTGTATGAAATTAGATTGGGTTTTTGATGTAGCCACTTGGCTTTTGTTTTCTTTTTGGTATTTGGGAGCCCGTAGGGCCTTTTGTAGTTGTACCGAGCTAGCCGCGCAAAGGAGACGCTAGCAAAAAATTTCGGGAATTTAGGGAGTTAGAAAAATTTTGAGAAAAATTTTGAAAATTCAAAATTTGATTTTAAATTGAAATTTAAACAATTGGGTAAAAATGGATTGTTGGAAACCATGAAAGGTATTGGAAGTTAGTTGAGGTATTAGTGTATCTTCAATAAAGGATATTGTGGCGAGTCGATAAACCTGTTGGTTTTGGAGAAAAGTTAAAAGGGATTGGTCCATTCTTCCTAACTAGTAATTTCGGGGACGAAATTCTTTTAAGGGGGACGGAATGTGACGACCCGGAATTTTTAACAACTTAAATTGGAATTGTTAATTGATTTTAAATATTTAAAACGTTAATTTTAATTTGAATTTCAAAAAATATCAATATTTACTTGTAAATTAAATTATTGAATTATATAGTTTAACTATTGAATCCTATAAGTTGAAATTAGGTAAAATGCTAAATCTGGAGTTTTAAGCCTGTTTAAAATAATTTGAAGGCTTATAAAATTTATATTGATAGCACTGAAGGTAGTGAAAGTGTTGAAATTTAATTTAAAGGTAATTTGTTCAATTTTAATAATATATCGTTTAAATTGAATTTTAAAATAGCCTTCCGAGGCACAGTCTCGGAATTTGACGAAACCGGTGCCATTGGATCCGTAATAGTTAGTTATTATCAGATTTCAATTTTCGTAACAATCGGAGTTGTCGTTTGACCGTGGGAGCTCAAAACGCTTTGAATTATTTTAATCGATTTAAATTAAAATTTATCGTTTCCTTCTGTAACTCGTGTATACAATCAAATTAGCCTCCGAAACATGTTCCATTGAGTTTGGAACGCGGGTAAAACCTTATAATCGCTTAACGGCACGCCTCGATGGTGGTTCGAAGTTTTGAGCTGGGTATAGTGAGATATTTTTTTTTAAGTTAATAATATTTTAATCTGTTAAATCGAGGCTTTGCCTTCTCTGATACGCCTGTTTCCTTCTTTAATCACGCGATTTTTCTTCTCTTCTTCCCTCAGTTAATCGGCATATGGAAGCCGAGCTCTCTTGTTTAAAAAAAAAAGAATGAGGGAACGAGAAAACAATCATCGTTAGTCGATATTAAATGAAATTTCGTTCAAACGTTCAATTCAAAAGGAAATCAAACTACCTCCTTTCTCGAAATCAATTGATAAATCGTGAGCCTTTTTCCATTTGAATGAATCATTCAAAAATTAACGACTCCTTTCCGCTGTGTTCATCGAATCGCGACATTCGTGAGGGGTTGTCAGCCAGGATGAAGGCGAACGCGATCGGAAAGAGGGGCTGGAGACGTACTCGATAATTTGGGAAGGAGTCACGTCACTCACGTTAGCATGTCGAGGTGCTTGAGTCGTGTGGAATCATGTGGGAAGATGCTGAGTCATGGCTAGGGTTTCGCGTGATGCAGACGAACGGTGGAGCTGTTGGTGGTTGGCGGAGTCGCTTGTTAGTGCTTGGCTAAAAGGGTACCAAGAGCTCTATTTGGAACGCGATGGTTTTGATGAAGAAGGAAGTGGCTATCAAGGGGTGGCAGTCTGATTTGGGATGTTGGTAATCAAGGGTCAAATCTTGAAAAGAACAAGCTGGCCCGGATGGATTGCAAATTAAAATCAAAGGTGAGTAAATCTCACTCAGTTGGGTTTCTATTTAAATTTAAATGGTTAAATTTAAATAATTGGTTGAACGGATGAATTGATGTGTTGTGCACTGATAATTTGGTAACTTTGGTTTTGGTTGATTCTTGTGTTAATTGTTGCTTGACTCGAAGTAATCGGGTTTTAAATTGATTAAACTTAAATCATAAATAAGTAAATGTTCCCAAGGTTAATAAAGGTAACGATTTGTGGTTCATTAAATTAGTAGGTAATTAAAATGGATAATTAATTAATTCAATTAATTAATGGTTTGGGATATTAAATTCAGTAATAAAAGGTAATTGAATAAATAATAAATTAAGTTGTAAGTTAATTAACTAAGTATAAGTAATTCAGAATAACCATATGATGGTGTGATAAATAATTACTTAATGTAATTAATAAAATATAATTACTTTGTGAAATTTGTTAAGAGATTAATTAGGATAATTAATTAAGGAGTAATTAATTTATTAATGAAGTAAATAAAAGAATAATTAATTGCAGTTTGAGGTTAATCGGGAATGATTAACATTGGTGTTGAATTTAAAGCAATTAATTTAGACTAGAATAAATCAAAACATAATTGGAAATCATTAATTTATACAATCAACGTTGTAATTAAGGATTGATTAATTAAGATGAATTAATCAAAGTGACCATGAGAAATGAATTAAGATAAGTAATTAAGAATTAGAGTAATTGATTGTGGTTGATCAATTTGTGAAATAATTAAAGATTACTCATTAATTTGGTAAGAATAAATAACGTAGTGAAATTAATTAAAGTTATTCACTTGAATTTAATTGGAAAATAATCCTGGGTGATTAATTAAGATGAATAATGATGAGTTGACTAATTAATTGATTTGGAATTAATTAATGTTAAATGAAGTAATCCAGGTGATTGAGGTTTGAAATTCAATTAGAATCAATTGAATTGATTTGTATGTGATTAAGTTTTGTTGTGGATAATTGAATGGCATTGGATGTTTTGAATGTGTTGATATCTCTGATATGAAATGTTGTGTATTTCATTTGAATAATGTGGGATGGGATAACACGAGTTTTCAAAGAGGCCGGGATCGGGTATTGAGAAATACCCGAAACCACTTTGAATTTATATAAATTGATTTGTGAAATCAATACAATGAAATGAAACAATTTAAGTGAATTGGATTGTTTTATCTAAGTTTCGTACTTGGAAATTTATATGAGAAATAAGTGTTGTCTATAGCAAATTGTGAATTAGTTAAATTGATTAAGGTTACCCGGGTTTATTTAAATTGTTGCTTGGTATTACATGTTAGTTGGGTTTACTCATGCTGGTTTCCAGCCTGACCCGGGTGTTACTTTGGTGTAATGCGCGGGTCAGACCGAGTATTACATATTTCCAGGTAGGTACATTCTGGAGCTCAGGAGGCGAGCTGGATGACGGTAGCGTATAGAGTATTTCCGCTGTATTTATATTATTGTTAATCTGAGCCTTGATAATTGTAAATATTCAGTGACTGTATATAATGTGAAACTCTGATGTATATTAAATGTAATCGATAGATATAATATTCTTTTGTAAACTGTTATTATTTATTATATTTTATCCGCTGCGAATGTGAGATGTTTGGTGTTTCCGTTCTCCTTCTTCTATCTCTTTCTTCTTTTTCATAACTATCTGGAATTTTCGGCTTCGAAAATTTCTGGTCGTTACAGATGTAAACATATCATGCATTTTGAAGACCGTGTTATGCACACCACCAAGCGAAGGAGGAATTTGTACAAAACAATCAGATTTGATAAAGTGTCTAAAATTGTATGCATAAAGAAATCTAATACTTAGAGTACAATCGGTAATGATTTGTTCAGTTGAAAAAAAAAGAATCGAACTACCCACAATGCAACCAAGCATGACCTGTTCAGCGAACCATGGATAGTTCAACATGTTTCGATGGTTAGTTGAGAGAAAAGAAGAAGACTGGCTGTAAACCTACAAATACATTGTCGTTTTATATATAAAAAGGAGAAGGCTTCGCCATTCAATTTAGTCACACCAACATTCAAAAAATAGGTAGTTTAATGGCTAGTTTAATATTCTACACTATATATCTTTCGTTTAACACACCAGATCTCTTCTAACACATTTTTATTCCATTACATGTGTATGTTCAGTTCAAAATTTTATAAGATTATCTATGGAAAATGAAACTTGGATCCCACATGATTATTTGATGTTCATAAAAACATATACAGAAGCTGGTCCTAGAAATATGGAAGAGGAGACTGAACAAGATTTCTTGATTACCATTAACGAAGTTTATAACAATAATCCGGATTGTAGGTGTTACTCAAATTTTTCATGAGTAAAGTACCGAGCCAGATCGGCTAAGATCTAGGCCAATGTCAGCTAGGATCCAGGTCAATCCACTGTAAAACTAATAGAGTTATGTAATTGTTACATATATCTAACTCGATAATCAACCTTATTCGAAATAAAAGATGTTTTTTCTATTATATACATGATATAATATTTTATAGTAATTAATTAATTTAATTAAAAATATATTTAATAGAAAATCTATAAACAGTATGTTTTGTGATAGTAATTACAAAGTGTTATGACCATATGTAATTTATCATAATGAAATTAAACATACTATTTTAAATATTCTTAGTCAAGATGTATCGAAGTTGGATATGACATATCCATTGAGAGTAGAGTATATAACGCTCTTTAAATATTGGGCAGTGTATTATTCATGACTGTTGGTGGCACCAAGGGGTTACGTACCGATAGTTATTGGAGAACTATAAAATGACCCGCTCGATAGTTTTCTTTTGGTAATTAATATAACTATGGTTAAAAAAAATTATCGATGTGACAATATTACGCAGCTCTCTTGACTTGAGAATACTTTTGATCTTTAATGAGCTCCACTTTGATTATAGTTAAATCTTGGCATGGCGTCCATTGAACAACTATAGTGGGGTCGAGTAGAAGCATTGGAAGTGAAACACTATTCAAGTGATGATTCGTCTTCTTGGTTATATAAGGTCATTATCACAGTCAACTAAAGTCAACTTAAAGTTAAATTCTTCGGCCAGAGCAGTTCGACTAATAATAATTGTTATTATTGAACTAAAAAATTTATGTTTGGACTATAAAGTTAAATATGAACAATATTGGAATTTTGACCATTAGCAAATTGCACAAGTCCTAAGTGATATATTTATGATGAAGAGAATTAGTGTAAATAATTGTCATTATTGGTAACGCTTAATAAAGTAAAATTGAATTTAATCGATGCCAAGTAAGTGATAAATTTGTCCATAATGTCACAACCTGCTAACTGACATGTAAATGTTAATATTCAGATTGTTCAATATTAATCGTGGCTCAATTTAT
Organism: Allium cepa; assembly: GCA_030765085.1. NCBI lineage: Eukaryota > Viridiplantae > Streptophyta > Magnoliopsida > Asparagales > Amaryllidaceae > Allium > Allium cepa. The sequence goes on from CM060929.1 coordinate 270,718,556, forward strand.
ACCTAAGATTCACACAACCAAAATGTTGAATACTCATGTTACTACCCAATCAATTTAAATTATAGTCATAATAAGTTAGTTAAATTAATTAATTAATTATAAATTTTTTATTTGATATGTGTTGATCAATATTAAAAAGTATGTATATAATGGTTATAAATACATTCATCGATATACGATATCGGTACAAATTTAAATTGGATTTAAGTGTATTAAATATTGACTAGGATTAAAGTGATTTTGAGGCCCATATAGGAGCTTGTTATTTTCGGCCATGAAGAGGCAAAGAGGGGATGACCATATGATGGCCAAGGGAGCTTAATTTTGAATAAACGAAAGGGGAATGGGTAAGAGAAAAACTCCACCCCTTCTCACTTTTTGACCTCCTTTGTTTCTCCTTATTTAAGTGAATCATACTCTCACTTTTGACCTCCATTTAGCTTCCCTCTCCGTGACATTTCTGGCCATTCAAGAATTTTAAGCACAAAATCAAGTAAAATACAATTGTCGATGGTAGCTGCATTCGGGAAGGTACATCTTCTGGATACATAATTTGATTCAAGGAGTTTTCAGATTCAGCGTTTATTGGTGTATCTATTAGGTTTTGGTGAAAGGTAATATCCCTTATAATTATATACATCTCTACCACTAATAATGACAATTCATTGAACTACTTTACTTAGCGTCTTTTTGAAATACCGGTAACACCCTTTCCCCTTCTATAAACTTCGCATCCTCATACCCTTCGTCCACTCTCCCTTTTTTACCCACAAACCCTTCACTCGCTCTGCTTTTTTACTCAGAAACCCTTCCCTCCATTCCCATTTCGCATCCACCAAACAAAAAAAACTAAACGATCTGTCGATCGATACCATGTCTTTGAGCCGATCGATACCATGTCTTTGGGTGGTCATACAAATCAATTTTACGTATTTGCAGATCCATACCATGTATTTTGCATCCACCATCGCCAAATCGATTCCGAGTATCATCGCCAATAAATCATCTGTCGATTATCGGTCACGGATGTCCATCTATTTCCGACCACTCCGATGTTGCTTCTATCGACTGATCGATTCCAGGTACGTCTTGATAAAATTTTAACATCTAACTATTCACAGGTTCAAGGTTTTACACAATAATGTCGTTAGCTTTTAGGTGTATTGACAGTGTTAAATAGCAAATTATTAGCTAATTTAAGCTTCTTTTTGTTGTAGTTTCAAAAGATGAAATAGGGATTTCAAATGAATTGCTTAAAAAATATGATCAAATAAAGCAAAAGGAAAAGCTATAGCCCATGGTTATAAAACTGGATAGAATTTTGGATTGATTATGGTGTGGATGTTGTTTTTCTAAGCCATAGATACATTTTGGGCTAAGAAGGTTATTTCTATTGTTGTATTATGCTTTGTAAATAAATAAAATATTGAGCATTTGGACAATCAATTGAATGCTATGTTCATAAGTGTGATGGTTGCCAAATACTTTGCTACGTTTATGTTTATGTTTTGTTCAAAGAAAAATCTTACAAGCATGTATAAATGCAGGGACAATGATTCTCTTTCAAAGACATACGAAAATGTATGTTTCTTACCATTGTGTTACATAATATTTAAACATTTAAGTAGTCATTTGCCAAACCGCTTACAATTGTTTTTGGACCTGCGTGATTATTTTTCATGTATCTACAATTATGTAACTGTAAGTTGTGCCTATTAGTTGTTTAATGCTCACATAGATGCCAATATTAATTTTTAATTACTTTTAAATTTTTGTCGCTATATTACAATTTAAAATGTGTTATCACACGCTTTTTACTATACTTTCTAAACATTGATCGATTTTTTTCTATATAGAAAAAGCACATTAAAGACTATAGCAGTGAAGCAAAAGGAGAAAGTAGGACATCAAGAAGTGAGAGCAACAGAACAAGCAACAAATGCAACCCCGACTCGCATAAATATTCGATTTTCCTATCTTCAAGTTTTTTAGGCTAAGGGTTATAGATTGTAATATTTATTTGTCTTTTTTTTATAATTTCCTTAATTACTCTTATTAATTAAAAAAGACGTTATTGCAAATGATTTTGATCTATTTTTCTAGAAGAACAATTTTATATTGCTTAAAAATATTTAATCTTGGTCACACATTTTAAAAATTATTATAGAAAAATAGGATTATGAATGTCATTTTTATTTGTTGATGTCTACAAAATCAAGAAAAATTATGGTAACCATAGATTATTAATTGATATGAGGATTCAAAGTTGAGATAATGTTGTAAATATAAATTTTTCTTGCTGGACTTTCTCTCTGTGTATAAAACAGAATTTTAGTGGAATTTTACTTTAATTTTCCTGATGCCATGGAATCGGTCAGTAAAAGCTATTGAAAAGAAAAAACATTAATCTTATATTAATGAAACAAGCCATTGTTCTATATGGATCAGCATTTTATAAAAATGTAGATAATACGTTCTATTTTTTATTTACAGTTGCATCTCTTTGATAATTAATGGTGAAAGGGTAAAAATCTATATGCTTAGGATTGTTGTAATTTACAGATATCAATTCCATCATAGTCCCACAATGCATAACGTCATATTATAGGAAAATTCTATTTCAACCCGAGTGTCTACCTAGTAGCCCTTCAAAATTTAATAAGTCTATAAACCCAAAAAATAACTTAGCAGCCCCTACTATTAATAATAATAATAATTCAATACACTATTTCAACCATGTCTTTTGACATTTCCCAAAATACCCTCTCATCTGCTCTCGCATCATTGCACGCTTAATATCGTCTTCCTTTTCACATTCAATAGTAGGTTAACAAACCCTAACCATCCAAATTAGACATTGCGATCATCATCATCAATTATCCTTAATTGGCCCTTCATCCACATTCGCTAACCGATCACTAAGGCTATCCTTTGCCCAGCATTATACCTACTTCATCGGGTAGTGGTTTGCAATCGAACGATTTTGTAGACCAAGGGTAATTGCGATTTTTCAACTTCGCCAACCAAAATCGATTAGGTAGCTGTTGCGTCGATATCAAACTTCGAGAACGTTTTAGGTAATTTTTAAACTTCTGCATTATTTCCTGCTTCACACCTTATTACCATTGCTACAATTGATCTTTTGCAAAATAATTCTAATATTTATATGATTTATTCGAGTTTTTCTTATACCGGTTTGCAATTGACTGCATATTATTCCAGTTAGCTGATTATTTATGTACATGTCAAGTTCACAATCAAACAATGTTGTCGGTACATGTGTAAACCAGTTCTATATTGAATGACTTAAGTGGATAAGGTTCATTTGCATTAGATTACAGATATGGTGGAATTAACACGTAGTTAAGAACCTAGTTCACTTGAGTAAATCTTTCTCCATGGGCTAGCTGATCCTTTAAAGCAACATATTTCATTTTTTTCATCAAATTTCACTAATTCTCTTAGGTTGTTGCATTTCTATGCCTAAACAGTACCGTTTTCCCTTCGAGGAAACTGACTGCAAAACACTATCTTGATCTACGTTTATGGTTTTGCTTTTTCTTTTCATGTTGTAGAAATTATTAAATAATGTTTGATTTAGATGAGCAACTCTTTTTCCAAGGCACCGATCGTTTCTCTTCTTATTTCTGACAATATAATTTACTAGTATTAAAGAATGTTTGGTTTAAGTGAATAAACGATTTGCGCATGGGCGGACACTTCTCTTTAGTTGGGTTTATTTGATGTGTGTATATATTTATTTCTCCACATTTGGCTTTGCAAAATTACAAACGTTTTTCATGTTGATCTTTCTTCATACTTTAAGAGTCCTATGGGTTTAAAATTATGAACTTCTCAAATATGGCTGCATTCTGCTCCTTACTGAAGTCAATTAAAATATTTTACAAACTACAAATTCATAGAAAGTAAAAAAAAAATGTATTTTCTGAAACTTCTTTTAATCCACCGACAGTTATAGGTGAATTAACTTAGAAATATTTTGACTAATGATGCTTGCAACTTACCCTTACAGGATACTAAACTGACCATCTTAAATCACTTTTATTCAGATATCACCCTGTTTTGATACGTTTGTAGAATACTCGAGCTTTGCTAAATCTTATTAACTTTTTAGTAGTTTGTCAACTACATTATCTATACGAATTATTTTTGTGCACAACTTCATTAACAATATGGCAGTTACTCTTTTCCATATGCATGAACCCATTGACTTGATTGACAAAAATTCACTTAGCCCACAATTTTCTGTACTTTCATAGAAATTGTACATTGTAAGACATGATCATCACCATTTAACATTTCAACCATGCTCAATCTGAAAGCAAAGCGTGAGATGTATGCGAACAAACCCTGTGTATGACTGTATGTAAATTACATCAATCAGTATGGGTGTCATTTGTAACAATATATTTGACGGGTGTGCATAGCAGCTTATTGTTGTCACTTAATAGCTGGGTACAAAATTTTTTAAATGATCTGATTTGACCATGATATACAAAATTGATTATAATTACATATTGTTATATTTTAAGAAGTATTTTTAGAAAACATCATGTGCGTTCGTAGATATTAACTGCATCATCATTTGTTGGGATAATAATAAATTTATATATTATTTTATTTCTTTTCTTCATATTTTGGCCATGCTTTTTCTACACTCGCCTCCTTATATGAATTTTTTTTCAATCTTGATGTTTAGATGAACTTAATATTCTAGCAGTTCTGGCTGCAATATTGAGTTGATATTTTTCTAACAACAAACTTCAACTTTATCCAAAAGATTACATGCACTCCACAAACAAAACAGGAGGCCATCCACTCAAAAGGTTGGCTGCACACCCAAAACTTTGTTTTTTCCCAAATTTATTTCTCTTGGTCCATTCATATGTACTAACTTCGCCCACACATTTACCTGCAGATTTGGAATGTAGAATATGAAAAAATGATACTCCCAAAAGATAGAGCGCATAACAATGGAAAAGTTCATTGAAGGGTTTGGGCATCCAAAAACATGGTATCTACTTGACAAAAACAGAACATTAAATGTCTTGATGTTATTAAGTTTACTATTTAACAAATAAACATGCAGTTTGAAGTTGGGATTAACAACTTTTCATCGGTTATTACTACTGTAACATTTGCAAGCGTCTTTGAATCCTACTCTTTCAATTCTACAACGCTAGAAACAACAGAAAGGTACACAATTTACAATACTGGTGTTATCGTTTAACTTCTGGATAAAAATATTGCAGTTTATGATAGACTGGACTATAATAATATAAATATGCTTATTTTTTATTTCATTTATACTAAACAATTTAGAATCAATTATTACTAATAAACATTTCTTTTTCTTAATCTGTTTTGGATTTAACAAAAATTGGTATATGTTTAGTGGATTAAACTTATACTTTTTGATATTTCATAACCTTTGTATATGTCATGAAAGGCTTTCAAGTACTGCATTACTATATACATGAATTTTTCGTGACTCTTCTGATTTCCTAAATCAGTGACAAAATGGTTTGCAGATAGTGATTGATCCTAGGTATACATGTTCCCTTAATCTTAATCTCCTATATGTATTTTCAAACACATGGGATATGTAAGTAGAACAAATATGTGCTGTTTGGAGACTATTAGTGGTTTTTATAATTTGCATATTTCTAAAATATTTGGAAAATGTTGGTTGTTCTTTTGTATCCTTTATCATGACAAATAAGTTAAGTGACATTAAGCCTAAGAGAAAGTCACGATGTACTATAAAGTTTCTAAAATAATTTACATGTCATCTAAGCTCGATTTACCAAAAAATAGGAATAACAAAATTCAACCCACTATTTTGTTTCATTCATTTTATTACACAATAGGCAACTGTAATAATAGATCATTGCACCATTTTCATTCTGCATTGTTTTGTTGTAACAACTGTAACCTGAACTTTCTATTTATTACTTCTACAAATATATATATGGTACTTAAGTTACTTTACTATTTATTATTCAGTTCATTTTACTGTAACATTTGTTGCCTGAACTTTCCATTTAATACTACAAAAATTTACTTTGTTCTCATCTTAATTTACTATTTATTATTCAGTATAGTTCCAACAAAGCAACTATACAAAACTGGGAATGATAATAAGGTAGGACTGGAATAGAAAAAGCAAAGGAATCAATGATAGGGAGAAATTATGAAGGCAGCAACTTCAGCTGTTCAAATGCTTTCATATAACAGATAGGCGCATTCCGGCAGTGGAAAACAAACCATTTACACCTAAAGTAAAAATATTAGTTGTCATCATGAGCAGATAACATTATGATTGAGCAAAAATAAAGAAAGGAATAGTTGTAACTCACATGTAACGTATCTCTTTGCAATTTCATTGTAACTAACATAATTCATAAAGTAAAGTATTCAACTTCAATTTGTGAATAGTAGAATAGCACAAGAGTTTCCACTTTGTTTTTGTTCCAAGAAAAATTAAAAGTAGAAATGCATGCTGCACTTTGTCCTGTCAGCATACATTGTTTTCTCCGTGTAAAAATGCAAATATCATGAAGGTTTGATATTGAAGCAACACAGTTAGAAATCTTACATATGAGTATCATAGAAGCAACTTTCTATTTGAATACAATCGTGGTGTAATGAATTCCAATACCATGAAGGTTTCACGTTTAAGCAACATATTTAAAAACCATCCACTACGTACTATCGTAGATGCAAGTTTATATTTATTGACTATCATCTACATGTATAGGTACTCTTTTTCATTTTGTGTATGTTTTGTTATAATTTTTGAATGCATATTACTAAAGTGGTAATGAATACTAACATAAAGTATAGCATGAATTTAGTGATAGTTTAATTCTTTGCATTTGTAGATATATGGATTGATGCTTTTACCATTTGCAGGTGTTTTTTTATTATTCTATTTGCAGGTGTGCATTAATTTAATGATTGTGTAAACCAAAGTATAGCATGATTCAGTGCTAAAACATGTTACATTTGCAAGTGAGTATGGACTGACTTTGTGGGCATTTGCAGCTATTCGAAGGTTTTTAAGCTGCTTTGTTTCTTCTGTATAATGATGCTTTGTTTCATCAATATAATGAGGTCAAAACAAAAAAATCTAATGTTGAAGTTTATTATTATATGTATGTACTAAACTTTGATTTATAATTATATGTATGTACCGAACTCCTTATTATAAATTGCAACATATTATTACATGTATTTAAACTGCATACCGAACTATAATGTATAACCTGCAATATATTAGTTGTTTGGTACATTTTTTTCAAATAGGTCGGGTCGGGTCTCACCTATTTAATCATGGGTTAGGTCAGGTTAACCCATTTTCCAAAGGGGTTATACAGGTTGAGTTTAGTTTTGTTTTAAACGGGTTGGGTAAAATCATATAGGACCTGAAGAACATAAAGTTATTGTGTGTAGGAGGCCTCCTAATATTAGAGGCAACGAGCTTTGTTAACCTAACAAAATCGAGGTTTTTTTTTTTAATGTTTGATTGTAATTTTAAGTTTTGGGCGTTGTTGATGCTCCAAGATGGCTCTAGCGAAAGTACTTTCCTTGAAGTGGAGATTTGGTAATGTAGCCTCACCAACTGCGTAAAGAAGTGGAAGCAGCCGACCAACTGCAGAGCTACTTCAGCATGCTCCAAATGAATGTTAGAGGAAATGCTTGCCAATATGGAGATCTGTTAGATATGTATCGCATTTGAGAGTGCGTAGGTGAACGTTAAGTCCCACATTGTAAGAAATATGGTGCATAACATGGTATATATGTGGAATTGGTGACACATAATGTTGAGAATTCCTTTTGTAACAAAAAAGTGTTGACAAGACCATGTATGTGTCCATAATGAAGCCCACATTTATGGGAACGCGTTGGAGTGCCGAAACACAACATATGAGAGCTTGCATTCATTTTGGACAGCGTTGCAATTCCATTTGCTTGAGGAAGAATTAGTCTGCCAGATAAAATTTAACTTCCCAACCTTATGCAAATTATGGTATCATAAGGTTAAAGTAAAAACATCTTTGATTCAAACTTTGAATTTTTTAATCATCTAACGTGTAAATTTTAGCAATCACAAATTTAACAAAAATATTAACGAGTATATTCAACAAAATTTGAATTTAAAAAAGAAAAAATACAGCGTAAATGATATATGAGAGACTACTGACCATGGAGCACTAAAAAGGACGGAGCCGGTGATCCAGCAACAAGACATTGTGATTAGATGTAGGCCCGCCAACGCATGCATATATACTCGTATTTTATTATGTAATATATGTGATTATATACTATTATTATTTATCACGAATCTATATAATATTGTGATGTCATCATGTGAATATATCTATATATAAAGATGTATATATTAGAAAAAAAATTATGCCCACTGCTCTTGGCCAGAAAATAAAATAATAATTAATTAGTTATTTTACTTATTAATAATCACATAATATTAAATTATCTCAAATCAAATATCATTTTTATGCAATGAGATTGTGTAAAATATGTAAAATATTTTATTAATATTCTTTTATGTATATGATATTTTTAGAAATTAAAAAATTTATATATTTATTTGATTTAAATATACATGTATAACATTTGTATGGTTTTAATTAATTTAAAATTATATATTGCATAGATAAATAATATAAAATGCTAATATATAATAATTAATTAAAAATGCAGATTTAAAATTATTTTCGAAAATGTAAAAAAAATTCTTATGGAATAAAAAACAATTTTTAATTAGACAACTGTAAATCCAAAAAAATATTAATTTTGAAGCCAAATACATGTTGTTCACACATACACACACAAGCATATGAATATTAAATTACTATTTTATATATTATAATGTATTTATATTTTGTCATTATGTTTTATATACATGGATTATAATATTTTCAAATATATATGTATGTATGTATATAAACGTATTTTAATTACATGTTCCATACATATTAATAAAGTTATTTTAATTCTTTGATTTTGATATATGTTGTATGTGTATATATATATATTCTTAAATTAATTTATAGAAATTAAGCTTTGTATTAACATGAAACTTATATGTGCGCACACGCACACGCATATGAACACATACATACATATACATATACATACATATACATACATATATATATATATTGACAACACACATGTATATAAGGGCCTAACATGTCCATCGTGCGTGATGAAAATTCCAGCGTTTATACACGGGTATGTCAAGCCATATAAATCTTATTAAGTTGCAGATGCACGTACACATATATGTGTATATGATACACATATCATACAATATAATGTGAACTCAATAAAATAAAACTTTATTTCTAAAATTAAATAAAATACTGATTTTATTTAAAACAAATTTAGATAAGATCTAAATAAACTTAGACTACATATACCTAATAAAAATCCAAATCGAATAAATTTTTAGAAATTTACCCATTTATCCCATAGCGTGCTGACCTAGTTTCAACAATGCTATCAGAGCTAAAAAGCATATGCAATCAAAATTAGCTATAGTAGTACTAACTTATTAAAACCTACCCATATAGTAGGGTGTCTAGAAATATAATGTCTAAGATTGAGTTTGGGTAATCAAGTACTCTATTCTACTTGGTTAATGACTTAGCCCAAAAGGATGAGATTAGCTCAAAGGTTATCCCTAATAGGAAAAACCCAATTTGAATTGTTCCGTGGGCTAATTGAAAAATTATTTTGAAATTAAAATAAAAGTTAAATTTAAAATAAGAAAAATATCATAAATGTTATAATACAGATTTTCATATTGTTTTGAGAATTAGATAAAATGCTTTAGATTTAAAAATTAAATTTAAAACAAAACACATATTTAAAAGTTATAGTATAATTTTAGAAAAAGTTATAAAATTAGTTTCAAAAATATTGTTTATTAATAAGATTAATATAATTAATTAATTAATTAAATGAGTTAATTAATCAAATATATATACATGTATAATATATGTTATGACATATGTTATGTTACCTTGAATTGTTTAAGACAATATGAGTACACATGTATGTATAAAAGAATTTTCAAAATTAATAAATTTTAATTAAATATTTTTAATTAAATAAATAAATTAAATGTTAATTAATAAACACAAATACACACACACACACACATATAAGATATATGTGTATTACTATAAAGGTTATAATATGTATTTGTAATATAATATACTATAATTAAATAAATAATATAATAATTAATTAAAGTGTTAATTAATTAAATAAGATTTAATTTATATAATTTTATACATTGAATATTATATATTTTGAATAAAGTATAAAAGTTATATAATAATAAAACTTATATAATATAATTGTATAATCTAAAGGCGGACTATTATAGAAACTCTAAATAGACTTAAGAAATAATATTTACATAAATGTACTTATACCATGATTTTTGATTTGTCCGACACTTGAATCATAAAGGTATTTCATAAGAAATACATTATTCCATATAAGTCGATAACACTCAATTAAATATATTGATGATTATGAATCTTTAATATTAGTTTGGCCTTCTACTATTTATATAGTAATAAATTTCTTGCATACTCTTTGGTTGTTGAGCAAACTCAAGCTAGAGATGTTATGTGTAGTATTATTAATATATTGACTTGACGAGGTAAGATAACTATATGTATTTGTTAAGCAAACTCAAGGTATACATGCTATACTTAGGCCATCGCAAAATGGTAGGTATGAGTGAATAATTTCTTTTGATTTGTTGAGCAAACTCAAGATCGAAATGAGATTAGGACAAGGAACTTTGGGATAGGATTTGTATATGATACAACCAATAAGGAGTTATCCATCGTTTGTAGGGCTATAACTTGTTGAGCAGATGAGTCCTAACACTCACTAGTGAAGTCGAAAGACTTCTATGTTTGGCGACTTAGGTTTGGAGAAACATAAAAGACTAGTGGGAGCCTTATCAGAAAAATGAAATTATAATATTTAACCTTTTAAATATTATAAGTACATCTACTATATGAAGTTATAATAATCTACATTGATAAATTTATGCAATTAATATACTGATAGAATATTTATAAATTAAAATATACAAACGAACTGAATTTACATTGAAAAATAGAGATATAAAATATACTTACCAATAAATTTTTGCATGTTGACCCATGTAAGCATCTAGTCATACAACCACTACATACATTTGTAAATTGGTCGCTTATGTGTTTACTTGCTCAAAACTGTGTATTGTCTTTATGAGTTTTGAACTCCGGAAACAATGTTTGAATATGGTTGTCTGATCCGTATTCGATCATTTGCTACTATTTTTAATATTCATATCTAGTTAGTTATAACAGACAAATATTTTTAGTTGCTACTTAATTATTCATTAATAATCTAAGCAAGTCCAAAAAGTTTGAACAACTTATATCGAGTAAAAGCCATTTATCGAAAAAACGATTTTTGGTCACATTATTGATATTTCTTCAAAGTGTTTATTTTTATAAGCATTTTTCAAAAACAAGTTTACCATTGTTAGTTATTAATTATAGGGAGGTTAACAAGGCTATAAAATCACTTTAACACAGTAAACCTAAGATTTAAATATTTAAACAAATCAAATATTGAAATACAAAGTGTTCGAAATTCCGGATTATTACACAACTTCTTCTTGCATTTTTAGAAGCAAACTCGTCTATTATCTCTTCATAATTAAGCATATTCAAGTATTCTTTCTCAATTGAAATCATAGCTAGTCCACTTAATATCTTGCAACATAGCAGTCCGAAGTATCAATTTTAGTTTTAAAAAGCTTCTTTCCGCCGATGCAACCATAACAGGGATAGCCAATAAAATTCAATAAGCAACCGAAACATTGAGAAATGCACTTACGTCTCGATAAAATCTTAAGAAATTAAGAATACCAATTGATGTGGTTATTTCCAATGGTAGAATTCCTTTTAATTGTTGAAGCTCAAAAAACAACCCCGTACTACAGATATCTTGCTTTTTATCTTATATTTAAAAACCTTCTAAATTAATGCACTGGTCCTTCGTTTCCTCGTCCTAACAATTTTGAATTACAAATTTAATAAAAAAACCAAAAGTTCCTTATAATGCTTAAATTGCTCAAACCGTTCTCTAAATGAAGTTAAAGCTTGACCCTTTATATGTAGAAAATAAGCAACTTTAAAAATTTCTTTAGATAATTGTCTATCATACTTCTCTACGATATCCTCATTAAATTGCTTTTTTATATTTACAATCCTCTTTTCAAAAAACTTAGGATTAATGCCAACATCATTTGCAATTTCTTTAGCCTCCTCCATTATGGGTTAAATCCATCTTATCTAAGTTTTTCAAAAAATATTACAAACTCTAATTTTTGAGATTGCATCTTCAATGTCCATTTCCTCATTTTACTTACTCGATTAATATTGTATAATATCTTGTACCAAATACACAAGCTAATTAGAAACTCAAAATTTTCGAAAGCATTTTGGCACAATCTTGTAGCCTCCACCATCCCAACGTCATCTTTGGAATTATTTGCAATATCAACTAAAGCATCTCTTAGCTTCGATGATTGAAATCTTATTGCTTTAACACTTTCAACGTGACTTTCTCAATGTGGATAATGGTTTTGTGGCCAAACCGTTAACATGAGTTTGTAGTATTTCCCATCGATGAGTTGAATTGGAGAATAAAATATAAATATTTTGCACATATGCCAAAAAGTTTCTAGCTTACATACTAATTTGGCCATATCACATAAAGTAAGATTTAGACTATGACATCCACATGAAATATTAAGGCTCTAGGATTTACATCAGGTAACCTTTTTTGTACCGCTTGATGTTTACCTATAGCAAATTTGATGAAAATGGTTAATACCATAACCAAGTGTTTAAAATCAAGTTTAAGATTATCCTATTTAACGCAAAAATGATTTTTATGCTTCGTCTTTTCGTTGCTTTTTTTTCTATCTTAATATCATGAATTTTGTCTTCAATTCCCATATCAAATTAAGTTATAAAACAATATTAACACAACAATTTTTAATTGTTTATTATTTAAATTTTGTCATTAATTCTTCATATTTAATCCTTTGTGTCTTCCTTTTTTTATTTCATTACCAATATTGCATAATGCACTAATTCAAATAATCTTAATACGCTTTCATCAATTATTTCAACAACAATTATTTTTAACAATGAATTAATTAGTAGCTAATTTACATGGTTTAAGTAGCATAATATAAATTTTTAAGTAGCTATTTGGTGATAAAGTGCACATGATTTATTCAACTAGGGGAAACATTAAATAAGGACAAATCAAAGTGGGGAAAATCAAATTAGGGTTTAAGCGATACACTGTACAATAAAGTACAAATAAAACAATCAAATAAACATTGGCTTCAACTTTACTAAATTATACTTAACCATAATTTAATTAAAAAATTATACTCACATCGTCAAATTCGATTTAGGCCCTAGGGTTTAGCTGGAAAATTGGATCGTAAACTCGGCACATTAGGCAGGTGAAAGGAAGGAGGGGCGGCGCAAGGCATATGCAGTTGGTGTAGGCAACTGAGAAATCTGGCGCTAGTAGGCGACAGTAAGCATTGGATGTTTTTTCCCTCGTTGGTTGACTGTAGTGTAAAGAAGAGAAATGATTTTTTTCTGTTGCCCCCTTTCTTGTGTTGCCCTAGGTAACGGCCTATGTTGCCTACCATATCGGTTGAGCCTATGTGTGCAGGTACGTTTGTCTTCCTGATGAGTATGATCTTAATTTAACACATATATGTTTTTTAGCCATGCATTTACATCTTAATTCACTAAAGCTAGTTATTTATCTTACTGCTATTGTAAATATTCAATATATTGATCATTTTTGTATTTCAAATTTCAATACACTTGCAGGATGCATGGAACAAATGAGGATGCACTTGTGAAATTATCTAAAAGCGTGTTATTTGTGATGTCTACTTAAGAAAATTGAATTTATACCTTTCAATAATGATTATCTTAGATGATTTATTCAAATAATGAAGTTTAAAGAAAATGGCTAATTTTTTTTCAGACCTAAGGTTTAAGAATGAATTTTACACCTTTTACAGTTAGATTTTAGATTTAAAAATAAAATGAGGTGTGTGTGTATGTGCGTACATGCGCACCCACACACACATTATTTATTTTTAGTTCTCTGTTATATATATATATATATATATATATATATATATATTACTTTCTATAGTTGTTATTTCTTTATTTGTTGAATCTTTTGTTTTTTCAGTTGTTTCACTTTCCATTGCATCGTGAACATGCTACACTGTTGTGTTAACGATCACTTTTTTGGTTCATTATTAGAATTATTTTGTGAATTATACAACCTATAGACTAGTTATGTAGTTTCGTATGTTATGATTATTTATAGTTTTGACCGTAGTGGTGTATTTGTTTCAACACAGAATGATTTGATTTTAAAATTATATATCTAACACATGATTTAGTAACACATTTTCTATAAAAGTTATCATATAATAAACAATCATTGTTAAATGTTCTCTAAGGTGCCTTTCATTTAATAATTTTGTTTCTACTAATGCAAATAATGTTTTATCAACGTTGTGCATTTAATGAAAAATTACAAAAATGTTGTTTTTCAAATTATACAATAAAAAAGTTGGTTTATCCACCGCCTTACGACAAATTAGTAAAAAATAGGATTTCTTTCACTTTAGCGCGATATTTCAAACTTATTATGCAAATAGCTCTATTATAAAACTATTTATAAATATAGCCATGTTTTGGCCGGTTCAGCATTGAGCTGACTAGAACACTGGAGCCATCTCAAATGGCGCCAGTGTAATACTTTTTTTTTTATCTTGGAAACATAATGAGTGACTTTCCTACTATGTTTATACAAAATTATATATGGATGGCTTTTTAAAAGTCGTCCACTTTCTTGAACTATGAAACAGCAAGCCTCATTTTCTTTTTTATTCTAAACTTTACCAAACTCTAAACAAAAAACCCAATACCCTTTCCATTTTCCCTTTTCGAAATCTCTTACCGTTTGCATTAAATTCATTAAAAACTAATGTTTTAAAAGACCTACTTCAAGAATAAAAACATCTCCATACTTCGGATTAATCAAGGTATGAATTTATAAACCCCGGTTTTTTGGTAGATTTATAAATGAAAATTGAATAATGTTTTATTCATTATTATTGTAGGATGGCTTTTAATTTTATTCCAACTATATGCTATTATGATGGTGAATTGGTTATTAATGATCAAATGTGTGAAAAGTATATTTGTGATTCTTATAAATCAGCTAAAGTTCATAAAAGATCTAACTTAAAACAATTTAAAATGTCAGTTATACAAAGCAACTAAGATAAAAGTGGAGGAGTTTGATATTGATTTATTTTGCAATTGGCTAATCGATTTTGGATCTAAAGCAATAAAAATTGTTGATGACGACGACGTTGAATTAATATTTTCTACCATATCAAAATCTATAGATTTGTTTTTTAGGAATAATAGAAGTCGATGGTAGAACAACCTATACCAACACCCGTAGTTAGCTATAATGTTGAAGATTATTCTAGATTGTTGGGGACCATGAGTACTTTGCAAGTAATTCCATTATTAGTTATAGTATTCCACCTATGAATGTAGCGCAATATGGACAACAACAAATGTTCTTTGAATATCCTCCTTTCATGATTACCTAGCCAAAAGTATGATTTAGTTATCCATATCCGACGTTGGATAATTTTGCACGCATGAGTCAAACGTAACACATGTTTGCGATTACATGCGAATCTTATATTATTTAGTGTATCATATATAATGCAAAATTTTATTTTGATGTGTAACATTATTCCACAGGAACATCCAACCTAAAATATTATTGGACCATCGAATAGCCGTATGTCTTATCCAATACAGCCCACACCTTTCGGACTATACAATATGAGCCAAAAGTAAGTTACGTTTTGGAATGCTAAGGAATTGTGTTGCAATTTGTAACTGTATTAAAAATGTCATATATTCATATTGCAGCTTCCAGTGTGTGATGTTGATACACAATCGAACATTCAACCAAAGGCTGAATTAGGGGTTCCTAATGTATCCGATAACGATTTGGACATAGATGTTGATGTAGATGTACAAGTACATAGCGCTCCTGGTCTTGATTGCATGACCGTTGTAACTAGAGAATGATACAATTGGATTAATAACATGCAAGTAAACAATGATCCACAGAACTATGATTTTGTAGGCGAAGACGAAGCTTGTAGAGATAGTGGCGAACTATCCATGGAGAAAACTTTGGAAGATGACTTGTGTAATGCACAAACGATGGCTAGATCCGTTGTCGCTAATTTGCAATTCAACCATGAAATATCTCATCATCTTATGTTCAGGATGGTTTCAAAGTAGGTATGCTATTTGAGAGCAGAGAAAAATTTCTACAATAACTAAGTGAAAGACCAATTTTACATGTAGTTTCTTTTAAGCCAATTAGATCAAACAAAGAAAATACATCGCCATTTGCAACATCGGTTCAAATTATCTATGGAGAACACATGCCATAGATTCAAAAAAATAACAATCTGGATGGGCGGTTATTAAAAATATGCAAATGATCATACTGGCGTTAACATAATATAAACTCCAATCATATGCAAGCAACATCTTCCTTTTTGATTTCGAAGTTTATGCCTTTTGTGAAATCAGATTTGAACATAATAACTGGAATGGTATAGGTTTAAATGGTGGAACAACTTTTTATTAAAATCGGTTATACGAAATCGTGGAGAGCATTGAGCAAGGCAATTGAATGTATATATTGCGGACAGATTCATATTCTAACCTACAATAATATTTTGCTGAATTGCTAGAACAAATCCAAATAGCGTAGGACATGTAACAACCGATGAGTGGAGTTTTCGGTCATGCTTTTTGGGCTTTTGGGCCATGTATCGTAGGATTTGTACATTGTCGACCATTAATTTGCATTGATGACACACATCTGTATGGAAAATACAAGGTACCTTACTTGTTGCATCTGCAGTAAATGCAAATGATCGACTTTCTCCTTTGGCTTATGCAAGTGTTGAGGCAGAATCATGTGATAACTGGAGTTGGTTTTTGCTTCAATGCGAAGGTTCATTAATAATGTTAACGATTAATGTATTACTTTCATTTTCGATAGAATAATAGGAATACCGACAACATTGGAGAGCCACTGGAGATTCCCTTATATGCACAGATTCTTGGCTAAACATTTCGAAAGAAAATTTCCAAGCCGCTGGCTTTAGAGACAAATGTTTGATAGGTTTATTTTATGCTGCAATATGTTATTTAGAGGATTTTGAGTATTTGAAAATTCAAGAGGAAATTTAAACCATCAATATTAGAGTGCATAATTCGATAAGAGAAGTTTGGCAAGGAACGAGGAAACTGGGCTTTGTGTAAGAATGATAGTGGCTGATTTCATGTCATGACGTCTATTGTATTAGAAAATTATAAAGATGTACTTAGAGATCCATGATTATTACCTATTAAAGCTTTGGTTACCCGTACCTTCTTTCGATCGGTGGATTATTTTTGCCAAAGAAGAGAGTTTGCTAAGACTTTGACATCTTGATTAACTCCAAAACGGTAAGCAAAGATAGCCGAGAAAGCAAATGAAGCAAGACATTTAAGGATTTTTCGATTCAGTCAAGTCGAATGTCAAGTAATTCACTACTTTGGTAATGAATTTAAAGCAACAATCAATAGTAACACTTTTTCTTGTACATGCAACATCCCCTTACTTCAACAGCTGCCTTGTGCGCTTGTGAGGCTCCTTGTTCGTCAGTTGCTAACAGTGCGAGTAGAGCTCATCATGACTCGCCTCAACTTGGTACTCGTTCAGAGCTAACTGGCGACACCATTCCCATTCGTGATAAAAGGTATTGGAGTGCTGTAATGACCCTAATTTTGATTGACATTATTTATGACATTTAATTAGATAAATTAAATTAAATAATGTAGATGGTTAATGGATTGAGATTTGTCTAACCATAAGGTAGTCATGCCTTAATTAACCAATAAGTTAAAAAGAATTAAAATGGAGTAAGTAGGTGGAATATATCGAGGGCAAAATAGGAATAAACTATGTTCTTATACCCAAAACCCTTCTTACTTTCATTCCCTATTCATTTTAAACATTTGCAAACAGAACTAAATCATTTAAAAGTCGACCGACCACCATTATGGGAAATCAAAAGGAAGATAAGAAATGATTCAAGTAGGAAGTTTAAGCAAATCAATCAAAGAGCAAATATCAACCTTATTTACCCCAAGCTAAGGTGAGTAATAGATTTACATCTCGTATTTATTGATTTTGCATTCTAGTTAAGATCCGAATTTATTTTGCAAGTAATATGTCATGATATGATTATTCAAATAGATATATATATATATATATACTTGTTGATAATTTATATTGCCTCATATAGATTTTATGATAAGTTTTGATTTGAAAATCCTATTAAATGACATCCAAATGACTTGCGTTCTTGACATATGGTCGAAAACATTATTTATGAAGTGAGTTTCAAGTTTCATAATTTGCTTAGCTATTATGGATTTTTTATGAATTTCTATGAAAGAAAATAGCTAATTTGGGTACACAATTATTTACGGCTTGTTAACTCCTATGGTCAACGACTCAATAAGCAAACGACTCAAGTTGGGCGGCGACTCAATGGACAAGCGACTCAGTGAGTTGTCAACCTAACGAGTTAAAAGATGCACGACTCAACGAGTCAAGGGGTCAAACGACTTAACGGTTTAAGGGCTTAACAACCTAAAAGGTATAACGGCTTAGCGACTTAGCTGGTGGCACGACCTACGACTCAAGGTGTGGACGACCTAACAGTTCAACGAGTTGAAGGACTTGGCGGCTTACGACATAGAGAAGTCTACGACTCAACGGTTTAGAAGAGAAGGGATGCTCCACGACCTAAGGCATCCACGACTTAAAGTTCCTACGACTTAAGAGGGTATACAGTTTACGACTTAAGGAAGCCCACGACTCAAGGACAAGATGACTTAACGGTTCAAGAGAGAGCACGACTTAAGAAGGAAATGAGCTAACGACTTAGAGCTATCTGCGACTTACGACCTAGCATGTGTCGTGAGCGACTTAAGCAAATGAGGTGCTGCTCCTTACTTAACACAGTGACCTCTTAACTCGTACACGATTCAGGACCTGGGTTATTATCTGAAGGGAACAAGCTTATCAGTTAACTCGTACACGACTCACAACCTAGCTTGAGTCGTCCACGACCTAAAGCTACTGGGTGAAGGTTCAATGCCGCATCAAAAGGACCAGTTGACTCATTTGCGACTTAGATGATGACCCGTGTGCGATTTAGGACTTGTACAAATAAACTTTTGTGAGACCATGGGGCTGGACCAGATAAGTCGGCCACGACCTACCATAAGTCAGTGACGACTTACGACCCAAGAGGAAAATTTCCCTATAAATACCAACCCACCTCAATCATGAAGGGGACTTTGGGGGCCAATCTCTTTAAACGCCGATACTCTGCTGAATTCTCAACTCACTCGACACTTCAAGTTCGAAAGGCATCTCTACTAACTTCGAGGGAAAATCTAACGCAATCTACATGGATTCGAAGAATTCTTCTGCATCAAAGTTCTAGTTGATTGTCTCATCAGAATTGTAATTGAAGATTGTTGTAAAGTTGTAATTGATTCAGCAATAAAGAGAATTAAAGTGGACGTAGGCTTACCTTAAGCCGAACCACTATAAAAACTGTTGTCTTTTCTGCTTTCTCTGTGATTTTTCTACTTGTTTTTAGTTCCCGTGTTCATGGGTGGTGCTTTCGCTCAACTTCAATCTACACCGGGGTGTTAGCATCTGATTTTTACGTTAACATTTTTGGTGCTTTCACTGAGAACCCAACTCAGGAAACTTCCATTATTGCTCCGCGAAGGATTGTTGAAAGGATTTCTTTTAAAACCAGAAGTTTATTGGAAATAATGGCTCCTGGGAGAAAACGAAGTTCTGTAAGATCCGACAATGTTCAAGAGAATACTGCTACCTCTCCTTCTTCAAGTCAAGCAGCTCCAACCACTGGAGTTACGCGAGCAGAATTGGACGCCATAGTTTTGGGATTGAATCAGCAATTGAATGCTCAGAATGCGTAGTTGGAAGCCCAGAATGCCCTGATCTTGAGTAAATTGAATGATCTACTTGGGGCAAATCGTCAACCGGTAAATAATGATGGGAACCCTACTGTGGGAGTTCAGGATGTTGAAGGGAACATTTCTCAAAGAGCCGCAGACCCTGTAGAAAGGACTCCTCCTCAAGCTGGAGGATCAGGGCCGCAGCCGACCCTTCGTGAACGATTGTCAAGACAGAATTCAGAGAGAGTGGCTGATGTGTGCCCTCCAGAACCTGTAAATGATGAAGAGTATTTTTCGGGTATGGTTTGTCAAATCATGAAGGAAAGTATGCGAAGAGATGAAGATGAGAAGGAGTGGGGTTTTGCTCCAAGCAAAACTCCATTTACTGAAAAGATCTTGAAGGCAGAGTTCCCAAGGAAATTCGTTCCCCCTACTATTTCGGCTTACAAGGGGACGAGTGATCCTAAAGAGTTTCTGTATAAGTACGACTGGCATATGACTGGTGCCAGGGCGTCTGATGAAATTAAATGCCGATACTTCCCGGTTTATCTAGAAGGTGTAGCTCTATTGTGGTTTACAAAGCTGCCGGTCAGGTCCATCGATCAATTCTCCGATTTGACCGGGTAGTTCAAGGAGCAATTTAGATTGTATGCTTCTAAAGCAAAGGATATAATGTCGTTATCAAGTCTAGAGAAAAATCCGGGAGAATCCATCAGATCATTTTTGAATCGCTTTAACATAGCATTGGCTGAGGTAGATAATGCTGAGCCACGCATGGTCCTGACATACTTGATGAGGGCGATTGACAAGTCAAGCGAATTTGGAAAGTGGTTGAAAATGAAAGAACCAAACTCGCTCGACAAATTCTACAAGAAAGCGGATGAATTCATGCGCTTGGAGAGCCTCCAAAAACCGGCTAAGGTGGTATCAGCGCAAGCCGGGAACAATGGTGCTGCTTCGAACAAGAAAGAACCAAACACTCAGAAAAGGGGAAACGATGGTGGAAAGAAACAGGGAGACGCTAAGAAAGGCCGTTCTTTCAATTTCACACCCTTGACCGATACCCCTGAAAACATCTACGTTGCAACCAAAGATGATGTCAATTATCCGACACCACCTAAAATGAGAGTTGCGATTAAGATGGAAAAAAGTGGAAGGTTCTGCCGGTTCCACAACCAGCCCGGCCATGACACCAACGAATACCGCCAGTTGAAAGAGGTAACTGAACAACTCTTGAAGGAAAACAAACTCCAGCAGTATGTGAAAAGGAACAGAAATGCCCCAGCTTCGTCAACTCAAGGACAGCAAGTTCCCGCTCACCGTCCTGGCTCAAGTGAGAAGGCCGTGGAACATGATACGGAAAGGCCTGTCATCAATATAATAACTGGAGGACCTCACCCAGCAGGCAAAAGTTGGGGCGAGATGGAAAGGTATGCCCGGGCCTTGAGGCATGTACCAGCTGAAGAGAATGTTTTTGTTTTAGAGAATGATGCGCCTTTAAAGCAACAAAAGACTTCCACAGATGATATTGTATTTAGTGCTAGAGATTCTTTGGGTATCGAGGCTCCGACCATAGATCCTTTGGTCATATCCGTTGGTATTGGGCCGGCAACTGTGAGAAGAGTTCTAGTTGATTGTGGAGCTTCATGCAACATCCTCTTCAAGAAGACCTTTGATCAAATGAAAATTCCAATGGCTGACGTTCAAGCTTCATCACTTAAGATTGCTGGGTTTACTGGAGAACCCAAACAGCCGATTGCGACCATAGATTTGTTTGTAGAACTTGAAAAGGGACTGAGGAAGGTGGCTCGAAAGCAAACCTTTATAATTGTTGAAGAATTCTCTGCCTACAATGCCTTTTTAGGCCGACCAACTCTTGCTGCGTTCAAAGCTGTTCTTGCTCCATGGTGTCTGACTCTAAAATTCCCCACAGATAACGGAGTTGGTGTGATTAAGGGAGACCAAGATGCGGGGCGAGAATGTTACTTTGTAGAGCTGCGAGAATCAAGGAAAAGAGAAATGGGAAAAGGTGCGGCGGCTCCAGTTCGCACCAAGGAGCCAACCTTGTAGCAATTACAAGGTGGACCCTGCACTGGCGAATGTAGTGGCGCACGAAGAGAGATGGATCCAAGGAAAGCCAGTGCAGGGGAGAATAGGGTAGTACCGGTAGAGGTAACAGTGCCGGTGCCCGTTGACCCAAAGGACCCAAACAAAGTGCTTAATGTGGGTTCACAACTCAACACAACAGTTCAGAATGTTCTGATTTCATTTTTAAAGGCTATTTTGGATGTATTCGCTTGGACTCATGCTGACATGTGTGGAATATCCCCAGAGATTGCAGTATACACTCTGAACATTGATCCAAAGTTTACACCTGTGAAACAGAAGAGAAGAACTCAGGGTCCTGAGAGAACGGCAGCGTTAAAAGAAAAAGTGGATCGGCTCATGGAGAACGGTTTCATCAGGGAATCTACTTATCCAAATTGGGTATCAAATCCAGTGCTGGTGAAAAAGGCTAACGGAAAGTGGAGAGTATGCATTGATTTTTCAGATCTGAACAAAGCCTGCCCCAAAGACTGTTTCCCGCTGCCCAGGATCGATCAGTTGGTGGATGGGACGGCAGGACATGAATTGTTATCTTTTATGGATGCATACTCCGGATATAACCAGATTATGATGCATGAGCCAGATCAAGAGGATACTAGCTTCATCACAGATGTTGGACTTTACTGCTACAAGGTCATGCCTTTCGGACTCAAGAATGCAGGGGCAACTTACCAAAGGCTTGTTAATGCCATGTTTAAACCACAGATTGGCAAGACAATGGAAGTTTATGTTGATGATATGCTAGTAAAGTCTAAGAAAGAAGTGGACCATATGGATCACTTGGCAGAGATGTTTGCAGTACTCCGCAAGTACAGAATGAAGCTTAATCCCCTGAAATGTTCATTTGGAGTGGAGTCCGGAAAGTTTTTGCGTTTCATTATGAGCGCTAGGGGCATTGAAGCCAATCCAGCTCAGATCACTGCCCTGAGAGAGATCAAGGCTCCTAGAACGAAGAAGGAATTGCAAAGTCTCAATGGAAAGTTTGTTGCTTTGAGTCGGTTCATTTCCAAAGCTACTGACAAATGCATTCCATTCTTTGATGCTCTGAAGAAAGGAAGGAAAAACTTTGAGTGGACTCCTGAATGTCAGAAAGCATTTGATGAGTTGGTTCGTCATATGGAAGTGCCTCTGATACTTTCAAAGCCTGACGGTGGTGAAGATCTCTTCGTATATTTGGCAATTTCGTCTCATGCTCTCAGTGCAGTGTTGGTACGGGAAGACGCAAGGATTCAACGCCCAGTCTATTATATCAGCAAAAGATTCACTGGGGTAGAGATGAACTATTCAAGATTGGAAAAGCTCGCCTATTGTTTGTTAATCGCATCAAGAAAATTGAGGCCGTATTTCCAAGCTCATCCCATCAAAGTCCTCACTGATCAACCTCTAAAACAAGTCCTATTCCGTCCTGAGACTTCGGGCCGTCTTTTGAAATGGAATATTGAACTCAGCCAATATGACATCACTTACCATCCCCGAAAAGCAATCAATGGACAAGCTTTGGCAGATTTCATCGCAGAATGTACGGATAAGGGTGATAGTGAGGAAGAAGTCACTGATAGCGTCCCAATCCAATGGAAATTGTATGTCGATGGCGCAAGGAATGATTACTGTTCCGGAGCAGGGGTTGTCCTTGAAACCCCAGAAGGGCGATCGCTATGTTGTGCGCTGAGACTAGAATTCTCTTCGACAAACAACGAAGCCGAATATGAAGCTCTCATCGCTGGTTTAAGGATCGCGAAAGAACTAAACATCTAGGCATTGCAGATCTTCAGTGATTCTCAACTTATTGTTTGCCAAGTCAAGAAGGAATTTCAAGCTAAAGGAGGGAATCTACCCGCCTATCTATCAAAAGCCTGGGAGCTCCTTCAAGATTTTGACCGTTATTCAATAAACCATATACCCCGAGAAGAAAACATGAAAGCGGACTCTCTTGCAAAGTATTCGAGTACTGGTGAAGCTCAACTATTGGGATTAGTTCCCGTTGAAGTCTTGTCAGCTCCAAGCATAGATGAAATGGATGTTGATTGGATTATGAATATATCCCAAGAACAAGAATCATGGATGACTCCGATACTTGAATATCTACTCAATAGTTCTTTGCCAGAAAGTTCAAAAGAACGACAGAAGCTGATGAGGAAAGCCTCCAGATATATAGTTTAAGATGGTCGTTTGTACAGACAAGGATTTTCAATGCCATTACTCCGATGTGTGACAAAGGAAGAAGCTAAGACAATTCTAACTGAAGTACACGGAGGGGAATGTGGGGATCATACAGGTGGTCAAACTTTAGCAAAGAAAATCCTCCGTTATGGATACTTTTGGCCAGAAATTAATCAGGATGCTACTGACTATTCCCGAAAGTGCGATAAATGCCAAAGATTTGCTAAAATCCCTAGAGCCCCTTCCACTGAGCTAACACAAATGGTCAGTCCATGGCCGTTTGCCATCTGGGGAATAGATCTCATTGGGCCTTTGCCGACTGCCAAATCAGGAATTAAATATGCTATCGTTGCTGTTGATTACTTCACTAAATGGGCTGAAGCTGAACCATTGGCTACTATTACCTCTAAGAAAATGATAAGCTTTGTGACTAAAAATATCATTTGCAGGTATGGTGTGCCTCAGAAGATAATCACGGACAATGGTACTCAGTTTGAAAGTGAGGAGTTCCAAGATTTCTGCAAACGATTCAAGATCCGAAAAAGCTTCTCAGCGGTGGCTCATCCGCAGGCAAACGGGCAAGTGGAAGCAGTAAACAAAATCAGCAAATCAACCATCAAAAAGCAGCTGGAAAAAGAAAAAGGTGGCTGGGTCGATAAGTTACCGCTTGCACTATGGGCATACAGAACCACCCACAAAACTGCGACTGGGCATACTCCATTTTCATTGGCATACGGATCAGAAGCAATGATTCCAGTGGAAACTGAAGTCCCCTCACACAGAAGGATCCATTTTGATCAAGATGAGAATGATAGACTGCAACTGGAAGCACTTGACCTCCTTGACGAAAGAAGAGAAGAGGCTAGGCTTAGAATTGCAGCTCATCAACAAAGGATAGCCAGGCACTTCAACTCCAAAGTTCGTCAGCGCAGCTTTGAAGTTGGGGACCTAGTCCTGAAGAGAATTATGACAGCCACAGGTGTGTTTGGGCCAAACTGGGAAGGGCTGTATGTTATAGGCACGAAGCTTCTTGACGGCACATTCAAATTTACAACTGTTGAAGGAGAACTAATCCCAAGAGCTTGGAACAGCAATCATTTGTGTCCCTATTTTACTTGAAAGCTTTGCTGAAATGTTGTAAAAGAATTACAAATATATGATTCTTGTATTGAAAGTAATTGTAAAGCAAGTGAATAATGAAAAGCTATAAAGTGGATGTAGGCCCAGTTTTTGGCCGAACCACTATAAATCTTGTGTTCTCTACTATTATAAACTGCTTGTTTTATTTCGACATATAAAATACGTTAACTGTGTTACTAAAATGTCGATTTAATAATGCAGGCCATAAAAACAAAGCTTACCCTTCACAGGACCAAGCGATCTCCGACATCACCCAGCAAGCAAACGCTAAACCATTCAAAATTTCCATACTCAAATCCTACAAAAGAAGTGCTTCGAACAAAAGTTAGCGATGTGAATGGAAGTGGGCCATATCTAACTAACTGCAAATGTTTGAACAAACAAACAACCAGTTAAATAGCCTGTGTCTACCACCACCAACTCGCTTAACTGTGAAGTATATTTCTTTGGACAAGGAAAATTATTGGAAACTAAAAAAGGATGACACTTGCAAAAGATAACGGGGATCGCCGACATGAATAGATGGCAAAGAGACATGGGCAAGCAAGCATCAATCAGCAAAAGACCTCTTCGGAGGCACAAGCCCTCTTCGGAGGCACAACTCTTCGGAGGATAAAGACCTCGAGCGGGCCTCGCCAGAAAAAGAGAGATCTTTCTCGATACAAAGTTGCGGACTGATCGGTCGATACACTCCCGTGAATCCGTCCAACCAAGAGAAAGAAACTCCAAACTTACAGGCAAAAGCCCTACTCAGAGGCACACGTTTCACCGAGATTGAAATAAAACTTCCAAGTGTTGAAACGTGAAAAGCCCTCTTTGGAGGCCCCTTTCACCACAGTTGAAATGCTAAAAGACCTCGACCGGGCCTAACCAGAAAAAGAGAGGTCTTTCTCAACATAAAGTTGCGGACTGATCGGTCGATACACTCCCGTGAATCCGTCCAGCTGAGAGAAAGAAACTCCAAACTTCCAGGCACAAACCCTACTCAGAGGCACACATTTCACCATGATCGGTGATACACTCCCGTGAGACGAAATGTGAAAAGCCCTCCTCGGAGGCCCGCTTCCCAGCGAACAGGGAAAAAATAAATGCCTCTCCCAAGAGGCAGAAACAAAAAGACCTCTTCACAGAGGCACAATCAAACAAAAAAGACCTCTTCCCAGAGGCAGAAACAAAAAGACTCTTCCCAGAGGCACAATCGAACAGAAAGACCTCTTCGGAGGCACACGTTTCACCGAGATTGAAATAAAAATTCCAAGTGTTGAAACGTGAAAAAGCCCCCCTCAGAGGTACAACTTTTCAAAGAAGCATTTCGTCAGAAATGCAAAGCAAAGATCAGAAAAGCCTCCACTGAGGCGCAATAAAAAAAAAGCCCTCTTCAAAGGCACACTTTAACTCTCAAAGGAAGAATAATTCACTTATTCTGGAAAATACTCTTCCTCAAAAAGAAGTTAAAGTGCCCTTCAGAGGCCCGCTTTACCACATAGAAGAATTCACTTGGTAAAAATGTGTGTATGCACAAAAGAAAAAGTGATATCTTCGAAGGATGAAGCATAAAAACCCATATGGAGGGAGCTGTACTCTATTTTTAACAAAATAATGTTCCTCCAAGTATGGAATAGTTATTCTCCAAAAAATAAAAGTACAAGTCCCCTCAAAGTATAAAATATTGCAACGATCTTATGGTATAGGGGCAACATGGTATAGCTACATTGGTAAAAATTACGCTCGAACAACATACCACAAGCTCACTGCAATATCATATAAAGAAACTTGTACAAAAATGAATAGTAAATGCATTCTCAAATACAGACAGAAGTTTGTACAAACAAAAAGAATCATTTTATTCAATACTGTCAAAATTTTGTACAGGTACAGGTTTCAAAATAAAAAGAAAAAGAAAAGCGGAGGCCGGTACTCGCACAATCTCCGGCCAGTACATGCAAAAAGCAAAAAGTAAAAATAAATCGAAGCAGGACCCCTTACTTCTTCTTGCCACCACCCTTAGAGCCTTCACCTGACCTAATAGGCAGCTTTTCAGGACGGCTTGGGAGAGTCGGGGATGAAGGAGAAAGGGTTACTGCCGGATCAACTTTCGCTTCCTCTTCAGAAACAAGAACGTCTTTCCCTCTCTTCTTGGAAGTGACATGCTTCCTCTTCCTCCTTGAAGAAGACTCACTTCCCGGAGTAACAAGAGCAAATAATTTTATGTTATCAAAAGTGGTTCGCTCCGGAGACTCATTGCCTTCTCCAAGCCCTTCTCCCCCATGTTCTTGAGAAGCAATAGGATCATTTAAGCCATGAAGAGCTTCTATTTGATCCTCTTGCGACCCGGGTTGAGAGGCGGACGAAGGAGTGACCTGGAGAACCGAAGGAGGAACAATTGGAGGAGGGGAAGTCTGAACGATGCTCGACACTTTCTCTACAGAAGAAAAGAGGTTAAAGTCAGTAAAAAAGAGGAGATAAAGGCTCGTTGAGGTTCAGGAAATAGTCAAGAAGCTCATCAAACCCATAAGAAGCAAATGAGCAGTCTACTTGAGCAAGATTGACAGTAGAGTTACCTGGAGAAGTCGGCTTCCTGATATCAACCTCGTAAGCCTGTGCTTCAGCACTCTCGTCGCCTTCATCTCCACCCTGTATGCTTGTGATCTCAGTAGTAACTTTAGTAGGGGATGGAGAATGAGAACTGGAGCCGATAATGTCGATTTCGGCCGAAGGAGAAGGCTGAACTGGAGCAGTTGAGATAGTTTTTCCTGAATGTTCCCCTACTGCCATTTCGGCTCTTAATTTCACAAGCTGTTCTTTTCCCCTGGCAAGAGCAGCGCGAGCTCCGTCATCTAAATAATGTCCCTCAAGCTCGGATTCAACATAGCCAGCACCTTTAGCACCAAGCATATCAAGTGCGGCCTCCCACACTTCAGCCAAAGTAATTTCATACTTGGGACCTAGAAAGGCGAGACTACCGTGCCCCAAGACGCTATGCAGGTAGAAATCAAACAGTGTCGAGCTGATGCTGGTCTTCGTTGCCTCATGAGATTCTTCAGCTGCAATTTAACCGGCAACGGCCTCATCACGCTCTCTTTCAGCCTTGGAGAGTTGAACCTTTAGCATTTGAATTTCCGCCTCCTGAGAGTTGACTTTCTCCCGTAACTCTGTAACCTTAGCGCGATACCTTCCCGCTATTTTCTGCTCAGCTTCAAGTTGTGCCTCGGCATGTCGCTGAGCGGCATGAGCATCGCGAACTTGCTTTTGAAGTACTTCTTCTTTTTGAGTATATGAGGTAGAAGAAGTAGCAAGCTCTTGTTTAAGTTCCTCAACTTTCGCTTCAAGCTCTTCATTGTAAGTAGTGATGCTCCTCATTTCGGTATCATGCTGCTCAAGAACCTTCTGCCATTCGGCCTTGTCATTCTCCATGGTCAGCATGGCCTCTATATTCGCACGGTTGACCCTTTAAAGCTCATCAACAAGCTTTTGCCACCCTGACATCCGCTCGATATCAAGTTTAACAGCATCAAGATTTTGCAGCATTACTTGTTTATCAATAGGGACCAAGTCAAGATCGAACCGCACTCCCTTTAGGCACCAGTGCGGAAACCGGCTTTGCAGAGTAGTCGGGCCTGGTCCAACTTGGAATTTAGGCCTGCTGATTATTGTCTGAATGTCTGTCTTCCCGAGAGCAGGAGAGCCAGAAGGAATGTCAAGTGAGATAGGGGCAGTGACCTTTTCAGGAGTGATAGTTGCATGCTTCTCACCGTGCCTGGCACGCTTGCTTGGGTCCTCGACTGTATGACTTTTTCCCCGGTCATCATGGGATTTTCTTTTGTGAGAGTCGTCACCTCTCTGGGAAGAATCGTGGCGCTCCTCCTTTTCTTTCCTCTCATAGCGCTCTTCTTGAGCCCTCCTCTCTTGAGCCTTTCGAGCGGCTTTCTCTTCATCGGTTTCTCTGTGAACGGGAAGGTAGCGCCTATAATCATATTGACTACGCCTCCCGTAGCGCTGAAAGTTGTCATAGTAAGAGCCGCTGCGTCCCATCGGAGAATCTGAAATAAAAAAAAGAAACAAGTCTTAAAAGTCTTCAGAGAAAAGAAGTGTAACTGTAGAATCTTCAAAGTACAAAGAATTTGGTGTACGGAAATGCTGAAAGATTCTAAGTGTGTGTGATGTCCAAACTACGCGCATCAAACTACGAACCACTCTTCGATTGCGGAGTAGTTGTGGGGGTAGTAGTTAACGTCGACTCTTGGGTTGACGGAGCTTGTTGCAAAGAAGAAGTCGCTTCCACTACTGAAGAAGAAACCCTTGTAGTGACAAGGTCATCTTTAAAGATCTCTTGTGAGGTGGCAAAGAGGTCGCTCAACCCTTCGAAAGTGTCGTCCCCGCTCTGCTTGACAGGGCTTGTTTTCCCGGCTTCTTCGCCAGACTTCTGTGAACGTTGGGGAGATCCCTGAGGCTCTTCTTCCTCAATGACCGGGGCAAGTGCAGATTTTCCAGACGACCCCGCAACATCGACAGTAGTGGAACACTTCACTAGAGAAGCCTCAGGGGAAGGTTCTTTTGGTATGGGTGCGTCAGAAGAGACTGGGGCATCTAATGCTTTAGGTGGGGAGTCTGGAACCTCATAGGGGTGTGTGGAGCGAGAAGGGTGAAGAAGTCCGAACTGGTGAAGGAATTCGTTGTTCAACAAAAATTTCATATCCCGCTCTTCAACCGGTACAGCTACAAGCCTCTCCAGAGTTGGCTTGTGGCTGGGATCTCTAGAAGGAGGGGGAAGCGCTGAAATGAAAAAAATGAAGTTAACACTTGGCAATTCGGACTTCACAAAACTCAGAGTATAGAAGAGGAAGAGGTAGATGATCTTACTTCCTTCTCTCCACACAACATAAAACCCCAGGGGGCAACGGACATAGAAGAATTGAGTTAAGAACCCGTGGGCAGTGTCAGGGAGGCCAACGATTAATTTACGATTTCGGGCGCTTCTCACGACGGTGATAGAAGGATGATCCTTAGTCCTAGTAAAGGAACATAGGAAGCAAATCTCGTCAAAGCTTGGAAGTCGGTCAAATGTTCTCCTAAATAGCACGCACAACCCCATCAGAATGGCGTAGCCATTGGGGTGTAGATGGAATGGGGAGATAGCTAGTCGAAGAAGAAGATTCTGGAGAAAGTTGTTGAAAGGGGGAATGGCCCCGCTTAGGCACATGTGCCGGTTAACCGCTACAAAACCAGTAGGCGCCACATCAACAGTGTCACTTTTCTCAGGAAGAATGGCATCTGCTTCAGCAATGCCAAACTGACCACACAACTGAGGAAAAGCTTTGTACGATAAGGTGGTAGGGGCTCTTTCTGGAGGATTGACTAATGGAGCTGGAATAAGAGTGGCCTCTCCAGCCTGGGCTGTTATATCTTCTTGCTGAGAAGTCATTCTACACAAGCAACTAGATATTCAAATATGAAGGTGCACGTTTCCTAAAATGTGTGAAGTGTTGTGTAAAATCAACAAAGCAATAAGCGAATAAAACTGGAATGAAAACTAGCAAGCATTTGTCAGTTATGAAGTCCAGGGTTTGTTGTTTTAAAATATGAAAGTGAAATGTAGATGCAAACAAATCAGTTCAAGATAGCAATGCTTTGCATTAATATTTCACTTTAGTTGATTGGTTCACAGCATTTCATACAGTATGTTTAAGTTGATTACTCTATGTTGACTAATCTGTCATTTGACGTGGGCAGTCAGTGGCAGTATATTCGTCCCAGTTTTCTGTAAATGATGTATTGAACAGATTGTTAGCTTGCAAGTCAAAAGTGATCTGTGAATGAATGCAGCAAAGTTTAACAGTTTAAAGACTAAACAGTTCAAAGTTCAAGCAGTTTATCCTGGCAATTCAAATTGGAAATACAATCAAGTTCTATCAACATCTCTAAATTTTCAAATTTTTGTTCAGGACATTGAGTCACGGTCTAAAGTTCTCAAAGTCATGAGTCGTTCACAACCTAACAGGGTGGGATGCAATTGGCTTAGGCTAAAGGAAACAATTTGGCAAGTATAAGATCGTTCAAGTGATGAGTCGTCCACGGCCTAAAGGTTGAGTCGTCCACGACCTAAAAGATAAATCGTCCACGACTTAAAAGGTTTCCTGCAAGTTAAGTCGTTGGCTCCTTAAATTGTTGGTCCTATAAGCCGCAAAGCGTGTTAAGGAGAGAAGGTTTCAGTTCAAAGTAACGAGAATTTCTTTAAGCCTTAGCTCGGCCACGACTCAAAGCTTATATCGTATCTAGTTAAGTCGAGAGGGATCATAGATCGCCCAAAATTATTAAGTCATGTCCAAGTCAGCACTTCGCTTCATCAACAAACCTCCCATCTAATCAATAACCCGTTATCTTCCTAACTCCTAACCCGTTAACCCATGTAGGACAATATCGTCTCCTCTAAATTCGTGGATCAACTGAATCGAAATATGGTAACCCATCATCTTCTCCTTGCAAGTCATCTAAAAACTCAATCAAACCGCTCCAAGCTTGTCAGCAATCAATCATAACGTGATTCAAGATGAAGCATGGTGTGAGGATTTGGATTGGGGTTGGAAAGTGGGAAGTCCATGTTCGAAAGGTAATGTTAATTGTGAAATTGAGCGAGCGATGAGTTTACTTATGTAGTGTGATGATGAAGGTGGCAGAAACTTGATTGGTGATGAGGTGAACTGATCGAATTCGTCTCTGAAAAGCTTCGAAGGTCGTTAATGGCGGAAGTAAACACGGAAGTAAGTAGGTGAAGAAGAAGCGACCTAAGCCTTTTATATTTCGAGGCAATGAAATTTGAACCGGCACACGAGTTAAGATAAGTCGAAGCACACGACCTACGACCTAGGCGTGTACTTCGAGGGGCAAATGTTAACTCCTATGGTCAACGACTCAATAAGCAAACGACTCAAGTTGGGCGGCGACTCAATGGACAAGCGACTCAGTGAGTTGTCAACCTAACGAGTTAAAAGATGCACGACTCAACGAGTCAAGGGGCCAAATGACTTAACGGTTTAAGGGCTTAACAACCTAAAAGGTATAACGGCTTAGCGACTTAGCTGGTGGCACGACCTACGACTCAAGGTATGGACGACCTAACAGTTCAACGAGTTGAAGGACTTGGCGGCTTACGACATAGAGAAGTCTACGACTCAACGGTTTAGAAGAGAAGGGATGCTCCACGACCTAAGGCATCCACGACTTAAAGTTCCTACGACTTAAGAGGGTATACAGTTTACGACTTAAGGAAGCCCATGACTCAAGGACAAGATGACTTAACGGTTCAAGAGAGAGCACGACTTAAGAAGGAAATGAGCTAACGACTTAGAGCTATCTGCGACTTACGACCTAGCATGTGTCGTGAGCGACTTAAGCAAATGAGGTGCTGCTCCTTACTTAACACAGTGACCTCTTAACTCGTACACGATTCAGGACCTGGGTTATTATCTGAAGGGAACAAGCTTATCAGTTAACTCGTACACGACTCACAACCTAGCTTGAGTCGTCCACGACCTAAAGCTACTGGGTGAAGGTTCAATGCCGCATCAAAAGGACCAGTTGACTCATTTGCGACTTAGATGATGACCCGTGTGCGATTTAGGACTTGTACAAATAAACTTTTGTGAGACCATGGGGCTGGACTAGATAAGTCGGCCACGACCTACCATAAGTCAGTGACGACTTACGACCCAAGAGGAAAATTTCCCTATAAATACCAACCCACCTCAAGCATGAAGGGGACTTTGGGGGCCGATCTCTTTAAACGCCAATACTCTGCTGAATTATCAACTCACTCGACACTTCAAGTTCGAAAGGCATCTCAACTAACTTCGAGGGAAAATCTAACGCAATCTACATGGATTCGAAGAATTCTTCTGCATCAAAGTTCTAGTTGTTTGTCTCATCAGAATTGTAATTGAAGATTGTTGTAAAGTTGTAATTGATTCAGCAATAAAGAGAATTAAAATGGACGTAGGCTTAACTTAAGTCGAACCACTATAAAAACTGTTGTCTTTTCTGCTTTCTCTGTGATTTTTCTACTTGTTTTTAGTTCCCGTGTTCACGGGTGGTGCTTTCGCTCAACTTCAATCTACACTGGGGTGTTAGCGTCTGATTTTTACGTTAACACGGCTATTATTCGTTGCTTTTGGGTTTGAAATTTAAATATGTTATAAAACATATTATAAGTGAATCATACAAATTTTTGGGGATTTTCCTAAGTATTTTACTATGGATATAAAATTATTCAAGGTATGTGATTTAAATATTTTATATGCTTTATCAAAGAGAAGGGATTCTTGTTAAATCTTTTAATTGTTAAATTCTGCATCCGGCAGGACATTTAGAAAAGAAAATTTAGAAAAGAAATGGGCAACCAATTGTGTTTTGAAAAATAAGGCATGTTAGTTGAAAAACAATTACTTTAAAAGGCTATAAAAAAGTTTTATTAAAGTTTACTACTTCGCCACTTCCATATGCAAGCTTTCGACACCATAAATTCGCCCATGACCAAGTCGAAACCAATGCACATGCTACCAAACAGTTGATATGTAGTGAATTGAGGAAAGGCAAAAGATATAGTTTCGAAACCAAGCTTACGACTTAACCAACTTGCTTCTGTTTATACAATAAGGACTTTCGAATGGGTTGCCGCCTTTTGTTTTAAAACAAGATTTCGAATGGATAGCTTTGAACATATTCGAAACCTATTTGCTGCATTCTACCTTTTGACCTAGTTAAGGCCGCTTTTCATCATAGCCTTTAATAATAGTGTCGAAAGGGTGCTTTCGCCTTAATACTTCGAAGCTGCTTCTCAATGCTATCGAAAAGGATGGTTTCGAAACCATCCTCTTTCTTTTATTTAGACCAATGCTTTCGAAAGCAATGCTTTCGAAAGCAATGCTTTCGCTTATGTGTTGAAACTGGACTAGCCCGTAGTGGAAATTATTGGAAATTTCAAAGAATTTACTCTATTGGATCTTTTATTGAGCCTATGAAGTCTAACCTAATTAGAACATTTCTAAATTTCATTCAAATATACTAATATGAAATTAATTTTATTTGAATTGTTTATACATAAATGTACGTGTGTGTGTGCATGGGTAACATAATAATCCATAAAAGGTATAATATGCCCATATGTAGATGTTGGAATTTACATCCCAACAGACATACTAGTTTTTGTATGTCATGTATGTTGTCCAAATATGTGCATGTATGTTACAAAATACACACACATATGTATGTATAAATATATTATATATAATATATGAACATAAAACATTTATATATATATATAAAAAGAGAGAGAACAATTATTAAAAATTAATTATAATTCAACATTAACTTAATTTTGCAAACATAATAATTTTAGTATTTTAGTTTATATATATTATGAATAAAATAATGTTTTCATCCATAAATAGTTAACATAAAATAATCTATTGATGAAAATTCAAATTTCACAACTTTTGAAAATCTAGGATCATAAAATAGAGCTTAGGAAAAATCTAGAGATTTTTCAAAGTTGAACTATTATTTTTAAAAATAAATACATTGATTTCGACAATAATTATTTAATATAAAATAATATATTATTAAAAATTTAAAATTTCATAAATTCTAGGATCATGAATGAAAGGTTACAAAAAATTTTGAAGAATTTTTCAATTAAATTATTATTTTTAATAAATCATAAATATTTTTTTGAAATAATATTAATTATTAAAAACAATAAAATTTATTGAAAAAATTATAAAAATTTTCTATACGTTTCTGGAATGATATAATATTTTTTAAATATAAAATTGAATTTTAATGTAATAATTATTTTATATATAATGAACAATTCAAAATTCAATAAATGTTAATTTAAAAATATGATTATATGTATGATGATTTAATTTTCGAATTTGTAAATTCATATTATATATAAATAAGTTTACTAAAATTTTAAATCATATATATATCGTATATATGCATGTATGCTATTATGAGAGAAATATACACTGATATATATATATATATATATATATATATATATATATATGAATTCATTAATAAATATATAAAACAATTATTAATGAAAGAAATTGATTTTCTACAGTAAACAACATTTGTCTATATGTAAATCAAATAGCATAATAAAAAAATTATGCACATAACCAAACTAATTTGTGGCAACTACATCTACTTAGAAAATCTCACCTAACTAAACATATAGTAACAATATAATTAAACAGATATGAAATTGCTCATTATATCATCATAGAATATAATTTAACTACTATAATATGAATTAAAATTACCAATTTAACGATGCCTTTGAATCCACGTTGAAGTAATGACTACCCTTCCTTTTATTCTTGATTTGTCAAATTGCAAGTCTGTAATCACCAACCTATAACTATCGAATAGTATTATTTTAATTTGAAATATATTTGAAAATTTTAGAGTGGATTGAGAGCTATGTTTTAACCAGCAATGTAGAAGGTAATGGCGGCCAAAAAGGTTTCATCGTTATTTTTAGAGATACATATAATGCACAACACACATACACACACATATGTAGGGTTGTATTGGAGAGAAACGAGGAAAACCTTTTTATCCATTCTCACATAATCTCAACCCATTATCTCCATGCCAATTTCCTATGTTTTAGCGACCCTTAGACCTTCTAGAAACCGAAATTTTGCAGCCCTAATGATGAGCCTTATACCCATCTAAGCCCAAGCCAAAATACTATGCAATTAAATCTAATTTAATCGCTTGTCGATATAGCATACCGATCGATATATTTATAACTGTTATAAATATATATAACATTCTCTATTTCTCAATTCATATTCAAATTTTATAATTAACATTTCATAAATATTAATTAATTTATAACAATTATAAACTAATTCGTTCGGTCTTCAGGGAATTCATCATTTCGACTGTGTAACTCTTTGGTGTAAATTTGGTCAGCGGTTAACATCAAACTATTCTAATGTTAACGTTCACATGTCACTTAGCAGGTGGTGTAACATTATGGCCAAATTTATCGCTTACTCATTTTCGATAAAATCTAATTTTAGTTTAATAAGCGTTACCCGGTTGTGGCATTTGTTTACACCAATTCTCTTCGTCAAAACTATATCACTTTGGACGTATGGAATTTGGTAATGGTCAAAATTCCAACCTCATCCACATTCAACTTTATAGTCCAAATACAAAGTCCTTGGTTCAATAATAACAATTATTATTAACCGAAATGATCTGGCCAG
The DNA here is from genome assembly GCA_030765085.1 of Allium cepa. Lineage (NCBI taxonomy): Eukaryota > Viridiplantae > Streptophyta > Magnoliopsida > Asparagales > Amaryllidaceae > Allium > Allium cepa. Next base: position 270,755,538 of record CM060929.1, read on the forward strand.
AGACTTTGACTTTGAGTTGACTATGATACTAACCACATATAACTAAGGAGATGAATCCTCTCTTGAATAGTGCTTCACTTCCAATACTTCCACTCAACCCAACTATAGTCTCTCGATGGACGCCATGCCATGATTTAGCTATAATCAAAGTGGAGCTTTCAAATTTAAGATCCACAGTATTCTCTAGTCGAGAGAACTGTGTAAATCAATCACATCGATATTTTCTATTTGACCTTAGTTATATCAACCAACAAAAACTATCGAGTGAGTCATTCCATAGTTATCCAATAACTATTAGCACGTAACCCCTAGATGCCCCTAGCGGTCATGAGCAATACACTTTCCAACATTTGGAGAGCGTTACGTACTCCAGTCTCAATGGATTCATCGGTATCCAGTTTCGAAGCATCTTGACTTGGAACATTTAAAATGGTATGTAAATTTCGTTTTGATAAATTACTCACGGTTACAACATTTTTTAACTACTATCACAAAATATACCATTTATGGGTTTTTTTATTAAATACACTTTTAATTAAGTTAATTAATTAATATAATCACATTATAGCAAGTATGTGATAGGAAGAAAATACCTTTTATTTCGAACAAGATGGGTCAACGAGTTAAATATATGTAACAAATTATATAATTGCCCTTAGGGCATACCCCTATCTCTACCATTATGTTCTATTAAAACCCTTAGTTATATTAAAAGTTACACCCAAAGGTTTTGAAAGGAATGGTTTTTAATGGTTTCAAGACAATGTTTCCATAAAACTTTTACTTAAAACCAATACTTTTGGAAGGTATGTTTTGAGTGAAGAACTGCAATGTTTTCAAAAGGGTTATTTTGAGTAGTTGAATGGGGGTTTCTAATGCTTTAGAAAGGCAATTTCAATGGTTTTGAAAGAGGATGTTTAAGGTTTAAATTAATGAATTCGAAAGGTCTATTTTCAGAGGTTTTGAAAGGTATGTTTTGGCCTTTCGGCCTAATGTTTCAAGATTTAGTAGTTAACTTATTTTGAAATGGGTACTTTCAATCGATTCAAAAGGGATTGTTTAAAGTTTTTAAATAAGGTTTCGAATGGTTTGCCTTGGCTTCATAGCCTAAAATCTTTTAAGTTAAAAAAGGTTTTTAACTTACTTTGGAGGGATAGACAATATCGTTGATCAGATTTCATCAACATGGTTTTATGTAAAGTTTATATATCACAACATAAGTGTTTCAAGTAAAGCAAAATATATGATTTCCTTGTTTTATAAAAGTATAATTTCATGGGTAAATCATTTGTAAAGATTATTTATAAGGAAATAAAGTTTTAACAAGGTATTTAACCCTAAGGTAGGAAATGAAATGTAAATAGGGTAGTTAACACTGAGTTTATGACTCAGATATTAAAAGATCAGATGGGACTAGTGTAGGGTCGCACCCTATGTAGGGCTTGTCACAGGTAGGACTAGATTGAGGTTACACACAGAAGGGAATACACAGAGTAAAGATAGGTTATTCGTGAGTCCGTCAAGCCATTAGGTTCAGTTGACCCTAGAAAAGAAAGTTAAGGGTAGTCAGCTTTGTATTATGTCTAACTTAAGTTAGATTATTGAGTATGTCTTGTAGGCCCGAGTCTGCCAATGGTTGATAGTTAGCCAAGTAAAACTATAGTGTGAATATATAGTCCATTGATTTTCTGATTTTACGCATTTATGTACTTGATATTATTGTTATAATCAGTTTGATTGTAGGATTTTGATTTGCAAAGGATATGTTTTAGGATATTAGTGAGAGAAAACCCTGTCCGCTAAGCGGCGTGGTCTCACTTAATATCAGTAAACTGAGATGTAATAATATTATTCACACCGGGCATTATGTCTCACTCGAATCCCTTAAACTCTCGGGTGCTAAAAATTTAATTTGAGTAGATTGAGAGTTAAGCTTTTCGAGTTCAGTTGGTTTGACGAATAAGCTTCCGAAGATGTGTAGAATGCAAAATTAGTTATGTAGGAGCTACTTAGTTTTATTTCCACTGTCATGTATTTATGACAAACATGTTCATTACATACTATGATCATCCAATGTAGCATTTTCATTTATATCTCTTGGCGTAATTTGTAATAATTATATTTGATCAAAACCTGGGATTCGTTTTGGGATTATGTGTCTGAATATGAAATATTGATTTGAAATGTAATCAGAAAAGCTGTTTTGAAATCCGTGATGATTTTGTTTCATATTTAAGTGTTTCTGATATTATGAATACCATAAACATTACCGTATTTTATCATTGAAACTTAATACTATGGATGACTATAGCTGTAACATCCCCTATATAGAGGCCCAAACCTAAGCGTTACAGATACTACAGTCATCTATAGTATTAACTTCCGGCAACTAAATATGGCTATGTTAATGGTATCAATAATATCAAAAGCACTTGAATATGAAACAAAACACAAGTTTCAAAACAACCATTTCTTCGTTAAATTTCAAAACAGATGTTCCATGTTCTCAATACATAATCCCAATACATTCCTAGGCACGTATACTTATTACAAAATACTCCAAGAGCGGCATACGAAGATACCCTTCTTGGATGATCAGAGTCATATAGTCATAATAGACTAATATAGACACATCGGAAATACAACAAAGCATAAAACTGTAACTCCTAAATAGTTATCCATTTGCCTCCAGCATGCCTCCAGTAGCCCTATTCGTCATCCAACTAAAATCTAAAAAGACTTAACTCCTCTGCCCACTCAAGTCAATTTTGGGCACCCGAGAGTCTAAGGGAAAAACATAAACTTCGAGTTAGACATAAAGCATAGTGTGAATAATACTATACATCTCGGTTTACCATGTTAAGTGTGACCACGCCGCTTAGCAGAATGGGTTTCCCCTCACTAACATCCTTTTAAAACATATCTTTGCAAAACCTTTTCCTGTAACCAAAACTGGTTAAATGCTGTAAAGCATCATTATGTAAACATATATAAATACCAAGTAATAAACGAACTATCTGTTCAACACATAAGTTTTGTTTGGGTAACTTTTAGCCTTTGTCTGACTCAGGCCTACTAGACAATATAAACAAAATCAATCTAACATTTGTTAGACACTCCTCCTTTGGACGGTCTGTCCTTAACTGTCTGTTAAGTACTTCTCTTATGGACGGTCTGTCCCTAACTAAACATCTCTTAGGTCTTCCTAATCCTAATGGTTTTTCGAGCTCACAAATAACTTATCTGTGTACATACAAATATTCCTTTTGGTGTATAATCATAATTTTAGTCTACCTGTGACCAAGCCCTACACACTAGAATTTTAGACAATAATTAGTTGAGGCCAATAGCTAATGTATAGGGTGTACCCTGTACCGGCACTATATGGTATTCAAACATTTGAGTCATTTCCATTTAGGGATCTCTTCCCATAATTTTCCTTGAAAACATTTTTAAAACGATTTAAAACCTTTAAAACAAACTTGCATAAGGAAAATATATAACCTTTATGCTTTACCCAAAATTACATTGCCATATTATATATATATATATATATATTGGAAATGGGTAAAATTTTATTAAGGCATTTTTCAGCCCAATATGATAATACAAAAAGAACCAGTACAACGTATAGTTAAGTCAATGCAACATAGTTCAACTAGAACCTTACAAAACTAGACAACGCATTCTTTCTTCTCAACCTTCAGCTCGCAAGTCATGGCGGCCGAGACTGGCGATTCGTATCTTGGATTTTTGACAATGGAGGAGAGCGATCCACTTCTCCAATTTGAGCTACGCCTTGTTCCCTCGAGGTAAGCTGGTCATTTTTGATTCTTTTCGAAGCTACTCTTAGATCTCCAATAGCTAGCTTGCTTACTTATGATTGATTTCTTTGTTTTTTTGGAACACTCTTCGATTCCTTTCCTTCCATATGTTCCAAACAGTTACAGTAGTGGTAATTTTATGCATTTTGGATTTGTTGTCTTTGCCGTCAACCCGCATCGTCAGGTGATTAATTTGTTCTTCAAGTTTAGTTGCATGAGCTGTTAGATTTAGGAAATTATTGCATGCATTCCATACCGAAGTAGAGAAATTGCATTCGAAAAAGAGGTGTTCGTATGTTTCTGTCTCTTGCTTACAGAGGATACAAACTGTTTCATTTACTATGCCCCATTTCAACATTCTGTCTTTTGTTGTTAATCTCCTTATTATTGCTTTGTAGGCAGTGAATGCCATTTTTGGGTTATTAACATGATCCCAAATGATCTTACACCATGTAATTTTATTGTCTTTTTCCCTGATTTCATTCCAAGTAGCTTTGGAATTGAATTCATTCCAAGTAGCTTTGGAATTGAATTCATTTCCTGTAGGCTTCCAAGTCCAAATGTCTTTATCTCTGCCATGATATATTGGCATATATTGGATTTCGTCTTTTCTATCCTGAGTTATTGGCAGTGAGGAGCAATTCCACCTGTTATTATTTATCATTTCTTGAACTTTTTATTTGGACATCCAAAAGCAGAATAAGTCTGTAATCCCAAAATGTTGATTAACGATTTCCCCTGTATCCATGGATCTCTCCAAAGGTCAGTCTCCCTTCCATTTGCGATTTCACACGTGCAAAGAGAAGCTACCCTGTGTCTTATTCTCATTATTGCTTTCCAATTTGCAGAAGCATTATTATCAATTTCCATTTGCCAGAAGTTTCCCTTGATGTATCTTTTATTCATCCATTTACCCCAAAGACCTTTTTCATTAATAATCCTCCAAGCTTGTTTGAGGGTGTGCACCGTTCTCATATCTTTTAGTCTTCTAAGTCCTACACCTCCTTCATCTTTTGGCCTACATAAATTATCGTATTTAATTTTGTGAAGCCCTCCTTTCCAAATGAAATCCGCACAGACCCTCTCAATTTTTTGAATAGAAGCATCAGGAAGTTGGAATGTTTGCAGCCAGAAGTTTACTTTAGAATGAATCACGATGTGCACCAATTCTATACGACCTACAAGGGACAACAGATTGGATCTCCAACCCTGCAGTCTCTCCCTAATGGAAGAGATGAGGACTGCATATTCTCTGTCTGTGATTTTATTGGAGGATAGTGGAACCCCTAAGTATTTGACTGGAAGGTTGCCCTCTTTGACATTTAAGATTTCCAGCACCTCTGCTCTCTTATTATAAGTTTTATTAAAGTAGCATTTGGTTTTCTGCTCATTCAGTTTTAGCCCAGTGTATTTTTCTAAGTTAATAAAAATGTCTTTAATTGCTGATGCTGATTCGTTTCTGGATTTTATACAGATGAGCAAGTCATCTGCATAGAGTAAGTGACTCACAGTAGGCTGGAAGTTAAAAATAGTGTGAATAAGCTTGTGATGAGTAGCCAACTCCATTTGTAGCAAAAAGTATTCCATGGCGATTGCAAACAAGTAGGTGGATAGAGGGTCACCCTGTCGAATACCTCTATTGGACCCTATGAAACCTTTTGGTATACCATTAATCAGAATAGAGAAGATAGGTGTAGATATACATTCTTTTATAAGTCTTACAAATTTTGAGGGGAATCCCATAGATATGAGCATATGAATAATAAATTGTCTATTGATTTTATCATATGTTTTATGAATATCAACCTTTAAACAAAACTTATCTGATCCTAGTTTATTGGAATTCCTAACCAACTCATGGGCCATAAGCGAGTTTTCAGAAATGCTTCTACCTTTAACGAAAGCACTCTGGCATTCTGAAATGAGATCAGGTAATATCATCTTCATTTTGTTACAAAGAATCTTTCTTAGGATTTTGTAAATCACATTGCAACAAGCAATAGGCCGATAATCCTCAATTTTGGAAGGACTATCTTTTTTAGGAATAAGACAGATGAATGTATGATTGATTTCTTTAACAAATTTTCCAGTTTTAAATATTTCTTGCATTGCTAAGATAATGTGGTTTCTCAGGTAACTTCAGTGGAGAGTGAAGAATTTAGAGCTGAGTCCGTCGGGTCCACGACTGGAATCGATATGGATGGCATTCAGGGCGTTCAAGATTTTAGTTTCTGTGATTTGTCTAGACAGCATCCTTCTACCTCTGGTGTTTGTCAACCTCCTGCAGTGAATTCTTGGTAAGTTATCACAAACTTCACCATTAAACATTTCATTGTAGTATTTAATTGCTTGCTCCTCAAATTCTACTGCATTGATAGTATAATTCCCTTCCTGATTGATATTTTGTATGATATTATTCTTATTGCTGCAAATTGCCATTTTTGCATAAAAGAATTTAGTGCATTCATCTCCTTCAGTAAACCATTTCTCCTTTGCTTTTTGTCTAAGTTCTGTAGCTTTCAACCTGAGGGCTTTTTTTAATTCATTTTGGCTTTGGTAGTAGTTTCTCCATGTATTGTCATCATCAACACCATTGTCTATCAAAGTAAGAAATGCATCACATTTTTCTTGCAGCATTGCAATTTGGACATACTCCTTGGGCCTGCATCTATTCCAGTTTTTGATGTCTTTTTTATTTTTTTTAATAATGTGTAGTAATGTATAGCATTGAGAACCTTCAACATTTGGTATATTACAGAAATTAACGACTTCTTTGTATCCCTCAATTTCATGCCAGTGGTTACTATACCTGAATGGTCTACCTTTGCTAACCATTCCTTTGTCTACTAAGTCAACCATTATAGGACTATGATCACTAGTAGATGGAGAGAATGCTAATTTTTATGTTAGAAAACAAAATAATGCATTTCACATTTATCAGTACTCTGTCTAATCTGCATGGTATCTTTTTATTCTCTCCACTTCTCCATGTGTATTTCAGGCCACTGTGGACAGGCTCTATCAATCCTGCCTCTAATGTGCAGTTATTAAATTCCGTGAGCTGGGAAACTTTCATGGTAAGTCCTCCTTTTTTCTCCTCTTCCCTGAGTACAGAGTTGAAATCTCCTAGCACAATCCATGGATTATTAGTAATTTTGCTTATGTCTTTAATAGCTTGCCATAGTAGAGATCTTTGTGAAGCCAAGTTACTAGCATATACACAAGTAAGAGTCAGTTTCAGGCCACCTGTGTTTATAGCTTCCATAGTTATTTGTTGTTCATCTTTCCTCTGAAGGCTAATGTTCCAGGTTGACTTATTCCATAATAATAGAATATGACCTTTTCCTCCCACATCATTGTTATGTATGAATTTCCAATCATCTCCCAGAGATTCGGTAAAAAAAGATAAATTTTCATTACCGAATTTGTTTTCAAGAATACTTATAATAGAAGGAGAATATTTTCTCCTCAAATTTAAGAGGTCTAAATGCCTTATGTCATTGTTTAGACCCCTTACATTCCAGCTCATGATTGACATTTAGAATACGAGGATCTACTCCTCAATTTCATAGGAGAGACCTCACGATTTGATTTCGTCTTACTTTTAGCCTCTGGATATAGAAATTGTTTATTGTATTCCGTGTTATTCTTTGTATACTTATTAGGGATATTTTATTCTATATGTATATATGTATATATATATATATTACTCAAACTTTAGTTTGATGAAAACGTTTAAGCATTTGAAAGAACACTTTTCTAAACCCTTGAAAGCATCTCTTTCGAAACCAAGTAAAACCCTTTATTTATCTAGCCCTTTCAAAACCTTTGAAATCTTTCCTTTTGAAAGCAATAAAACATTAGACATCTATTTTTAAACATTGCCTTAGAAAACCTTGGAAAAATCTTCCATTTCAATGCTTTCGAAACCATTAAAAATAGGACCTTTTGACCCCTTCGAAAGCTACCTTTCGACTCCATTGAAACCTTTGCTATCGACCCCTTCGAAAGCTTTGCTTTCGACCCCTTCGAAATCATTCAAAAAATAGTTCCTTTCAAAAGCATTAAACCTTTCAAAAGCTCTTTGGGTTTAGTTTAAAACATATGGAAAATCCTCTTTTAAAACCTTTCGACCTATTCGGAAGCTTTGCTTTGGACCCCTTCGAAAGCTCTATTTCTGACCACTTTGAAGGCATAGCTTCCGACCCCTTCGAAAGCTTTCCTTTTGACCCTTCAAAAGCTTAAAACGTATCTTTTAAAACAATAGGCTCTAGCCTTTTTAATATTTTAAAGCACCTATTTCGAAACCTTGGGTTATACTTCAATTAGAGTAAAAAGGGTGGAACATCTAAGTCGAAACCTTTCTTTTGAAACCTTTTCCTAAATAAGAAGCAATGGTGTCGAAACCATCCCTTCGAAACCATGGGAGAAGCAGCTGATTTTTAAAAGACAAGTTTACCTTTCGACCTTGTCGAAAGCCAGTGACATCGAAAGGTAAGATGGCGGCAGCTAGGAGTTTTGACCCCTTCGAAAAATTTAACCCTTTATTTTAAATATTCAACCAATTGAAAGCTTCTTTTCGAAAGTAAAGTGGGCATTACTTTTGGCTTATAAGACAAACATACCCCAACCTCTTTGGAACCTAAGGTTTCGACCAAGTGCCCCTTCGACCTTTGTCCAATACATTATGTACCAAGATGCTTGATACCATACGCATTGGCTTCGAAACCAATGATGTCGAAACGTTTGGGTCGGAACCCTTAGTGCCGAAAGCGGTTGAACATGCTAAAAGAATGATTTTCTTGTTTTTAACTTAAAAGAGAGAAAAAATCAACTAACCTGCCTTTATTTATCAAATTCTTATTGGTTACTAAATACTTTTCAGAAAAGTGCTGCCCATAATTTCAGAAATAAATAATGATTATATTTTATAAAAAAGCTCATTCACCTTAATTAAATATATAAAACATTTAAGTCTCATACCTTAAATTATTTTATATATTCATCAAAACTCTTAGGAAAAATCTGGAAAATTTCCAAAAAATCTATTTTAATATGTTTTCTGACATATAGAAATTTCAAACCCAAATAATTATTTATTTAGCCGTAAATAATTTATAACCCAATAAATTATTTTCTTCACTAGAAAATTAATATGAAATCCACATTGATTTAGAAAATTATGAAAATTGAAACTCATCTCTAAAATATCATTCTGACCTACAATTAAATTTTCTAGGCATTTGGATGTCATTTAATAGGGTTTTCATATCAAACATATCATAAAAATTGCTATGAACATGTGTAATTCATCAACAAACACACACACACACACACACACACACACACATAACTTTAATCATCCAAAACATAGCACAAACATGCAAAAACATTTCGGATCTAACTTAAAACTGAAAACCATAAGAAAATGAGATGTAGTAATCATTTATCTTAGCTTTGAGATTAAAAGATGTGAAATTTGATGTTGAATAAGTTGATTAACTTCTTTCTCTTGAAATCCTAGCTTTATCTTCCCTTAAGAATGAAAATAGTGGCCAGCCTCGTTGTATTTTTGTTTTATAGAATGAAAATGAACGTGTGTTTCATTTCCTAAGGGTTTAGGGTATAAGTCTCTCATATTTCCCATTTTACCCTTATTTATTTCCTGACGCATTAATTTCATGTTATTTTATATTGATTTTCATTTAACATGGCACGGCTGCCCTTAGATAAACCAAATCCCAATCTATTAATTTTCACATTATTTTATTTTATTGAGCTAATTAAATATCCTAAATAATGTTATAAAAATATAGGGTGTTACAGACTCATCTTCTTAAAGAATTTTGTCCTCGAAATTGCGATAAGGTACACAACAAAACAATCAAAGGTAAAACATACCATCAAAAAAAAATCAAGATAAGAGACTTTAATACTGCTCTCAGTCTCCAAGTACAGTCTCTAGCATCGTCACTCCACTGGACCTTTACCAATCTTACTGTCTTATTCCTCAACTTCTTCTCATCTCTCTCAATAATCCGGGCAGGCTTCCTAACAATGGCCAAATCTGGCTCTACTACTAAATCTTCTAACAATGTAGGTGCTATAGTAGTCTCCAGCCTCTAACACACTTTCTAAGATGAGAAATATGGAAAACATCATGGACTCCTGCCAAACTATTCGGTAACTCTACTCTATACACAAGTTTCCCGATCCTCTCAACAATGCGAAAAGGCCCAACAAATCTTGGTGCTAACTTTCCTGATTTTTCGAATCTAATCAGACCTTTCATCCGTGAAATCTTAATAAACACATAGTATTCAATAAAGAATTCCAAATCTTCCCTTCTTCTATCTACATAACTTTTCTACCTAGACTGAGCTTCCTTCATCCTAGCTCGGATCAACTCAATCTTCTTTGTGGCTTCTTTCACCAAATCCGAACCAAGAACCAATCTATCCCCGGTCTCTAAGCAACATATGAGATATTTGCATAGTCTTCCATACAAAACTTCAAATGGTGTCATCCCAATACTAGTCTGATAACTATTATTATATGAGAACTTAACTAAATGGAGATGGTCTTCCCATGATCCCCCGAAATCCAATACACAAGCTCTTAACAAATCCTCCCTAACTTTGATAACTCTTTCCATTGTCCCATCCATTTGTGGATGGTAAGCAATACTCATGTTGAGCTTAGTTCCTAAAGTTTCCTGTAGACTCTTCCAGAACTCGCTAGTAAACAAAGAATCTCTGTCATTGATGATACTACTAGGAATTCCGTGCAATCTAACCACATTCTTCATAAATAATTTTGCCAAAATAGGTTCCATCCTAGTTGACTTTACTGGAATGAAATGCTTATTCTTGGTCAGTCTATCTACTATGAACCATATGCTTTCATTTCCTATACTAGACCTTGGCAACCCATCAATAAAATCCATAGAGATAGAATCTCACTTCCACATCAATACATCCGACGGTTGATGCAATCCACTTGGCTTTTGGTGTTCAGCCTTTGCATGCTGGCAATTGAAGCACTGCTTAACACATAAACTAATGACCCATTTCATACCTTCTCAGAAGAAAATTCTCTTCATATCTTGATACATCTTCGTTCCTCCTGGATGAATAGTGAACTTCAAACGATGACACTCATCCAAAACCTCTTTCCTCATGTCTCCTAAATTCAAAACACACAACCTTCCCTTCTTTCTCAACCATCTCTGTTCCTTCCCTTAGCCTTCTGATCCGTTTACCAAAAAATAGATTCTCCTTCTATTTAGAAGTTATATTCTCAATCACTACTGGTTGAACTTCTAAACAAGACAATACAACACTTCTTGCACTAGAACCTGTCTCAGATCTATATTGCACTCTACAAGCTGACAATACTTCCAAATCTTTCCACTCAGCAATCATTGCCAATACTGTATTATGAGGTTTCCTGCTAAGTGCATCAACTACCTTGTTTCCTTTTCCGATTGTGTACTCAATTCCAAAATCATAAGTGGTAATAAACTCCAACCATCTATGTTGTCTCATGTTTAGCTCCTTTTGAGAAAACAAATACTTCAATAACTTATGATGTGTATAAAGCTCGAAGCGCTCTTCCAAAAGATAATGCCTCCACACCTTCAAAGCAAATATAATGGCAGCTAATTCCAAACCATTCGTTGGATACCTAACTTCACGCGATCCGAACTGTCTAGAAGCATAAGCAATCACTTTACCTCTTTGCATCAACACAGCTCCCAATCCAGTTCCACACGCATCAGTATAAACAACTAAATCCTGATTCACATTCGAAACCACCAACGTCGGTGCATGGGTCAATAAGTGTTTCAAGCTCTGAAATGATTCCTCACAGTTATCAGTCTATACAAACTTCACATCTTTTCGTGTAAGCTTAGTCATCGATGCAGCTATCCGTGAAAAATCTTTTATAAACCTTCAGTAATATCTAGCTAGTCCAAGAAAACTCTTTATCTTAGTCACCGTCTTGGGTCTCTTCCAATTATTCACCGCTTCAATCTTAGTCAGATCTACAGACAACCCTTTCTCTGAGACTACAGGACCGAGAAACTTAACTTCCTTTTTCCAAAAATGGCACTTATAAAACTTAGCATTCAACTTATGCTCCCTTGGCATCTCAAGCATAAATTAAGAGGAACTTCATGCTCCTTCTCATCCTTAGAGATATCAAAATATAATCTATGAAAACCAACACAAACTTATCCAAGTGCTCTTGGGAAATTAGTTCATCGAGTCCATAAAGAACGCCGGTGCATTGGTTAGTCCGAACGGCATAACAAACTTTCATATGATCCATACCTCGTCTTGAACACTGTCAAAGGAATACTATCCTCTGCCACTCTAAGTTGATGAAATCTCGTCGCCAAATCCAGCTAAGAGAACACCTTAGCTCGACTTAACTGATCAAACAAATTGTCAATTCTCGGCAATGGATATCAGTTCTTTATCATCTTCTCATTCAACTTACGATAATCGATACATAGCCTCAACAATCCATCCGGCTTCTTAGAGAACACTACCGCTAAACCACAAGGTGAACAACTCGGTCGAATAAAACTCTTGCCTTCTAAATCCACCAATGTAACAACCCGCATATTTTACGATTGTATATTTAAATATTTTATTTAAATATAGCATTGTTAGTCGGATTTAAGACCGAAAGACTACTTTTTGCAAACAGTCAAATTAGGACTCGAGACCAATTATTGATTTTAAAATGGCGTTTGCGACCTTTTTGAGTATAAACATCGATATGTTTGGAGTTAGCTAAAATTTCGACCTTTTCACTTAGGGCTTTGGGTTCGGGTTTCGGCCCATTAACCTAACATATCAACCCAACTCCACTCCACCCCTTTTCATTCCTACATAATATTTCCTACAACTCAAGCTTTAGCAAAAATGGTGGAGGAGATTGGAAATTAAAATCCCAAGCCCTAGTTTCTTTAGCAAATCCAAGTTTTAGCTCCAAAATCAAAGAGAAGCTTAGGTAAGCATCTCCTTCTTCTTCCCCATCTCAATCTCTCTCCAATTTTAGAAATTTCCTATAACCTAATTTGGGAAATTGTTGCATATGATCTTAGATTTGGAGCTTTTAGAGTTGAGATTGAAGAGTGGTTGATCCTCCTTTGTTTTCAAGCTTCTTCTTTCTTGTTTTTGGTGTAAAAGGTGAGACTTTTATCTGACATCTATGTCTATATCTATCTTTGTTGTTAGGTATGAATTCCTAATATCTATTTCTTATTCATTTGCTTTGGATTGAATTGGTTTTGTGAATATTCCAATTTTTGGTGATTTGAAGTTAAATCTTTAAAAATCCTAGCTTTAATGCTTGAACATGTGTTTGGGTTGAGTCGAAGAGCCTATAGGACTGGGTTGTCGTGTGGCATGAACCTCTAGTTGCAATTGCTTGATCGTTCGGCTCCGTTTGGATTTTTGCCCTTTGGGGGCTAGGCTGAATATACTAGAATTTCCAGTTCAGTCGATTAAACTAGAGGGTCGGTCGACCGAACCGAACCCAGGAAATTTCCTGGGCCAGTATTAGTCAATTGACAGTCTGGGTAAGTCGACTAATCTTGGAAACCAAAATTTTTCAGGTCTGTTCCAAACGACTGACCACCCTGGTTCAGTCAACTGAACCTAGAAATAGAAAGTTTCCAGGATCTGAGACAGTCGACTAACCACCCTGGTCCAGTCGACTGAATCTGTTGTTTTCGCCTATGTTGCCTATTTTGTTTGTGTTCCCAATTTTTAATCAATTCTTGTTTCTACAATTTGTTGTTATCACCTTTATTGACTTTGATAACTTCTTTTTCAGGATTTCTAGGGAATATCCATTTTGATGGGTTCAGTATCGATTTTTATGGATTTGATTTACGTCTTCGTATGTGAATTTTTGGTGATTGATTGTTTCTACAATCAATTTTATGACTTGTCACTTTTAAATACAAAGGTTTCTATACTAGTAGTAAATATTCAAACTCTTTTACGAAGATGATTTCAACTCTATTTTTAATACAAAGCTTGTTTACAAAACCGTTTACCAATCTATTAGTATATACAAACCTTTATCTCATTTGTTCGATAAATCCAATTAAACAACTTAGCAAAACAAGTGGAATGAAACGCTTGCGTTTACTTTGTCGGTTAATTCTTAGACTCGTTCGATTGAAACTCTTGTGACAACTTTTGAGTGGATATTTACAGTTTGTTCGTAAATATTTAAGTTAAGCCAATGGTTATGGGACATGAAGCTAAACTCATCTATTTACTAGCTTAGTGTAATTGACACTTCTTGATGATCGATGATGATCATTTTTTGATTTAGACTAGCAATGTGCGATGTCTCTTTGTCTACGAGGGAGACTAAACCTGTTTCTGTGGAGCTTCGGCTCAATTTTGTGGGGTAGCGACCCATAGTCTTTAGACCGTTTAATGGAGCTTCGGCTCAAAATTGATGGTTAGCAACCATGGAATAGCGTTCCGTTTTGTGATACACGTGTTGATGAGTTTTCATGCTCCCGTTTTTTGATAGGCCTCCCCCCTTTTGTGATTTATGGATTTCTAATTAATGATTTCTAGAATTTGTGTTTCACCAATTTTCGTGATTTACATTGATAAGTTTTATCAATATTTTTGCATTCGTGAATTTGTGTTTCCACCAACTTTTATGATTGGCATTGATACATTTGTCAATATTTGTGGTTTGGTGAATGTGGAAAATAATATGACATTCTTTTCGGTGCTTTGAGATTATTGAGATATTGTATGATTTTTGTTGTTGTTTATTGCATACTTGTCATAGTAGGGCATTATTGTTATCATGCGTTTTTGTCATATCTCTTATTATATCTTATTTTATCTAATATTTATAGCTAGACTGATCCGTTTAATATTTTCTTGTTAAATAATACTCGGGTCAGACCGAGATGTTACAAGTGCTTCTTGTCGACTCCTTATCTGGGATCATCATTATCTGACTTTTGTCTAACTACATTAGATTGGTAGTTTTTGTTGTTATACATTCGAGATAGAGATTCCTTGATGTATACATACTCTTTGGTGTAGCACTTGTATCTATTCTTTTGTGACATTGTGGATCTTATTTGACCATTACTCTGATGTACATTTATATGTGTTATATTCATATCTGTTTCCGTCTTTGTGATATGAACGTCTGTGACTGATTTATGTTATGTTTATTTTTATATTTGTTTCCGAAGACCACATAGCCACTATGTAGTAGCTTTGAGTTTGTATCGGTATGTTGGATTTCCTCTTGAAATGAAATGCATGTTATACTATCTGACATATCGGTGCTCGCACAAAGCAGTTACACGGATGGTCGCTCCTCAACAACCTTATTCTTCGCGCTAGTTGACGGCATTACTCCGTAGTGTCCTTGGCTAGCGTGAGTATAGAGGTGGGGCGTCACAGCTTGGTATCAGAGCCAAACTTCGAAATAATATAGAATTTTATAACAAGGATCATCATCCTAAGTCTCTCTTGGGAATCGTGCCTTAGGATTTAATTCGAGTCATTGGACCCATTCTATCCTATTTTCTTTAATCATGCCTTGCTTTATCAATCATGATTGTTTGACATTCATTTTGTGAATAACCTTTTTCTTCTTCTTTCTTTCTTAAAGAAGACAAATGGTTAGACCAGGCCGTCCCAACGCCGGTCAATCTAGTGCTACTCCTCAGGTTGGAGTATACATGTCTACCCAGCAGCTTTTAGATCTTGTAAAGAATGCTCAAGTTGTCGGACCCATTCCAGAGCCTACTCATCCTAGATCTGGATTTGCACGCTTGTGCAGAGACTATACCGATTTGGGTGGAAGGCCATTCAAGGGATCCGAGAGTGTTATAGAAATCCAAGCTTGGCTTAGATCATGCGATCGCATCTTTCCTCGCATGAATCTTATTGATCTTCATCGAGTCCAAGTGGCTTCTAGTATGCTCCAAGAATAAGCATTAGATTGGTATGAGCTTCTTATTTCTGAAATAGTTGAAGCGGATCTTATTTAGGAGCAATTCCGGGCGAATCAAAGTTTGTGCCGGAAGCTGAAAAAGTGACTTTGGCATGTCATTTTATTGACCTTGTTCAAGGTGAATCTTCGGTGGCAGATTATGTCGCATCTTTTGAATCCCTCTCTAAATATGAGGTCAAGTACATTAATACCCCATTGAAGAAAAATCAGAGATTTGTCTATGGCTTGAATAAGAATCTCAAAAAGCCATTACTTCTGAAATTGGAAGTTGCTTTCGATCAGCTTGTTGATATCGCTCTTCGACTTGAAGAGGCAGATAAAAAGGGTGTTGTTGAAGTTGGGAGTGCCAAACGGAACTTCAACAACAACAAAAAGTGGCCTAATAAGTTCAAAGGTCCTTATCCCAACAAGAAAGGGAAACAAGCAACTTTGGTATCCAAGACTTCTACCCCCAGTGGTGGCCAATGCTACAATTGTGGTTCTAAGGACCATTATGCAAATAAGTGTTCATAGCCCCTTGCTTGTCGCTATTGCAAAAGTTCGGGTCATTATATATCATCCTGTCCCAAGCTTCAAAGCAAGAAGGAGGGAAATCTAAATGTTGTGCGAGCCACTAGTAACACTTCTCGTGGTCAAGGTATTTCTCATTCTATCCTGGATGGTATTATTATGTTTCATGATCATCCTATTCGAGTTCTTTTTGATACGGGTGTGTTCCATTCTTTTATATCAAAAGAGCTTGTTGATACTTTTTCTTTGAGTGTTATGGCTTTAATAACTTCTTTGAGAATTGTGAATCCGGTTGGTGGATCCGTAACACTCATTTTTCTTTGTAAAGATGTCGAGATTATTTTATGTGATTTTTCTTTCCAAGCCGATTTGCATGTCATGCGTTACTTAGACTTCAGAATGATTTTGGGAATGGATTGGCTTAACCATTATGAAGCCCATATCCTATGTCCGGAGCGGACTATTCAACTTCGATATCCCCAATCTGTTAAGTAGATTTCTATTATTCTTAAAGATTTGGATTCCAACTTGGCAGCATCTTTATATTCTTTAAATTCTCATGATGACGATAATGATGATGAGGAAGATGTCATTTCTCTTAGTCGCGTTGTTCGTGAATTTTCTGACATATTTGAGCCCATTTTAGGATTACCCCCTAAGCGAGCCATTGAGTTCAGAATTAATCTAATTCCTAGAGCTGTACCTATTACTCATCCTCCTTATCGTATGTCCAATAAGGAAAACGAGAGATGCGTTGACAATTATCCGAATTGGAGGCGAAGCAATTTATTCGCTCTAGTTCCTCTCCTTAGGGAGCTTCGGCTACTTTTGTGAAGAAATCCGATGGTACACTTAGGCTTTGCGTTGACTACCGCAAGCTTAATGATCTCACTATCAAGAATAAATATCATTTACCTCGAATTGATGATTTATTTGATCAACTTAGTGGTGCTAGAGTCTTTTCATAGTTAGACTTAGCAATCGGCTTTCATCAGCTTCGTATTGCAGAGGATAGCATTCCTTCGACATCATTCCATACACGTTATGGATTTTATGAATGGATTGTTATTCCATTTGGTTGAACGAATGCTCCAGCTTACTTTGTTGACCTTATGAATCGAGTTTTCAAAGACTTTCTCGACCGATTTGTTGTCATCTTTATAGATGATATTCTTATTTATTCTAAAACCGAGGAAGAGCATGAAAAGCATCTTCGTATTGTGTTGGAAACTCTTTGGAGCAATCAATTGAAAGCAAAATTTTCCAAGTGCCACTTTTGGCAATCTCGTGCGAAGTTTCTCGGTCATATTACTTTCGAATCCGGAATTTCCGTGGATCCTTCGAAGATCGAAGCGATTCAAAATTGGAAGAGACCGGAGAGTGTGACGGAAATTCGTAGTTTTCTCGGATTGGCGGGTTATTACCGTCGATTCATAAAAGACTTTTCAAAAATTTTCGTGCCTCTTACTAGTTTGACAAAGAAGGGAGTTAAATACATTTGGTCGGACAAATGTGAAGCTTCTTTTCAGAAATTAAAAGAACTCCTTTCCGATGCTCATATTCTTGTGATTCCCGAAGGAAACCAAGATTTTATTGTTCATGCCGATGCTAGTCATGTTGGTTTGGGAGCCATTCTTATGCAGAGGGAACGTGTTATTGCTTATGCTTCTAGTCAATTGAAGCCTGACGAGACTAGATATGCCACTCATGATTTAGAGCTCGCGGCTATTGTTTTCGCCCTTCGTAATTGGCTTCATTATCTTTTGGGAGATAAATTTATTCTCCATACCGATCATAAATCTTTGAAGTATTTATTTTCTCAAAAGGAACTTAATTTGCGTCAACAACGTTGGCTCGAGTTCCTTGCATCCTATGATCTTGATATTCTTTATACTCCCAAAAGGGGAAATCGTGTTGCTGATGCCCTTAGTCGTAAGCAACAAGGGGTTGTTTCTACGATGATATCCGAGTGGAACGATCTCGAGACTTTATCCACTTATGAGATTCGTGATCGCGAATTCGATTTACGTGCATCTCTTGTTTTATGTAGTCTTGAGGCTCATCCTTCTCTTTTGGACCGCATTCTTGAAGCTCAAAAGCTAGATCCCGAATTGGCTCTTCTTAGCCAAAATTGTAGGGATAAAATTGATACTGAAGGTTTGAAATTTTTTGATATTGATGCTCGTGGCGGCATTCGAAAATTTGGTAGACTTATCGTGCCAAATATTAGTGATCTTCGTAAAGACCTTTTAGAAGGTTCTCATCGTTCTAAATTTACCATTCATCCCGGTAGTAGAAAAATGTACGCGGATATGAAGCGACTTTATTATTAGAAGGGAATGAAATCCGATATTGCTAACTTTATTAAGCGTTGCATGACTTGCCAACTTGTCAAGGCTGAGCATCAAAGGCCCGGTGGGTTATTGCAACCTTTGGACATTTTAATTTGGAAGTGAGACCAAATTTCCATGGATTTTATTGACGGTCTTCCCCATTCTCGTTCGGGTCATGATAATCTATGGGTAATAGCTGATAGACTTACTAAATCCTCCCATTTTACTCTCGTTCGGTCCAATCGAACCGTACCTCTTTTGGCCAAACTCTTTATTAAAGAAATTGTTAAATTGCATGGAGTTCCTACTTTTATTGTTAGCGATCATGATCCATTGTTTACTAGTGGATTTTGGAAGAGTCTTCAAAAAGCTTTGGGAACGAAGCTTAATTTTAGCACCGCTTATCACCCTCAGTTCGACGGACAAATCGAGCGTGTGAATCAAACTCTTAAAGATCTTCTTCGTGCACGTGTTCTTGATTTTGGTGGAAGTTGGGAAGATCACATTTCTCGTGTTGAGTTTTCCTATAATAATAGCTTCCAATCTAATATTGGTATGGCACCTTTCAAGGCACTTTATGGAAGGCCATGCCGATCTCCTTCTTGTTGGCTTAAGGCCGGCGAGAAGCTGGTTTTAGGTCCAAATTTTTTTCGAGATTCCACAAAAAAGATTGACCTTATTCATCATAGGATGAAAGAAGCTCAAAGTAGGCAAAAATCCTATGCCGATAACCGAAGAAGAAAATTAGAATTTTCTATGGGAGATTTTGTGTTTATTCGTGTATCACCTATGAAGGGTGTTGTGAATTTTAGTCGATCGGGAAAATTAGCGCCTCGATATATTGGTCCATTTCCCATTACCGAACGTATTGATTCCATGGCTTATCGCCTCTTATTACCAGCTCAATTTTCTGCAATTCATGACATGTTTCACGTTTCTCAGTTACGGAAATGTCTCCGAGATTCTGATTCTATTCATGAGCCCAGTGTTGTGGAAGAAATTGAAGTTTCACCTAATTTGACTTATGAGCAACATCCTATTCGTATCATTGCATCGGAGGTAAAATGCCTTCGAAATAAAAATGTCCCTCTTGAAAGTTCAATGGTCCTCAAATCCTAAGGATTGTTCTTAGGAATCTAGATAATTGATTGAGCGGATACATCCTGATTTACTCACTCGTGCTCTTTGAGGTGAACTTCTTATTAAAATTTCTTTTGTGTTGATATGCTTTTATGGTTGTTACTTTTTATATTTTCTTCTTAAGTATTGCAAGGACGCGATTTCTTTAAGGAGGGGAGTCTATAACAACCCGCATATTTTTCGATAGTATATTTAAACTTTTTATTTAAATATAGCATCATTAGTCGGATTTAAGTCTAAAAGTCTACTTTTTGCAAACAGTTAAATAGGACTCGAGACCGCTTCCACTGAGTTCAAAATGGCGTTTGCGACCTTTTTGAGTATAACATCAATATGTTTAGAGCTAGCTCAAATTTCGAACTTTTCACTTAGGGCTTTGAGTTTCAGCCCATTAACCTAACATATCAACCCAACTCCACTCCACCCCTCTTCATTCCTTCATAATATTTCCTACAACTCAAGCTTTAGCAAAAATGGTGGAGGAGATTGAAAAATAAAATCCTAAGCCCTAGTTTCTTTAGCAAATTCAAGTTTTAGCTCCAAAATAAAAGAGAAGCTTAGGTAAGCATCTCCTTCTTCTTCTCCATCTCAATCTCTCTCCAATTTCAGAAATTTCCTATAACCTAATTTGGGAAATTGTTGCTTATGGTCTTAGATTTGGACTTTTAGAGTTGAGATTGAAGAGTGGTTGATCCTCCTTTGTTTTCAAGCTTCTTCTTTCTTGTTTTTGGTGTAAAAGGTGAGATTTTTATCTCACGTCTATGTCTATATCTATCTTTGTTGTTAGGTATGAATTCCTAACATCTATTTCTTGTCCATTTGCTTTGGATTGAATTGGTTTTATGAATATTCCAATTTTTGGTGATTTGAAGTTAAATCTTTAAAAATCCTAGCTTTAATGATCGAACATGTTTTTGGGGTGAGTCGAAGAGCCTATAGGACTGGATTGTCGTGTGGCATAAACCCCTAGTTGCAATTGCTCGATCATTCGGCTTCGTATGGATTTTTGCCCCTTTTGGGGGCTAAGCTGAATATACTGGAATTTCCAGTTCAGTCGACTGAACCAGAGGGTCAGTCGACTGAACCGAACCCAGGAAATTTTCTGGGCCGGTATCAGTCGACTGACACTCTGGGTCAGTCGACTAATCCTAGAAACTGAAAGTTTCCAGGTCTGTTCCAGTCGACTGACCACCCTGGTTCAGTTGAGTGACCACCCTGGTTCAGTCGACTGAACCTGGAAACAGAAAATTTCCAGGATCTGAGTCAATCGACTGACCACTCTGGTCCAGTCAACTGAATCTGCTATTTTCGCCTATGTTGCCTATTTTGTTTGTGTTTCCAATTTTTAATCGATTCTTGTTTCTCCAATTTGTTGTTATCACCTTTATTGACTTTGATAACTTCTTTTTGGGGATTTCTGGGGAATATCCATTTTGATGGGTTCGGTATCGATTTTTATGGATTTGATTCACGTCTTCGTATGTGAATTTTTGTTATTGATTGTTTCTACAATCAATTTTGTGACTTGTCACTTTTAAATACAAAGGTTTCTATACTAGTAGTAAATATTCAAACTCTTTTACAAAGATGATTTCAACTCTATTTTTAATACAAAGCTTGTTTACAAAACCATTTACCAATCTATTTGTATATACAAACCATTACCGCATTTGTTCGAGAAATCCAATCAAACGACTTAGTAAAACAAGTGGAATGAAACACTTGCATTTACTTTGTCGGTTAATTCTTAGACTCGTTCGATTGAAACTCTTGTGACAACTTTCGAGTCGAGATTTATAGTTTGTTCGTAAATATTTAAGTTAAGCTAGTGATTATGGGACATGAAGCTAAACTCATCTATTTACTAGCTTAGTGTAATTGGCACTTCTTGATGATCGATGATGATCATTTTGTGATTTAGACTAGAAACGTGTGATGTCTCTTTGTTTACGAGGGAGACTAAACCCCGTTTCTTTAGAGCTTCGGCTCAATTTTGTGGGGTAGCGACCCATGGTCTTCAGACCATTTTGTGGAGCTTCGGCTCAAAATTGATGGTTAGCAACCATGGAATAGCGTTCCATTTTGTGATACTCGTGTTGGTGAGTTTTCATGCTCCCGTTTTGTGATAGGCCTCCCCCCTTTTGTGATTTTTGGATTTCTAATTAATGATCTCTAGAATTTGTGTTTCACCAATTTTCGTGATTTACATTGATAAGTTTTATCAATATTTGTGCATTGGTGAATTTGTGTTTTCACCAACTTTTATGATTGGCATTGATACATTTGTCAATATTTGTGGTTTGGTGAATATGGAAAAGAATATGACATTCTTTTTGGTGCTTTGAGGTTATTGAGATATTGTATGATTTTTATTGTTGTTTAATGCATACTTGTCACGGTAGGGCACTATTGTTATCATACGTTTTTGTCATATCTCTTATTCTATCTCATTTTATCTGATATTTATAGCTAGACTGATCCAATTATTATTTTCTTGTTAAATAATACTCGTGTCAGACCGAGATGTTACAGGTGCATCTGCTTGACTCCTTATCTGGGATCATCATTATCTAACTTTTATCTAACTACATTAGATTGATAGTTTTTGTTGTTATACATTCGAGATAGAGATTCCTTGATGTATACATACTCTTTGGTGTAGCACTTGTATCCATTCTTTTGTGATATTGTGGATCTTATTTGACCACTACTCTGAAGTACCTTTATATGTGTTATATTCATATATGTTTCCGCTCCGCCTTTGTGATATGAACGTCTGTGACTGATTTATGTTATGTTTATTTCTATATTTGTTTCTGAAGACCACATAGCCACTGTGTAGTAGCTTTGAGTTTGTATTGGTATGCCAGATTTCCTCTTGAAATTAAATGCATGTTATACTATCTGACATATCGGTGCTCGCACAAACCAATTACACGGATGGTCGCTCCTCAAAAGCCTTATTCTTCGTGCTAGTTGACGGCATTACTTCGTAGTGTCCTTGGATAGCGTGAGTATAGAGGTGGGGCGTCACAACTAACTACACCTGTAGCTGCTTCATCTCTGTAGGTGTCATTCTACTTGGTGGCCTACTCACCGGTTCTAATCCAGCACTAAATCAATCTGAAACTCAACGACTCGTTTCGATGGTAACCCAAATACCAGCTCAAACACATCAGCATACTCTCGAACCACAAAGACTCGATGCAACTCATCCTCCATCTCCATGATACCCAATAAAGCGTTCACTTCACAACTAGGGTTTTCTACAGTACATACTATCTGATTACTACAATCTAGGTGTCTAAGTGATATTTTCCTATCCTGGTAAAATATCCTAGCATCATGTTTACTTAACCACTCCATCCCAAGGATGATCCCAAACCCCACAAAATCAAATATATGCAAACAACAATCAAAAGTATGACCTAGCAAATCAAACTCTAAATGGTCACACCTCATCCCAAGTGTCGCATACCCTCCTATCAGATTTGCAACCCTTAAGGAAGTAACTAAATATGGGGGCTCTAAGTTAAGCTTATCTACAAAACATTGAGAAATAAAAGAATGTGATGCATCAGTATCAAACAAAAAGCTAACAGACATACCGTGAATCTGTAACGAGCCTCCTAGAACAGCCTTGCCTTTCTCCAGTACAACAGGCCTTGAAGTTGTGGGCTCCAATGCATACATCTGTTCCTTAACTTCTCTAGTAGACTCTTTGCATTGGTTCTTATAATAGCCGATCTAATCACAATTAAAGCATTGGATATTCTTCTTTCCAACCGCTTCTTTCCCTTTTCTATTTTTGGTACAACACTCATGAGCATAGTGTCCCTTCTTATCACATTTATAGCAAACCACTTCAGATTTCCTCCTCTTCTGTGCTCCTCCCTTCTGAGCATTCTTCTTATGAAAAAACTTTCTTTTCTGTCCTTTCCCACTCTGAACCTCCTTCTCTTTCTTCTGCTTCTCTTAACAAGCTAATGCCTCTTCCTACCTTAGCGCCATTTCTACCACTACCTCACTTGGATCTCTTATATGCGGTAAGGTAGCCCCTGCCAACACCAGCTTCAGGCCCCTTATAAACTTCTCATTTCTTTTCCAACCTCCTCTTTCCCTTTCCCTTTTCCTTTTCCAGTATGACACTCATGAGCATAGTGTCCCTTCTTATCACATTTATAGCAGACCACTTCAGGTTTCCTCCTCTTCTGTGCTACTCCCTTCTGAGCATTCTTCCTATGGAAAAACTTGGATATTTCTTCTTTCCAACCGCCTCTTTCCTTTTTCCTTTTCCACTACGACACTCATGAGCATAGTGCCCCTTCTTATCACATTTATAATAGACCACTTTAGATTTCCTCCTCTTCTGTGCTCCTCTCTTCTAAGCATTCTTCTTATGGAAAAACTTTCTTCTCTGGCCTTGCCCACTCTGAACCTCCTTCTATTTCTTCTTCTCCAAACAAGCTAATGCCTCATCCTGCCTTAGTGCCATTTCTACCACTACCTCGCTTGGATCTCTTATATGCGGTAAGGTAGCCCCTGCCAACTCCAGCTTCAGGCCCCTTATAAACTACTCGTTTCGTTTTATCCCCGTATCAACCATAGCATACCCATACCGAGATAACTCTTTGAATCTTCTACCATACTCTAGAACAGACATCTCTCCTTGTTACGGTTCAACAAATTCCTAACCAACACCGACTACGCCATCCCTTACATGAACCATTCTTGAAACCTTCTCTTAAACTCCGCCCAAGTCATGGTTTCCTAATCAACACTAGTTGCAACAGTATTCCACCAGAATAGAGCAGCTCCCTAAAGCTATCTTAAAGCTAATCTCCTTTTATGCTTGTCATTCAATCCTAAGTCAGCGTAGATTCTCTCACAATGCAACAGCTAGTTTTCTAGCTCAATCGCATCTTCGGTTCAAATGAATGGATTCCCTCCAAGCCTAATATAATCTCTACTCAAGTTAGCATAGTGGTTGACCATCGGAGCTTCCTAAACTCCTCCTCCTGCAGCATTCCCTCTGACAACTCCAGCTATAATTCCAGCTTGAACCATGTTTACGAAAAAGTGATACATGGCTCCCATATCCACTTGGGAACCCCAGCACCAACATTTTCAGCTTGAGCCTGACCTGGACCTCTCCTAGCATTTGGTCGGGCATTTCCATTAGTTGTGGTGCTCTCTCCTCCAAGATTAACTCTGCCTCTTCTTCCTTTCATATTTGTATTCAAGTCTCGTGAGATATAGATGAATAGCCTAATTAGGATAGGAGTCTTGAGATATAGCGTATACTTATATATAACAAATACAAGTACGTTACTATAGCTTTATCCCATACCCCGATCTTAACTCTAATTACTAAGGATTATGCTTTTAAAAAAATCATTTTTAGTTAAAGTATTTCATAAATCATGCTCTGATACCAAGCTGTAATATCCCCTATCTAAAGGCCCAAAAATAAGCGCTATAGATGCTGCTATCATCTATAATATTAGCTTTCGATGACTAAATACGGTTATGTTAATGGTAACTGTAATATGAAGCACTTGAATATGAAATAAAACACAAATTTCAAAACAAATATTTCTTCCTTAAATTTCAAAGCAGATGTTCCATATTATCAATACATAATCCCAATATGTTCCCAAGCACAGATAAAATATACTTATTACAAAATACTCCAAGAGCGGCATATGAAGATGTACCCTTGGATGATCAGAATCGTATAGTCATAATATACATAATACATAAACAGCAGAAATAGCATAAAACCACAACTCCTAAATAGCTAGCTATTTGCCTTCTACATGCCTTCGGTAGCCCGATTCATCATCGTACTAAAACTTAAAAAGACCTTAACCCTACAGACTGCTCAAATTAATTTTGAGCACCCGAGAGTTTAAGGGAAAAATATAAACTTCGAATTGACATAAAGCCTGATGTAAATGATACTTTACATCGTGGTTTAATATGTTACATGAGACTACGCCACTTAGCAGAATGGATTTCTCCTCACTAACATCCTTTTAAAACATATCTTTGTAAAACCTTTTTCTGCAACCAAAACCGGTTAAATACTGTAAAGCATCATTATGTAAACATACATAAATACGAAGTAATAAATGAATTATCTGTTCAACACATAAGTTTTGTTTGGCTAACTTTTAACCTTTGGCCGATTTAGGCCTACCAAAAAATATAAAAAATAATAATCTAACATCTATTAGACACTCCTCTTCTGGACGGTCTATCCTTAACTATCTGTTAGGTACTTCTCTTCTAGCGGTATGTCCCTAAATTAAACATCTCTCAGGTCTTCTTGATCCTAATGGTTTTTCGGGCTCATCAAAACCTATATGTATACAAACAAATATTCCTTTCAGTGTGTAATCATAATTTTAGTTTACCTACGACCAAGCCCTACACACTGGAATTTTGGACAACAATTAGCTGGGGCTAATAGCTAATGTATAGGGCGCGACCCTATACCAGTCCCATTTGGTATTCTAATATCTGAGTCGTTCTCAAATAGGGATCCCTTCCCATAATTTTCCTTGAAAACCTTTTCAAAATTATTTAAAAACTTTAAATCAAATTTACACAAGGAAAATATATAACCTTTATGCTTTACTCATAATTACCTTGACATGTTGTATGTGTGTATTGCTCAAACTTTATTTGATGAAAATATTTAAGCATTTGAAAGCACCCCTTTTGATTTCATTGAAAGTCCCCCTTTCTAAACCCTTGAAAGCAACTCTTTTGAAACCAAGTAAAACCCTTTACTTATCTAGCACTTTCAAAACCTCTGAAATCTTTCCTTTCGAAATCAATAAAACAAGGACATCCTATTTTAAAACACTTTATAACATTGCCTTAGATAACCTTGGAAAAACCTTCCATTTCAACCCTTTCGAAACCATCAAAAATATGACCGTTCGACCCCTTCGAAAGCTACCTTTCAACTCCATCGAAAGCTTTGTTTTTGACCCTTTCGAAACCATTTAGAAAACAGTACCTTTCGAAAACATTAAACCTTTAAAACATAAACCTTTCGAAAGCTCTTTGGGTTCAGTTTAAAACATGTGGAAAAACCTTTTTTAAAACCTCTTGACCCCTTGGAAGCTTTGCTTTTGACCCTTCGGAAGCTTTGCTTTCGACCCTTCGAAAGCTTTGCTTCCGACCCCTTCGAAGGCTTAGCTTTCAACCCCTTTGAATGCTTTGCTTTCGACCCCTTTGAAAACATATATTTTAAAACAAATGGCTACAGCCTTTTTAATACTTTAAAATACCACTTTCGAAACCTTGGGTTATACTTCAATTAGAATAAAAAGGGTGAAACATCTAAGTCAAAACCTTCCTTTTGAAACCTTTTCCTAAACCAGAAGCAATAGTGTCGAAACCATCCCTTCGAAAGCATGGAGAAGCGGCTGATTTTTAAAAGACAAGTTTACCTTTCAACTTTGTCGAAAGCCAATGACTTCGAAAGGTAGGATGGCGGCAGCTAGGGGTTTCGACCCCTTCAAAAGCTTTAAACCTTTATTTTAAATATTTTACCCGGTCGAAAGCAAGCAAGTCGAAAGCTTCTTTTCGAAAGCAAAGCAGGCATTGCTTCTGGCTTATTAGACAAACACACCCCAACCACTTCGGAATCTAAGGTTTCGACCAAGTGCAGCTTCAACCTTGTCCAATACATTACGTACCAAGCTGTTTGTTACCATATGCAATGGCTTCGAAACTAATGATGTCGAAAGGTCTAGGTCGGAAGCCTTAGTGCCGAAAGTGGCTGAACTTGCTAAAAGAATGATTTTCTTGTTTTTAACTTAAAAGAGAAAAAATTTCAACTAATCTGCCTTTATTTATCAAATTCTCATTTGTTACTAAATAATTTTCAGAAAAGTGTTGCCAATAATTTCATAAATAAACAATAATTTTACTTTATAAAAAAGCCCATTCTTCTTAATTAAATATATAAAACATTTAAGTCCCGTACCTTTAATAATTTTATATATTCATCAAAATACTTTTGAAAAATCTGTAAAAATTCAAGAAAATCTATTTTGTTATGTTTTTCAACATATACAAATTTCAAACCCAAATAATTATTGATTTAGCTATAAATAATTTATAATCCAATAAATGCTTTTCTTCACTAGAAAATTGATAGAAAATTCACATTAATTCAAAAAATTATGAAAATTGAAACCCATCTTTAAAATATCATTTCTAACATACATTTAAATTTTCAAGGCAATTGGATATTATTTAATAGGATTTTTGTATCAAACATATCATAAAAACTACCATGAACACGTGTAATTCATCAACAAGCATATATATACACACATATACAGACACACACACACACACACACATATATACATATACATATATATATATATTTCTATATATATAACTTTAATCATCCAAAACATGGAAAAAAACTTGAAAAAACATTTTGGATCTAACTTAAAACCGAAAACCATAAGAAAATGGGATGTATTAATCATTCACCTTAGCTTTGATATTAAAAGATGTGAGATTTGATGTTGAATAAGTTGATTAACTTCTTTCTCTTGATATCCTAGCTTTATCTTCCCTTGAGAATGAAAATGGTGGCCGACTTTGATGTATTCTAGTTTGATAGAATGAAAATGAATGTGTGTTTCATTTCCTAAGGGTTTAGGTTTTATGTCTCTCTTACTTCCCGTTTTACACTTACTTATTTCCTAGCGCATTAATTTCATGTTATTTTATTTTGATTTTCATTTAACATGGCAGAGCTACCTTAGATATATCAAATCTCAATCTATTAATCATCACATTATTTTATTTAATTTAGCTAATTAAATATCCTAAATAATGTTTTAAAAATATGGGGCATTACAGTAGCATGTATAGCTCTTAGCTTCGGACATCAAGATAGGAAATGTTATAACTTGGTATCAAAGCATAGGTTTATTAAAATTTAAAAGGAAATTTCAAACTTAAAATTGATTTTGAAACATAATCCTAAAGAATTAGAGAAAATACTAGAGTATGAGATAACGGTATAGTAACGTACTTGTATTTCCTATATATAAGTATACACTCTATCTCTATTTTCCAACTTTCTTAAGTTGTTCTTCAGTATCTTACAAAGGCTCGAATGCAAATTTTAAGGATGTAAGATATAGATGCTAAGAATGGAAGAGTTAACATTAGTGGAGGAAGCACCATAACCATCGGAAACGCTCGATCCAATAGGAGAAATCCGGGTCGACCGACAAATGCTAATCCAAAAGCAAATGCTAATGTAGGCGCTGGAGTGCTACAAGCTGATATGGGAGCTATGTATCAGTTCTTCGTTAATATGATGCAGGCTGGAGTTGCTGTAGGATTAGTCGTAGGAAATGTTGAAAGAGGAAATCAGGGAGCTCCGGTGGTTAATAACTACGCAATCTTGAGCAAACCATGCCAGGCTTGGAGGAAAGTCGTTTATTGGGACCGAGGAGGCAATTGAAGTGGAAAATTGGTAACTTCATTGCAAGAAGATCTTTGCTGATTTAGGGCTTAATGATGAGCAGAAGAGGAGGCTTGCTTCTAGACAGTTGTAAGGAGAGGCACTACATTAGTGGAACAATGTTACCATGGGAGTTAACGAGGAGATCATGACTTGGGCTAAATTTAGAAAGAGGTTTGAGGAAAGATTCATGTCAAGATTGCTAAGCCAACTCTACTCGGGAAATTTATGGAGTTGAAGCAGAGGGACATGACAGTGCTTGAATATGCTACTAGATTTGAAGAATTATCAAGGTATGAGTATGCTACAGTTGATATGGTTCTCAAAAGAAATGATAATTTCATCCACGGACTAAAACTCGAACTAGCTAAAGTGACTCTTCCACATATCATGGATCTGTATGATGTAGTTGTTGGGATGGCTTTGAGGCAAGAGGAGATGCTTGCATATCATGGTGGCAACAAAGTAGAGGAAGCTCAAAGTGGGCGGAACCAAAAACGAATTTTTTCCATAAGAAGGGCGCTCAAAAAGGAGAGACGCCAAGAAGGCAAAGACTAATTTAGTTTGCTTTAAGTGTGATAAGAAGGGGCACTATGCTCACAAGTGCCGGACAGGAAAAGGGAAAAAAGCTGTTGATAAGAAAGAGGTGAGATGCTTTAACTGTGATCAGATTGGACATTATAAGAACCAATGCAAGGAACTAGCCAAGAATAGAAAAGGAAAGGTGTTTGCATTGGAATTAGTAACCTCAAGACCAACGGTTGAGGAAAAGGGAAAATTTGTGTTGGGAGATATACTTTTGATTCATGGTGTATCAGTTAGAGTTCTATTTGATACTGGTGCATCACTTTTATACCTCATTGTTTGATTGATAAGCTTAACCTAAAACCCTCATACTTAGTTACCTCCTTAAAAGTTGCGAATTCGATAGGAGGGTATGCGACTCTTAGGATGAGATGTGACCACTTAGAGTTTAAATTCGTAGGTCATACATTTTCTTGCAGTTTGCATGTATTTGATTTTGGGTACGGATTGGTTAAGTAAATATAATGTTGGGAAAGTTTTCCATGATAGGAAAATATCATTTAGACACCCGAGTTGTAGTGATCGGACTATATACTCCGTATAAAACCCTAGTTTAAGGGTAAATGCTTTATTGGGTGTTATGGAGGAAAAAAACGAGTTGAATCGAGTTTTCGTTGTTAGAGAGTTTGCAGACATCTTTAATCCCGTAGTGGGACTACCGTCAAAATGAGCTATTGATTTTCGAATGGATTTAGTACCAGGAGCAAAATCAATGAGTAGACCGCCAAGCAGAATGGAACCTACCGAGATAAAGGAGTTAAAGGTGCAGTTGGTGGATTTGGAAAGTAAGAACTTTATCAGACCAAGTAGTTCACCTTGGGGAGCAGCCGTAGTATTTGTAAAGAAACCGAAAGGACTATTACGGTTATGTATAGATTATCGTAAGTTGAATGAGAAGATGATAAAGAATCGATATCCGTACCCAGGATTGATGATTTATTCAACCAATTAAGTGGAGCCAAAGTATTTTCCTGGTTGGATTTGGAAAACGGGTCCCATCAGCTTACAGTGACTGAAGATTGTATTCCTTTGATGGCATTTAGAACAAGATACAGATAGTATGAATGGTTAGTAATAACTAATGCATTGGCATTTTTCGTGGACTTGATGAACATGATCTTTCGGGAGCATCAAGATAGATTCGTGCTAGTGTTCATAGATGACATTTTGATATACTCTAGAGATGAAAGTGAGCATGAAGTTCATCTTAGAGTGGTACTTGAGACGTTGAGGTAGCATCAACTGAAAGTGAAATTTTCAAAGTCTTATTTTTGGAAAAAGAAAGTGAAGTTCCTTGGTCATGTAGTCTCAGCTAAAGGGTTGTCCGTAGATTCAGCTAAGATTGAGGCAGTGAATAATTGGAAGAAACCTGAGACAGTGACTGTGATAAAGAGCTATCTTGGATTAGCTGGTTATTATCAGAGATTCATTAAGGATATTTCACGGATAGCGACACCGATGACTAAGTTAACGTGCAAAGATGTGAAGTTTGTCTAGACTAATAAGTGTGAGAGGGCATACCGTAAATCGAAATATTTATTGATGAATGCACCTATGTTAGTTGTTCCAGAAGGGAATCTAGACATAGTAGTGTACATGGATGCATGTGGAACATGGTTATGAGCTGTGTTAATGTAAAGAGGTAAAGCGATTATCTACGCTTCACAACAGCTTAGACCGCATGTAGTTAGATATCCAATTCATGATCTAAAATTAGCTGCAATAATTTTCACATTGAAGGTATGGAGACATTACCTTTTGGGAGAAGGATTCAAGTTATATACGGATCATAAGTCATTGAGGTATTTATTCTCTCAAAAGGAGTTGAATATGAGACAACAGAGGTGGTTACAGTTTTTAGCTGCTTATGACTTTAGAATTGAGTACACAATGGGAAAAGTTAATAAGGTTGCAGATGCACTTAGAAGAAAACACTAGAATGCGGTATTGGAAATGATAGATGAGTGAAAAGATTTAGAAGCATTGACCAAATGCAGAATACAGTGGAGATCTAAAGCCATTTCTAATAAGGAAACTGCTATGTTTTCATGTTTAGAAGTTCAAACAGTGATGATCGAAGGGATTGCTTCTAAGCAAGCGAAGGATCCATTATTAACCGAACGGATCAGAAAACTAAGGAATAGGATGGAGAGCGATGATTGAAAGATATCAGTCTTAACCAAAATGGATGGTTAAGAAAGAAAGGAAACCGTGTGTTCCGAATATAGGAAACATTAGGAATGAAGTTCTTGGAGAATGTCATTGTTCAAAGTTTACCATTCATCTAGGAGGAACTAAGATGTATCGGGAGACGAAAATGAGTTTCTTCGGGAAGACATGAAGAGAGATGTTGGCTTATGGGTAAAGTGGTGTTTAAATTGTCAATAGGTAAAAGTCGAACATCAAAAACCAAGTGGGTTGCTTTAGCATTTAGATGTTCCAGTTTGGAAACAGGATTCTATCTCAATGGATTTTACAGACGAGTTGCCAAGGTCAAATTAAGGAAATGAAAGTATTTGGGTCATAGTGGACAGGTTGACCAAGAGTGCCCATTTTATTCCATTAAGTCAACCAGGAAGGTGAAAGAGGAGGCTATGCGGTAGGATCGTGTAATATGGAATAACGGAATAGTCTAGGTAGATAAAGTAGGTAAATGCAAGGAGACACCAAGATTTTATACTGGTTCGGACCTCTCGTCCTACGTCCAGTCCCCAAGCTTCACTTAGGAATTTCACTAACTAACACCCTCACTTCACCCGGAGGAATAGGTTTACAACTTTCCTGAACAACCGCACGGGATTTCTTGCCTCAACTACCGAAAAGGACTTCAACTCAATTACTAAAATACAATATTTGACTTGTTGTGTTCATGTCAACACTAATGAGTCTAATGTAGTACAATATTTCTATATCTTATCCTCGAGAGTATGCAATGTGTTTGTGAAGATTTAGGAAATGTGAATTGCTATGAATCAAAAGAATGTTATAAACAAAAACAACGATTTAAGCAATAGATTAGTAATTGCTTTGAGAATATCTAGAAAATATGAACAAGAGAATAGTTAGATTAAAGCAAGAGAATTCGGTGAATTAAATGATGTTAGAATCATGTATATATACTTGTAGAAGAGATGCATATGTTGTCAAAGGTTGCAAACAAGAGATGCTTCCATTTCCATTGATGAATGGTTGCAACTCTTGGGAGGAAGAAGGTGTCTTTTCAGATAAAATTCGCATGTTCAAATTCAGTCGACTGAGCAGGGAATTCAGTCAACTGAAAATATGAAGTAAAATTTTCGGGACCAAATTCAGTCGACTGTGCAGGAAATTCAGTCAACTGAAACAGTGCATGTGTATAAATTTGTTCCAGTTTCAGTCGACTGGATGTTCATGTTCAGTCGACTGGATGTTCCTGTTCAGTCGACTGAACTCATAAAACCTGCATAGTTAAAACAAAATTGAAAAATGAAGTTTATAAAAATTTTCTAGTGTTCGTGCAAGCTTCTTGAGGGTAGATTTTAACAATGCATCTAGACTAATGACATATGTAAAAACATACTTTAAGTTTGTTTGGTCTTCATCTATCTTCCTTTAGCATTTGCATATATTTCCTCCTTGTTTGTTAAAGCACATTGTCATTGATCAAAATCCTCGCGTATCAACATTCTCCCCCTTTTTGATTGATGACAATACTGATTTATTCTAGAGACGTTTTACTTATTTTCTCCCCCTGAATGTATGCACTATCTTTCCTATAAAACAAAGTTAGTACCATAGATTTTCTCCCCCTTTGTCATCGACAAAAAGAACGAACTAACAGCAGTAATAATTTATCGGAACAATCACTGAAGCATAGAGAATATTTGCATAATCATGACTTAAGAGAAATAAAAATGTTGTGACAAACAAGCATAAAATGGCTATTTATACAAGCCACTAGAAAGTTAAAAATACACATCAAAACAAAAAATCACTCATCTCTATCCCAGTCATATGAACCTTCTCTTCTTGTTGGTTCACGTATGACGGGTCCTCCTGTTGGTGTTTGTGTGGGAAGTTTTGGCGACGTTGGAGTGTTATCAACTGACGAGGTGATATTGATTGGAGAGAAGGAGTTATTGGACGATATTTTATGTTGAATTAAGATTTTATACGTAAAATCGAGATGAAAATAAAAATATTTTTAAGAATTTATTTATAGTAGAATTTTACTAAACAAATAATGGTTATAATTTAATAAGATTTTTTAACCGTATAGAGATTAATGGTAAAGAGAATTTTGTTAAAATGTATGATTCTTATTTAATAATTCAGTTTTAAAATGTGTGGTCTATAAATTATATAATGTAGCATATAACATAACTGAAAATATTTGAAATTCTTATTCAGTCGACTGAATATTTTGTTTTAGTCGACTGAAATGTGGGAATATTTCTAATTAATATCTTTAAAGGATATTATACCTAATTCTCGTCGAAGTTTTATAAAGGAGTTTTCTAATAGAGGTTTTGTAAATATATCGGCAATTTGATTTTCGGTAGAACTATGTTCTAAATTAATTATTCCTTTTTCGATATTGTCACGTAGGAAATGGTGACGAATATCTATATGTTTTGTACGAGAGTGATTAACCGGATTTTTAGATAAGTTTATTGTACTTGTATTATCACAGTATTTTGTAGAATTTGTTAAATTTATATTAAAATCTTTAAGTGTTTGTTGCATGTATATAACTTGAGTGCAAGCTAAAGCAGCTGATATATACTCTGCTTCGCAGGTGGAAAGCGAGACACAATTTTGTTTCTTACTAAACCAAGATACAAGTGATTTTCCAATGAAATGGCAAGTACCACTTGTACTTTTTCTATCTGTTCGAGATCCACCAAAATCAGCATCACTAAATGATACTAAGTCAAATGGACACTCCTTTGGATAGAAAAGACCGAAATCTTTAGTTTTGTTAAGATATCGCATTATTCGTTTTACTTCTCTTAAGTGTGAATCTTTAGGATCAAATTGAAAACGTGCACATAAACAAACACTCATCATTATGTCAGGTCTACTAGCGGTTAAGTAAAGTAAGGAACCTATCATACTTCTAAACAATTTTTGATCTACACTTCTACCATTTTCATCTCGATCGAGATGTGTAGTTGTACTCATAGGAGTAGGTTTAGCAGAAGTGTTTTCCATGCCGAATCGTTTAATTAAATTAGTATAATATTTTTCTTGGTTTATAAAAATTCCATTTGTTAATTGTTTGATTTGAAGTCCAAGGAAATATGATAATTCTCCCATATGAGACATTTCGAACTCATTAGTCATTATATTTGAAAATTCTTTACATAAATTTTCATTTGTTGAACCAAAAATAATATCGTCTACGTATATTTGAATTATTAAAATATCTTTGGTAGTATTTTTAATAAAAAACGTTTGATCTGCTTTTCCAATTTTAAATCCCGAGTTTAATAAATAACTTTTAAGTCTTTCATACCAAGCACGAGGTGCTTGTTTAAGACCATATAGTGCCTTTTTTAATTTAAAAACATGATCCGGATATTTTTCATGTATAAACAACGGAGGTTGTTCTACATATACGTTTTCTTTAATAAAACCATTTAAAAATGCACTTTTAACATCCATTTGATAAAGTTTAAAATTGTGAAAACATGCAAAGGCTAATAAAATACGTATTGCTTCAAGTCTTGCAACGGGAGCAAAAGTTTCTTCAATATCGATACCTTCTTCTTGATTATACCCTTGTGCTACTAGTCTTGCTTTATTCCTTGTTATATTACCTTGTTCGTCTACTTTATTTTTGTAAATCCATTTTGTTCCAATTACTGATTGATTATTAGGACGGGGAATTAATTCCCAAACATCGTTACGTTCAAATTGATTTAATTCTTCTTGCATTGCGACAATCCAATAATCATCTTTTGATGCTTCTTTTGGATTTTTAGGTTCTATTGATGAAACGAAAGCTACATGACCCATTTGATTTAGTTGATTTCTTGTTCTAACTTGAGAATTTATTTCTCCTATTATATTTTGAGTTGGATGATCTCGTAATATTCTAGGAGGAGATCTTAGTTCATTATTATTATTTTCAAGGTTTGTTTCTTCTATATTTATTAATTCTTCATCATCTTTTATATTTAAATTTTTATTAAAATTTTCATCAAAAGATATATGCAAAGTTTCTTCAATTAAGTTTGTTCGTTTATTAAATACTCGATATGCTTTGCTTCGTTCTGAGTATCCTTCGAAAATTCCTTCATCAGCTTTTGAATCGAATTTTCCTAGTTGATCTTTTGTACTTAAAATGAAACATTTTGATCCAAATATTTTAAAATAAGATATATTTGGCTTTTTATTATTAAATAGTTCATAAGAAGTATTTTTAGTTAATGGTCTAATTGATATTCTATTTAATACATAACATGCAGTAGCAACGGCTTCTGCCCAAAAATGTTTTGGTAGAGAACATCCATTTAACAATGTTCTTGCGCATTCTTGTAATGTTCTATTCTTTCTTTCTACAACTCCATTTTGTTGAGGAGTTCTAGGAAAAGAAAAATTATGATTTATTCCTTTCTTTTTACAAAAAGTTTCAAAAACTTCATTTTCGAATTCACCTCCATGATTGCTTCGAATATTTTTAATTTTCAAATCTTTAGTGTTTTGAATTCTTTTGACAAATGTCTTAAACTTCTCAAAAGTGTCACTTTTATTTTTCATAAAAATAGTCCATGTATATCTTGAAAAATCATCAACTATTACAAATACGTATCGATTATGATTAATGGATTGAACTTGTGTTGGTCCAAATAAATCCATATGCAATAATTCTAATGGTTGTAAAGTCGAAATATTTTTCTTAGATTTGAAAGATGATTTCGTTAATTTTCCTTTTTGACAATCATCACAAAGATTTTTTATTTTAAAGTTTATTTTGGGTAAACCTCTTACTAATTCATTTTTAGAGAGTTTTCTAATGGTTTTAAAATTTATATGACAAAATCTTTTGTGCCATAACCAAGGATCATTATCTTTGGCAAGTAAACACATACTTAATTACGATTAATATTCATATTTAAAACATAAATATTTCTATCTCTATTTCCTTCAAAAATAAGATTTTGGTTTTGATCAAAAATACTACATTTATTATTCGAGAAAGTTATTTTAAAACCTTTGTCACACAATTGACTTATGCTAAGTAGATTATGTTTTAAATTTTCAACTAATGAAACATTTGTTATAAAAGGTAAATTTGATGTACCGTAATTGTTCACATCTCCTTTGCCAATGATATACCCTTTTGAATTGTCTCCGAAGGTAACCGAGCCACCATCAAAGTATGTGATGTTTGTAAGCATATCTTTGTCTCCGGTCATGTGTTTTGAACAACTACTGTCTAATATCCATTTCTTCTTTTTGAGTGGTACCTGAAAATAAATATGAAATTATTGGTACCCACCTTTTAATAGGGTCCTAAAAAGTTAGAGTTTAGGAAACCAAACCCAGTTTGGTTTAGTATCCTTTTTATAAATATAGTTTTCATTATGATGAACATTATCCATAAATGTTTTAATATATTTATTTCTTATTAATACATTGTTAGTTTTTGGTACCCAAATTTTAACTACCTTGTTTTCTACTTTTGTTTTAATAGTTTTCTTTGGAAATATTTGTTGTTTTGAATCCATATTCCTCTTAAAATTTGTATCTTTCTTTTTAGGAATTTTCGACTCCTTTTTATATCCTAATCCATGTTTACTTGAAGAGGGTTGAGAATTTTCTAAAATCTTAGATAAATTTTCTCTTCCTTTGCTAAAGTTAGAAATATTTTTAGTAATGTTATCTAATCTAGCTTGAAGACAATTATTTTCTAACTCAACTTGTTTAATCTTAGTTTTCAACTCATGATTTTCAGAAACAATTATATCATTCATTGTTTTTTGAGTTTCAATTTCTTCACTTAAAAGTGATAATTGAGTTTCCGAATTTGAATGAGATTCTTGAACTTTTTCAAGTTCTTCTTCTAAGATTTTCTTTTCATCTTTTAACATATTCTTTCAAATTCAGCTTTGTTTTGATTTTCACGAGTTTCTTTGAGTTTCTTTTTAAGAGTTTTTATTGTGCTTAAAAGTTCAGTGTTTACTTCAATTAAATCGTAGAAAGTTAAATTATTTACCTCAGATTCTTGAGCCATGAAGCATACATTTGCCTGTTCATTGTCGCTATCACTATCATTTTCGAATGAAGATGAATCTGAATCGTCCCATGTTACAGAAAATGCCTTCTTTTTGAATTTATCCTTCTTGTTTTTGTTGTTGAAGTTTTTCTGATTTTCCTTCATTTGTTCTTGACAATCTTTTTGCATGTGTCCTTTCTTATGACAATTGAAGCATTTTATATTTAAGGATGAAGGTTTGTTCAAGAAATTCTTTTTGAATCCGTTTTTGTTTCCTTTTCTATACTTTAAGAATTTCTTGAAATTTTTGGCTATAAATGCTAGATCCTCATCTTCAGACTCTGATTCTTCCTTTTCCGCATGAAAAACAACATTCTTTCTTCCTTGAGCTTGATCCTTTTTAGCTTACATATTTACTTCATACGACATAAGATTTCCAATCAATTCTTCTGGTTTCATTGTAGATAGATCATTTGCTTCCTCGATTGCTAGTACTTTTCTCTCCCATTCATCTGTGAGTGAATTTAGAACTTTAGACACAATGTCAAAGTCCGTGTATCTTTCTCCTAGTCCGATTAGAGCATGATGAATATATTGAAATCTTGAGTACATGTCA
Organism: Allium cepa; assembly: GCA_030765085.1. Taxonomy (NCBI): domain Eukaryota; kingdom Viridiplantae; phylum Streptophyta; class Magnoliopsida; order Asparagales; family Amaryllidaceae; genus Allium; species Allium cepa. Next base: position 270,794,290 of record CM060929.1, read on the forward strand.
TTGATGGATTCATTTTGTCGCATTCTAAAATTTTGGAATTGATTCTTCAGCATGGATATCTTTGTTTGCTTAACCTTGTTTGTGCCTTCATGTATGACTTTAAGTGTTTCCCATATCTGATATGCAGTAGTACATATGCTAACACGGTTGAATTCATTTCTATCCAGGGCGCAAAATAGCATATTCATAGCTTTGGCATTTGCACTAGCTTCATTCTTTTGAATTTGTGTCCATGTAGGATAATCAGTTGTGGGTACAACGAACTCTGCTTGAGTAGCATTCCAGGCTTCGAAACTTGTTGCTTGCATATAAATCCTCATCCTTGTAGCCCAATAGTTATAGTTTAGTCCATTGAATAGAGGAGGTCTTTGGGTAGATTGTCCTTCCGCAAATGTAGAACTATAGGCAGAAGTTGTGCCTGTACTTGCGTTATTTTCCATATTATCAATATGTCTAATAACGTTGTTATGGTTATAGGACGGCCTTGCTCTGATACCGATTGAAAGAGGAGGCTATGCGGTAGGATCGTGTAATATGAAATAACGGAATAGTCTAGGTAGATAAAGTAGGTAAATGCAAGGAGACACCAGGATTTTATACTGGTTCGGACCTCTCGTCCTACGTCCAGTCCCTAAGCTTCACTTAGGAATTTCATTAACTAAAACCCTCACTTCACCCGGAGGAATAGGTTTACAACTTACCCGAACAACCGAACGGGATTTCTTGCCTCAACTACCGAAGAGGACTTCAACTCAATTACTAAAATACAATATTTGACTTGTTGTGTTCTTGTCAACACTAATGAGTCTAATGTAGTACAATATTCCTATAATCTTATCCTCGAGAGTATGCAATGTGTTTGTGAAGATTTAGGAAATGTGAATTGCTATGAATCAAAAGAATGTTATAAATAAAAACAATGATTCAAGCAATATATTAGTGATTGCTTTGAGAATATCTAGAAAATATGAACAAGAGAATAGTTAGATTAAAGCAAGAGAATTCAGTGAATTAAATGATGTTAGAATCATGTATATATACTTGTAGAAGAGATGCATATGTTGTCAAAGGTTGCAAACAAGAGATGCTTCCATTTCCATTGATGAATGGTTGCAACTCTTGGGAGGAAGAAGGTGCCTTTTCAGAGAAAATTCGCAGGTTCAAATTCAGTTGACTGAGCAGGGAATTCAGTCAACTGAAAATATGAAGTAAAATTTTCGGGACCAAATTCAGTCGACTGTGCAGGAAATTCAGTCGACTGAAACTGTGCATGTGTATAAATTTGTTCCAGTTTCAGTCGACTGGATGTTCCTGTTCAGTCGACTGAACTCATAAAACCTTCATAGTTAAAACATAATTGAAAAATGAAGTTTATAAAAATTTTCTAGTGTTCGTGCAAGCTTCTTGAGGATAGATTTTAACAATGCATCTAGACTAATGACATATGTAAAAACATACTTTAAGTTTGTTTGGTCTTCATCTATCTTCCTTTAGCATTTGCATATATTTCTTCCTTGTTTGTTAAAGCACATTGTCATTGATCAAAATCTTCGCGTATCAACAGAGGGCACCTGTTTTGGCTGAATTATTCATGAAAAATATAATTAGACCGCATGGAATTCTTAGTAGTATAGTAAGTGATAGAGATTCTTTATTCACTAGTGAGTTCTGGAAAAGTTTACAGGAAACTTTGGATACCAAGCTCAAGATGAGTACCGCTTACTATCTGTAGACAGATGGGCAAACGGAAAGAGTTAACAAAATCTTAGAGGATTTGTTAAAAGATTGTGCGCTAGACTTTGGAGGATTATGGGAATACCACCTACACTTAATCGAGTTTTCGTATAACAACAGTTACCAAGCTAGTATAGGTATGACACCATTTGAAGTTTTGTATGGAAGGCCATGTAGATCTCCCGTTTGTTAGGTAGAGACCAGGTATAGGTTAGTTCTTGATCGAGATTTGATTAGAGAAGCTACAGAAAAGATTAAGTTAATTCAAGTTAGAATGAAGGAAGCTCAATCTAGGTAGAAGAGTTATGCTAATAAAAGACGGAAAGACTTAGAGTTCTCAGTTGGAGATCATATTTTCTTCAAAGTGTCACTGATAAAAGGTGTAAGCGGATTTGGAAAATCAGGAAAATTAGCACCAAGGTTTGTTGGACCTTTTCATATTATAGAAAGGATCGGGAAACTCGCACATAGTGTAGAGTTACCAAATAGTTTGGCAGAAGTCCACAATGTCTTTTATGTTTCTCACCTAAGGAAGTGTATTCGAGATCCACAAACTACTATTAACATACTGTGTGAGATGATTTAGTAGTGGAACCGAATATGAGTATAGTTAGAAAAATAGTTCGTATAGTCGAGAGGGATGAGAAGAGACTACGGAACAAGATAGTCGGATTAGTCAAAGTCCAGTGAAGTGAGTGTGAGAGAGACTGTACTTGAGAAATTAAGAGCGGGATTAGAGATACTTATGCTGATTTGTTTCATGGTATGTTTTACCTTTATGTTTGATTGTTATGGGTACCTTATCGTAATTTCGAGGATGAAATTCTTTAAGGAGAGGAGTCTGTAATGACCCTAATTTTGATTGGCATTATTTATGACATTTGATTAGATAAATTAAATGAAATAATATAGATGGTTAAGAGATTGAGATTTGTATAACCATAAGGTAACCGTACCTTAATTAATCCATAAGCCAAAGAGAATTAAAATGTAGTAAGTAGGTGGATTATGCCAAGGGCAAAAAGGAATAAACTACGTTCTTATACCCTAAACCCCTCTTACTTCAATTTCTTATTCATTTTAAACATTTGCAAACAAAACTAGAACATTTAAAAGCTTAGCCGGCCACCATTAAGGCAAATCAAAAGGATAAGCAAGGATTCAATTAGGAAGTTTAAGAAAATCAATCAAAAAAAAAATCGCAGGCTTTTTGACCCCAAGCCAAGGTGAATTTTACATCTCATTTTTATTGATTTCAGTTTCTAATTAACATCCAAATTTATTTTGCAAGTAATATGCCATGATATGATTGTTCAAATAGATATATATATATATATATATATATACTTGTTAATAATTTATGTTAAGGTAAGTTTTGATTTGATATACCTATTAAATGATATCTGAATGACTTGCGTTTTTGACATACGGTTGAAAACATTATTTATGAAGTGGGTTTCAAGTTTCATAATTTTCTAAGCTATTATGGATTCATTTTGAATTTCCTATGAAAGAAAATAGCTAATTTGGGTTTAAAATTATTTATATGGCTATTATACATTGCTTTTGGATCTGAAATTTAAATATATTATAAAACAAATTAAAAGCGAATTATGGAAATTTTTGGGGGATTTTGTTAAGTATTTCATTATGGATATAAAATTATTTAAAGTATGGAAATTAAATGTTTTATATGTTTTATCAAAGAGAATGGCTTCTTTGTTAAATGTTTTAATTGTTAAATTTTGAATTCGGCGGCACTTTTAAAAAAGAAAATTTTGAAAAGAAATGGGTAACCAATTGTGTTTGGAAAATAAGGCATGTTAGTTGAAAAGCAATTACTTTAAAAGGCAATAAAACCGTTTTATTAAAATTTACTACTTCGCCACTTCCATTTGCAAGCTTTCGACACCATACCTCTCCCATGACTAAGTCGAAACTAATCCACATGTTATCAAACAGTTGATATGCAGTGACTTGGAGAAAGGCGAAATGGATAGTGTCAAAACCAAGCTTTCGACTTAACCAACTTACTTCTGTTTATACAAAAAGGACTTTCGAATGGGTTGCCGCCTTTTGTTTTAAAACAAGCTTTCGAATGGATAGCTTTGAACATATTCGAAACCTAGCCGTTGCATTCTACCTTTCGACCTAGTTAGGGCCGCTTTACATCGTAGCCTTTAATAATGGGGTCGAAAGGGGGCTTTTACCTTAATACTTTGAAGCTTCTTCTCAATGCCATCGAAAGGGTTGGTTTCAGAACCATCCTCTTTCTTTTACTTAGGACCAATACTTTCGAAAGCAATGCTTTTGCTTATTGTTAAGACCCAGAATTTTGGATATTTGAAATTGGAATATTTAATTAATTTTAAATATTTAACAGTAAATTTTATAGATTTAAGAACTTGAATTTCAAATATAATGATTTATTGGATAATTTAATTACTGAATTTAATAATTGAAAATCGTTTAAATAATTGAATCTTAAATTTTTATTTGGATAAAAATGATTTAAACGCTTATTAAATTTCTATTTGTAAGAATAAAGGTAATAAATCTTTTAAATTTTATTTAAACGTAATTTAGCTAATTTTAAATTAATTCGTTTAAATTAACATATAAAAATAGCCTTCTAGGGCATAGTTTCAGATTTTGACGTAACCAGTTCCATTGAATTCGTAATAGTGTATTATTATCAAATTTCAAATTTCATAGCATTTGAAGTTATCGCTTAGTCGTACGGGATAGAAACGCGTTGAAATTTATATCAGAAATTTGAATAATAATTGGGTTCTAAAAGCTATCTTCTCCATATGATCGAATTAGGTTTCGAAGCTTGTTCCGTTGCGTTCGGAATAGGGGTATAACATTAGAACACCAAGTGACACACCTCGATTGGAATCCAAAAATCATAGCTAGATATTTTCGAATTTTAAATAATATATACATACATACATACATATATGCATACATAATAAATATATATGTTGATTTAACCACAGCCTCCAACCTATCATTTTAGCCCAATCTTTTTCTCATTCCATCCACCCAACCTATGATCTATCCGCTCCTTTTCTATTTAAACGTAGTGAGCACGCTACAGAGAAAAAAAGAGTTTGGGATTTCACAAATCTAAATCTCAAAATCTACTCAACGGAAAAATCTAAAACCAGTTTTAAAAATCATAATTCTCCAAAAGCTTCGATCGGGTATGCTCGTTTAGGGGTGCATCGTCATTTTAGGCTCGACGGTAAAGGGCGAACGAGAATTTTTTGAGCTTGGGTTTGCATTTTTATAAAATTGAAGCCTCTATTGGAGTTATGGTGGTAGGATTTGGGTTTGACGTAGTGATTGGCACCAAGAGATGAAGTTTTGTGGCTCGTGGTGGAGGATAGTGGATCCCATCATGACAGGGGATGGACTCGTGGCTGCTCGCACACGATGGAAGGGGGTTGATCAGAGGGACAATTGAGGTGATGGCTGGGACGAGGACGGCGAGGCGGTCGTGTGGTGGTGTCGAATTTATAGCTTATGACACTTGAGACTCGTGCACATTCGTGTCGTGCATAGTGGGTTACTAGAGAGGGAAAGAATAAAAGAGCAGAGGAGAGAAATAGTAGCGAGCCGGACTTAGAAATATTAAGAATTGAACGAAACAAGTTACGTGCACTCGTATCTGCGAATACTATGCATAGGAATTGGATTGGAGTCGATTGGGTCTAGCAGGAATTTAGATTAAAATTAAACGCTTGCTTAATTTTAATTCGAACGGAACGCTTAAGCACTAATTGGAATCAAGCTGAGTAAATTTCACTCATTTGGATAACTTATTTTAATTTAAAATGTTATAAATTGTTTATTGGCTGAGTGGATGAATCTATAAATTACTATTTGTTGGATGTATATTATATATAGTAGTATATATATTAGTAGTTTGATATATTCCTAGCTATTGGAGCGGATGAGACGCTATGCGCCCCGCATAATAGCGGATGACCATATATTACCGCGATATCCAGCCTCAAAGCAGGATTGGTATTTTATGTTATATAACATTCGTGGTTGCAGGGAAATAGGTTGGAGGGATCCAACTGGATTCGTCAAAAATGTTGGTTTTTATTTCATTTATAGTGATATATGATGTGTTCTGAATAATTTTGTTATAGAACATGATGTGATTTGAATTTATTGGATGCTATAGTAGCAGTGGCCATAATTTTTGTATTATAAATGCCATAAATAATATTTTTCAATTTAAAAGAGGAATTTAATGGCGATTTTGGAAGTAAAAATATTTATATTGTAATTGGATTAACTAAATGGAATTGAATTAGATAAAATAAATAATTGGATTTGGATATTTATTTATCCATTTCATAAAATGATTTTAAATAGAGAATTTTAAATTGGGGATTTTGAAACAATGGATTTTAAATAAGATTCTAAAAAATATGAAATGGGAGTAAGAATCAAGATTTGATTGCTTTTGGAATATAGTTTGGATTATTTAAGAAATAGATTTATAAATAGAATTTTAATTAAAAATTGATTTATAAATGGATTTTAGTGATATGAACCTTTTATAAACTGGAAATGAGATTATGGAATTTATAAATAATGTTTATAAATGATGTGAATGATTATCATTCGATAAATTTAAAAATATAAATTCACAGTAAGAATTTATAATGAGATAGGGAAATTGGGTTAGAAAAGAAATAGTGGATTCTATTTTAGAATTTGGAAGAGGATGGGAATGCGAATCAATTTATGATAAATCAAGAGAGATTTATAATTATAAAAATTGTTATATTGGAATTTTAAAATATATTCGTATCAAGAAGTGAAGTTAGTTTAAAAAAAGGATTTGTATTTATTAAGCTATGTAGTTTTAAAAAACTACCTATTTGATTAAAATATTTTAGAAAGTTAGTTATTTAAATTTTTTGGAGTGAATTCAAAGCTTATATGTAAATCGATTAGGAATTTTATAAATAAATTGGAATTGATAATTGACGTTTATTTTAAATGTGCTTCGATATTTTAAAATAATTATTTAACCATATCTTTGAAATTTATTATAATATATATATATATATATAGTTTAAAAGTAAGTGATTGCAATTTATTTATTAATGCTCTTGAGATTTGTAAATGGGTTTTTATTTAATGGATGTGGTTTTTTAAGAGAAATCTTATAACAAAATTTTGGAAACTTAAGTAAATTTCCGAATTGTTGGAAACATGAACTTCGAAAACGAATTTGAACTCACAAAGAAGCTATAAATGGTTAGGTGATATTATAAATAATTATAATCGATAGTTTTTGGAAATCGTAAAGGGAATTAATAAAATTTCAAATATTTATGAGATAAACATGGAATATTTTCCTAAGTATGGATATTAGAAATGATTTTGGAAAACGACTTGTAATACTTTCCTAGGAATTTGGATAAAAAGTTTTGGAGATATTTTAGCGACAAAATGATTTATATAGAAATATTTTTTCTAAGCAATGAAATATTAAGTTGGATTTGGAGATATTTCTAAGTGTTGATATGAATTGAAATATTCTGTTGAGGATTTGAGTATTTGAAATCGTTTTCAAATATTGAAATACTGGAAGAGATTTGAATATATATATATATATATATATATATATCTTTATAAAAATATTTGAAATAAAAGTTTTCGAAAGATTTATAATATGGGCCTAATGATTGTTTATGTATGCAATTTGATAGTTAAATAACCGACTTCAAATCTGGCCAAATTCGTTGATCATTTCAAAGAAACCGGGATCAGATTTAATTATTCGAAAACCACTTTGATCTGATTTGTGCATTACGTATTTTGATATCATGAACATAATGAAGACGGTGATTTTAGAGATTTAGTTTGTTCAGACCGAAAACAACTTGTATGGATGAATGTTATCAGCACATTGTCGTTGGAGGACAATGGGCATTCTAAGTGTAAAATTCTTGAAAGTTAATCATAGCCTCAAGCCTCATCAAACGGGAAATGACTAGAATATGGCCTGCAGTAGGGCTAAGTGGGTCGCTTCCATTAGGGTATGTCATCATCTTTCTAGATTACCCTATATTATTATGGATTTGGCTATGCATGAGAGATCTCGATTAAGGTTGGAAGACCGGGATGATGACATATTCGGTACTAACAGTCAAGTACTAAGCCGGTTCTATGTGAAATGGTACAAGATATTATTGTCAGACGTGGGTGCATTGATCTAGAGAAGCACTCATCAGAGGTAGTTCCTTACCTGGTCATAGCATGAAATCCATTCTCCGATACATGCCTTACGATTATGATTGTAGAGCCTAGTATGCTGGAATTTAATTAATGTAATAATTTCAGCTATTTTAATAAGTATTTGTACTTAGACATTATTACAATAATATCACTGGATTTTCTATAAAGATATTTTGGTTATCGTAAGGTTAAAAACCCGTCGTGTTTATGTGTGCCGTGGACTTAGGAGATACCTTTGTTTTCAAAGGATTTTTGAAAATAATTAAATTCAAATTGGATGTGTTTTCTCACGCTAATTTTTCAGACCGACTCGGGTGTTAGTTTATTATAATAATTAGGTCAAACCGAGTATTACAGGTTCAGATTAGAATGCTTGGGGTTTTAAGAGACGAGTTGGAGACCCAGAGACGTATTCACGTAAATGGTTATATTTTCCAATGTATTGATTGATGTGTTATTAGCAACCTGAGGACAGACTGTTATAACCGTCCAGATTGAAATAGGTTAGTATATACTGATTGATGTTTGTAAATATATCCATATTACAGTTTCGTTTTTGTGTAAAAACTTGTGATATGTTATAGATTATTCGTTCCGTTGTGAGATTCTGCATTTTTTATTTTTTCTTCTAAACTTCTTTCCCCTAACAGTCGGGTTTTCTGGCATTCAATTTCTCAGCATGTAATACAGTGAACGTATTAGTGTCGATTTTCGACGGTCAAAAACCTCGGTCGCTACACTTATGTTTATTAAGACCTTTAGTTATATTTAAAGTTAAACCCAAAGGTTTTGAAAGGAATGATTTTAAATGGTTTCGAGACAATGTTTCCATTAAACTTTTACTTGAACTCAATAATTTCGAAAGGTATGTTTTGACTGGAGAATTGCAATGTTTTCAAAAGGGTTATTTTGAGTATTTGAATGGGGGGTTTCTAATGCTTTCGAAAGACAAGTTTAATGGTTTCAAAAGAGGATGTTTAAGGTTTAAATTAACGACTTTGAAAGGTCTATTTTCAAAGGTTTCAAAAGGTATGTATTGACCTTTCGGCATAGTGTTTCAAGACTTAGCAGTTAACTTATTCTGAAAGGGGAATTTTCAATGGATTCGAAAGGAATTGTTTAAAGTTTTTAAACAAAGGTTTCGAAGGGTTTACCTTGGCTTCATAGCCTAAAATCTTTTAAGTTAGAAAGGGTTTTTAACTTACTTTGGAGGGATAGATAATCCCGTTGATTAGATTTCATCAACATGGTTTTGTGTAAAGTTTATATATCATGACATAAGTGTTTCAAGTAAAGCAAAATATACGATTTCCTTATTTTATAAAGTATGATTTCAGGGGTAAATCATTTGTAAATATTATTTACAAGGAAATAAAGTTCTAACAGGGTAGTTAACCCTAAGATAGGAAATGAAACATCAATAGGTAGTTAACCCTGAGTTTATGACTCAGATATGAGAAGACTAGATGTGACTGGTGTTGGGTCGCGCCCTATACTTCAACTATTAGCCCTAGCTAAAATAAGTCCAAAACTCTAGTATGTAGGGCTTGTCACGGGTGTGACTAAATTGAGGTTGCGCACAGAAGGGAATATACAGAGTAAAGATAGGTTACTGGTGAGCCCGAAAAGCCATTAGGTTCAATTGACCTTAGAAAAGAAAGTTAAGGGCAGCCAGCCCAATATTATGTCTAACAGAAGTTAGATTATTGAGTATGTCTAGTAGACCCGAACCAGCCATTGGTTAATAGTTAGCCAAGTAAAAATATAGTGTGGACAAATAGTCCTTCGGTTTCTTGATTTTATGCATATATGTGCTTGCTATTATTGTTATAATCAGCATGATTGCAGGATTCGGATTTGCAAAAGATATGATTTTAGGATATTAGTGAGGGGAAACTCATTCCACTAAGCGACGTGGTCTCACTTAATATCAATAAATTGAGATGTAATAATATTATTCTCACCAGGCTTTATGTCTAACTCAAAGTTTGTGCTTTCACCTCAAACTTTTGGGTGCTCAAAATTTAATTTGAGTATATTGAGAGTTAAGGTTTTCAAGTTTCAGTAGGTTGGACAAATAAGCTTTCAAAGACGTGTAGGAGGCCAAGTTAGTTATGTAGGAGGTACCTAATTTTATTTCCGCTATGATGTTTTTATGACAAACATGTTCATTAAGTACTCTAATCATCCAAGGGGGCATCTTCATATGTAGCTCTTGGCATAATTTATAATAATTATATTCGATCAAAACCTAAAATTTGTTTTGGGATTATGTATCTAAATATGAAATATTGATTTGAAATGTAGTCAGAAAAGCTATTATGAAATCTGTGATGATTTTATTTCATATTCACGTGCTTCTGGTATTATGAATACCATCAACATTACCGTATTTTGTCACCGTAAGTTAATACTATGGATGACTACTGCATTTGTAGCGCTTAGCTTCTGGCCTCAAGATAGGGGATGTTACAAGTGCATATGAAGGACCGATGGTTCTATCTCTGACAGCTTGTAAACACTCAAAAGGCCTAGATCTACCAGAATTAAAGGCACTATAGATGAGATGCCGGCTCCAAAGGCAAATAGGTGCAATAGATATGGAGTGCACGACCATAAAAGGAATCATTGTACTTTAACAACTTAGCTTTTATCCATAGAGGGCAGTAATTGTGTTGGTATTGATGTTTTTGTTTGAAGCGTGATGTTCGTAACATTACTTGTTATTCATTTTGCTTGTGTTTGTTTGAGAACCTATATTGTTTGTTTGTTTGTGTTGGTATTAGATGCGGTTGCTTGAAAACCTATTATATTATGCACGCTTGTTATATTACTTGTAATATTACAATACTAAAAGTCAATTCAGATACAACATGCACCAAATTACCATACGGTGCAAAATATACCAAATTACCATGCAATACCATACAATCCAACATACGATACAACAAACACCAAATTACCATACAATACTATATAATACAACATATGATATAACATGTACGAACATACCATAAATTACTTGTTAGGATCCCTACCAGCATCATAAAATGTTCTTTCCAACCGTGAAACTCAGACTGCATCCGAAGTTCATACTCAAGTCCTCTACAACACCTTGGAGGATCCATCCATTGAAAAAATTTACAAGTATCGAACGATTGAGGCATTTCTCTACTCAATTTATAACGTGCACATGCGTAAAGTCTACGACATACATTTGTTTTATTTCTTTCCACGATCACATCACACGTAGATCCACGGTAATATATTTTCAATGGGGGGGCCTCTCCAATAGCTAGCGCTTTTCTGCGATTCTTCTACTTACCACGATGTATAGCGGGAAAATATTGTTGCAAGTTTTCATTGACGTGTCTCGATTCTTCGATACTACCTCTGATTCAATGCCAACTTTTTTACCTGACCTATGCTAATTTTCTTCAACATTTAATTGAGTTTTGGGTACAAATCCATTATGTTGGGATTGTGGTAATAATTGAGTTTTGGGTACATATTGAATATCAACCACGTTCACATTTGAATAAAACTCTAAATGGCCAAAATATTTCATTAAAGTATAATCATCAATTTCCCATTGATCCGTTGCAACTATAGGTAAATAAGAACTTTTATCAAAAAATGTAAAAAAAAATGAAAATCAACTTTAAGTAATGAAAACAACCTTAGATTGTGCTGCAAATATGCAAAAACTACAAAATTTAGATGAGAAAAGATAAACTGTAGAAGAGAAGAGTATTTTTGGTTTTGGGTTTATTTTTTGGAGTTTGGTAAAGTACAGAATGAGAGGAAGGAGAGAGAAAGAAAGTGGTGATTTTATGTACTTGCTAGTATTGCGTAGGATAAGAATTTTCAGGTTTCTACTTGAAACATGGAATTACTAGGGTGATGTTTTAAAAGCCCACAATGGGCGGCTTTTCAAAGTCACCCACCGATGACTTTTGAAAGGCTGCCCTACTCTTTTCAGGTTTCAAACAGAAACCTAGAAATTCTTATCTTACCCAACAACAACATGTACACGTTTCCAACAGCGACAATCCATATCAAATAAACCAAATTACAACATCTGATACATCAATACACAATCCAACGTGTTTTCAAGAACGATAAATCCGTAACATCGGATACAACATCCTAATTTGATACTACTCCAACAAAACAATAAATCCATAATACCAATATACTACAAATAATAATAAATCCATAACATTAAACCTAATATCGTAGGATGTGGAGTTCTCGAGGAGTTCTTTTTGGCTTCCTCCGTGATAATGGAACATCGTCTAGCGAATCCTCCTCATCGCTTGCATTCATGGTCTTCGTAGGTTGTGAAGGCCTGGGAGCAAATTCCATTTGCAAAGGCTGCGAAGATGAAGTTCCTTGTCAATTTTTACGTCTTTGATATATGCGAGTTGTAGGAGGAGGATTGAACTTTGTTGACTATGCTTCCATGAGCGCAGAAGGAGGAGGAGGCGGCATGGGTCGCTATAGCTTGTTCTTCCCCAATATTGTTTGTAAAATATGTTCCACACTAAAGCATTTACCCTTTGAATGCTTCGGTACTTCTTCCGATAGCTCTTCAACCAACTCCAGTTTATGGTAAATGTCGTCCGCCTGCCTAAAAATATATTTAAAACGTATATAAATTAACTAAACTTAGTTTGTCAACGACTATACATACCACACTCCTCTCAAGAGGAGCTTAAGGAGTGTATGAGTCTGTCGCAACAGGAGTTCTTTGGCACGAAGAACATAGCGGCACGCGATGTTCCAATACCAAGTATAATATTCTTCATCCGTTAATGTGAGGTCTCGATCTTGTTGCATGTGCAGATGGCGATGGTTCCATGTCTCAATCGCCATATCATACTCCCTAGATGCAATATTAATCCTATAATGGGAGCTTATTTTGGCAGACGCTGTCGCATACCAAATTGTCACATCACTTTGTTGGGAAGATGATGCGCTACATCACTCAAACAAATGAGGGAACTCGTATTGTTCATAACTGAATAGAAGCAGTACATAAGTTTGGAAGCTCTTTAAGCACATCTGTGTATTGGGTTCATGTCATAGAATCATAATTGAGAACATCGAACTCGTTGCGGTAGAACGTAACATTACGTCTGTGAGACTTCACCATGCTCTTCGGTCCTACCAACCTAAAAGAAAAGAATACTATGAATTGTAGGATCAAAACATGTGTATGTAATCAAATAATCCGGTAGATGCACCTAGCACCATACGACAGAGATAAACCGACATCCGTCCTCTTCATCGATATTCTCCCGACCTGAAGGTATGTCCAACACCATAACTACGAATGTGTATACACATAAAATTGCAATATACGTGAACGTACGAAATAAATGCATATGGAGGGTAATAATGCTAATACCTACAATAGACTCAAACAACCACCAATGGATGTGTTCTCTAGCAAAGCAAGCATCGTCAGCTCCGTGTATGTATAGGTAAGAATTGCAACACCCCACGAATACTAGCGACAAACATCAAAGTCCTCTAGAAATGGAAGTCATCAAAGCCAGATACGGGTCTTCAAATGATCGCAAATCAAACTGAAGTGATGATATGCAATATAATGGTTCGAGCACGCTGCTCAATCTGAATCTCGGAGGCGTCTACTGAAATGTTGTCGGCAAGCTGCTCCCTAAACCATGTAGTAACTATCATCTCATTACCCAACCACTATTTAATAGGAGGAGATAGACCTAAGAGCCTCTCGCATAACTCCATTTGATTTGCTGGCTCTGAGTTGCTCAACGGAGCACCTTCTATGGGTAAATCAAGCAAAACAGCAACATCACCCAATGTGATGGTCATTTCACAAACCGAAGGTGAAATGTAAACATCTCCGACATCCATCTATCCACCAAAGCAGTGATAAGATGGTGATCCAACTAGGTGTACCCCAGCCGAAAGATAAGTGAGAAGTCCACTCAATCGATCAGCTCTAGCACGGTGGGGGTGAGACGAAGTCACTTTCTTCAATTTAGACGAGTGACCAATAGTCCCATTTGAAGTAGTGCGTTGTTAGAAAAACAACACAATATGTGCACGACGTATAACCAACATCGATGTATATTTCTATTCCATAAGAAAGTTTATTATCTCCATTCAAGCGTTATCGCCCGTTCGATGACGTTCTTGAAAGTACAATACGTTTTCATCAATCGATCTCCGTAATATCTCGAAGTAATCTACACAAAATTCAACTATTTTCTAATCACAAATTCTATTTCAACCATAAAGCTAACAATGTTCAACAATGTTAACAATTTCTGTGTTAAACAACGTAAAATCAACAAATTTGTGAATTCCAAGATCAAACAACTATTTATGCAACTTCTCAACAGTAAATTTATCAAGTTAAACAAAACCCTAATTTGTAAACAAATGGAGATTGATTGTAGAATTGAAACCTAAATGAGCTTCCTGTGATGAAGAGCAAGCCATGTTTCGAATTGGCGAAGAAATCTACAAAAATTTCAACAAATTTTGATTTTGGAAAGAAAAGGAGAATTTTCGTTTTTTTCTCAATTTGTTAAAGTGAAGAGAAGGGAAGACTGGATGTTGTTTTGTAGCGATTGTTTGCCTACTTTGAAAGCTGCCTAAAGACGACTTTTCGAAGGTCGCCCATGTATGTTATCAACATTAAAAAGTATTACATTGACTTTATTTGAAATGACGTCAGTGTGTTCTGACCAGCTCAACGTCGAGGTGCTCAAAACAATGCTATATTTAAAAGAGGTTTTTAGGTTCAAGATAAAATTTGAAAAAATAATAATTTTAGAGGCAAGAAGTTTGCTTTTTAGGCAGAATGACACTTTTTAGTGTAAATCACGGAATGATAGTTGTAACTACCATTTTCAGTTTACACTAAAAAATGTCATTCAGACAAAAACAAACTTGCTGTTCCTAAAACTAAATTTGTTTACAACTTCTTTCTTGTGTCTATTTTTCTATATTTAAAAATTTTAGTTTTAGAACAGACCTATTTGCGTAATAAATTTGAAACCTTGGGCTAAACTGAAAAAAATTCCAAAAAAATAATGGCATGTGTAGGTAAAATTTTGGAGTACGGCATAGTTGAACAAGTTACAATACCGACCTGGAGTAGAGACATCTAAAGACGCAAAAGATTACTCCAAATTTACTAACCATTTAACGTATATTCCCCTTTTCCAGTTTCCGATCCCTGTTCCTCTGCTCAGTTTCATTTCTGCAAAACAAACCCTAAATTTCCTGCGAAAGAATCCAGTTCTTGTCAGTATCTCCCTTCTCCTCTTTCGTCTCCTTACTCTGTTTCAATTTATCCCCGAATAGTAGATAAATGGCCATGAAATTCGAAGATCCTGATGTTGAATTCGCTGCAACTCACGCTAAAGAGATCATATTTGGCAAAAAACGACGAGTTCGATCAATTCCAACTGCTTTTATACCTAATCAAGTACCGTTTTGTCTAAATTAAGCGTAGGTTTTCGAGCATCTTTTAGTCTAGCAAAGGTAACAGTTCATTTCTGTAAAAATATTCACATTTGTTATAGCAATTTACCCTTCTCGTTTTTGTTAGATTATGCGTTAGAATGGTATAAGAGTGTTTAGGATGTGTAAAATGTGACAGTTGTAGTTTCTAGGGGGAAAATGAGTGATGCTAAGTACATTTCATAATTTACTTTTCATACTGATGCAAGATTGCTGCTAACCTTGCGTATAAAAATGTGGAATTAGTACCTGGTTCTCTTGTAGCAAAAGAGAAATGAAAGACTAAATGTTCCTTTTATTTAAGATTTTTGGGGACGTCGCAATTCTTTCTTCGCAATACTAAGTTTCAAGAATTTAAAATTGTTAAAAGTTTTACACATTCCGGTACACAGTTACTTAACATGACGTCATAAAACCAGAAAATTGTTTGGAAAGCCTTTTTGGAGCGGAATTTTACATTGCTGAGAATATAAGTTTGCTTGGCGGGACACTGCAAAATTTACTCGTGATAAGAATTAAAAGTGGGCAGTACATGTTTTTGAATGTGAAATAATTAATATTCTTTATGGTATATATGTATTAGAAAGAGTATGAACCATAGCAAGACAGGCAAGAATCTTTCTTAATTTACCTCCAGTAAGCACTTGATCTCAATATTCATACTCAACCCCCAAAAAATTACTGCAATATCAAAAGATGCTCCCAAAATGGTTAATAATTATTAAGTATTACCTTATGTATTGGTATTTCCATGTTCACTCCCTACAATTACAATGATGGATGTATATATAAATCCATCCATAATTCATTATCTTTTACAGTAGTTTTTCTTTTCTTGTAATAGTTTAGCACTTTTATTATTCTTACAATGATTCAACCAGTTACTGTAAAGCTTAAAAAAATAACAGTCAAACTCATTCATTCCTACATTAAACAATTAAATTCAATTAAATTTCACTATAATTCCTATTAAGCTTGGATTTGGTTTTTGGAAGGAGAAATTTAAATTATCTGTGGACCTTTAACTCTACATCTGGATCTTGTTGTTAGACCAGTAATGAGCATTGACCCTTTAAATTTCTATCTAATACATTTTTTTAAAGTATTTTAAAGGTTTCGTTTCTCGATTTCTATGGCTTGTTGCTCCGCTTTCAAATTATGGAAGCGGCAACCAAAATAACTTTTATATGTCAAATGACTATCTGATGGTTTTGTCTTAATTTTTGTTTTTGTCACCATTGTGGACATAAGTAATCTGTTAATTTATTATCATGATCACTGGTGATAATGTTGTAAATTGTTGTGCATCAGTAGGGGAAAAAATATTTGTGTACTTATTTATTTACGTTGAAAAGTTCTCAAAGTGGATGGAAACTTAAACAATGTCACGTCCATTTGTTAAACTTATGTTCTTTTTTCCATTTTCTATATCTCGTCTAGCTTTGTGCAAGGGAATCCCAATTTAGTGGTGACTGGTGATCACTCTGACACTTAATAAGTGTAGTTAGAACAATACGGCTATTTGATCTAATAATGGATTGGATCTATTTTGAATAATGGAAGTGCTACATCTATTTTGCATTTTTTATTGAGAATGATTATATTACATCGCCAAAGATTTCATATATAATTTTCTTAGCGCTATCAGAAAATTCTTATGTAATCAGTTTATTTGTAAATGGTGAAATATTACTGTATTTGAAATGCCTTCTGATTTCAGATATTCATCGCAATTCAGATTGTATTTATCGTCAATAGTTGCAAAAAAAGAAGGAAAAAAAGGAGTTTTTATTGTGGTATTTAAAAAATACGGTAATGATGAATTTGGATTAGTTATAGATTCTGAAGATGTTATTAGTTGGTCAAAACACTAAATTTTTTTTTCTACAAGTGCATCTGTAGTGAACATACATTAATCTTGTAAAATGTTATGTCAGGTTATATTCAATTTTTACCTTTTTGTTTGGGAATGCAAATCCCTTTTTAAACCTTTTTTTTGCAGCAATGACTAGAAACATTATTACGTTTGAGTAACCTCTTGTTGCCTTTTGATTTCAGGAGTTCACTGCATTTCAGTTTTTTTAGCGTTTCCAAACTTTGTGAAAAAGGAATCGAACAAATAGTGGTTGTAACGTATATTCAGAAATATTAGGTTTTCTTTTGGACTCTAGGCTAATAGGAGAATTTGAAATATGGGGAATGAATTAGCTGAAAAGGCCGCAAACATTGTACTTGACAGGGTGCATAAAAAGGGTCATGTTTATGTTGAAATAAGGCGACTTGGGAAGAGTCGACATCCAATTTTCTTTTGTATGCTATGTCAAACTCAGTGTTTCGATGATGGTGTGCTGGATGCACATTTAAATGGCAATCACCATGCAAAAAGGTTGGCATTTGCTAAGATTACTCTTTTTCATCCTATTCCATGGCCATTTAATGATGGTGTATTTTTCTATGGTAACCCAAGTGAAAACCATGGTAACCCAAGTGAGAACTATATAACCACTGAAGATTCTTTAGTTATTCCTGGTGTTGTACAGAATGATGAAATTGGAAATTTGAGTGTACGAGTTGTTGGGTATGGTCATATTGGATGCAGAGTACATGAAACTGATGATGGGAGTCAGAATATCAGTAAAATATGGTGCACATGGTTGGGTGATGGAAATTCTGATGACTCTAAGAAACTAATGACATCGCCAGAGTGTGATTTTGCAATCGTGACTTTCTCCTATACCCACTACTTAGGTAGGCATTCAACTTCATATGAGTTAGAAGTTTACATTGGCAACCATAACAAAAGGAGGAAGCACTCTTATTCAGATCCTGAAGATTCATCAAATGATAGGAAGGAGAAATTAACTGATATGAACAGGGCTCTTGCTGAAAAGCTAGCTCATAAGCATGTTAGGCGTAAGTTAAAAAAGAACCAATTGAAATCAGAAAGGCTATGTGATATTTGCTGTCGTCCTATGCTGAATGGAAAGGATGCTTCTGTTCTAATGAATTGTATAACCGGTAAATTGGCTTGCAGTAGTCGAAACTCAAGTGGAGTAAGTAGTTTATACTTTATATGTTTCTTCAAGTTGCATCATTAATCTCGTGGGGGTTGATAATGATTCCTTGTATGTGTAGGCTTTTCATTTATCCCATACATCGTGCCTTTTAAACTGGGTTCTCTTATGCGAATACGAAAAGTGGAATGGAAAGGCAATAAATACAAAACCCGCTGCACGAGGAAGAAAGCCTAAATCGCCCAAGAAGAAGCCTCTTCATGTATTCTGTCCTCAGTGTCAAGGCACAGGTATACATGTTAAGGGAAATGTACAAGAGAAAGCAGTAATTCTTCTTTCTGAGGTTTGTTTTACTGAAATACATCAAGCTTCATCTTTTTTTTTGGGTAATATATGATTATGAAACGAGCTTTGAGCTTTGTGTTAATCTTAGATGTTTCTTCATAAACTGAAAGCTACTCAAGCACAGAAAGAGTGGATGAAAGAACCTGAAACTCTTGATAAATGCTCTATTGGCCTTAAGTTTCTATCCAATTCTTCACCTGAGATTAATGAGATCAATGTTCAGGTAACCATTTTTCTATATGTTTGTGCTATAGCTGTACTGCTGTTTATTACTTGATTTTCTGGTTTCAGGAAAAAGTATTGCCCATGGGTTTGCTTCGGTTCTACAGGGCTGAAGAATAAGGGTTTGTTCTGGCTGTAAACTCGGATGATATGCTTTCTAATGTAATGTTCTGAAATTTGTTCAAGTAATGTATATCTAGATTAGTGTTAATTCTGAATATTCTCAGACTTATATGTGTATTAATGGTGATATCTTATTTCATGTAGAAGTACACGTTAACAGACTGATTTGGTAGTCCAAATATGCCTTGAATTCGGTAAGCATTCAGAGAGGTAGCCAGTAATATTTAGGTTATGTTTATAAATTACATATTGTTGTAAAGTGTGTGTATTTGAATTTGACCCCAAACATGTACTGATCTGAGTGTTTTAATCGAATATTGATAAATCCGATAAAACTGTGCGTTCAGTGTAAACACTACGCGACGTACTAGTATAATTAGACAATACAGAAAAGCAAAATTTCAAATTTGTACTCCGGTTGCAATGTTTGGGGTCAAGTGTAACTAATATCAGTCTTGAACTTAGAAACCACGTTTTACCTTCATCGTAAATCTTTTCATTTTTATTGAAATGTTAAAATATTAATGAACCATCAATTTCAATTTAGTTGCAACAGACGTAGGTGCATGTCAACTGCCAAATGATTTTAAACTGCACAAACTTTTAGTTCACACCCCAACTAATATACAAACACAGAAATAAAAGTGACAAACAGCTAAATGATAACAAGTTTCATTTTTATACTGAAGGACAAACTTAAAAAAAAAAAAAAATTAAGCTGAAGGACAATGCTAAATATAACTAGCATTTTGTACAGTGTAAAACTGAATATAATGCTAGTTATAACTAGCATCTTGTAAAAACTGAATATAATACATCTTGTAAAAACTGAATATAATGCTAGTTATAACTAGCATTGTTCTTCGGTCTACATTCCTTTCAAAGTTTGTCCTACAGCTAAAAAATAAAACTTGGTGTCATTTATCTTAATTTTTTTTCAAAGTTTGTCATTGTTTTTAATTCCTTTGAAATAAAACATTTATACTTAAATATTTTTCTATAAAAAACTACACAAACAGAACATTAAAAGAGTCTGCATCAATGGTAGAGCCGTGTTTGGTTTCGTTTTCGAATGTAAATTCCTATAATTAAGGCAGGTCTATCAATGGATATTCGAAATATTCGAAATTCGTCTGCATTCGTATCTGAAAAGCGGATAAATATTTTTAAAAAAAGGCAAAGGTATACGCATTCGAAAATTATCCGTTTGGTTTTTATTAAGATTATAGTTAATATTTTGTGAATTTTAGTAAAATGATAAACATATGTTTATTTTTATTAAGCTAATAATTTATATGATATGAATTTAATTGCTCAAAACTATTTATTATCATTTTATTTTTCACACTTTCATGATTAATGGGATTGAATTTTTTTTTACGCTAAACTAAAAAAATTATTTATATTTTTCGATTTTATCGATCGTTAGTGGATGGTATAATATCCGTATATCTGATATCTAAAAATGATTTCGGATGCGCATATAGCACCATCCGTGTCCGAAAGTATCTGTATACAGGTCTAAATTAAAGGTTTAGCTGAAAATTAAACCCTAGCAGGTGAGGTTAAATTTGTGATTCTCAGTGGTCACAAATTTGTGTAAATATATGTATATTGCTGTGACAGCATAGTTGATTCTACAGGGGTATTTATCAATAAGACCTAAGATGTGATCCACACAGCTGTGGTATTAATCTAGTGGGATCTCATTTTCTTCCCGTTCCTTTGATCTTGCAATAATTTTTTGAAAAGTTTTATCAAAATCTAAAAATCGAATTTCTGTTGTTCATAAGTAGTTACAATTGTTTATTTAAGTATATTTCGTTAAATAACTACATTTTTCTCATCATTTGAAATTTTATAAAATAATTTATTCTTTTTAAAAATAAGTTAATTTGTATTTTTTACCAGAAAGTTTACATCATCTTACATTTCCTTTTTTTCTTTTGTTTTTTTTTTTGAAAAAAAGTAGAGGTTTAGTTTACATATTTACAGCCATGGTTACTTTTTTTTTCTTCAGCAAGGCTAAACGGAGTTTACTGGACCTCTTTCAGATTTATTGAATAGCACAATAAGAACGAATCACAACATACTATGATTCAAACAAGTGCAAAATCAACAAGAACCAAAAAAAAATAAAAAAAATAAAAAAAAATACACCAACAAAATCAATATTCCATGCCTTATTGCTAGCATAATATCACACCAGATTTGCAAGTCAAACCTACTTTTCCCATTGAATGCCCTATCATTTCTTTCTCTCCACGCTTCCCATATAATTTTTTTGAGAACGATCACTCCATCTAGTTGACTTGTAGATTAGGCTCCACTCTATTGTACTGCCTTTGTTAACATTGCCTCTGCCTGCTCGAATCGTCAACCGTTGCCACAAAGTATACAAAACAGTGCAATTGAAGAAAAAGTGCGAGTCGCACTCAAGCTTAGATAAACAAAAACGCAAGCTCCATTAGCATTCATACCTTTCTGAAGCAACCTAGATTTGGTGTGTAATACATTCCTTAGAACTTTCCATGTTAGAAAATCATCGCTCTCTTTACAACAAGAATTTCATATTTCGTGCTCAGTTCCTTGCTGAGACCAAACAAACTCTATCAACAAGAGTGTGAGGAATGGGATTTTGTTGGAGCTCATTCCAAAGACGCCTTATTTCCTGATTACAAAAATAAGGGAGTGTAACTTGACCTTTATGAATGTAATCTCTGGCCTTAGCATTGAGAGATATTCCTGATCGAACCATTTGGTTACAAATCAGAATGTTCTTAAGGACAACTTCCTGTTTGGGCCACGGGTCGGTCCAGAATTTTGCTTGCCCATCTGACGAAGAGAGAATTCGAATATGGGGAAGCATGGGTGGCTCTATGTATCAGAATAGCGCACTACACCCAGCTGGAAGATTGAGGAATCTCCGTAGTCCAAAAATCTTTGTTTCCAGTGTTGTGTTTAAGAGACCATCTGACCCAAACATTATCTTTTCTATTAAGCAAATTGTCAAAATGTCCACTAAAAACAGCTTTATTCCAATTACTTAAGTTAATGATGCCCAAGCCTCCATATTTTTTTCCATTTCAACTTTGTGAAAAGCAATAGGTTTATATTACCCGTCCATAGGAAATTACAAATCGCTTTCCTGATCATCACGATTAGCTTTCTAGGAAGAAGAAAACATCTGCACCAGTAGGTGGTGAATGCAAAAACAATGGCATTTATTAGAACCAGACGGCCTTCTTGAGTTAGTTGATGGTTGGACCAGCAGCTCATTGTTTTGGTAATTTTGTCATATAGTCCAAGGCATTGAGTTGTGGTTATTCTGGAGGTGGCTTTAGGGATATCCAGGTAGGAAGAAGACTCAGAGCACTGTTGAAGGCATGAGAAAGCTCTAATATGATTTGCATGGTCGAATGCTGGATTTCTAATTGTTGATGCGCAGCCCAGAGAAGTTGTAAAAAATTTCCAAAACATCCAGAGTACATTGTATAGAGGAGACAGTGGGTTTAGCGAACAAGATTATATCATCAGCGAACATGAGTGCAGTGACGATAGGGTCTTTACATTTTGGGTGCAGGGAGTATTGCTTAGTGGAAACAGTCTGAGATATCATTCTAGTCAATACTTACATCACTAAGATGAAGAGGTAAGAGGACAACAGATCGCCTTGTCTGATACCTTGTTTGCTTTTGAAATATCGAACAGAGGAGCCATTGTAGCATAATGAAGAAGAAGCAGTGGATAAGCAAGCATAGATCCAGGCAACATAGTGTTTAGGAAACCTCATCTTGGCCATGAGTCTAATAATAGAAGATCGCTGCACTGTGTCAAAGGCTTTGCTAATGTCCAGTTTCAACATGGCTCTAGGGGAGGAGTTAAAACATTATTGTATCCTTTCAATAGTTCATGGGACAGCAGCACATTGTCAAGGATGCTTCTTTCTGGCAAAAATGCAGCTTGGTTGTGGGATATCAGAGAGGGAAGCACCTGTTTTAGCCTGGTAGCAATGATCTTAGAAATGCATTTATATATTATGTTACTGTTGAGTTTCGGCATTCCCGCGTACCGTACGCGTTTGCTTCACCGTGTCTATGGAGGTCAACGGTCGAAGTCTCCCATGCCGGCGTCCCGATTGAACATCCCTCCATCGCCTCCATCGAGGCGATAATCTGGTCTTGGCAACACATTGTAACAAAAGGAATCCCTAATGTTACATGCCACCAATCCCATATATATACCACGATTATTCTGAATATTCCGCGATGTGAGACTTTAACCATTCAATCCACGCACCCACTCCATTTACAATGCGAGCCACACCTAACAATCTCCACCTTGGCGAGCATTGCTCAAGTCACCTTGGAGTTATACCGAGTCCTTTTCGCAGTGGAGTCAAGCTGCTACCTTGAGTTCTCATAAGCAGGACAGAGCGACTGCTTTAACCATATCTCCACCTTGACGAGCATCCCATGCTCAAGCCCCTTAGGAGTCATGCTTCGGTCACGCTGCATCATACCGGTCCCATCGAACCATGGAGCTCTGATACCATGTTGAGTTTCGGCATTCCCGCGTACCGTACGCGTTTGCTTCACCGTGTCTATGGGGGTCAACGGTCGAAGTCTCCCATGCCGGCGTCCCGATTGAACATCCCTCCATCGCCTCCATCGAGCATATAATCTGGTATTGGCAACACATTGTAACAAAAGGAATCCCTAATATTACGTGCCACCAATCCCATATATATACCACGATTATTCTGAATATTCCGCGATGTGGGACTTTAACCATTCAATCCACGCACCCACTCCATTTACAATGCGAGCCACACCTAACAGTTACAGCATGCTATAGGTCTGAACTCAGACACAGCAATTGGGCCATCACATTTAGGAATTAAAGTAAGTTTTGTGGCATTTGTGCCATTAGGCATTCTGAAATTCTTAGAAAAATTGAGGACAGCACTACACAGATCTTTGTGGATAATTTCCCAGCATGTGATGTAGAAAACGGCATTGAATCCGTCAAGACCACCACAGGAGTTCTTATTCATATCAAGGATGCTATTTTTTGATTGCATCTAGAGATATTTCATCATACAGCGTTTGGAGATGTTCATTGGAAACAGCAGGTAGATCTAAGTCATCTATAACATTTAAGTCAGGAGTGAAGTTTGAAGTGTTACCGAGAAGATCAGAGAAGTAGTTAAGGAAGGCCACTTCAACCTGATATGAGGAGTTTGCTTGGATACCATGTTGATCATTGATGCAGTGTATATGTGCTTTGGTTTGTTTTATCCTGAGGCTATCATGATAGAACTTAGTGTTACAGTCATCCTCCTAAGCGTCCCACGTTTGTCTTAACTTCTGTTTCTTCATATCAGGCTCAGTCTCAAGAGCTTTAAGATATTGGATATTTAAAACAACTTCAAGCGAGGATGCTAATGGGTCAGTAGGATTCATGAGGAGGTTTTGCTGAGTAGATTCCAGCTTGGCTTTAAGAGCAGTTGAAGCCAGAGATCCAGTTCCATATTTCACCCTAGCCCAGCTCCGAAGGTCAGATTTAACCATCTTCATTTTCTGTTGAAATACATAAAAAGGGTTACCATGCACATTTTTAGATCAAGCTCCTGTCACAATATTTAAAAAAATTGGATCATGAATCCAGGAACTGAAAAATTTAAAAGAGGCTTTCGTTTTAATGGTATCGCTTTCAGAAAGTAAGATAGCCATTTGGTTTAAAAATGAATTTTGTGTTTTCGGTTTTCAATATATATGTCAAATATGAAAAAAATGGAGGGACGACAGAGGAAATGAAAGAAAGACGGATGTAAGGACGAAGGGGATAGAGAGACGATGAAAGAATGAATTGTTTTACTTGCTTATGTTATTTTTCAAAACACCGAAAATAAAAATAAGTTGTTTTCTATTTCGTATGTTAACTTCGTTTTCGACAATATATTTCGTATGTTAACTTCGTTTTCAACAATATATATGCGTCATGTGCATTTTGTATGGACAGAAATCCAAAACTACCTAAAATATGAAGGGAGTGGTCAGATATTAGGGGGTGTAAGGAAGGATGAGATTGAGGGCCATTTTTCGAAGATGACAAGTTTACAGAAGGCATTATCAATCTTGCTGAAAGTTCTTCTACCCAGTGGCGTAGTAAGAAATAATTTGAATAATGTCTGGCGAGTTCACATGTTTAAAAGGTTTGGGGGTTCAGGAGCGACAGGCCTGATTTTTTTTTCAATTATTCGAATAACTATAATTTTTTTCGTAAAAATCATTAAATAACCATAAATAATAACTTATACCTGTAGCATTGCACGTGATGTTATAAGAAGACATTGGAGTTATAGAAGATCCAACTTCATTTGATATATTTTCAAATGATCTTTTATTTCCGCAAATCTGAAATAAACAAATTTTCTAATTAGATTGACTTCATTGATTCAAAAATTCGTTTACGCATAGATTAACTGTCATTGAATTTCATCATTGTTACACATTTATGCACAAATACATCGTCATTTAACTTCACCGCTATGCATTTATGCATAAATCAAAAATGATAAGTCGTTAATTCAAATCAAAAGTGGTTCCGGCATAAAATTTACCACAATTTCTTCAAAAATTCATATAATTTAGCACAATGTCATTAATTCAAACTAAGGGCAGAGCCACAGAGGCACATGTCAGTTTCAAAGGTAGGGCAGAACCGATTTCATCATCAAACAAAATTGACGAATCGATTTCAAAATTAGGTTTACCCATAGCATCTGATGACGACGATGCAACAAGCGATCAGATGTAGTGAAGTGAAATAACGACCATGCAGGCTTCCATGAGCGACGACGATGCAGCAGCGACGACCATGATTTGATGAACGAAGTTAGGTTCGTCTGCAATGAAGGAGCAACGACAACGATAGCGGCGATAGTGCAGCAGTGACGACGATGATTTGATGAGACGATATGATGAGGGTTTTTTAGCTGGTTCATCGATAACGGAGGAGAAAGGAAATCATGTTATATTTTTATTTGGAGAACGAAGAAGGAATTTACCCCAAAAAAAGGGGCTTTCTGGGGCCCCAGCTAATATGTGCCTCCGCCCCCACTTCTACCACTTCTACTCTTATTATTCCAAGAGAATCTAGAGCCAGTGTAGGGAATTTGAATTAGGGAGGCTGCGATAACTGATTCATTGAGAGGGGAGATTTCATTTAAAGCCATGGGATTGCCACCAACTCTATCATCAAGATTATATTGACAGTTGAAGTCTCCGAGCACAAGCAAGGGTGGCTTTCTTGAGATAGGCGAGGAAGATAATCATGCAAGACTTGCCTAGATCTATGGTCATTAGCTGCATATATCACAGTTATGTACATTGATGTGGAAGAGGGGAGATGGAACATGTGGGAATGAATGAATTGTTTGTTGGATAGTATGAGGGTAATATTGAAAGTTCGGGAATCATGAAGGATCATGATGCGGCCATAGGGAGCATCTAAGAGGTTGTGGGCAAGGATCCATGGCGGGTTTAAGCATGCACCAGCTCTGAGAGGGAAGGTCGAGCTTAGTTTCTAGGATGGCAATGAAGTGAAGTTGCTGGGAGATGATTAGTGCTTTAATATGTTGAAGCTTAATCGCATTATAGGCACCTCTGATGTTCCACACAGCCAGTTTGGGCAACATTATTAAACTAATTGGGGAGGTAATATTATGTGTCTGTCTTCTCTTACTTGTAGGAGTCCATATGATACTGCTTTCTGGTACTATTATGCTATTAGGGAGAATATTGGCTTCATCAACCCCTTCTGGCAATCCTTTCTTAGGCTTCTTTGGTTTCGAATGAGTTGTGGGTTTATTCAGTTTGGTTTTATTTGCATTAGGTGTTATGATAGCAAGGTTAGCGGAGGGAGCAAGAAATATGAAGGTACCGGAACTGGAAAGTAAGTTGTCAGGCCAACCATGAAGAGGGGGGATGTTGAGGTGAGGTATGGTGGGTGAGGAAGTCAGGACATTTAGCACTATGTCATCTGTCAAGCAACTGGGTATAGGTATGGGATAGATATTAGGAGGTTGAGTAGCTTCCAATGCAGAAGTTTTCGGGTTACAAACATTAGCATGTATGGTACTGGTGAGATCTTGCATGGGATTTGTATGAAGAGGAGACATATCCCTAATAGGAGAAAAATGAGATGGTTTAGTGAGTGGGTCAGGATTAAGCTTGGTGCTATTATTTGTTTGGCTATCTTCCAATGCAGTTGCATCAATACCAGGAATGTTAGAAAAGATAGGATTCATTGCTTTGGGGGGCACACCAGCTGTGCATGCATGCACACTGATATGCGTGATGTTATCATTTTGCACCAGTTTCCTTTTCATTTCCAGCATGCATATTTTGACTCATCATTTCCCATACATTCATCATCACTTTGTATTATATCAGCTTCATCACAGGTAACAATACATTGAAATTTATTATTCTTGAGGATTTCAGTCTCTTGATTCATAGCTTGCACAGAAGCTCCATTTCTCTCAGATTGGCTGTGGATGCTCACTTCACTAACATCTGCCTCATCAAAATCGTTAATTGGATTGCACTTAGTGGGATAGGCTCTATCATTCTCCTTGTCTTTTTCAGTGTTTCTATTTTTTCCAAAGAATTTTGACCTGACCATGTTAGTGTTCTTTTTGTTAACAAAATTTTCCCATTTTTGATTTCTAACCAAATTGAATCTTGGTTTTCTAATCTGCTCAGAATTCACTCCTTTTTCCTATAGCTTCTTGTCCTTTTAACATTTTCATTACTTTGACCAGCAGACACTATCATACATTCAGCAGCCTTATGGCCAAAGGTTTTGCAACTAATACAAATATCAGGTTTCCATAAGTACTTGACCTGGATCATCTGCTTCTTCTCATCTAGTAGTTGAACTGGAAAATGATCCAAAAATTCCTGATTTGGTTTCACCTCGATCATACGTTTCATATAGTGACTTTTTTTAACAACATTGAAAACATGGGTCTAATTTTTTCACTACATGTAATAAAAGCAGGAGATGACAGGATGTTTAGTTAGATTGACACGAATGATTGACTTGTTACAATATTTATTAAAGATCCACATGAAATATTAATAGGTAAAGATTCATCGTTTTTTCTTTGTTGACATCATATGTGAATGTGATATTGGAATCGACGATACAATATTTCTAGATCAAAGAAGAAGGCGGCACATTGCATCAGCGAAGATGGAACATCGATTGGAGTTGTAGAGAAGCAGCAAAGAATAGACGAAGGAGGAAGAGAAGAGCTAAAAGCATGTAGTATAAGCTACACGCTTCCAGTCGACTAGTAGCCCCCTACCGGTCAATTGAGAATTGGGGACATTTTGGACGCGAGCGTAGCTCTGTGTTTGCTGTCAATTGAAAATCTCTTCCAGTCGACTAACGCTAGTCGACTGATGAATTTCCAATCGATTGGAACGACATTGATTAGAGCAATTAGGGATTTGCGATTTTAGGGGAAATTTCGTCATTTCAAATGTTTTAGAGTTTTCATCATAGGTTTCTGCAGAGCTTCGATCCAACGGTAGAGTTTACATCAGACTATTATAAATAGACATTTTTAGGGTTCATTGTGATTTAGGAGAGTTATTATTCTACGATTTTGGTATTGAGTTTGGTTCTCAATTTTAGGGTTTCTTTGTAATCTTTTGTTGAATTTAATAAAATTTGTTTTGGAGGATATTAACTGCGCATTGTTTTTCTTCACTTTTTATCTTTTCTTAAATCTAATTGTGTAGGGATTTTTGGGATAACTATAACAATATATATTAGAGCTTATTACACAAATTTTTCTAAAGTTTTTTTTGATAATGGATAAGTTAGGTTTTGAAAAACTTAATAAGAGAAATTGGAATTTATGTAAGGTAAAGATGGAGGATTTGGTATATCTTAATTATCTTCACCAACCATTAGAAAACAAAGATGAGATACTTAGTGGTATAACTAAAACAAATTGGGAAATTTAGGATAAGAATGATTTAGCAGCGATGTATTTTTGAGAATAGTTGTATCATATTATTGCTAATGAAATATAAGCTTATGAAATTTGGAAGAAGTTGGAAATAGTTTATGCAAAGAAATCTACAGCTAACATGGCTCTTCTTATGAACAGATTAATAGATCTAAAGCTTAAGCAATGTGGATCAATTGGAGATTACTTTAATAATTTTCAAACAATCATGAATCAATTGACAACCGTGAATTACAAGGTCGATGATGAGATATAAGTCTTGATGATGATAAGTTCATTGTCGGAGAGTTGAAAAACGCTTGTGGTTGTATTAAACAATTCAAATCCTGATAGAGTTGTTTCAATGATCAGCACCACTGTCCTAATGATTAAGTACTCCGTCTTTGTTGCAAAAGGTCATAGGTTTGAAACTTGCATAGCGTGATTCGAACCATTAGATATATATTGACATATATAATGCCATATATTACATGAGACTTATAGTACTAATATCTTTAATAATAGTTGTAATACCTTTGGTGTCACACTTTTTTAGTGTAAGCGTGAACTACCAAAAATACCCCTCTATAGTGTTAACAGATCTTAATAGTCCTTAAAAATAGGATCTAACCGTTGAACTTGCCCGATATTAACAAATCTTAATATCCCATAAAAATAGAATCTAACAATTAAACTTCTTTACAAATTCAAAATGTTTATCTACACTTAAAAATTATCCAATAAACCTTTTTTCTTTAATTAACTACAAATTCATTGTTTATTAATTAATAATACAAATAAAATTCAAACTAACAATAAAAATTAGATGTTGCAACTTAGAAATAAAAGTTTAAATTAACTATACATTATTTCAACGTAAAAGCATGGCTAATTATTTGTCCAACCAATTTTTTCTTGAATGTGTTAGTCATATATAATTTGTAGAAAAATAATTCATGCGCGAGGCACGTGCCATTATCACGTGCGAAGCGCGTGCCCTAACGCTCGTGTACTATATTCTAATTATTCAGTTTAAAAAAATGGTTGTTTTAATGGGTTTGGTAGTTAGTAGTCTTCTTAACAAGGAGACATGGATAATGAACTTAATGGAAGAATGGTTAACGAAGAAAGAGATAATAAAATTTGATTGAAAATGTGAACCTTGCAAGAAGAGGTAAGAGAACAAATATGGAAAAAAATATCATTTGCTATTATTGTAAAAAGCCAGGTCATTTATTGAAATCCTACAACAAGCTAAGGAGAGGGTTGGAGTTGGCTCATTCGACTGCGGATGAAATTGTAAATTTCAAAAACAATTTCCTATTTATATCTTAATGGGTAGACCTATCAGTTAGAATAGAACAGTCTACATTTTAAAATAATATTTTATTTAATTTTAAATGTTTATAGATGTATGATATATCAATTATATATAACATCATAGAATGTGCGTGAGATTTATATTTGTTGCGTATATATTATATACACAGAAATATACATACATATGTATGTATATGTATGTATGCGATAATTTCATATACATATCAACAGAATATATATGCTTAAGTATATAAATGTGTTTAAATATACTAAGATATATGTATATGGTTTTTATACACATATTATTAGTACCACACATATATAGTTTAGACATACATACATATGTGATGTATTGTCACAATTTTTTTCTTCGAAAATGGATCCTTTTTATTGCTTTTAATATAAAATTACAAAATGCAACACATAATACTGTAACGACCCAGAATTTCTATCACTTGAAATTCGTATATTTAATTGATTTTTAATATTAACAAGTTAAATTTGTAAGTCGAGTAAATTTTATTTCGAATATCTAGATTTAATTGGATAATTAAATTAATAATTTAATATTAAAAATTACAGAAATAATTGGGAATTGAGTTTAATGTGATTAAAATTGATTTGTAAAATTGTATTAAATCATATTGGAGTTAGAATGATGTTATAGAACTTTTAAAATCGGATTAAAAGTTAATCTGTGGAAATTGAATATTTTAATATTTAATTGGCGAGTAAAAATAGTCATTTTTCAAACAGTCTCGGATTTCGACGAAACCAGTTTCATTGGATCCGTAATGTTATATTATTATAAGATTTCAAATTTCGTGTCAATCGGATTTACGGTTTGTCCGGGGCAAGCTAAAACGCACTGAAATCGATTTAAGTGAATTTTTAATTTAAATAGTCGATTTGAAAACCTATCTTCCAAATATGATCGAATTGGCTCCCGATACATATTCCATTGCATTCGGAATAGGGGTAAAACATTATAAACGTCAGGCGACACGCTTCTTTTGGAGTTCGAAAAATATTCGGGTGTGGCAATTTTCTATATAAGGACATTCATTTTCTGTTTTGCAAAGCAATTAGGGTTCCAAGCCCTAGCCGCCAGCATACTCTTTAATGGCCGAAATTGCATCTCCTTCCTCCCTCATTTTCTTCAAATCGCCCAACTACAAACTTGTAGAGCTAATCGAGCTCTAGAAGATCAACGACTATGACAAAAAACGAGACGGTGGATCAACGAAAAATTGCTCGCGTTCGTATTTGGGTAGTGCACGATTTTCGAACGACATAGGGGGCCGAGCTTCACTTCGTGCATGCCAGAGGTAGAGCTCACGACGAGCTTTTGAACGATAGTGCTCGATCGTCTTCACGTTGATCGGAGGCGGAGCAATAATTGGCGAAAGAAGGCGGCTATGGGTTAGGGGTTGCGTTCGAACCTGGGGGGAAGAAGAAGATAGTAGCGGCTTAGATCTAGGGCAAAGAAATGCATGACCGAGATTGTAGGGTTTGCAAATTAAAATAGAAATTGGTTTTATATATATATATATATATATATATATATATATATATATATATATATATATATATATATATATATTAAAATCATATAAACTTTGTAACTTCATAACTTGTTCGTACGAGGTCGAAAATTGACGAAACGATTTGCATTGGGATCGTATTGTCGAATACTACGCAATGGAGCTGGATTGGAATTGATTGGAGCTAGTGAGAATTTTGGGTAAAATTAAACGCGTGTTTAATTTTATTCGAAATAAACGCTGAAACCGCTATTGGAAGCAAGGTGAGAACTTCTCACTCAATCGAATTGTGTTTCGATTTTAAATTTTAAATAGTTAGATTTAAAATTGCTTGATTTTGTTGATTGTATGCTTGGATGATAAATTGCTATCTGTTATTTTGAAATAGACCTTATACGCCGCATATTAAGTGGAGGTTACTATATTAAACACATATACCGCGATATTCCACCGTGAAGTAGAATTGGTATTATATATGTACTTGGAGTTGATTTTCCCGCATTATATAGTGGATGAGACCCTATTGCGCCGCATAATAGCGGATAATATTTTTTTATAAACCCATGTACCGCGATATCCCGTCTTGAAACGTGATTGGTATTGTGCTAACATCTGTGGATGTAGGAAAACAGGTTGGAGGGATCCAATTGGATTCCTCAACAGTATTGATTTATTTACATATATTTGAGATATATTCTGTTATCATATTGATATATGATGTTTGGATGCCGTGGTTGATGTATTGGTGTTGTTGCAGCATTGGGCCTATTTTTTTTTGGAGTTTTAAAAATGTTAAAGTAACGATTTCGAATTTAAAAGGATTTTCACGTGATTTTTGAAAGTATACATTTTATTAAATTTTGGAATTGATTCATTTTAAATAAATAAATGTTATAATTTTTATGTTATAAAAATTATGATTTTTTGTGAAATATAACCAAAATGTGATTTTTGAAATAAGTAGTTGATTAATTTGTAAAATGGTTTAAATTGGGATTTTTGAATTTTTATAAATGGTTCATATAAAAGATTTATAAAATTGATATTTATAAATTAAAATATTGGAATTATAAAACGAGTTTTTATAAGTGTTAAAATGAAGTATAAATGGATTTCATAAGTGAATGAAATTTATAGATTTATAAATTGTGAAGTTATAAAATGAATAGATTTTGTAAAATAAAAGATTTATAAATAATTAACTTATAAATTGGATTTGGCATTTAAATGAGATATAAATAGAATTTGTTAATTAAGGGATTTTATAAGTTGAAGTTTTTATAATATATATATATATATATATATATATATATATGTGTGTGTGTGTATGTGTGTGAATTTATAAACGTTGTTTTATAAATCCGAAACCAATTGAATTTGATAAGTAAATATGAAAGCTTATTAAAGGAGATATATCCACGATTTTGGACAGTGGATAATCCTTTAAATAAAATGTGTAGAAATGTTGAATTTGGTTAACGAAGTATATTCACGATTTTGGACAGTGAATAATATATTAAAGAAATGTTTTGGGGAAGTGATAGTTTAAATAGAATTAAAACGATTTGAAGTTGTTTTAAAATGTGTTAAGGATCGAAACCATAGGTTTCAACATTCGTTGTTGAAATAGACGTTTTTGAGAAATAAGAAAATGGTGGACTATAACACTGTTGTTATAGTAAATGATTTTCGAAAGGAAATGTTTTATATAGTATTGGGATTTATATATCTATCTTAATTTCGAATCTCTATACTAGTGATTTTGGGTTGTCGTAACGATGTTTTACGCAACATTCGTTTTGACTCAAATGAATGTGTTTAAGAGAATGTTTTCCTTAAAGAATAAAATATATACTTAATTGTGATTTAAGTATATTGAATATTTCTCAAATGTTGAAAATAAATAGATTTGTGAATTACTTATTATTAAATAAGTATGGAAATGTTTTCCAATATGAAATGAAATGTTTTGAGATTATATCTTTTAAAGATAAATTGAAAGTGAATATTTAAAATCAATTTGAAAATCGTATATCAGTGGATATTTGAAAATTTAAATTCACCATGGAATTTATAAAGGAAAGAGAAATTTATTTAAAAATAAACATTGATTTATTTTTGAAGCGTAGAAATAAATTTACGGATTTGGAACATAAATTTAAAACAAATCGGTAAGGATTTATTTAATTGGTTTAAATGAACCATTTTGAAATGAAACTGTATTCTCCCTGGAAAGCCGAATAAAATTTTCTGAATAGCTTTGAAAGATACATACATATACATATACATATACATACATACATACATACATACATACATATATATATACATACATACATACATATATATATATATATAAAATTCTAGAATTGGTTTTGAAAAGGGTACTTTGGAGAAATTAACTTCTTAAATTATTTTAAATCCTTTAAGTAAAGATTTGTTAAGTTGATATAGAAAAGATTTATTTCTAAGATTTAATCAATAATTGTTTTAGAAAATAGTTATTTAAATAGTTATACTCTATCTACTAATTTTATTTTGAAAATTAGTTTGAAATTAAGTTATATGTAATATTGGTATAATATTTTTATAACTAATATTTTACGTAAAGTGTTTAAAGAAAAATAGTTTTATTTCAAAGTGTTTTCCCGATATCTTTTGGATAAGTGTTATAAATTATTTTAAACTATTTGAACTCGGCAGATTTTCAGTGAAAATGAATAAATATTTGGAAATATTTCCGCGTAAGGAAAAATGATTTGAAATTTGTTTTCAAATGGTGTAAAGGTGAAAAGTGATTTGAAATTTGTTTTCAAATGGTTGAAGTGTGGAAAAATATATCTTGTATAGATATTTTTGAAAAATAAATAATTTGGGAAATTATTTGGAATCTGATGATGTTGTGCATATCTATTGATAGTTAAATAACCAACTATCAATATTTACCCTTTAATGTGTATTTGTTGTGATTTGCTTGAATTTGAATGCTACACTTATTTTAAAATAAGCGCTCGTTATTCGGTTTAGCCGGGAGAGGACCTTTGGGTCATAGATCCCATTCCGAATAGTGATACGTCGTAATGGATAGCATTTGAAGACCGTTGTTGAAGACCGGATATTTTTGGAAACGGAAGGATTACCACCGAATGTCTTTGCATCGGATGATCCCCGATATAGAGATTTTATCACCCTTTGCGATGGGAATTCCGGACGTGATTAGTGAATATCCGGATTGCAAGGGCTTCTTTGGAAGTGCCTTCGGTTCCGTTTGATCGCGGAACGGACTTGTATGGATGTGTGTCTGACGTTACAATTTGAGATGTAAAGCTGGTTTCTATCAAATACATTTCTGTTGGTGGAGGAGAATTTATTCTTTTAGCTTAACACCCTTCTCTGAGACGTACGAGCTGAGATGTTATGTAGTTGATGGTTACTAGTGATACATTTCCAATTTGGTAATGTGGCGTACGAAGTGCTGCTGATCATTTGTTGATCAAAGCATAACTTTTGTATAAAGCATAGCTTTGTGGACGAGACTTCGTCGGACCTCACACCCCGAAAATGGTCAAAACAGGAAAGATGCAGCAAGATTATAGGGAGTAGCGCCCCTTAGGGTATGTGCATTTCCTTCTGGATAGAAGTAGTATCATGGTATGGAGCCCAGATACTTAACTTATGTGGATGTCGCAAATAAATATGACTTTGTTATTGTTGTTGGTTGAGGATCCTCGGATAAAGGTTGTTTACAACTGGGGGATGGCATACTCGTGTCAGTAGTTACCTACTTTTGCAGAGGTAATCTGGCCTTGTGTTGGCAGAGATCCGGTTAGGTTCTCGGGGCGTCATTCCAGAGGCGTACCCATGTGGCAATAGGAAGTTTCTTAGCCTGACCATTTGTTGGAAAATCCAAAGAAACAATACGAGCCTTGTACGGTTTTAGTTGTAGAACCTGCCATTTACTTATTGTGGTCACCACTGTTTAGATGGTGGCTATAGTAGGCATAGTTCGGAATGTCTATGTTGGTTAAGACTTATATCATACTTTCGAAATGTTTTCCTACACTTTGCACTTATAGTAATAATATCAAAGAAATTTGCGTATTAAGCATGTTTGACTATCATAAGGAGAAATCTCCTCCGATTCTGCGTTTGCATTGTTTGTGTGTGTGGGAGGCCTTATGGTAGTTTCATTTTCTAAATGCATTGCGGATCTATTTTAAAATATTTCTTTGTTTGTTTTTTTAAAGATAAATTGTTTTAAGTCTCACACCAGTCCCATGACTGACCTGGAGTTTATTGTTTCCTTCCTAAACTCTGGGTGCCCACCAATTTCTATACGGGCAGCCTAGAGTCAGGTTATCAGGTCATTCTAGAATTCAGGAGTTGCTGTAGAGATCTGTAGGCAACCTGGATGGCGTGGCGTATCAACTAGTATATAGTATTTCTTTTCCGCTGTTTGTTGTTGTAAACTCTGATAATGTAATGTGATGTAATGTAATAACTGATATAGTTCCTTGTTTTAAAGATTATTTATTTATTTATTATATGTTGTTCCGCTGCGATTGTGATATTCTGATATTGTTTCTGTTGCTTCTTCTTTCTTTCTTCTTCTATCTTCTACCTCTTCTTTAACCCTAACGGTTCGGTTTTTCGGACTTCGATTGCTCGGCAGTTGATACAGTGGACGTATTGATGTCGATTTTCATGAGTCGAAAATCCCGTTCCTCACAAATACAGTCCAGTAATAACAAGCTCACATATTCTAAATGATAAATTTGATTAAGTCTTCATACAACACAATCCCAAAATACTTGAAATGCTATTTATATCATACTCACTCTTCTTTTCATTTACAAACAGATTCCATAAAGCCTGTTTCATATGTTACTTGCACCATCTTAAATCTATCATGTGCCTTCAAAGTGTGTTTATGGAAAAATACATCATACGAGGCCTTCTTCCAACCGTTCTTCTCATGTGTCTATAGTTCAACCCAAGTGGAAATCGCTTCTATCAGCATTTGCAACCGCATCCAATGTCGTCAAATCTATGTGCCATAACCATCGTTGATGATTTTCTCAAACATGCCTTTTCCTATAAGACCCAACACCATGAATCTATTGTGATTATGACTTTGAATCCCTATCGTGAATCCCATCACCCACCATCGTTATCGATGATAGGCTCCAATGTCGAACTTCGAAGCAAATCCGCCATTGTAGCCCATTAGTCATCTCGCCTTGCTCTTCTCCACCCAAAAATGATAGCTTTGTATCTCTAATTCATGGATCCAAATCAATTTCGTAATGTGAATACCAGGGTTCATGGTTTTCAATTTGTAGTTTGGACTACAACCCTTGGTGTTCTCATCAACAGTCACAATAATCCCTTGAGTGATGACCTACATTTCGAAAGGTTTAAATTGACAATAATCCACACGTGTCCAATTTAAATAATCCGGAACGTAGATAATCTTTGAAGTTAATTAAGAAAAAAAGAAAACAAATACAGAATCTCGCAGTGGAATGACAAAATATAATAATCAAATAAACAGTTCATGAAGCTTTTTATTAAACATTTGATTATAATTTATACAACAATTATCAAAGTTATATATACATCATGGATAAATAAATAATGCAGCAGACAACATGATGCAAGAATAATAATAGTAATAATATACCAAATCTTCGACGTCATCCTCCAGAATAATCTTCAATGCGTTGAAAAAATCAGGGCTGACCCGAGCATAATTAAAAGACAAAACACTCGAGTCAGGACTAAAATATTCTTATGTGATTCAAATCGTTATCGCATGTAACATGATTGCAGTGGCGTCAGAGATATTTATGGGATTTCACATCTTCTATCCAGTGTATAACGTGCGTGCAATAACCCAAGAGATGTCACAGGATTTTCTATCTCTTAAGGATCCGTCAAAATATTTATATGTAGTAGAATACGCTACATATATAATGTCTACCAGTAATGTAAGATATCAAAATAGTATTAAGACTTTACATTGATCCCCCTTAATTAGTTTTTAAGCATTGTCGTACAGTTTGCATATAAAACACCTGTAAACTATTGATGGATAGGGATGCGCCTGGTACGACAACACTAAATCAAAATCATAATGGTTTCGTGTAGGAATAAAGGTATGACAAGGCACGTGAGGCAATGCCCAAGGTAGAATACAACCAGTTCGGGTCGTAAGGCTGGTGGTAACGCATCATAGCCATGACCGTCTACCATGTCCATTTATCCGATATCAAGTCAAAGGGAGGCTATCCCAAATCAAGATGCACCAATCGAAACCAACAACTAGAGTACTAATGTGGAACGAGTCCAAAAAAATGAAACGGATGTCCACTCGGGGTAATAAGCCCACTTGGCCCTATCAAGCCGTTCTGTTTAGTCATTTCAAATTGGCACAAGTGCTGGGGCCAATCCATCATCATTCTCTTTCTTCAAATCCTCTCTTCAAATCCAGTAAACGACGCCAAATCTAACCACTTCGTTCTGGAGTCTCCTCCGCGTACACAGTTGTTAGGGTGGCTCCAATATTGATAGAGAGTATGCTAATAAAAGACCCCATTCTCTTTAACAACCAAACATCGTTTTACACACCGGTAGATTCTTTTACATTTTGAAAATAGTTCGTACTTGATATCAAAATATCATATTCGCTTCAAAAATCAAATTCATTTCGAAATCTTCATATTTACTCAAAATATACTATTTCAATTCAAAATCTTATTCGTCTTAATATCTTAATTTAAGTTCTAATTCAAAATTGTTTCGAATTTCCATTTGGGTTATAACTTCAATTTAACCCATTTCGTATTTAAAACCAAGTTTTAAGTATGAACTTACCACCTTTTTGACCAGTTTGAATTTTTAGAAGATAATTTTAGTAGTTTTAAAATAGTTTAGTAGAAAATAGTTTGAGTATTAAAATGGTTTATATAGTAAATAGCTAGGAAAATCAAATTAATTTGAATATTTAAAAAGGTAGATTTAAATAGTTTATACTAAAATAATTTATTTGAAAGTAGTTTCAAGGTCAAACTAATTTAATTTCAATTTTCCAATTCAAATCACTTTCAATTTCCATTTAAATCGGTTCAATTCCGATTTCATTTTGAATTAACTTCGATTAAAATTTCAACTCAAATCGATTTCAACTTCGATTTTCTACATTAATTCAATTTTGATTCAAATTAATTAGTTTTAATTTCAAATTAATTTTTTTCATCTCAGTTCCAATTTGGATTTAGTTCCAGTTCGATTCTCAATTTTTTAAACCGTTTAAGTTTATCGATTTTGAGTTCTATTTCAAAAGATCGACTTAAATCATTTGATTCAAATTGAACTTCAATGTTCGATTTTTGATTTAAATATTCGAAATAATTCAATTCCGAGCTCAAGTTTGGAATATCCATTTAATGTTTCCTTTACTTTAATAACTTTAAAGTTTAAGTAAAAGTTCAAATCTTTTTAAACAATTCAAAAAATTCAAATTATATTTCAACCATAACTTCAAAATCTCAACTTCGATTATTTAAATAATTGCAACTGCCAAATATAGAATCCAACATTTCGAGCTCAAGTTCGAAATAATTTGATTTCCATAAATTTGATTTTTATTTCTTTAAATCAAGATCATTTAAATAAATTTCAAATCAATTTATCTTAAAATCATTTAATTTAACCAATCCGTTGTCCATATATATTTTTCTATCCTATGGCAAAGTGATCAGTTATTTCAATTTAATTTCAGGGATGCATATATATCATTTCAATCCAAATTACAGTGTCATATGTATATATCATTTCAACTTATTTATTAATTTATTTGAAATAATTCAATTTACAGTTTTATATACTGTGAATAATTTGTGATAATATGATATATATATATATATATATATATATATAAATAAACATCCAATCATCCAAATATCAATCAATTAACATCCATCACAATCAATCATCCAAACAGTCAAAATAATTCACAACAATTTCATAGTTATTAATATCGGGTATTTTATTGGCAATTAAATTACAATTTCAAATTTAACTCTCATTTTAAATTTTTAACAATTAATTCAAATGACAATTTAGATGACAATTAAATTTATCAAACAACGATCAATAAATTTATATCACTTTATAATTTCAAATTTAACTAACATAATAATATACTGGTACTTCGTGAGCGTTATAAAACACTCACATTTTATTTTATGTTGTCGCTTCCACGTTCTGGTTTCGGTTAAATTCGAATTTAATTAAAAGTTATAGAAGCTCCAAATTCCTCCAAACCATTTTCATTGCGAAGCTCTCGTCATCACGATTGCAACGCAAAAAGTTTCATTCAATTTTAACATCGTAAGAAGAAGATTCAATATCTAGAGGAATGACGATTTATAGAAATTAGTTAACCAATTTAATTACAACTAAAAAATAAACTACCTTACTTAGCCTGGCCCACTATAATTCTTCTTCTCCCTACTACTCGACTCCTGTGCACATGAGATATGCATGCTAATTCTGAAAGTTTATCCACCACCATACGAACCATACTGGACGAAATTAACTTCCATCAATTGCATCTATCCTCTCTCCGTAATTTGCTCCATCGTTTACCCAACAATTCATGTCTACACACATTTTCGACATCACGACCCCCCTACTGCCTGCAAACCGTCGCACCCCCTAAACGAGGATCGACCATCACCAAAGTCTAACCATTGAAGCCCCTCTACTCGAGAATCCTAACAGAAGCATCTAGCCTTCGGCCAGTCACTCCAAATGACGACGTGAGCAGATCTGCCTTCGGACCAAATCTCGAAATTTGTAGATGTAACAGCGATTTTCATCAGCCCGAGAAGTAAAATGGCAAGACAACTCGATTAATGGATACACCAAGCTCCACATTTGGACCCAGTCTTGAATCTCAGGCTGGTGGCATGGTGAGTTCTCCACAACGTTCTCTGGTGGAAATCGCAGCTTATAGAATTTTTTTCTTATGTCGTTTTGAATTTACTTCTGCTATTTTTTTTAAAATGGAGAGAAGGAAGTGTTTTAAAGAAGAAAGAAAAAGAGTAAGCAAGATCATAGGATGGCCGAGTGAACGTTTTTGGGCGCTGATGTGAAATAAATGTGGGCTGCTAGTCAAATCTACATATATATCATTTTAAATTCGAAAATATATAGCTACAATTTTCAAGTCCCAATCAAGGCGTGCCGCTTGGCGTTCATAGTGTTATACCTCTATTCTGAATGCAATGGAACAAGTTCCAAGACCCAATTCGATTGTACGAAGAAGGTATTTTTTTGAACCCAGTTACTGTATTAAATTTTCAATATAAAATTAAACGCATTTCTATCCCATACGACCAAATGGTAACTCTAAATGCTACGAAATTTGAAATCTGATAATAATACATTATTATGGATCCAGTGGAACTGGTTTCTTCGAAATCTGAGACTGTGCCCGGAAAGGCTATTTTCACCCGTTAATGTAAACGAGTTACTTTCAAAATCGAGTAAATCACTTTTTAAATTCAATTTTAAAAGTTTTATTATCTTCATTCTTACTAATTGAAATTTAATAAGCCTTAAATCATTTTTATCCAAATAATATTCAAGATTTATTATTTTAAGCAATTTCCAATTATTAAATTCAATAATTAAATTACCCAATAAATCGTTATATTTGAAATTCAAGTTATTAAATCTATAATAAATTTTAAATACTAAAAATCAATTAAATATTTCGATTTCAAATAACCAAAATTCCGAGCCTTTACATTCCTCTCTCCATAAAAGAATCTCGTCCCCAAAATTGCCAAGGTAAGAAGAATGGCCCAAAGCCATTAACTTTTCCAAAACAAATTAGTTCAAACAACTTCCCAAAATCAATTTGTTGAAACCATATTATCATTCTTACTAATTTCAATATTCATCCCTAGATTCCAAATAATATTATTTACTCAATCATTTCAAGTTATTATCCAAAATCAAATTCTAGTTACTAAAAATTTTTGAAAAATTTCGCCAGCGTCTCCTTTGCGCGGCTAGATTGGAACAGCTAAAAATTACTACTACGGGCCCAGACCAACAAAAGAAAACAAAAGCCAAGTAGCTCAATCATAAAACCATCAAATTCAAACCAAAATTTAAACATGTACCTTTTTGTCGGGCAATCAAATTTTCTTTTGAAATCAAGACATCAATTAGCTCTTTCTTTTATATACCTACATCTTATTTACCAATGCTATCCAACCATATAGTTCATAATCATATCATTTTACATTTTCAATTTTCAATATTGCTTTACTAAAATCGTATGATGCATATATATCATCCGTCCATAGTATTAAATCTGATCGCTCAATTGATCACACAATTCCATTTTCAAACTAGTATCGTTCACACGATTTTCTAGTGCGGACTCAAATATGCTTTATTGATCAGAAACCGTCATCCTCGTTGCATAGCCATATGCTAGAGTCAATCAAAATTCCATATCCATTGTTCGCCGTCGAAAATCGAGTGAAAAATCCTAATTCGGATCAATACAAATTATCTTGAAATTCTATGCTCGAATCCGAATCAAACCGTCATGCAAATAAAATAACAAACGTACAACTTACGTATTTATTTCGATTAATTCTTATCTATACCCAATTCCCTTTTTTTTTTCTTCATTTCATTTCCAATCAATTATCCACAATCATTATTCACATTGCTTTATTCACATTCATTATTTAACTTAGTATATTTTTCAATACCAGTTATTTTTTAAGAATTTTTCTCATCAAATTTTCTGAAGTCAATTATAAACATTTTATACAAAAGTTCTTATCTTTATTACCACTTCAGCACTTAAATTTATATGCACTTCTGTTCGAATTCAAATTCAATTCCATTTAACTCAATTTATCTCCCAATTTTAAATATTGAATTTTATCAACCATATCCCAAACCATATTTACTCACTAATTAAATTAGTTAGTTCAATTGCCCATTTCATTAATTATTTCAAATATCAATAAATTCCATGTTCAAAATTTATTTTATTTAGTCCCACTCAGGCTAAATTTCCAAATTTCACTTTATTAGTTCAATTCAGTTCACTTAATTTGTCCACTTCACTAATTTATCCTACTACCACAATCACTTCATTTAAATTTTATTAAGTTAAATTTAATCTCTTATCTCAATTTTACAATTTCTTTTCTTATCTATATCATTTCTCAAATTTATAAGTTCAAAACTTATCTTTATTCATTTCACAAACACTTAGATAGCAAATTTCAGAATCTAAACACCCGGTTTAATTTCAAATCAATTTGAAATCATATATAGACACACACACACACATATCTCGTTTTTATGTCAAATCAAAACTTGTTTATCAAAAAAAGACTCCATCAGCAAATCATTATGGTAGCAACCCATCACTTAGAAACTCGAAAATGAACACCGATGATGTCGCGATCATCATCAGAATTATATTTCCGCGATTGAGGCGAGTTCAGTGCTTTTATTACTTCTTAAAACCATTCAAAAATTCTTCCAAAATAATACCATCGTTGTTAATTTTCCAAAACACTTTGGAACACATTTCAAAACTTCCAGGACTTAGATTCAAAACTTCTCAATTTAAATTCATTT
This sequence comes from Allium cepa, assembly GCA_030765085.1. Lineage (NCBI taxonomy): Eukaryota > Viridiplantae > Streptophyta > Magnoliopsida > Asparagales > Amaryllidaceae > Allium > Allium cepa. The sequence continues at coordinate 270,838,104 of CM060929.1, forward strand.
TAATTTATAAGTCACATTTATAAGTTATATTTACAAAATTTCGCTTCCTTAAAACATTTCATAAATGTTTTATCATTGTTTATTTAGAATAAACATTTTTTATTAAGGCACAACAACCAATTAATGATAATAACCAATATTATCATTCCTAATAAAACACACCATACAATGATAATTTCTGAATTTTTTTTCTTTTTATATAATATAATCCATGTAAAATTATCTCATTTACCCAATTTCAAATTAATATTATGTTAAACTGCTCTGTTCAAGTGTTTAAAGATCCCTATCATTAACATTAATTACTCGTATTGAAGAGAATCCATAAGCCACTCGACAAATCAACAAACACAATACAAATGTTTTATATTCACTAAAAAATATGCGCTCATACATACACACACTCAAACTTATTCTAGGATACTACTGACCCTATCTCTAATAAGTTACCCCATCAAAGCCAAGGTTTTCACTTAACCTTCAGTTCTGATACCAACTGTGAAGACCCACATTTCGAAAGTTTTAAATTGACAGTAATCCGCACATGCCCAGCTTATACAATCCGGAACATAGATAATCTTTGGGGTTATATAAGAAAAATAAGAAAAGAAGAAGAAAACAAACACAGAATTTCGCAGCGAAATGCAAAATATAACAATCAAATAAACAGTTCATGAAGCTATTTATTAAACATTTGATTATAATTTATACAAAAATTATCAAAGTTATATATACAGAATTTAAACAGTTCATGAAGCTATTTATTAAGCATTGTCGTATAGTTTGCATATAAAACACCAGTAAAACGTCGGTGAATAGGGTTGCGCCGTGATACAACAACACTAAATTAAAATTGTAGTGGTCTCGTATAAGGATAAAAGCATGACAAGGTATGTGAGGCAACTCCTAAGGTAGGATACTACCCGTTTGAGTCGTAGAGCTGGTGGTAACGCATCATATCCATGACCACCCACCGCATCCATCCATCCCATATCGAGTCAAAGGGAGGCTATCCCAAATCAAGATGCGCCAATTGAAACCAACAACAAGAATACTAATGTGGACCGAGTCCAAGAAAATCGAAGAATGGTTGTGCCCTCAGGGTAATTAGCCTACTTGGCCTTGTCAAACCATCCTTTTTTAGTCATTTAAAATTGGCTCAAGTGTCGCGGTCTATCCATCATTGTTCTCTTTCTTCAAATTCAGTAAACGACTCCAAATCCAACCACTACATTCTGGAGTCTCCTCCGCGTACACGGTTGTTAAAGTGGTTCCAATATTGACAGAGAGTATGCCAATAGGAGGCCCCGGTCTCTTTAACAACCAAACGTCGTTTTACACACCGGTTGGTTCTTTTACATTTCGAAAGCAGTTCGTACTTGATATCAAAATATCATATTCGCTTCAAAAATCAAATTCACTTTGAAATCATCATATTTACTCAAAATATACTATTTCAATTCAAAATCATATTCGTCTTCATATCTCAATTTCAGTTCCAATTCAAAATTGCTTCGAATTTCCATGTGGGTTATAACTTCAATTTAACCCATTTCGTATTTAAAACCATAATTTAAATATAAACACTCCAACTTTTTGACCAGTATGAATTTTTAGAAAATAATTTGAATAGTTTTAAAATAGTTTAAATAATTAAAACAGTTTAGTAGAAAATAGTCTGAGTATTAAAATGGTTTATATAGTAAATTGCTCGGAAAATCAAATTAATTTGAATATTTAAAAAGATAGATTTAAATAGTTTATATTAAAATAATTTATTTGAAAGTAGTTTCAAGGTCAAACTGATTTATTTCCAATTTCCCAATTCAAGTCACTTTCAATTCCCATTACCATATAAATTGATTCAATTCCGATTTCAATTCAAATTAACTTCGATTCCAATTTCAATACAAATCGATTTCAACTTCGATTTTCCACATTAATTCAATTTTGATTTTAAATTAATTAATTTCAATTTCAAATTAATTTATTTCCCCTCACTTCCAATTTGGATTTAGTTTCAATTCTATTCTCAATTTTTTAAACCATTTAAGTTTATCGATTTCGAGTTTTAATTCAAAAGATCGACTTAAATCATTTGGTTCAAATTAAACTTCAATGTTCGAATTATGATTCAAATCTTCGAAATAATTCAATTCCGAGCTCAAATTTGGAATATCCATTTAAATTTTCCTTTACTTAAATAACTTCAAAGTTTGATTAAAACTTCAAATCTTTTTAAATAATTCAATTTTGAAAATTCAAATTATATTTCAATCATAACTTAAAAATCTCAACTTCGATTATTTAAACAATTCCAATTACCAATTTTCAATTACAACATTTCGAGCTCAAGTTCGAAAATAATTTGATTTCCATAAATTTGATTTTTATTTCTTTAAATCAAAGATCATTTAAATAAATTTCAAATTGAAAATTTTAAAATCATTTAATTTAACAAATCCGGTGTCTGTATATAATTTTTTATCCTATGGCCAAGTAATCAGTTATTTCAATTTATTTCAAAGATGGATATATATCATTTCAATTCGAATCACAGTGTCATAGATACATATCATTTCAACCTATTTTTTAATTTATTTGAAATAATTCAATTTACAGTTTTATATACTGTAAATTATTTACTAGGTGATAACGGGATATATATAAAAATAAATTAACATCCAATCATCCAAATATCAATCAGTTGGCAGCCATTACAATCAATCATCCAAACAGTCAAAATAATTCACAACAATTTCATAATTATTAATATCGGGTATTTTACTGGCAATTAAATTCAATTTCAAATTTAGTCAATTTTAATTTTTAACAGTTAATTCAAATGACAATTTAGATGACAATTAAATTTATCAAACAATGATCAATAAATTTATATCACTTCGTAATTTCAAATTAACTACCATAATAACATTCTAGTACTTCATGAGTGTTATAAAACACTCACCTTTTATTTTCTGTTTTCGCTTCAGCATTCTGGTTTCGGTTAATTCGAATTTAACTTAAAATTCTAGAAGCTCCAAATTTCTTCAAACCAATTTCATTGCGAAATTCTTGTCATCACGATCACAACGCAAATAGTTTTGTTCAATTTTGACGTCGTATGAAGAAGATTCAATGTCCAAAAGAATGACGATGTATATAAATTAATTAACCGACTTAATTACAACTTAAAAATAAAATAACCTTACTAAGCCCGGCCCACTATAATCCTTCTTCTCCCTGCTACTCGATTCCTATGCACATGATATATGCACGCTAATTCCAAAAATTCATCCACCCTAAATGAACCATATCGATGAAATTAACTTCCAACGATTGCATCTACCTCTCTCCGCAATTTGCTCCACCGCCGACCCAACAATTCACGTCTGCACGCAGTTTCGACATTGTGACCCTTTACTGCCTGCAAACTGTCGCACCCCCTAAATGAGGGTCGACCATTACCAAATTCTAGCCATTGAAGCCCCTCTACTCGAGAATCCTAACGCAAGCATCTAGCCTTCGGCCAATCACTCCAGATGACGACGCGAGTAGATCTACCTTTGGACCAGATCTCGAAATTTGCAGATGTAGCAGCAATTTTCATTACCCTGAGAACTAAAATGGCAAGGCAACTCGATCAATGGAGACACCAAGCTCCACATTCAGACTCGATCTTGAATCTCAGGCTGGTGGCACGACGAGTTCTCCACGACGTTCTCTGGTGGAAATCGCAGCTTGTAGAATTTGTTTCTTTTGTCGTTTTGAATTTACTTCTGCTGTGTTTTTTTAAAATGGAGAGAAGGAAGTGTTTTAAAGAAAAAAGAAAAAGAGTAGGCAAGATCATAGGATGGCTGAGTGAACGTTTTTGTGCGGCTGATGTGAAATAATGTCGGCTGCTAGTCAAATCTACATATATGCATATATATATATATATATATATATATATATATATATATATATTATTTTAAATTTGAAAATATCTAGCTATAGTTTTCGGATCCCAATCGAGATGTGCCGCTAGGCGTTCATAATGTTATACCCCTATCTGAACGCAATGGAATAAGTTTCAAGACCCAATTCGATTGTATGAAGAAGGTAGCCTTTTGAACCCAATTATTATATTAAATTTGACGCGTTTTTATCCCGTATGACCAAACGGTAACTCCAAATGCTACGAATTTGAAATTCAATAATATTACATTATTATGGATCCAATGAAACTAGTTTCGTCGAAATTCGAGACTGTGCCCCGAAAGGCTATTTTCAGTCGTTAATTTAAACGAGTTATTTTGAAAATCAAGTAAATCACTTTTTAAATTCAATTTAAAAGTTTTATTATCTTCATTCTTACTAATAGAAAATTAGTAAGCCTTAAATCATTTTATCCAAACAAAATTCAAGATTTAATAATTTAAACAATTTTCAAGTATTAAATTCAATAATTAAATTACCCAATAAATCGTTATATTTGAAATTCAAGTTATAAAATCTACAAATTAACTTTTAAATATTAAAAGTCAATTAAATATTCCAGTTGCAAATAAACAAAATTCTAGGTCGTGACAACTTGTATCTTAGATACATTTTGGAATCATTTTCTTGTTTCGCCTAGATCTTATAAGTTGTCTTTAGGTGATTAGAGATTGCTTTTGTAACTCAATATATATTTGGTAATTTTGGGACAACAAGAATTTCTTAGTGAACTCCATCATAGCCTAGATTTCATAGAGATCCCCTTAGATCATCTTGTAACGTTAAAGACACAACAACCAAAAATTGAGAAGATTGTCCTGACCTTCTAACCATTGGTGTGGAGTTCCTCTCTACACATTTGCCACAAATATATGTATATGTGCATGTGTGTATAAAAGTTATATATCATAAAATCACATACATATATAATTCAAAAATATTATATATATATATATATATATATATATTGAATTTAATAAAATTCTATTTAATTAGACAAAGTAAAATATCAATTTGAATTAAAATATCACTTGAGAATATCATAATTCAAAATTTTAATTTGATTAGGTCCAAATTTTTTATATATTAATTTAAAATAAATTTTATTATTTCAAAATGATACAAGATTTAAAATTAAAAATGTAAATATCTAATTTTATGACTAAGTCAAACATATATACATATATAAATATAATTTTACTAAATATTTAAAATACTTATTTCGATCAAAATATATTCCGTATATAAAAATATTAATATTAATATCTTAACTAATGTACATATATATAGTTAATTAATTTTATTTTGATCATAAAACCAATACTTTTTTATAGTGGAGCACTATTTATTGTTTCAAAGGCTAGAACCCACAATCTCTAGAACTTATGTTTAAAGCACGATACCTCAAACCACTTGAGCTAGAGCATATGATAATTTCCTAAAGCCAGGAATATATATGTTAAAATATTTGTTTTATTTTATTATACATACACATATTTAATTTAGGCCAAAATCATTTATATTTTAAATAATAAAATATTTCAATATTTAATAAAATTATTTTAATCTATGGCTGAAATTAATATTTTAAATTGATTAGCAGTTTTAAATTTATATGTATATTGATTCATAATACATATTCATAAAAAATATTTTATTTATAAATATAAATGAAATGTTATATATTTTCATATGGCAACAACAATATATACTAAAGTTATGGTGTGCACATACGTATATAGATTCAAAATAAAAATAGATTGTTACCTGGTAGATATCGTCGTTTGTAACACTACGATTTGTAGTCGACTCCTAGGATCTTCAATCCTCCACTCGAATTTGCATCCAAACGAATGCTACTTTTAAGTTATATTTGGATGCTTTGGAACAACGGGGTTCAACATAGGGGAGATGGGGTCGACTGCAAGATGATGGAGGCTAGGGTATGAGGCAAAAAGAATGAGTCTGAATAGCGAATGTTGGTATTTAAAGATGTAGCAGTTCTACCTTTTACTTGGTCTTCACTAACCAATTCAAACCTCTCCTTCCCCATCATAGGACGATAATCCTATGACCAATCATAGGTCAAAATATATATTCCACCCATTAATCGGTTGTTTTAAACCCCGTTTACACACACACTGAGATAGACACATACAACCACAGAGGACATGGATCAACTACACCTCATTCTTGCTACATCTTTATTCCCTCTGATTTCAACCACACATTTCGATTTAAATGATATACTTTCTCTCTCATGTCACCTCATTATATTATTTAAATCGGAATGTTGTTGAACAAAGGGGGAATAGAGGCGTAGCGAAAATGTGGTGTAGCCGATCATTACCCACATACATACATATATACACACACATATATATATTTATGTGTGTGTATATATATATTGCTTATCGACTGTGCACATATAATGTTTATATATACATCCAAACAATTACTAATGACATCTAGAAAACTTTTAAGAGCCACACCATTTAATATAAACACCCCAAACATTAAACATGGTAATAAATATTTCCTAAATATTAGTTAATTTATTAATTTATAACACTAAACAAATTAAATCAACTGATATTTCAGATAATTCACAGATGTGTTTGTGTGACTCATAGGTCTGAATTCAATCAACAATTTATATTGAATAATTTAAATATTAATGTTCACACGTCATCTTAACTGATGATGTAATGCTTTAGATGTGTTCATCGCTTACAGATCTTTTCAGTAAATCAATTTTAAATCACCTTAAGTAGTACCGTTAAGTAATGATATAATATAAAAACGTACTCTTCATCAACACTTTATCACTTTAGATTATATGGAGTTTGTATTGGTCTAAACTCCAATATTATCCATATTCAACTATTCAATCAATTTACAAAGTCCTTGGCTCAAAGATAACATTTATTATTAACCGTTTTGCTCTGATCGGAGATTTTGACTTTGAGTTGACTACAATTGATCGTGATACCAACCTCATACAACTGAGGAGACAATATGTCTATTTAATAGTTCTTTACTTCTTACACTTCAGCTCAAACCTTATTATAATTGCTTGATGGTCGGCATGCCATCCTTTAACTATAATCAAAGTTGAGTGTCCATATTAAAGTTCGACAGTATTCTCAAGTCGAAAGAACAATGTAATATTGTCACACTAAGATTTCCTATTTGACCTACTTGTTACTAACCAATAGAAACTCTTGGTCGAGTCATTCTATAGTTATCCAATAACCATAAGTATGTAACTCCTTGATGCCTCCAACATCCATATAATACAACGTTTAACATTTGAAGAGTATTACGTATTATGGTCTCTACAAATGTATCGATATCTTTTATCAAAACACCTTAACCAGGAATATTTAAAACAAAATGTTATTTTACATTATGATTGATTACTCATGGTTATAATTATTTGCACCTAAAATCATAGCATTTTATTTAAGGATTTTCTTATTTATTTACGTCACTTTTTTACTTAGTTATTTATATCATAATATAACAAAAAAATAACAAATAGGTTTTATTACGAACATGATTGATTACAGAGTTAGAAATATATAACAAATTACATAAATGCCCTTAGTGCATATCACCAACTCTCTCAATCTTCCACTTGCACTTAATGCTAATTTTGGATTCTTAACCTCACTCCTTCGATCAGTTACTTGAAACTGGTCGAGCTAGTTACTTTCATGAACAAATCTGCTATATTATCTTTATTACCTACTCTTTAATCATCACCTCAACATTGCTAATAAACTATCTTCTTAAGTGAAACATTTTGTAACAACTCGTCTTTTCAACCCTAGGTTCGATGTCCAAACAGACGCCAGCCGCGAGAACCCAAAAGATGAGTTGTTGGGGTAGGATAAAATATGTATATAGTCACATGAAAATATTAGATATTGAATATAATTCTAACTAACAATGTCTACTTTCAAAGTCTCATAACGAAAGGAAGTAAAATATAATATATAATCAATATCATAGTCACATCATCATAACATGTTTGAAATGTCAAATACACATGTCTAAATATAGGATCAATCTAATGCCACAAATCCAAAATCAAATCTAGGTACAATACTGATCCACACCATAATGTAAATACATTAGTAAATCTCCATCTCTGATGTCGTCTCATCTCTGAATTCCATCACGCTTGTTATATGTATAAAAATGAAAGTATAAGTGAGTCAAATATAAGTCTGGTGAGTGAGTCATACTCTACTCTACATATGCTATAGAAATAACAATATAACATGATATGGATCTGTAGTTTGGCCATCATACGTTCCATCATCACGTCCTACCTAAATGTGATATGCGTCAGGCCATACCACATCATATTTATACCGACTCACACTTTGGTCCGGCCTCATGCCCTATAGAGTTGCATGTCTCCTACCTCACCTATATCTCATATAGGACTCACTTCCTTGGACCCTCTAAACCCTACAGGAAAGCTTATAGTCCTTGCGCTACCTAGTTGGACTTACGCCCTGGTCCACCCGTAGCCTGTAGGTTCAGTTAACATCCACTTTCTCCCTTGCCCACCCATAGAATTATAGGGGAAACAATATCATCGTGCCTGAAACACCTACTAAGTGTCACATGGTCACATTGCGTTCTAGACTCATTAACGTCCACGTTCACCATCGCACTATAATATCATCATAATGCTTATATATATATATATATATATATACATATTCTCTTTACACAACAACCAAACCATCCATATGTCCATTCATTTCGTAACACCATCACCCCTCTTATTATGTCTTAGATCACCATACAGACCGTAAGAGAAAACATGAATCAAATTATATATATTATTTATTTTGGGCCATTATGTTGAGGTTCAATCTAGAAAATTCATACGTGCATCGGTCTATGCTCATCGGTCCATTGGTGTACGTTACTACTTCAGATTTACTTTAGATCATCGAGGAACGTTCTCGCCTCCGGCCACAACTGCTTTACTTTCGATCATCGAGGAACATTCTCGCCTCTGGCCACAACTGCTTTACTTCAGATCATTGAGGAATGTGCCTAGACCTTAGCTTTAAGTTCTTAAATCAATTTATGTCATTTATTTCATAGAGTTCGGTGTAAAACTTTCAAATTTCCAGAATTTATATAAACCTAGTTTCTAATTGTTTATATTAACCAAATACCTACCTAACCCTATTAATTTTGAAATTAGTGCGTGTGTGTATAATTGTCTACCTTAATATAATCTGCTAATCATTCTATAGGATTAAGATTGCATTATAGGAGAAGGAAAACATAGATCACTCACCAAATAGCCTATTCTAGTCCAAATCACCACTTTTTGGGTTTTCTACACCCCCATGCCTTCATAATCTCACCTCCAAATCATTGTTGAGTTGTAGCCACTTCTGCTAGCTTTGAATTGCCTTTGATTTGCTTAAGAACTGAGTGAGCTATGTTGATTTTAGTGGAAGTAGTTTTTTTTTGGAGAATGGAAGAAATATAAAGAATGACATGAGGTTAGTTTGTGAAACTATTTTATGCGACTTTGTTTTAAGTCAATGGAGGGAAACCAACTATATGTCCTCCAAAACTTAAATTAAAATTAAAATCATGTAGCTCCATTTCAATTCGACGATGTTTTTTTACCCTATCTACTTCATATGAGCTCCAAACGACACAAACCAGTATAAAACATGAATAAAAAATGAAATGATTACAATGTCACTGCTTTTGTTATCGAATTCCAAAGTCTTAAAAATGACCCTTTTCCCCTTCTTACATTTACTTCATTCATTAATTCCGTTTATTTTCATAGTATTATATTATTATTTAATTAAATTAGTGTTCAAATTTTTAGGGTATGACATTCCCCCTATTAAAAGAATTTCATCTCCGAAATACCTAACGATGAAGAATATATATTATAACGTTTATTCATTAGCATACATAAATCAAGTTAAAACATCCAAATTAAAGCAAATAATACATAATGAGATGAGTTATATACAGGTAGGCATGCCACGAACTTGCAATTTCTGATCCAAAAATGCATAAATGCAGCTAATGCATCTTATGTGAATGCGAATAAATAACGTATTAGGCATGATGCATAACATCCTAGTATAAAGCAGATACATATTTCTATGTGAATGCAAACCAATCATATATATATATATATATATATATATATATATAATTCAACGATCAACCATCCATATCCAAATCCTAGAATACTTACCTAAAGAAATCAAATCAGCGTCGAGAAACGTCCCAAAAAAGAGCTAAGGATGTGTAGCCCACATTTTCTCTTCAGGCTCCCACATGCTCTCCGCTGGATTGTTTCCCTGTTGTACTCTAACCAATTTCACCATCTTTGTTTCTAAGACATTTACCCCACGTTCTACAATACAAGTTGGACCATGGGATGAACTCAGCTCAGACTCAGACTTTACCTCTTCCAACTGACTAAGTGCTATCACAGTCATCGAATCGTGTATATATTTTCACAAATGTGACACTTAAAATACATTATGGACTCTACCATCTTCTTTGGTAACTCCACTTTATATGCAAAATTTCTTATCCTTTCCAATACTGTAAACGGATCAACAAATATGGGTACTAACTTTTCTGAGTTTCCAAATCTTACTACCATCTTTAACGGAGAAACTTTGACAAAAACTAAATCCTCCACTTCAAAAATTTAAATCCTTTCTCCTATCCACGTACGATTTCTATCGATCCCGTGCAACCTTCATCCTTTTTCCTTATGAATTGTACTTTCTCCATGATATCTCTAACCTTCTCTGTCCGTACAACAACATGAAGGTGACTTATATGGCCTTATATAAAGCTTCAAATGGTGTCAAGTCTATACTAGCCTGGTAGCTATTTTATATGTGAACTCCACTAAAGATAAGTGTTCCTCTCAACGCCTTTCAAAGTTCAGTATACATGCCCTCAACAAATCCTCAAACAACCTGTTTACTTTCTCTGTCTGTCCATCGATAAGTGGATGATATGTGGTACTTAAGTTCAACTTCGTCCCTAATGCCTCATGTAGACTCCTCTTGTACCCACTTATGAAAAGTGGATCCTGATCGCTCACAACACTAGCTGGAACTCCATGTAGCCCAACCATTTCTTTAATATATTGTATCACTAAAGTCATCGCGGTTCTTGTGCAATTTACTGGAATAAAATGTGCACTCCTCGTAAGACGATCTACTATCATCCATATACTCTCGTTTCCACTTCTACTCCAGGGTAACCCATTCATAAAATCCATAAATATGCATACCCACTTCCACCATGTCACGTCTGTTGAAAGTAATTGTCCATTCGGCTTCTTCTGTTCTATCTTCACCATTTGACATGTCATGCACTTTGCCACATATTCAAATATACCTATCTCTTCATTCCTGGCCAATAGAGTACACTCTTTACGTCCCAATACATATCCTCTCTTGGATGAATGGTCATTTTAGAGTGATGAAACTCACCCAGGACCTCCTCTATCAATTTTTTAACATTGGCGCATATAGTCTTCCATCCCTTCTCAGATAACCTTTCTGATCTTTGAGTAATGATCCAGATGGCTCAATCATTCACCCATCCTAACTCTCCATAATATCAACCAATGACGCATCCTGCCCTTGGCTTGCTCCAACATGATCAATCAATACTGGCCCAACCTCCATTGCTGCTAATAATCCAGGTGTGTACTCTAATCGTGGTCTGAAATCAAACTAAGATATGAACTGCACACTTCTCCATGCTATCAACATAATATTTATTTCCACGTGCTTCCTACTTATAGCGCCTGCAACTACATTTCCTTTTCTTGAAGTATAAGAAATACCAAAATCATATAATGATAAGAATTCCATCCACCATTGCTATCTTAGATTTAGATCCTTTTGCGAAAATAAGCATTTGAGAGATTTATGCATAATGTTTTGGAGATCGATAAAGTTTTTTGGATGGAGACATTTATTTTCATGTTGGGAGATTGATAGGTCCTATTTATACGGTGATGGTACTTTCAACACTTTGTTCGAGGGCAATGATCCTGTAGGAGTTCATCGACAAAGTGCGATGGGCGGTGACTAAGTTGAAGCTCATTGGAGAAGTATCTGTGGTGTCATATCCGAGATCGCTTGGAGTATAAATGACGCAGCGGATAATTCAAAACAAACTTTAATCGATGAAATGTAGCAATCGGTGGTTTGAAAATACTGTAATGCCCAAATCCGTTGATCCAAGGATGCCGGATTCTAGCTATCTTCGTCTCGTTGATCGCGCACGATACCGAGAAACAAAGATCTACGATTCTTCGACGTTGATCAAGCGCACTTGATTCCGTGAATCGGCTTCACAAACGAAGATTCGAGCGCACTCGAATGACGTAGGTGGAGATAGGAGATTACACTCAACTACCAATTAGAGAAGAAAGCACAAAGCAATCAACAAGAAATTTTATTTCCAAATTCAACCACCACAATGTACAACGCACCCCCCCTATTTATAGAGTTTTGACCCTGACCCTTAAGTCGCATACGACTTACGACTCACTATAAGTCGGCGGCGACTCAATGCACACGGTTTAACACTTGCTACACCATGCCGGCTCAATGACTCACGACTCAACAGATTCACGACTCATGACTTAGGACTCACGACTCATACTATAATGCGACACATACTTACATCTCACAGAACATAGTACACGACATACGACTTACGACTTAAAATATTTACAGCTTCAAACAACACAAATGACTCAAAATACAACACAATGTGTACGACATACGACTTAACAACATATGCATACCACCGAGTCAACATAGGTCACGACTCAACATACTTCCAACGACTCAAGTTCCCAAGCTTACTTGCGGCATATCCCTTCAACCGAGTCAACTCCGAACGACTCATCTACTTCCACTTCTCTGCTCTTGTTAACTCGTACACGACTTATGGATAAGTCGTTGAGTCGTGTACGACTCATCACACTCGCACACCTCAAACTTCTGCTAAGTCGTAACTCCTCCTCTTCTTTCTTGTTAACTCGGATACGACTCAAATCCCTTTCTTTAACTCGCGTTTCTTTCTCCATGTCCCCTCTGGTCTCCAGTTGAGTCGTGTATGGTTCAACTCCTCCATGTTGAGTCGTGGACGACTCAACCCTTCCACTCAACTTAAAGCGCTGCTCCTTATCTCGTAACAACTTGAGTCGTATACGACTCATGACTGCATCATTCTCCCCTGGTTGAGAAAAATTCGACCTCGAATTTGTAAATTCCTCCACAACAATCTCACCTCCATGATATGGAATTAAATATTTGACGTTAAAAACATCAGAAGTATAAACATCATCTGGTAACTTTAATTGATAAACATTCTCATTGATTTTCTTCAAAACTTCAACTGGACCAATTTTTCTGGCTTTCAGCTTATTATAAGTGCCCACTGGAAAACGATCCTTCGTCAACACAACATACACCAAATCGCCTTTGTTAAATTCAACATTTCGTCGTTTTACATATGCAGACTTCTTATACTTCATATTCGCTTTCTCCAATCGTTCCTGAACGATTTTATGACATTCAGTCAGCTCACCAACAAAATCAGCAGCTCGTTTAACTGTCGCCTTCGGTTGTGGTACTACTGCTAAATCCAATGGCCCCCTTGGTAAATTTGAATATACAATCTGGAATGGACTGAAACCCGTACTGCGATTCTTGGCATGATTATGAGCAAATTCTGCTTGGCATAACTTCATGTCCCAACTTCTCAAATTATCCTGTACAAGACATCGTAACAAATTTCCCAATGACCTGTTTACAACTTCTGTCTGTCCATCAGTTTGCGGATGATAAGCGCTACTAAACTTCAGCTTTGTTCCCACCATCTTCCACAAACTTAACCAAAAGTGACTCAGAAAACGAGTATCCCTATCTGACACAATAGATTCTGGCAGTCCATGAAGTCGATAGATCTCCTTGAAAAATAACTGAGCAACACGAACAGCATCCGTCGTCTTCTTGCAAGCAATAAAATGTGCCATTTTAGAAAATCTGTCAACCACAACAAATATAGAATCATTCCCCCTTTGAGTTCTAGGCAAACCCAAAACGAAATCCTTGCTGATATCAACCCATGGCTTAGACGGCACAGGTAATGGCATATACAATCCTGCATTTGTCGCTGTTCCCTTTGAAACCTGGCAAATATGGCATCTCTTCACAAATCTTTCAACTTCTTTTCTCATCGACGGCCAAAAATAAGATTGAGAAATCAACTGCAATGTACGATCTCTACCCACATGGCCTTCTTCATGCAACTCCTTGATAATTTTCATTCTCAAGCTGCTCTCAGGAATACATAACCGATTTCCTTTAAACAAGAATCCATCAACCATTATAAATTCATCGGTACTCCCATCCTTCACCTTTTCAACATATTTCACAAAGTAAGGATCATCTTTAATCATCTCTGGTAGTAATTCAAACCCTGTCACCTCAACTTTCAATGTTGTCAGCAAATGACTCCGCCTACTCAAGCATCAGCCACACGGTTCGTCACCCCTGACTTATGTTTGACCACAAAAGTAAACTGCTGCAAATAAGCAATCCATGATGCATGCCTCGCTGAAATTTTATCCTGTCCCTGTAAATGCTTCAAAGCTTCATGATCAGTATAAAGAACAAATTCTTTCTGAAATAGATAATGTCTCCAATGTTTAACAGCTTGCACAACAGCATAAAACTCAACATCGTATGTACTATATCTCATTTTTGCTCCTGATAACTTCTCACTGTAATATGCAATAGGTTTCCCCTGCTGACTCAACACTCCTCCAATCCCAACCTTTGATGCATCAGTGTGTAACTCAAACAACAACTGAAAATTAGGTAAAATAAGAATTGGTGTTGTCGTCAAGAGTTCTTTGATTCGTTCGAAAGCAACCCCCGCTTCCTCCGACCAAGAAAATTGTTTCCCCTTCATGCAATCAGTAACTGGTGCCATCACGCTACTGAAGTGTGGAATGAATCTTCGGTAGAATGATGCCAATCCATGAAAACTTCTAACTTCAGTGATAGTTCTCGGCTGTGGCCAATTTCTAATAGCTTCAACTTTACTCTGGTCCACCTGGATTCCCTTCTCAGATACAACATAACCCAGAAATAAAACACTTCTTGTCATAAACACACATTTCTTCGTAGCAGCATAAAATTGTTCTTCACGAAGAATAATCAACACTTCCTTGAAATGTAGAACATGCTCCTCCATACTCCTGCTATATATCAGAATATCATCGAAATAAACCACCACGAACTTCCCAATGAATGGTCTAAAGATTTGATTCATCACTCGCATGAATGTACTAGGTGCATTTGACAAACCAAATGGCATAACCAACCATTCGTATAACCCCTCTCTTGTCTTGAAAGCTGTCTTCCATTCGTCACCTGGTCTAATTCGAATTTGATGATAACCACTCTTCAAATCAATCTTCGAAAATATCGTAGCCCCACTCAATTGATCTATCAAGTCATCCAACCTCGGCATAGGAAATCTATAGCGAATAGTAATCTTGTTCAAAGCTCTACTATCTGTGCACATTCTCCATGTTCCATCCTTCTTCGGCACCAACAAAGCTGGTACTACACAAGGACTCAAGCTTTCCTGAACACGTCCCTGCTCAAGTAATTCTTCCACCTGCCTTCGTAACTCTTCATGTTCCTTCGGACTCATTCGATAATGTGGTCGATGTGGTAAAACTACTCCCGGAACAAGATCAATTTGATGTTGAATGTCTCTAAGTGGCGGTAACTCCTTAGGCAACTCTTCTGGAAACACATCTTCAAATTCTTTCAAAACTGGCTTTGCTTCTTCAGGAATTTCAACCTCTTCACTGCTCTCTCGCCCAATCAACAAATAGACTTCAGGCTCCTCTTCAACTTCTTTAACAAACTCCTTCAAAGATAATAAAGTTTTCAGCTCTTCAATCTCTTCCAGCTTGCTCTCCTTCTGTTGTTGCTTCTTGGGAACCAAAGTGATTTTAGTACCCTCGAACATGAAACTGTAACTATTGGCACGACCATCATGTTGAACTGATCTATCAAACTGCCATGGTCTGCCCAACAACAGATGACATACGTCCATGTCTACAACATCACACCAAATTTCATCTTTGTACTTCTTTCCAATAGAAAATTTAACACAAACCCTTCGACACACCTTCACTTCACCACCCTTCCTTAACCATGCTAGCTTGTACGGTTTAGGATGTTTCTCAGTTTTCAAGTTCAACTTCTTCACAGCCTTGGTAGAAATAATATTATCGCAACTTCCAGCATCAATAACGAACTTGCAAACTTTTCCCCGAATAGTGCATGTCGACTGAAATATGTTACTCCTCAACCAATTACAATCCTCCTCTTGCTTTGGTGTAAGACATGACCTCCTCATCATAAGATTACAACCTTCATCTCCAGACAATTCTTCTTCCTCCTCAACATAAGGTGCATTTAAACATTCTGCCTCCTCATCCTCTTCTTCAACCTCTGCAACCATGGTTCTCTTCTTTGGCTTCGGACATTCATTGCTTTTATGACCCAACTCCTGGCAATTGTAACATTTGAAACCACTGTTAACCTTCGCCTTCTCAGCCTCCTTCACCACTGGTTTTGTAACAACTTTAGGAACATTATAACTTCCACTGACTCCCTTCACTTGATTGTTAGAATTAGTAAACACACCACCTCCACGCCTTCCCTGCTTCTCCCAAGCCAACGCCTTTTGGTGTGCTTCCGCCATAGATCTTGGATCAAACATATTAACCATATCCTGGATCTACATTCGTAACCCTCCAACAAATCTTGCTGTCAGCTGCTCTTCCATTTCCATTATATCGTTCCTGGCAATGAGTTGGTAAAATTCATCTGCATAATCATTGACTGACTTCGTCCCTTGCCTCAGATTCTGCAACCTCTGGTACATAAGTGATTGATAGTTGTAAGGTAAGAAAGTAGATCTCATCAACTTCTTCATCTTATCCCACGATTCAATCTTCGACTTCCCCATTCGTTCTCTCGTAAGTTTAGTTTGCTGCCACCACGCCAAAGCTCTCCCCCTCAACCTAGTAGCAACTAACTTCACTCGGCGATTCTCCGGAATCTCTTTGAAATCAAAGATCTCTTCAACATTAGACAACCAATCAAGAAATTCTTCAGATACCATCCCACCTTTAAACTCCGGAATCTCTATCTTCATTCCCGATTCCCAACGTCGATCATCATCAATAACCCGATACTGACGTTGTCCCTGATCTCGGTCTCTGAAATGAACATTTCCCCTATCACCGTCAAACTCCTCATCAAAGTCTGATGCATATCGTTGTCTTTCACGCCCTCCAACATCTCTACCACCACTCCTACTACCCATATCTCTTCGATCACGACCATCATCATTCCTCCTACTTCGATTATCAACACTCCGTTGATCCTGACTCTCTCTCCTCTCTCGACCTGAATGATGTGAAACTCTACTTCCTCCACGAATGGACTCAGGTGAATTTCTTCTTCTACTTTGATTCATATCAATCATAAGCTTCTCCAACCTACCAATGCCTTCATCAATCTTCTCATGCATACGTTGTTCCATTTGATCGGCCTCTTCTCTCCGATATAAAGCTTCAACATTTTGATGGCGGTTAGCTCTCCTTGGCGGCATGATTGAAATTCACAAAGTTTCAACAAATCGATACCAAAGTGATACTTCACAAGCAAATCACGGCTTCGCAAGCTTCTACACAACTTCTCAAGGCTCAGCCTTAACACCTTAGCTCAAAACAAGCTTCCAATGATCCTCCCTAGGCTCGGCTACTTCACTAGTATACACGGCCTACTTCAAATTCAAACACTTTCAACACTTTGATCCAAAATGGAATGGATCAAAAGTTCTCCCTCTTGTTGCAACTTCAATATGAACACGATGAACAACTTCAAACTTCAACTTCAAATACTTGGCTCCAAGAATCAACTTAGCTATGATTGGCTAAGTATGGCTCTGATACCAAAACTGACGTAGCGGATAATTCAAAACAAACTTTAATCGATGAAATGTAGCAATCGGTGGTTTGAAAATAATGTAATGCCCAAATCCGTTGATCCAAGGATGCCGGATTCTAGCTATCTTCGTCTCGTTGATCGCGCACGATACCGAGAAACAAAGATCTACGATTCTTCGACGTTGATCAAGCGCACTTGATTCCGTGAATCGGCTTCACAAACGAAGATTCGAGCGCACTCGAATGACGTAGGTGGAGATAGGAGATTACACTCAACTACCAATTAGAGAAGAAAGCACAAAGCAATCAACAAGAAATTTTATTTCCAAAATCAACCACCACAATGTACAACGCACCCCCCCTATTTATAGAGTTTTGACCCTGACCCTTAAGTCGCATACGACTTACGACTCACTATAAGTCGGCGGCGACTCAATGCACACGGTTTAACACTTGCTACACCATGCCGGCTCAATGACTCACGACTCAACAGATTCACGACTCATGACTTAGGACTCACGACTCATACTATAATGCGACACATACTTACATCTCACAGAACATAGTACACGACATACGACTTACGACTTAAAATATTTACAGCTTCAAACAACACAAATGACTCAAAATACAACACAATGTGTACGACATACGACTTAACAACATATGCATACCACCGAGTCAACATAGGTCACGACTCAACATACTTCCAACGACTCAAGTTCCCAAGCTTACTTGCGGCATATCCCTTCAACCGAGTCAACTCCGAACGACTCATCTACTTCCACTTCTCTGCTCTTGTTAACTCGTACACGACTTATGGATAAGTCGTTGAGTCGTGTACGACTCATCACACTCGCACACCTCAAACTTCTGCTAAGTCGTAACTCCTCCTCTTCTTTCTTGTTAACTCGGATACGACTCAAATCCCTTTCTTTAACTCGCGTTTCTTTCTCCGTGTCCCCTCTGGTCTCCAGTTGAGTCGTGTATGGTTCAACTCCTCCATGTTGAGTCGTGGACGACTCAACCCTTCCACTCAACTTAAAGCGCTGCTGCTTATCTCGTAACAACTTGAGTCGTATACGACTCATGACTGCATCATTCTCCCCTGGTTGAGAAAAATTCGACCTCGAATTTGTAAATTCCTCCACAACAATCTCACCTCCATGATATGGAATTAAATATTTGACGTTAAAAACATCAGAAGTATAAACATCATCTGGTAACTTTAATTGATAAACATTCTCATTGATTTTCTTCAAAACTTCAACTGGACCAATTTTTCTGGCTTTCAGCTTATTATAAGTGCCCACTGGAAAACGATCCTTCGTCAACACAGCATACACCAAATCGCCTTTGTTAAATTCAACATTTCGTCGTTCTACATCTGCAGACTTCTTATACTTCTTATTCGCTTTCTCCAATCGTTCCTGAACGATTTTATGACATTCAGTCAGCTCACCAACAAAATCAGCAGCTCGTTTAACTGTCACCTTCGGTTGTGGTACTACTGCTAAATCCAATGGCCCCCTTGGTAAATTTGAATATACAATCTGGAATGGACTGAAACCCGTACTGCGATTCTTGGCATGATTATGAGCAAATTCTGCTTGGCATAACTTCATGTCCCAACTTCTCAAATTATCCTGTACAAGACATCGTAACAAATTTCCCAATGACCTGTTTACAACTTCTGTCTGTCCATCAGTTTGCGGATGATAAGCGCTACTAAACTTCAGCTTTGTTCCCACCATCTTCCACAAACTTAACCAAAAGTGACTCAGAAAACGAGTATCCCTATCTGACACAATAGATTCTGGCAGTCCATGAAGTCGATAGATCTCCTTGAAAAATAACTGAGCAACACGAACAGCATCCGTCGTCTTCTTGCAAGCAATAAAATGTGCCATTTTAGAAAATCTGTCAACCACAACAAATATAGAATCATTCCCCCTTTGAGTTCTAGGCAAACCCAAAACGAAATCCATGCTGATATCAACCCATGGCTTAGACGGCACAGGTAATGGCATATACAATTCTGCATTTGTCGCTGTTCCCTTTGAAACCTGGCAAATATGGCATCTCTCCACAAATCTTTCAACTTCTTTTCTCATCGACGGCCAAAAATAAGATTGAGAAATCAACTGCAATGTACGATCTCTACCCACATGGCCTTCTTCATGCAACTCCTTGATAATTTTCATTCTCAAGCTGCTCTCAGGAATACATAACCGATTTCCTTTAAACAAGAATCCATCAACCATTATAAATTCATCGGTACTCCCATCCTTCACCTTTTCAACATATTTCACAAAGTAAGGATCATCTTTAATCATCTCTGGTAGTAATTCAAACCCTGTCACCTCAACTTTCAATGTTGTCAGCAAATGACTCCGCCTACTCAAAGCATCAGCCACACGGTTCGTCACCCCTGACTTATGTTTGACCACAAAAGTAAACTGCTGCAAATAAGCAATCCATGATGCATGCCTCGCTGAAATTTTATCCTGTCCCTGTAAATGCTTCAAAGCTTCATGATCAGTATAAAGAACAAATTCTTTCTGAAATAGATAATGTCTCCAATGTTTAACAGCTTGCACAACAGCATAAAACTCAACATCGTATGTACTATATCTCATTTTTGCTCCTGATAACTTCTCACTGTAATATGCAATAGGTTTCCCCTGCTGACTCAACACTCCTCCAATCCCAACCTTTGATGCATCAGTGTGTAACTCAAACAACAACTGAAAATTAGGTAAAATAAGAATTGGTGTTGTCGTCAAGAGTTCTTTGATTCGTTCGAAAGCAACCCCCGCTTCCTCCGACCAAGAAAATTGTTTCCCCTTCATGCAATCAGTAACTGGTGCCATCACGCTACTGAAGTGTGGAATGAATCTTCGGTAGAATGATGCCAATCCATGAAAACTTCTAACTTCAGTGATAGTTCTCGGCTGTGGCCAATTTCTAATAGCTTCAACTTTACTCTGGTCCACCTGGATTCCCTTCTCAGATACAACATAACCCAGAAATAAAACACTTCTTGTCATAAACACACATTTCTTCGTAGCAGCATAAAATTGTTCTTCACGAAGAATAATCAACACTTCCTTGAAATGTAGAACATGCTCCTCCATACTCCTGCTATATATCAGAATATCATCGAAATAAACCACCACGAACTTCCCAATGAATGGTCTAAAGATTTGATTCATCACTCGCATGAATGTACTAGGTGCATTTGACAAACCAAATGGCATAACCAACCATTCGTATAACCCCTCTCTTGTCTTGAAAGCTGTCTTCCATTCGTCACCTGGTCTAATTCGAATTTGATGATAACCACTCTTCAAATCAATCTTCGAAAATATCGTAGCCCCACTCAACTGATCTAGCAAGTCATCCAACCTCGGCATAGGAAATCTATAGCGAATAGTAATCTTGTTCAAAGCTCTACTATCTGTGCACATTCTCCATGTTCCATCCTTCTTCGGCACCAACAAAGCTGGTACTACACAAGGACTCAAGCTTTCCTGAACACGTCCCTGCTCAAGTAATTCTTCCACCTGCCTTCGTAACTCTTCATGTTCCTTCGGACTCATTCGATAATGTGGTCGATGTGGTAAAACTACTCCCGGAACAAGATCAATTTGATGTTGAATGTCTCTAAGTGGCGGTAACTCCTTAGGCAACTCTTCTGGAAACACATCTTCAAATTCTTTCAAAACTGGCTTTGCTTCTTCAGGAATTTCAACCTCTTCACTGCTCTCTCGCCCAATCAACAAATAGACTTCAGGCTCCTCTTCAACTTCTTTAACAAACTCCTTCAAAGATAATAAAGTTTTCAGCTCTTCAATCTCTTCCAGCTTGCTCTCCTTCTGTTGTTGCTTCTTGGGAACCAAAGTGATTTTAGTACCCTCGAACATGAAACTGTAACTATTGGCACGACCATCATGTTGAACTGATCTATCAAACTGCCATGGTCTGCCCAACAACAGATGACATACGTCCATGTCTACAACATCACACCAAATTTCATCTTTGTACTTCTTTCCAATAGAAAATTTAACACAAACCCTTCGACACACCTTCACTTCACCACCCTTCCTTAACCATGCTAGCTTGTACGGTTTAGGATGTTTCTCAGTTTTCAAGTTCAACTTCTTCACAGCCTCGGTAGAAATAATATTATCGCAACTTCCAGCATCAATAACGAACTTGCAAACTTTTCCCCGAATAGTGCATGTCGACTGAAATATGTTACTCCTCAACCAATTACAATCCTCCTCTTGCTTTGGTGTAAGACATGACCTCCTCATCATAAGATTACAACCTTCATCTCCAGACAATTCTTCTTCCTCCTCAACATAAGGTGCATTTAAACATTCTGCCTCCTCATCCTCTTCTTCAACCTCTGCAACCATGGTTCTCTTCTTTGGCTTCGGACATTCATTGCTTTTATGACCCAACTCCTGGCAATTGTAACATTTGAAACCACTGTTAACCTTCGCCTTCTCAGCCTCCTTCACCACTGGTTTTGTAACAACTTTAGGAACATTATAACTTCCACTGACTCCCTTCACTTGATTGTTAGAATTAGTAAACACACCACCTCCACGCCTTCCCTGCTTCTCCCAAGCCAACGCCTTTTGGTGTGCTTCCGCCATAGATCTTGGATCAAACATATTAACCATATCCTGGATCTACATTCGTAACCCTCCAACAAATCTTGCTGTCAGCTGCTCTTCCGTTTCCATTATATCGTTCCTGGCAATGAGTTGGTAAAATTCATCTGCATAATCATTGACTGACTTTGTCCCTTGCCTCAGATTCTGCAACCTCTGGTACATAAGTGATTGATAGTTGTAAGGTAAGAAAGTAGATCTCATCAACTTCTTCATCTTATCCCACGATTCTATCTTCGACTTCCCCATTCGTTCTCTCGTAAGTTTAGTTTGCTGCCACCACGCCAAAGCTCTCCCCCTCAACCTAGTAGCAACTAACTTCACTCGGCGATTCTCCGGAATCTCTTTGAAATCAAAGATCTCTTCAACATTAGACAACCAATCAAGAAATTCTTCAGATACCATCCCACCTTTAAACTCCGGAATCTCTATCTTCATTCCCGATTCCCAACGTCGATCATCATCAATAACCCGATACTGACGTTGTCCTTGATCTCGGTCTCTGAAATGAACACTTCCCCTATCACCGTCAAACTCCTCATCAAAGTCTGATGCATATCGTTGTCTTTCACGCCCTCCAACATCTCTACCACCACTCCTACTACCCATATCTCTTCGATCACGACCATCATCATTCCTCCTACTTCGATTATCAACACTCCGTTGATCCTGACTCTCTCTCCTCTCTCGACCTGAATGATGTGAAACTCTACTTCCTCCACGAATGGACTCAGGTGAATTTCTTCTTCTACTTTGATTCATATCAATCATAAGCTTCTCCAACCTACCAATGCCTTCATCAATCTTCTCATGCATACGTTGTTCCATTTGATCGGCCTCTTCTCTCCGATATAAAGCTTCAACATTTTGATGGCGGTTAGCTCTCCTTGGCGGCATGATTGAAATTCACAAAGTTTCAACAAATCGATACCAAAGTGATACTTCACAAGCAAATCACGGCTTTGCAAGCTTCTACACAACTTCTCAAGGCTCGGCCTTAACACCTTAGCTCAAAACAAGCTTCCAATGATCCTCCCTAGGCTCGGCTACTTCACTAGTATACACGGCCTACTTCAAATTCAAACACTTTCAACACTTTGATCCAAAATGGAATGGATCAAAAGTTCTCCCTCTTGTTGCAACTTCAATATGAACACGATGAACAACTTCAAACTTCAACTTCAAATACTTGGCTCCAAGAATCAACTTAGCTATGATTGGCTAAGTATGGCTCTGATACCAAAACTGACGCAGCGGATAATTCAAAACAAACTTTAATCGATGAAATGTAGCAATCGGTGGTTTGAAAATAATGTAATGCCCAAATCCGTTGATCCAAGGATGCCGGATTCTAGCTATCTTCGTCTTGTTGATCGCGCACGATACCGAGAAACAAAGATCTACGATTCTTCGACGTTGATCAAGCGCACTTGATTCCGTGAATCGGCTTCACAAACGAAGATTCGAGCGCACTCGAATGACGTAGGTGGAGATAGAAGATTACACTCAACTACCAATTAGAGAAGAAAACACAAAGCAATCAACAAGAAATTTTATTTCCAAAATCAACCACCACAATGTACAACGCACCCCCCCTATTTATAGAGTTTTGACCCTGACCCTTAAGTCGCATACGACTTACGACTCACTATAAGTCGGCGGCGACTCAATGCACACGGTTTAACACTTACTACACCATGCCGGCTCAATGACTCACGACTCAACAGATTCACGACTCATGACTTAGGACTCACGACTCATACTATAATGCGACACATACTTACATCTCACAGAACATAGTACACGACATACGACTTACGACTTAAAATATTTACAGCTTCAAACAACACAAACGACTCAAAATACAATACAATGTGTACGACATACGACTTAACAACATATGCATACCACCGACTCAACATAGGTCACGACTCAACATACTTCCAACGACTCAAGTTCCCAAGCTTACTTGCGGCATATCCCTTCAACCGAGTCAACTCCGAACGACTCATCTACTTCCACTTCTCTGCTCTTGTTAACTCGTACACGACTTATGGATAAGTCGTTGAGTCGTGTACGACTCATCACACTCGCACACCTCAAACTTCTGCTAAGTCGTAACTCCTCCTCTTCTTTCTTGTTAACTCGGATACGACTCAAATCCCTTTCTTTAACTCGCGTTTCTTTCTCCGTGTCCCCTCTGGTCTCCAGTTGAGTCGTGTATGGTTCAACTCCTCCATGTTGAGTCGTGGACGACTCAACCCTTCCACTCAACTTAAAGCGCTGCTCCTTATCTCGTAACAACTTGAGTCGTATACGACTCATGACTGCATCAATAAAGTTGCAGCTGGAGTTGGATAGCTTGTATAGACATAATATCAATGTGGAGATTGTTGGAATAAATGATACAATATTTCTTGATAGAAGAAGAAGGTGCCATGGTCGCATCGGTGAAGACGATGCATCAATTGGATTTGCAGAGAAGCGGCGAAGAAGAGATGAAGGAGGAAGTGGAGAGTCAGAAGCCTGTAGCATAAGCTATAGACTTCCAGTTAACTAGTAGAGGCTACCAGTTGGTTGAAACTCCTTCCAGTCGGCTGTTAGCCCTACCATTTGACTGAGAGTTGGGGCCTTTTGGACCCGAGCATAGCTCTATGTTAGCAATCGACTAAAAGTCCCTTCCAGTCGACTGACACATGTCCGCTAATAGGATTTCCAATCGGTTGGAACGACATTGACGGGAGCAGTTTGAGACTCATGATTCTAGAGACAATTTCATTATTTTATGGTCATTTTAGAGTTTTCACCATAGATTTCTATAGTCCTTCGATTCATAGAGATTACGCAGACTATTATAAATAGGCTTGTTTAGGGTTCTCTTTTAAACTTTATTTTTGCATTTTATTTCCTAAAATTCATTGTTTATTCCAGATAAACAATTTAAAATATCTATTTTAATTTTAGTTCACAATATTAAATCATAACTACCGTTATAATTTAATATTTACAGTTAATCTTCAAAATTAGGGTTGTTACAGACTATCGTAATTGAGAGTTATTATTCTATGGTTCTGATATTAAGATTGGTTCTCAATTTTAAGATTTCTTTGTAATTGAATAAAATTTGGTCTGCTGGATATTAATTGTGTAATGTTTCTTTTTCACTTCTAATCTCTACTTAAATCTAATTGGATAGGGATCTTATAGTAAACATGAATAAGCAAACATGAATATTTAGTCTTTGATACATAGATCCATTAATTTCCTCTCCCCCGAAACTACTTTGATACTTTTTGCTTTAACCTTTCATTAATTCAAAACTATCAATCATCAAGATGTGTATTCTAGTATGAGACACAAACTGATAAATATTATTTTAAGTTTGCATGCTACGCACATGGAATTCTGGAAGCTATTTCACAGATTGATTTTATCATCAACCTAGCTACATAAGGATTGTCAAATGTGAAAAGTGTACATTGCATATTAGAAATAGGGGTAGATTTGAATATGCAGAGAATGGTTTTAAATTGGACAGTAATTTATGATCACTCAGACTCATTTTAATTTATGGACTGTATCCACTGTTCTTATATATGAATCATTGCTCCTCTTATTTCTAAGCATGATAGCAGCTTTGTGGTTACACACCATCTTGCTAGGTGCTTCATGAATCGTTGAACAGTCGGTTAATTAACTACAGTTGGAATCAATGTCCATTTGCTCTATGTTATCAATTTATAGAATCTGAAAAAGAAAAGGAATTTCTTCAACGTAAATTAGACTTAAGTAAAGGATGTTATTGTTAATAACTCATTGTCAAGGGGTTAGTTGTCATTATTATTATTTTCTTTTTATTCATTTTCTGTTTTTGATCACACGTCTGGAATTAGGTTTCTCAAGGCACTAATAATTAATTTTCAATTATAATAAAAAAGGTGGTTAAGGATCCTAAACTTAGAACTTAATACACACACACCAGTGACCAGTATATATACTCTTAGTAACACAAGCCAAGCGCTAGTCCTGTAATATGGCTTAAAATAAGTTGTGTATCCGAAGATTTCAAACAATGTTATCTACCTCAAAGAATCATATGCACAGACAAACTATACAACACATATATCTTCTAGGAATTTCTGGATGCTACACTTGCAGCTTAAGCAACATGTTACATGCTCCAGATCTCCACTTATCTTTTCAATATTCATATTTTTCTGTAGTAGTAAAATTTGGTACGAGTTTGTTATGATAATGAAGTATATATTTACATGGCACATGAAGAATAATGACAGATCTAGCATTTTTCACCTCTTTTATTAGAATTTTTTGTCATTCTTGCTCACTTATCAAAACATATTAAAAATTCACATTTATTTCAAAACATAACACAAATTTAAATTTGATTTTTCTGTTGAAGCACTTTGAGAATGTCTTTGTAATTTCATTAAAAAAAAAATTGTACTGTGAAAGTTGTCCGGTTCAAAAATTTTTTTATGCAAATAAAGTACGATATGCATTCTCAAAGCACCGCTGTACAAATTGTTGAATCAAATTTCAACATAACAAAAACAAACGTAAGCCATTAATATATTTGATACGAGTCTATATTTGTTATCCACACTATACTATGATTACCGTGTGTGGTTTCAAGAGGCACAAGCTCACTTGCATTTTGCGAACTGAACCCGTCTCCGTATTCATTTCCTTCTCCACTCTCAATAGTCTCTCTTCCTGCATGACCCTAATTTTGACCAATATTATTTAGGATATTTAATTAGATAAATTAAATGAAATAATGTAGGTAGTCAAGAGATTGAGATTTGTAAATTAATAAAAAGGGGTCGTGTCTTAATGAACGTATAAACAAAAGGAAATAGAAAATAAGTAAGAGGAATATCACAAGGACAAAACAGAAATATCTTTATTCTTACATCCTGAACCTTTCTTACCTTCGGTTTTTATCCATTTCAACAATTACAAACAAATCAAAACTCCCAAAGAGCTCGGCCGGCCACCATTAAGAAGAATCAAAAGAATATAAGCTGGGAATCAAGTAGGAAGCTTGAAGAAGTTAATCAAAGAGCATAACTCAATTTTCTTAACACCAAGCCAAGGTAAATAATAGACTTACATCTCATTTTGACTAAGATATCAGCTTTATGATTGTGGACGAATTATTTTGCAAATAATATGTCATGTCATATTTATTTAAATATGTATATATGCTTGTTGATGATTTATATTGCTTCATGTAGATTTTATGATAAGTTTATATATTGGGAAAACCAATTAAATGATATCTAAATGACTTACGTTTTTGGGATATGATCAAAAATATTATTTTAGAAGTGGGTTTCAAGTTTCATAATTTTCTAAGTTGTTGTGGATTTATCATTAATTTTCTATGAAAGAAAATATGTAATATTGGGTTTAAATTATTTAAAGCAATTATATAACGAGTTTGGGTCTGAAATATAAATATGTTAGAAAATATATTGAATGTGAGTTATGATGATTTTGGGGAATTTCCTCTAAATATTTTATTATAGTTATAAAAATTATTTAAGTTAAGAAACTTAAATGTTTTATTAAGGAGAAGGGCCTGTATGTTAAAATGTTTTTAATTAATAATTCTGAATTCGATAGCATTTTTAGAAAAAGATTTTGATAAAGAAATGGAAACCAATTACATTTTGACAAATAAGGCAAGTTAGGTAAAAAGAATTTTCTTTTAAAGGCTAAAAATCAGTTTTGCTTGGATTTACTACTTCATCACTTCCATCTGTTAGCTTTCGATACCATGCCTCCACCAAAGAATCCATTCGAAACCAATGCACATGGTATCAAGCAATTGTTACGTAGTGTATTGAAGAAAGGCGAAAGGGACTGTGTCAAAACTAGCTTTCAAAGGTGTAGAAGCTACTCTTATTAACTTTGAATTACTTCCATTTATAAAAGATGCTTTCGAAGTGGTTGTATTGGCTTTCGAATCAATGAGCTTGCCTTTGTTTTAGAAAAAAGCTTTCGAAAAAGTTGCTACCTTTTTGGTTTAAAATAAGCTTTCGAAAGGATAGTCGCTTTGAACCTGTTCGAAACCCATGCTACTGCATTCATACCATTCGAACTAGTTAAGATCACTTTTCTTTATAGCCTTTAAACAATGTATTCGAAAGGGTGCTTTCGCCTCTGCTCTTTTATGACCGCCTTTTCAATGCTTTCGAAAATGTCATGTAGCTGTTTTAAAAATGGTTTCGGAGGCAATGGTTTTGAAAGGGGGTTTCGAAACTATCATCTTTTTTTACTTGGGATTAATATTTTCAAAAGTAATGCTTTCCCCATTGTTCTTTGATGACCCTTAGTCATATTAGGTATTAAGTCCAATGGTTTAGTAATGGATAATTTTAAATGGTTTTGAAGCAACGTTTCCACAAACCTTTACTTAAAGTCAATGCTTTTGAAATGTATATTAAAGTGTTTCAGATGATATGTTCTAAATGTTTCGAAAGATAAGTTTAAATGGTTTAGAAAAAGGACGTCTAAGGTTTTAAGTTATGCTTTTGAAAGGGCTGTTTTCAACGATTTAGATAGGTGTTATTTAAGGTTTTAAATAAGGGTTTCGAAGGTGATGTCTTGGCTTTAAAACCTAATGTTTTCTAAGTTAAAAGGGGCTTTAACATGTTTTAAAGAAATAGATAACCCTATTGATATGGGTTTTCATCAACATTGTTTTGTGTAAAGCATATATCATATCAAAGGTATTTGAGTAAAGGAAAGAGTATATTTTCCTTATTTAAATATGATTTAAAAGAGTTAAATCAGTTTGAACGAAATGTTTTCAAGGAAAAGTGGATGGGGTAGTTAATCCTAAGTTTATGACTCAGATATTAGAAGATTGGATGAGACTTGAACAGGATCGCACCCTATACTTTATTATTAGTCCTTAGCTAAAATTAGTCCGAAATTTCAGTGTGTAGGGCTTTGTCACAGGTAAGAATAAAATGATGTTATACACAGAAAGGAATATACAGAGAAAAGATAGGTTACTGGTGAGCCGACAAAACCACTAGGATCAATTGACCCTAGGAGAAGTAAGTTAAGGATAGATCATCTAATATTGTATCTAACAGAAGTTAGATTATTTATTATGTCCGGTAAGCTCGACTAAGCCAACGGTTAATAGTTAGCCAGATAAAACTATAATGTTGGATATATAGTCCATTGATTACCTGATTTATATGTGCATATGTTGTTACTCTTGCTATTATAATCAGTTGATTGTAGGATTTTGATTTGCAAAAGATATGCTTTTAAAAGGATATAAGTGAGAGAAAACCAGTTTCGCTAAGCGGCGTGGCCTCATTTAATATCAATAAATCGTGTTGTAATAGTATTATTTACATCAGGCTTTATGTTTGACTTGAAGTTTATGTTTTCCCCGTAAGCTCTCAGGTGCTCAAAATTTTATTTGAGTAGATTGAGAGTTAGGGACTTTCCAGATTTAGTAGGTTGGACGAACAAGCTTCCGAAGATATGTAGGAGGGAAAGCTAACTATGTAGGAGCTATTTAGTATTATTTCCGCTGTGATGTATCTATGGCTAATATGTCTATCTAGTGCTTTGATCAACCTAGAGGGCATCTTCATATGTCGCTCTTGGCGTAATTTCTAATATTTATATTTGATTAAAAACTTCGGAATCGTTTTGGGATTACATAATTGAATATTGAAATATTGTTTTGCAATGTAATCAAAAAATTTGTTTTTGAAATTTGTGATTTTATTTCATATTCATGTGCTTTTGATATTATCGATACCATTAACATTATCATATTTTATCACTAAAAGCTAATACTATGGATGACTGCATCATCTGTAATGCTTAGCTTCAGGTCTCAAGATAAGGATGTTACAACTTGGTATCAAATCATAGGTATGTGAAAAATTACAAGAAATTTGAAACTTAAAATGATTATGAAAACATAATCCTAAGAAATTAAGAAAAGATTGGGGTATGGGATAACGCTATAGTAACGTACTTATATTTGCTAAATATATGTAAGTATATATATAATTATAAGGTTGATCTCTATTCTCCATCTTTCTTAGGTTATTCTTCTGTATTTTACAAAGGCTCGAAGGTAGATTTTAAGGAGATAAGATATGGATGTTAGGAGTGGAAGAGTTAACTTTGGTAAAAGAAGCACCATAACCAATCTAAATGCCAGACCAAACACTAAAAGGAATCCAAGTCGGGCACAAGCTACTAATGTGGATGCTGGAGTTACTCAAGCTGATATGGGAGCTATGTATCAGTTCTTCGTTAACATGATGCAGGCTGGAGTTGTTGTAAGTCTACTCGGAGGAAATGTTGAAGGAGGGATTCAGGGAGTTCGGTAGTCAATAACTATGCAATATTGAGTAGAGACTATGTTGGGCTTGAAGGAAAGCTGTTTTTCGGAACCAAGGATGCAATTGAAGTGGAGAATTGGTTGCTTTAAGATTTTTGCTGATTTAAGTCTCAATGATGAGCAGAAGAGGAGACTTGCTTCTAGACAGTTGCAAGGAGCAGCTCTGTATTGGTCTAAAAGTGTTACCGTGGGAGTTAATGAAGAAACCGTGACTTAGGAAGAGTTCAAAATTAGGTTTTAGGAAAGATTTATGTCGGAGATCTCCAAGTAAATTCTTCTTAGGAAGTTCGTTGAGTTGGGGGCAGGGAGACATGACCATGCTTGAGTATGCTACCAGATTTGAGGAGTTATCGAGGTATGGTATGCTATGGTTGATATGGTTATCAAAAGAAATGAGAAGTTCATTTGCGGATTGAAACTCGATCCTACTAGAGCCACTCTGCCGCATATTAGAGATCCATGTGATGTAATTGTTGAGATGGGTTTGACGCAGAATGAGATGCTTTCTTTTATTGATGGTAACAAAGGCAGGGAAACTCAAAGTGGGCAGAAATAGAAGAGGAAGTTTTTTCCTAGGAAAGGTGTTTAGAAAGAGGGAGCAGCCAAGAAAAGGAAGGTTGATGTAGTTTGCTATAAGTGCGATAAAAAGGGATGCTATGCCCACGAGTGTCGAATAGGCAAAGGGAAGAAGGCCGCTAACAAGAAGGAAGTGAGATGCTTCAACTATGATCAGATTGGACATTATAAGAACCAGAGAAAGGAACCAACCAAGGACTGAAAAGGTAAGATGTTTGCATTGGAACCGGCTACCTCAAGACCAGTAGCTGAGGAGAAAGGAAAAGTATGTTGGAAGGTACGCTTCTGATTCATGGTGTATCAGTTAGAGTTTTATTTGGTACCGGTGCATCACATTCTTTTATATCCCATTGTTAGATAGATAAGCCTAACCTTGAACCCTCACATCTAGTTACTTTCTTAAGGGTTGAGAATCCGATAGGAGGGTATGCGACTCTTGGGATGAGATGCGACTACCTAGGCTTGAATTGTTAGGTCATGTATTTGCTTGTAGTTTGCATGTATTTGATTTCGTAGGGTTCAGAATTATTTTGGGTATGAATTGGTTAAGTAAATATGATACTAGAATATTTTGCCATGATAGGAAAATATCACTTAAACATCCGTAATCGAATTATATACTCTGTAGAAAATCTTAGTTTTGAGGTAAATGCTTTGTTGGGTGTTATAGAAGAGAAGACAAGTTGAATTGAGTTTTCATTGTTAGAGAATTCATCGATGTCTTTGAGTCCGTAGCAGGACTGCCACCAAAATGAGCTATTGAGTTTCGAATAGATTTAATACCAGGAACTGAACCTGTGATTAGACCGCCAAGTAGAACGACACCTACCGAGATGAAGGAGCTAAAGGTGCAGTTAGTGGATTTCGAAAGTAAGAACTTTATCAGACCAATCAGTTCACCTTAGGGAGTAGCTGCAGTATTTGCGAAAAAACCAGACAGACTATTAAGGTTGTGTATCGATTATTGTAAGCTGAATGAGAAGATGATAAAGAAACAATATCTATTACCTAGAATTGACGATTTTTTTGACCAATTGAGTGGAGCCAAATTATTTTCCCAATTTATTTTGGCAATAGGATTCCATTAGCTTAGAGTAGCAGAGGATAGTATTCTTTTGACGACTTTTAGGACCAGATATGAATTGTATAAATGGTTAGTGATGCCGTTCGGACTAACTAATGCACCAGCGTTTTTCATGGACTTGATGAATAGAGTCTTCCGGGAGCATCTGGATATATTTGTGTTAGTATTCATAGACGACATTTTGGTATACTTTAAAGATGAAAGAGAGCATGAAGTTCATCTTAGAGTGGTGCTTGAGACGCTGAGGCAACATTAGTTTAGGCGAAATTTTCAAAATGTCACTTTTGGAATAAGGAAGTGAAGTTTCTTGGTCATGTAGTCTCGGAAAAAGGGCTATCGGTAAATCCAATTAAGAGTGAAGCAGTGAATGATTGGAAGAGACCTGAGATAGTGACTAAGATAAAGAGTTTTCTCCGATTAGCTGGTTATTATCGGAGATTCATTAAGGATTTTTTGTGGATAGTAGCATCGATGACAGAGCTAATTTGAAAAGATGTGAAGTTTGTCTGGACTGGTAAGTGTGCGGAAGCATTCCAGAAACTAAAGTATTTATTGACGAATGCACCTATGTTAGTTGTTTCAGAAGGAAATCATGATTAGTGGTATACACAGATGCATGTGGAATGAGGTTAGGAGTCATGTTAATGCAAAGAGGTAAAGTGATTGTCTATGCTTCTTGATAGCTCATACCGCATGAGGTTAGATATCCAACTCATGATTTGGAATTAGCTGCAGTAATTTTTGCATTGAAGGTGTGGAGACATTAGCTTTTGGTAGAAAGATTCGAGTTATACATGGATCATAAGTCGTTGAGATATTTATTCTCTCAAAAGGAGTTAAATATGAGATAGTAGAGGTGGTTAGAGTTATTAGCCATTTATGACTTTGGAATCGAGTACACACAAGGAAAAGACAATAAGGTTGTAGATGCACTTAGCAGGAAACTTTACAATGTGGTGTCAGCGATGATAGCAGAGCGAAAAGATTTTGAAGCATTGATTACATGCAGAATACAGTAGAGATCTGAAGCAAGTTCTAGTATGGAAACTGCTATGTTGACATTTTTGGAAGTTTGACTAGTGATGATCGAAAGGATTGCTTCTAAGCAAGGGGAGGATCCATTATTAGCTGAATGGATTAGAAAGTTAAGGAGTAGAATGAAGAGCGATAACTTGAAAGATTACAGTCATTACCAGAATATGTAGTTGAGGAAGAAAGGACGACTATATGTTTCGAATGTGGGAAACATTAGGAAGGAAGTTTTTGGAGAATGCCATCATTCAAACTTCACTCTTCATCTAGGAGGCACTAAGATGTATAACGATATAAAAAGGCGTTTCTTCTGGGAAGATATGAAGAGAGATGTAGGCTTATGGGTGAGGCAGTGTTTGAACTGCCAAAAAGTAAAAGCTGAACAGCAGAAACCGAGCGGGTTACTTCAACCTTTAGATGTTCCAATTTGGAAATGAGATTCTATCTCAATGGACTTCATAGATGGGTTGCCAAGATCGAATAGAGGATATGAAAGTATATGGGTTATAGTGGATAGATTGACCAAAGGTTCTCATTTCATTCCAGTTAAGTAAACTAGGACGGCACCTATTATAGCTAAGTTATTCATGAAGAATATAACTAGACTGCATGGAATTCGTTATAACATAGTTTTGGAAGAGTGTACAGAAGGCTTTAGATACCGAGCTCAAGGTGAGTACCGCTTACCATTCGTATATAGATGGAAATCAAAAAGAGTTAACAAAGTCTTAGAGGACTAGTTAAGAGCTTGTGTGCTAGATTTTGGGGGATCATTGGAAGACCATCGACACTTAGTCGAGTTTTCATATAACAACAGTTATCAGACTAGTATGGAGATGGCACCGTTTGAAGCGTTGTATGGAAGGCCATGCATATCTCCTATTTGTTGGTCAGAGACTAAGGATATGTTAGTTCTTGATCTAGATTTGGTTAGAGAAGCTGCAGAGAAGATTGATATGATTCGAGTTAGATGAAGGAAGATCAGTCTAGGAAAAAAATTCATGCTGATAAAAAACAGAAAGACTTAGAGTTCTTAGTCAGAGATCATGTTTTCATCAAGTTATCACCAATGAAAGGTGTAATCCGATATGGAAAATCATGAAAATTGACACCGGGATTCGTTGGACCATTTTCTATTATAGAAAGAATCTAGAATCTTGCATATAAAGTATAGATACTAAATAGTTTGGCAGGAGTTCGCAATATTTTTCATATTTCTCACCTAAGGAAGTGTGTTCGTGATCTAAAAATTATTATTGCATCAACTGTATTAGATGATCTAGTAGTGGAACTAGATATAACTATAGTTAGGAAACCGGTTCATATAGTAGCAACATATGAGAAGAGACTAAGGA
Organism: Allium cepa; assembly: GCA_030765085.1. Classification (NCBI taxonomy): domain Eukaryota; kingdom Viridiplantae; phylum Streptophyta; class Magnoliopsida; order Asparagales; family Amaryllidaceae; genus Allium; species Allium cepa. The sequence continues at coordinate 270,873,328 of CM060929.1, forward strand.
ACAAGACAGTCAGATTAGTCAAAGTCTAGTAGAGTAACGACGAGAGAGACAGTACTTGGAAAACTGGGAGTAGGATTAAAGATACTTATCTTGACTTGTTTGATGTATGTTTTACCTTATGTTTAATTGTTATAAGTACCTTATCGTAATTTCAAGGACGAAATTCTTTAAGGAGAGGGGTTTGTAATTACCTTAATTTTGACCAATATTATTTAGGACATTTATTTAGATAAATTAAATGAAATAATGTAGGTAGTTAAGAGATTGGGATTTGTAATTTTATAAAAGGGACCATGCCTTAATGAATGTATAAACAAAAGGATAAATAAGTAAGTAAGTAAGAGGAATATGATAAGGGCAAAATAGGAATAGTCTTTATTCTTATATCCTAAACCCTTCTTACCATCATTCCTTATTCATTGCAACAACTACAAAAAAAACTAAAACCCCCCAAAGAGCTTGACCGACCACCATTAAGAGAAGTAGGAAGCTTGAAGAAGTTAATCAAAGAGCAAATCTCAACCTTCTTAACACCAAGCCAAGGTGAAAAATAAATTTACATCTCATTTTGACTATGATTTCGGTTTTATGATTATGGTCGAATTATTTTGCAAATAATATGCCATGGTATATTTGTTTAAATAGGTATATATGCTTGTTGATGATTTATATTATTTCATGTAGATTTTATGATAAGTTTAGATTGCAAAAAACTAATTAAATGACATTTAAATGACTTGAGTTTTTTGAGATATGGTCAAAAACATTATTTTAGAAATGGGTTTCAAGTTTTAGAATTTTTTAAGTTGTTGTGGATTTATTATTAATTTTCTATGGAAGAGACTATGTAATATTGGGTTTAAATTATTTAAAGCAACTATATGATGGTTTTGGGTCTGAAATATAAATATGTTAGAAAATATATTGAAAGTGAGTTATGATGATTTTTGGGGAATTTTCTCTAAATATTTTATTATAGTTATAAAAATTATTTAAGTTAAGGGACTTAAATGTTTTATATGTTTTATTAAGGATAAATACCTATTTGTTAAAATGTTTTTAATTAAAAAATTTGAATTCGGTAGCACTTTTAGAAAAGGATTTTGGTAAAGAAATGACAACCAATTACATTTTGACAAATAATACAAGTTAGGTTAGAAGAATTTTCTTTTAAAGGTAAACATCAGTTTTGCTTGGATTTATTATTTCGCCATTTTCATCAATTAGCTTTCCACACCATACCTCCATGAAAGAACTCATTTGAAACGAATGCACATGGTATCAAGCAATTAATACGTAGTGCATTGGAGAAACGCGGAATGGGCAGTGTCGAAACCTAGCTTTCGAAGGGGTAGAAGCTACTCTTATTAAGTTTGAATTACTTTTGTTTATAAAGGATGCTTTCAAAAGGGTTGTATTAGTTTTTGAATCAATCAGCTTGCCATTGTTTTAGAAAAGAGCTTTTGAAAGAGTTGCTGCCTTTTTGTTTTAAAAAAAACTTTCGAAAGGACAGCAGCTTTGAAACTATTCGAAACCCATATTGCTACATTCATACCTTTCAAACTAGTTAAGACTGCTTTTCTTTATAGCATTTAAACAATGTATTCGAAAGGGTGTTTTCGCCTCTGTTCTTTTATGGCCGCTTTCTCAATGCTTTCGAAAGGGTCCTATAGTTGTTTTCAAAATGGTTTCGGAGGCAATTGTTTTGAAACTATCCTCTTTCTTTTACTTGGTATCATGTTTTCGAAAGTAATGCTCTCCTCTATGTTCTTTTGTGATCCTTATATGTATTAGATATTAAGTCCAATTGTTTCGAAAGGGAGAATTTTAATAGGTTTCGAAGCAATGTTTCCACAAACCTTTACTTGAACACAATGCTTTTATATTAAAATTGTTTCGAAAGATATGTTTTAAGTGTTTCGAAAGATGGATTTAAACGATCTAGAAAAAGGATGCCTAAGGTTTTAAGTTATGCTTTCGAAAGGATTGTTTTCAATGATTTCAAAAGGCATTGTTTAAGGTTTTAAACATGGGTTTTGAAGGTGATGTCTTGGCTTCAAAACCTAATGTTTTCTAAGTTAAAAAGGGCTTTTTACATGTTTTAAAGGGATAGATAACCTTTTTGATATGGATTTTTTTATCGCATTGTTTTGTGTAAAGCCATATCATGGCAAAGGTATTTTGAGTAAAGCAAGGGTATATTTTCCCCGTTTAAGTATGATTTAAAAGAGTTAAATCAATTTGAAAGAAATGTTTTACAGTCCCATTTGATCTTCTAATTTTATGATTCAGATATTAGAAGATCAAATGGGACTGTTGTCAGGTCGCATCCTATGCTTTGGCTATTAGCCCCTAACTAAAATTAATCCAAAATTCCAGTGTGTAGGGCTTTGTCACAGGTAAGACTAAAATGATGTTACACATAGAAAGGAGTATACAAAGAAAAAAATAGGTTTTTGTTGATCCCATAAAATCGTTAGGATCAGTTGACCCTAGGAGAAGTAAGTTATGGACATGCCATCTAGTATTGTGTCTAATACAAGTTAGATTATTTATTATGTCTGGCAGGCCCGAGTCAACCAATGGTTAATATTTAGTCAGATAAACTATAATGTTGGATAGATTGTCTATTGGATAGATTGTCCATTGATTACCTGATTTATATCAATATATGTTGTTACTCTTGCTATTATAATCAGTTTGATTGTAGGATTTTGATTTGTAAAAGATATGCTTTTAAAAGGATGTTAGTGAGGGGAAACTCGTTCCATTAAGGGGCATGATCTTATTAATATTAGTATATCGAGATGTAATAGTATTATTCACACCAGTCTTTATGTTTGACTCGAATTTTATGTTTTCCCCTTAAACTCTCGGATGCTCAAAATTTAATTTGAGAAGATTGAGAGTTAGGGACTTTTTTGGTTTAGTAGGTTAGATGAACAAGCTTTCGAAGACGTGTTGAAGGCGAAGTTAGCTATGTAGGAGCTATTTAGTTTTATTTCCGCTATGATGTATCAGTGGGTAATTTGTATATCTAGTGCTCTGATCATCCAAAGGGGCATCTTCGTATGCCCCTCTTGGCGTAATTTGTAATAATTATATTTGATCATAAACCTAGGAATAGTTTTGTGATTATGTAATTGAACATGAAATATTGTTTTGCAATGTAATCATAAATGTTGTTTTTTGAAATACATGATTTTGTCTCATATTCATGTGCTTATGATATGATGCATACTGTTAACATTACCGTATTTTGTCACCAAAAGTTAGCACTATGGATGACTGCAGCATCTGTAGTGCTTAGCTTCGGGCCATAAGATAGGGAATGTTACACTTCCTCCCTTTTCATCCAGTTGTAAATTTCTTCCTTAGCTTCCCTAATCTCCTCTTCCCATTTCGTCCAGTCAAAATCAACAAATTTCCCTCTCGCTAATCTCCTCTTCCCCATTTCATCCAGTCCAAATCAACAAATTCCCCTCTCGCTAATCTCCTCTTCCCCGTTTTCATCCCGTGGAAATCGAAAAATTCCCCTAGATTTATAGCTTACCCATTCCGTTTCCATCCATTTGTACCCCACATCTTATAATATTATAGAAACCCTAAGATCAAGACCTCAACTGCCTACGCCCCTCCATTCATTTCCATTTTCGTCTTTCCTTTCTCGGCAGCGTTCTTCATCTGCTTCCCCTGTACCAGTCGTCGACTGTGCTTAGTCGAAGGGGTGTCTTTCAGGTTACCGCTTCACCTCTGCCACGACAGTAACTTTCTTATTATAAGTTTATTAGCATATCACTTTATTAGTTCTCGGTTCATTGAATTTGTATTGGGATCATCAACATCCAGTAAATACAAATAATGTTAAAGGTTCCTTGCAACATATAATAAGAAAGCAAAAGAATGTACGTGTATTTCCATTAATCATGAATTTATTGGAAGGTAATTGGAGCAAACAAACATGGTACAATTTATGAGTTTTCTTTATTATATGTACTTTGGCTTATTTTTTTTTTGCAATAGGTTGAATTTTATCATTTCTGTTATACTAAAATGTTCATTTGCAGTTTGTACGCACTTATTGTTGGTTGTAGATTGTTTATTCATGAGCATGAACAATGATATTACTGTATTTATGTTTTTAATCCTTGGGTACTTCATGGAAACCTAGTCCCATAGGTTTAATACATGATTAGGTAAGATATGTTGATTAGAAACATAGTATTTTAATATCTGTAGTATTTTGTTTATTCATAATTAAACATGATAAGTTGACTATAAGATTTTATACCAAACATATACAATATACATGACCTATCAAAGTATGAAATACCATTTATATCTCATAAGTTATATTTTCATAGCATGTTTAATACTCACAACCTTATATTTACGCTAGATTTTTTGTATTTGATTCATATTATTTTATTTCTTTCATCAGCTTTCTAGATAACATATGTATTATTGACAAGCACCATTGTCCAAGTTGTTAATTAATTCGACGCTTTCGAACGTTTATTGACATGGGATATGTTGTCCTAATGATTTGTTGTATATAAAGTACCATTTCCAAAAAAAAACATATGTGTTATTTCATTGAATATATCAGAATTTTAATTCATGAAATTAATTAGAAATTTAAGTGATGTTTGATGGTTTCTATTTTTATAAAAAATAGCATGAATTACATTATATAGTCGAATGCATTTATGTATGGTAATGAACATCTAACTATTAGTGTTAGTAATTCTTATGTAGAGTAGAAAAGTTATTGCCTAAAAGGTGACTTGGGGATAACACTAAACTGTTTGCATCATGTTTAGTTTCAATATGTTCCTTTTTTCCATTTGACTTCAATGAAAGTTAGCATTCAATGGTGTGTTTAAATAATCAATGAAATTAACTGGGATATGTTCGAGACCATAAAGTTCATAAATATGTAAGAGATGCTAAATAAATCATCCATAACTTACCAAGTCAAGTGATGCTTAATCCCTCATTAAACATTTCTTAATTATCTATTATTGCTGCATTTCCTAGGTTTTAGCTTCAAAGTTCATGACTACACATATAAATGGTTATTAACATGTTAATCTTTGGTTTGCATCGGTATTTAGTTATTCAAGTACCATACCACGACAATGTTTGCCATGATGGTTCATGTTTCCTTTCATTTCTATATTTTGTGCTTATATTAGATTTTATGATGAGCAAGTAAGAAATTTGCTAATCGTATCACCAGGAAGATTAGAATATTGATATTAGGAAAGCAATTTTGGATGTTTATAAAGGACAAATATTGATAATACACTACGATAGCATTAATCGTTCTTCTTAAGTGAGCAAACAATTGGCATTAAGGTTTCCTTTTAACGATAATAGTTATTTCTTAAACTTTGTTAAGTTTAAGAAATAATTTGTTTTAGTTAAGTTTACATTATGATTGGGTTGAATTCATATGCCAAGTTATGACGGAACCTTAATTTGTGATAATTTGGAACTCATGGATATATATGAATATTTAAAGGGTCGGTGTATTAACATGCTGGATACCATGGAGTTACTAATAGAAAGTAATATTGTAGTATATATTAGTTTTATAGAACTCCAAATTATTTTGTTTTGCCTATGTTATTCTTACTCCATCTACATATTTTGTTTTGTCAAGCCAAACAGAACAGTGCAAACTGATTAAAAATTATAAATTAACCAAACTAAAATAATTTTTTAGTTTTTCATTCATCAAAATTGACGTAGAATGGTTCAAATATGTGGTTAATTTCAAGATTGTATGCATGTGAAAATTATTTATGCAAAATGATTTATTATTTAATATTTTGAATACAACTCGCATGATAATTTATTATGTACTTGAAATATATTTATCGAGAAGTGGTGGTACGGTAGTTTGAATGCAGAAAAATAGGGTGGTTTACGCACTATATAAGAATTTAAAATTTCACAAAAGCATACAAGTTAAGCACATTTTGTCTTAATCATTTAAAGCCATATATATTAAAGACACCTATTACATTGATTAAATTGGAACCTTGACCAATTGCACCACTAATCTTATGTGTTAGCCTATAAATATTACTAGTAGGATAAGAAATATATATATATATATACACACACAAAAAACAACACATGAAGAGAAGATAGTGGAAAGCGTTGGTGAGTTAGTTTCCCATAATTACTATTAGGTTGTTAATAAGTACCTAAAAAATAGAAAATTCGTCTGCATCCGTATTTGAAATATGAAAAATTATTCGATATTCGAAAAATGGATATTGATGTAGATATGCCCACATTCGCATCCGATAATTATCCATCCGGTTTTTATCAAAATTATAGTTATTTCTTTGTGTGTCTTAGTACATAAAATGATTATCATTTACTATTTTATCTAGGTAAAAAAAACTATGTGTAAAAAAATTAATATTTGTAGCTTAAAATTATTTTTCTTAGCATATTTATTACTATTTTTTATATATTTAATACCGAAATGGATTAGAATGAATAAAAAAATTATTTATTTATTCAAATTTATTAGCTGCAAATTGATCGAAGAATATCCAATATCCATCCATATGAACGCATACAGATATCCGATATTCGAAAATGATTTTAGATGCGGATATAGATATGGCATGATCCGAATTCGTGTCCAACAATTTATTGGCTTAATTACTATAAGTATTTTAATTTATGGAGCATTTTAATTGGTTGTCAAAATTAAATAATCATTTCAATAGTTAATAAATGGGGGATAAGTAAGGGGTTGACCATTAAAAAATTGAGAATCCTTCTTATTGGCATTTTTCTAATACACATGTGTAGATATATATGTAGCAAGGATCCACTAAGACATCTCTCTTCTCTGGTCCCTTTAGTTTTTTGAGCAATACAATTTGAAAGCGAAAGAAATTTTGTAAATATGTTCTTACAAACCTCAAGATCATCTTCAAACAATTTTGGTTAACCTAAATAATAATAAAAATATATTCATATAGGCGTTGAAGAAAATCATTTAATGGTTGATATTGTCTTAATATAACGAACATGGTGCAAGTTCTAAAATTATCTATTTTTAGGCATGACACTTATAATATGATTCAAAATCGTCGAAGTTTCAGTTGATTTTGAATAATATGGTACTAAAATCATACGGGTAGAAAGGGTTTAATGGAGGAGTGTAGCTATAACAACATGATTTTTTAAAACCTTTTTTCACTCTTTCACATTATTCATTAAATTACATAAAAATAATTAGTGAATGATTAGTGTATGGATTAAATAATGATCTAAGAACGAGAAAAGAAAAAAGTTTAAAAGAGAAACACATTCAATCTGTATATTAATTTATGAAATCAAAGGGCCAAAGTGGTTATAAAGGGATTTTGAGTAGAAGGATAATGAATCCCTCCTGTATATATATAAAAGAGGCAAAATGGGCTAATAAAGCCTAAAATGTATGTACAAATTTAACCAAATGCATCTAGGACACATGACAGCACCACAACACCTAGATCAAGACTTTCTATTATGTTTTCTTCACATGGAACAATGATAAGTTTACTTATGAAAATCTTAAAGCAGATAAAACCTTGAAGATTCCAATAATACTATAGAATAAGCATCCCAACTAAATGAAGATTGATATGGAAATAATGGACATAAAATATACATAAATAGCTAGAAACCAATTTATAAATGAAGTTATGAATTTTAACTTGTGCTTGGATTAATTCTCTCTTTTGAAATAGTGAAATCTGTATTAATTTTAAGTGAAGAGTAGTAGTAACCTCTAAAATCCTAAATGAATAGTGGATCATATAACTAATTAGAAGAGCACACGTTTGATGTTCAGCCCATATGGTGCTGCTCATACGAAGGTATGCAGCTCATAATTTCAAACTTACTTAAGGGCTATATTCCATTTCTGAAAATTAATAAATGGCAGTCTACTTTCTGGATTCTTTTGCTACAATTTATGAATCTTACTACCTTTAATCAATCCTATACATACACACATTTATTACTTAACATTGCTACTCTTTATATTTTGGATAGACTTTCCAATTACTTAAGGAATAAAGCCTGCAATTAGCCTTCACCTGAAATTTACCAAGATTCAACGCATCTTATATTTTTATATTTTAGACTTTTTCCATCTGTCATCATTGAAAAATTTATTGGAATACTATTTTTCCTTATATTTTATAATAGTTGTACATTTGTTCTGTTACATATCATGGCCTGCATTTTTACAATCTTTTATATATGATAATATTGCTCTTTTTAAACTTATCTTTGGCTGCACAATTGATTAACTTCAAATTTTCCCCGGCATCATTTTCTTTATCCTTACTTTCATGTTAACGTCAAGATGATAAGATGACCAAAAAGTTATTCCTTTTATCCTTTTTTTTTAATATAACCTTAAATTTTTACTACGCAGATGAGGTTATAACACTTGGATAACGACCCATAATTTGACCACTTTAAAATATACTATTTAAGTGATTTTAAATGTAAAATAAGTAAGGTTATATGATCCAAAAATATTAGATAGGATTTAGAAAGAGAAGTAAACACAAAAATAGCAACATTTGTCGATATCGACAAAAGTGACAAAATGTTGATTTTAGAAAAGTAAGTTTCAATGGTTAAATAAATTATTTTAATTTATTTATGAGTGTTTATATTTTTAAATAACATTATACAAATTTATTCTTAAATTTGGTTTACATAAATAAATAGTTCAACTAAAACGTCAAAATATGACCGTAAAACATTTTGTTGAAAATCAACGTTTCGTCGATTAAAAGTTGTCGCAACATCGTCGCACCTTTATTTTCTTATATAGGAACATATATTCAAATAATATAGATATTAATTAATTAACTAATCAATTTTACTTTTATTAAACATATTCATAAAATTCTAGAATATAATTAACAAAAAGTAAGCATAAAATGACAAAAGGGTACAAAAGTCAAAAAGTAAAACATCAAATAAAACAAACACAATTATTACTTTCTTTACTTAATACTTGAATTAAAATGATATAAAGTAATGATTTGAAATGTGATGTTAAGTGTTGAAAAAATAAGGTTGCTTAAAAAGTAAGCAAAGGGTATTTTGGTCTTTTTATAAATATTATTTTAATTCAAAACTTTTTCTATAAATAAGCATCCACTTTCTCTTTTTGTGATATCCCGGAATTTTTGGCAATATCAATTTAATAATCTTTATTTAAAATTAAATTGATTTGGTAATATTGATTAATAAAATATGAATTGGTTTAATAATCTAATTAAATAAATATTTAATTAGTGAATTTATCTTTTAAGCTAATAAAATGTTTCTATTTATAATGTGTATATATATTTATATATATTATAGATAATTTTTTATTTTGAATTTAACAAATAAATAAAGTCTTGTTTTCAAATTCTAATAATATATTTAATGATTTGGAAATTATGATTTAAATTAATATTAAGCTTTTCAAAGTTATTTAATTAATAACTCTATGGTTTGTAAATACTTAAGATAAATGTTAATTGCTTAAGATTATATCTTAGCTTAAATTTTAAATTTAAATAAAAAGTTTGTTTCATTTCTTTTAAATATTACTTGATATATATAGATATATGATTTGAAATAGAAGTTTAAATACAATATAGCATATGGCCTTAATTCATTTAATAATAGAAGTGATTTATAATCTCTTTTATAAATCATATAAAATTGTTAAATTTGTTATTTTCAATTGATGATTATAATACTTAGCTTTTATAAACATAAATAGATTTTATAGAAGTAGGATTGTTATTTTAAATTTAATAAGTAGTTATATATGTATATATATATACTTGATTCCTGGATTTGATTTTTATAATTTAATTTGAATTTAAAGCTTTGAAATTCAAAAGAATAGATATTTAAAAATAAATATTTAAAATGTTTTGGATCTTAAAAATATTTGGAAAAGCATTTATTTATAATTTGTTTTTATTACATTTTTTACATAAGAAATTCACATATATATATTTACATAAGTATAAATAAATTAAGTAAAACCTTCATTAACATTTAATATAAAAAGAAAATAAAACAAAGACATGTGTTAATATATTAATTTATCTAATAACATGTGTTAATTTATGAATTAAACAATATGACAAGTGTCATTCAATTTTCATTTTTTTTTCTTTTGTTTTGTTAAATTAATTTCAGCCTAATACATATACTTTTCTCTATCTATTCCTTTTCAAAATCAAAAGCTAAGAAAAACTTAAACAACTTTTTTATTCAAATCTAAGAATCATCTTCCTCTAAACCAGATCAAAACTCAAATTATCTATAATCATTCTTCAAAAACATAACTTGTTCATTTTCAAAAAAAAATCAAAGCCTGCATTTGAACCTGTATCACTTCTTCAACCTGAAACAAGTCAAAATTCATCAAACTTGTTAATCCTCTTCAATCAGTAAACTGCAAACCATTTTCAAATTCATCAGCCTGTGCATTGTTCTTCAACAACTTGGAATCAAACAAGAACTCCAGCCTGCATGCAACTGCATCTTTTCAAACTAAAGCAAGCATTCCAGTTTTTAAGATCAAAGCATTTTTATTTAAGCAACTCAAAAGGGCATTTCAGTTTTAATGGTATCAAAAGCTTTTCAAAAATGAAGAGGCTCTGTTTTTCTGAGAAAACAGGTGAGTAACTTTTTAAAATTTAAAATATAATTTTGTTGCATGCTAATATGGTCGAAATGAATCGGTATTGCATGAATATATAAGTGAAATCTGATATGGTTATCTACAGTATGTGTATATATGCTTTGTTCGGTATTGTTCCCAGGCTCAGAATTTGATTTAAATCCCTTATTACTTAATCTTGTTTTTGATAAGATTTGATTATCAAATAAAAGTTGTTTGATTTAACATGGATTAATGGTTAAAATTTTAAGTAAGTTAAAATGAAGCATGTTTGTCTCTGGAAATATAAAACATCTGTGCATAATAAAATAAAGTAAAACCCAAACTTTTAAATTTATAAATTCAATATTATAAACTGAATACATAAGCAAAAACATGATTTTAAAAACAAGAATCATAATTTTTAGTTTAGGATTAGGGGAGCCGTTCTGGGATGAACTAAAGAGGGAAATTTAGGAAATTCTGGTGATCTTGGGGTTCTGGATTGTTGAAGTTTCGTCTGGAGGAAGAAGGGCAAATGATGAGGCCAGGAAAATTGTCGGAATGATGGTCGGAGTGATGTAGTGTCGGCGGTGACAGTTTTAAGCCTGTAGACCTAGTTATTATACTTGGTCAGAAATTTGATCACCATGATATCTACGGTGAATCGAGTTTCATGAAATTCTAGGAAATGGAAGTTTGGGCAACGGCGAAGTCGTGGCCGAAAGTGGGGGCATTCCGGTGGTTGGAGTTGTGGTGATGGTGGTGTTTCCAAGTTTGGAGGTAGGTTCCAGTTTGGGTTCTTATACTCGAATTTTGATTTAGAGTAGATGGTGAAGTTCTGATGGACGAGTTCGAGTTCGAAGTTGATCGTGGATGTGTGGGAAGCGTAGGCGATGGTCGAAGCCTCGCCGTGGATGGTGCAAGGTGCACGGTGCATATCTGGACTTGAGGAAGTGGGTTCAGTAGTGTTTTTTTTTTCCTTTGTACTCGAATTTTACACGAGTGGTTTCAGGTTTTTGCTCGAAGTCATTTGAAGATTGACTCGAAGTATTTGGAGGGGAAAACTCGAGTCAATTAGTTGTTACAGGTTTACCTTAAAAACCTATTAGTGTTTCAAATTTTAAAATGAAATTTTAAAATTTGAAAGCCAAATGTAAGAAAAGTTTTAAATCAAGTTTTTAAGCTTGGTTTCAATTCAGATCTGATATCTACTTTTTAAAATAAATAAGTTTTATAAAAATGGAATTTTTTTAAGAACTAAAAATTTGATAAAGTATTTTATAAAGTGGTTTTAAAATCTGAAAATAAAGATTTAAACAGGATTTTAAATCTAAGTTTAAAAATCTGGATTCAAAAATAAAATTGAAACCTAGTTTTGAAATAAAAGAAAGTTTTTAAATTTAAAATGTTTAAAACAACTTTGAATGTTAAGTATATTTTATATATGGTTTGAAATTTAAAAATGAATTTGTTTTTAAAATTCTTTTAAATTTCTTTTATAAAAATAATAATTTCTTTAACATGAGATTTTAAAAGAGTTTTTGAAATGTTTTTAAACTTTGTTAAAGTTAAAATTGTTTCCATTTTAAATCTTAAATTTTAAATGGAATTTAATAGTAAATTTAAAAGCAAATTGTTTTTTAAAATACTACGTTAATGATAATTAAATCATGAATAAGATTAAAGTTTATCTTAAAGTTAATTAGGCCTTAATGATTTATAGTTCATTAAATTATTAAGGTATTTAAGATGGGTCATTAGTTAATTTAATTAATTAATGATTTGGGTTAATCAATTAAGTAATTAGGGGTTTTATTAATTAATTAAAGGATTAAATAAGTTAATTAAGATTAATTAATTTGTAATTAAGAAATCATTAATTAGATAAGATTTGATTTTAAATTAATGATTTGAAATTTATTAATCGAGTAACTAAAAATTAATTAAGTTGTAGATTAACACTTAGTTAATTAAATAATTAGAGATTAATTGATGGGTTATTATAGATAAATTAATTTGCAATTAATAATGATTAATCTTAGTTATTTACTTTAGAGAAGTTATTAAATATTTGTTAATAGTTAATGAAGGTCATTAACTTAAGATTATTTAATAATTAATTAATGTGATTAATTTTAAAAATTAATTAGATTAATTAATTTAAGGTAATCATTTGAGAATTGTTTAAATTCAATTACTTAGTAGAAGTAATTAAGAAATTAATTACTAATTGTAATTAATTAAGTTTAAATTGGTTAGTTTAAGTTAATTAATTAAGTTTAATTAATTTAAGATAATCACTGGATAATTTACGAAGTAATTACTCAATGTAATTAATGAAGAATAATTACTTAGTGAAGTAATTAAGAAGATAATTACTGGATGTAATTAAATTGAAGGATAATTAGGTAATGGAAGAGATTTGGAGATTAATTAGTTTGTGTAATTCATATGATGAATAATTACTTAGTGGAAGTAATTAATAATTAATTACTTAGTGTAATTAATCAAGAATTGGTTAATAAAGTTATTTGAAGATAATTAAGAGATGTAATTAATTAAGGGTAATTAATTACTTAATGAGATTTATCTAGGATGATTAATAAATATGACTAATTAAAGATTAATTATTAAAGATAATTAATTAAGGAGTAATTAATTTATCTATTGAAATAATTAAATGTAGTTAATTACTGAATGTGATTAATCAAGAGTGATCAATCAATATAGTTTTATTGATGATTAATTACTTAAGTAATTAATTTAAATAGGGAAATTATAAATAAAAATAATTTGGGATCATTAATTAACATAAATAATGATGTAATTAAGGATTGATTAATTAATCAATAACAAGTAATCAATGAAGGAACTAATTAATGTAATTAATTAAGGATTAATGTAATTAATTATAGTTAATTAATTTATGAAGTAATTATAGGTTAATTACTGAATTTGGTTTAGGATAATTAATTTGTGAAATTAATTAAAGGCTAATTACTTGAGTGAAATTAAAAGCAAGATTTATAATGATGAAGTAATTAATTTAATTTATTTTAAATTAATTAGAGATGAGGTAATTAATTTAATTTATTTTAAACTAATTATAGAATGGTGATTAATAAATTATTGCTTATGAATGCTGATTGATATTGATTGCCCTGAATAGTTGAGATCTCAGATATGAGATAAGTGATGTTGTGTGATATGGATGATTTGGTTGCATTGTAATGATATTATGAATTATCCGTTTGAGATGATAATATGAATTATCTGTTTATGATGATAATGTTGATTATTTATTATGATATGTGAATTATTTATCTATATGTATATAGATAATAGAATTGAATTGTTTTAAATTTAAAACGACTTGGACCTAAAAGATAGCGTTTTGGATTTCGATGAGACTGGGATCGGGTTTCCATATTTGGATATCCGATTAACGATAGGTCGTGAATCTCAAGTAAAGATGAAGATTCAGAGTGCGAGGGTTATCGTCGTTAACTCTGAGGGTGATTTCAAAATGAGTGTAACGAGATAATGCCTTCGGTTTCGTTCGAACCCGAAACGAACTTGTATGGACTGAATGCTTTCAGAACATCGTCAGGTGGACGATGAACATTCTAAGGGATGTGTTCTCTAAAGGTAATTGTAGCCTCAAGCCTCATCAATCGGGAATGGCTAAAACAGGGGAGGTGCAGCAAGGCTAAGTGGGTCATGCCCAAGTAGGACGAGATTTACCCCTGTCTAGAAGTCCCTTTATATTCGGCTGTTTGGGGCAGTGGATTGCAACAACTACCGGAGTTGTCTTGTTCAAAACTGTTCAGTAAGGAATGGTTCCGGCTTTGTGTTGGAGGGGATTTAGGGTGGATCCTCGGTACGGTGATCTAGGCCACGTACTATGACGGGAGGTACCCCGGTAGCCCTGCCATTGTATGGAATCCAATCTCCAATAAGTGTCGTACGTTTTAGATGTGCCCAACTATGTTGGAACGTGAGATGTAAGCATTCCAGCTATTTCTGTATTTTACTTGAAAACCCTAGACACTATTATAATATCATCGGATTTCCTATCAAATGTTTTGGTTAGCGTAAGGTAAAAACTTTTCCATGTTTATGTGTGGGAAGTCTTACGTGATACCTTTGTTTTCAAAGGATTTTTAAAAGTTAAGCAACCTTAACCTGTTACTCACACCAGACCCATGTCTGACCTGGAGTTTATCTTCTGTTTTCTTAAACTCTTGGGTACTCAAATTTTTACGAGTAACCAAGGGATTCAGTTAGCTTTGATGAATTATGGAGGAGCAATGGAGCAGGAGGCTTCGACGTTAGATATATAGTTTCCGCTGTGTGTTCTCTGTGTTGGTATCTTTTTGTTGAGTTGTATTGAGTTGTAATAACTAGAAAGGTATTTATAAATGTCTAGTATGTGATGTATAAGCTGTGTAACTCTGATTGGTGTTATATATTATGTAATACTTATGTTATTAATATAATTTATTCGTTCTGCTGTTGAGATTCTAGTGTTGTTTCTTCTTTCTCTTCTTTCTTTTCTCTTTTCTATCCCTTTCTTTCTTAAAGATGATACGACTTTCTGTGGAGAAAAAGTCGGGTCGTCACACTTTTTTTTTACTTCTTCTTCTTCTTCCTTTTTCAAGCTTTTTATAAGCTTCTCTAATGGCTTCCATGCCTTAGAAAAATAATAAAAAAAATTAGAAAAATAAGAGTAAAGGAAAAATAAAGTATTCCACCTCAAAACCAAGTGCAAACTCCACCTTTTCACATTCACAACCCACGGCCAACCCCTCCTCACCTTCAAGCCATGAGCACCACCCTCCAAGGAGCATGGCCGAGCTCTACATAGCCTAGGCCGGGCACATCAAGAAGAAGGAAGGAGATCAGGAAGCTTTGGAGTGGGAAAAATAGAAGAAAGTGCTGCCGGAATCGATATGGGAACCTACGCAAAATATTGGTGGAGTGGAAAAAATTGTGAGTACTCAAATCTTAGTTTTATTTTGACAAAACTTAAGTTGATAGTACACATGTTAAATCAGAAATTAATATATTAAATATGTGTTGATATTGGATGATAACTTGGTTGATATTATGGTCGATTATATGTTTGTGATATGGATGATAACTTGGTTTGATAAATGATAAGTGAAATGGTTAGTGAGCATAGTTAATTAAATGAAATTAAATCCATATAAATGTGTGTATGGAAATTATTTAGCCCCTTAATGATTTCAAAATATCTAAAAAGAATAGAAATGATATTATAATAATATGATATTATAATATGAAATGAAATGATGAAATCATCATTTTAAATAAGTTAAAATAGTTTAAATATAATTTAAAACAAATTTGAAGTGTTTCGGACAAGTTCTGAAGCAATACACAAAATTGGTCAAAATAGAGCTCGTCGCGGAGCGGCAGTTCGTAAATTTTGCCCCGTAACTTCAAACTAACGTACAAAATGATTTATAAGTCGGATTTCTTCGCAATAAATACTTTGGTCCATAATAATAATAGTTTTCCAACGAAGAAAGAAAATCAAGATTTCATTAAGTAAATTTTGAAATATGTCCAAATCAATTTTCTAAAAACATCGCGGTTTTGCAATTCGAAATCCGAAAAGGGATTTCTATATAAATGATAATTTTAAAAGATTAAAAATATGAAATAAATTTGATAAATCTATTAAAATGAATTAAAAGATATTTGGAATGGAAAATATGAATTTTCAAATATTAAAAAAGTTTTCTAAATCAAATAAGCTTATATAACACTTTCTGTAGCACTTTTATGCTGCAAATTATATAACCTTTTGAATATGAGTTTAAACTTAAGATTTTTTCGAGAATCATTGTGAATGTTTTTAAAAGGAAAATTAAGAGTTTAAAATATAATTTTGAATCTTATAATCATTTCCAAAATAAAGCTAATAACTAAGTATGCGAAAATGACTAGTACATTTGTCCCACCTATGAGAAGATAAAACAAGATGTTTAACTAAGGTTAGGAATGGAGCAACCAGTGCCCTGAACTTACCTGGCCTATGTTTCTATTCTTAGGCGAGGGGTGAAATAGATCGAAAGGAAAGCCCGGATGCTCTAAAAGATCACATTTAAGTTTCTCTAAGATAAAAGAAAAGAAAAAAAATTCTTTGAATGTTAAGTTACCATTTAACATCTTTTATTATATGATTGGTACGAAGGAACCGGGATCTGATTTTGGTGACTCCTATCTCGAAAACCGGGATCGGATTTGAGTAATTCCTATCCGAAAATCACTTCAAAGTAATTTTCGAAACCCTATATGAACTCAACATCTTGGTATCGATGATTAGCACGAAGGAACGAGGATCGGATTTGGGTGATTCCTATCCAAAAACCCCTTCGAACTAATTTTCGAAATAAAACATATTAAAGACAAAGGTAGTTGAAGACATAGATCTTCATGATGTAGGATTAATTGTCATTAGTCCTTGAAGGTGAAATTTACCATATTTAAAGTAGCAGTAGTACTCTGTTATGAAAATCTTCGATTTGCAAGAATATGATTTGAAGTTAAGAAGGAAATCTTTGATTAAGATTTAATAAATGGTTTAGGATTCCCTATGTTAAAAGTTATAGCTTGAATGTAAGAAATCATTGATTAAGATTTAATGAATGATTTGGAAAGGTTTTCCTAAGTGAAAGAGGAAATGATTTGGAATTATTCCAAGATTTAAGAAAGGTTTAATAAGTCAAATTATCTAATAAATGTTGCTTAATGATTCCATATACACTTGAAAAGAAAATGGAATTAATTGAAAAGAATATTGTTTGCGCCAAAATTGGTCACAAACCCCAATATCGTGAAAGCACCAAACTATGAATATAGATCAACAATATTCAAACAGAAGTCGCAGATCTTAGCAAATATCAAACAGCAATTCAGAAATTACAATCAGAAACTCAAGATTTATAGTGGTTCGGCTATCTCCGGCCTACGTCCACTTCAAAGTTTTATCCTTTATTGATTATCCTTGCTGGTTACAGATGATTACAACGATTACAATAAAGTGACTTGAGTACAACAGCAATAGTAATGTGTAGAATTGAATCCGACAGAGTCTGGACATTGAATAGCCAAAAGTCCTTTTTTCTGTAGGCTTCAGGGGACTATTTATAAGCGTAGGAGGCTGATATCGCGCTCAAACTTCAGGAGACTTCTTCTGGCACGTGAGTGGGCCTACGCAACCGGTCCCACCAAATTTCGACTCGATCTGTGATCGATACGAAATGATCTCATATCCATCAAAAAATGATCCAATCGAGCTGACACTTGGCAGGATTGTCCTTTACCTTGTGTGCAAGCTACTGTCAAAATTTCGTTGCATTTGGATCAGCGGTTTAGGAGTTATGATCGATACAACCTCGTGTTCTTCGTAGGCTGTAGATCTCGAATCCATCATTTCGAATCGATTCGCTTCGTGTCGTTCACAAGCACGTGCTCGCTCGATGACGTGTTGGTAATTTCCAGGATCGATCCAACTTGTGCGCCAATTTGACCGAGTAACCCGCATCCAACTCTGAAGTTTCATTCGCGTCGACCGTTGATTCATATCCACTCACTTCAGTCCTTTCTCGAATCAATTATCAATTCACACCCGTTTGTTGAAGCCCTTGTTCATATCGATAAATGTTGGCACACTTCGTATCGATCGCTCATCGATACGAAATGAACTCAGTCGAGTACAATGGATGCGAACAAGGACTTCGGCACTACCGATTTGAACAACCACGAACTGGATGGATACGAACTATGCTTGCCTGCGACCGATGTGAACTGAACCAACCCCTGATCGATACGAAGCAATCCTACCATGTTGGATACGAACCGAAATCGACTCGACGCTGTCGTTTGGATCTATGCGGTGACCTTGATCGATTCAAACTCGAGGATACAAACTGGGGTTTGCTTCGATAGATACAAACCTGATGGATTCGAACTGCACCAAACTCGATGGATTCGAACAAACTGAGGCGATGCCATTCATGGATATGAACCTGATGGATTCGAATGGGACATCACCTCACCTTTTTAATGGATACGAACAACATATCCTTTTCACCTTGTATCGATCATATCTTTTTCATATGAACTCCGATTAACCTGAAATTTGAAATATAGCTTCTTATTGCTTTGATCATCATCTCCAATCGATTCCGTCCTGATCGAAGCCCGGCCAAATTTTAACGACATCGATTGCAGCCTTCTTTCCAATCGATCTCCAATCCTGATATCCATTCTTCCTTACCAATTTGTTGATATTCCAGCCTTGACCAAAAGGTGGGATAACATTTGCCCCCCAAAACATGCCTTGTAATAAGAAAGTGTGTTTTGAATAGTTTCGAATCCGATATCTGAAGTCCATATCCATATCATCAGAGTACATCATCCTTGACTGGTCCGAGTCGATGCCCAATTCCAAATCCAACAACCAAAGCCTTAGCCAATTCCGTATCCATTCGAACCCGACAACCGAGTCCTAATCCATCCTTATCCAATAGCCAATAACCGATCCGGGACCTCTTCGGTTCGATATCCAAATCCATAACCTCTTCGGGCTCTTGCCAAGCGCAATCCACACCTGACGACCGTGGTCCGGTGTTCCTGGACGTTGAGCTAAACTCTCTGGGTTTTTACCAAGCGCAATCCACACTTGACGACCGTGGTCCAGTGTCCCTGGGCATTATACAATGCCATGGCTTAAGTCCTATGTCGAATCCTAGTCTCTCTAGACCCTTGCCAAGCATAGTCCATACTCAGCAACCTGAAACAATAATCGATAATATGGGGCCTAAGTCCTAGGCCGAATCTTGGTTACTCCGGACCCTTGTTGAGCACAGTCCATACTCAACGACCTGAATAAGCAAATTCGCCACATGCGGACGAAGAGACTTACCCCTTTCCAGATATAATCCATACCTGACGACCATTTACCAAAAAACCAGGTAAAAATCCAATCAAAATCCAATCCAAAATCCAAATCAAACCAGAAAATCAGAAATCCAAACCAACATCCAAAACAGAAAACAATCATCCAAAGGAAAATCCAAACCAGAAAGCAAACAAAACCAGGAGTTCAAACCAAACTCCAAAACCAAACCAGAAAAATCAGTGTCCAATTCGAAAGCAAAAGACAAATTTCACAAACCATGGCAGCGTGGTCTATCATCATTCAGAGCATGCCTAGGGGCTATCTCCGTCCCCATACATGTGTAAATGACTTAGCCGTTTGCCATTAGCTTGCTACTTATTTCACATTAACCCGGTCAATTATAATCAATCGACCATCATTCCTGAGCCTCATATCATCGTTGCTCGAGGAAGGCGGTGGTTGCTCCTGCTCTACCGCTGCATTGCGAGTTTCGACATATTGTCACAAATGTGCATTCCTTACATGCTCCTCGATTATATCCTTCAAGTGCCTGCAGCCGTTGGTATCGTGCCCATCTAAATCATGGAAGAGGCATTGCCTTCCTGATGCCCTCTCCCGTTCAGAAGGATCTCTCCCAGCCGGCCTTCGATAGGGAAAGCGATTCTGGGTTTCCAGGTATATCCGCTCCAGCGTCTCGTTCAACCCTGTGTATGTGGAGAACTTTGGATCCTTCCATCGCTTCCTTTCTTTTCCAGAATCATCGTCCAACTTCTTTTTTCCTTTATCTTTATCTGAACCTCTGCTGGATGGTCGTCCACCCTTAATTGCATTCACTTCCTTCAACTTTAAATCTGCACATGCATCCTCTTGTCGAAGGAATCTCTCAGCTTCATGAAAGAATTCCCCGAGATCCAGTGGTGGGTCTCGTATTAAAGATAGCTTGAAATCCGAATCCTTCGTGACTCCTGACACTGCTGCCATTAAAACCATTGATGGATCCGGCTGATCCACCAAAGCAACTGCCGCATTAAATCGAGTTAGAAAAGCTCTAAGTGATTCATCCGTCCTTGCTTTACCGACGTTAGCATCATTACATTCTTAGGCCTCTTAATGTGAAGCCAAAATTGCCTTAGAAACCTATCCACTAGCTCCGTCCATGTTCTTATAGACCCTTCTTCCGATTGCCTAAACCACATCGCGGCTATATCTGTCAAATACGAGGGGAAACATCGGGCCATAACTTTCTCCGATGCCCCCAACACTTCCATGTGTCTAGTGTATCTCATCAGATGATCTGTCAAATCAGCCTTGCCATTGTATACTTCCACAGTAGGTAGCTTGAAATCGGGCGGATTTCGAGCCATACTGATTTCCCATGCAAACGGACTCTTGTTCACTCCTTCCAAATCTCTATTGGTCAGACCTCCATGCATAGTTTTCCTAATAATCTCAGCTAATCCAGCATTATCTGTCAAAGGTTTCCCCCCATGTCCCCGGGGGAATTCCAGTACATACTCCTCATGCGGTTCACCAACGTTAGCGCTAGCTCTAGCCCGTTGGGCTCCATCCAAGGGACTTCCAATGTCAGATCCTGTGGGCCTGCCCCCAAGCCTTTGTTGATTGCCATCTAGTCCTGTATTCTGTCCTCCATGGGGTTCCGTGACCCTGACTCCTTGTCCTGCACTTGCGGCCGCTGTAGTTGGTCCAAGGTTCTGTGTTCCTGCAGCTCTCATCTGTTCAAAGAAAGTCTACATCATTTCCTGTTGACTTTTCAACAATCTCTCTTGTAATGAATTGGCCATAGCCTCCATTTCATCCCTGGTTATGTTGATCGAAGATTGACCTTCCCTAGCTCCGGAGGATGCTTCTTGACTTCCTTCCTGTTGGCTTCTTTCAGCCCTCTGTCTTCTACTGGTTTGTCGAGTCATTATCTTTCAAATCTAAACTCTTTACTCTTTTCAAATATGAACTTCAATCCGATGTAGCGGGTACTAGTCGTTCTCAGTGAAAGCACCAAAGTGTTTGCGCCAAAATTGGTCGCAAACCCCAAATATTGTGAAAGCACCAAAATATGAATATAGATCAACAATATTCAAACACAAGTCGTAGATCTCAGCAAATATCAAACAGCAATTCAGAAATTACAATCAGAAACACAAGATTTATAGTGGTTCGGCTATCTCCGGCCTATGTCAACTTTAAAGTTTTATCCTTTATTGATTATCCTTGCTGGTTACAGATGATTACAGCGATTACAATGAAGTGATTTGAGTACAACAGTGATAGTAATGTGTAGAATTGAATCCGGTAGAGTCTGGACGTTGAATAGCCAAAAGTCCTTTTTTCTGTAGGCTTCAGGGGGCTATTTATAGACGTAGGAGGATGATATCGCACTCAAACTTCGGGAGACTTCTTCTGGCACGTGAGTGGGCCCACGCGACCGGTCCCACCAAGTTTCGAATCGATCTGTGATCGATACGAAATGATTTCGTATCCATCAAAAGATGATCCAATTGAGATGAAACTTGGCAGGATTGTCCTTTACCTTATATACAAGCTACTGTCAAAATTTCGTTGCATTTGGATCAGCGGTTTAGGAGATATGATCGATACAACCTCGTGTTCTTCGTAGACTGCAGATCTCGAATCCATCGTTTCGAATCCATCCGCTTCGTGTCGTTCACAAGCACATGCTCGCTCGATGACGTATTGCGAATTTCCAGGATCGATCCAACTTATGCGCCGATTTGACCGAGTTATCCGCATCCAACTCCGAAGTTTCATTCACGCCGACCGTTCATTCGTATCCACTCACTTCAGTCCTTCCTCGAATCAATTATCATTTCGCACCCGTTTGTTGAAGCCCGTGTTCATATCGATAAATGTTGGCACACTTCGTATCAATCGCTCATCGATACGAAATGAACTCACTCGAGTACGATGGATGCGAACAAGGACTCCGGCGCTACCGATTCGAACAACCATGAACTGGATGGATACGAACTATGCTTACCAGCAACCGATGCGAACTGAACCAGCCCCTGATCGATACGAAGCAATCCTACCATGTTGGATACGAACCGAAATCGACTCGATGCTGTCGTTTGGATCGATGCGGTGACCTTGATCAATTCAAACTCGGGGATATGAACCGGGGTTTGCTTCGATCGATACGAACCTGATGGATTCGAACTGCACCAAACTCGATGGATTCGAACGAACCAAGGGGATGCCATTCATGGATACGACCAGATGGATTAGAATGGGACATCACCTCACCTTTTTTGATGGATACGAACAACATATCCTTTTTACCTTGTATCGATCATATCTTCTTCATACGAACTTCGATTAACCTGAAATTTGAAATATAGCTTCTTCTTGCTTTGATCATCATCTCCAATCAATTCTGTCCTGATCGAAGCCCGACCAAATTTTAACGACATCGATTGCAGTCTTGTTTCCAATTGATCTCCAATCCTGATATCCATTCTTCCTTACCAATTTGTTGATATTCCAGCTTTGACCAAAAGATGGGATAACAAATATATCTAAGAAAGATATTTGATTTTAATAAAATATGAAGTAATTGATTGATGATTGATATCCACATATGGACTAAGCATCTTTTTATCGATAATTGGCTTTGAAGGAACCAGAGTAGGATTTGGATGATTCCTATCGAAAAATCACTTCGAACCAATATATACGTTCGAAAGTGAAGACATGTTGAAGATAATGATTATAGGAGACTGAGGATCTTCGTAGCATGATGACTGCTTGTTGACATGCTCTAGATCGCTCCCATTATAGAGTGATTTATAGCAATGGTCCCCTCGTTGTGGAGATTTTTTGGATTGCAAGGGCTACTCGCTATTAGTGGTAGTAGTAGAGTGCCTTCAGTTTCATTCAATCCCAGAACGAACTAGTATGGATGAATGTTTGACATTGCATTTCTGTGACACAACGTTTAACTTTTATAAATGTACATATGCTTGGTGGTGGAGAAGGCAACTACTCTTAGCTTAACACTCTTCTATGAGACATATGAGCTCAGAGGTGTATGCTTGTGGGAGTCAAATAGCGATCAAAGAAATGACATGTGGTATTCAAAGTGGAACTAGTTATGATCAAAGCGCGGTTTTGTATGAAAAGTGTGGCTTTGAAGAAATTGAGCGTAGCCTCACGAGCCTCACACCCCGGTTATGATGGGATTCTATGTGGTCAGATGTATACTCGCATTTTGAATAGTCATGATTTGGATTATCAGATGTTCTTAGCCCTAGGTACCAGATAAGCCTCATGGCAGGGATGCACGAAGTCCGAGTCCTTGGATGTTATTCACAGATTGTACCCACTTTTAGCCATTTGTGTCGTTGTATAACGGCGTTTGAGTCTTGGATGTAAGTCGTGGATAAAATTGATCTTTCCACTAGTTTCCTATTATGTTGGAAATACAATCCCAATACGAGATTTACGGTTTTGATTATAGTCCCAAAATAGCTGTAATGACTTGCAAACATTTCAGCTACCCCTTTCTGATATCATATATTCCGTTCGGTATATTCCGTTGACCTAGTCCGGATATATTACCTTAGATTTAGTCCAGATATTGATATCTTATTTGAATAAGTTTATGTGAAATTGTTTTTAAAAGAATGTCATTAAAAATAATATCAAGTATATTTTGGTATAAAGTGTTTTGGTTATCATAAGATAAAAATCCATCCGTGTTTATGTGTGAGCGTGGTCTTATGAGATACCCTTCTTTTCAAAGGTTTGATTGCATCGCCATGATCTATACATTTAAAATTTTGAGTATCTCATGCTGGTTTATAAAGCCTGATCCAGGTATTTTAATACGGGTCAGATCCGGGTATTTTTAATACTCGGGTCAGATCCGAGTAGTTTCAGGTTTAGTTGAAGACGGGTGGAGTTTCCAGAGGAGAGCTGGAGATCTTCATCATCGTATGGACATATTCTATTATGCACCACATCTATTGCATTTGTTTTGTTGTTTTCAGAATTTGTAAGGTTAGAAGTTATAATTGTCCAGGCTGAATCTTGGTTAGACTCTAATATTGTACTTTAAAATTTTCCACTGTAAAGATTATTACTGAAATAATATATGTTATTCCATTTGTGTGAGACTCTGTTTTGTCTTTATTTTGTTTCTACCCTTAATGATCCGCTTATTCGTGCAATTTGAGTTAGACATGTGTGGTTTATTGTCGATTCAAAAGGTATGGAAAAATGGGCCGTTACATTTGGTATCAAAGCTGAAGGTTATGCGAGAACCTTGGCTTTGGTAGGGTAAAGACTCATCAGAAATAGAGTTAGTAATATCCCAAGATGAGTAACTCATTAGAGATAGGGTTAGAACACCCTAGAATGAGTTTGAGTGTATTATATATGAGTGCGTATTTGTTAGCGACTAATAAATTGTTTTGTTTTGATTAATCTATCGAGTGATTTATGGATTCTGATCTGTGCCCGATCTCCGTTATTGATGAGGGTTCCTAAACATTTAAATAAGACGAACCGACACACTAATTTTGAAAAATTAGTAAATGAAATAATTTTACCTAGGATTATATTTTGAATATAAAGTTTATATTTTGAAATTTTTTATAGTTACAAATCAGGATTAGTGAAATTTGAATATGAACATCTTGTGATTAGAATTTCACTGTTTGACTATAAAGTGTTTCATAAAGATAAGTAAAAAATCTGATAAGGTAATATGATCTTTAATCTTATTCTAAAATAATAAATTAAGAAAGGATAATATTAAATTACTATCATAAATCGATCAATTGTTTGATTTAAAAGTTTAAATACAAATACCTTATGAATTAAGTTTCACGATTCGATTATAAGGTGTTTGATAATGAGATTTGTTTAAGGAATGAACATATAAGATAAAAATAATATAAGATAAATAATAGAAAATGATTGTGTAAAAGGAAAAATAATATAAAAGGAACGAGAATTTAAACTCGAGTAAAAGAATTGTGGAAATTTAAGTGAAGTTAATTAATATAAGATAAAATGAATTTACAAAAAAGGTTTTATAAAGTATTCTCTAAAGAATTTTGAAAATAGAAAAGGCATTTTTTGATAACTAATTCGATTGACTCGAAAATAAACTAAAAATAGGCAAAAGATGTGTTCGGATGGTAAAGCTTCTCTTAAGTATTACTCTTCTTGTTAAGAGGATATATGATACTATTCGTAGTACCTAGTTCCTTAGATTGTTTTGGAGTTACTCGATATATATAATTTTCTTAATTTAAAGAGGTAATGTGAATCATTGATTTGTAATCTTTATAAAAGTGTTTAAACCAAAGATAAATTGGGATCGCTAATTGATAAGATAAAAAAATTCTCGATGATTTTGGACAGTCGAAAATTTCCATTTTATTCCTAACTCTAAGTTAAGAAATTTATGAATTTTTTTTGTAAAAGATAGTGAAATACTTTGAGTAAATGAAATAATATAAGGATAATTTATAAATTGGATTTGTGAAAAAAAGATCTAAGAGTTAAGAGTATGAGGATTTAAATACGATGGTTTTGAAATTTGTTTTTCAAAGCTAGAAAATTAATAATAGTATTAAATAAGAAATAATTTTTATAACTTATGAATTTAGGATAATAGTAAATTACAACAAAGTCTAAATTTGTTAGACAAACGGATTTAAGTAAAACCAATTTGAAATTTTGGATTTGTATATACTCTTAGGATATAAAGGTGTATTATATGAATATAGATTTAAGTCATGAACTATTAAGTAAAATAATGACTCTTTAAAAAGGTAATTATAACCTAGAAAGTGTTTTATTAATGAATTCTAGCATAAATTAAGAATTTGGACTTAAGTCTTTAAAATATGATTTATTTACATAAGTTGTAAGGTTTGATAAACTTAAGTAATAGTTTTACGAAACGATTCATAAATAATATTATCGTTAAAGAAAATATACTAAAAAAATACGAATGTGAAAAATAAAGGATGTGAATAAAGAGAATTTGGTATAATAGAGAAAAAAAACAAGTAGGATTTAATACGTAATTTATACATAGATCATTTCACCATACAATTTGAATCTAAGATTCAAGTACGAAACTTAGAGGTGTTTACACTGGTCCGAAAAATGATTTATCACTCGATTCTTGACGATGGACAATGATGAGGGTTTGCGGTTAGGTACTTTAGTTTTCTATCATAGTTGAGAGCTATGCAAGGAAGGCAAAGTTTTCTAAGCAAAGAGCCTGATTAAAGTTCGCACTAAAGTATCGAGGGATCGATACTAGTTTAGAAATAAAATTGTATATTCGAATAGGAGATCGAATAAGATATTTCATACGGATGATCTGTGTATATTATATGGAATTAAGCTTAAAAATAAATGTTTTGGGTAAACTTTTGTTTTGGGTAATTTCGAGGACGAAATTCTTTTAAGTAAGGGAGAATGTAACAACCTAGAATTTGACCACTTTAAAATATACTATTTAAGTGATTTTAAATGTAAAATAAGTAAGGTTATATGATTCAAACAATATTAGATATGATTTAGAAAGAGAAGTATACACAAAAATAGTAACATTTGTCTATATCGACAAAAGCGACAAAATATTGATTTTAGAAAAGTAAGTTTCAATGGTTAAATAAATTATCTCAATTTATTTACATGTGTTATGTTTTTAAATAACATTATACAAATTTATTTTTAAATTTGGTTTATTTAAATAAATAGTTCAACTAAAATGTCAAAATGTGACCTTCAAACATTTTGTCAATTAAAAGTTGTCGCAGCGTCATCACACCTTTATTTTCTTATATATGAACATATATTCAAATAGTACTAGTATTAACTAATTCACTAATTAAGTTTACTTTTACTAAACATACTTAAAAAATTCTAGTATATAATTAACACAAACTAAGCATAAAAAGATAAAAAAAGTACAAAAGTCAAAAGGTAAAACATCAAATCAAAGAAACATAATTACTATGTTTTTTTACTTAATACTTAAGTGAGAATGACATAAAGTAATGATTTGAAATGTTATGTTAAGTGTTGAGAAAACAAAGTTGCTTAAAAAGTAAGTAAAGGGTATTTTAGTCTTTTTACAAAATATTATTTTAATCCAAAACCTTTTCTATAAATAAGCAACCACTTTCTCACTTTTCTTCACTTCTTCTTCTTCCTTTTTCAAGCTTTCTAAAAGCTTCTCTAATGGCTTCCATGCCTTAGGAAAATAATAAAAAATATTTGAAAAATAAAAGTAAAGGAAAAATAAAGCATTCCACCTCAAAACCAAGTGCAAACTCCACTTTTTCACCACCAGAACCTACGACCATCCCCTCCTCACCTTTAAGCCATGAGAACCACCCCCCAAGGAGCATGGCCGAGCTCTACATAGCCTAGGCCGAGCACATCAAGAAGAAGGAAGGAGATCAGGAAGCTTCGAAGCGAGAAAAATAAAAAGAAAGTGCTGCCGGAATCGATTCGGGAATCTACACAAAAGATCGGTGGAGTGGAACTAATTGTGAGTACTCAAATCTTAGTTTTATTTTAATAAAACTTAAGTTGATAATACACATGTTAAATTAGAAATTAATATGTTGAATATTGGTTGATATTAGATGATAACTTAGTTGATATTATGGTTGATTATATATATGTGATATGGATGATAACTTAGTTTGGTAAATGATAAGTGAATTGGTTAGTGAGCATAGTTAATTAAATGAAATTAAATCCATATAAATGTGTGTGTGTGAAAATTATTTAGTCTCTTAATGATTTCAAAATATCTAAAAAAAATTGAAAATGATATTATAATATGAAATGAAATGAAAAATGAGTTTGAAACGATGAAAATATTGTTTTAAATAATTTAACATAGTTTAAATATGGTTTAAAACAAATTTAAAGTATTTCGGACAAGCTCCAAAGCAATTCACAAAATTGGTTAAAATAGAGCTCGTCGCGTAGCGGTAATTCGTAAGTTTCGACCCATAACTTCAAACTAACGTAGAGAATGATTTATAAGTCGGATTTCTTCGAAGTAAAAATTCTTTGGTCCACAATAATGATATTTTTCCAACTAAGAAAGAAAATCAAGATTCCATTAAATATATTTTGAAATATGTCCAAAACAATTTTCTAAAAACATCGCGGTTTTGTAGTTCGGAATCCAAAAAGGGATTTCTTTATAAATGATATTTTTAAAAGATTAAAATATGAAATAAATTTGATAAATCTATTAAAATGATTTAAAAGACAATTGGAATGAAAAATATGAATTTTCAAATATTAAAAAAGTTGTTTAAATCAAATAAGATTATATAGCACTTTCTGCAGCACTTTAATGATGCGAATTCTATAACCGTTTGAATATGAGTTTAAACTTAACAATTTTTTCTAGAATCAATTACGAATGTTTTTAAAAGGAAAATTAAAAGTTTAAAAGATAATTTGGAATCTTGTAACCAATTCAAAATTAAAGCTAATAACCAAGTATGCGGAAAAGACTAGTACATTTGTCCCGCTTGTGAGATCTGGAAGGTAAACAAGGTGTTTAACTAAGGTTGGGGATGGAGCAATCATTGCCCAGAACTTATTTGGCCTATGTTTTCTCTTCTTAAGCAAGGGGTGAAATAGATCGAAAGGAAAGACCGGATTCTCTAAAAGATCACATTTTAGTTTTAAGATAAATGGAAAGAAACAAAATTCTTTGAATGTTAAGTAACCATTTAACATCTTTTATTCGATGATTGGTATGAAGGAACCAGGATCGGATTTGGGTGATTCCTATTTGAAAAACCGGGATTGGATTTGGGTGATTCCAATCCGAAAATTACTTCAAACTAATTTTCGAAACCCCATATGAACTTAACATCTTTTTTATCGATGATTAGCACGAAGGAAATGGGATCTGATTGGGGTGATTCCTATCCGAAAAACTGGGATCGGATTTGGGTGATTCCTATCCGAAAACCCCTTCAAAATAATTTTTGAAATAAAACATATTGAAGACAAAGATCTTCATGTTGTAGGATTTCTTGCCATTAGTCCCTGGAGGTAAAATTTACCATATTTAAAGTGGCAGTAGTATTCTGTTATGAAAATCTTCAATTTGTAAGAATATGATTTGAAGTTAACAAGGATATCTTTGATTAAGATTTAATAAATGGTTTGGAAATATTTTCCATAAGTTAAAAGTTATAGCTTGAATATAAGAAATCTTTGAATAATATTTAATGAATGATTTGAAAAGGTTTTCCTAAGTAAAAGAGAAAATGATTTGGAATTATTCCATAATTTAAGAAAGGTTTAATAAATCAAATGATTGATAAATGAGACTTAATGATTCCATATACTCTTACAAAAAAATGAAATTAATTGAAAAGATATATTTAAGAAATATATTTAATTTCAATAAAAGATGAAGAAATTGATTGATGATTGATATCCACATATGAACTAAACATCTTTTTATCGATCATTGGCTTCGAAGGAACCAAAATCAGATTTGGATGATTCCTATCTGAAAACCATTTCGATCCAATGTATACGTTCGAAAGTGAAGACATGTTGAAGATGTTGTTTATTGAAGATCAAGGATCTTCGTAGCGTGAGGACTGCTTGTTGACATGCTCTGGGTCGCACCCATTATATAGGTATTTATAGCAGTGGTCCCCTCCTTGTGGAGATTTTCCGGATTGCAATGAATACTCGCTACTAGTGGTAGTAGGAGAGTGCCTTCGGTTTCGTTCATTCCCATAACAAACTTGTATGGACGAATGTCTGACATTTCATTTCTGAGACACAACGTTTGACTTTTACAAATATGCATCTGCTTGGTGGCAGAGATGGTAACTTCTCTTAGCTTAACACCCTTCTCTAAGACATATGAGCTCATAGGTTGTATGCTTGTGGGAGTCAAACAGTGATAAAAAATGGCGGTGTGGCATTCAAAGTGGAACTCGTTATGATCAAAGCGTGATTTTGTATGAAAAGCGTGGCTTTGAAGAAATTGAGTGTAGCCTTGCGAGCCTCACACCTCGGTTATGATGGGATTCTATGTGGTCAGATGTATTCTCACATTTCAGATAGTAATGATTTAGGTTATAAAATGTTTTGAGTCCTAAGTACTAGATACATCTGGGCCTCATAGCAGGGATCGCGAAGTCCGAGTCCTTTGATGTTATTTACATATTATATCCACTTTTAGCCACTTGTGTTGTTGTATAACGATGTCTGAGTCTTGAATATAAGCCATGGATACAGATTGATCTTTCCACTAGTTTCCTATCATGTTGAAATCCAATCCCAATACGAGATTAACGGTTTTGATTGTAGTCCCAAAATAGATGTAATGACTTGCAAACATTTCAGCTGCCTCTTCTAGTATCATATATTCCATTTGGTATATTCTGTTGACCTAGTCCGAATTATTACCTTAGACTTAATCCAGATATTGATACCTTATTTGAAGAATTTTATGTGAAAGTGTATTCAAAAGAATGTCATTAAGAATAATATCAAGTATATTTTGGTATAAAGTGTTTCGGTTATCATAAGGTAAAAACCCGTCTGCATTTATGTGGGCATGGTCTTATGGGATACCCTTCTTTTCAAAGGTTTTGATAGCATCGTCGTGATCTATACATTTAAAATTTCGAGTATCTCACACTGGTTTTTCAAGCCTGATCCGGGTATTTTTAGTACTCCAGTCAGATCCGAGTGGTTTCAGGTTTAGTTTAAGACGGTTAGAGTTTCCAGAGGAGAGCTGGAGTTCTTCACCATCGTATGGACGTATTATATTATCCACTACATCTATTGCATTTTTTTGTTGTTTTCAACATTTGTAAGGACGAAAGTTTATAAAAGTTTGCGCTGAATCTAGGTTAGACTCTAATATTGTACTTCAAAATTTTATGCTGTAAAGATTATTATTGAAATAATATATGTTATTTCATTCGTGTGAGATTTTGTTCTGCCTTTATTTTCTTTTTACCCTTATTGATTCGCTTATTCATGCAATTTGATTTGGACATGTGTGGTTTATTATCGATTCAAAAGGGATGGAAAAATGGGCCGTTACATAAATCATTCTTCACCCGTATAGGAACCATTGACCTACATAGATTTAGTTCTACTAATCTTTTCAAGTTATAAATTAGTTATGCCCAATTACTAATATATAATCTTCGTAGTAGGATAGTAAAAGATAAATACAATTATAGGAGGTCTTTCTTTTGTTTCAGTGCACACCTATTTTCGAATCAGTTTTGTAATTTAAAAGTTAATATACATCTTTGATGGCCTGATAATAAAGATGTACTGAGTATGCAACAATGTTCCTGTCAGGTTCTATATCTTTGATCTACCATTATTATTATCCTTAAACAAACATGTATACCATATCAGGTCATTAAAAATAACATTGAAGGTAGACTTACTTTTTATACCTTACGTTCTTATCTGCTAGTATATTTTCTTATTCTACTTTTAAATATCATTAATATATGTATATCATTTATACATAATTCAGCCTTCCAAATTATATAATAAACACAAAAAATATGTACTAATCATGCGATCTACATGTCTAATATTCAAATTTTATACATGGTTCAAATTTGACTGCATGTCCATTATTTCTTTTTCAAGCCAACTATTTGGATACAATTTTGTGATACAAATGACGACAAACAAGATCCGGACCATTAGAACTTTTGTCTTTATATGGAAGGTGGAACTCAAGTGGCAATCAATGGCAAAGATCCATTGTGTTACCAATTGTGTTACCAAATTGTGTTCAAATAAACTTTTCCTTTCTATTTTTATATTGTTTATATGAATACAATATATTCACCAAGTCCGTGGTGCGGCGTAGTGGAAAGGAGGCTTGGATTTTGGTAAAAAGACCTGGTTCGATTTCTACCATGCGCTTCCCTTCCTATATAAATTTACCCGGGGGTATGGTGGCTTGGATCAGTGGACGACTCTACTATACACTCCTCGGGAGTTTACCAGCCCACTGGGTTCTCCTGGTTTTTTAATATATATGTATATGTATGTGTGTATGTATGTATATATGTATATATGTTCACCAAATCTATGTGCGAAGCATGAATTTGCACTAGTATACTTTAAAAGTGGAAATAATTTATTATAAAAAAAACCATTTTTCTATACCTAATTGGATATATGCATGTACATACATATAGCAATGAAAGAACATGGATGTATCCTATTGTTCCTAGTATTTGTTACTTTCACATCACTGGATATAACGATTATCTCATTAATAATTTTCGAAGAATAGCATTTCAATATATTAAAAATATATCATACTTTTTAAAAGAAATAAGAGAAAAACTTGATAATGATTACTTATTTTAGTAAACATGGAGATGTTGCTAAACTTTATAAAAGCCACTTCTAGTGTTTTTTTTCCTAATTTGATACATTTGTTGTGATCAATATGTGATATGTCAAAAAGAATTACATAAATCAGTCTAGTTTGAATTTGGTTTTTGAAAATGCATTGATAGTTTAAAGGATCAACAGTTCAACAGTTACAATTGATAATAACTTGTACACATTAACACTTCATGATATGCAAAGCTTATTCTCGTGTGCTGCACTTTTTATTTATTTATTTATTTATTTATTTTCAAGATATGAAAAGCTTATTCTCATCTACTACACTTTTTATTTATTTATTTATTTTTAGACCATAAAATAAGGATAGTTCGGAATCACTATAATTAACATGTGGTATAAGCCATATAAAGAGTCAAAAGCAGCAACATTGAGGGCAGTGGAATTCATGATTGGATGGTTAGTAAACAACAAAGACTATTTTGTAATCATATGTTCATTGCACACAATAGTCTTTACAACCATATTCAAGTTTCGGTAATACTATATACAAAACCGTTTTTTGTTTCATTCATTACAACTTTAAAACTGAAAGGTACGAACCCTCCCTGTCTCGATGACCCATTTGTCAATTTCATACTGCAAAGTACAAACCCAAGTAGTCTCGGTTATTCTTTAACTCAGTTTATTCTGTAAGGTACATCCCTAGGAAGTCACCGTCCTTTTAAATTTATGCTATAACATACAACCCTAGGCAGTATCATTACCTTTTCTCTATACTACAAAGTACAACCCTAAGAAATTTCGGTTCTTAAAGTTATATACTGCAAAGTACATCCTAAGCACTTTCTCTATCATTTTCTCAAGCTTGAACACTATAAATGTTACATTGGTTCTCGCAAAAGCATATATCCCGCTAGGATGTCCAACATCCCTCTGAAAGTCAAATGTCGAACTCTACCCCTTAAAGTAGTTACATTCAAGTGAGTGTCCCCACTTCGCATCAATAGCTCTTCCGAACTCACATAATTTGTAGGTTTTTACTTATTCATTTGTTAGTTATCTTCAACTTTCCAAACTTTACTTATTATTAGGTTTCGGTTTTTCCAAATTTTACCTAGCATTGGTTTCAACTTTAGCTATTCTTTTAGCTTCTTTAGGCTCCCAACCTACCTTTGGCTATCTTAAAGCCTTGGAACTCTTTCGCAATGCATCGAGCTGTAGAAAACTCTAAGTACTACCTTAGGCCATCTTAACCCATGGATCTTGGTATTATCTTCCTTCTGAAAGCTAATAGATCTTGGTATAGATACTCCTCAAAAGTCAATGGGTCTCGAGTATCAAATCACTATGGTCGGGTTTCATCCTAGGGAGATTTGTATATTTTCTTTCGCTAGGGACACCTTCGACAATACTCTTAATTCGACTGGTATCTCCCTTTGATACACGTAATAAATTGTGATGACCCGCTCCCATCGACACACTAATTCAAAGCCTATAGTGACTTTCGAACTCACATCAGCGCTAAGAAGTACGAGCTATCGAGGTTTTTCGAAACATTACAAAGACTAAGAATATACAGATATGATCTAAGACATTCTACACTTTCAGATCTCACAGCGGAAGGCAATAAAATATAAATACAAAAAATAACCATCTTAGAAAATCACAATCTCAAAACCATATGTTGTCATAAACCAATGTACACATAAATACAATTAATGGTCTGAAAGTACTAGTATGATAAATAGTTACATAGAAAGTAATAGAAAATAAATAGCAACTCTCATGCCAAGCTTGCCTCTCCACGTACCAATCTCTAGGCTTATCACCTGCTGCCTTATCCTCCTGTGATGATGAAAAAGAAAGCAAAGAAGTGAATTTGACAAAATTCTGATGAATGTGTTACATCATTAACATATGGTGATCACATGCAATCGATTTCACTAGTACTCTATGTGACCTAAGGTATCCTACTAGCATCTGTAATAACTATTTTCATTTATTTAAGGAGGAAAGTTTTAAACACACTTACACTAACATCCCGTGAAGACATATACTTAAGGTCAAACAATTAATCGAAAATAAATAAAACTAGGATCAGCCAATAACTGCTATAGCTATCTTTATATAGGATTACCTACAATTTCAATCTTGGGACTATGTTTCCCAACCTATGGTTACACGTATTATATTTATACATTGAGGCGGAGCTCGCAAAGCCAACTCGTGCCAAAAGCATCTCAAGATCGTTGCATCCATGTCCACCTCTTAATGGTAATGTAACACCTCTTATTACACCGCGCTGAGTTCCATCAACAACACGGTATCACGTTGCATTTGTAAATACCAAGGAACTTGCGTTAGCGCCGAGCCACACACTTCCCCAAGCATCATCGTTGATGTTGCACATTCAACGTAGAAACTCTTGTGAGTGCAATTTGCATTAAAATCACCCTAGTCGATTATCAACCATGCTGGATAAATAGCATTTACCCAGTCCCGTAAAGTCCAAGCATCACCGACATATGGAACTAATTTTCCTACTTATACAAACATCCATATATATATATATATAATATACATATATGTTATAATTTAGTTTATAACTTAGGCCTTACGTCGAGGTTTAGGTCATGCCCAGAATGTAGTAACTGATAGACCGTGGCACTGGAGTGGTCGACCGCTTGCTGTTGACAGGTCATCATTGTTTACTGTATAGCTTTAATTGCCGATTACCATTTTTTGTTAATCATTATCATTCCCAAATAGATTTCACTAAACTTAATTACAGTTTGGCATATAGTGAACCCATGTTTACAAATTTACAATTTAGAACCGTCCAAACTTCATACATAGTATATTCAATTGCAGAAATCAATTTAACCTAGGCCGGACATTAATAGGGTTATCGATTCATATTTAATTTGACCAAAAAGGTATATTCAACATGAATCAATTCTTATCTAGAAGATTTAGATTTACCAGATCTAGATTAAAAGAAAGGAACCATACTCATAATCATTGTCAAATTCCTAATCTAAATAAACAGAGTTTCCAACTCAGTTTAAAACAAATTTTAGATCAAATAGGGTGCAATAAAATTAATTACATGTAAATCTTCTTACTAGTTATAAACCCACTCAGATGAAAAAGCTATCCCCTCCATAATACGCTTAGAATCTTGTTCGGTTGTTCTAGATCTCCTTTTGATTTGTTTTGATTTAATTTCTTCTTCAATTTCTCTAATTTTTAATTTGGTTTGAAGAAATTTATTCTGAGGGGAAAGAGATTTCATATTTCAAAGAGATAGAGTTTGGACGTACAGTAAGTAAACTAGGATTTTGACAACTGGCCTAGGGTCATATCCATAGAGGTAGAAACTAATATCAACAGTCAGATTCAGTATCATCAAATCTGGGCCATTCGTCCGCTCTAAACCCTAGCTATATAACACCGACTGATCGACCTCTTAGATTGGAGCAGTCGACCGCCAGGAGCTGAACATTCCAATCTCGGCTATCGACTGGTGGGTTTCCTTAAATAAAAATATTTATTTCCTCTTTTGATTATTTAATTATTATTTTCTGCAAGTTTTAAAATGTTAATAACATCTTCATACTAGCTCCGATTTCAAAACATTATACATGAAAATTGTTAAAAAAAATCTACGAACGCCATGGTGCAAGTTACATAGCCAAATTTCAGCCTTTATGAAAAGCTCATTTTTGTCCTTATTATATTAAATCCAATTCTCTTTTTTAAATTTTCTATTATTTTTAGGGTGTTATATTCTCCCCATTGAGAGGATTTTGTTCCTGAAATATCCAAGGATGGAAAAATGTAACTTTTACATGCAGAAAACAATTATTACAACCATCTACCCATCTTGGCAACCATTGTCCTTGGCTAAAATTCTAATGAAATGTGTTCATATAGCTATGCAATGTATATGAACCTACACTAACGCAAAAATTAAGAAGTCTCCTGATCTAGTCGACCTCTTGAAATGCAAGTGCTTATGCCATATATCCAAACTGCATGCAACATCCTATGAAAATATACTGGCAATCCAACATGTATGTGCAACTATGCAATCCATATGTAACAACCATATGCATATAACTCTGTAAAACATTTAACTGAAATTGTGAGTGTATGCCAACTGAAGAATATATTTTGCCTACATGTGCAAAGATTGATTTAATAAATTCATTCATTAGCATCCATCGTCCAAAATATGTCTTATTTATACATTCACAACCATTCTTAACATCTAATTGTCCTTACCTATGGTGTATACAAAGATAGAACCTAAACATAAAAGTAGTTTATATTTATTTAACTACAATGGGAAAGTACCAGAAAAGGGATCTACACAGATAACTCGGATCTTCTCCTCAGGCTCCCATGTACTCTCCGCCGCATCGTCTCTCCACTAGACCTTAACAAGCTTGATAACTTTATTGTAGAGTCGCTTTGTACCATGCCCAAGAATACGAGTGGGTGTACAATGAACAAGTGACTCCCCCTCTACTTTCACCTCCTCTAGCTGACTCGGCTCGACTATAATTGATGTATCATGTAGTCATTTTTGCAAGTGTGACACATGGAAAATTTCATGTACTCCCGCTAACTTTTCAGGAAGTTTCACCCTATAAGCCAACTTTCTAACTCTACCGGTGATAAAAAAGGCCCTACAAACCTCGGTGCTAGATTTTTTGGACTACCAAATCTCATGACATGCGGTGAGACCTTTATAAAAAACATGTTACCCACTGCGAACTCCAACTCCGTGCATCTTCTATCAACATAAGACTTCTGTCTATCCCGTGCAGTTTCCATCCTTCTATGAATAAGGTCTACCTTCTTTGATGTCTCCCTCACCATATCTGGTTCGAGAATAATACTATTTATAGTGTCCCATTAACAAGATAGTAACTAATAAGGCCTCTCATATAACGCCTCAAATGAGACCATCCTAATACTCGCTTGATAGTTTTCATTATAGGAAACTCCACTAGTGGCAAGTGATCCCACAACATCCTCCGAAATCTAAGATACACATCTGAAGTTAGTCCTTCAACACTCGGTTCATCCTCTTCATCTGTCTGTCCGTCTATGGGTGATACGCGGTACTCAAACTCAAATTTGTATCTAACGCCTCCTAAAGACTCCTCCAAAACACACCGATGAAAAGTGGATCTCAATCGCTCATGATGCTAGGAGGAACTCTATGTAACCTAACTATATCCCTCACATATGGCGTCACCAAAGACAAAGAGTACTCCTACTTCTAAATGGAAAAAATAAGCGCATTTGGTCAGTCAGCCAACTACGACCCAAATACTCTCATTCACTCTCATACTTCTATGTAATCCATCGATGAAATCCATATAAATACTCTCCCACTTCGACTATAGAATATCTAATAGCTGCAACAATCCTCCCTGCTTCTTCAACTCTACCTTTACCCTCTGGTAAGTCATACATATAGCCATATACTCTATCACATTCCTCTTCATACAAGGCCAGTAAAAGACTCACTTCATGTTATGATACATTTTGTCCCCATTAGGATGAATGGTCATCCTGGAACGATGAGGCTAGAGTGTAACATGTTAATCAAATCCATAATGAGAGGAACACATAATATACCATTTCTCTATAACCACCGCTTCGAGTCAATGGTATAACACCTCAAATGACTCGACTTCTCTCCTCTACCAAGCCTCTTAAAAATATCAAATGCTCCTCATCTTACTTTTGACTTGACCCAATATGGTCCATGAGTGTAGGCTGCACATCCAAAGATGCTAACAATCCCGGAGAGATGTCTGATGATGGTCGAAAATGGAATGTAGAAATAAATTTGAAGTGCTTCCACTCTAAAAACATAAGACTCAATACCGCGTTTTTCCTACTCAAGGCATCAACGATAATATTGCCTTTATGTGGAGTATAGGAGATATCAAAATCATTTTATGCCAAAAATCCATCCACATTAGCTGCCTTAAATTCAGATCCTTTTGGAAGAACAAATACTTAAGAGACTTATGATCCGTATACAATTCAAATTGCTCTCCTACTAGATATTGTCTCTATGACTTAAGTGACAATACAATAGCTGCCAACTCAAGATCATGGGTAGATAGTTTCTTTGATGTACCTTCAACTGTCGACTTGCATAGCTCATCACTCACCCTTCTTGCATCAAAAATGTGCCCAATCCCATACCATAAGCATCGGTACACTATGAACGCCTTCGTGCCATCGGGTAATACTAAATAGGTGCACTAGTCGATGCCACCTTCAATTTGATAAAAGCATCCAAACACTTAGCGTCTCGTGAGAAAACCAAATTCTTCTTGGTGAAGAGGGTTAAAGGAGTAGAGATTTTAGCAAAGTTCTTAATGAACTTCCTATAGTGGCCTACAAACCTAGGAAACTCCTCACATTTGCGGCATTCTTTGGCACATGCCAATCCTACATTACAGCAACTTTACGGGATCGACTGCCAGCCCACTTTCAAAGACAACATATCCCAAAAAGCATACTTCCTTACACTTAAAATGACATTTGGAAAATTTTGCCTTCGACTTATGCATATGGCTATACAGTCAAAGCCCCATAAAATCCCCACTATAGCACATAACACTCTATAACCGCTGTGCTATTTTAGTTTAATGCTATGAAACAATAGATCCGCTTTACGCCCCACTATTTTCTGTTATACCCGCTAAATCAATGCTTTTTAGCATCTGCCTTAGCAACATCAATATACAAAAGTTGATTTAAGTGGTTTTCTTTTAAATTAAATCAACAAAATTAGGTTAAAGATTTAATTTTAAGGAATACATGCTCAGTATGAGTTAGAAATCTATTATAGCCATCAAATCTAGTCTGCATAATTCATGATATTCTTCAATATTGTTATATAAGATTTAAAATTAATTCGTTTTCCTACACAAATTATGTGTGAATGAGAATAGATTAAGTATACATCTTTAGTTTTATATATAATGAATCTTTTTGCACCTTCGCTATTTTTTGCTATATCCTCGTTATAACTTTTCTCACCTCTAATGTTATAGGACTGCCAAGCGCTTTAACTACATAAGTGTCACAGGATGCATTGAACACTTTTTCTAAATGCAACCTGTGCCCCTCCTTGCTTTTCGAATCGACTAATATGTCATCCTCAAATATCACCATGAACTTATTAAGCAACCCTTTAAAAACTCAACACATTACATCAAAAACTCGGCGAATGAATTAATAAGTCCGAAGGACATAACTAACCAATCATATAGTCCGTCGGGTGTATGAAAAGCAATCTTCTAAATACAACCTTAAACCACACGCAACTAGTGGATTTTGATAGCTAAGTGAAGCTGAGAGAACACCTTCGCTCCAAATAACCGATCAAAGAGATCGTCTATGCATGGAACTAGTAATGATTCTTCTTTGTCAGTTTATTTAGCTCACGATAGTTGACCCAAGGTCATAGAAAACTATCTATCTTGGTAGTAAAGGCAACTTGTGCTTCCATTCTAAAATACTCCTCCTAATAAAGCCTTTTTTCAATAGTCCATTCACTTGCTTATTCAACTTGGGTCTCTCCTTAAGAGCTATATGCCTTAAGGGAAAGGCAATAGGTCTGGCGTCCTTCATAAGATAAATCTGGAACTTGATCTCTCTAAGGTAAACAATGGTAATGTAATGACCAGCGTTTCTTACACCTAAAGATGACACTTAATACATTCTCAGTATTCATGTGCTGATCATTTAAGTATCCAAAAAACAGGTCGTTTGGGGTGAAAGAAAGAAAAGAAAATAGAATCTCACAAAATGTGACGAGTAATATTTAATATGAACAAGTCTTTATAAAAAGAAATCATCTTTATTATACACGACATTAGAGTGCATTAACCTGTTATTAGCTAGATAGTCATAACGCCATGTCCTTACAATTTGATAAATACAGTAGATAGATATCAAGAACAACTAAACAACAGAAGAATATAAGATATGTGATTACGTCTTGGAGAATCTAGCTAAATCTAGAAAATATGCCTGGGCTAATCCGAGCATTATAGGAAAAGAATGCCCGGGTCAGTCTGGTAAAACCAACATGAGAAACTAAAATCACAAGGAATTTTATTTATTTTACTTGTAAAACCCTTTAAAATCAAAGGTATCTCGTAAGGCCACGTCGCACATAAATAGGGATTTGTTTTTATGTGACAACCAGGTATTTTCAACCATTCGCATCCATTATAAGTGTATAGGTAGACACTCATGCCAGAATTGAATTTCTCAAAATACCGCGTTGTAAATAAAAATTTGGCATATCTCAGAATATACAGTAAATAATAATCACAGATCACAGACACAGAGTATTTAATAATGCAGCGGAAGTAAAAGAAATAGTAGTTCATGAAGCTATTATATAAATATATCAGAGTTAAATAAAATACAACAGAAGAAATAAAGTACAACAGAAGCCTCAAGATGATAACCGAGTACAAGCTGAATAGACAACAGAACTGGAATAGATAAAACTAGATAAGCAGATAATCTCCAGCGATTCCAATCTCCAGAAAGTGGAATCCAAATCTGTGAATAACTCAGGCTGACCCGAGCGTAAATAAAAATACAAACACTCGAGTCAGGACAATATATACTTATATAATGTAAACCAACTCAAGTGAACTGTAATAAGGTACAAGTAACTTAAAAGATGCCTGAGACCGCCCATCCTCTAAGGATCCGTTAAACTATTCACTATGTAGTAATATTGCGCTATTATAATAATATCTACAATAAAATAAACTTACTTTTAAATAGCGTTCCAGGCTACCCATATCACCCTTCACACATAATAGTCACAGCAGTCCATCCAATATCATGACATCCCCACACCGGGTGACTGTCAGAGGATACCACACGGGCTACGGGAGAAAAACAAACCCGTAGTAAAGGCTCGGTATGGTAGGTGACACGGCACACAAGGTAATGCCACGGTAGATATACCAATTACGCACACGGGCTGGTGATAACGCAACAGCCACATACGCCCAGCTCGGAACACACTCCTATATAAAAATCGGAGGATGGCTGTCTAATCAATCACAAGTAGGAGTATAGTATCGAAGGAATGTGTCCGATCGGAGGAATGACCTCACTTGGCCCGAGATCGCTCCTGTTTTAGCCACCTTATGCCAACTCACGGGAGTTGGGTTCACGTAATATACCTCAAGAACGTCGCCACCATCCTACTTCATTCTGGAATCTCCACCGCGTACACAGTTGTTAAATGGTTTTCGGTATCGATAGAGAGTATGCCAGATATCCGATCCCTGTCTCTTTAACAACCAATCGTTATTATAACCCATGGTTATAATTTTAAAATCTAATATTTTATACTTCAAAATAGAATATCATTTCAAATCCAAATCTGACGCAGCGGATAATTAACAACACGATATGAATCGATGAAAGTGGCAATCGATGGATTGAAGATACTGAAAGGCCCAAATTCGTTGATCACAAAGATACCGAATTCTAGCTATCTTCGACACGTTGATCGCGCACGATACCGTGAAGGAAGATCTTCAATTCTTCAAGCGTTGATCAAGCGCACTTGATTCCGCGAATCGGCTTCAACAATCGTTGATTCGAGCGCACTCGAATAACCGAAAGCGGAGATAGGAGATTACACTCAACTACCAATTTAGAATGAAAGCACACAACAATCAAACAAGAATTTTATTCAAAAATCAACTACTCTGAAATGTACAACTCACTCCTTATTTATAGTGTTTCTCAACCTGAGCCTTAAGTCGTTTCCGACTCATCACTCCCCTACGACTCACGACTCATCTTAAGTCGTGTGAGACTTAACAATAGTGACTCAAATACACAACTCATGCTACAACACTTAGGTCGTGTAGGACCTAACGACGTACGACTCAAAGAAAAAAAAACAAATTACAACACACGTACACACCGACTTAAAGTAATTACAACACAAACCTACGTTACAACGCACCCGACCTAAGCATACAACGACTCAGCTCTCGCGACTTAGCATAACACGGCTTACGACTTAACTGTGTTGTTAGCTCGTGTGCGACTTAAGCTCCCAAGCTCCCTGCTCCCTGCGGCATATCTCCTCAAACGACTTAACTAGGTCGTGCCCTTCCTCCGACTCAAAGCCTTTAATAGCTGGAACTTTCCCCTGCTTCATGATAAGTCGTGGACGTCTTATAGATGAGTCGTTGGGTCGTGTACAACTCATCAAACTCGAATAACTCAAGCTCCCGTTAAGTCGTAACCCTGTCCCCTTAGCTTTGTTAAGTCGTGGATGACTTAAACCCGCCTCCTTAGGTCGTGGACGACTCAAGCCCTCCTTAAGTCGTGTACGACTTACTCCTTTGGCCTGAGCTGCATCATCCTCCCCTGGTTGAGAAAACCTGGTTGAGAAAAATTCGCCCTCGAATTTATAAACTCTTCCGTAACAGATTGTTCATCTCCATAATATGGCACAAGATGCTTAACATTGAACACGTCAGAAGTGTACACATCCTCTGGCAGCTTCAACTTATAAGTATTTTCATTGATCCGTTTCACAATTTCTACAGGACCAATTTTTCTGGCTTTCAACTTGTTATAAGCGCCTACTGGAAAACGATCCTTCGTTAACACAGCATATACCGTATATCCTTCATTAAATTCAACACTTCTTCGTTTCAAATCTGCAACTCTCTTATATTTCTCATTTGACTTTTCCAATCATTCCTGAACGATTCTCTAACATTTCGTCAAACTTTCAACAAAATCAGTAGCTCTTTTAACCGTCCCCTTCGGTTGTGGTACTATGCCAAATCCAATGGTCCCCTTGGCAAACTTGCATATACGATCTGAAATGGACTGAATCCTGTGCTACGATTCACTACATGATTATGTGCAAACTCTGCCTGGCATAACTTCATGTCCCAACTCTTCAGATTATCCTGTACAAGATATCGCAACAGATTTCCCAGCGATCTGTTAACAACTTCTGTCTGTCCATCTGTTTGCGGATGATAAGCGCTACTGAATTTCAGCTTCGTTCCAACCATCTTCCACAAACTTAGCCAAAAATGACTTAAAAATCTGGTATCTCCGTCTGAAACAATAGACTCCGGCAACCCATGTAAACGATAGATTTCTTTAAAGAACAACTGAGCAACACGAACAGCATCCGCCGTCTTCTTACAAGCAATAAAATGCGCCATTTTCGAAAACCTGTCCACCACAACAAATATAGAATCATTCCCCCTTTGAGTTCTCGGCAAACCCAAAACGAAATCCATGCTGATATCAACCCATGGTTTAGTCGGTACAGGTAACGGCATATACAATCCTGCATTTGTCGCTGTTCCCTTCGAAACCTGACATATATGACATCTCTCCACAAACCTTTCAACCTCTTTCCTCATCGACGGCCAAAAGTAAGATTGAGAAATCAAATGCAATGTACGATCACGTCCCACATGTCCTTCCTCGTGCAATTCCTTGATAATCTTCATTCTCAAACTGCTATCTGGAATACATAATCGATTTCCTTTAAACAAGAATCCATCAACCAACATAAATTCATCAGTATCCCCATCCTTAACTTTCTCAACGAACTTTGCAAAGTAAGGATCCTCCTCAAACAA
Source organism: Allium cepa (assembly GCA_030765085.1). NCBI lineage: Eukaryota > Viridiplantae > Streptophyta > Magnoliopsida > Asparagales > Amaryllidaceae > Allium > Allium cepa. The sequence continues at coordinate 270,918,092 of CM060929.1, forward strand.
TTCTGGCAATAATTCAAACCCCGTTACTTCAACCTTCAACGTTGTCAACAAATGACTCCTCCTACTCAAAGCATCAGCTACACGATTTGTTACCCTAGATTTGTGCTTCACAACAAAAGTAAACTGCTGTAAATAGGCAATCCACGATGCATGTCTCGCAGAAATCTTATCCTGTCCTTGCAAATGCTTCAACGCTTCATGGTCTGTGTAAAGAACAAACTCCTTATGGAACAGATAGTGTCTCCAATGTTTCACTGCTTGCACCACAGCATAAAACTCCACATCATACGTACTATATCTCATCTTTGCCCCTGATAACTTCTCACTAAAGTATGCAATAGGACGTCCCTTCTGACTCAACAACCCTCCAATCCCAACCTTAGAAGCACCAGTGTGTAACTCAAATAACAACTGAAAGTCTGGTAATACAAGAATTGGTGCTGTCGTCAAAAGTTCTTTGATTCGTTCAAAAGCAAACCCTGCCTCCTCCGACCAAGAAAACTTTTTCCCTTTCATACAATCAGTAACTGGTGCCATCACACTACTGAAGTGTGGAATGAATCTTCGGTAGAATGATGCCAATCCATGAAAACTTCTAACTTCAGTGATAGTCCTTGGTTGTGGCCAATTTCTGACTGCTTCAACTTTACTCTGATCCCCTGAATACCCTTCTCAGATACAACATATCCCAAGAATAAAACACTTCGAGTCATGAACACACATTTCTTCGTAGCTGCATAAAATTGTTCCTCACGAAGAATAATTAACACCTTTCTCAAATGTTCTACATGTTCCTCTGTACTCGCACTATAAATCAGAATATCATCAAAGTAAACAACAACAAACTTCCCAATGTACGGTCTGAAAATTTGATTCATCACCCTCATAAATGTACTTGGTGCATTTAATAGACCAAACGGCATAACCAACCATTCATATAAACCTTCTCTCGTCTTGAATGCGGTCTTCCATTCGTCTCCTGGTCTAATTCGAATCTGATGATAACCACTCTTCAAATCAATCTTCGAAAAAATAGTAGCCCCACTCAACTGATCTAGCAAATCATCCAGTCTAGGCATAGGAAACCGGTAACGAACAGTAACCTTGTTCAAAGCTCTACTATCGGTACACATTCTCCATGTTCCATCCTTCTTCGGCACCAACAATGCTGGTACTGCACAAGGACTCAAGCTTTCCTTAACACGTCCCTGCTCAAGCAACTCTTCCACTTGCCTTCGCAACTCCTCATGTTCCTTCGGACTCATTCGGTAATGTGGTCGATGCGGTAATACTGCTCCCGGAACAAGATCAATTTGATGTTGAATGTCTCTCAGTGGCGGTAACTCCTTAGGCAACTCTTCTGGAAAGACATCCTCAAATTCTCTCAAAACTGGCTTCACTTCTTCAGGAACTTCAACCACTTCATTACACTCTCGCCCAATCAACAAAAAGACTTCAGGCTCTTCTTCAACTTCTTTAACAAACTCCTTCAAAGATAATAAAGTTTTCAACTCTTCAATCTCCTCTAGCTTGCTTTCCTTCTGTTGTTGCTTCTTGGGAACTAAAGTGATTTTAGTACCTTCAAACATGAAACTATAGCTATTAGCACGACCATCATGTTGCACTGCTCTATCAAATTGCCATGGTCTGCCCAACAACAGATGACACACATCCATGTCTACAACATCACACCAAATTTCGTCTTTGTATCTCTTCCCAATAGAAAAATTAACACAAGCCCTTCGACACACCTTCACTTCACCACCCTTCCTTAACCATGCTAACTTGTACGGTTTAGGATGCTTCTCAGTTTTCAAGTTCAACTTCTTTACTGCTTCTATAGAGATAATATTGTCACAACTCCCAGCATCAATAACGAACTTGCAAACCTTCCCCAGAATAGTGCATGTTGACTGAAAAATATTGCTTCTCAACCAACTAGAATCATCCTCTTGCTTTGGTGTAAGACAAGATCTCCTCATCATCAAATTACAACCCTCATCCCCGCACAACTCTTCTTCCTCCTCAACAAGTGGTGAATTGGAATATTCAGCTTCTATTTCCTCATCCTCAATCTCTGCAACCATCACTCGCTTCTTAGGCTTTGAACATTCATTGCTTTTATGACCCAACTCCTGACAATTGTAACATTTGAAACTGCTATTAACCTTTGCCTTCTCACCCTCCTTCACTACTGGCTTACTGACAGGTTTAGGAACATTAGAACTTCCACTAACACCCTTCACCTGATTATTGGAATTAGTAAACACACCACCTCCATGCCTTCCCTGCTTCTCCCAAGCCAACGCTTTCTGATGTGCTTCTGCAACAGATCTTGGATCAAACATATTAACCATATCCTGGATCTGCATTCGCAACCCTCCAACAAATCTAGCAGTCAGCTGTTCTTCCGTCTCCATAATATCATTTCTGGCAATGAGTTGGTAAAATTCATCTGCATAATCATTAACTGACTTCGTCCCTTGCCTCAGATTCTGCAATCTCTGGTACATAAGTGATTGATAGTTATAAGGTAAAAATGTAGCTCTCATCAACTTCTTCATCTTATCCCACGATTCAATCTTTGACTTTCCCATTCTCTCCCTTGTAAGTTTAGTTTGCTGCCACCATGCCAAAGCTCTTCCCCTCAACCTAGTAGCAACCAACTTTACTCTTCTATGCTCAGGAACCTCCTTGAAATCAAAGATCTCTTCAACATTAGACAACCAATCAAGAAATTCTTCAGCTACCATTCCACCCTCGAATTCTGGAATTTCTGTTTTCATACCCGATTCTCATCGACGATCATCTTCAACCTCCCGATAAGAATTTCGAACTTGGTCTCGATCTCGATAATGAATACTAGATCTATCACCCTCTTCATCAAAATCAAATGTACGTCTATATCGATCTCGACCATCGACATCTCTTCGATCACGCATGTCTCTTCTACTATGTCTCTCTTCATCTCTATATGGCTCATTTTCAAACTCACGTGGAGTTCTCCTCTCTTCATGTCCATAGTCATGCTGATCTCTCCTTGATGAAATTGATGTTTCTCTTCTCTCTCTAAAAGATTGCGGTGATACCCTCCTCGCTTCCGTAACCGATGGCGAAACTCGGTTTCCTCCATGGTTCGAGTTTGGTGATCTCCTCCTTTGAGTTTGATTCAAATCATTCATCAATTTCCCTAACTTTCCAATGCCTTCATCAAATTTCTCATTAATACATTGTTCCATAAGCTCGGCTTCTTCTCTTCTATACAACGCTTCAACATTCTGATGACGATTAGCTCTTCTCGGCGGCATGGTTAGATTTCACAACACTTCAACAAATATTTCAAAAATCTTCAACAAAGCTTCAACTCAAAACAGGTCACGGCTCCACTAACTCGGCTCAACTTGGCTCGCACGGCTTAACTCTTCAAACAATGATACCAAACTGATGCACGACCTATACTTAGCATAAAGTTATGTTCGGCCTTCACACTTCATCACAAATCAACTCAAACAACTTCCACACTTTGATCCAAAATGAAATGGATCGAAAACTCCAAACTTGTTGCAATCTCGCGATGAACACGATGAACACCAAACTTCAAACTCCTTGGCTCCAAGACTCGTCTTAGCTATGATTGGCTAAGTCAAGCTCTGATACCAATACTGACGCAGCGGATAATTAACAACACGATATGAATCGATGAAAGTGGCAATCGATGGATTGAAGATACTGAAAGGCCCAAATTCGTTGATCACAAAGATACCGAATTCTAGCTATCTTCGACACGTTGATCGCGCACGATACCGTGAAGTAAGATCTTCAATTCTTCAAGAGTTGATCAAGCGCACTTGATTCCGCGAATCGGCTTCAACAATCGTTGATTCGAGCGCACTCGAATAACCGAAAGTGGAGATAGGAGATTACACTCAACTATCAATTTAGAATGAAAGCACACATCAATCAAACAAGAATTTTATTCAAAAATCAACTACTCTGAAATGTACAACTCACTCCTTATTTATAGTGTTTCTCAACCTGAGCCTTAAGTCGTTTCCGACTCATCACTCCCCTACGACTCACGACTCATCTTAAGTCGTGTGAGACTTAACAATAGTGACTCAAATACACAACTCATGCTACAACACTTAGGTCGTGTAGGACCTAACGACGTACGACTCAAAGAAAAAAAACAAATTACAACACACGTACACACCGACTTAAAGTAATTACAACACAAACCTACGTTACAACGCACCCGACCTAAGCATACAACGACTCAGCTCTCGCGACTTAGCATAACACGGCTTACGACTTAACTGTGTTGTTAGCTCGTGTGAGACTTAAGCTCCCAAGCTCCCTGCTCCCTGCGGCATATCTCCTCAAACGACTTAACTAGGTCGTGCCCTTCCTCCGACTCAAAACCTTTAATAGCTGGAACTTTCCCCTGTTTCATGATAAGTCGTGGATGACTTATAGATGAGTCGTTGGGTCGTGTACAACTCATCAAACTCGAATAACTCAAGCTCCCGTTAAGTCGTAACCCAGTCCCCTTAGCAGCTTTGTTAAGTCGTTGATGACTTAAACCCGCCTCCTTAGGTCGTGGACGATTCAAGCCCTCCTTAAGTCGTGTACGACTTACTCCTTTGGCCTGAGCTGCATCAAAATCTTTATCAAAATAAAGATTAAATCATTTCCAAACCATTTCAATATATCAAAATAGCATATCCTTTCAAAACTTCCTTTTCGAATCATTTCAATATATCGAAATATCATATCCTTTCAAAGCTTCACTACAAATCATTTTAATATCAAAATATCATTTCAAAGATAGTTTATACTTCGAAAACCCAAAAACATTTTTTATTTCAAAACTATATTTATTTCAAAAACAATATCATTTCCATTCCAAACATATATTCACTTTTCAAAATAATTTATACTTTCAAAGTTATAAACCCTTTCGAAACCAAAACATTGAAATCATTACACTTTAAAAATCAGAACATTTTGAAATCATACATTTGCAATCATCCTTTAATTCTATACATTTACAAATTTTTTAAATTAAACCCAAATTTCAATTTCAATTTAATTTAATCAAACCATCATTTTCAATTCAAATTCAGTTTACTAACAAACCATTTCAAATCTTGTCAAATTTAAATAAAGGTTTAATCCACAAAATACAATATTCAATCTTTAGGATATTTCAAGGTTTGAATATCCCACCTTCCATAAATCCAGTATCAATTAGATAAACTCAAATGATATATACTTCAAATATTCATTTATCAAATAAATTAAATAAATCAGAAATCAAATATCCTTTCAAAATATCAAAATGGCAAATATTATTCAAAACATCATTCATTTTTATTCATTTAAATAACTTTTAAATCCCTTTATTTTATTTAGGAATTAATTACCATTTCAAACTTACGTTTCAAAAGATCTTATATCAAAAATTAAATCTCTCCATTTAAATCATTTAAAGTCAATTCCTTATATTTATTAATTAAATATTAAATTTCCAAAACTTAAATCCCTCCATTTAAAGCCATATAAATGTCTCTTCATTATCTTTAGAAATTTAACATTTAATTTCCAAAATTTTATCATTTTCCAAAGATTATTTTTCCATAAAAGTTATTAAAACAACAAAAATATAGTTTTCATAGCACTTAAAAATGCTACGTAAAGTTATAGTTTAAAACAGTTCATTTGACAAAAGACAACGTTTAAGTGCTGTAATAAATTTTCTTTAAATTTCAAATAAACTTAAATGTTGAGTTTAACCACTATAACATTTACAAAGTGCTATAATAGCCTTTATTTCAATTTAACTTTTTAGTTCATTTAAAACAACTATACCATTAACAAAATGCTGTAATACCCTTACATTACATTTAAAAAATGCTGTTAAATCAAATTCAAGGCTTCAATACAAATTTCACCAACAGTTAATTTTAATTTAAACCATTTAACTTATAAAATCATAAAATTTCACATTTTAAAATCATCACTTCAATACTCTTATTTTTATGATTTTTATAAAGTTAAATTTCATCCGAAAATCAAATTTTAACATAATTTCTTATTTAAATTAAAGTATTAAATCCCATTTATTTAATTAATTTTATTACTTAACCATTAAGTTTTAAATTACCAAATTATAACTTATTTCTATTTATTTTACTTAATAAAAATCTCATTTTTAACAAAAGTTCAAAATTTCCCACAATAAGTTATATTCAAAATTTTGACTTAAAACATTCATTTATTCATATTTTCATTTATTCAAAAATCACTTTTATTTTTATAAAAAATCATTTTATTCATTTTAATTCAAAATATATACTTTTACTTTTAAAAATAGTTTTAAAACATTTCAGAAAATGATTTATAACCCATGGGTCTGTATATAGTTTTCTAGCCTAGGTCAAGTGATACAGATGTATATCATTTCAATCCGCAGTTTACAATGAAAACCCGGGTTCTATCATTTCAAACCCGCAGTCCCAAGTAAAATGAATGATTTTGAAAACCGCTCAGGCCTATCATTTCAGCCCATAACGATTTTAACTTATTCTAAAGTCCGTTCGGGTATGTATCATTTCAACCCATAGTGTTTCTAGTCTACAGGGAACTTGCAATGGTGATAACTGATATAAATAACTGAAATAGCATGAAATAACAGTAACATATGATATACTAGGTGTAATAATAGGTGTGAACATCATCTGATAATAATATAGCAGTTATAACAAGATGATATAAGTTACAGATTCAAATGATGTCCGTTTATCAACTATATAAGTACATATTAGTCTGGTGAGATTTACTCACTTGTTCAAAGATAGAGATAGCCGTCCAAGCACACAACATAGACTCTACGAAGGCACGACAACTCGAATACGATTTGAGAGTGGAGAGCCAAACATAATTTCCTTGTATACATATAAACAAAACAATTCAAAATACATAAGTTTTCAAAGCTAAATTACACTAAACAACACTAGGAATCAAAGCCTGAAACAAAGACAAATGCTTTGCACTTGTTCTCAACTTCACATACTTCAGTTACGAACTGAAATAGCACAGCCAAGGCATGGATTAAGGTCTGGTTTGGGTCCCTATAGGGTCGGCCTAGCCTGGTTGATGGTGTGGAGAAGTATAGGTGTAACATAGAATCACTACAAGGAAAATACAGGGCAAATATCAACATTTCTATGCTATATATGGTTCGGCCAGAGGCTCTAGGGGTATGGTCAGAGGTCCAGGTGGTGGTGGATGATGTGGAAGAGGGTGGTGGTCAGATCCGGGCTGCTGGTGGTGGTGGAAGTGGTGGCAAAAGGAAGGTGGAGGTGTTGGAACAAAACTAGGCTAGATTGGGCACAAAGGTGATGGTTTGTGACATTTGGTAGTGGATCTCTTGCCATAGGGCGCTCGGCCTGGGGTGGTGGTTGGAGTAGGTGGTGGTGGGGTCGGCCTAGCTGCTGGAGTAGGTGGGGCCGATCAAATCTAGTTGAGAACAAGAGCAAAACAACATAGAAAATCAAACAAAACAAGAAAAAGAAGAGATTGATTACCAAATCTTTGAGCTTAGGTTTTTGGCCGAATTTTTTTGAGAGATGAGAAGTTTATTCACGTGAAAAAAAAGTTGGGAGAAGTGGTCGGCTGAATATGTGGATAGTTATTGCCAAAATAAATGAAAAGTTAGGCTAAATGTGAAAAGGTGGAAGATAAAGAGCCATAGGAAAGTCAAAAGTCAAAACCTTTTCAAATTACCATTAATTTATTTATATTAGTTTAAATTACTGAAAATAATAACTATTTCAGTCACAAATTAGAAAACACAACAGAATATAAAATATATATAAATATTTATTAATTATATAAGGTAAAAGAATAAGAAAATAACACAAAATTGCAAACTAGTCTAGAAAAATGGAAAATAAACAGAATGAACTTTGGAAAATTTATATGGACTTGTAAAAATATTTATAACAAATATAATAACATAAAAATAAAATTCATTCACAAATAAATATATAAATTTAAATATAAGTTAAATAAAGAAAATAGTAGAAAAATGGAAACTAGGCTTTAAAATTTGGAAATAAATTCAATAAGCTTTGGAAAAATTCAAACATCACTTTAAAAATATTTAAAAGTCAAAATATACATAATATAACATAAATATACAAATTAGAATAAGATATATCAAGTAAAAATATCATTTATATAAATTAATACAAAGAATATTGTTAAATAACCCTATATACATACAATATTGTAAAGGGTATAACTTTCACAATTTAAATCCAATTTCAACGAAACGAAAAGCAGTATTCATGATATTAAATCTATTTTCATAATAAAGGATAAAATTCAAGAATTAAAATATTTAAATTTGAAATTTAAAAGTCAAAGTTTGAACAGTTTGACCAGAAATTCACTTTACAGTAAGATATTCAAATTATACTAATTTGAACTATAAATCACTTAATAATCATCATTTATATTTAAAAATTAAATGTTTGAAATAAAACAAATTTAAAATAATTTAAAAATAAAAGAAAGTCCAATTTAAATAATATACAAAATCTAGGGTTGTTACACTCTCCCCCACTCAAAACTTTTCGTCCCCGAAAAGGAATGAGGTACGGGATAGCACAGAAAAACATAGAGTGAAATAAGATTAAGATAAGATGACAAGGAGATTCAAATTACACCTGATAACTATTGTCATTGGTAAGTTTCATAAGGTGGAGATGATCTTCCCAAGATTCTTCAGAATCAGGAACACAAGCACGAAAAGATCCTTTAGAATCTGATTCACTCTTCCCGCTTGACCTACGGTCTGTGGATGGAAAGCAGTGCTCAGATTCAAAATGAGTACCAAAGATTATTAAACATTATAGAAAGTTTTCTAAACAGAAAGATTATAGAAAGATGCCTATACCAGTCTATAGTAAGATGAGGAAAATAAGGACAACTAAAGACAATTTGAAAACAAAATAGGATAATAAGTTAGAAAAACAAAATAAGATAATAGGTTTGAAATTTCCATGGTTTCAACTTAAATTGATAATTAAATTTTTTTACACGAGTTAAATAAATCTTAACTATCTCTAATTTCATTATCTTATCATCCAATTTTCTTAAACTAACAATTTTCAAAAATCATGGATTTGAAAAATCATCATTTCTTATATTCAAAAATGTACTTAATAAATTTACTTCTTCTTTATTCCTAATTAAAATCCTCTCAATATATTTTATCACCTATGTTAAAGATACTTACATTTATTGTAACTGTTTTAATTTATTTTTGATTCCTTTAACATCATTTATATTGTAAATTATTCAATTAACCCTTTTTTCTATATTTGCCTCTGTCAATCTTGTATAACTAAAATTTAAGTGCATAACATTTATTTTGACCATTCAAATTTTATTTATAAAATCTTTTTATATTGTATATTATCCAATTACATTGTTAACTTCTGTATAATTTGGGTAAGTTATATTTGAATGCAATTGAGTATTATACAGATAAAACTTTCTAATTCAATCATTTCAAGTTTGAATCATTTATTAAAAAATTTAAATTTTCTCTTTATAATTAAAATTATTATTTAAGATAAAATGTAAGAATTTAAATTTCCGATTCCCTTCAAACCATTTAGAGATAAATAAATATATGTATAAAATATGTTAAATCAAAATTAAATCATATATCTATATATATTATAAATCAAATCAATTAGATTTCCCAAAACAACAATGTAGCAAGACTACAGAACGGTCTCTTCACTTCGAAACTCGAAAATGAAACTCGATGATGCCGCGGTTCATCACCGAAATTATTTTCCAGCGACAAAGAGAAGAGCACAAATTTCTTTAACTTTTCAAATTCTTTGGAAACAAATTTCTATTAGAAAACACTTTAAATAGTACATCCTTTAAAACTTTAAACACAAGGTTTGTAACCATTGGAAATTAAATTCTCAAATTCTTGTTTTAAATTCATTTTAAATTTCCAAATAAATTTATAATCATCTTTATAGTTCCATTATTTATATATGAAACAAGAGATAATGATATATATAAAATCAAATATTATTTCTTAACAACCAATTCAATAAAATCCGGAAAATGATTTATAATATAGCTACAAAATTTATATCACAAAATTTATTTCATTACTAAATTTGAAAACACATTGTGTCAGTTTTCTCTGTTCAAGTGTTTTGGAAATCTTATCGATAACGTTGATCAGACGAATCGATCAGAAACCCAAATCAACATCAACAACTCAAACAACACATGTAACGATCCAGAATTTTTATTAATTAAAATTTGGATATTTAATTAATTTTAAATATTAATAAGTGAAATTATAAGTCGAATAAATTTTTATTCGAATAATTGGATTTAATTGAATAATTTAATCGATAATTTAATATGTTAAATTATGGAAATAATTGAAAATTGAGTTAAATATGATTGAAAATGGTTTGTAAAATTTTATTTTATCATGTTGGAGTTAGAATGATATTTTAGAACTTTTAAAATCGAATTAAAAGTTAATTTGTGAAAATTGAATATTTTAATATTTAATTATCGACTGAAATTAGCCAATTTTTGAACAGTCTCAGAATTGGACGAAACAAGTTCCACTGGATCCGTAATAGTTTGTTATTATCGGATTTCAATTTTCGTAGCAATCGGAGTTATCGTTTGATCGTAGCAACTCGAAACGCATCAAAATTGTTTTTAATATTAAATTGGCGAGTTAAAATAGTCATTTTTCAAAAAGTCTCGGATTTCGACGAAACCAGTTTCATCGGATCCGTAATGTGATATTATTGTATGGTTTCAAATTTCATGTCAATCGGATTTACCGTTTGTCCGGTGCAAGTTAAAACGCCTAGAAAATCGTTTAAATCAGTTTAATTCAAATTGAACGTTTATTGCCATAACTCGCACAGATGACCGAATTAGCTTTCGAAACACGCTCCATTGTGTTCGGAACGCGGGGTAAACCCCAGAAATGCCAGTCACCGCGCGTAAATCGGAGTTTGGAAATTCCGGAATGAATAGTGTTCGTTTTATTTTCTATAAATAGACCCTTAACCTTTCACAAATAAAAAAAAATTATTAGGTTTAAAACCCTAGACGCCGTTCATAACATTCAATGGCCGAAATTGCTCCTTTCTTCTTTCGTTAATATCTTCAAATCCATGCAATATTATCAAAAACTTTCTTAATGAAAGATGGAGAGCACGCAACGAGCTTTGGATCCATACGGTCGAGATGGGTTATGATGGAGCGTGGAGGCCAAAAAATGGCCGCATCCTCCTGTAGTTGCGCACGCAAATCATGATGCATCAGGGGGCCGAGCTTTGCAAGGTGGTGGCCGAACGTAGAGGGAGAGATGCTCGTTTGATTGGAGGTGCCTGATCGAATTTTTATCGAGCGTTGGGGAAGCATAAATCAACCCTAGTTTTATGATTTGGGTTCGGCTACAACTGTAGGCGTACATGAATTGGTAAGGAAGAATGCGTGCAACGGCCGAGATGTGGATTCGAAAAGCAACGGCCAGATTTGAAGGTTGTAAAAATTATAAAGGAAATTGTAAATTATTTATATTATAAATTGTATAAACTTTAAACTGCGATATCTCTTTCATACGAGGTCCGTTTTGGACGAAATTTTTTGCGTTGGAATCGTATGGACGAGTACTACGCTATGGAATTGGATTGGAGTCATTTGGAGTTAGTGAGAATTTCGGGTAAAATTAAACGCGTGTTTAATTTTATTCGAAATAAATCGCTAAAACGAAATTGAAATCAATGTGAGAACTTCTCACTCAATCGAATCAGTTTCGATTTTAATTTTAAATAGTTAGATTTAAAATATTTGAATGCATGTTTGAATGATGATTGTTATCTATTGATTGTTAAAATAGACATTATGCACCGTTAGTAAGCGGATGTTATTTATTAAAAACATATACCGCGAATATTTCATAAACAGTGAAATTGATATTATATATAATAGCAATATATATATATATTGGCATATGTATATATTGCAGTTATTGATTTCCCGCATTGTATAGCGGATGAGACCCTATTGCGCCGTCTATTAAGCGGATAATATTTTAAATCCCATATACCGCGATAATTTCGTACTGGAACAGAATTGGTATTGTACTAACATCTTTGGATGCAGGAAAACAGGTTGGAGGGATCCAACTGGATTCCTCAACAGTATTTATTTGATTTCAGATATTTTGATATTTGATTGATTATCATATCGATATATGATATCGTTGTAGTCGTGATTGACTATTTGGTATGTAGCATCATTGGACCAAATTTTGGAATTTTAAAATGATTTTTTTTAAGTGATTTTTGAAAGAAAACGTTTATAAAATATTTTTGGAATTGATCCATTATAAATAAATAAACGTTATAATTTTTAATGTTATAAAAATTATGATTTTTGAGAAATATAGTTAAAAGTTGATTTTTGAAAATATGAGGCTAATGATTTATAAAATAGTTTAAATCAGGATTTTTGAATTTATTATAAAAAGTTGAAAATATAGGATTTATGAAATTTGATTATTTTATAAAACAGAAATGATGAAATTATAAAAAGATTTATAAATGGATATTTATAAATTGAAATATTGAAATTATAAAACGAGTTTTTATAAGTGTTTGAATGAAGTGAAAATGAATTTCATAAATGAATGAAATTTATAGAATTATAAACGGTGAAGTTATAAATGGAATTTTATAAGCAGTAGGTTTATAAAACTTGTAAAGTCATTTGAAGAATAAATATGGGTAAATAAATGAATCTTATAAGTTGTAATATTTAAAATTTTGGAAGTTCAAAAGGAACGATTTTTGCAAACAAATAAATTATAAGTATTTGACTTATAATATGAATTTCTAGTATATCATTGAGATATGAATTGAGATAGGTTAATAAAGGAATTTATAAAAGGAAGTAGTTATAAAATAAATAGAAATGGAACTTATAAACGTTGTTTTATAAATTCGTAAACGATTTATTTTGATAAATGAATTGTTATAACTTATTAATGGAGTTATATTCACGTTTTATACAGTGAATAATCCTTTGAAATAAAATGAATAGAAAGGATGAAATTGGTTAACAAGGTATATTCACATTTTTGAATAGTGAATAATATGTTAAAGAAGATGTTTAGGATGTGATATTTTAAACAGAATTAAAACGGTCTAACGATGTTTTAAATGTGCTGAGATTCGAAACCATAGATTTCAACATTTATTGTTGAAATAGACGTTTTCGAGAAATAAAAGGAAATGGTGGACTATAACACTGTTGTTATAGTGAATAATTTCCGAAAGGAAATGTTTTGTATAGTATTGGGATTTATATATCTATTTTAATTTCGAATCCCTACTAGTGATTTTGGGTTGTCGTAACGATGTTTTACGCAACATTCGTTTTGGCCCAAATAAATATGTTTAAGAGAATGATTTCCTTAAAGAATGAAATATATACTTAATTTTGATTTAAGCATATTGAATATTTTCCAAGTATAGAAAATAAAAAGACATGTGAATTGCTTATGAATAAATAAGTATGGATATGTTTTTCCAATGTGAAATGAAATATTTTGAATTTATCTTTTTGAAGATAAATTGAAAATGAATAATTGAAATCGTATATGCATGGATATTTTGGAACATAAATTCACTAAGGAATTTATAAAAGAAAGTGGAATTTGTTTAAAAATAAATATTGATTTATTTTTGACATATTGAAATTATATATCTTGTAAAGATATTTTTGGAAAATAAATAATTTGGAAAATTATTTGGAATCTGGTGATGTGTGGATATCCATGGATACTTCAATAATCGACTATCAATATTTACCTTTGAAAGGTATTTGTTGTGATTTGCTTGGATTTGAATGCTACACTTATTTTTAAATTATTGCGCTCGTTATTCGGATTACCCATTCCGAATAGTGATACGACGTAATGGATAGCATTGATGACCGGTGTTGAAGACCGGATATTTTTGAAAGCAAAAGGACAACTCGTCGATTGTCTTTGCACCGAGTAGCTACGGTATAGAGACTCCCTATGTGATGGGAAGTCCGGACGTGATTAGAGATTATCCGGATTACAAGGACTTCTTTGTAAGTGCCTTCGGTTCTGTTCGAGCCCGGAACAGACTTGTATGGATTGTATGTCTGACATTACAAATTGAGATATAAAGCAGATTTCTTTCAAATATATTTCTGTTGGTGACGGAGAATTTATTCTCTTAGCTTAACACCCTTCTCTGAGACGTACGAGCTCAGAGGTTATGTAGTTGAAGGTTATCAGCAATATATTCCCAATTTGGTAATGTGACATGTTGAGTGTTGCTGTGAAATGATCATTGTGTTGATCATTTGAGATAAGATCATTTGTTTGATCGTTTATCTTTGTGATCATTTCTATGATCATTTGTTGACCCAAAGCATGGCTTTTGTATAAAGTATGTTTTTGTGGACGTGACTTCGTCGAGCCTCACACCCCGGAATGGTCAAAATAGGAAAGATGCAGCAAGGTTATGAGGGGTAGCTCCCTTTAGGGTATGTGCATTTTCTTCTGGAAAAGGGTGGTATCATGGTATGGAGCCCAGATATTTACTCATGTTGAAACACTTTATTTATGGTGTGATGTTGATTACGAGCGCTCGGTTAAAGGTCCCAAAGGACCGGGGGATGGCATACTCGTCAGTTGTTACCTAGTTTGAAAGGTAACCCGGCCTTGTGTTGGCAGAGATCCGGTTAGGTTCTCGGGGACGTCCTTCCAGAGGCGTTCTCATGTGGCAATGGAAGTTCCTTGGCCTGGCCATTTGTTGGAAATCCAAAGAAACAATACGATCTTGTACGGTTTTAGTTGTAGAACCTGCTTCCTCAGGAGGTAGCTATAGTAGGCATAATATAATGGTACCGATGCTGGCTAAGATTTATATTCTACTTTCGAAATCGCTTTATACACTATGCACTAGTAATAATATCAAATGTTTCTTTTTAATGCGTATCAAGCATCTTTGACTATCATAAGGAGAAATCTCCTCCAAGTCTGCGTTTGCATTGTGTGTGTGGTGGGAGGTCTTATGGTAGTCTCATTTTTAAAAGCATTGCGAATTGACTTTAAAAATATTCCTCTATTTAGATTTTAAAGATAAATAAAATGTTTTGAGTTCTCACACCAGTCACATGACTGACTCGGAGTTTATTGTTTTCCTTCCTAAACTCTGGGTGCCCACCAATTTCCACACGGGCAGTCAAGAGTTAAGGTTTATCAGGATATTCTGGATATTCTGGAGTTGCTAGAGGCAAGCTGGATGGCATGGCGTATTACTAGTTTATATAGTATTTCTTTTCCGCTGTTTGTTTGTTGTTGATGTTGTACACTCTGATGATATGATGTAATGAAATGTGATGTAATGTAATAACTGATATAGTTCTTTGTTTAAAGATTATTCATTTACCTATTATATGTTGTTCCGCTGCGATTGTGAGATTATGATGTTGTTCTGCTGTTTTCTGTTTTCTTCTGTTCCGTCCTATTTTCTTATCGTTCTATTTTCTTTTCTCTCTATTTTCTATCTTTTCTCTCTTCTTCTGTCTTTTTCTTTTTCTTAAACATTGAGCATTCGTATTTCTGTTCATCTTGAATTAATCTATGGAGATTAGTGTATATTCAAGGAGTACGGATTTGCGGGTCCTCACAGGTGGTATCAGAGCATATGGTTAAGTGACAACCCTACTCTGTTGGGTATTACTCATTAGAGATAGAGTCAGTAGTACTCTAGAATGAGTTTGAGTGTAATAATAGCTATGAGAGCGTATTTGTTAGTAAATATAAAATTGTTTTATATTGTGATGATTGGTTTATTGAGTGGCGTATGAACCTTCGTCGGCACGGTATGCACAACTATGCCGAATGGGTTTTATAAACACTTGAATAGAACAATTCGACAAAATATTGTTTTAAATTGGGTAAATGGAATAATTTTACCTTGATTATATTTTATATATAAGGAATAATTTTTAGAATTATTAAAGTGTATATAAGTTGATTGTTTGGTTGTTGAATAAGATGTTTGAAACATCTAAGTAAAAGAATTATTGTATAAGAAAAAGAATTATAAGAATTGAATTATAATTAAAGTGATTTACAATTTCGAAATAAACTTATATATATATATATATATATATATATAAGATGCGAAACTATATGAATATATTTATGAATATGAGTTATAAATAAAAATGAATTTAAAGTTAAATGGAAATTTACTTTAGAATTTGGAAGCTAAATTGATTTATAAGTGGGTATTTAAGTTAAGTAAAAACCAAGTGATGATTATAAAATGGAAATATAACTTAAGAGTTGTTGAATGAAGTTGATATGGAATAATGAATGTAAGTGTTAATTCATTAAAATCTTATGTTATGAGAAGTTGAATAATTGGATGAAAATCAATTTAATTAAACCAAATTGAATGTAAAGTGAATAAATTTGGTTGAAATTAATATACATTGGTTGTTATATGATTGTTAGTTGATTGTATATAATTCATTAAGTATTAATGAAATTGGAAACTAAAATAATTGAAATTCAATTGGAAGTTAAGTGAATCTTAAATAGAATTGAATTTGATTGGAAGTGAGCCAACTTGAATATGAATTAGTGAATATAAACTAATTGAAAATGAATGTTAGTAAAAACATCCACTGTTAATGAATTAAATATGATTAAATCGAAAACCTATTTCATTGAATATTAAGGAGAATATGAATGAATATTTATTGGTTATGAATTTGTTGGATGATAGTTGGTTGATGGTTGAATATATATTGCTTTTATTGCATTTGCTATGTTGGCATATATAGTTATTATGATGCTATATGTTATATATCGATACTATTGTCTATATGCATGATTCTCATGTTGTTTGTTCAGTGTTTAGTAGGTGCGGATTGCGTTTGCTTCGCATTTGGAGCTCGCTTTCGCGCTATATTAGCCGTATATGCTCGCTAATAAAATATAAGGTACATATCTCGGATTACATACCGTACTTTTACACTTTTTTCCCTGCGGGATGCCTCATTACTTGATGAGATGTATATTTGTGATATATATACTGTCTTTTTTTTTCGGATCGAGCCGCGCAAAGGAGACTCTGGCGAATTTTTCCGGAAATTTAAGGCGTTAGAATAATTTGAGAAAAATTGGAAAATTTTGAAAACTTAGACTTTGATTTTGGAATTGAAAGTTAAACAATAGTAGTTGTTTTTGAAAAGATAACTAAGTATGATTTGGAAACTTAGTAAAGTATTGTAAGAAGTTTAACTATGGATTTTGGGAAAGTTAATAGATTCTGTAACTTTTCTTACTTAGTAATTTCGAGAACGAAATTCTTTTAAGGGGGGAAGTATGTAACGACCCAGAATTTTTATTAATTAAAATTTAGATATTTAATTAATTTTAAATATTAATAAGTGAAATTATAAGTCGAATAAATTTTTATTCGAATAATTGGATTTAATTGAATAATTAAATCGATAATTTAATATGTTAAATTATGGAAATAATTGAAAATTGAGTTAAATATGATTGAAAATGGTTTGTAAAATTTTATTTTATCATGTTGGAGTTAGAATGATATTTTAGAACTTTTAAAATCGAATTAAAAGTTAATTTGTGAAAATTGAATATTTTAATATTTAATCATCGACTGAAATTAGCCAATTTTTGAACAATCTCAGAATTGGACGAAACAAGTTCCATTGGATCCGTAATAGTTTGTTATTATCGGATTTCAATTTTCGTAGCAATCGAAGTTATCGTTTGATCGTAGCAGCTCGAAACGCATCGAAATTGTTTTTAATATTAAATTGGCGAGTTAAAATAGTCATTTTTCAAAAAGTCTCGGATTTCGACGAAACCAGTTTCATCGGATCCGTAATGTGATATTATTGTATGGTTTCAAATTTCATGTCAATCGGATTTACCGTTTGTCCGGTGGAAGCTAAAACGCCTAGAAAATCGTTTAAATTGGTTTAATTCAAATTGAACGTTTATTGCCATAACTCTCACAGATGACCGAATTAGCTTCCGAAACACGCTCCATTGTGTTCGGAACTCGGGGTAAACCCCAGAAACGCCAGTCACCGCGCGTAAATCGGAGTTTGGAAATTCCGGAATGAATAGTGTTCGTTTTATTTTCTATAAATAGACCCTTAACCTTTCACAAATAAAAAAAATTATTAGGTTTAAAACCCTAGCCGCCGTTCATAACATTCAATGGCCGAAATTGCTCCTTTCTTCTTTCGTTAATATCTTCAAATCCATGCAATATTATCAAAAACTTTCTTAATGAAAGATGGAGAGCACGCAACGAGCTTTGGATCCATACGGTCGAGATGGGTTATGGTGGAGCGTGGAGGCCAGAAAATGGCCGCGTCCTCCTGTAGTTGCGCACGCAAATCATGATGCATCAGGGGGCCGAGCTTTGCAAGGTGGTGGCTGAACGTAGAGGGAGAGATGCTCGTTTGATTGGAGGTGCCTGATCGAATTTTTATCGAGCGTTGGGGAAGCATAAATCAACCCTAGTTTTATGATTTGGGTTCGGCTACAACTGTAGGCGTACGTGAATTGGGAAGGAAGAATGCGTGCAACGGCCGAGATGTGGTTTCAAAAAGCAACAGCCAGATTTGAAGGTTGTAAAAATTATAAAGGAAATTGTAAATTATTTATATTATAAATTGTATAAACTTTAAACTGCGATATCTCTTTCATACGAGGTCCGTTTTGGACGAAATTTTTTGCGTTGGAATCATATGGACGAGTACTACGCTATGGAATTAGATTGGAGTCGTTTGAAGTTAGTGAGAATTTCGGGTAAAATTAAACGCGTGTTTAATTTTATTCGAAATAAATCGCTAAAACGAAATTGAAATCAAGGTGAGAACTTCTCACTCAATCGAATCAGTTTCGATTTTAATTTTAAATAGTTAGATTTAAAATATTTGAATGCATGTTTGAATGATGATTGTTATCTATTGATTGTTAAAATAGACATTATGCGCCGTTAGTAAGTGGATGTTATTTATTAAAAACATATACCGCGAATATTTCATAAACAGTGAAATTGGTATTATATATAATAGCAATATATACATATATATTGGCATATGTATATATTGCAGTTATTGATTTCCCACATTGTATAGCGGATGAGACCCTATTGCGCCGTCTATTAAGCGGATAATATTTTAAATCCCATATACCGCGATAATTTCGTACTGGAACGGAATTGGTATTGTGCTAACATCTTTGGATGCAGGAAAACAGGTTGGAGGGATCCAACTGGATTCCTCAAAAGTATTTATTTGATTTCAGATATTTTGATATTTGATTGATTATCATATCGATATATGATATCGTTGTAGTCGTGATTGACTATTTGGTACGTAGCATCATTGGACCAAATTTTGGAATTTTAAAATGATTTTTTTAAGTGATTTTTGAAAGAAAACATTTATAAATATTTTTGGAATTGATCCATTATAAATAAATAAACGTTATAATTTTTAATGTTATAAAAATTATGATTTTTGAGAAATATAGTTAAAAGTTGATTTTTGAAAATATGAGGCTAATGATTTTATAAAATAGTTTAAATCAGGATTTTTGAATTTATTATAAAAAGTTGAAAATATAGGATTTATGAAATTTGATTATTTTATAAAACAGAAATGATGAAATTATAAAAAGGTTTATAAATGGATATTTATAAATTGAAATATTGAAATTATAAAACGAGTTTTTATAAGTGTTTGAATGAAGTGAAAATGAATTTCATAAATGAATGAAATTTATAGAATTATAAACGGTGAAGTTATAAATGGAATTTTATAAGCAGTAGGTTTATAAAACTTGTAAAGTCATTTGAAGAATAAATATGGGTAAATAAATGAATCTTATAAGTTGTAAGATTTAAAATTTTGGAAGTTCAAAAGGAACGATTTTTGCAAACAAATAAATTATAAGTATTTGACTTATAATATGAATTTCTAGTATATCATTGAGATATGAATTGAGATAGGTTAATAAAGGAATTTATAAAAGGAAGTAGTTATAAAATAAATAGAAATGGAATTTATAAACGTTGTTTTATAAATTCGCAAACGACTTATTTTGATAAATGAATTGTTATAACTTATTAATGGAGCTATATTCACGTTTTATACAGTGAATAATCCTTTGAAATAAAATGAATAGAAAGGATGAAATTGGGTAACAAGGTATATTCACGTTTTTGAATAGTGAATAATATGTTAAAGAAGATGTTTAGGATGTGATATTTTAAACAGAATTAAAACGATCTAACGATGTTTTAAATGTGCTGAGATTCGAAACCATAGATTTCAACATTTATTGTTGAAATAGACGTTTTCGAGAAATAGAAGGAAATGGTGGACTATAACACTGTTTTTGAATATGTTTTTCCAATGTGAAATGAAATATTTTGAGAATTTATCTTTTTGAAGATAAATTGAAAATGAATAATTGAAATAGTATATGCATGGATATTTTGGAACATAAATTCACTAAGGAATTTATAAAAGAAAGTGGAATTTGTTTAAAAATAAATATTGATTTATTTTTGACATATTGAAATTATATATCTTGTAAAGATATTTTTGGAAAATAAATAATTTGGAAAATTATTTGGAATCCGGTGATGTGTGCATATCCAATAACCGACTATCAATATTTACCTTTGAAAGGTATTTTTTGTGATTTGCTTGGATTTGAATGCTACACTTATTTTTAAATTATTGCGCTCGTTATTCGGATTACCCATTCCGAATAGTGATACGACGTAATGGATAGCATTGATGACCGGTGTTGAAGACCGGATATTTTTGAAAGCGAAAGGACAACTCGTCGATTGTCTTTGCACCGAGTAGCTACGGTATAGAGACTCCCTATGTGATGGGAAGTCCGGACGTGATTAGAGATTATCCGGATTACAAGGACTTCTTTGTAAGTGCCTTCGGTTCTGTTCGAGCCCGGAACAGACTTGTATGGATTGTATGTCTGACATTACAAATTGAGATATAAAGCAGATTTCTTTCAAATATATTTCTGTTGGTGGCGGAAAATTTATTCTCTTAGCTTAACACCCTTCTCTGAGACGTACGAGCTCAGAGGTTACGTAGTTGAAGATTATCAGCAATATATTCCCAATTTGGTAATGTGACATGTTGAGTGTTGCTGTGAAATGATCATTGTGTTGATCATTTGAGATAAGATCATTTGTTTGATCGTTTATCTTTGTGATCATTTCTATGATCATTTGTTGACCCAAAGCATGGCTTTTGTATAAAGTATGTTTTTGTGGACGTGACTTCGTCGAGCCTCACACCCCGGAATGGTCAAAACAGGAAAGATGCAGCAAGGTTATGAGGGGTAGCTCCCTTTAGGGTATGTGCATTTCCTTCTGGAAAAGGGTGGTATCATGGTATGGAGCCCAGATATTTACTCATGTTGAAACACTTTATTTATGGTGTGATGTTGATTACGAGCGCTCAGTTAAAGATCCCAAAGGACCGGGGGATGGCATACTCGTGTCAGTTGTTACCTAGTTTGAAAGGTAACCCGACCTTGTATTGGCAGAGATCCGGTTAGGTTCTCAGGGACGTCGTTCCAGAGGCGTTCTCATGTGGCAATGGGAAGTTCCTTGGCCTGACCATTTGTTGGAAATCCAAAGAAACAATACGATCTTGTACGGTTTTAGTTGTAGAACCTGCTTCCTCAGGAGGTAGCTATAGTAGGCATAATATAATGGTACCTATGCTGGCTAAGATTTATATTCTACTTTCGAAATCGCTTTATACACTATGCACTAGTAATAATATCAAATGTTTCTTTTTAATGCGTATCAAGCATCTTTGACTATCATAAGGAGAAATCTCCTCCAAATCTGCGTTTGCATTGTGTGTGTGGTGGGATGTCTTATGGTAGTCTCATTTTTAAAAGCATTGCGAATTGACTTTAAAATATTCCTCTATTTAGATTTTAAAGATAAATAAACTGTTTGAGTTCTCACACCAGTCACATGACTGACTCGGAGTTTATTGTTTTCCTTCCTAAACTCTGGGTGCCCACCAATTTCCACACGGGCAGTCAAGAGTTAAGGTTTATCAAGATATTCTGGATATTCCGGAGTTGCTAGAGGCAAGCTGGATGACATGGCGTATTACTAGTTTATATAGTATTTCTTTTCCGCTGTTTGTTTGTTGTTGATGTTGTACACTCTGATGATATGATGTAATGAAATGTGATGTAATGTAATAACTGATATAGTTCTTTGTTTAAAGATTATTCATTTATCTATTATATGTTGTTCCGCTGCGATTGTGAGATTCTGATGTTGTTCTGCTGTTTTCTGTTTTCTTCTGTTCCGTCCTATTTTCATATCGTTCTATTTTCTTTTCTCTCTATTTTCTATCTTTTCTCTCTTCTTCTGTCCTTTTCTTTTTCTTAAACATTGAGCATTCGTATTTCTGTTCATCTTGAGTTAATCTATGGAGATTAGTGTATATTCAAGGAGTACGGATCTGCGGGTCCTCACAACACAATATATAAAACATTTTAAATATTAGTTTAAAATTATACTTCAAGAATGATTTGAAGATAAGTTGGAAACAAAGATGAGATGATTGAATAACAGAATAGGGAGGTGGATAAGCTTAAATAAATCACGGGCAACCTTAACCGGGTCAACCGTGACTTAAAGAATAAGATCGATGTGGATTTTCTAGGGTAAATCTACATTCGATCTTAATAGATAGAGTTTGGAAAAACAAAAGATATTAACATCTAAACCAAGGATAGATATATTTCTTTGGTGAATCGATGCAAATTGTAAAGGAGTTTTCCCCCTTTACAAATGAATTTTTTTTTGAGATTGGCGGGACCGCCAATTCATTACAAAGCTCATTCGAAGTGGAGTTATGGGATACTCCAGAATCAAAAGGAGATGAATAGTGAGGGACACGAATGAATTTTGGGATCGCAGGGAACATTCCAAAATTCGAATGAAATTTGAACCAAAGAGGAAGAGATTCAAGTTTGGGTGAAAGTGATTCTGCAACTAAATTTACCATACATTCTAAGTTTTGCCTCAAAGCCAAAGCTCTGATACCAACTGTAACAACGAGGTATTTTCAACCATTCGCATCCATTATAAGTGTATAGGTAGACACTCATGCCGGAATTGAATTGCTCAAAATACCGCATTGTAAATAAAAATTTGGCAAATCTCAGAATATACAATAAATAATAATCACAGATCACAGACACAGAGTATTTAATAATGCAGCGGAAGTAAAAGAAATAGTAGTTCATGAAGCTACTATATAAATATATCAGAGTTAAATAAAATACAACAAAAGAAATAAAGTACAACAAAAGCCTCAAGATGATAACCGAGTACAAGCTGAATAGACAACAGAACTGGAATAGATAAAACTAGATAAGCAGATAATCTCCAGCGATTCCAATCTCCAGAAAGTGGAATCCAAATCTGTGAATAACTCAGGCTGACCCGAGCGTAAATAAAAATACAAACACTCGAGTCAGGGCAATATATACTTATATAATGTAAACCAACTCAAGTGAACTGTAATAAGGTACAAGTAACTTAAAGGATGCCTGAGACCGCCCATCCTCTAAGGATCCGTTAAACTATTTACTATGTAGTAATGTTGCGCTATTATAATAATGTCTACAATAAAATAAACTTACTTTTAAATAGCGTTCCAGGCTACCCATATCACCCTTCACACATAATAGTCCCAACAGTCCATCCAATATCATGACATCTCCACATCGGGTGACTGTCAGAGGATACCACATGAGCTACGGGAGAAAAACAAACTCGTAGTAAAGGCTTGGTATGGTAGGTGACACGGCACACAAGGCAATGCCAGGGTCGATATAACAATTACGCACACGGGCTGGTGATAACGCAGCAGCCACATACGCCCACCTCGGAACACACTCCCATATAAAAATCGGAGGATGGCCATCTAATCAATCACAAGTAAGAGTATAGCATTGAAGGAATGTGTCCGATCGGAGGAATGACCTCACTTGGCCCGAGATCGCTCCTGTTTTAGCCACCTTATGCCAACTCACGGGAGTTGGGTCCACGTAATATACCTCAAGAACGTCGCCACCATCCTACTTCATTCTGGAATCTCCACCGCATACACAGTTGTTAAAGTAGTTTTCGGTATCGACAGAGAGTATGCCAGATATTCGATCCCGGTCTCTTTAACGACCAATCGTTATTATAACCCATGGTTATAATTTTAAAATATAATATTTTATACTTCAAAATAGAATATCATTTCAAATCCAAATCTTTATAAAAATAAAGATTAAATCATTTCCAAACCATTTCAATATATCAAAATAGCATATCCTTTCAAAACATCCTTTTCAAATCATTTCAATATATCGAAATATCATATCCTT
Source organism: Allium cepa (assembly GCA_030765085.1). NCBI lineage: Eukaryota > Viridiplantae > Streptophyta > Magnoliopsida > Asparagales > Amaryllidaceae > Allium > Allium cepa. Next base: position 270,942,732 of record CM060929.1, read on the forward strand.
TCAAAACTTCACTACAAATCATTTTAATACCAAAATATCATTTCAAAGATAGTTTATACTTCAAAAACCAAAAATCATTTTTTATTTGAAAACTATATTTATTTAAAAAACAATATCATTTCCATTCCAAACATATATTCACTTTTCAAAATAGTTTATACTTTCAAAGTTATAAACTCTTTCGAAACCAAAGCATTGAAATCATTACACTTTAAAAATCAGAACATTTTGAAATCATTCATTTGCAATCATCCTTTAATTCTACATATTTACAAATTTAGTAAATTAAACCCAAATTTCAATTTCAATTTAATTTAATTCAAACCATCATTTTCAATTCAAATTCAGTTTACTAACAAACCATTTCAAATCTTATCAAATTTAAATATAGGTTTAATCCACAAAATACAATATTCTATCTTTAGTATATATCAAGGTTTGAATATCCCACCTTTCATAAATCCAATGTAATTTAAATAAACTCAAATGATATATACTTCAAATATTCATTTATCAAATAAATTAAATAAATCAAAAATCAAATATCCTTTTAAAATATCAAAATGTCAAATATTATTCAAAACATCATTTATTTTTATTCATTTAAATAACTTTTAAATCCCTTCATTTTATTTAGGAATTAATTACCATTTCACACTTACGCTTCAAAAGATTTTATATCAAAAATTAAATCTCTCCATTTAAATCATTTAAAGTCAATTCCTTATATTTATTAATTAAATATTAAATTTCCAAAACTTAAATCCTTCCATTAAAAGCCATATAAATGTCTCTTCATTATCTTTAGAAATTTAACATTTAATTTCCAAAATTTTATCATTTTCCAAAGATTATTTTTTCCATAAAAGTTATTAAAACAACAAAAATATAGTTTCCGTAGCACTTAAAAATGCTACGTAAAGTTATAGTTTAAAACAGTTCATTTGACAAAAGACAGCGTTTAAGTGTTGTAATAGATTTCCTTTAAATTTCAAATAAACTTAAATGTTGAGTTTAACCACTATAACATTTACAAAGTGCTATAATAGCCTTTATTTCAATTTAACTTTTTAGTTCATTTAAAACAACTACAACATTTACAAAATGCTGTAATACCCTTACATTACATTTCAAAGATGCTGTTAAATCAAATTCAAGGCTTCAATACAAATTTCACCAATAGTTAATTTTAATTTAAACCATTTAACTTATAAAATCATAAAATTTCACATTTTAAAATCATCACTTCAATACTCTTATTTTTATGACTTTTATAAAGTTAAATTTCATCCAAAAATCAAATTTTAACATAATTTCTTATTTAAATTAAAGTATTAAATCCCATTTCTTTAATTAATTTTATTACTTAACCATTAAGTTTTAAATTACCAAATTATAACTTATTTCTATATATTTTACTTAATAAAAATGTCATTTTTAACAAAAGTTCAAAATTTCCCACAATAAGTTATATTCAAAATTTTGACTTAAAACATTCATTTATTCACATTTTCATTTATTCAAAAATCAATTTTATTTTTATAAAAAATCATTTTATTCATTTTAATTCAAAACATTATACTTTTACTTTTAAAAATAATTTTAAAACATTTCAAAAAATAATTTATAACCCACGGGTCTGTATATAGTTTTCTAGCCTAGGTCAAGTGATACGGATGTATATCATTTCAATCTGCAGTTTACAAAGAAAACCCGGGTTCTATCATTTGAATCCCGCAGTCCCAAGTAAAATGAATGAGTTTGAAAACCGCTCAGGCCTATCATTTCAGCCCATAACGATTTTCCCTTATTCTAAAGTTCGTTCGGGTATGTATCATTTCAACCCATAGTGATTCTAGTCTACAGGGAACTTGCAATGGTGATAACTGATATAAATAACTGAAATAGCATGAAATAACAGTAACATATGATATAACAGGTGTAATAACAGGTGTGAACATCATGTGATAAAATATAGTAGTTATAACAAGATGATATAAGTTACAGATTCAAATGATGTCCGTTTATCAACTATATAAGTACATATTAGTCTGGTGAGATTTACTCACTTGTTCAAAGCTAGAGATAGCCGTCCAAGCACACAACATAGACTCTACGAAGGCACGACAACTCGAATACGATTTGAGAGTGGAGAGCCAAATATAATTGCCTTGTATACATATAAACAAGACAATTCAAAATACATAAGTTTTCAAAGCTAAATTTCACTAAACAACAAGAGGAATCAAAGCCTAAAACAAAGACAAACGCTTTTCATTTGTTCTCAACTTCACATACTTCAGTTATGAACTGAAATAGCACAGTCAAGGCATGGATTAAGGTCTGGTTTGGGTCCCTATAGGGCCGGCCTAGCCTGGTTGATGGTGTGGAGAAGTATAGATGTAACATAGAATCACTACAAGGCAAATACATGGCAAATATCAACATTTTATGCTATATATGGTTCGGCCAGAGGCTCTAGGGGTATGGTCAGAGGTTCAGGTGGTGGTGGATGATGTGGCAGAGGGTGGTGGTGGAAGTGGTGGCAAAAGGAAGGTGGAGGTGTTGGAACAAAACTAGGCTAGATTGAGCACAAAGGTGATGGTTTGTGACATTTGGTGGTGGATCTCTTGCCATAGGGTGCTCGGCCTGGGGTGGTGGTTCTGGAGGCAGTGGTGGTTGGAGTAGGTGGTGGTGGGGTCGACCTAGCTGCTGGATTAGGTGGGGCCGATCAAATCTAGTTGAGAACAAGAGCAAAACAACATAGAAAATCAAACAAAACAAGAAAAAGAAGAGACTGATTACCAAATCTTTGAGCTCAGGTTTTTGGCCTAATTTTTTTGAGAGATGAGAAGTTTATTCACGTGAATAATAAGTTGGGAGAAGTGGTCGGCTGAATATGTGGATAGTTATTGCCAAAATAAATGAAAAGTTAGGCTAAATGTGAAAAGGTGGAAGATAAAGAGCCATAGGAAAGTCAAAAGTCAAAACCTTTTCAAATTACCATTAATTTATTTATATTAGTTTAAATTACTGAAAATAATAATTTTTTCAGTCACAAATTCGAAAACATAACAAAATATAATATATATATATATATATAAATATTTGTTAATTATATAAGGTAAAAGTATAAGAAAATAGCACAAAATTGCAAACTAGTCTAGACAAATGGAAAATAAACAGAATGAACTTTGAAAAATTTATATGGACTTGTAAAATATTTATAGGAAAGATAATAACATAAAAATAAAATGCATTCACAAATAAATATATAAATTTTAATTTAAATATAATTTAAATAAAGAAAATAGTAGAAAAATGGAAACTAGGCTTCAAAATTTGGAAATAAATTCAATAAGCTTTGGAAAAATTCAAACATCACTTTAAAAATATTTAAAAGTCAAAATATACATAATATAATATAAATATACAAATTAGAATAAGATATATCAAGTAAAAATATCATTTATATAAATTAAAACAAAGAATATTGTTAAATAACCCTATATACATACAATATTGTAAAGGGTGTAACTTTCACAATTTAAATCCAATTTCAACGAAATGAAAAGCGGTGTTTATGATATTAAATATATTTTCATAATAAAATATAAAATTAAATAATTAAAATATTTAAATTTAAAAGTCAAATTTTGAACAGTTTGACCAGAAATTCACTTTACAGTAAGATATTCAAATTATACTAATTTGAACTATAAGCCACTTAATAATCATCATTTATATTTAAAAATTAAATGTTTGAAATAAAACAAATTTTAAATAATTTAAAAATAAAAGAAAGTCCAATATTAATAATATACAAAAATCTAGGGTTGTTACATTTTACCTTATGATAACCAAAATATTTTCTATATAAAATCAAGCGATATACTAATAATGTCTAAGGTTAAAGTAAATATCGAATCATAGTCGAAATTTTTACATTAATTAAATTCCAGCATAATAGATATATAATCAAGGTCGAAGGCTCGTATTGGAAAATGGATTCCAACTATGACTAAGTAAGAGATTACATTCCAATGGTACACCTCTAGAAAATGCAACCGAGGGCTACAGATGCATTAGCCCCTCTGTTACACAGAGATGGCTGCCCCTTTAACATGATAGGCTAAATTACCCTATCCCTTGATACTGAGGCTGCAAACATTTCTCTTTGATGCCTGTGTGTAAAACAACTCTAAGGGGACAATCTAGAATGGGATGACGGCTTCTAATGGTAGCCAACCACATAGATCTACTACATACCATGTTTTAGCCATTTTTCCAAGATGCGATGCTTGAGGCTACACTTATGCCTTTTCTACAAGTAGACCATCTTGGGATGCTAACACTGCCCTCCAGGCAAAAATGCAATGCTAGCATTCATCTATACAAGTGGTTCCGGGAATAAATAAACATTCAACAATTACTATCTTCCATTTTGAAACCACCATCAGGAAGAGTAGTACAGCCCCAAAGCATACTTTATAACGGTCCATCACGCACGTTATTATTTTGGAGTGGTTTGGATAAATCAAGAAATTGGTGTCTCCAAACTAAGCGGTAATTCTCAGCTTACCCCATTTCATTTCTTTGGAAGCATGCAACAAGCATTAGAGTCCTCACTAAGGAACTCTAATATACACAACATAGCTCCTGAGTTAAAATATGTCAAGATTTGATAGTCAGTTATTTAACTAGCAAGTACATAATCGAACAATAATGATTCCGAGATTTAATAACCCATAGCAATAACTAAGCCTTAAAATAAATCTTTCATTAATTTTAAATCCCTTTTCAAAGTATTTATTCAAATATTCATATACTTATCTCACTGGCATAAGTATATTCACAAAAAATTTGCAAAAGATTTCTTACCCCAGTCACTATTCCTTTGATGTTAAGCATGGAAGGAAGTTCTACACCACCATAACTAAATGGTCAGTTAAGGAAAATCCCAATCTCAAATTATTTTACAATTTCTTCTATAAATCCTTTTATTAAGTCCCTTGCATTTATAAAAACTCATTTGTGAATCCTAATTTGTTCATAAAACTTATTTATTTGTCTCCAAAACTCTTTCATAAAACTACTTTATAAATCTCCAAAACTTATTCATGAACTTCTTTATAAACTCTAAGTTTATTTATAGAACCCTTTTATAAATACCTAAAATCATTTGTAACTCTTTTGAAAATGTCTAAAATCAATTATAAAACTCCTTGCACAAATATACAAAATCATTTATAAACTTCTTTTATAAATATCAAAACCATTTACAAAATCTCTTTTATAAATATCCAATATCATTTATAAAACCCTTTTCCAAATTGCGCTATCTCTTTTCAGTTTAATCAACTCCTTTATATAAAGTTTACTTATTTAAAGCAAAACTTCTTAAATAAACTTAATCAATAAGTTGTTTTAATAAATAAATCAATTATTTAAAGCACCTTTTAATAAACCAGTTATTATTTAAAACATCCTTCATTTAATTTATTTTTAGAAGTACATTAATAAAATAATGATTTTAAACAATCATTTAAAAAGTATTAAACTATCTTCAAATAACTAAGATAAAATAGTTGATTAATTTTCCTTTAAATATCATACTGAAAATGGAAATTAACTTTAAACACTTAATAATAACTCCATTTTAAAACATCTTATATTGATATAATAATTAACCTTTAAACCAATATTTAAAAATAAACTAAAGGATTGCCTTTACAAGTTTGAAAGGGGGCTTAGTGACCAAATTGGTTCTTATCTAATTAGGTTTAGCTTTCCAAATTATAGCATGGGTATTTACATAACAAACAAGTATGTAAAGGAAATCAGCCAATAATAATCAATTAACATATATGTAAATGTCTAAGTTATTGTAAGAGCAGACAGGATTCGTTCTGCTAAACATATGAAAGTTATTGTAGTAGCATAATTGTGTTTTGTTCTGCTAAACAGATGTCATTTGGTTTTATAATCATCTGGGGTTACTTAAGGGTAATCGACAAAGAAATCCCTTGGTTGGACTACATTCTTTTAAAAAGAGAGCCGCTTAAAACAAAATCGGTCTTTAGAATAAAGTGGTTTAAAACTTTAAAACCTTTACTTAATATGTAAATAACATTTAAACCCTTTATTTTGATAATAATTAAACTTTAATTAATATTTGAACAATAATTAGCTATTAATAAATGATTAAACAATAATATTCCTTTAAATATATAATTAAAAATAATCAATCTTTAAATAAATAATTAAACCATAATTAATCTATAATTAATAATTAAATAATAGTTTAAACTTTATTTTAATAATTAAATCAATCTTAATTAAGTCTTAACTATAACTTAATTAGTAATTAATTAAATATTTAAACCCTTTCTTAACTATTAAAATAATAATTAACCCTTAAAATAATAATTAATCCTTTAATAAATTATTAATTATTAATTAATCGTAAATTAACTAACTAATTATAATTAAAGTACTTAATTTATAATTAAGTACAAATTCCCATCATTAACAGATGATTAAGTACTAATTACCTTAACTTAACTAATTACTTAAATAATCATCAAATAAATAAATAATTAATTAATAATTGCTTTTTATTACCTAATATATATTTGAAACTCTTTTTCAAAGAAAAACTTATGCGAAAACAAATTTGATTCCAAAAAGAGCTCGTTTTCACGAACTGCCTTTACAACGATTATCGCTATTGATCCAAAATTTCAAAACTTGTTTTATAACCTAAATCACTCTCAAAGCTCTATCTTTATATATTAACTTTACGTTTATAACTTTGAACAAAGTTTGGAAACAAAAAGTTAAACTAAAACCTTATAAACTTTTCTAGAGGATACTTTAGTGAAACAAGATTAAGATAAGGGATTTCGACGCCACAACGTAACTACATGCTCAATGCTAACTTTTCCTTAACATATACACACATAGCTTAGAATAACATCAACATAACCGAACTTACATGCAATTTCCACAACATAAGCAAGATCTCATCTTTAAATTCAATCACAACATTTAGATTTTTGATTTACAAATCTAACTCGCAACTTCATATACAAGCATACATATATACACATATGATCATTCAAACCAACATCATATTCACCCAAACAAGCAATGATTTAACAATAAGGCATATTTTTAAAACTTAATTTAGAAACTTATATAAAGGTGATAGCTTTCTCACTGAAAGCTAACCAAAATGCTCCGATCTTTCGCTAGCCTTCACATACGACCTAGAACTTTAAATTTCCTTTAAAAAAAATTGCTTATGCAGACCCTAAAAGGCCTAGAGGTTTTTGCCATCATGCCTTTATGCTTGGCCATGAAGTGATGTTTAGTGTCTTGTTTTGGGAAGTGGAGGTTGTAGAAAAGATGGGAGGTATTAAACTATGTTTTCATGAATTTAAAGTATAAAAGAAATGATTTTCTAAACTTTGGAAATGGAAGGAAAACCATTAAAGAGTATGTGTTTTGGAGGAAGCTTAGGAAAATGAATTGCAATGATACAATGAGAAAAAGAAATACGAAGATTGGTTTTATATAAAATGCATAATATGAATTACAAAATGCTCTTACCTTACATAACCTCCACACTTTTTTTGTTACCTCATCCACCCTTTTCTCCCCATTAAATTTTCAAAGCCAACATCCATTTATTACATGTGTACTCAAGTTGCCAAATGTAATATCATGTCTTAGAATGTTTTAATTTTAATTATATTTTTATAAAATGTAATATCACCTTAGTATATGTTTATGTATAAATGTATGCACATGTATAATATAATTCCATCTTGATTGAAAATTCATGTATATTTATACTCTTGACTTTACAACATTTCCTACAACTTTTATTCGACAAGAAATCAAAATTTTAGAAAATGAATTCTGGTCATATTTTTTATTTTCCTTCAAACTAAATATTTTTGTAAATAAATTTTGAAAACTATCCTATCATCATTATTTATTATATAAAAGAATTTTATTCTAATTATAGAATTTATTATTTGAATATTTAAAATTAATTAAATATTTGAAAATAAAAGTGGTAAAATTCCGGGCCATTACAAGTAAGCCTGGGAAAGGCATCTGAATAGTCTCTAACTACAGACGCAGAATCTAATTCATCATGTGATAGTTCTAATGAATATAGGTTACTCAACATAACTGAACCTTTGGGATTGCAATGAACCTCTACACTACATCCACTGCACGTACCCAATCTAACAACCTAAGGTAAATCAAACCATTCACAGAAAATCCTAAGATGAAAGTATTGCAATCAAACTCGATAGCTAAAATAAAAAATTTAAAACCCCTACATATCATAGATAAATAAGTCGATCCTCCAACAGGGTTTGATACATTTATAGGGCTTGTAACTATGCTAGTGTCTAGATGCAAGTCATCTACAAGTCTACTTGAGATAAAAGAGTGTCATGCCCTTATGTCAAATAATGTACGAACGAGTAAATCAGATAAAGTTAACAAACCTTCAATTATGACCTTCTTTCCCTTGTCTGCTACTGGAAGCACATTTGAGCAATGAACATCATCCAATGTGTAAGCCGAAACCACATAGGTAGAGGTCTTCTATCGTGTTGGAAGCTCCCACTTCATATGCCCAAATTGGTTGCAGTTGTAGCTTTTGATCTTTGAGTTGTTCATCATGCACTCCTTCGCAAAATGCTCCTTCTTACCACATCTCCTACACTATATCTCTTTCTTCATAATATTCCATTTGGGTCTCGTTCCGCCCTTGCACTGCTTCTGCTGGTGTGTGTTTCCTCCTAACTTCTTGGGTTCACTCTTCACTTCCTTCTTGGAAACAACATTCAACAAGGCTATCTTCAGCAAACCCTCTAAATTCACACCCATGAGAATATGACTAAGGGAAAATCTTTTAGTGGTTGATTCAACCCCTTTGCAAAGTTTAGAGCTTTCTTGTGAGGGGTAATTATCAGCTCCATCCCAAACCTAGACAACTCATTGAACCGATTCACGTACTTCTTTATCGACATCTCTCCATGCAGCAAATGTAAGAACTTCTCCAGCTGTAATCCCGCCCCTACCCTAAAAGGCTCGAAAATGTCTCCTAAACTCTCCATATATCATTTCTCCCTCATCAATCTCTACCACAACTATATCCCACCAATTTAGGGCCTCTCCTTGTAAACGCCGAGTAAAGCTATCTTCAAACATCATCTCAAAGACCCATCAATCAAAAACCTCTCACAAGTGCGGATCCATGCCTTCGCGTCTACAATTTGACTCAATCCCTGCATACATCTTCCCATTTAGGCTCTAGAAGTCCTTACATAGCTTGACGAAATCAATGAAAGGTGGAGGGACTGGAACTACATTTGGCACATACCCTGCGAGTCCTCTAAGGGTTAAGCATTGGCTTGTCCTTTTGCTTGCAGATATCGGTGGAAGCAAATCGGGACGTCTGTTCCTGAAATCTCAGTTGCATCACTTAAGGCACAACCGGAAGGATCGCTCATTCTTTCTATCTGTGATTTAGAAATTTATTAGCAATTTTTCCCTAGATAGTATTGGCGAAAATAAGGAAAAGAGTCTTTATATCATATTTATGTATAAATCCTTTGAAAACCCTTTTATCTCTACACACACATACTCTTAGAAATCCATTTTGAAAACTTTTCTGAAAACCTTTTTGGAAAAAAATTCAAAAACTTTTTAGGTATGTTCCCTCAATATGCACCCAATTCCTAAGGAATAACTTAGACTCTGATACCAATTATGAAAATCCACACCTAATCCCTAAGGAATAACCTAGGCTTTGATACTAATCCACACCTCTTAGCACGCTGATCCAAAGTCTAGGGTGACTTTCAGATTCATGTAAGTGCTAAGAAGTACATGATATTAGGATTTTTTAAAACATTATAGTGACAAAGAATATATAGATATAATCTAAAAAACTCTACACTTTCAGATCTCATAATGGAAGGCAGTAAAATATAAATATATGAAAATAACCATATTAGAAATTAAAAGTCTCAAAAAAATACATAATCATAAACCTGAGTACACATCTCAAATTATTTAGATATCTAAATAATTTGAGCATAGAAACTGGTTATTATTCCCTTCTCCAAGGTAACATTTTGGGTTCATTACAATGTGAATATATACATATATAAAGAATTAAAAAATATAACTTGTTTAATTCCTTTAACCAATAAAGACTTCTTCAAAAATTCCATTTCAAAATACTTTGTTTATTAATATGCCATGGTTTTGCTTTTAAACGAGATTGTGTTATTTTTTTTTGAAAATTATACTTTTGAAACCTTCGAGACCTTGCTTTCGACTTCACTGGATAGCTTTCTTCGAAAGCATATATCTTTTTTCCAAACATTAGGCTCCTGCCTTTTAAAACACTTTAAAATCATTATTTCGAAACCTTTCGAATATAATAAGTGCTACTTATTAAATTTTAGAAGCATAGCTTTGAAACCATCGAAAGTATCTCTTCCTAAAGCATTAAAAGTCCCCTTTTCGACATCATTGGGTTTACCTTCAAAGTAATCATTTGGGTCAAAGTAAATACAAACGAAAGTATCTCTTTCAGAATCATTCTTTACCATATAAAAATATTAGAGAATTTATGTTGGCTCGAAACCATCCCTTTTGACAGAGTCGAAAGCATATATTTAAAATACTAAAGGATAGCTTTGAAACCCCTTCCGAAGCCATTGCCTTCGAAAACCATAACCCTTTCGAAAGCATTTAGGAAGTGGCTTAATAATTCTTTAAATAAATAATGCCTTTCGACATCATTGATAACTTCAATACACTCTTTGGCTTTGGAACTGAACAATTTCCTTGTATCTGAAAAGAATTTTTAGATTAATCGAAAGGAAGTTTGATCCGAATGAATCAGAATTTCTATTTGGCTGTCCAATAGATTTTTTGAGTGTCCGTGTTTATTTATGGCATGAAACAACTCGCAGTTATCTTGGTAGGAAGCTAATACCTGGATTTCCTTCTCAACAAATTAATTTTTTCCACAAGGGATCGTGATTTCGTTCTATGGGATCGCGAGTTTGAGCTCTCTGTTCCTGGTTCTCCTATAGCTAGATTCTCCGGATCAAATATTTCATTTCATCCGGGAAAAGCCATCTCTTTCTCCACAATGTCTTTGCCATTTGATCCAACAGTATCCCTCTTTATAATACCTCGGGAGCTAATGAAACTTATTTAGTAAAATTCAGCTTGAAAGGTAAAAATTCGACGGTAAGGTTTCGACTGTGTCAGAACCCTTTCTTTCGAAAGCATTGATTTATAATTAAAGAAACTCCTTTGAAACCTCCTTTTATTTAAAAAAAACATGGCAACCCCTTTAAAAGCCATTATAAAACTTCTTCCAAAAATGTATGTATCGACTAAGTTGAAAGATTAGTAAACAAAGACAGGCGCTTAACTTTTTAATGCAAACATAGGTATCGACTCCATCGGAAGCCAAGCTTTCAACACCATATCTTTCGCCTTTATTCAATCCACTATGTACCACCTAGATGATACTTTGTGTATTGGTTTTGGCTAAATAGGGTTTGACTTAGTTAAAAGCGAAAGGTAAGAGGCGAAAGGCACCTCTAATAAAGGTGGAACCTGTTTTTTGGGTTAAAACTATTTAATGCCCAATTTAAGTAACCTTTATCAACTAACCTGCCTACATGTAAATTTCTTATTGGTTGCCTTAACTTTTCGCATGCTTTTCAAAACTAAATGCCTTTTTATTTGGATAAGTATCAAGCTTAGAATTTTACAGATAAAACCTTCCATTGTAAATACAGTTAAATCATTTAGCTCCTCCTCTCAAAATAATTTAATTTGTATATCAAATCACTTAAGAAAAATCCACAAAAATCATAGAAATTTACTTCTCTCACGTGATCTAACATATCAAAATTTCTAACTCAAATTCTCAATATATTTTCTGAAAATAAATTTATAAACCCAATGTGCTATATTTTAATTCAAAAATTCATAATAACCTTTCCAAAGTTTGGAAAAATTTCAAACTTAAAACCCAACTATAAAATCATGTTTTGCATGACATATAATTTTTCCATGGCATTTAAACATCAATATCACATGGTTTTGGTCTAAAATCGTATGAACCATCATTTAAACAATCGTATGAACCGTCATTTAAACAATCTTATTTAAATTTAAACAAACCATAATTCAAGTATACCATCATCAAACATCGTATATGCGAATTTAAACTCAAATACGAAACACATATTCAACAAATAGAGATGGAAATTATTATTGACCTTAATCATTGAAAAGGAAAGTGGATTGAGATGAGTTTGATTCCTATTTTTACTTTCTCTTCTTTTTCTTTGAATTTCCTCTTCTTCTTTTCTTCTTAATGGTCGCCCTTACTTTCTTTACTTATGTTTTTATTTTTGTAAGAAAATGAATATGAGTGTGTATGGCTTAAGGGTAAACATATATATACATATATATGTATGTATGTATATGTGCATATGTATATATGTATGTATGTATGTATATATAAAGGTAAGGTTAGGTGTAGCTAAATCCCATTATACCCATCGCTAATTTAATTAGTCTATAAACCATTATTTAGCCCAATTAAATTAATAATCACGACCACTTTAATTTATTCAAATCTCAATACTCTTATCACTTAACATTTACATTATTCTATTTAATTTATCTAATTAAATATTCTGAATAATGTTATTTAAAATTAGGAGTATTGCGAGCTCCTCTCCTTAAAGAATTTCGTCCTCAAAATTCAGTAAGGACTAACTACAAGTCATAGAGAATATATGTAACAACTCCTAACAACCATACTAGTCTATCTATAATGATTATATATACATATATAAATCTAATATAGACATACTCTTAAAACAGACCAGGATAAGTATCTCGAATCCTATCTTCAGTCTCCTAAGTACAGTTCTTTTCGTTGTCTCTCCACTGCACTTTCACTAACTTGACTGCCTTGGACTTTAATATTTTCTCATCTCTCGCCACAATCCGAATTGGTTATCTAACAATTTTCAAATTATGCTTTACTACCAGGTCTTCAAATTCTGTTGGAGGAATGGTAGTCTTTGGATCATGCGCATACTTGTGAAGATGAGACATATGGAATACACTATGGACACCTGCCATATTGCTCAACAACTTTACTCTGTATGCGAGCTTTCTAGTTCTCTCTATAATCTGGAATGGACCAACATATTTTGGTGCCATCTTCCCTGACTTTCTAAATCGTATCACTCCCTTCATCGATGATACCTAATAAAAACCCTATCTCCAACTGAGAACTCTAGGTCTTTATGCCTTTTATCTGCATAACTCTTCTGTCTGGATTGAGCTTCCTTCATCCATTCTCGGATTAACTCAATCATTTATGACGCTTCTCTAACCAACTTTGGACCTTAGACTAATCTATCTCTAGTCTCTAACCAACATGTTGGTGATTTGCATGGCCTTACATACAAAGCTTTAAAAGGCATCATTCACATACTAGTCTGAAAACTATTATTATAGGAAACTCAATCAAATGCAAAAGATCTTCCTAAGGTCCACCAAAGTCTAGTACACAAGCTCTCAAAAAAGTCTTCGAGTACCTTATTGACTCTCCTAGTCTGCCTATCCATCTGTGGGTAATATGCTGTACTCATCTTGAGCTTAGTACCTAATACTCTCTAAAGACTTCTCCTAAACTACTAGCGAATAATACATCTTTGTCGCTAACTATGCTACTAGGAATTCCATAAATCTAACTGTGTTCTTCACGAAAAACTTCGCCAAAATAGGTGCTATCATGGTTGACTTAACTGGAATGAAATGGGCGCTCTTGGTCAATCTGTCCACTATGATCCATATGCTTTCATTTCCTCTGTTCAACCTTGGCAACTTGTCAACAAAATCATTGATGTAGAATCCTACTTCCAAACTAGAATCTCTAAATGCTGAAGTAACCCGCTCGGCTTCTGGTGTTGATATCTCCTTCTCAGTTCCTTCTTCCATCAGCTCTCACTAGTTGACAATTGGCACACCTCCTAACCCACAAGCCAACATCTCTATTCATGCCTTCCCAATATAAGCTCTTATTCATATCTTGATACATCATAGTTCCCCTAGGATAAATCTTAAACTTGGATCGATGACACTCATCTAGAATTTCTCTTTTAAAATTCTCTATATTCGAAACACATAAGCATCCTTTCTTCCTCAACCATCCTCTCTGGTCAATGCCAAAATCGTTAAGATCATCGATCTTGAATCCTACCTCGAGTCTTCTATTCTTCTCTGGAGGATGCAATCCAAGAAACACTTATAGAAATTGAATATTAGATAGTAATTCAACACATATAGAAGAGACACAACTATTAGAAGGTCTAAAAGGGAATGTCACATGCTTATTATGGGTTTCTCATTAACGGTAAGAATGAGAATTGCATCCTCCATGGCAATGATCTCCTCACATTTTGACAAACCTTGGAGAATAAAGATTCTACCTTGTAGCATGATGCGATTAAATCCTAAATGGATTCCATATCGAAGAACAAAGTTTAGACTTTGGTAAATGTTCCCAAATGAGTAAAACCCATTGGTTGCAAATGGATCTTTAAGACAAAAAAATGCGCATATGAGATGATCGAGACCTATAAGAAAGGTTGGTAGGAAATTTTTTTTGTCAAATCAAGGTGTTGATTATGATGAAATGTTTATCTAATTGTCATGGTTAAGTCAATTCAAAATCTACCAGGCATAGCTACTTAATATGACTACAAAATGTGATAGATGGATGTCAAAACATCGTTTCTAAAAGGTTTAGAAGAGGCTTTTTATATATAATGGGTAAAGGGTTTTGAAATCAGTACGAGAGACGACAAGGCATGTAAACTTTTAAGCCCTATTTATGGCCTTAAGTAACAATAAGGACTTTGAATAATTATTTTGATAAGGTAATAAAACAGTTTGGTTTTAGTCAAAACATAGAGGAAGAGTGTGTATATAGGAAAGAACAAAAAGGTGATGTTACATTTTTAGTTTCATATGTCCACAATGTTGGATTAGGTTCATTAGGAGTGAGGTAAAATGAGTGAGTTTCAAAAAAATCCTTTTTGTAAATTGAACAAGATCTTATTTTGTTTTTACGTAAACAAAATCTTATCATAAAAAAATAACAGAGTTTAAGTATTTTTTTAATTTTTTTAAATACTCTTTCTTTGTTCATGTTTAAAATAATATAACATTATTAATTTAATTTCAAATTAATTATTTAATTTTAGATTTTTTATGTTTAACCTTTTAAGATTTTAATATTCAATAAAACATGCTTTCCAAGAATATTAAATACAATCTAACCTAGGGGTATAAGGGGAAAATTAACCATTGTGTCCTATGGTCAATAAATGTCAATGAAATAAACAAATTATAGGATTAATATTAAAGGTAATAAATACATATGCATAATTAAATTTATATCTCACGACTATCTATATTTATATAGGGAATATACGCATGCGCGAGCACGCGTGCGCGCGCGCGCGCACACACACACACACATATGCATATGAATATATCTGCGTGTATAAGTACATTTATAAAATATCATTTAAAAATATTCCACTATCGTAACGTTAATTTATACATAAACATAAGTATCTGTATTTAAAATATTTTTTTTAATATATTGTTGTTTTAAATAATTATTTAACACTCAAAATTTAAAGATTTTGATCTTTTCAAAGTAAATATATATAAAAAAAAAGTAAAAAAATTGTGGATATATTGTAAGCATGTAATAAAGAAAATAATTATTAGATAAATTGGCATTAATTTATTGATTTGAAAAGTTAGGTTGGGCTCTAATGGTCGGAGTAGAGTTTTTAAAAAAAATTAAGTTTAAATCAAATTTTATTTTAAATTTAACATGAATAATAACAATAAAAAATGTTTTTTCAAAGACCTATAGTTATAAATATTTATTAAATTTAGTTTTGATACAAAAAATTTCAACTCAAATTCATATACATATATGCACTAGAAAATTGAAGATCGGATTTTTATTTATTTATAAAATGATAAACCTTTTTATAGTTTTAGATAAATACTTATTATATTATTTATGTATGTGTGTGTGCATGTTTGTATGTATGTATGTATACATATAGTAGAATCAAATATATATATATATATATATATATATATATATAATCAGGTCAAAATATTTATCATTAATATTTTGCCGAAATCGAAAAAATCGTTATATATATTTAGTATTTGGTATACTTTTATTTATATATATGTAATACTAAAATATTTCAAAAATAATTTTTTTTTCCAAAACATAGTTAAGGGAACATTACAACAACAACAATAATGTGATTATACAATTGAGTTAGAAATTAAAACCTTTCATCATCGGTATCATACCAAAAGTTGAATATGTCATTTGCTTGTTGTTTACTCCTTGAACCTTACGTTCTCCTCGTTAGCTTTAATTTGGAATGTTGACACCTTAGCTTCACTAATAGGGGTTGTTGAGCTCAGATTTGACCTAACTCAAATGTTTATGGGGGAGGGTATAATGTTACTTGGGTAAGACAATTACCTCTTAGGCAAGTATACAAATATGGAAACAAGGAAGTACTTTGTCAAAAATGTTCGCTTTCAATTTATCCTTATGGTAATTAGAATCTCAATTCGTGTTCTTTATTTATGCTCTGATTAAAAATGAAAACGAGGATGAAGTGACCTTAGGAATTCACCATTTAAAGTGGGGAAACATGCTTATTTATAGGAAAATTATATGATTGAATTCATGACACGTGGTGGGTAACACCCTAGATGGTAGAGATCTTTCAGTCCACAATGATGTGGCACACTATTAAGATGACAAGTGGCACGGGTTCTTCTTCCCTTCTTTCTATGCTACATAGCATAGTCGGGCCATTTGGAAGCTAATGCATAGATGATTTCGATTGTATTCTAGAGGTTTAAGAACTTTTTAGACATGAGATAGATTTTCAATTCTAGACATGAGATAGATTTTCAATTCTAGACATGCAATAGCACTTCATCCTAGAAGTGTGATAGCCTTCTATTCCATACATGCGATAGCTCTTTGACTTTGGATATGAGATATATCTTGAAATTTAAACATGCAATACCTTCCAATCTTAGATATGCAATAGCTTTAATATCTTAGACATGCGATAACTTCCAATCATAGACATGCGATAGCTTCAATACTTTAGACATACGATGAGTTCAAATCTTAGACATGCGATAGCTTCCAATCTTGGACATATGATAACCCTTATTTATCTTAGATGCGAGAGCTTCTAATCTTAGACATCTAATGGCTCCTTTATCTAAGACATACAATAACTTCTAATCTTACACTTGTGATTATCCTTCTCTAACTAGACATGCGATGGCTTTTAATCCAAGCATGTGATAACTTCTCCATCTTAGACATACGATAGCTTCTAATATTAGACATGTGATATATCCTTCATCTTAGATATGCGATGACTTCTTTATCTTAGACATGAGATAGCTTCTTTATTTTGGACATGTGATAGCTTCTAATCTTAGACATGCGATAGCTCCTTCATCTTATACATGTGATTGCTCCTCTTTTACTTTAGTCTTGCGACTATTTTCCTTTCTTTCCATGAAAAATAGGGTGTAAATTTCCCCCCTCAAAATTTTTCTTATGCTTAGCTTAAGGGATCTCTTCTCCCTATTTCCTTATTCTGTTCCTTTCCATTCATAATCCTTTGGCCATAGTAGATTACCTTCCTTGGAACTATTCTTCTTTTACTTGAATGCATGTTAGCTCAATAAATTCACAAAATATGTTAATAAGATCTCATTTTTTAAATTATTTATTTTTCATATTTAGCTCTTATTTTCCTTTGATCTCGGTTGAATTGATCTTATTGTAAACATTTTCTTAAGGTGATTTTCCCTAAAGTGGCCACTTATATGTGGGTAATCCGTAAGATATTCATATCTTGATTCATTTCTTAGGCTTTTGCTTTGTTAGTGTGATGAATCTCTTATCAACACAACCTTTCTAATCGAGTATTGTTTTGGTCAGCCTTTAGTTAGATAGTCTTGACAATTATTGGAATCTGTTAGATTGTTTGCTACCAATACTCTTTCTTCTAGATGGTTGCTCCAACCAGGCATGAGTAGTTAGATCGATGGATCTGGAGGATTATTCTTAATGTCCTCTGCTATATATTCTAATGTTTTCCTTCGAACACGATGCTAAAGGCTAGCCAACTCTATTTTTGGGTGCTTTAGAACTTTGTCAAAGGCTTTTAACACCGTTAGGTGTAAGGTGTGCCTTTGCTTAATGAATCTTCTCGACCTCGTAAAGTTGAAAGCTTTGTTAAGCATACTGCACCTTAAATTAGGAGTCACCTCATTATTTATAATCGATGAGGGCATGAGTAGGTTTATTTATGGATGCCCATTTAGTAGGGTTCTTAGTTATTGAACCAAAAAATTCTTTTTTGAAAATTGTCTTTGTAAACCTCCTTTCGAACAAGCCTCCAATCGTATATCGAGGAATGTTTTGTTGATTTCTTTGAAAATTTATTTTCAAAGTTGACTTTGGAAACTTTATTTTCAAAAATTAATTACCTTCAACTTCAACTGAAAGATTGCCCCAAATTTGTGTGTCACGGAATGTGGCATATGTCTAGTTTTGGTTGAAGTTCTATATGATCATAAAACCAGGGAATGTGGCATATGTTTAGTTCCTCCACCCAACTACCTTTAGCTCAATTGGCAATTTATTAAGGATATTCTTTATGGTTTTATTTACAGCTTCTACTGCTACGTTGGCCTTTAGGTGAGCTACCAAAGAAAAACATTTTATCATCTCATTTTTTCACAAAAGCGATCGAACTCCTCGTTTTTGAACTAGGTTCCATTATGAGGGATGATTTTGTTTGCTAGTCTAAATCAAGTTACAATATTCTTAATGAAATTTTTTTGAATTCTATTTGCATTTTTATTGGGCAAATGCTTAGCTTCTACCCATTTAATAAAATAATGAATGCTACAATTACAAATTTTTCTCCTCTATTTGAAATAGGTAAGGGTCCGATAAAGCCAATTCCACATACATCGAAAAGCTAGGGACTAGGCACGAGCATCAACTCACTTGAAGGTAATTGCGCAATTCAAGAAAATTATTGGCACTTATCACATCTTTTCACATAATCTTGAGTGTCTTCGCTTGTTCAAGAGTCATAGTACCATATCTCACTGCTTTCCTTGCCAATTTTATTCCAATAATCGATCTAAATAGAATCTTTCATGGGCTTCAATTTGCGATTTATCCCCTTTTTCAAGCATTATGCACCTAGTAGCCATTTTTGCATAGTATTTCATTGATCATTATATTAGACGTCGCCCACCTTATTTTCTTCAACTCATTCTTGTCCCTTGGTAATATTCCTTTTTCTAAAGATTTCTTTATCGGTGTCATCTTACTATTTCTTTGTTGGTCATCCTGAATATTTGTGTTTGTACTAGTATCCATCCTCGCACAATTTTTCCTATAGTTGTCGTTTTCCTTCGACTTTTCTTCATTGTTTAGCTGTTGTTGAGTTTGTGATTGCATCACTACCTAGATCTCTTTGTTTGATTCCTCCTCCTTAGGTGTTATACTATCGTCCTTTTGGAAACCTACAGGGATGATTTTTACCTTGGGCACCCCCAAAAACTTTCCATCTTATCTAATGAATCTTCTTAAGCATTCTTTTCTTTTGATGCTTGATGAATCATATAATCTTAAAATTGAGCCAGCATCTCACAAACTTTCTTTACATATTGGGATTATAGTGCATCCTTTGTTTGATAAATTTTGTTTAACTAGTTCACCATCAACCGATTAAATATCTCAACCTCTAATTGTGGTGCTAGAGTTAAGCTAGATAGTATGGAATCATATTCAAGTACATTATTGGTTGCAGAAAGTTATAATTTCGTTGCATAATGCAATTAGTGTCCATCTAAAGTAACTATCATATATCATGCCCCAGTTCCTTACTTATTTGAAGCTCCGTCTATGAATAATTTACGTATTGTTTCAATCTTCTATTCCTTTTCCATTCACTTCTTGATAAAGCCCGTGCGCTCTATTATAAAATTGGCTCAGTCTTTCCCTTTTATTTCCAAATGGGATAAGTAGATTATGATGTATTGGATTAATTACATTCTCCACTTTGTTAGACATTTAGATTTTTTTGGCTTGCTAGATACTTGCTTAATGGTTGATTAGTCAAAACTTTTTTAGGATGCGCTAGGAAATAAGACCTCGGCTTTTGGGCTGTTAGCACCAAATAATAACCAATTTCTCCATTATACGATATTTAACTTTGGCATCTTACATTTTTTACTTGTGTATTTACACAAATAATTAGATTCCAATTTCCTCTTTTACCAGGACTGAGCTTAGGGCGTGTTCTGATATCAACAAGTATAATATCAAATCTTCATCTTCTACCGAACTGAAAAGTATCTAAGGTTTTTCTTAATGATCCTTCAATTCTTAGAAGGCTTTTAGGCATTTGTCCATCCATTAGAAAGTCTTTCTTTTTTAATTACATCAACCAATGGAATATGCTTATCAATTTTCTTTTAATATGAATCAATTAAATGCAACCACCTATTCATTTAAACTCATTCTATCTTGTTTTTTTGGGTTCTACCATGTCTCTAATTACCTTTATTTTGTTGGGTTATCTTCTTCTTCATGAACACTTACTATGCCTCCAAGGAATTTCCCTAATTATATACCGAAAGAGCACTTTTGCAGAGTTAATTTCATATCGTATGTGCGTAAGATTCTGAACATTTCATTCAAATCCTTTATGTGATCATTTTCCTCTTTTGACTTAACCAACATATCGTCTACATAGAATTCAAAGCTTTTCCTAATTTGGTTTCTACACATTCTACTAACCAATCATTGGTAAGTAACCCATGCATTCTTTAGCCTAAAGGGCATTGCTTTGTAACAGTACATTCCCTAGTCAAAATACTATTATACTCTTTATCAGGTTTGAACATCGGGACCCGATTGTATCTTAAATATGTATCCATGAAAGATAGTAGTTTATGACCACTTGTTGAATCTACCAACTGATCAATCCTTAGGAGTAGATAATAATCTTTTGGGCAAAACTTATTTAAATCTGTATAATCGACACATGTCCTTTATTTTCCATTTGAATTTTTAGCTAGTACTAGTTTTGCTAACCACTTGGGGTAGTAGATTTCTTGAGTAAACTCATTTTCCAACAACATATTTCCACCAATTGTGAGGCAACTGTTCGAGTTTTATCAAATTGTCTCTCGTTTTACCTTATAGGAGTAAAGATTGGATTTATATTATGCGTGTCACATATTATCTTGGGTTCAGTTCTGACCATATTTGCATGGGTCTAGGCAAAGACATCCTTAACATCGATTGAAGGAATGAAATAAGCCTTTCCCTCATATCTATATCTGCATACCTTCACCATCTTTTTTAAATCAAGGGGTTATATATTAACTTCTTCTAATTCTTTTATAGATCTAACATTTCCTTAACTACATTTTGGATCGATTTTGGGAATAATTTCTTCTAGCTCTCCTTCTTGATCCATTTTCTAATTTGCTACAATCATCTCATCATGCTTTCTCTTCTTTCCGTACCCATTAACCTTCTTGCACAAACCCTTTTGTTTATTGAGTAAAAATTTTTTTGTTTTGCATAAGATATCTATTTTTGATAATTGATGTCCAAGTGCTTAAATTTTCAATTTCTTCACATTTATTAACACTGAATCGTAAAATGACCTACTCTTTTTTTAAGTGTTCCATGGTAGTAAAATACATCTCTCTTGCACTAAATTGCTCACCTTTTCTAGTTCCTCATCCATCCATGTAGATAAATTTTAGAGCCAGATGTTTTGGAGAGACAAATGCATCCATTTTATCCAACGTTGGCCTCTCAAAGAATGCATCATTTAGGATGGTTGATCCATTATCACAAAATGCAATTCAAAAGTCTTTATGAATGGAGGATTCACCACTTAACATATAACTTGATTTGTCCCATCAGAGTGGATCCTTTGTTATTAAACTCAAAGATTAGTTCTAAGCTCGGCTCGAATTTCCTTTAGGGACATCCATCTGATTAAAAGCATGTTTGAAGGCTACATTCATAGCACTACTGGTATCCACTAAAATTATAGAAACCAACAATAGCTAATATGCATTGCAGTCATCAATGGGTCATTATGGGGATGCCTTACTCCACTTAACTCTCTAGAAGTTATGACAAAGTGCGGTATTAGCATAGCACTCTTGTAAGCCTTTGTTGGCGGTTCTTTCCCCATAGATTTATCCCATCCTTTACCTCCCTAATATACCTATTCCTTGCCCTTACTAGCTCCTGCAATATGTGGCCCATAGTGAATCACATCAATGCGGTTTATTATTGGTGGGAACTCCCACCTAAGGTTCATATTCTAAGATATTAGCACTGTTCACTAGTGTATTATCATTGTTACTCAATCGTAAGAACTTCTAATCCCCTTCCACAAACTCTTTTATTACTCCCCTTTTTATCATATTCTAAATTATCCCTCCTAAAGTGTGGTAATTACTTATCAGTTTGTTTCATATTAGCCTCATGGAAGGTGCAATAATAGCCTTCTTTATTTGGCTTTGGATTGGTCCTAACTTTTAGTGGTAAGTTATTCTATTTTTTCCTTGGTAATGGATACATATATAAAATAGGTTGTGTTAAAGAGACATAGTTCAACATTTGGGATTTAACCCCCATTCCTTTCTTATTTAGGACAGAAAACCTAATTCTTTCATCCTCTTCCCCTTTCTATTGTAATTTCCATTTTTCATAAATAATTTCATCCGTGGAGACGAATTTGTCGACTTGAAAATGAAAACATTGCATACATCAACAGCCGTCTTTCAAAAAGGATTATTCTCAATCAGTCTAGATTTGATAGCTATAAGCTTTTCTCCATTGCTCACTTTTCATCTCAGTTGGCTTCAGCATTGAATTTTTTCAAATAGCCCTTTATCAATTCCTCAAGACACTGCTTAATGTTGGCCATCACACTTGAATCAATAGTAGGATCATTAAAAGTACAAAAATGAGTGGAGAACTAATAAGAAAACTAGCTTAACTAGTAAATTCTCTTCTCTTAGTATCATAGATAGCACTTACATACAGCCCTATGAAAGGTGTAGGGCATAGCCTACATCTTATTTCCAAGCACATGATAATGTCCATTTGGCTTT
Source organism: Allium cepa (assembly GCA_030765085.1). Classification (NCBI taxonomy): domain Eukaryota; kingdom Viridiplantae; phylum Streptophyta; class Magnoliopsida; order Asparagales; family Amaryllidaceae; genus Allium; species Allium cepa. The sequence goes on from CM060929.1 coordinate 270,966,141, forward strand.
AGAAGGCTAGAAATGAACATCAAGGATAGTGGGCCCATCATACTTCAGAGTAAGAAACTTAGTGTGCCAAGGCAATGGAACTTCCATTATTCCTCCATAAACGGAGACTATCTAAAATTATTATTCCCCTTTGGATCCATTATTCTCTTCCCTTTTAGATTAAGCATTCCCTTGGGCGTCTTGTGTCCCGAATCTCTTAAGTTGGTCTTATAGTTCTCATAATCCTTTCTACTTGTTTTATATCCCTTTCGGAGAATGAGATTATAGATTGTACCTTAGATATCCTTGAAGATTCATTGGTTCCTTCCTTAACTTTATAGAGAGATCATCCATCTCTTCCTTTCCCTGAGTTGTGGTATGACTTTTTTATGGTTTTTTGTTGGCTAATAGTGTCAGTCGCCTTGTTTTTCTTTAGTTTTTAGGTGCACTTTCTCCTTTCCAAACAAGAAGCATCATTATCCTTAAGAGGGGATTTTACTTCTTCCCCATCATCTTTCACCACCTGTATTCTTGAATATTTTCAGGAGACGAGTATCTTGATCAGTTCATGTTTTATTTTGTGTTGTTTTTACATTTCCTTAGTTTTCATGCTTTCATTTCACGTTGCTACAGGCATAAAAGCCTATCCTACTTCAATATTGTCACATTGAAGTTTGTTGTTACATTTTACTTAAGGTTGGTATTATGCACTACCTCTTGCTCTTTGACATTTATTCTCTTTTTCTTTGCCATCATACTTCAATCGAATAGGGAGGGATTGTTATAGTTCTAATGGAGTTTTTTGAATGATTTCTCAGTGAAATCACAAAAATGTTAAGCATTGGTTTGTCCTAACTCAAATGTTTATGCAAGAGGGTCTTATTTTACTTCAGCAAGAGAGTTGTCCATTAGGAAAGTATGCAAAATATGGATAAAAGGAAGTTCTTTATAACAAATGTTCAATTTACCTATGACCGGATCGGCTATTAAAGTCCTAATTTGAGTTCTTTATTTATGCTTTGATTATAAGTGAAAATGAGGAATAATGGAGCTTAGGAATTCGCTCCTTCTTAAGTGGGTAGTTTATGTCTATTTATAGGAAAATTACATCATTGGATAAACTAAAACATGGTAGGTAACACCCTTGGGTGGTGGAGATCTTTTAGTTCATTGATGACTTGGCATGCTATCAAGATGACATGAGACTTGAGTTCCTCTTTCCTTCTTTCCATGCTGATGTGACACAGTCGTGCCAATAGGAGACTAACACATAGATGATTTTGATGCTATTTTTAGAGGTTAGATAGCACTTTCTATACATGCATAGCACTTCAATTTTAGACATGCAATAGCACTTTAGCCTAGAAGTGTGCTAGCCATTCAGCTCCAAACATGTGGTAGCCTCTTAACTTTAGTCATGTGATAGCTCTTTAATTTTAGACATGTGATGCCTTCATCACTATGAACATGCAGTAGCTTTCAAACTTAGACATGCAATAGCCTCAATATCTTAGAAATGTAAGAGCTTCCAATCGAAGATTATGATAGTCCTTCTCTATCTTAGACATGTTATAGCTTCTAATCTTAGGCATGCGATAGCTCTTTCATCTTAGACATACAATAGCTTCTATTTTTGAAGTATGATAACTCCTTCATCTTGGACATGCAGTAGTTCCTGTTTTAATTTAGTCCTTTTACTATTTTCTTTTACTTTCATGAAAATAGGGCATAACTTAGGCTTATAGGGAATAAAGATCTATTATAATGAAAAAGAGTGGATGCTATATTATTTATAGCTACGGAGATACACAAATATCTGACATTTTTCTCTATCCCTAGAAAATTAGGCATTAATCCCCATTTCAAATTATATGGCTAGTCCTAGCATTGACCACACATGTTCAAAATTCCTGTTGTCTCCAATTTTGAACCATTTTTTTAATTCTTTAATTCTTGTTTCAATCGAACCAACATACAACATTTATATGCCATTCTGGTTGATTTTAAGCTTTGAATAAACAATAAAAAATCCATAAAATAATAATACAATATTTATATTAGTTTATTATTAATTTGTAACGTTTATAAATTAAGTTTACTATCAATCGAATTTGGAAATAACTAACAAGGTAGCTGTGTTGACTCTCTGGTGTGACTCAGCCGTTAGTCAATATTTAAACAATTTAAATATTGAGGCACGTGCGAAATTTGCTAAAGCAAAGTATTTATAATAAGTTCAACGCTTATAGATCATTTAGGTGAAATCCAATTTCTAATCTATAATAAGTTCAACCAGCAACAACATTTTGTATATGTATTCTTTTCATTAACACTATATCACTTAGATATCTAAAGTTTGGTCTAAGTTCAAAAACTCTACTAATATCTAAATTTGATTGTGTAGATCACTTTAAAGTTCTTGGTTTAAGTCGACAATATTTATCCTTTAACCGTTTTACTCTCGTCGGATATTTTGACTTTAAATTGATTAACAACTACGGTGATACTTAGCTTCCTATAAAAAGAATAAAAATCCTCTCTCAAGTAGTGTTTCACTCCAAGTAGTCCAATATATATCCAACTATGGCCATAACAAGGTCGCTATGCTAAGTATTTAATCATAATCAAAGAATAATCTATCCATTTAAGATCGATAGTACCATCAAGTCAGAAAACTTTAGTACGTCATTACCATGAGATCTTCTATTTTGACGTCGTTATATTAAACTATATAAGACTCTCATTGAATCATTCTATGATCGTTCCAAACAAACACAAGAACGTAACCCTTTAATGTCCCTAATGGTCATGATTAAAATCACCGTCCATCGTATAGAGGGCAATATGTACAATGGTCTCAACAGACGTATCGATATTATTTTGTAAATACATCTTGATTATGAACATTTAATGAGTTAGTGGTGTGTACATATATATCAATTCAAACTATGGTTACGAACACACTTGTAACTGCAATCTATAAATATATGCATTATATGTATATGTATATGTATACGTATATGTATATGTATATAAGCTTAGTGTAATTATTCATTTCTTGTATCGCTATATAACAACATACATAAAAGAAAATAAAACAAGTGCATACATCATTTCGAAAAAAGTTCCATTATAAGAGTTGATTTACATAATAAATTGTATAATTGTCTATAACGCATACCCTTAACTTCTTAATCTCCCACTTCCATTTGGGGTCAACTATAATGCCTTATGTATATACCTTCGATCAATCTTCCTAAACTAGACCAAGAAGGGGCCTTGAATGGATTTTCGATATTATTATTTCGTATCTACTTTTTGATTGTACTTTCTTTCCATTGATAAACTCTTTTATAACCTAGTAATTATAGAGAACATATATCGACCGTTTATGGAGCTGTTGATTCTCGTTGCGATCTATATTACTTTATGGTAACCATAATGAGCTATTGGATTTCAATGTCGAAAACCATTCCTAGCTCCTTTATAATTTCCATATATACACATATACACACTCTTTAATTAAGGTTGAACATGAATTTAATATTGACTCACTATATTAGTTTCACTTACGAAGTTTAAGTCTGAACATTTCTTTATAAGGAGTTAGTCATTCCCTTAAACGATTTGCTAGTATTTCATAAATACACGAGAATACTTCCAATTATCATTTAATGATTTTACGCAGGTATAATGTTCGCTGTATAAGGAAGATATAACATAACATATCATATGTGATGATCCCTATTACCAATGCATAAGGATCCACATCATATGTTCCATATTAAACACTTTAATATAGTGTTTGTGTACATAGATTAGGAAAATCCTAACATACTCCTATATCAGGTATAAAAATGTCTCTTTCAAATCCTTCGTTGAAAATTAAACAACCAAACTAAACTAATTTCAAGATAGATATATCATTAACAATCAGTAACATGTTGTTTACTTATAATATTAGAAATGATTTAGCACCATTGATTTTTCCTTCTTCCAAACACATGCATCCTCTGCATTTTAACAAAAATCTAACTATTTGATTTTTATTAAAATATTAGCTCAACTCTAATGATTGTTGAACGTCATTGTTGTATTAGCTTTAGATCATATCCCAAAACTTACAAATTATGTCCACCGGCTCTGATACATATCAACCGTTGTTTATAAACAATCTCTTCTCAATCATCATTTAGAAGTTATGTTCCAACATCAATGTATCGAAACTCAAAGTCATATTGTGCGATAATTTATGAGTAGAATCTGAATGGATTTAAGCATGTTAACTAGCAAAATTAGTCCACTAATTTCAACATTTGAAATTAATGAAATCATTTCATTTCAACACTGCTTTATCCAATTCCAACTGCATTAATTTTCATCTCAAAGACTCGGTTGTCGCTAATGGATCAAATCCTTTGGGTAGAACTACCAAAACCATATTTTGTATACGTACTTAGAATTTATTTTAGATTTAAAGCATCATGTCATGAGGTAGAGCCTATACTCTCCATTACTTATCAAGAACCGAGGAGATCGTTATTTCTAATAATTTATATTCTCGACATCTATAAGAAATTTGTTGTTTCTCTTCAATATATGTGAATTCTTATTAGATACTCTAATCTTTTAGGCTCGGTTAAATTTACTTCATCAATTTAGTCAACAACTATGTTAGAACCTTGGATCATATCTAAGTCCGTCGCACAACCATTAATTTATGTAGAAAGAAATTCCTTTGGTATGAATGCGGTATGTCTTGAAATAACGATTTGTTCTCACTAGGATGGAATAGGCATTTAAACCATTTTATGACTTGCCCATTGACTTACATGAAATTGATCTAGTATCGAGTCTATGAAACTTATGTTCATTACAAAAATTGGAAAACCACATATCTTAAATTGTTTAAGATCGAGGTTTCTTTCAAATTCATATCTTATATGAATTCATAATTGTACTTCAGATTAATTCAAATTTAACCTATATGCTTACTCTTAAGTACATATCCTTCTAGAAAGAAGCAACTCAACTTCACACATTATCAATCATACTTGGTCCAACATATTGCAGTCATTTCTTGTTGATACATCAATATGTATCATAGAGAGGAGTGACTTTGAGATTGAATTATTTGCTTTTAGGTACTCTAGGAACTTCCAATATACTCACATATTCGATCAAACCAAATAATTTTATAATTTTTCATATTCTTGTTTTCTACATCCATTTCATATTCTATGAACTAACCACAAATATCTAACTTATGTATTAGATATAGATGTTCATATCTTTGAAAATTCATTGGTGAATTTAATGAAACAAATGGATCCGTTTTCAGTAACATTAGATCTTGGAATACATACATCTATATGTAATGATTCAAAGAATTCATTAACTCTTTCATCTAACCTAGGGTGCTTTTTCCCTTAATCATTTGAGATACATTTCACCGGTAGCATATGATTCATAACCATACAGCTAAAGAATTATTTTTCAAAAATATGGTTTAGCCCATGTTCCCAAAAATATTTGTAAATCTTTTAAATGCTGCTATATTTCCTATAGCTAACACATCATAATTGCCACAAAAGCAAGAACCAATATCACAATAAATATATTTTATAATGTATTCAAGATGTTCACATTAAACTAAAATTGTATCTATTTTCAGTCAAAACTGAAAACAGTTTTTGTTTCATAAATAATATTTAGTACATACAGAAATAATCTTTCTAACATGATGCACCTATTAATAAATGTTATATAGCACGCTTTCACTATTTTTGCTGTTACAATCACAATGCACATTCAACCACTTACTACCGGCTATTCATCTACTGTAACTAATTTACAATCAATGGTTTTGGATCAAATATTTTGAATTAAAAGAAATAACTCTCATCAAAAATAATTTTTTATAAGAAAAATACATCGGGCATAAAATTATGTTTCGTATTCCATATTAAGTATCTACAAGTATATTATACAATTCCCGTTTTAGATGTCTCTTTATGAAGTAGAGGTGATCATTCACACTCTTTATCGCAACTGTGTCTATGTACATCCATTCTAGGACATACGTTCTAACATCTCCCACTTTGAGACCAAAAAATGAACGTCGATGATGCTGCAGTCATCATGAGAATTAGTTTCAAGTAACAAAAGTGAGTATATATATATATATATGTATATATGTATATAAGTTAAGTAAATAGAGCAGCTAAATTATTTACGTTACATAGAAATTGTTTTAATATTCATTATATACATTTTTTTTTCAAATTAACTTTAAAATGGTACCCACGCAAGGGATAAATTACAACAGAGAATAATATAGTAGAATATCAAGCTGACATATGATGATGTTGTCCCAAACTCTTTAAATATTAGAAATAAACATTCTTTATTAGCTTGCAATGTCTCCTGCTTTGTCTTTGGTCCTCATCCTTCGTCTTTTAATGTAACCTATCTAGTCCCATAAATCCAACCTACTCAAATGAGTACCTATGAGTTTATGGAGAAAATAAAAAACAAAAACATGGGTCAGACAAAAAGTCTGATGTGAATAATACCTTACCCAATACATAAAGTATAGTGGGATTGCACCACCATATATGAAACAAGTTTCCCCCTACTAGTACATGAACTAAACATAAATGCAACATCGGCAACACATAAGCCTAATTTAGGCTATCCTCGAAACCATATGTGTTTCTGGCCCCGGACAACCCCTGATCGAAACCTTCCTTTAAAACTGCGTATGGAAATCCATCCACCGAAAGTTCCTTCATTACCGTCGAGTTGCCAAATACACCCTTTATGTCCCGCGCTTTTGAAATGAGCAATTGATCCTAGTTTAGTTCAGCATTTGAAACTCATTACCCGAAATGCACCCTTAGATAGTTCGTCTCCTCCTCATTTTGAACTACGAAGAACAATTCCAAGAAGTTAAATTTTCTCTTTGGTTTATACTACAAACGCTCGGCCACATGTGATTACATCTCTATATAATTCACATTGCAATAAATAAGCCACATATAGTTTTATCTTTATTTAACTCACTCTATAAAGAATCATCCACATGATACTTCATCTTTATTTACTTCACTTTGTGATGAATCGGCCACCTGCGCTTCCATCTTTATTTAATTCGCATTGCAAATGATCAGCCACATGCATTTTTTTTATATTTAAATTATACCGTAAAGAATAGATCACATGCAGTTTCGTCTGTATTTGATTTTTACTGCAAAGAATCATCCACTTGTAGTATCATCTGTATTTAATTTATAATGTAAAGAATCGGCCATATATAGATTCATCTTTATATAATCTATATTGCAAAGAATCAGTCATTTGCAATTACGAGAGCGTATGACTCACCCGGATGTCTCACATCCCATTGAAAGTTGAATGTTTCTCCTCACTCCTAAGGTGTGCGTTCGAATGAGCATTCTCATCTGACATCAATAGCCCTTCCAAACCCATTTTCTTATATTGGTTCTTCTTTTACGTAGCCATCTTAAACTTCTTAGGCTCCACTAATTGTCAAATAGATTGCGGTCTCATTTAACTCTGCCTTCATTTTAATGCGGTGTAGTATGCCTTACTATATTACGATGCAGTACTGCCCCGCCTTCTTTTGGCCTTAGCATGGTATATTTAGCAATACTTCCAGCTTAAACAACCTACTGACTCCGTTGCGATTCCCTTTTGTGCCTTTTGGCTTTCAGCATGGTTCTCACCTATTACTTTTAGCATCAACGTTTTGTCTTTTGGCATAGTACATCCCCACATAGTATTAACCCTCCTCGAAAGTCGATAACTTTCTTAGGAATTCACTACTTTCGGCCTTAGATGCTCAATTAATCATCTTAACATTTGGTTGCCACTTTATCTCGATATCAGATAAAGTCTTGCATATCTATTATCCTTTCCATGTGACGCCACTTAAAACATTCAGATTCCACTTTCTATTAATGGTTGTGTCCTTATTTATATTTTTAGCATATTAGATTCTAATCCTAATCACTGAACATTAATTTCATCAAGTTTATTTAATAAATCTTGGTTTCCTACATAATCACCTTCAACCAACATAGTTTCCCTTTAGTGGTGATTGATTTTAGTTTAGAAAATCCTTATAAATTTCAAGAAAATTTGTGAATAATTCTTTTTTGGATATTTTTCTTATATGTTCACTTGGTATTTTTCCTTCAAAAGCTCATAATTAATGATTTTGGCATGAAAGTTTCATTTAATTAGAAAACCATTTCTAGAATCTTGATTAAAACGTCATATTAAATTTTCGTAGCATTTCAAAATCATTAGGGTAGGAAAATATAACCAAACATTCCGTGCAAAGCTATAGATTTTGAAACATTCATTAATACGTCATTTATCTTAGTTAAACCATATCATATATGAACTTCATCATATTAAATCTACACCAAAGTGAAACACAATGAAAAGGGTAAAACAAGATTATATTACTCATGAAATATTTGGATATTCTTGTTTTAATCTTCTCAATCCCTTTTGTCTTACATTATCTTCTCCTACTCCTTATTTGCTTTATTTAGGCTGCCACCATTATTTCTCTTCTCTATCATTTATTTTACTTTTAGGTGGATTGAGAATGAAATGACGAAATGAGAAAGTAGTTACGTTTATCGTCCCATGATAATTTAAGCCTGCGCCCTCATACCCTTTTCCCATTTGTTCGTTAACCGCTTTTTTATTTGATCTGTCTTTTATAGCCAGCCTCATATGTTAAGCATGTGTCCACCCAAATGCCAACCATACTTATAATTTGTTTTTATAATATTTTCCTATTTAGTTCCTCAATTCAATAATTAATTAGCTATTAATTACTAGATGTTACACTCACTTTCCTTTTTAAATGTTCGAATCATCAAAAGGAAACCCTAACTATTAGACTACGCCGAATTCTTTACAAGTATGTATTCGGTTATCCATAATATTTCAAGGGTATCAAAAAGGCTACTCTTAAATTAACATATCAAAACTTACAATTTAGTGTCAAATTCCTAGGTCCGTCTATAGTCATTGGTCTAGCATTAATACTAAAAACATAAATCGTTATTGCATTCAATCGTATTTGGCACATAATCTCCCACTATGGGTTACTTGCTCATTTCAAGTGCAAAATTTTCATCAAGATTTTGTATATTACGAACGCGATTATTCACCTTACAACTTTTATGTATTAACGAATATGGATCAAATATCCATACTCTTTATTGCTTTATGATTCATGACTTAAAGAAGGCAATACACAATCTCGATAGAAAACATTTAATTAACCAAGGCATGAATGTCTTAATGGTTACATATTATTGGCTCTTACATGGGCCTTGAAGCAACGATACAAAAAATCTATCGGTATATATACATTTATTCATCAATCTTAAACTCCCACTGAATTGTGTATCTCTCAAACATCATAAAAGAGATACAGTTTCATATATTCCTTCAGTGGGTGTTAGGATTTGTTTATCATGATACTCGAGCCTTGATGGTTCTTAATAAATTGTCATTCCCATAAATGGTAGGTAACTATTTACTAATTAAATCACATATACAATTCCTATCCATACTTTTACTATGATCCCAATCATCTTGATGAGCTTGAGAGTGCTTGGTAAATCATAAATTAATTAAATATTCCAGACCAGACATCTTGCGATAGCCTAAAGGTAATTATGTAACCCTTGATGGTGCTTAACAAAGTTACATAAAAAAATTACCTATACAAACATCACCATAAATATTCTATAGTTCGAGGGTGCACAACAACCATATATATGTACAATACTCTATTTATATGGTGAATGATGGAAAGTAATTATTATTTCAAATTCACAATAGAAAAATAACTTTGTGAAGTATTATTGACTATTTAAGGGAGATGAGTATAATTTATGATATCAGTTGTCATTTATGTACATCTAATGTATACTCCCTTATGTATAATCGGTTTTATCTATCTTAACCTCCCATTTTCTTTATACCTACAATAATATATACAATTAATTGTTATAACATTTATAACTTATTAAGTATATATATGTATGTGCATATTCATTTGTATTCTTTTATCAATTAACCAATTTTATTATTTGTAAATATAATACTTATTTTTATTTATATTTCAAATAATTTTAAATTTTGCATTTTATGATTCTTTATAAAATTATATTATAATTCAAATTTTATACTACTCAAATATGATTATTTAATAAAACAATCCTAAGTCTTCCATAAGGGCATACCCTAGAAACATATTATTCAACATGCCAAGTAAAGGCTAAGAAATCGAGAGTTCTTCTTCATGTAAGAAATGTTATTAATTAGATCAACATTCTCGTTTTTCCTTAGCTAGATACCCATTAGTATGGCCTTTCTAAAATAATACTAGACATGTTGGTTAATTACTTACATAAGCATAATAAGGGCTTTGATACCATTATTGGATGAGATGCAGTGACAACGAAGTAAAAATAGTGAATTAATTTTTTTATTAAATTGCAAAAGATATTTCTTACTATAAAACATCTATAAAATAAAATAAATAATTTTTTTATTACAATATCGTCAACATATCATCACTGTTGTAAAAATCCTTTAAACCCCGCCTAGGTCACATCTAATGGCTAGTACAAGCTTGACGCCTAGTGTAATGACCAATATTTTACGTATCAGAGGATCATAAAATATTATGTTTAAATTCATATGACGCCATAAAACTCTATTACTTTGGAAATGCTTATTAGCGACATTTTATATGTTCAGAATTTTTTCGAAAGATTTTACATTTTAAAACTTGTAACTTCTATAATTTTGATAAAAGCCAAATTAGCGTCTGAGACCACTTACAATGAAAGATATAACAATTCCCTTCTTATAAAGTAGTCATAATAGAAATTTGGACTTTCTGGCTAGAAGGTATGGCTATTTGAAGAGTAGTAGTTTTTGAAAAAGCATAGTGAGTAACTAGCAAGGTTTGAGGCAAGCGCACTAACCCATTTTGAGTTTAGAGGGTATAATAGGCTGAACCATCATCCCCAAATCATTTTGACCACTTCTTAGATAGATCTAAACTCCCATTAATTCATTCTCCATCCAAAACCTACTCTTATCTCCTCCAAATCAAGTCGAAATCATAGATTAAGAGTAGTTTAACAAGGGTATTCATTAGAAATATCCAAATCTACATTCTTAGGGAAGAAAACATAAGACTTAGCTGTTGATTTTTGAATTTGCATGCAAAACTTAGATTTTGGGGGTTTTAGTGAGTGATTTATCATCTCTTACTGTATTATATATGCATCTATTTGTTTTAACATGTTTTAAACTAGTTTTGAAATTCAAAATCATGTTTGGGACTATTCTAAAGTGAACCTGGAGTAAAAATAAACTTAAAATGTTTTAATATCATTTATTCATGTTAATTTCATGTATGATTTCCTTGATGTGTGTTAGTCTATGTTTAGGATATATTATAGTATGATTTGCCATGAATTGTTGTATGTTTGTATATTTGAATGTTGATTGGTGGATATATTCTTTTTGCTTGTATGTTTGTATGAGTGAAAATGCTCATCGGAGCGACATAGGGATAGGAAACGTGAAATCATACATTAATGAATTGACTCAAGGTTGATGAGGGTTGTTCATTGCATGTGGAATGCATGAGGGTCGAAGAACGGGCATAGTGGTGCAATCGATTCGAAATTGGGAAATCAAGATACTATAACATTTTGGTTCGGTGGTACTTGATTTGGCATTGGTTTGTCTGGCTTGGACTTCAGGTTTAAGGGAAACTGGCTTGGGTCGTAAATTAGTTTAACTATGGAGGAGAATCGGACAACAAATGCTCTCCAGTGGCATTACATTCGGGGACTGGATAGGAATTCCTGTCCAAGGTGCTATTTTTCGACATTATAGAAATTGGAAAAAATATGCTATCCGGTGGTGTTGTCTTTTTGGTGGTCGGGTGGGATTTGGTGTTTGACGATCGCTTTAGGGAGTGTAGAACAAGTTTTTTGGTCCGATGATAGTGTTTCAAGAATGATGCTCATCGGACAAGGTGATTAGTCTGGGGTATTGCTTAAGTTAGGGCAACATGGTTTTGGTCTGGACATGGAGGAGGCCGTGCAAGGCTTGGTGTTTTAGGGTTTCTTCGAGTAGGGAGGAGAAATACACCAGGCATAGTTTGAGTTTGCTTCGGGTATATGAGGCGAATGATGAAGCGAGGACATGGCGCTTCGATGCGATGACTTTGGGACCATGACGATGGCTCTACGATTTACGATGGGTGCCCAGTGGCGTCTTGAAGATGACGACTTAATAATGGAAGTTGTCATGGTGATCCACAAGGAAAAGTTTAACAAGGAGGCTTGTGGGTAGAATTCACGATTCTGTTCTACTATAGAGATAATCATGATGGAATAATGATTGAGTTCCATTATGGATATGTGTGCAAAGGGATCGTTGGTAATTTGGAGGTTTCTAGGGTGCTTGTAAAGAAGGAGTGCATGGGAACGCCAACCTGGATTTGCGATCATGTCCAGTTCTTGCAATAGTAGGTTACCTTAGGCTTTTGCAACTATGAGCTTGGTTCCTAACTTTGAGGAGTGACATGGATTCAACCACCAATGAAGCTGGGATGTCGACTGAGTCCTTGGTTTACGATTGTGCTATACGAGTTACCATATATCCAAAGCACACAGGTGATGGTGAGGATTATTGATGGATGTCATGTTTGCCATGGTTGTTTATCGCTTTAGGATGTCGTACAATACTGGGATTTTCGACAGCATGCCTAGAAATTAGATATTGTACTTTGATTTGTAATACACTTGTATACAAATGATAGTAGATTGGTGTTTATTGACTGTTATGTGCTAAGTCCAAGGATGCAGAGACATGTTAGGTATGGTTCTTCATGCCCTATGTCCATATTTTTTATATATGATTTTTAAAATTTTTGAGATGATGTATCGCTCACCCCCAAAACTGTCGTCTGACCTAAGATTTTATGATATTATTCTTAATATCTTAGGCACTCTTAAATGAGTAGATTAGAGATAACAGTTCTAGATAACGCATGGAGTTGTACGGAGTTCGAGCAGGAGGCTATGATGCATACTTGTATACTTTGGAGCTTGCTACTACTTATATTATATTGTGCAATACTATGGAGCTATATTGGTACTTATATTTTAAGAGAAAATTATGGGGTTTATATTTGGAGATTTAGGGTGTACAAACTCTACTATTTCGGTTTTTGTATAATATGTGAATCTGCTTTGATGCCCTTATTTATGGTTCATTTAATTATATCATTGTCTCGTCTATTTGACATCTATTTTACTATATTATGTATTTTTTGTATGTTGTGAGATGTTCTTTTGATTCTGTGCTGGGATTTTTAACCTTTACACCATTGGCTATCGTCTTACATAGGTCGGGTACCTCCATAGCGCATTATACATGTATATTGGGTATTGGAGGTGTAGTACGGTCATCACATTTGGTATTAAGGCTTAAGTTAAATAGTTGACCTTGGTTGATATTTGGTTCCATTAGAGATAAGGAAGGAGTTATCACCTTAGAATGGATCGACCGATGTATGAGAGAGTGTACTTGTTATATGTTGGTTTCCAAAACTATATAGTAGTTTATATATACTGTATATTAGTCACATTGTAGTCACGGACACCATTTATTCCTTTTAGAGGGACAGATCTTTCTTATTACAGCATGTAAGAATGAGCTGGCTAATAAGGAATGCTGTTAGGAACCCTATTTTTGGAGTTGAGAAGAAGGCGTGATCGAGGGCTGCTAACCCCAACCTGCAGAACATTTTCGCTGAGATGGTGCGCAACATGGTTTAGAATGCCCAAGTTGATCCTGCTGCAGTTGTTGATGTTGGTGCTCTTATGCAAGCGCCAAGGGCTGACTTTGCCTGAATAAGGATTACTTTACTCTTGGAGGCAAACTATTCCTCAAAACAAAATCAGCCATCGAAGTGCAGGATTGGTTGGACACCTGCAAACGAATCTTTGAGGATATAGAGTTAAAGGATATGATGAAAAGGAAGCTAGCATCTTGATAGCTTTAAGAAAGAGCTATGGGTGGTGGAACACCATCAAGATTACTACTACTGAAGATTAGATTACGTGAGAGCAGTTTAAGGTGTTGTCCAAAGAGAAGTATATACCGACCGCTCAAAAGTCAGTGCCCTTCTGAAATTTGCTAACTTACGACATAGGGATATGTTTATGTTGGAAGACATGGCCGAATTCGGCGTGTTATCAAAGTATGGTCTATCTTTCATCGATATTCCACTTAAGAAGAACGAGAATATTATAATGGGCTTGGGTGATTATCTTATAGAGAAGTTGGTTTGGCATATTGATTAGACCTTTGAGATGCTGGTGGAGATGGCTCTTCGACGTGAGAACCTGTATCCTAAGCCGAAGATGGTTGTTGCTCCCAAGGATGAGCTAAAAGATGCAATCTAGGGGAGGCAAGAGGAAGTGGGACAACAACAAGCATAAGAAATAGTTTAAGGATAGTAATAAGAAGAAGGTCAAGTAGGAGCCTACTTACTATAATTGTGCGGAAAAGGGCCATCTTGTCAAAGACTGCGAGGCAGAAGACAAGAAGTGCTACAACTATAACATGTAGGGATATATAAAGAAGGATTCTCCAGAACCACTGAGGAATAAGCAGGTTGTGTCTGATTATGTTTTAATGTTGTCCCAGCTTCTTCATGTGCTCCATCGACGATGGAGAAGGGGAAAGGCATCGTTATACATATGCTTTCTATATCTGATACACCTATATATGTTTTATTCGATACCGGGGCTTCACATTCCTTCATATCTAGTGGCTTTGAAGATACATTGGGATTGAAACCCGAGATAGTTGACCAACCCTTGATTGTGACAAACCCTGTTGGAGGATCGACAATCGTTGCATGGTTTATTGAGACTAGCCTTAACGAGTCATGGATGTTTGTTTTCTTGTGATTGATTTGTTTTGTGTTTTAGGTTTTGTAGGTTCGGTATTATTCTTGGGATGGTCTGACTCTTGAGGTATGAAGTAGTGGTGGATTATGAGAGACCGTTGGTGATGATAGGGATGGATGATGGGCATAGAGCTACCAGCCTAACGATGAGGTGATGGTTAGTTTTCTATACTCGCTCGAGATCCCACATGACGTATTGTCATCTGTGCCTATAGCAAGGGAGTATCCCGACATATTCGAGGAGATGGCCGGATTACCACCACACAGGGAGATAGAGTTGCATATATATTTGGTGAAGGATATCAGATCGATTATTATGCCATTGAGGCATATGGCATCAAAAAGAGCAGAAGGAACTAGAGGGTGCAAATGAATGTTCTATTGTGATGATGGTTCATTCGATGGAGTATATCTGAGTGGGGAGCACTATAATATTTGTCACTAAGGCGGACGACTCTTTGAGATTGTGCATATATTACTATGAACTGAATAAGATGACGAAGAAGAACAAATATCCACTCTTGTGTATTGATGACTTGTTCAATTAGCTCCTTGGTGATATGGTGTTCTCTTAGTTGGACCTTGCTATAAAGTTTCAACAACTATGAGTGGCGAAAGAGCATGTGCCAACCACTATGTTTCATACATAATCCAGGTTCTGTGAGTGGGCGATTATGTCATTTGAGCTAACCAATGCAACGACATACTTTGTTGATCTTATGAACCGTGTTTTCAGGGATCAACTAAATAAGTTTGTACTTGTGTTCGTAGACGATATCCTTGTTATTCGTGAATGAAAGAAGAACACAAGATGCTTTTCAGGATTGTGCTTGAGGTGCTGAGGAAGCACAGATTGAAGGCAAAGTTTTTGAAGTATCCCTTCTGGAGGAGGAAAGCGCAATTTTTGGGTCACGTTATTCTTGAGCAAGTTATTGTTGTAGATCCTGCAAAGGTGGCAGTAGTAATGGATTGGAGTCAACTCAAGACCACTACAGGCATGAGAAGTTTCCTTGAATTGGTGCATCATATAAACAACTTATCAAGTACTTTTCTTAGGTAACAGTGCCATTAACCAACTTGACGAAGAAGAATAAGGCTTTTATTTGGGACACAAGGTACGAGCATGCATTCATAAGTTTGAAGGAGAGGTTGATGAGCACACCAGTGTTAGTCATTTCGTGTGGGAATGAGTAGCTGATAGTATACATTGACGCTTATGGTAGTGGGCTTGGTGTGGTGTTGATGTAGAGAGAAAGATTTTCGCCTATGGCAGTCAATAGCTAAAGCCACACAAGAAGAAGTATCCAACTCATGATTTGGAGTTAGCAGTAACAGTATTTACTTTGAAGATATAAAGGTAGAGGAAGGGGAAGAGTCTGAGCAGATGAAGCTGTAGGGGATCGAGATGGTTTGCTCCATAAAGATGGGAGATTGTTTTCTCGTGATGTTGATGGGTTAAGGGATGAGGTGCTATGAGACTGCCATCAATCGAGATTGATTATATATCATGGTGGTAATAAAATGTGCCGTGATATGATGTGGATATTTTATTAGGAAGCGTTAAAGAAGGATTTTGGGGCATTCATCTCGAAGTGCATGAACTGTCAGTTAAAAAGGCAGAGCAAAAGAAGCCGAATGGCTTGCTGCAACTGCTAGAAATTCTTGAGTGGAAATGGAAATAATTTTAAGGGAATTCATCAATGGATTGCCAAGAACCAAAGGAGGGTGAGATAGCATATGGTCACAATCAATAGATTGACGAAGAGTGCTAGATTTGTACTTGTAAAGTCAAGTAGAACGGCATCCAAATTAGCCGAGTTGTATTTGAAGTGGGTTATATGAGTCCATGGTGTGACAAAGATCATTGTGAGCGACCAAGACCCTTTGTTCACTAGCAGGTTTTGGAAGAGCGTATAAGAGGCGTTAGGGACGGAGCTGCGTCTTAGTACAGCTTATCACCTACAAACTAATAGGTAGACCGAGGGAGTGAATCCTATCCTGGAGGTTCTCTTCCGAGCTTCCAATCTCAATTTCGATGGCTTGTTAGGCGATCATTTACACTTTGTAGAGTTTGCATACAATAATGGCTATCATTCTAGCATCGGTATTGCACATTTTCAGGTGTTATATGGCCGATCATGCAATGGCCCTTTATGTTGGTGGGAAGCAGGTGAGAAACTGATACTTAGGCTAAATGTAATTAGAGACACTATGGAGAAGATTGAGATCATTCGGCTAGGAATGAAAGCTGCTCAGGATAGTTAGAAGAGATATGCTGATAGGGGAAGACGTGATTTAGAGTACTCTATCGGTGATATGGTATTTGTTAAGATCTTTTCGCTATAGAATGTTGTTCGATTCGATACTACATGGAGGTCAGCGTCGAGATTTGTTGGCCTTTTTTGGTACTTGAGAGGATTAGGAATCTAGCATATAAAGTCGTCTTATCTCAGAAGATGGCAGGTGTGTACAACATGCTCCATGTATCTCACTACTGGAGATTTGTGCATGATTCATGCATAATAGTTCAACTAGATCAGTTTGATGATATCGAGATTGAACTAGAAGCTTTGAGACCTCATAGGTTTATTTGTATACCCAGACGTGATAAGAAGCAGCTTAGGAGGAAGACAGTAGGAGTTGGTGAAGGTTCAGTGGAGTGAGAGCGAAGGCAGTTATATTTGAGAGACCGAGGAAAGCATGAAGACCACTTATCTGGAGTTCTTTACTTAGTGAGACTTTTATTTATCGCATTACTTTCACTTTTGATATCATATAGGTTAGTTTACTATCCTGCATGTTAGGGTAAGTAGATATCATTACCTGCTTCGGTGTGCATGTTTGATGTTTGATATGTTTGTTCATGGATGTTAGGCATGCGAGGTAGCTATGTTTGATTTCACCTTGGTAGTGTTGGGGATTTCGGGGGAAAAGTTCCTAATCGGGAGGAGAGTATAGCCATCTGTATGTAATGAAGGATCATAAAATATTGTTTTTATATTTATATGAGGTCATATGACTCTACAACTTTAGGAAATGCCTATTGGTGAAATTTCCTATGTTTAGAAATTTTTTTCGAATGATTTTTCCCTTGAAAAACTTGTAGCTACTACAAATTTTAATAGAAGCCAAATTAGCGTTCGAGGCCACATTCATCGAAAAGATATGATGGTTTTCCTTTTGGTAGAGTGGTCATAAAAGCAATTTGGGATTATTTGAGTAGGATATATGGTTGTTTGAAGTTTTGCAGTTTTTAGAGCAGCTTGGTACGTAATTGGTGAGCTTTGGGGCAAGCCCACTAACTCAATTCAGATTTGGAGGGTATAATAGGCTGAACCATCATCCTGAAATCATTTTTATCACTTTTAATATAGATCTAAGCTCCCATTAACTTATAAGCCACCCAAAACCTTATCTTTTCTCCTTCAAATCAAGTCTATATCAAAGATTAAGAGTAGTTTAACAAGAAGATTTATTAGATATCTCCAAATCTACATTCTTGGGGAAGAAAACTTAGGCTTGGCTGTTGATTTTCGGATTTGCCTCAATTTGCGTACAAAACTTGGATTTTGGAGGTTTTAATGAGTGATTTATCATCTCTCGCCTTATTATATGTGTATCTATACATTTTGGTGTATGTTAAATTCATTTCTAAAGTCAAAATCATATTTGGAACTATTTTAAAGTGAAATTTGGAGTAAAAACGAATTTGAAATGTTTTAAAGTGTTCTAATTATGATAATTTCATATATGGTTTCCTTGATGTGTGTTAGGCTATGTTAGCAACATATTATAAGATGATTTGCCAAAAATTGTTGTATGTCTGCAAGTTTGAGTGTTGATTGATGCATGTATGGTGTTTACTTGTATGGTTGAAAATGCTCATTGGAGCGACTTAGAGTAAGCAATTGTGAAACCAAATTTTGACTAATTAGCTAGAGGTTATTGAGAGTTCTATCATTGCATATAGAATTCACAAGGGTAGAAGAACGGGGCATAGCGGTAGAATCGATGCAAAATTGGAAATTGGAGATGATATAATGTTTTGGTTCGGTGGTGCTTGGTTTGGCATTGGTTATTTTGGCTTGGACTTTAGGTTCGACAGAAAGTGGCTCAGGTCTCAAATTGGTTCAACAATGGAGGAGACCGCACAACAAATGTCGTTCAGTAGCACTACGTTTTGGGAGCTAAATAGGAATTCCTGACTGAGGTGTTGTTGTTCAATATTATAGGAGCAAAACAGCAAATGATGTCAAGTGGTATCGTCTGTTTGGTGGCCGAGTGGGATATGTTGTTCAATGGATTGCTTTGGGGAGTGCAGAAGAAGATTTTCGGATATCATGATAGTTATTCAGGAATGATACTCACCGGACAAGGTGATTGGTCTAGGGTGTAGCTTAGGGGTAGGATAGCATGGTTTCAGTCCGAATGTAGAGGAGGCTGGGTAAGGATTAGGGTTTCAGGATTGCTTCGAGCAGGGGGAGGAATACATCGGGCAAGGTTTGAGTTTTATTCGGGTATGTGAGGCGAACGATAAAGAAAGGACGTGATGCTTCGATGTGATGATTTCGAGACCATGGTATGCCGGCTCTATGATTTACGATGGGTGTCTAGAGTCATTCCGAAGGTAATGACTTAACGATGGAAGTCGGGACGGTGATCCGCAAGGGAAAGTTCAACGATGGGGGATTTTGAGTTGAATTTATGATTGTGTTCTACCATGGAGTTAACCATGATGGAATAACAATTGAGTTCCCTTATGGAGACCTGTGAAATGGGATCATTGATAACTTGGAGATTTCTAGTATGCCTGGGCTTTTGCAATTGTGAGCATGGTTCCTAGCCTTATAGAGTTTAATGAATTTAAGCATCAATGATGCCAAGATTTCGATTGAGTCTGTGGTTTGCAATTGTATCATAAGAGTTATCATACATCCAATACACATAAGTGATGGAGAGGATTGTTGATGGATGATATGTTTGACATGGTTATTTATCACTTTAGGGTGTCACACGATGTTGGTATTTTCGACTATCTGCCAAAACACTAGACGTTGTACTACGATTGCAGTAAACTTGTATGGAAATGATAGTAGATTATCATATATTGACTATTATGTGCTAACTCGTTGGATATAGATACAAGTCAGATACGGTTCTTCATACCCAATGTCCATATTTACTATATACAATTTTTATAGTATATCTGATATGATGTATCGCTCACACTAGATTTTGGTTTAACTCGAGGTTTTTTGCTTTGCTTTTTTTATCTTAGGTACTCTTAAATGAGTAGATTAGGGATAATAGATTTGGATAATGCATGGAGCTATACGGAGTGCAAGCGAGAGGCTACGCTTTCATATCTCTATACTATAGGGCTTACAATCTCTTATATTCCACTGTGCAATACTGTGGAGCTATGTTGGTACTTGTATTTTGAGAGATATTTACAGATTTTATTTTTGAAGACTTAGGATGTATAAACTCTACTATTTCACTTTCTGTATAATCTATGAACCTTTTCTGTGTTCTTATTTATAATTCATTTGAATATATCACTTTCTCACCTATTTTGCTTCTATGTTGTTATGTTATATTTTATCCATGCATAGTGAGATGTTCTACAGGTTTTGTGCTTGGATTTATATTCCTTTATACCATTGGCTACCGGCCTGCATCGGCCGGGTACCTCCATGGTAAGGCTATACTGATATGTTGGGCACCGGAGGTGTAACACGGTTGTCATACATAGTCATCCTCTTAGGCCCACCTAGACGAGGCATATAGCATCAGCTAAGCACCTAAACAGTTATATAAGCATTTTTTTAGGCGCTGGTTGATGCTTAATGTCTCGTTTAAGCATTTGGATGTTAGTTTCAAGCGGTTTTTCCTCGTTGTCTGCTCCCAAGCCCATCTGAACCCTTGGATTTTCATTTAGGATCAATTAAAACTAAATATATGCTAATTTTTTTTATCATAATACATAAGTTTATATAAAACACAAAGCTCCAATTAATACCTAATTAATCCCACATAAACGATCAATCCCTGGTCCATGCTTACCATTTATCAAATTTTACAACCTGCATATAACGAAAAAAAAAAATTCATTA
Organism: Allium cepa; assembly: GCA_030765085.1. Taxonomy (NCBI): domain Eukaryota; kingdom Viridiplantae; phylum Streptophyta; class Magnoliopsida; order Asparagales; family Amaryllidaceae; genus Allium; species Allium cepa. The sequence continues at coordinate 270,987,300 of CM060929.1, forward strand.
GATAAAACTGCGCATAATTATTCATTTTAAAATTCAAATTTAAATCAATTTTAATTTTAACATAATATAAAAGATAATAGTTTTTTTAAAACAGATAATGATAAATAATTTTTTAATCTAATTTCCCTACAAAAGTCATTAACTAAGAAATATATATACACGCATAAATAAAGTTTAAAAAAATCGTAAAGAATTACTTTTTTATTTATAGAAATGAAAATGATTCTATACTTTTAATAAAAATAACTATAACACACATACATAAGTGTCAGGTTCAATAGCACCCCTATTATATATCATCCCTTCAACACACCTATCATATCTTGAACTGTACTATTCCAAATGTTGCAAAATTTTGTTGATGTTCAATCCACATATAGGGGATCATATCTACAAAATGTACGTTCATTTCTATATACATTCCTTTATATATTTAATGTTTAAATTTAATAGTTAAACTAAATGTTTTATTGATGAATAATTTAATTATGATTTTGAAAGGATATAAAATATCAAAATGATCCTAAATTTTGCAAAGATTGTCTTCTTTATGTAGATTGAACATCTACAAAATTGTGTAGCATTTAGAATAGTGTAGATCAAGATATGATAGGGGTTCTACAAAACAAGGGTGTCATTAAACCTTCCTCTACATATAGCAGAAACATACATACATACATACATACATACATATATGTGTATATATATATATATATCATTGAACCTTCCTCTACATATAGTAGAATATATATATGTGTGTGTGTGTGTATGTATACACACACATATACATATGTATGTATTTATGTATGTATATTGTATGAATGTAAGTATGTTTTATGCATACATAAATAACCAAATCTAAATATTAATTATTATTTTTTTCTTAAATCAAAAAATTAGTATTTGTATTTATAATCTTAAATAGTTTTATTAATATATTATATTATAAAATTTTGAAAATAATTTTTTTGGACAAAACATATTTAGGGGGAACATCTTGCATAGATAAAAATGTATATGTGAATATATAATTGAGATAGAAATTATAACCTTCCACCGTTGATATCTTACTGAAAGCCAAACATGTCATTTCCTCCTTGAACCTTACATTTTCCTCCTCGGTTTTAGTTTGCTTGTTACTACCTTGGCTTCACTAATGGAGGTTAAAAGGGGGCTAGAGATCAGTCATAAATTGTAAAGAAAAAGAAGTGGAGGCTATATTCAGACCCGAAATATCTTCCCCCTTTTCTCCATCCCTAGAAGACTATGCATTGACCCCCACCATTTCAAATTATATGGTCAGCTCTAGCATTAACCAAGCATGGTAAAAAGGCCATCTAACTCCTATTTGAATCAATGTTTCAATTATTTAATTCTAACCCCTTATCTGGTTGAACAAACGTACAACTTTTATGCATTGTTTTCGTTGGTTTCATACTGTAAATAATCAATTTCAAATGCCATAAAATATTAATATGACATTTTTATTCATTTATTACTGATTTATAACATTTTCAAATCAATTTTTCCATTGTTCGAGTTCTAAAATAACTAACAATGCGGTTGTGTTGACTCTCTAGTGTAAACTTGTTCCTCGATCAATATTTAAACAAATTAAATATTGAAGCCTATATGAACTTTGCTAAAGTACGGTATCAGGCATAAGTTCAGTGCTTACAAATGATTTAGGCTAAATCCAATTTCTAATATATAATAAGATTAACTGGTAACAACATTTTGTACATGTTTCTTTTCATCGATAATATATCACTTAGATTTCTAGAGTTTGATCTAAGGTCAAAAGCTCTATTAATATCCATATTTAATTTTGTTGATGATTTCAAAGTTCTTGGTTCAATCCAACCACATTTATTGATTAATCATCTTACTCTAGCTAGAGATTTTTACTTTAAATTGACTGCTGATTACGATAATACTTATCCTCTATAACGAGGAAAATGAACCATCTCTTGGGTAATGTTTCACTACAAGTAGTTCAATGTATACAAAACTATGGTCATAACGAGATTGCATGCCAAGTATTTCAACATAATCAAATAATAGCCTAATTACTCTATTGGACCTGGGCCAGCCAGCACACAGCGCGGGGAAAATGGGTAAATTTTAAAAAGTATATCCTATTTTGGATTTTATTAGGCCTTGATATAGCCCAACTGTAGCACTTTGAACGCTAAATTAATCAAACTCCTTTTGGATCTGAATCTAAAATCTTCCAGAAAGCACTATTCGATTGAATGATCTATGCATCTTATTAATGTTAGATTCAATTTTATGTTTTTGAAGCATGAAATGGTAGAGAAGAGGGGAAAATGGTTTTGGCTAGAGGTGGGTGGTATGGAAGCTCCAAAATGGTCACACGAATGAGGGGTTAAGGGTGTTTAAATAAAAGAGAGAAGGAGGAGCTAAAAATGGATCTAGATCCACAAATCTCTCTACCAATTCAAAACTTTTCTGATCAAGTCTAACCCCTCTATCCCACACTTATGGCCGCCATACGGTCTTCCTTTAATTTCAAGCCTGATCAAATAATATACATTTAAATAAATTTATAGATACATCGATATTGAGACGTGTGTATACAACTTTATATATGCACTATTCTCAACACAAGTCAAATAAAAATTTATAATAAATATTCATGGATACTAATTAATATAATTAATTAATAACAATTATAATCTAGTTAAATCAAGTGGTAGTTGGAGTGTTCAATGTTTTGGTTGTCTGATTCTTAGTTGTAAATTTGGTCAGTGAATGATATCGAACAATTTGAATATTAACGTTCATGCATCATCTTAAGTAGCGGTGTGAAATTATGGCCAAGTTTATCGCTAATACAGCTTCGGTAAAATTCAATTTTACTAATTTTAAGCATTACTCGATAGTGATAATTATTTACACTAATTTTTTGTAACAAACGTGATTTTTAATTACTGTCGAAATTAAAATTTAAAATATAATTTTTAAAATTAAATTTGAAAAAAAAGAAAAAAAATATTGCAAAGTCAGTTGGTATTATAGGTGGTACACGTTGGAAATAAATTACAAATGGCCTTGTTGCATTGGAAATAACAGGGTCATGTTACATTTCTTTTGCCTTCACGTGAAAACAAATTGGTCCATATTAAAACAAGTTGAAAAACCTTGCTGTCACTAAAAATTGTATCCTCTTTGCCTTCACGTGTGAATATAGTCAATTCTAATGCAATTGGAACATTTCTCTTTGCTTGGCTGGCACAAAGTATTGAAAACAAATGTTTGAACGTTCTCTTTGCATTTGCTGTCACCGTTATCTTTAATGCAGTGTGTCCTTTCCCATATGCACGTCTACATTTAATGTAATTGTACAAAAAAATTGGCCAGCACACTAATTTATATTGACTTGTACAAAAATTTTGAGAAAATAAAAGTATGCTGCAAACTTCATTTGCTCATTTTCCAAGTTGCAGCTTATTCTTCTGTTTCTTTTTCAGTAGCTTGGTGAGACATTAATGGCAGCTCACATTTCTACTCTCTTTTGGGTTCTACTTGCTAGTTGCTTTTGAAACGAATTAAAGGTGAGTGTAAAACTCACATTTCTAATTTATTCATCACTTCATTTTGCTTTTGAAACGAATCAAAGGTGAGTGTAAAACTCACATTTCTAATTTATTCATCACTTCATTTTGTGTACAAACTACATTGCCCAGAATAATTCCTGTCGTAAGTACACTAACGCATGAAACAAGTTTAAACCATATATTGTGCACGTCTGTGATATAGGGTCTGCATTTATTCTGTCTCCTTGTTTGCATGCAAAAAGAGGTTGTCCAGATATTTGTTATGCTTCATTACTTGCGTGTGTGAAAAATTGTTTCACATTGTCTCTTCGCATATGTACAAAAATACGAGGCAAGATGCCACCTTATTTTTTTCCTTTTTATACGTATGTGTCCAAGTTGCGTTTCACAAAAATTCAAGTTTCGGGTCATTTAACCTCGTTAATCTCCTCTTTGCGTACATACATGAATTTTGCTTCGCCTGGTATTTTGTCCCTTCCATGCACATTTTATTTCATTGTCCAGACCTTTATTTGGTTTGTGGATCGAAAATTTTTGTTGTCCATGTCATTTCTTTTGTTTTGCAACTTTGGCCGTCTGCGTACATGTTGTATATGAAAATATACATGTAAATATTAAGTGTGCATTTCATGCAAGAAAGTAAAGTCCAACTTCATACATGTATTTTCAGTTACACAATATACAGCTTTGCCCAAGTTATTTGCTTGACATATTTGCAAGTTGTATTATTCAAAAATATAGTCAGGTCGGTAAATATTTCATTTACTTCATTGCGTGCAATTATGCGTACATGTAGTACACGAGGCCAAGTCTTTTTATGTATTTAATCTTTTCGAAGTGTGCATGTAAAGTTTGTGTTACATGCTTGCATTGTCCAAATCGTTTTGGACGTGTTGTACACTTATAGCTCTGCCAGGTTCTTGTTTCATATATGCATGCAAAAAGTTAGTGTCAGGCAGGGATCTGTTTATTAATTTATGTAGAACCGATTTTTGCTTTTAAAACATATTTTGTTGCCGTTATTTTTATAACGAATTTTTACTCCGGTATTATATCTTTGAAGCATGTTGTTTTGATGAGATTTTTGACAGATAAAAATTATTGTTGTTTTGACTTCAGTAACCGTCAATTGGAAGGTTATCCCGCAACACTGATTTGATATCTGTTTTTATGGTGTTTTATGAAGCGCAATTTCCTTGTCGAAATTGCTATAGATGTTGCTGTTTTAATCACGTGTTTTTAAAAATCGTTTTAAAATAAAATTGTTTTCTAAAATTTTACAGTTTACGCTATCAAAAGAACGAGGAATCGATTTAAACGCTTCAGCAAAATTAAGGACCATGAACCCTTGCTTTTACTGATCCGATTAATTCCGGACTTGTCCATTTGAGAACGTAAATTTTATTTATATAAAATACACAATTTTGCACTTTCAAGGAAACGATGAAGAGATTTAAACGATTTAGCAAAAGTGCGGAGTATGGAACCACGCTTTTACTAATTCGGTTAATTCCGGACTCGTTAATTGAAATATTTGTTGCTGTTTGATGATTTTGATGATTTTGTTGGGCTTTCAAGCCACTATGATGGACCTTCGGGTCAATTACCAGTACTAGACCTTCGGATCATATGTTGGACCTTCAGGTCATTTGTTGGGCGCCAAAAATTATGATGACAGTACTTGGTAGGCTTCGGCCATATGAGATGCACGTGCGGCATAGCTTAGACTCGCCATATGCTGGGATCGATCCACTTTTATGATGATTTTTCTAGTTATCTATTTTTGATTTCTAGACTTTGGTGTATTGCTGTTTTGAATTCAATTTCGAATTTGAAAGTTGATTTTGATGGAGTTTAATGAGATTTCTTCATTTGAACTATGTTGATTATATATGTTGAATAGTCTCGTTCGAGATTACGGTTATCTTGCTTTGATGTTGTTTATGATGCATTCACTTTTAAGTTTAAATTAGACAGATTCGTTTATTATTTTCTTTTAAATAATACTCGGGTCAGACCGAGTTATTTCAGGATAATCGCTATCTCTAATTCAGTTGTTGTTTCAGCTTTTGGGATTTCACATCATCTTTTGTCTAAACTTCGAGGTGTACTTTTGGTGTATTGACTCTCATCTCATGTATGTTGTTATCTATTTATATGTACATTTGGTTCATGTGAACTATCGATCGTTGTAGCACGTATCCAGACTTATCTTCCGCTATATATCTGATATTTCTGTTCTGATGTGATTATACTTATCAATGTTGTTGTTATTATGAGTTGTTCTGAATTTTTCAGTAGCCACCGTAGTTTCGTTTTAGATTTGGATCGAATATATATCTTTGGGAGAAATTTAAACAACTCCTATAGATGTAATCAATACTCTTATAAGCATAACTTATGGATTGTCGCTTCTAACAAGCCTTATTCTTTGCAATAGCAGACGTTATTCCTTATAATCACCTTTGTTATTGTGAGCATAGAGGTGGGGCGTCACAGCTTGGTATCAGAGCTGAAATTCAGAACAAATTATAATAAACACAGAACAGAAGCAGAATGGAACATGCGTTACAACTATTCAAGGGTTTTATTCGTGCCTTTCTAATCTATTCCTTCCACTTTAACATGTGGTTTTTGTCTAGGAATAAATCTCATATTCCATAGTATTCCATTTGTTAAATTTCTTATCAATTGTGTGCTGTTTAACTCATCCTTATCTTCTCTTGTTCTCTCAGCCTATGCCTGGAAGAGGTAGAGGGAAGCATTTTTCTGCAGGCCCATCTAGTGGTTCTCATCCGGACGGAGTCTATATGTCAGCTGATCAGTTTATGGAGCTATTTCGAGGTACTCAGCCTTCTGTAGCTACTCCTACAGCTCCCTCTCACAAGTATGCCTTCGCCTGCATGTGTAGTGACTATTCCCACCTTGGAGGCAAGCCTTTCAAGGGATTGGAAAGTGTATTGGAGGTTCAGACTTGGTTGCACGCTTGTGAGTGCATATTTTCTCGGATGGATCTTTCTGATCATCATCGCGTTCTCGTGGCATCTAGCATGTCGCAAGAGCGTGCGCTTGATTGTTATGAGTTTTTTATTGCGGAAGTTGATGAGTCCTCTCTCTCGTGGATTCAATTTAAGGAACGTTTTGAACTTAAGTTCGTTCCTGAATCAGAAAAGGCTAATCTTGCTCGTAGTTTCCTTGAGTTAAAGCAAGGAAATTCCTTTGTTTCTGATTATGTTGCATCTTTCGAGGCCTTGTCCAAATACAGAGTTGAGTTCATTAACACTTCATGTAAGAAGAATCTTCGTTTTGTTGATGGTTTGAAGAAGTATTTGAAGAAAGTTCTTTTGCTTTAGCTTAAGCTTCCTTTTGAAGAACTTGTTGATTCGGCTCTTTGCCTTGAAGCTGTTGAAAAGGAACATGATAGTGGTGATGAGGTTTCTAAGAACCCCAATAAGAAGAGGTTTCCATTTCATTGGCCTAATTCTTCTTCCAAGAAGAAGAAGAAGAAGCAAGCTACCTCTAGTTCTCAGCCTAGTAGTGCACCTTCTATTCAGAGGGAGTGCTATAATTGTGGTTCTCTAGATCATTTTCTCCGTAGTTTCCCTAAGCCTCGCATTTGCCGCTATTGCAAGAAATAAGATCATTGGGTTTCTGATTGTCCTACTGCTCCTAAGGTTTCAAATATGGAAAGCTTAATATTGCTAAAGCTTCTGGTGATTCTTCTCAGCCCAAAGGTATTGCTCCTTCTGTTTTGGAAGGTTTTATTTTATTTCATGGCCGTTCTATTAGAGTTCTTTTCGATACGGGTGCATCGCATTCATTCATGTCAAAGGAGCTTGTTGATGTTATTCATTTGGATGTTGTTAGTCTTTACGACCCTTTGAGGATTGTGAATCCTATTAGTGGATCCGCTACTCTTGGTTTGTTATGTGTTGATGTTGAATTATTCTTTGTGGTTTTTCCTTTCATGCGAATATGCATGTTATGGATCATCTTGGTTTTGATATGATTTTGGGAATGGATTGGCTCATCTGTTATGAAGTTCAAATCCTATGTCCCAAAAGAACTTTATATCTCAAGCATCCCGATGCTATCGAGCAGTTATCTATTATATTTTGAGACATGGATCATGCTTTGAATGCTCTCATTTCTTCCTTCGAATCGGAGGGTGTCATAGCTAGTATTCCGGTTGTTTGTGATTTTTCTGATGTCTCTGAGCCTATTTCGTGTTTGCCACCGAAGAGAGCAATTGAGTTCCGTATTGATATTATCTCTGGTGCCCATCCTGTCAGTCGTCCTCCCACGAGGATGTCTGCTAAGGAAAATGAGGAACTTAAGGAACAATTATCTGAATTGGAAGCCAAGCAATTTATTCGTTCTAGCTCTTCTCCTTGGGGCGTCGCCGTTGTCTTTGTTAAGAAGCCAGATGGTACTCTTAAGCTTTGCATTGATTATCGCAAGCTTAACGAGCTCACTATCAAGAATAAGTATCCATTACCTAGGATCGACGACATGTTCGATCAGTTAAGTGGCGCTAAGCTCTTCTCCCAACTCGACCTTGCTACCGTTTTTCATCACTTACAAGTTGAAGAAGATAGCATTCCTCTTACCGCATTCCATACTCGTTATGGTTCTTACGAATGGCTTGTTATGTCGTTCGGTTTAACAAATACTCCAGCGTATTTTGTAGATCTTATGAACCGGATATTCCGGGAATATATCGATAACTTTGTCTTGGTTTTCATTGATGGTATTCTTATTTATTCCAAATCTGAAGCCGATCATATTCAGCATTTAGAGATTATTTTGAGCACTCTTCGTCAGCATCAGCTTTATGCCAAATTCTCCAAGTGTTATTTCTAGGAGAATAAAGTGAAGTTTCTCGGTCATATTGTTTTTTTCGATGGTATCTCTGTCGATCCTTCCAAGATCGAATCCATTCAGAAGTGGAAGAGGCCCAAGACCGTTACTGAGATCCTTAGTTTCCTTGGATTGGCGGGTTATTATCGCCAGTTCATTAAGAACTTTTCTCGTACTGCTTTACCGCTTACCACTCTCACGAGAAAAGCTGCTCCTTTTATTTGGTCGGATAAGTGTGAGACTTCTTTCATGAAGTTAAAAGATCTCCTTAATCATGCTCCTATCTTAGTTGTTCCCGAAGGGTATCATTATCTTGTTGTTTATACCGATGTCAGTGGTTATGGACTCGATGCTGTTCTCATGCAAAAGGATAGAGTAGTTTCTTATGCTTCTAGTCAACTAAAGCCTAGCGAGATTTGTTATGCTACCCATGTTGGAGTTAGCCGCTATAGGCTTTGCTCTAAAGATTTGGCGATATTATTTGTTGGGCGAGCATTTTGTTCTCTTCACTGATCACAAATCTCTGAAATATCTATTCACTGGGAAAGAACTTAATATGAGGCAACAGCGTTGGCTCGAATTTCTTGCTTCATATGATTTCGATATTTAGTATACCCCTGGTAAGGGTAATCGAGTTGCTGATGCGCTTAGTCGTAAGCAGAAAGTTGGTGTTTCCATGATTCTAGCAGAGTGGAATATGTTGGAAGCTTTATCTCTTTGTGATATTACAGACCGTCCTCCAGTTTTTGATTCTCCCGTGCTTTTATTTAGCATGGAAGCTCGTCCTAGTTTTTTGGATCATATTGTCGATACCCAGAAACGAGATCCAGATCTTGCTTATCTTATTCAGAGTTGTAAATCTGAATCCCGAAGTGATGATCTAAAGGATTTCGACATTGATGTTCATGGTTGTATTCAGAAGAAGGGAAGGTTGATTGTGCCTAATGTTTCTTATCTTAGAAATGACATTCTTGAGGGCTGTCATCGTTCTAAGTATACTATCCATCCAGGTAGTAGTAAGTTGTATGCTGACATGAAACGCTTATACTTTTGGGAGGGTATGAAGCGTGATGTTGCAAGTTATGTGAGTCGTTCATGACTTGTCAACTTATTAAAGCAGAACACTAGCGTCCTAGTGGTCTTTTGCAGCCTCTTGAGATTCCATTATGGAAATGGGATCAAATTTCTATGGACTTCATTGATGGTCTTCCTTGTTCGAGGTCGGGCCATAATAGTGTTTGGATGATTGTTGGCAGATTGACCAAATCAGCCCATTTTATTCCTATTAAGTCCAATCGGACTGCTCCTTTGTTGGCTAAGCTTTTTATTAAAGAAGTCGTTCGACTTCATGGAGTTCCTAGTTCAATTGTTAGTGACAGAGATCTGCTTTTTACTAGTGGTTTCTGGCAGAGCCTTCAGAAAGCTTTGGGCACTAAGCTCAATCTCAGTACAACTTATCATCCTTAGTCTGATGGTCAAACTGAAAGAGTGAATCAAGTCTTAGAAGATCTCCTTTGCGCTTGTATTCTTGATTTTGATGGTAGTTGGGAAGACCACTAATATCTTGTTGAATTTTCTTATAACAATAGTTTCCAATCCAGTATCGGTATGCCTCCTTTCGAAGCCCTTTACGGAAGACCGTGTCGATCACCATCTTGTTGGTTGGAATTCGGGGAAAAGTTAGTTCTCAGACCCGATTATATTCGTGAATCTTCTGAGAATATTAGTATTATTATAAAGAGAATGAAAGAGGCTCAAAATAGGCATAAATCTTATGCCGATCATCGCAGGAAGCCTTTGGAATTTTTTGTTGGCGATCGCGTATTCAGTCGTGTTTCCCCGATGAAGGGTGCAGTGCATTTTAGTAGCTCCGGGAAATTGGCTCCTCGATATATTGGACCATTTTCTATTACGGAACGCATTGGCCCTGTTGCTTATCGTATATCGCTACCTATTCAGTTTTCGATAATTCATGACGTATTTCATGTATCCCAGCTTCGTCGATGCCTTCGAGATTCGGATTCTATCATTGATCCTCATGTTGCAAGATCATGAGATCTCACCCAACTTGTCTATGGTGCAAAATCATATTCGTGTGCTAGCTTCGGAGGTTAAACGCCTTCGGAATAAGGAAGTCCCGCTTGTGAAAATTCAATGGTCCGTAAACCCCAAAGATTGCACTTGGGAAACCAAAGAATTTATCGAGCGTTCTTATCCTGATTTTCTCTCCTCTTCGGGTAGGGGTGAGCATTCTAAATTCATCTTTTCTATTTTAAATCTTTGTTGTGATGAATAATTTGTGTTATAAACAACTTCTAGTATGAAAATTACAGGGACGCAATTTTTATAAAGAGGGAGTTTGTAACAATCGTGATTTTTAATCACTGTCGAAATAAAAATTTAAAATAGAAATTTTAAAATTAGATTTGAAAAAAAAAGAAAAAAAATGTTGCAAAGTCAGTTGGTATTATAGGTGGTGCACGTTGGAAATAAATTGCAAATGGCTTTGTTGCATTGAAAATAACAGGGCCGTGTTACATTTCTTTTACCTTCACGTGTAAACAAATTGGTCCATATTAAAACAAGTTGAAAAACCTTGTTGTCACCAAAAATTGTATCCTCTTTTCCTTCACGTGTGAATATAGTCAATTCTAATGCAAGCTGGAACATTTCTCTTTGCTTGGCTGGCATAAAGTATTGAAAACAAATGTTTGAACATTCTCTTTGCATTTGCTGTCACCATTATCTTTGATGCAGTGCGTCCTTCTTTCCCATATGCACTCTACATTTAATGCAATTGTACAAAACTTTTGGCCAGCACACTCATTTGTATTGACTTGAGCAAAAATTTTGAGAAAAGAAAAGTATGTTGCAACCTTCATTTGATCATTTTCCAAGTTGTAGCTCATTCTTCTGTTTCTTTTTCAGCAGCTTGGTGAGACATTAATGGCAGCTCACATTTTTACTCTCTTTTGGATTCTACTTGGTAGTTGCTTTTGAAACGAATTAAAGGTGAGTGTAAAACTCACATTTCTAATTTATTCATCACTTCATTTTGTGTACAAACTGCATTGCCCAGAATAATTCCTGTCGTAAGTATACTAACGCATGAAACAAGTTTAAACCATATATTGTGCATGTCTGTGCTATAGGGTCTGCATTTATTATGTCTCCTTATTTGCATGTAAAAAGAGGTTGTCCAGATATTTGTTATGCTTCATTACTTGCGTGTGTGAAAAGTTGTTTCACATTGTCTCTTCGCGTGTGTACAAAAATATGAGGCAAGATGCCACCTTCTTTTTTTTCGTTTTTATACATATGTGTCCAAGTTGAGTTTCACAAAAATTCAAGTTTCAGGTCAATTAACCTCGTTAATCTCCTCTTTGCGTACATACATGAATTTTTCTTTGCCTGGTATTTTGTCCCTTCCATGCACATTTTATTTCATTGCCCAGACCTTTATTTGTTTTATGGATCGAAATTTTTTGTTGTCCAGGTCATTTCTTTTGTCTTGCAACTTTGGCCGTCTGTGTACATGTTGTATATGAAAATGTACATGTAAGGATTAAGTGTGCATTTCATGCAAGAAAGTAAAGTCCAACTTTATACATGTATTTTCAGTTACACAATATATAGCTTTGCCCAAGTTATTTGCTTGACATATTTGCAAGTTGTATTATTCAAAAATATAGTCAGGTCGGTAAATATTTTATTTACTTCATTGCGTGCAATTATGCGTACATGTAGTACATGAGGCCAAGTCTTTTTATTTATTTAATCTTTCGAAGTGTGCATATAAAGTTTGTGTTACATGCTTGCATTATCCAAATCGTTTTGGATGTGTGTACATGTATAGCTCTGCCAGGTTCTTGTTTCATATATGCGTGCAAAAAGTTAGCGCCAGGTAGTGCCAAATTTTGATGAATCTATATAGTTGGGTAATCTGTTTATTAATTTACGTAGAACCAGTGTTTGGTTTTAAATCGTATTTTGTTGCCGTTATTTTTATAACGATTTTTACTCCGGTATTATATTTTTGAAGCGTATTGTTTTGAAGAGATTTTTGACGGATAAAAATTACTTTTGTTTTGACTTCGGTAACCGTCAATTTAAAGTGTATTTTTAAGCGGTTATCCCGCAACGCTAATTTGATATCCCTTTTTTACGGTGTTTTGTGAAGCGCAATTTCCTTATCGAAATTGCAATAGATGTTGCTGTTTTAATCACGTGTTTTTAAAAAATGTTTTAAAATAAAATTATTTTCAAAATTTTACAGTTTACGCTTTCAAAAGAATGAGGAATCGATTTAAACACTTCAATAAAATTAAGGACTATGAACCCTTACTTTTACTGATCCGATTAATTCCGGACTTGCCCATTTGAGAACGTAAATTTTATTTAAATAAAATACACAATTTTGCACTTTCAAGGAAACGATGAAGAGATTTAAACGATTTAGAAAAAGTGTGGAGTATGGAACCACGCTTTTACTAATTGGGTTAATTCCGGACTCGTTAATTGAAATATTTGTTGTTGTTTGATGATTTTGATGATTTTGTTGGGCTTTCGAGCCACTATGATGGACCTTCGGGTCAATTACCAGTACTAGACCTTCGGGTCATATGTTGGACCTTCGGGTCATTTGTTGGGGGCCAAAAATTATGATGACAGTACTTGGTAGGCTTCGGCCATATGAGTTGCACGTGCGGCGTAGCTTAGACTCGCCATATGCTGGGATCGATCCACTTTTATGCTGATTTTTCTAGTTATCTATTTTTGATTTCTAGACTTTTGTGTATTGCTGTTTTGAATTCAATTTCGAATTTGAAAGTTGATTTTGATGGAGTTTAATGAGATTTCTTCATTTAAACTATGTTGATTATATATGTTGAATAGTCTCGTTCGAGATTATGGTTATCTTGCTTTGATGTTGTTTATGATGCATTCACTTCTAAGTTTAAATTAGACTGATCCGTTTATTATTTTCTTTTAAATAATACTCGGGTCAACCGAGTTATTTCAGGATAATCGCTATCTCTGATTTAGTTGCTACTTCAGCTTTTGGGATTTCACATCATCTTTTGTTTAGACTTCGAGGTGTACTTTTGGTGTATTGACTCTCATCTCATGTACGTTGATATCTATGTATATGTACATTTGGTTCATGTGAACTTTCGATCGTTTTAGCATGTATCTAGACTTATCTTCCACTGTATATCTGATATTTCTGTTCTGATGTGATTATACTTATCAGTGTTGTTGTTATGAGTTGTTCTGAATTTTTCATTAGCCGCCGTAGTTTCGTTTTAGATTTGGATTGAATATATATCTTTGGGAGAAATTTACACAACTCCTATCGATGTAATCAATACTCGTCTAAGTCATAATTACGGATGGTCGCTTCTAACAAGCCTTATTCTTCGCAATAGCAGACGTTATTCCTTATAATAACCTTTGTTATTGTGAGCATAGAGGCGGGGCGTCACATTTTTCTTCATCAAAACTATATCACATTAGGTTTTATGGAATTTGGTAATGGTCTAAATTCCAATATCGTCCGTATTCAACTTTATATTCTAAACACGAAGTCCCTGGTTCAATAACAACGATTATTTGAATTTAGCAGGCTCGGATCCGGTGATTGTAAGGCCACTGTTTGAATAGTAATGTTGGTGACTTTGAGTTGACTTCATTTAATCATGATACAAACCTCATGTAACTGATGATATGAATTTTGATTAAATAGCGTCTCACATTCAATGTTTCTGCTTGACCCAACTATAATCATTTGATGGACGACATGCCATGATTTAACTACAATCAAATTGAAGTTTCAACATTAAAGATCGATAATACTCTCAAGTCGAGAGAATTGTGTAATATTTCACATTTATATCTTCTATTTGACCTTAGTTTTATTAACCAGTAGAAAATTATCGAGTGAGTCATTCCATAGTTATCCAATAACTATCAGCATGCTACCCTATGGTGCCCACAACAGCCATGAGTAATACACTGCCCAACATGTGGACAGTGTTACGTACTCTAATCTCAGCTGATGCATCGATATCCAGTCTCGTTGCCTTTTGGCTAGGAATATTTGATACAGTGGATTTATATTATATAGTGATAAATTGCACATGATTACACCACCTTATAATTACTATTGTGAAACACACCATTTAGGGATTTTCTATTAAATATACTTAAATTGACTAATCAACTATTTATAACACATTATAACAAGTATATTACAGAAATAAAACACCTTTTGTTTCGAACAAGGTTGGTTATCGAGTTAAATATATATAACAAAATACATAATTGCTACTAGGGCTTACCTCTAATTCTATCAATCTTCAGCTTGCATTGGGGTCAATTATGGAATCACTATCCCATTCCTTCAATCAGTTTTATAAGAACTGTTCGAGTTAGACACTTCTTGAATGGATCTACTATATTGTTTTCATTATCTACTCTATCAATTAACTCTCTTTTGATAAACTGTTTTTAGCACGTGAAACTATTTGAAGTAAGTTTATCAACTTCTAGTGAGCTTTTATCATTTTGTTGTTATCACATAATAATAATGCAGTATTCTCAATACATGGAATCATCCTTAGCTCGATTATAAATTTGTTCACTTATATTTATACATTGCTTTTAATATGTATTATTCAAGATGATGTACTTAGCCTTTCATTGAATGACCATAACCTTTCATTTTGAACATTTCCAACTTAAAGCTTCTTAATTAAGGTTTGAATATGAATTTAATATTGACATATTATATTCGATAGCACTTATGAAGTTTGCTTCTGAACACTCCACATAAGGATTTCGTTGTTTCTATAAAAAATTATCTAATATTTCATAAATATTCGAGAACATTCTAAAATACCATTTGTTGATCTTAATTTGGATTTGTTATTTTCTTCATGCATTAAATACATATGCAAATTATATATTGTAGATAATGCAACATGTATGATAATTATTATTGCCAATGCATAAGGAATCCATCTTACATGTTCCACAATAAACATTTTAATAAAGTGTCTTTGCATATTGTTTGGGATATTCCAACATCCTTTTATATCAATTAGAAAGGATATTGTTTATAAATGCAACATTGAGTATTAAACAATCAAACTATTATGATTTTAACTCTACATCATTATTAATTATAACTTTGTTATTTACGTTTTACCAATATTCTGGCACCTTTAGTAGTTCTTTCTTATGGACCACGCTTCCTCTGCATTTTGACTCAAAATCAAACCTTTTGATATTTCCATCAAAACACTTATTCAAATTTGATTCTTGTTGAATAATACTTTCGTATCTATGTTTGAATCATATCTAAAAACCTACAAAACTCAACATCGCTCTTACTGGCTTCGAGACACTTTGGTTGTTAAGTGCAAACAGTCTATTCTAAATTATTATTTAGAATTTTTTTTGTTTCAACACATATGTACCAAACATAAAGTCATACTAAACAATAATTTTGTGAGTAAAATCCATATCATCTTAAGTACATTAAATGGCTAATCTTTTATACTAATTTTAACAGTTGAAATTTATGATTTTATTCTTATTAATATTGCTCACTATATTCCAACTGCATTATACTTTCTCTTGAAGACACATTTGCGGCTGATGGATCATATCCTTTTGGGTACAACTATCAAAAACATATTTCGATAACGTACTAGGAATCCTTTCGGATTTATGCATCATACCATATAGCAGAGTCAATATTCTTATGCTTTAATTGAAAACTGAGGATTATTTATTATTGATATTGATAAGAAACTCATAATTTATCTTCAATTGTGAGAATACTTATTAGGCATTCCAATGTGTTGTGTTCGGTTAGGTTTGGTTAATTTCATTTCATCCCATATAGCCAGTTTCAACTTTGGATTGCATCCAGATCCATTTTAATACCAATAGTTCTAAAATATATTCCTTTATTATGAATTTTTTATTGATTGAAACAACAATCATTTCTTTATGCAATAGAATATATATTCATAAGCACTTTATAAATTGCCTTATATATAAAATTGATTTGATTTTAGTTTATGATACTTACATTCAAAACATAAGTTAGTCATCCAGTGATGATTGTTTCTAAACTCCTTTTGCACATCTTTCCAACTCCTTGACCTAGAATATGTTAGGGTATATTATAAACCCTTACCTTAATTGTAAACTATTATTTAGATGAAATTAATTTTAACCCTATGAACTAATCTTAACACAAACTTATAGAAAGAAGTTAACTCAGCTTCACTCATCATTAATCGTACTATGTTCAATCAAGTATGATTACTCCTTATCGATACATCATTATGTATAATAGCGATGAGTGGCTTTTGAGATTGAATCGTTATTTATTTTTAGACACATTCGAAACTATTTCCAGTATGCTCACATATTCGATCAATTCGAATCATCTTATTTTCTATTGCATATGATTTTATTTGATTTCGTTGTACATTCTATGAACTTATCATAGACATGCTATATGTGTATCAAATACACATGTTCATGTTTGTGATAGTCCATCAATGAACTTAACGACGGCATTATTAAACTTATGATTGCATACATCTATATGTCTCAAGCTAATGAGTTCATCAACTCTTATATCGGTCCCACTCAATGGGTGCTCTGCCCTTTATTGTTTGAGATATAATTCACTAGTATCATATGATTCATAATCATATAACCAAAGAACTACTTCTCCAAACTGCAGAGTAGTCCATAATTCCAAAATACTTGCAAATAATTTAAATAATTTTGTATTTTCCATACTTCACAAATACCTTTATTATAATTTTATTTTATAACGAATATTCATACTGAAATAAAACTATGTCTATTTTTCAATCAACACTAAAAAATAATTATTATTTCATAAATAATGTCTAGTATGTTTATGGAAATAATTTTCGTAACTTAATGCAACCAATAAGTGCTATATGGCATGCTCTCACAATTTTCGCCATTACTATAATAGCGTATGGAATATGAAGCACTATTCAACAGTTTGATATAGGCTATTTATTTCATTTACTATAACTATTTTACAATCAAGTACTTTTAGATCAAACATCTTAAATTCAAAGAAATAAATCTCATAAAAATACATTTCTATATGAAAATACATTTGGAGCCATATGTCATATTTCTTATTCCTTGTTAAGTGTTTATTATTATTTTACAATTCTTGTTTCTTAAGTTTCTTTATGAAGTTGAAGTGACCATTCACTCTCTTCATCCCAACTTTTTCTTAGGTTACGTCCACACTCTCATAAATTCAATTCCTTGTAAATGGACGAACCGTTCAAAGGAAACCTTTACTACAATATCATAACGATCTCTTTACAAAAGTGCATTTGGTCACCTTTAACATTCAAGGATATCAAATATGTTGCACTTGACATAAACTAATCGAACTGACATTTTAATGATCGAATTCTTGGATCTATCTTGTGGCCTTTTTGGTATTGTATTAAATTTAACACAACATGATCATTACTGTAATCAACCATATTAAATAAAGGATCTCATGCTATGGTTTATTTTCTTATTTTGATTTAACCAATTTCATCTTGGTTACATACATGACAAGTTGTGACCACTCACTATATGACATTTTTATGTGATTGGATATGAATTAAATATTCATATCCTTGTATTTCTTTTAGAGTTCAAAACTCATTGAAGACAATGCACAGTCTCGGGCAAGTAAACATGCAAGCGACCAAGTTATGAACATGTTTAGTAATTGTATAACTAGGCGCTTTCATGGGTCAGCATGCAAACATTTATTGTTAAGTATGTTTTATATTTCTATTTGTCAATTCTAGTTCAGTTAATTTGTATGTTTTAATTGATAAACATTTTATCAATTATATTAATTGCATAA
Source organism: Allium cepa (assembly GCA_030765085.1). NCBI lineage: Eukaryota > Viridiplantae > Streptophyta > Magnoliopsida > Asparagales > Amaryllidaceae > Allium > Allium cepa. The sequence continues at coordinate 271,005,684 of CM060929.1, forward strand.
ATTTATTGAAGTAGATTAATTTTAGTTACATATAGCAGGTGTCCTTAGAATATTAGTAAGGCTAAATAGCACGTTTCATTTAACTAATAAGCTTACACTAGTCATTTATGTTTCTCAAAATCCTAAGTTGAAATATAGAAGTCTTTCGACTTCACTAGCCAGTGCTAAACTCGTTTTTCTTGGGATTTTGATGCTGAGGAATATCAATTATATGATATACAACTCTCAATCCATGGTTCCATCTCCTAATCTCATGTTGACCTTTAGGAATATCAACGAATCGAAAGAGATTATTCACTCGTCCCACCATTTCGCGTCAGCCTAAGTATAAATATACGTACCTTGAGGAATATCAACAAATACGTACACATATCTTACCTCGTCTATTTGATATATTTACAATGCTACTTGTAACATCCTTAGCTTAAGGATTATGCAAGTAATCTATTAATATATAAATTGCAGAGTGCAACTTTATATAAAAGGTTCATAATCGTTAATATATTTAATTTAGTGATATTGACTTATGGAATAATGTACTTATTATGAAATACCATCTTGATTCAAGTGTCAAACATATTTGAAATCATGGTATGCGTATTATACATATGTGTTTATTCTTTAAATCTGTTTTGGGTTTCTTATAGTTCCACCTTTTATTATACATTTATTTATATAAATTTAATTTTTATATAACATTATATAATTTAATTAACTTATATATAAATTAAATTTATTAACTAAATTTGTTTAAATTAATCAAATCATTCAATCAATTAACATTTTATTTTATTTTATTTTATTTATTTAAACATTTTAAATTGAATTGTGCACTATAAGATTTATAGTTATACATATATGTCATGTATATATTATTTATTAATAAAAAATTATTTTATTTATTTAGTTAAAATAATTTTAATTAATAATAGTTAATTTTATATATATTACCTTAACACTATAATATAATGTTACGTATATCAATGTATATGTTATTTAATTTAATTAATTTTTTTATTCTACTTTATTATTAATAATTTTCAAAAATAATTATTTTATTTTCAAAGCAATTTCGAAAATTATTTTATAACATTTATAAAATTGTTACTTATTCAAAATTTAACATTTTAAATGTAAAATAATATTTTTATTCCTTTTAAAGTTAACCTTTTACATTTAAAATTTTATTTTAATTTCAAAACAGATTTTAAAAATTAGCCCAAGGCCTAAATCGATTTGGGCCTTTATATTGAGGACTTTGGACCTGCCTCATCCATTTGGGGCCAAGCAAGTATTTAGGTATGGTAGAGTACTTGATTATTTAAACTCAATCATAGACACTACTTTTCTAGACACCCTATTATATAGGCAGATTTTAGTAAGTTAACTTTAATACTGTTAATTAGACTATATAGCTTATTGGATTTTGATACCGACCTACGCCAGAACGCAGTGGGGTGAATGGTTAAATTTTAAAAAAATTATGTCATTTCAGATCTTATTGGGCCTTGACTATAACACAAAGAGTAATTGTAATAACCCGCCTCGAAACAAGCCTAATTTTTAACCCAAAAAGGCCCGTCGAACCTTAAGCTTGTTCCATAGCTAATCGTTGGTTGGTAAAATTGACATAAAGAAAAGTACACAAAGTTATCTATCTACGCATTCAAAATCCCACATGGGAAGGATATAATATAATATCAGAAATAGTACCCATCATATTAAAAATTCAAATGTCAGAAACATACAACACAATACCACATAGTAATGCCAAATATCCATAATATAATATCAAAATACATCATCATGGCTAAATGAGTACATCATAAATAAAAACAACGTAGATAAATAAATAATTGCCACAAGTTCGGTCTCTACCACCATCTTCGTAGATAAATAATAACATGTACTATAATGAGAAGGGTGTTAGAATAACAAAAGTCTAGTGAATAAAAATCTCAAGTCATTCTATAATAGTAGTTAGACGATATAATTTAAATAAGATTATGTCTTATGACTACAAACCCACCAGCCCCATTCTTTAACCATTGCCCTTTTAACCTAATAATCCATCTTCAACTGTAGTTCAAATGTTATTCCCAGTCCCATGCATCCATCGTCAATAATGTCCCAATATAAGAGATAGTACATAAGTCACTTAGTACCACTTTCAATGGGGAACTAGGCAGACTCTGACCATTTATTACCTCATCCTAGACCTGTCTCCATCATTTAATACCTATTCTAAGGTGGACTCCTCTTTGGTACTACCTAGCTAACGTTGCATGGAATCTCATCAGGTCATGTAATACTTCTTTATGGAAGAGGCAAACCCTATAATAGCCACTTAATACTTCAAAACTAAAGAGGATCCCTCCTAAGATATCCACTACCATGCCTAAATGCTAACCTGGCCATTTGATACTTCCTAAACAAGGAGGAAGGGGGCCCTTAATTTGCCACTTGCTACCTTCAACCCGAAGCAGGTCCTACTATTATAACTTGTAACCCAAACTGTGATGTCTCATATTAGTTCGACTATTCGTAGGTATCGGTAGCTAGATTAGTTGGGTAAGTTTATCCTATAGAATGATGATCGAACAAGATGTACTTTGGAGGGTTACAACACTTTGGAAAGATAATTCAATGGAAGGATAGAGACTATTCAGGAAACTAAAAGGATTTCTTTTCAATGACTCCAACTTTCTTCGATTCAAAGCACATCATGTACGCAACAAGACGTACTTTGGAGGGTAAATGTTATTCGGATATATCCAAACTAAATGGACAAGTTAGACTCGACTATCATCAAGGCCAGTAGCCAAGAGCGATGATTATGGGGTCCAAAAGTCAAGCATGGATTATAATATGAAGCAGAAGTATGAAAGCTCACTACTCCCTGAAGATGGACCAGGTGCAATCTGTATTCTACACTATGGATCGTATCATATTGATTCCACAACTCATTTTTGCAATGATGATCGATCAATAAATCAAAATCTACACATTCTATCAACATGAAACTTGGAGTATAAGCTTATTATAACATATGGAACATCCGTTGTGGATCTCATTCCAATTGGAGGAAGTTGCAGGGATTGGCATAGCCCCCTTTGGAGGGATCGGTAGAAATCAGAATTCAAGCAACACTACTTCACTAAAAATGCGATATCTCACAAACGTATGTCGGAATTGCATGAAATTTGAGGAGCAAGTAGCTAACATCATGGGGCACCCCTTAAAGGGATCGTGGACAATTTGGAGACAATAATAGGAATCAGTACCGATCTCTATTGCAGGCCCCAATGGGCTAGGAAATTTTTGGGTGGCCTCGTCTTGGTCTCCCGAACCTTCAGTCGAAATTTCAGTCTGATCCGTACTAGTCTTCCCCTATAAATATAGCTGGCATGGCATTAGAAATAGGAACCTGCTTTCTCTATCGAGGCTATGCCAATTTTATTCTTCACTTTTGTACTAATAGATCTCAACTGATCCAAACATTCTTGTAATCATAATCAAGCGGAAGATCAATAAAACTGTAAAGCGGACGTAGGCTAAAATTGACGAACCACTATACAAATCTGTATGTTCATTTATGATTTTTGTTATGTTTTAATTTCATTCTTCATTTAATCTCTACTAGATTCTATTGGGTGTTGATGCCCATTTTTGACGTCAACACCTTGCACCCTTCATGGGTACTTATTATAGGTGATGTCTCATATCAGCCCCAAAGTCACACTACAGGTAGCCAGATTAGTTCGACAAACATTCATGTGCTTCTGTCTAACCTTGCATTCATAAAACTTAGTCATAATATACTCTCACTTAATATATTATCACACACCTCACCACATTCCCTATTAAGGCCTTATAAGGAAAACCCCTTATTTTTCCTTAACTTTCTATTTCTTTCTAAAGGGGATTTAATATTAATTAACAACCATGTTACTAAGAAATTAATACATTACTAGCTATACATTATTTATACACTAATATATATATATATATATACATATGTGTGTGTGTGTGCCTAAAATATTTCGAAGCGTGTAAAATTACGTCCTAAAATAATCGCTTAAATGTCAAAACTTCAAATTTATGCAAATCCAATTCCATATCAACGAACATACCATATATCCAATAATCTTGGTCCAATAGCAAAATTTTACAAAAATAGAATCCATACCAAACTTATTTTATACTAGAATAGTAGAACAACGTTAATATAATTATTAATTCAAATCCTTTTATGCCCCATTCAACTTCTATATATAAGAATGAAAAGGGGAATTTCTATTTAAATTATGGAAATAGGCAATACAAACTACGAATAAAGGAATTCGTACCATACACACCATTTCTTTAATGACATGACTTTTCGACCACAGAATATCAACACTAATTCATCCACGGTATTCATTTGTCGAACACCCAAGTACTAAAAAGATGAATTGTTAGGGTAAAATAAAAAGAAAAAGAAATATGACAAGGAAGAAAAGAGCACAATATCAAAATCTCATTAGTGGAACGGTAATATATAATATCAAAAGAACAGTACAAAGGGTTACTCAGATATAGATGTTAAGGATTTATAAAGCATAAGCACTATCATTAGCCTAGGCAATTATAACAACATGTCCTCACAAATGATGATATGCACAATATAGTAATGCAGCGGAAATAAGAATACTATGGTAGGTGAAACATCCAGCTCGTTTTCTCGAGCACTAATGAACATCAACAAAAACAAGCCTTTCTTAAACTACTCGAAAGAGTACATGAGGAATTTAGGAAAACAAAAACCAAGCGTTAAACATAAGTCTGGTATGAGAAACTCAAGAAATATGCGACCAATGTATAATAGTACTTTTAAGACCGCATGGAATCTCATAATGGTTATCCCCTCAAAGGTTATCCCCTCAAAAGAACCACCATCTAATAAGCATATAAGGTGATATAATAGATAATATCTAGGGTGAAGAATATAAATATATAACATAGCTAGAATGGTTATATTCATTACATTCTATATCATATTAGAGGGTACAATCAAAATCGATAAGGAATGTTTGCATAATGGATTATTTTATGGAGACGCCTCTACTAAATTGAAGTGGATCACCATGCACAAGGGTTAGAAACTACCTCCGAGCGTCATACATCTGTAGATAAATATACCATTAGGGAAAATATAGCCATTCCACGTCAAATAGGTTATCCAAAATATCATCACCTCCCGTGTGCAACATCAATAAACATACTCTAGATATAGAGTGATAATATCTTGTTATGGGTCAGCCAAACCCCAAGCTATGGCCCTATTCTGCTTTCTGTCATTTCCAATGTCGAAGTTACATTCGACATCTTTCATATGAGTCTTCATCACCCAAATAGAACATGAATCTCTAAAAGGATTCCCACATCTCGAATAGATCTTGAAACCACACATGTATTCTAGCATCTTGAACAAATCTACTTCCAAGAGATAGAACACATATTTCAGCCTTGAAGTAGTTTTCGATAAGTAAAACACTTACCGATCTCGGTCTCTTCAAGATCGAATCGATGTATTTGGTCATATTCAACAATAATGAGAACGATCGCATATAGAAACCAAGTCTCATATATTCATCACGTTTTCGATGTTTCGTCTTACACTATCCCTCAATCAAGAGTGAAGCCGGTAGGTTAGAGCTCTATTACTTATATTCCTACATGAACATCAGTCTTAATTCCTACAGATAAACAAGCCTACTTCATCGGCCTTTAATGCTAAGTATATGAAAAAATGCTTTCCATAAATGAATAAACATACAAAGCATGATCAAGTCATACAAAGCATGATCAAGTCACACAAAGCACAATCAAGTCACATAAGAGATTTCTAATCCCCTTTTGTTTATTTGATCTTTTATTAATTTAAAACCTCCTTTATTGGTATCTTTTATCTAATACAACTTTGTTTATCAATTTTTACTATTCATTTGTACTCTTTTTATACTTCAAAAAGTATTCATATACTTATCTCAAATGGTCTAAGTGTATTCATAAATCATTAACAAGATTTCTTGCTATAAACCTTTGCTTTTTCTATCTTTTTCCAAAAGATTCCTTACTTGTAATTTCCTTCAAATATCCATTTTAAAGCTTTAAGTACTTTCATAAATCCATTCAAAAGGTTTAAGACTAATGTTACTTAAACATTTTCGCTACAAACCTAAACCATTTCACTTATGCATATCTTTAAAACATTCGTTTAAAAATCCATTTACATTTATAAGTATAATAAAAAATATTTAAAGGAAAATGATATTAACACATTTTCACAACAAACCCAAAACTATTTCATACTTATATCATCTTTAAAAACATTCTTTTTAAAGATCTAAGTGAATAATAGGTTAAGTTCGATGGTCGACTAATCGATTATCCAGTTAGAACAATTTCTTATACAAATCAACTTTCCTATACTTAACTCATTTTCGACATTTTGACTTATACTATCCTCATCCAAGAGTAATGCCAGGTAAGCTAGAACACTAGTTTCATCAAAGCCTTACCTAGGCACTTCATTCGTGAATATCACAAATGGATAAGTCAACTCATCAGGTTTTAGTGTTAAGTATAGTATTAACGACTTCCATAAACTAGTAAAAAAACAATATGATTAACCCATTTTTGACATTCCCAACTTAACCACTCTTCGTTCAAGAGGAAAGCCGGTACGTTAGAGCTGTATCGCTCATATTCCTACTCAACGTTAATTTTAACTCCTAGAAATAGAGAAGTCTGCTTTGCCGGCTTTTAGTGTTAAGCAAAGTAAATTACTCTTTAAACAAATAAGTAAACAAAAATATTAACATGTTTATGAGATTTCAAATTAACTATTGCTCAACTAGACGGAAACTGGTAGGTCTGAGCTTTATTGCTCACATCGCTACTCCACATCAATCTTAACTCTAAGAAGCAAAGAAGTCTACCTCGCCGGCTTTTAGTGTTAAATCCAATCAATTACCTTTTACAAAAATTATATATACTTTAAAATACTTGTAATTAGGTTTCAAATATCTATGTAAAATATTACTTGAAAATAACTAATTTATAATTTAATAAAAAACATGTTTTATATTATAAAGCCTCTTTACTTTGAAAATACATACATAATTATTAAATATATATATATATATAAACTTCAAATCAACTTTAAATTACTTTAAAATAGGTTATAAAACATCTTTAAAAAGGTTGGATAAAAGTACCAAATTTAAATACCACTTTTAAACAGTTAAAACCATTAGTGACTTACTGCGGCATTTATTAAATGTCGTTAAAAGTCCTTGTTAAAAACAACATTGAAAAGTACGATCTTTGTGACTAATTTTAACTACTTAAATAAATGGTTTAAGACTTGAAATTTTTATAGTACATACTACCCTTAGGGTACTTAAAATCAATGGAAATAAACCACCTAAGAATATATTCAATTTATTTAGAATTTTTTTCGAAAATAGGCTATATTTATAAAGTGTATTTATAACTACCTTTTTGTTATAAATTTCACAGCTTTTGTTCACTATTTCTACAACCTTTCAAACATTTCTTTACTGTTCAATACACTAAAATATGTGTGGAGAACAACCAAATCAAATAATCCCATGTTAAAATCATAAATATCCAATTTATACAAGTTAAAGTTAAGGGATGTTGAAGAGCACTTATAACTACTATTCTTGCTTCAAACACTTTCAAACATACTTCAATTCAATACATAAGTCAAACAACCATTTGATCATCAAGACAAGGCTAGCCACATATTTAAAAGGGTAATTTAATAATTTTTTATAATATAAAGTAGTCATTTGCTTTCAAAAGCAAGAGGGGTCCAAAGTTTATAGCTTTAATTAGTTAATGTCACTCTGGCTTTATAATTCAAAAAAAAAACATGTATAAAAAATATATACAGACAAGATAGTGAGATAAATCATTTAGATCCAAGCCAAACACATGCTCAAACACAATCTAACTCAAGGACACTTCCATCCATCATCAAACTCCTAAAGGTCCAACCTTTAGCACTTCTAAATCAAGGCAACACCTCCCCACCTCTCCCATTGCTCACGGCCCCTCTTGGAATCACCTCTTCCTCTCACCTTTCTTCCACTTTGACATGATGTTCATGATTCCCATAACGTTTTATGACTATAGCCAAAGTTTAGAAGAGATCGTAGATGATTTGGTTTAGACTAGGAAAAGTTAGACAAGAATTATTGGATTAGTGTTTAAGCACTTCCACCATTTTTATTCCCTTACTTCATTTCAAACTTTGTGAATTTGTGATTTATTATCAAGGGTGTGCCCCTCCTTTTATAATTTTAAAATGGTGTTGTATAATCTTGTTCTCATTCCCCTCTCATATCATATAAGGCTCACCTCATCACTTCTCTGTACATAACACTTAAGAGTTAAGTCTTTCCTTAAAAGCTTATTTTCATAATATCTTTGATGACATCATCAAAAAAGTTTATTTCCATATATGGTTAAAAGTTTTATTTTAATTTATTAATTTCCTAAGAAAATAAATGTATGCAAAAAATGTTTGAATAACTTCTGACGAGTAAAAAGCTGTTTATCGATAAAATGATTTTCGGTTACATTAGCGATATTTCTTCAAAATATTTATTTTTGTAAACTTTTTTCCAAATTTTTTTTACCACTATTAGTTAAGATTTAAAAGGGGTTAACAAGCTTATTAAATCATTTTAATAACATTAGATCCAAGATTCAAGCATTTAAATAATTCAGATATTTAGATACGAAGTGTCTGAAATTCCAGGTCATTGTAGTTTCCCTAACCTATTTCTTTTCAAAACCCTTATCCAGATCCAAAGAAAAATATAAGAAGTGAAATAGAATGTAAAACATTAAAATTTCAATAACTACAAAATTCCACTATTTTAATATAGAATAATTGAGATTCTAACTTTAGAATTGACATTTCGCTTTAAGGGAATTTTGGGCTTTTAATGCTATGTTTTTGTAAAAAAATTCCCCTAGGCATATATCATATCCACTTTATACTATACAATAACTAAAATAAAAAAGACTAAGATTTCCACTCGTAGAAAGTTCTTAGCTCTTCCCTTTTTGGATTTGTTTATGCTTGCTTCAGATCTCTTCTCTTAGAAATATGCAATGTGGAAAGTGTATATGAAAATTAAGGGATTGGAGAAGAATTGAATTAGAAATTGAAAAATAAACATTTCTTACCTGAAATCCTAATGAATTTTCAGAACATTTTAAAAAGAGAAATTCATAGAACTTTGCTTAGTTCCCAAAATAATTTGTTAATAAAAGTGAGGGGGCTAGACTCTTATTTATAGTGGCTAGAAAGCACCAAAACTGTCGAATTTAAGTTGGTTTAAAATCTAGATCATTCTTGGTGTTAAAATCCCTAGCCACCACTACGATCATCGGTAGACCGCTCTTCCCTAAGTGGTCAACCGCTTGCGATCAACTGTCCCAAGGAAGGCGGTTGACCAGTAGAGTTTATTTTGGGAAGAATTGATGGATGTCATTGATTTATTATTTGATGCCTTAACTATATTTAACGTTAACTTTTCTTTTAACATTTATTTAACCCCCACATCTGACTGCCTTTAATTTTTAGCTTCAAACTTTAGCATTAACTGTTTATTTGAATTTGAATTTCATTTAAATTATTTGAATCCAAAAACTTCAGATGACAATAACTCTTTCGTTTGAACTCCATTTTTAAAACTTTATATATGTAAATTGATTAGAAAATCTCCACGAACGCAATGGCACAACTTTCATGGCCAAATTTTGATATTTACAAAATTTCCATTTTTGGCCTTATTATTAATTTATTAATCGATTATTTTCTTATTAGTTAATTTCTTGTAAATTTTTATGGGGTGTTACATTCTCCCTCCTTAAAAGAATTTTGTCCTCAAAATCCCTAAGGGGCGGACAACATAATGTGCATTAGGCATTCATATTACACAACCAAATTATCTGCACAACCATCTACTCAACCAAAAACACAATGTGGTTATTTATGTAGACATATTATAGGTGAGCTCAATCCTAGCGTAAATGCAAGTATTATGATATATAGGCATGTATGCAAACATTCGAAACATGCAAAAAGTTTTCTATAAGTGCAAAAGTGACAATAAAAAGTACGGCAGCCATATCCTATTGTCCAATCTAGCAACCATGACGCAACCGATACCTCATTTTAGAGAGAGAAAGTTTACTGGTGAAAAGCTCAGGATGCGAAGTTATCATCTTCTCTTTAGTTTTTCTTGTGCTTTCCACCGGATTATCTCCCCATTGTACTTGAACAATCCTAATTTCTTTGCTGCGTAGCTTCCTAGTTCCATGCTTCGCAATGCGTGCTGTCAGCTCCGTATAAATGTCTACTGACTAATCAAGCTCTACCACGGTGGTTGTGCTATGAAGGCATTCCCTCAAGTGAAAAACGTGAAGTACGCCATGGACTACTACGAACTTATCTAATAGATCCACGCAATAAACAAGTCTTCATATTGTTTTCAAAGTAGGGAAAGGCTTAATAAATCTTAGTGCCAACTTTCTCAACTTTCCAAATCTTACGACCTTCTTGAGAGGTGGTACTTTAAATAACACCATGTCTCCTACTTCAAACTCAAAGTCCTTTCTTTGCTTGTCCGCGTAGAGTTTTTGGCGATCTCCTACGGCTTCAGTTAACTGCCTAATCATTCTGCCTTTTCTGAAGTCTCGTGAATTAAATGTATTTTGAGTAAATTTTGTCGATGGCTTTCTACCAACAATTAGGCAATTTGCATGACCTCCCATAAAGCGCTTAAAAGGGTGTCATGCCAATCGGTTCTTTGTGACTATTATTATATGCGAATTCGACCAAAGGTAAGTGCTGCACACAGTACACTCCAAAGTCCATGATGCAAACTCTCAACAAATCTTCCAAGATCCTATTTACCCTTTCAGTTTATCTGTCGGACTGTAGGTGACAAGAAGAGCTAAAATTTAACGAAGTTCCTAAAGCCGTGTGCAAACTCCTCCAAAATTCACTAGTAAATAAGGTGTCCCTATCACTAACAATACTAACAAGAATTGCACAAAGTCGAATCACCTCCTTAGTATAATTTGTGCTAGAGACGCTGTGGTCTTATAGCTTTTGATGGGAATAAAATGGGCACATTTAATGAGTCTATCGATTATAACTCAAATTGCTTCATTGCCTCTTTGGCTCTAGGCAACCCATCTATAAAGTCCATCGATATATGCTCTCATTTCGTAGTCGGAATCTCCAATGGTAATAATAATCCTCTAGGTTCTTGCTCGGCTTTTATCTTTAGGCACATCAAATATTTGGAAACAAACTCAGCTACTCTTTTCTTCATCCTAGGCCACTACAAAATTCTTTTCATATCCCTATACATCTTATCTCCACCGGAGGGAATGGTCATTCTTGAATTGTGACACTTCACAAGGTAAAATTTACTTTTCTCAAAATCCTAAAGTTTTTGGGATTAAAGCATTCTTTATTCCTAGTTACTAACATAATTTCATCATTAACTTCCAGTATTTCCTACAATTTATTGCTAGTTAAGTGTTCTTATGAAATTTACTTATCTACGCTGTTTCTCAGTATGTATATATTTATATAGTGGTCTAATCTCATCCATAAAATCAATCCAATGATAAAATAGGTATATATCTTATAGCATATCATACGCTTTTCTGATAACCTAAGAGAGACAACTAGTGATTACAACCCAAAACTCCGAAAGAAAATTTTGTTGTAAGCTGTCATTCATCATTAACTGGTGTTAATGATGTTGTGATCCTAACACTCCTTATTAAATTAAAGTGGACTGTGACAAGCCAGAATTTTCAATGTTTGAAATTGAAATATGTAATTGATTTCAAATATCTGAATTGTTAGTTTAAGCTTGAATTTCAATTTTAACTATGAATTTAGAAATTTAATTATCAAATTTAATTATAGAAGATTTGGGTAAAATTTGAATCTTGATTTTTAAGCTGATTAAAAATATTTTGATGGCTTGGAAAATTCATATTGATAATACAGAAGAGGATGGAAGCTTCATAATTTAATTTGAAAGAAAATTATTCAATTTTGAATTTATATCTTTTAAATCGATATTTAAAAATAGCCTTCCGAGGAACTATCTAGGAATTCGACGAAATCAGTTCCATTGGATCCATAATATTGTATTATTATTGGATTTCAATTTTCGTAGCATTCGGAGTTGTTGTGGGGTCGTACGATCAGCAAACGTGCTGAAAATTTAAATTGAAAATTCAATGTTTTAATTGGTCCAAAAGGCTATCTTTCCCATACGATCGAATTTGGACTCGAAACCTTTTCCATTGCGTTCGGAATAGGCGTATAACATTATAAACGCCTAGCGGCACGCCTCAATTGGAGATTGAAATTTTGAGTTGCGTTTATCGAAGCAATTTGAATTTGAATTTAAATTTTAAAATATAAACAACATAATCAAAACACCTTGCCGCCATTTGTCATGAATACATAGAAATTAAAAGCATATGGCATTTTTTTTAACACGCGATCTCAATGAAATTTGATATTTGTTCAAAGAAAAACAAGTAGCTGATCAACTGAAAAAAATATAAAAGAAAAATAAAACCCGAGCATTTCTTTCGTCTTCAAATGAAAAATCGAAATCCCAAATCAATGGTCGCATTCCCAAATTCCTTTTCATCTTATAAAAAAGGAAGGCAAGGCATCGCGAGCTCGGCTCGAACTCGAGCTCGAGAAAAAAGGGTAGAAATCGAATTTAGTCTCGAGTCGATGCTCAAGCGTTATCGATGTCACGGCGAAGGTCGTGGGGTTCGCAACCGCGCACATGCGAGTTGTCGAGGCAGTGTAATGGCGACGACAGTAAGGGCCGAGGCTTGATCGAGCATCGGCAGCTTGGGGCGATCGTGATTTCGCGTAAGGGGGACTTTGGGTCGAGGACGGTGAACGCGAGTTTGTCGTCGTGTGTAAAATCGTCGAAAAAAAGGAACTCGGGATTCAAGAGTTCGTCAGCGAGGTAGATCTGCGGTGATGGGCAGGGTGGCATCGATCGTTGGGTGGAGCTCGGTTCGGCTTATATGCAGTAAGGTATAAAAAAAATATGTTTTAATTTGAAATAAATTAGTGGGTATATTACAGAGAATTACTGTTTTATCTTTACAAAAAAAAGTTTTTTTCCTTTAAAATATAAATACATATATTTAAATATATATATATATATATATATATATACAGTTTTCAGTTTTTATATGCATGCAATTTTCAGTTTTATACAAATGCAGAAAATATATCTTTTTAGTAAAGAAAATTTTCTGTATTGCTTATATAAAACGGGAATGAAATAAGTGTACATATAAACATTCGTTCAGTTACTAATTATTAAATTATGCGATATGGGGATAAATTGGTTACAAAATAATTAAATTATTTTTGTTGCTAAAAAATATTAAAAGGGAAGGTTGGTTTAAAATTAAATTAATATGTTCAAACCAAATCTTTAGTTAAAATTGGTTTAAAATAATTGGATAATTAATATTACCATACGAAAATTGGTTATTCGATTGTTTCGAATATTAATGAATTGTATAAAATTGTCCATACAAGGTCAATATCTGAAAGAAATCAAGTTGGAATGAAAGTGGATTGCATGCATAGGCAAAGGTGAGATCTTCTCACTCAATCAGAATTTTTTTCTGATTTAATTTTAAATAGTTAAATTTAAAATGGTTGATTGTGTGCTTGGATGATAAATTATTGTCAATTGTATTAAATTAGACCATATGCACCGTATAATAGCGGAGGATATTATATTAAACTCATATACCGCGATATTCCACCTCGAAGTGAAATTGGTATTATATATGTATTTGGAGTGATTGATTTCCCGCAGTATATAGCAGATGAGACCCTATGTGCCGCATAATAGCGGATGATATTTTATAAATCCCATATGCCGTGATATTCCACCTCGAAGTGGAATTGGTATTTAATTGTTGTGCTAATATCTGTGGATGCCAGGAAATAGGTTGTAGGGATCCAACTGGATTCCTCAAAACATTTGAATTTGTTTTAATGTTGTGTGTTGATTATTTATAATCTGTGTGTGATCATATTTGCGATTGAAATCGTTGAAGGCTATAGTTTAGCTGAATATATTTTTGGTATTGTAGGATGCGAGAAATAAATAAAAACTGGATTTTTGAAATTCAAGTAGAAAGTTTATAGTAAAATTTATTTTTAATAATTGGATAAATTTAAAATAAGGAATTTTAGAAGAATAAAGTTTTATTTTTGAATCCTATTAAATAAAATTACAAAATATGGGAAAAAGGTTTAGTAAATAGATTTTGAGTAGTATTATTCAAAAGTTTGAAGAATTTATTTAAAATATGGATTTTAAATAGTTTGAAAGAGATAAATAAATTTATTTTAAAAGGAAATAAATTTAGAAATCAAATTTGGAATTTAATTTTCTATTTGAAAAGATTTTGGGAAATCAATTTGGAATTTGATTCGGTGTCTGAAATAAATTTAGAAATCAATATAAAAATTGATCTGGTGTTTAAAATAAAAATATGAAATCAATTTGGAAATTGATTTGGTGTTTGTAAATGATTTTTGAAATCAATTTAGAAATCATATATTAGTGGATATTTGGGAATTTGAATTCACAATGGAAATTTAAAAAGGAAAAGGAAATTTGTTTTAAAAATAAATGTTGTTTTATTTCAGTGGAAAGGAATTTACGGATTTGGAACTTAAATTTAAAATAAATCCAAAAATATTTATAAATTGATTTGAATGAACAATTTTAGAATGGAAGGTTTACTTTCCCTAGAAAGCCGAGTATATTTTTAAAATAGCTTTTGAAATAAAATTAAAAGTTCTAAATTTGGTTTTAAAAGAATATTGTTGGAGAAATTGTTTTTGGAAATTGTTTTAAATCTTTGAAGTAAAGATTTGTTTAATTAAGCATATAAGGGATTATTTTAAAGATTAAATTGATATTTGATTTAGAAAATAGTTATTTGAATATTTATAATCTATCTACTAATTTTATTTTAAAATTAGTTTGGACTTGAAGTTTTATCTGAGATATTGATATAATATTTTCATAACTAATATTCTAAAATAATTTTTTTTTAAAATAGTTTTTAAAATAGTTTTTACATTAAATATTTCCAAGTATATGTGTTTGGATAAGTGATTTAAATTATTTTAAAGTATTTGAACTCAGAAGATTTCTAGTGGAAATGAATAAATGTTTGGACACGTATTCCGTGTGAGGAATGTGATTTGAAATTTGTTTTCAAAGGATTGAAGTGTGAAAAGTGATTTGAAATTTGTTTTCTGAAAGATCGAAAGGTGAAAAGTGATTTAATTTTTTTTTCAAATGGTTAAAGTGTTGAAATTAGATCTTGCAAAGCTATTCTAAAAATAAATAATTGAGGGAAAATTATTTGAAATCCAGTGATTGTTGTGAACGTTGATCGATGGTTAAATAACCGACTATGAATATTGACCCTTAAACGACGTTTGAATTTCGATGCGAGCGGGGGTCGGATTCCAAATGGATATTCGAAAACCACATCGAATCTTTGTGATAGTGATGGATCTTTTGTTTAAAAGATCAAAGTGGAAACTCGTTGTTATTTGTTTGAAATTTGAATGAACACTTTTTTTTAAAAAAATGAGCGCTCATTATTCGGATTAGCCGGAGAGGACTTTGTGTCATAAAACCCATTCTGAATAATGATACGACGAAATGGGATTGCATTTGAAGATGTTGTTGAAGACCGGGTATTTTCGAAAGCGAAAGGATTACCCATCGAATGTCTCTGCACCAGGTTGCTTCGGTATAGAGATTTCATCACCCTTTGTGGTGGGGATTCCATACGTGATTAGTTAATATCCGGATTTGCAAGGGCTTCTTTGGAAGTGCCTTCGCTTCCGTTCGATCCCGGAATGGACTTGTATGGATGTGTGTCTGACGTTATGCTTGAGATGTAAAGCTGGTTTCTACCAAATACATTTCTGTTGGTGGCGGAGAATTTATTCTGTTAGCTTAACACCCTTCTTTGAGATATACGAGCTCAGAGGTTATGTAGTTGATGGTTACTAGTGATTCATTTCCAATTTAGTAATGTGGCATACGAAGTGCTGCTGATCATTTGTTGATCAAAGCATGGCTTTGTGTAAAAGTGTAGCTTTGTGGACGAGACTTCACCAGACCTCACACCGTGGAAATGGTCGAAACAGGAAGGATGCGGCAAGATTATTTGGAAGTAGCGCCCCCTGAGGGTATGTCATTTCCTTCTGGAAAAGGGTTGTATCATGGTATGGAGCCTAGATATTTAACTAATTTGGTTGCTGCAAATTTATTATACTTTGTGGTTGTTGCTTTGTGGTTGAGGGTCCTCGGATAAAGATCGCAAATGACCAAGGGTTGGCATACTCGTGTAGTAGTTAC
This sequence comes from Allium cepa, assembly GCA_030765085.1. NCBI lineage: Eukaryota > Viridiplantae > Streptophyta > Magnoliopsida > Asparagales > Amaryllidaceae > Allium > Allium cepa. The sequence goes on from CM060929.1 coordinate 271,022,249, forward strand.
CTAGTTACAAAGGTAACCCGGCCTTATGTTGGCAGAGAGCTGCGTAAGTTCTCGAGGCGTCCCTCTAGAGGCGTACTCATGTGGCAATAGGAAGTTCCTTAGCCTGACCATTTATTGGAAATCCAATTTCCAATACGTGCCTTGTACAGTTTTAGTGGTATAACCTGCAATTCTTAAACGGTAGCTATAACGGGCATAATATAGTGGTACCTATGCTGGATAAGATTAATATTATACTTTCGAAAGGTTTTCTGCACTATGAACCAAAAATAATATCAAAATGATTTTGCGTATCAAGCATATTTGACTATCATAAGGAGAAATCTCCTCCAATTATGTGCTTGCATTGTGTGTGTGCGGGGAGGCCTTGTGGTAGTTTCATTTTCCAAAAGCATAGAGGATTTCTTTTCTTTTCTTTGTGAAAATAATTGTTTTTAAGATCTATACCAGTCCCATGACTGATCTGGATTTTATTGTTCCCTTTGTAAACTCTGGGTGCCCATAATTTTCCACACGGGCAGCCTAGAGTCAGGTTATCAGTTATTCTGAAGCAAAGTCAGAAAAGAGATGCTGTAGAGATCAGGAGCAAGCTGGATGGTGAGACGTATCTTTATACTATGTATTATCCGCTGTGTTAGGATTGTTGTAAGTTATGTTTTAATATGGATTAGTTATCGTAAATGCCTAATGTTGTATTGTGTCGTTGTAAACTCCGATAATGTGATGTATAAACTAATATAGTGCTTTTGTTTTAAAGATTATTCATTTATCTATTATATATTATTTCGCTGTGAAAACTGAGATTCTGTTATTGTTTTTCTGTTTCCTCTTCAATCTTCTTCTTCTTAAACACTAACAGTTTGGTTTTTCGGCATCCGACTGTGCGGCTTGGATACGGTGGACGTGTCAATGCCGACTTTCGGGATTCGAAAAATTGGGTCATTACAATGTGGTATCAGAGCATTTGGCTAAGCGACAACCTTGACTCTGGTGGGTGTTACTCATTAGAGATAGAGTCTGTAGTACTCTAGAATGAATTGAGTGTAATAATAGATATGAGCGCGTATTTGTTAGTGAATATAAAATTATTTTATATTGTAATGATTGGTTTGTTGAGTGGTATATGGATTCTAGTTCGTATAGTCTATACAACTCTATGGATAGGGATCTCTAAACACTTATACGGAATAATTCGACGCGATATTGTTTTAAAAAAGGGTAAATGAAATAATTTTTTCCAAACTATTTTTGTATAGAAAAGAAATCATTTTTTGTAAATTATTATAGTATATGGTCGCTTGGTTGTTAGGAAGTGATAATATTAAATTATTATCATTGGTTATTGAATCAGAAATTGAAAGCATAACTTAAAGCTGAGAAATGAAATCCATATACGAATAGGATTTGTAAATATAAATTGTAAATGTGATTTATAATTTGAAATAAAATTACAGAGAAATATTTGAAAATGTTTTTGAAGGAATTTGATGTTTTGGGATTTGGAAAGAATTAAATTCGTTTTGGGTTTGAAAATGGTTTTCAAAGGTTTGGAAAAATATGGTGAAATTATTTGAGGAAAATATTTTTAAATTGGGAATGAAATTTGGTGGAAATTTGGAATTTAAAAATATTTGGAAAGTGTTTTGAAGGGATAAAAGCACTAAACTTTTCAGTCGCTGGAAAATAACTTCGGTGATGACTGCAGCATCATCGATGTTTATTTTCGAGTTTCCAGGAGATAAATTGCTGCAAAATTATTTAAAAAATTGAAGTTATTTAAAAAACAGGGTTTGGTTTTGGAAATTCAAAAGGTAGTTTGAATTGATTTCAAAAAAATGATTTTTGAAATGTTGAAAAGAATCTGGAATCTGATAAAAATAGTTATGGAATAAAATTTATTAAGGTGGAAAAATAAATTGTGAATGAATAAATATGTTTACAATTTCAAGTAAATGAAAGTGAAATTGAATGTTGAAATTTACTTCGGATTTGCAAGTAAATAGAATTTGAATTGGAAATTGAATTAGATTCGTTATAAACAAAGTGAAATGGAAAAAATTTGTCAAGTTGGACCAAAACGAACGGAGTATTCGAATTAAAATTAGTAAGTGAAACGAATTGGGATCACAAATTTGATATGATTTAAAATGAATTGAATCCAATATTTATAAAATGAAAGATAAATTAAATTCATATGGAATTGGAAATCCAGTCTAATTATAAGTAGATATAAACTAAAGTGGTGAATTGAAATTAAAAATAAGAAGTATATAAAATGCTTATATGAAACTTATGAAATAAAAATGATAAAATTCTTAAGTAAATTTAGAATTGGAAAAAAATATTCTAAGCCAATAAGTGAATGAAGATTAAACTGGAAATTATGAAATGGCGATTGTGAATAAGTGTATAGAAATGAAAATGAATATGAATAAAATGAAAGAAAATTGATATAGTTAATAATAAATTGGAATAAATACGTAGGATGTACGTATATTATTTTATTCGCATAGCGATTCGATTCAGAATTCGAGCATAGAATTTCGAGATAGTTATATCGATCCGGGTTGGAATTTTTCACTCGATTTTCGATGACAAACCTGGATATGGATTTTTGGTTGATTCTGGAAATTCTCTATCATAGTTTACGGCTATATAAGGAGAATGACGGTTTCTGATCAAGAAACCAGATCCGAGTCCGCACTAGGAAGTCGGGTGGATGATACTAGTTCGGAAGTGAAATTGTGTGATCGAGGAGCGATCGAATTTGATTGTTGCATACGAATGATACATGTACAACGTATGGATTTGAATGAAATAAATATTCAAACTTTTGTAATGAAATGTGCAAAATGATATCTGAATGTTGTAGTTGGATATTATGGCTAGTAGGATATACAGGTGTGTTACAGGAAAAAGATAAATTGAGATTTTGATTTCGAAGATAATTTAAATTACTCGAAAAAGGTATGTATTTTAAATTTTAGTATGAAATTTGATGATTTTCTCACCAACGGCTTGGCTTTTCATTTTCTTTTGAAATTTGGGGGTCTGTGGTGCCATTTTGTAGTCGTACCGAGCTATCCGCGCAAAGGAGACACTGGCGAATTTTTTTGAAAATTTAGGGAGTTAGAAAATTTTTGAGAAATTTTGATAATTTAAAATTTGAATTTAAATTTGAATTGTTAAGAAAACAATGTTGTTTGAAACTTATGGTTGATTTTGGAAGTTAGTTGAAGTGATAATGAGTTTTAATAAAAAGATTTGTTTGTTGTTGTTAAAAACTATTTGAAGTGGAAAAAATGATAAACGAGTTGAGGATCATTCTTCTTAACTAGTAATTTTGGGAAAAAATTCTTTTAAGGGGGAAGAATGTGACGACCCAGAATTTTCAACGTTTGAAATTGAAATATTTAATTGCTTTCAAATATCTGAATTGTTACTTTAAGCTTGAATTTCTATTTTAACTATGAATTTAGCAATTTAATTATCAAATTTAATTATAGAAGATTTGGGTAAAATTTGAATCTTGATTTTTAAGCTGATTAAAAATATTTTGATGGCTTGGAAAATTCATATTGATAATACTGAAGATGATGAAAGTTTCAGAATTTAATTTGAAAGCAAATTGTTCGGTTTTGAATTTATATCGTTTAAATCGATATTTAAAAATAGCCTTTCGATGCATAGTCTCGGAATTCGACGAAACGAGTTCCATTGGATCTATAATATTGTATTATTATAGGATTTCAATTTTCATAGCATTCAGAGTAGTTGTGGGGCCGTACGATAAGCAAACGCGCTGAAAATTTAAATTGAAAATTCAATGTTTTAATTAGTCCAAAAGCTATCTTCCCCATACAATCAAATTTGGACTCGGAACCTTTTCCATTGCATTCGGAATAGGCGTATAATATTATAAAAGCCTGGCGGCATGCCTCAATTGGAGATCGAAATTTTGAATCGCGTTTATCGAAGCAATTTGAACATAAATTTAAATTTTAAAATATAAATAACATAATCAAAACACCTTGCCTCCATTTGTCATGAATGCATAGAAGTTAACAGCATGTGGCATTTTTTTTAAACACGCGTTCTCTATGAAATTTGATATCTCGTTCAAAGAAAAACAAGTAGCCAATCAACTGAAAAAAAATATAAAGAAAAATAAAACCCGAGCATTTCTTTCGTCTTCAAACGTTCCCAAATTAATGGTTGCGTTCCCAAATCCCCTTCATCTTTTTTTAAAAAAAAAGGGCATGGCATCGCGAGCTCGGCTCGAACTCGAGCTCGAGAAAAAGGGGTATAAATCGAATTCAGTCTCGAGTCGATGCTCGAGCATTATCGATGTCACGACGAAGGTCTTGGGGTTCGCAATCGCGCGCGTGCGAGTTGTCATGGCAGCGTGATGGCGACGACAGTAAGAGCCGGGGCTTAATCAAGCATTGGCAGCCTAGGGGCGATTGCGATTCCGCGTAAGGGGGACTTTGGGTCAAGGACGATGAATGCAAGTTTGTCGTCGTGTGTAAAATTGTCGAAAAAAAAGGAACTCGAGATTCAAGAGTTCATCGGCGAGGTAAGTCTGTGGTGATGGGCAGGGTGGCATCGATCATTAGGTGGAGCTGAGTTCAGCTTATATGCAGTAAGGTATAAAAAAAAATTATTTTAATTTGAAATAAATTAGTGGGTATATTACAGAGAATTACTGTTTTATCTTTACTGAAAAAAAGTTTTTTTTTCTTTTCTTTAAAATATAAATACACATATTTTAATATATATATATATACAGTTTTCAGTTTTTATATGCATGTAGTTTTCAGTTTTATACACATGCAGAAAATATATATTTTCAATAAAGAAAAATTTCTGTATTGTTTATATAAAAAAAGAATGAAATAAGTATACATATACACATTCGTTCAATTACTAATTAGTTTAAATAATGCAATATGAGGATAAATTGGTTAATAAACTTATCTTATTATTTTGTTGCTAAAAAATATTAAAAGGGAAGGTTAGTTTAAAATTAAATTAATAAGTTCAAACCAAATCTTTAGTTAAAATTGGTTTAAAATAAAATCATTGGATAATTAAAATTACCAAACGAAAATTGATTATTCGATTATTTCGAATATTAATGAATTGTATAAAATTGTCTATACAAGGTCAATATTTGAAAGAAATCAAGTTGGAATGAAAGTGGATTGCATGCATAGGCAAAGGTGAGATATTCTCACTCAATCATATTTTTTTCTGATTTAATTTTAAATAGTTAAATTTAAAATGGTTGATTGTGTGCTTGGATGATAAATTATTATCAATTGTATTAAATTAGACCCTATACACCGCATAATAGCGGAGGATATTATATTAAAACCATATACCTCGATATTCCACCTCGAAGTGAAATCGGTATTATATATGTATTTGGAGCGATTGATTTCCCGTAGTATATAGCGGATGAGACCCTATGTGCCGCATAATAGCGGATGATATTTTTTAAATCCCATATATCGCGATATTCCACCTCGAAGTGGAATTTATTTAATTGTTGTGTAATATTTGTGGATGCAGGGAAACAGGTTGGAAGGATCCAACTAGATTCCTTAAAACATTCGATTTTGTTTCAATGTTGTGTGTTGATTATTTATAATATGTGTATGATCGTATTTGCGATTGAAATCGTTGAAGGCAATAGTCTAGCCGAATATATTTTTGGTATCGTATGATACTGGAATTAAATTAAAATTGGATTTTTGGAATTCAAGTAGACAGTTTATAGTAAAATTTATTTTTGATAATTGGATAAATTTAAAAGAAGGAATTTTAAAAGAATAAAGTTTTATTTTTGAATCCTGTTGAATAAAATTCCAAAATATGGAAAAAAGGTTTAATAAATGGATTTCGAGTAATATTATTCAAAAGTTTTAATGATTTAATTAAAATACAGATTTTAAATAGTTTGGAAGAGATAAATAAATTTATTTTAAAAGGAAATAAATTTAGAAATCAAATTTGGAATTTAATTTGGTACTTGAAAAGATTTTGGGAAATCAATTTGGAATTTGATTCGATGTCTGAAATAAATTAAGAAATCAATATGAAAATTGATTTGGTGTTTAAAATAAAATTTTGAAATCAATTTGGAAATTGATTTGGTGTTTGTAAATGATTTTTGAAATCAATTTAAAAATCATATATTAGTGGATATTTGAGAACTTGAATTCACAATGGAAATTTAAACAGGAAAGGGAAATTTGTTTTAAAAATAAATATTGTTTTATTTTTAAAAGTGTGGAAAGGAATTTACGGATTTAGAGCATAAATTTAAAATAAATCCAAAAAGATTTATAAATTGATTTGAATGAACTATTTTAGAATGGAAGGTGTACTTTCCTTGGAAAGCCGAGTATATTTTTAAAATAGCATTTGAAATAAAATTAAAAGTTCTAGATTTGGTTTTAAAGGAATATTGTTGGAGAAATTATTTTTGGGAATTGTTTGAAATCTTTAAAATAAAGATTTATTTAATTAAGTATAGAAGGGATTATTTTAAATATTAAATTGATATTTGATTTAGAAAATAGTTATTTGAATATTTATACTCTATCTACTAATTTTATTTTAAAATTAGTTTGGACTTGAAGTTTTATCTGAGATATTGATATAATATTTTCATAACTAATATTCTAAAATAAAGTGTTTTTAAAATAGTTTTTACATTAAATATTTCCAAGTATATGTGTTTGGATAAGTAATTTAAATTATTTTAAAATATTTGAACTCGACAGATTTCCATTGGAAATGAATAAATGTTTGGAAATATATTCCGCGTGAGGAAAGTGATTTGAAATTTGTTTTCAAAGGATTGAAGTGTGAAAAGTGATTTGAAATTTGTTTTCAAAAAAATCGAAAGGAGAAAAGTGATTTTAAATTTGTTTTCAAATGGTTGAAGTGTTGAAATTAGATCTTGTAAAGATATTTTAAAAATAAATAATTGGAAGAAAATTACTTGAAATCCATTGATTGTCGCGAATGTCGATTGATAGTTAAATAACCGACTATCAATATTGACCCTTAAACGACGTTTGAATTTCGATGTGACCGGGGATCAGATTCCAAATGGATATTCGAAAACTACATCGAATCTTTGTGATAGTGATGAATCTTTGTGATAGTGATGAATCTTTTGTTTAAAAGATCAAAGTGGAAATTTGTCATGATTTGTTTGAAATATGAATGAACACTTATTTTTTTTTTAAAAAAAAATAAGCCCTCATTATTCGGATTAGCTGGGAGAGGACTTTATGTCATAAAACCCATTCCGAATAATGATACGACGAAATGGGATTGCGTTTGAAATGGTGATGAAGACCGAGTATTTTCGAAAGCGAAAGGAATACCTGTCGAATGTCTCTACACTGGGTTGCTCCGGTATAGAGATTTTATCATCCTTTGCGATGGGGATTCCGGACGTGATTAGTGAATGTCCGGATTTGCAAGGGCTCCTTTGGAAGGGCCTTCGGTTCCGTTCGATCCCGAAACGGACTTTTATGGATGTGTGTCTAGCGTTACACTTTGAGATGTAAAGCTGGTTTCTATCAAATACATTTTTGTTGGTGGCGGAGAATTTATTCTCTTAGCTTAACACCCTTCTCTGAGACATACGAGCTCAGAGGTTATGTATTTGATGGTTACTAGTGATATATTTCCAATTTGGTAATGTGGCATATGAAGTGCTACTGATCATTTGTTGATCGAAGCATGGCTTTGTGAAAAAGTGTAGCTTTGTGGACGAGACTTCGTCAGACCTCACACCCCGGAAATGGTCAAACCATGAAGGATACGGCAAGGTTATTTGGGAGTAGCGCCCCCTGAGGGTATGTCATTTCCTTCTGGAAAATGGTTGTATCATGATATGGAGCCCAGATATTTAACATATGTGGTTGCTGCAAATTTATTATACTTTGTGGTTGTTGTTTTATGGTTGAGGATCCTCGGATAAAGGTCGCAAACGACCAGGGGATGGCATACTCGTGTAGTAATTACCTAGTTACAGAGGTAACCTGGCCTTGTGTTGGCAGAGAGCTGGTTAAGTTCTTGGAGCATCCGTCCAAAGGTGTACCCATGTGGCAATAGGAAGTTCCTTAGCCTGACCATTTGTTGGAAATCTAATCTCCAATACGCTCCTTGTACGGTTTTAGTTGTATAACCTGCCATTCTTAAATGGTAGCTATAGCGGGCATAATATAATGGTACCTATGCTGGCTAAGATTAATATTATACTTTCGAAAGGTTTTCTGCACTATGCACTAAAAATAATATCAAAATGATTTTGCGTATCAAGCATATTTGACTATCATAAGGAGAAATCTCCTCCAATTGTGCGCTTGCATTGTGTGTGTGCGGGGAGGCCTTATGGTGGTTTCATTTTCCAAAAGCATAGCGGATTTCTTTTCCTTTCTTTGTGAAAATAACTGTTTTTAAGATCTCACGCCAGTCTCATAACTGACCTGGAGTTTATTGCTACCTTTCTAAACTCTGGGTGCCCTTAATTTTCTACACGGGTAGCCTAGAGTCAGGTTATCAGTTATTCTGGAGTGAAGTCAGAAAAGTGATGCTATAGAGATTAGGAGCAAGATGGATAGTGAGACGTATCTTTATACTATGTATTATTCGCTGCGTTGGGTTTGTTGTAAGTTCAGTTTTAATATGGATTAGTTGTCGTAAATGCCTAGTGTTGTATTGTGTCGTTGTGAACTCTGATAATGTGATGTATAAACTATATAGTGCTTTTGTTTTAAAGATTATTCATTTATCTATTATATATTATTCCGCTGCGAAAAGTGAGATTCTATTATTGTTTTATGTTTCTTCTTTTATCTTCTTCTTCTTAAACCCTAACGGTTCGGTTTTTCAGCATTTGACTGTGCGACATTGGATACGGTGGACGTGTCAATGTCGACTTTCAGGCGTCGAAAAATTGGGTCGTTACATGGACATTCTTAGAATGTCATTCCACTATCACCTACCTTCCTTGATTCTCCTTCTTGGTTTCTAATAAATGTGGTTTGTCTATTACTTCAGTTAATATACCTGATTATACGATAAATTTTGCATCACCATAGATGCCGTATTAAATTCCCTAATCAGTTCCTATTTAATTCCTTTTAACTCTCTATTAATTACAATTTTATCACCCATTAAATCAATAATTAATGTTCGTAAATCCTAGTTTTGTAATTACTACACCATTTGTAACTAATACGAATATCGTTGTAAATTATGCTATTTATATATTTTTATTTTTGAACATCGAGCAAGGTTATATGTATGTATATGTACTTCTTATTTAAATTATTAATTTCTAAACTAGAACATTCCTTTCCACATTTTAAATTACTAAAGTCATCCTTCCAAGAAGGATTACCACTATAATTTCCATAAATTAACCCAAAGTGAGATCTTTGCTTCATTTGAAATTACAAGGAAATGTTTCTTTTCTTTTATTGAAATAGATAGTGTAACCATCAAAAAGAATATCCATATCTTACACGTCTCTTTCCTTTTGGTATACCTTTTGTTAATTTAAACGACAGTCTTTTATACATATTTTGATATTGGATAACTCATGGAAATTATACATAACCCGCTCCAAATAAATTAAAATATAAAAATTCACATTCCATGTTAGCTAGGGCGACCTAATTATAACTCAATTATAGATCTGTAATATATTTACAACTTTATCAACATTCTACAATTAAATATTTAGGGTTGATTAAAATTTTCTAGATCAAGTTGTACCAACTATTCCTATTTTATTCATATCCTAAAGTTTTTGCCCTGTCTTACCTAGGTAGTGATCCATATCTACTATATAAAAGAAATTTGGTTTAGTTCTCACTGTTCTTAAAGTAAAATTTCACAATCATGAAGCATCTAATCCAAAATATTTATCTTCGAAAATAGAACCCTCCCTCCTGCTTATGCTAGTATGTGGCATTTGAAATTTAGTATTCTATTATTTCAATAGAAATTTTTTAAATATATTTTCCAAAAGAATTTCCAACTTGCAAAAAAGTTTGAACAATCGAATTTCCAAAAGCATTTAAACACCGTATTTTATTTTTACTTTTATTTTCATTACATTTTTTATGCATTTTAACAAAATCTTTCGAAAAACATTAGAACTCAACTTCTCAAAAGCATTTAAATAAAAAACTTCAAAAGCATTTGAACATAATTTTTCAAAACATTTGTCGCTTTGCCCTTAACCTCAAATTCAAAAATTCCTTAGAAAAAATAGTTTCCCTTCTCATAAACTTTTACCTCAAATGCTTACTTCTATAAAAGTAGGATTTTTAACTCAAAATATTCAAAAACTCAATTATCATACCGATTAATCATTTTATTCAAAATAATCTTCTATAACATTAAGAAATGGAGTAGACAAGTTTAACTTCTATCTTATTATTTTTCTATCCTATTCCTATTACTTCTCTCCTATATTATTTCTAACTAGATTGCTAATCCTATTTTATATAAATTCCTAATTCTATTACTACAAAAAAAATTCAATATTGACTCATCGCAGCGCTTTCACCTACTGCTTTAGGCATCTGGGCTTTTCTTTATATATAAATCTATTTCAGCTGTTATTCTCTGCATTTCCTTACATGGGAATATTCCTCCTACCTATATTATTAAGCATTCTTACCCTTCTGTTCTCCCTACCTCATTTCAATTAAGTTTCATTTCCATTTATTACCCCTTTTAGAAATAATTAAATAAATAGAACTTCCAAAGCCCAGCCTACGCTCTATTTTATGTTTGTTTCAAAAGCAAAAAATCCATTTATTGAAAATCTTCAAACCAAAAACTTTTTGACTCAACCAAATTTTCTAAACTAAGAATTTCAAAAAATGAAAAACTCTTTTATCCAAAAACTTTTTAATTAGAAGTTGTTGACTTAACAAAAAATTTAAATTATGAATTTTCAAATTTCCTCGCCTTTTGAAAACAACAACTTCCTAATAAATTCTTTGAAAAACTCATTCAAAACATTTCAAGGAATTTTCCAAAAACCTTTTATCAAATTCTTTTTCGTGGGGTTAGATCTAAAAATTGACTTTAATTATCCTTTCTATTGAAATTTAATTTGTCCCTACTCAATCTTCATAAAAATAATCCAGTTATATCCATGTGGTGATTCATGTACATCTTCTTACAGGAAGTTGCTTTAGTCCTATCATTCCTTTCTTTTGGATTCTTGCAACGAATTGGTTCTTATCTCCTAATTGTTTGGATGGATGTACGTGTCCAGTTGAAAATTTATACGTGTCCAGTTGACAATTTATTGAAGTTCATAATCACAAGGTGGTACAGGTCCAACAAATTAGTCAAGTACCATTCAGCTTTTGGGTGCTTATATATGTCGCAGTCATTCCCTTCTTGGTCCACTCCTTACGGTACGACTTCCACCCATGTGGTAATCGGGTAGGAGTATAAATTTAACTCTTTCTATTGGCCTAATTCATAGTTGTATCGCCCAGCATTTCAGAATATGGCTGCAAATACTTCTACATTCAAATTTTATAGTGCATGGCATATGTTCAAAATAAATGTGTGTGTATATAGTAAGGTTTTTGAAAAATACTTTCAAAAGTAACAAGTATGCCACTCGTATTTATATCTATCACCTTTGGTCAGACAACCTAATCTCTGATACCACATGTAATAACCCGCCCCAAAATGAGCCTAATTTCGACCAAGAAAAGGCCCATCGAATCTTAGGCCCATTCCAAAGCTAGCTGTTGGCTGATAAATTGATACAAAGAAAAATATACAGAGCTGTCTATCTACACATTCAGAATCTCACAATAGAAGGATAACATATAATATCAGAAACAATACCCATCTTATTAAAAATTCAAATGTTAGAAATATACAACAATAACTAATAATAACGTCAAATATCTATAGTACAATATCAAAATACATCATGTCTAAATGGGTGCATCAGAAATAAAAATAACATAGACAAATAAATAACTGCCACAAGTTCCGTCTTTGCCACCATCCCCGCAATCTGCATCTTCTTCTATAACCTATATTGTAATGAGGAGGGGGTCTAAAAAAGAAATATATGATGAATAAAAATTTCAAGCCTTCATATAATAGTACTTGGGCAGTATAATTTAAATAAGAAGATATCTTACGTGTCCTAACTATATTATAAGTTTTCCAACTACAAGCCCTAATGGCTTCTTGTCCAATTCTATAACCATTACCCTTTTAACCCAATAACCCATTTTCAAATGTGGGCTAAAAACTATTCCTAGTTTCACGCATATATCGTCAATAATGTCCAAATAATGTAAGAGATAGTACCCAAGTCACTTAATACCTCTTTTAATGGAAACTAGGAAGTCTCTGACAATTTGATACCTTATCCTAGCCAGGTCCCCTTATTAATACTTATCCCAACGTAGACTCCTTTCTGATATTATCTAATTGACATTGCATGGAATATCATCAGGTCATTTAATACTTCTTTATGGAAGAGGCGGACCCTATAATAGCCACTTAATACCTCAAACCTAAAGCAAACCCCTCTCGAAATATCCACTACTGTATCTAACCACTAAACCTGACCATTTAATATTTTTTTAAATAGCGAGGAGGCAGGCCCTCAATCAGCCACTTACTACCTTCAACTCCGAAGCAGGTCCTACGTACTATAACCTGTAACCCAAACCGTGACATTTTACATCAGTTCAACTATTCGAAGGTACTGGTAACTAGATTAGCTGAGCGAATTTACCTTATAGAATTTTGGGACTAACCTCACATCATTGGTGGGTACTTATTATAGGCGATCTCCCACATCAGCCCCAAAGTCACACTGTTGGTTGCTAGATTGGTTGAGTTGACTTCAGTATGCTTATAACTGACCTCACATCCCTATAACTTAGTCATTATGTACTCTCTCTTAATATACTATCATACACCTCACTGCATTCCGTATTAAGACCATATAAGGAAAAACCCTTATTTCGCCTTAACCATTAATTTCTTTCCTAAGAGGGATTTGAGTTTAATTAATGACCTAGTTACTATGCAATTGATACATTATTAATTATACGTTATTTATACACTAATATATATATATACACACACACACACACACATACATACATTCGTGCCTAAATATTTCTAAGCGTGCGAAGATTATACCCTAAATTGATCGTTTAAATGTCAAAACTTCAAATTTGTACAAGGTCGATTCCATATCAACAAACCTACCATATATCCAATTTTTTAATCCAAAAACAAACTGATATAGAAATAAGATCCATACCAAACTTATTTTTTACTGGAATGGTAGAATAGACTTCAATAGAATTTGCAATTCAAATCCTTTTACACCCTATTCAACTTCTACATATAAGAATTAAAAAGGGATTTCTATTTAAATTATGGAAATGAATAGTGCAAACTGCAAATAAAGGAATCCGTACCTTAAAATTGCATAAATACATAATTCCACCATTTTATTATAGAATAATTAAGGTTCTAACTTAAGAATTGATATTTCGCTTTAAGAGAATTTTGGGGTTTTAATGTGATATTTTCGCAAACAAAATACCTCGAGGCATATATCAAATCCAAGCATTAATTGTTTGTTTTAATTTGAACTCCATTTAAATTAATTTGAATCCAGCAACATCAAATGTTCATAACCTTTTCATTTGAGCTTCGTTTTCAAAACTTTATATACGGAAATTGATCAGAAATTCACTATGAATACGATGACAAACTTTCATAACCTAATTCCAACATTTACAACAACAAAAAATTTAGTCTTACTATTAATTTATTAATTCTTTTCTTATTAGTTAATTTCTTATTAACTTTTATGGGATGTTACAGTAACACCTTGAATATTGAATCAATCGAACTCCTTTTGGATTTGAATCCAAAATCTTCCAAAAAGCGCTACCCGATAAAAAGATCTACACACCTTGTTGATATTTGATCTGATCTTGTGTTTTTGAAGCATGAAATGATTGAGGAGGGGAACAATGGTTTCGACCAAAGGTGGATAGTATGTAGGCTCCAAAAAAGATCACATAAATGAGGGGTTAAGGGTGTTTAAACAAAAGAGAGAACGAGGAGCTAAAAGTGAATCTAGATCCACAAATCTCTCTACTAGTTCCGACCATATTTTTATCAAATCCAACCCCGCTATCTAACACCTATGGTTTGTCATACGTAGCCCATCATGAGCATTCGTTCCACTTCAAGCCCGATCAAATAATATACATTTAAATCAAATTTAAATGTATATTGACATCTATATCGGTATGTGTATGTGCAACTTTTATATAAGCAATATTTTCTACACAAATCAAATAAAATTTTATAACTAATATTTCAAAAATATCAATCAATTTTTAAAGATTATAATTTAGTTAAATTAAGTGATAATCGCAGTATTCAACATTTCGATTATGTGGCTCTTGGGCGTAAATTCGGTCAGCGATTCATATCGAACCATTTGAATATTAGCGTTTACACATCATCTTAGCTAGTGGTGTGACATTATGGCTAAATTAAACGCTTACATAGCTTTAGTAAAATTCTTTTTTACTTATTTTAAGCATCACCCAGTAATGTTAATTATTTACACCAATTCTTGACTTTATAACTATATCACACTAGGATTTATGAAATTAGTAATGATTAAAATTCTAGTATAGTCCATATTCAACTTTATAGTCCAAAAACGAAGTCCTTAGTTCAATAATAAAATTATCATTAATCGAATTGCACTGGTCAGAAACTTTGACTTTGAGTTGACTTCAGTTGATTGTGAGACAAACCTCATATAACCGAGGAGATGAATTTTCTATTGAATAGTGTCTCACTTTCAATGCTTCCGCTTGACCTAACTATAACCATTTGATGGACATTATACCATGATTTTACTACAATCAAATAGAAGTTTCCATATTGAAGCTCGACTGTATTCTCAAGTCGAGAGAATTGTGTAATATTACCACATTGATATCTTCTATTTGATCTAAGTTATATTAACCAACAAAATATTATCGGGTGAGTCATCCCATAGTTAACCAATAACTATCAGTATGTAACTCTTTGGTGTCCCCAACAGCCACAATAATACACTGCCCAACATTTGAAGAACCATACGTACTTTAATCCAAATGGATGCATCGATATCCAGTCTCGATGCATTTTGATAAGGAATATTTAAAATGATGCATTTATTACATTGTGATAAATTGCTCAGAATAATGACACCTTATAATTATTATCACAATTCACACCATTTATGGATTTTTATTAAATATACTTAAATCTAATAACTAATAATTTATAACACATTATAACAAGTATATAATAGAAAGAAAACACTTTTTATTTCGTATAAGGTTGGTTATCGAGATAGATATATGTAACAAATCACATAATTGCTCTTAGGAAAGATCCCTAGCTCCATCACATTGAAGATCGACTATATCATCAAGTTAGATACGATTGTATGTCTTTACTGTAAGATCTCCTATTTTGACTTAGATATATTAAGGTATAAAAAACTTTCATCGAGTCATTCTATGATCGTTCTAAAAGATTACAAGTATGTAATCTCTTGATGCCCTAGTAGTCACGAATAGATCATCGTTCATCATATGGAGAGCGTTACATACAGTAGTCTCAATAGACATATCAATATCTTTTTCTTGATACATCTTAATTAGGAACTTTTTAGGAGTTCTATATATAGTGTTTTATCGATTGTAGGTTCGGATGTATTTGTAAACACGAGTATCATGTTTGTATACGATACTCATGTTTACAAAAACATCTATAACTGTAATTAACAAAACATTTCTCCAAACTATTTTCTACTTATATATGTTTACTGTAACTAATTCATTATTTATATCTCTACATATTAATATATGTAAAAGAAAATAAAACTAGATGCATACATCATTTCGAATAAGATTCTCTTATAAGAGTTAACTCACGTAATGAATCATATAATTTTCCATAGGGCACAGTCTTCACTCTATCATATGATGTACTACTGATTGGAAATGATCTACCAATGTTGCAATCAATGAAAGCTTGGTTGTCCAATAATTATTCGATGAAAAATTTGGGAGAGGAATCCTTTACATTGGGTAAAAAGATCTATGATCAAGAGGATTATTAAGATTGTCCTAATCAATGTACATAGATACCATATTAAGAAGGTATAGTGTAGAAAATTCCAAGAGTGGGATTGTTCGAGTGTGACATGTACTTATTCTTTCTTAAAAAGACTCCACATCTACAATGAGGAGAGAAAGCATATGAGTAGAATTCTTTATGTTTCAACAATAGAATCCATTGTGTACAATATCCCATAACTAGGCCAAATGTCACTTTGCACTATGTGTAATTAGCCGATAATAATCAAATCTATGAGAAATTCATTTGGGCAGTAGTCAAGGTTATCCTAAAGAATTTGTAAAGTATGAAGGATTTTTATCTAATATATGGAAACAAAGAACTCCTTATAAAGGGATATTTCAACTCAAGTTTTCAAAATAATGACGATAACAGAAAATCGGTCTTGGGATTCATATTTACCCTCAATGGAAGAGCCGTTGGTTCAAAAAGTTCCAAACAAGAAGCTATGGAGGATTCAACTAGGGAGGCTGAGTAAATTGCCTTAAACAATGTTGCTAAAGAAGTGGCATGGATGCTCAAATCCATTAAAGAGTTAGGAGTGACCCCAAGCACTAAAGGTTCATATTGATATATTTTGATAATACAGATTACCAAAGAACAGTAGGCACACATAGGTCGAGACTCATCCTTCGCAAGTTCCACATGATAAGATGGTTAATCAATGATGGGGAGATAGTAATCGAAAGAGTAGATACTAATGATAACATCGTAAATCCATTTACCTAGCCATTTTATTGTCTAATTTAGGTAAACTAATCAAATGTATGAGCATGAGGCTCCATAATCAAAACTAAGTGCAAGTGGGAGATTGACAGAGTTAAGGATGTGCTCTATAAGCAATTATGTAGTTTATTATATAACTTAACTCATGTATAAGAATCTTAGAAATAAAGTATGCTTTAGTTTTTTCTTCTTCTATTTTTTGTGTTAATGTATTACGGATAAGTAGTGATATGGATACATTAACAAATATAAGGTTGGAATCGTTTGAAAGGTATTTTGTTATTTGTAATTGTTAATATGTTTGTAAGCACGAGTTTTAAATCGAACATTCAAAATGCTTATCCTTAAATTATTCTTAGTCGAGATGTATTAATAAAATGATATTGACACGTCTACAAAGAATATTGTGTGTAATGCTCTTTATATAAAGGACGGTTCAACCAATGGATTACGCATTTGTGGCTGTTTGGAATAATCACATAGCAATCCAAACAGAGTCTTCTGCAGTAGTACAACTGAGTTAGAATAGAAGATCTCATGTAATGATGTGTGGTAATCTTTGGACTTGAGAGCATTGTTGATATTAAGTGGCTAAACTATACTTTGATTACGATCAATCACATGACATTATGATCGCATTACGACCATAATTGAGTATGAATCGAACTACTTGAAGTAAGACATTACTCAAGAAAGAATTCATCTTCTTCGTCGTAGAAGGTTAGTATCACCTAACCGGTAATCAATTTGAAGTTAAAATCTCAAGTCAGAGTAAAATGGTTAATCAATAAACGTTGCCGAATTAAACCAAGAACTTTAAAGTGACATTATATAATTAATTATGTATATTATTGGAGTTTTTGACTATTAATCAAATTCTGGATATCTTAGTCACATAGTGATGATGAAAAAAAGTATAAAAATATCTCTATGAAGGTGCTGCTTTAATAAAGATTAGCAATTAGACTTTGCTTAAATGATCTATAAGCAACTAAACTCATGTATGATATTGTACTTTAGCAAAGTCTTTACATACTTTAATACTTAAAATGTTTAAATATTACTAAGGATCGAGTTCGCACTAGGAAATCAACACAACAATTTTATTAGTTATTTCAAAATTCAACTATTGTAAATTAATTTATAAAAGTTATAAATTAATTATAAAACTTGATACAAATGTTGTATTAAATTTTATGGTATTTAGTTATTAATTTGAAGCCTTAAAATTAATTAAAATAATATAAAATCATTATATACTAATTTAATTAAATATATGAACTTAAATAAATTAATATATGATATATTAATTAAGGCAAACATTAGAGAGGGTCCCTGAAGGGGGCAGCCTTAGCAAGGAGGAAGGGGTTGAATGGGTCTTTCAAACCAGATTAGATCAAGATTTAAAAGAGATGAAATGGTGGAGATATTTTGTATTTCTAATGGTTATAAATAGCCCTACTTTCTCATTCAACGCACATAAAACAAATACAACTCTAGCATCCCTTAAAACTATAGTTGGAGGATTGAAGGTAGGCTTCACGCCCTATGCACAAAGAAGAAAGTAACTGCAATTTGAGGAGGAAGAGCTGACATCACAATATGTTGACATCTGCCAGATTCGAGGTATTTCATATTTCAAATATTTTATACATATCTTCAATTTTTATTTCGATCCTGAACAATAGAAAAGTTATGTATATATGTATATTATATATATAATATAAACATTTATATACATGTTAATAATTATATATACATATTAATATTTATACATATACGTATACGAATACGTGTACTTATACATACATATATACGTACACAAACATACGTACCTCTTGGCATATGAAAATAACTTATATTTTGATCATATATGTATGCGTGTGTGTGTATAATATTCTTGGGAAAAATTATTCTTTTCGGATTTAAGAATATTCTTCATTTTGGTTGTATAAAAAATTATGTTTATATGTGTGTGTGTATGTTTATACATGTGTGTGCGCGTGCATGTGCACGTGTACAACACACACACGCCATAAATCACAATGATTATATACATATACATACACTTCATATTGTTATTCACATAAAAGTTCTTGATTGGTTTATATCACTTACGATGCTCACACTATGAATGTGAGTTTCTATTAAATAAATTTTAAAAAACTAATTTAAAGCTGTGCTAAAAATTATAATATATAAATAAATAATTTTGAAATTAAAGCATTAAACATAAAAACAAAATAAATTAAATCCAAATAATAAATTCATCGATTATTAATATTCATTAAATTTGATTTAGAGCAAAAATATAATATTTATTTAAACACAAAGTAAGATATAGTTCAAAAACTAACAAAATATTTTTCTTTTCAAATTTATTATTTTACCCCATGTCAATACACTTGATTCAATAAAAATGTATATTGTTGAGGAGTGAGAAAATTCCAACCAGATGTGTAGTCCAAAAAATGCTAGATATGATGGTCTAATGTAAGAAAAACTTGTATACATGGTAGAATGGGTACGTTGGACACAACAAAAAGATACGTATCCATGGGAAGAAAAAAAATATACATAAAATAATACTTCAAGTTGATCGCTTGGGTACTTCGAACGGACTGGAAATAAAAATGCTCACACACTCTTTGCATGCAATTCGTAAAACCCTTAAGGATGATATCAGAATCAAGTGACAACATCATGTTCAGGTAGCGTTCGTAGCCATATTTTGTCCCGTTTCCATTGAAGATGCGTTGGACGCCCCAACGGTATTGGTCTCGTTTCTAGCTCTGCTGTGGTAACAGTGGAGTAAGGCACGTTGGCATCAAACACATTCCCAATTGTTGACATCAGCAGCCGTTGATCTTTTTTCTTCTCTCTATCCTCCCTTCAAAATATCCTGCTCAAATATTCCGCTCCGATTCTCCTTGGTTGCAAACGCACCATCAGTTCAAGGTTGGTGTAAAAAGACAAAGACTCAATGGCAATTAATATGGGTTGAAATTTGCTTAGTATGATCTTTGTTTGTAGTAAATTTGCTCGTGTTTGAAACATACCCTATTCACGAGAAAATTCTTTACTGTATTGCAGCATATGTGGAGACTAGAGAACAAGGAATAACATAGCTGCACAATAATTGCTGGCTTTACAGCACTTAATAAATCAAAAGCAAAATGAGGCAGATTAGAGTCTAAATTTGAATCCAACAAATTGAAGCCACCCATTTCTCGTAGCATCTACTTTCAACACAAAGAACATATGCCCTCAAATCTCAGCCGTCCACACCTCGTGTTGCATCAGAGCACTGTCCAGCTATGTTCGAGAATAATGCAAGTTCACATGCTCCGCGGGTCACTTTAACAGTCTAATGCTGCACGGCGTCAGTGTAATTTTATTGAACTTTCCACTTTAAAGCGCTTCTACGATGGTTATGCAAACATCACAATAACCTTTTTCTAAAGATAACTAACACCTATGTCTTTACCTTTTTTTTAAAATGTTTTGTTGCCGAATATAGAAGGCAGCATGTAAAAAAGTGCGTTTATTAACTTAAGAGAGATTGAGAACCGTCTAACCTCTAGTCGACCTCGTATTCTGCTTGTTTCGACTTAAGTTTGTGCTGTTTTGAATCAGAGGAGAGTACTAATTTTTCGGTTGATTGGAAATCTATAACAGTCGACTGGTGGAATTTTCAGTCGATAGGATCGATTTTTTTTCAATAATTTTACCTGAATTTTCAAGGGCAATTTTGATTTTTTTCATAGTGTTTTGAAGCTTCAACCGTAGAACTTTGCGTGTTTTTTATCCATGACTGAGATACCCTTAGATTTCTATAGCTAAGCTTGTACATGGGTCATTGAAATAAGTGTGGAGAACAGTTATTTTTGGAGATTGAGATTTTTTTCTCAATTTTAAGGCTTTTTCTTTGTAGTATTTTGGAGTAATTAACAAGGTTTATTTATAGGAAATTATCAATGTATCGTTTTTATTCGCTTTATCGCCTTTCAAATCTAATTGTATATGAATTATTGGGAAAGGATGACATTGCTTTTGAATGTAAAGTTATGCTGTTTATAATGACAATTTGTATCAAGTTCACATTTTTAAACCTTCCTTTCAATTTTTGATATATTACCCCATATAAATTCAAACGAAACAAATATATCTTTCGTTTGAAATATTAGATTGAACTTCTTTCTCGGTGTTAAATCATGAATTTTATGCTTATTCTAGCAGTGAACATATGTTATATAATTAAGTGAAAATACATATTTTGTGTATTTTACAAATGTTTGCATTTTACATGCAAGATCTATCGGATCTGGGACAACATGCAACAACTAAATGAGCGAATTTCAACCTTTTTTAAACGATTTTGGATCTTACTGGATCTTTGAAGTCAAATAAATTTGCATCTAATCTAAATAAATTTTAAATAAAATCATTATTTTACTTAATGATTACCATAAAGATTTTATTTGTTTGTGTGGTTAATGTATAATGTGTATATGTGTAGCAAATACACGTATAAATGTTTGTGCACACGCAACATATAAAGTGTACATGGTTTAACATACTCATATCTAAGTGTTGGAATTTACACCGCAATGGAAATGTTAGCCCCTCCATTATGTTATTATAATATAAATATACTTATACGAACACACACATAAGTATAAAAATAAATATATACACTTATATATGTGTGTGTATGTGTGTGTACAAATATGTAAATAGATTTTATATAAATTTAAATATAAAACAATTCAAAATTCAAATTAATCTTTAGGAAAATTCAAATTCGAAATTAGATGTAGGTTTAAAAATCTGTTTAAATTCAAATTCAAATCTAAATGCTTTGTAATTAATTTATAAATAGTGTGTGTAAACATATGTGAATACACACACATATATAGAAATTCATAAAATACATATAAAAATATATTTTAACTTATATAAAATTCTAATTTAATATATATATATGTGTGTGTGTGTGTGTGTGCATGTATGTATGTATATGTATATAATATAGTATAATTAAGTGTAAAATATAATTTTATACAAATTTATTAGTTTTGGCTTTAAATTAACTTCGGAAAAAAAATCATTTTTTTAATTATTAATCCATACGAATTAAATAATTTAACTTTTTTAATTTTTATTTAACCTTTTTACCAAAAATAGAAAAGAAAAAAACTGTTTTTTTATTTTTTTAATTCTAAGTGTGATTATCTATACACACACATACACATATATGTGCATATGTATGTGTTTATATATGCATGCATGTATGTATGTATACGTGTGTGTGTTAACAAGTTTTAATTTAATAATATATATATATATATATATATATAATTTAAATTAAAAATATGAAAGGAATTTTTTTTTAATCATGCACATGCAAAATAACTTGCTTTGAACTTATTAAAATAATTTGCAAGCATATTTATGTATGTATAGTAGTTAAAAAATCAATTTCTAATTTGAAGGCTTTTAAAAATTATTTTGTATTAGAAAAAGGGATTGTTTTTATTAATGGTAGAAAGTTATATAGTAGAGATATATATATATATACATAAAAGAAATTTTATTATTATTATATATTATACTACATATTCTTGTGTGCATCGACAACAAACACGTATATGGATTTGTGATATAATCCAAAATATATAGTACAATGGCATGGTGAATTGATGATTTACATATATAGATTCATATGAAATAAATAGTACCTCATTTGTGGTCTATTTATAACACCTTGAACGTTGAATACTACTCTTTGAACCTTAATTGGTCTCTTTTATAAAGTGCCACCAATCGATGAGATCAACACACCTTTATTTAATTTGATTTAAATATGTGTCTAGTTTGAAAATGGAAGTGGAGAAGGCTATGATGCTAGGAGCCTATATGAAATGAGGAGGCTAAAAGAAATTAACCTCAGAATAAAAGGGGTAGTGGGTTTAAATAAGGAAAGAAAGAGAGGGGGAAAATGAGACCTATATCTGATCTTTTACCCCTTCTTTCTCCGCAATCAAGCTTAAAATATCAAAATATCATCCACCCCCATATACCCATAATTGGCTAACCATCATTACTTGGTTCATGAGTCTAGTTCCATTTTCAAACCAAATCAGTAAATTCACATTTTAAATTAAATTCAAATGCATATCGATATAGTTTATCAATACATATGTATATAACTTTTATATACGTACTATTTTAAACACTGATCCAAATAAATCAAATACAATTATATAATTAATAATTCACAAATATTAATTAATTTATAACAATTATCATTTATTGCATCAGCTGGTATTTGGAGTATTCAACATTGCAGTAGTGTGACTCCTATGTGTAAACTCAGTCAGTGATTAATATTGAACAATTCGAATATCAAAGTTCACTTGTCACTTTAGCTAATGATGTGAAAATTTGACTGGATTAATCGCTTACACGGTTTTGGTGAAAATCCAATTTTACTATTTTGGTGGTCCATGGTAGTGACAATTATTTATATTAATTCTCTTCGTCATAACTATATCACATTAGGACTTATGGAATTTGGTATCAGTCAAAATTCCAATATCTTCCACATTCAACTTGTATAGTCCAATAAAGTCTTTGGTCCATAATAGAAATTATTATTAATCAAACTACTCTGGCTAGGGACTTTGACTTTGATTTTATAGTTGATCGTGACACTAACCGCATATAACCGAGGAGACGAATTCTCTATTAAATTGTGTTTCACTTCCAATACTTTAACTTAGACCCAACTACAGCCATTGATGTATGACATGCCATGATTTAACTAAAATCAAAATGAAGCATCTACGTTGAAGTTCTTTAGTTTTCTCAAGTCGAGCGAGCTATGTAATATTATCACTTCGATATTTTGACCTTAGTTATATTAACTAATAAAAAACAAAATAGTTATCTAATAACTATCAGTACATAATCCCTTGGTGATACCAGCAGCCATGAATAATTTGAACAGTGTTAAATACTCTAGTCTTAATGGATGTATTGATATCCAATCATGATACATCTTGACTATGAGTATTTAAAATAATATGTTTAATTTTATTCTGATAAATTTTCCATGATTATATCACATTGTAATTACTATCACAAAATAAATCATTTATGGATTTTCCATTAAATATACATAAATTAAATTGATTAATTAATATAACACATTATATCAAGTATACAATAGAAGGAAAAACACCCTTTATTTCAAACGAGATTTTATTACAAAGTTAATAATTTACAGTAATTTACAGAATTGCACCTAGGGCATATCCCTAAATCTATCAAGATCAAATATTTATACCTTTCTCAAAATTTAAAACAACAAAATGGAATTTTATTTTCACCATAAAATCACAAATTTTATCTCTTGCAATAATTTTTGTGTGTCATGTAATTTGGTTATATTTTGTCAGTTTAATATTCTTCAATTTAAAATTGAAGTTATACATATTTACAATTTCCCATGCTATATCTCCAATTAGAATTAGGAATCATAAATATTTGCAATTGGATTGCAAATATTTTCAATTTACCTACAAAACTAGAATATTTTGTTAAAACGTACAACCAATGGATTTTGTGAGGAGAGCATAAATTTCATGATTTTGTGATGGAAACAAAGTCTCATTCTTTTATAAGAAGGGGAATTTTTGTTTAAAGTACAAACTTATGTCCATTTTTAATCTCTAGGGTGAAAGTGACTTTGTTATAGGATCGTGCAATATTATATATATATATATACATACATACATACATACATACATATACACTGAATAACTAGTGTGGAAAATAAAATAGCAATAAAGTAAAAATGACACCAGAAAATTTTATACTGTTTCGAACTCCCATTCTATGTCCAGTCCTAAATTCCTTCTAGAATTAAAACTGGCAACCCTCACTTAACTCGGAGGAACATGTATTACACCACCTGAGCAAACGAATAGGACTTTTACCGCCTAGACAACCGAATAGGCTTCCTACCGCCTGAGCAACCAAATATGACTTTTCAATGCAAATTGTAAAAGTTGTTTCTGAGTGAGTGAGGTATTTGAATAGCATGGATAAGTCAACAGGTACACCATTCCTATGGTCTTTTCCTCAAGAATGATGTGTATGATTGTGTGTGTATGAAGAATAGGAAGATTAGATTTTCTTATAAGATATGGAAGTAAGATTGTAAGCAATAAATGTATGAATTTATGTAAGCAAGAGATTCAAGAATGTTATGCACGATTCATCAAGAGAGATAAGAGAATTAGATGATTTGATCAATGAAACATGAGTGAATTTATAGAGAATCATAAGTTGCAACCTCAGGTAAAAAGTTCTCTACGAAAAGTTAATGGTTGCAACACTTGGGGAAGGACATAACCATTCAAAAGGAAGTGTATTTTCATTTTAAAATGATAGTTATAGGAATCAGACGACCGACCTTGGTTGTTCAATCGACTAAATTCAAAAACATGCACATATATAATAAATGCACAGATTCAGTCGACTGAACTATCAAGGTCAGTCGACTGATCCTTGTATTTAAAAAAGTTTAAAAAAAGGTTTGGTCGACTGAGGGGTATAGTTCAGTCGACTGAACTGTGTATATTAGTGAAATTTGTGCATTTTAATTTGAAAGTGGTTGTTTTAAATCGAATGCATGTGTTTGTGAATATATGAATCAAAGTAATGATTTTTTTGAGGAAAGATCTTAACAAAGCAACTATACTAGACTCTATATACATAATTCATTATTCTAGTTAAAAAATATATACTATACGAACCATACTTCGATCCGTTGAGTCCGGTTGTTGTAGTAATCGCAGATTCATGAATCATTGTGTCATGTCAGCAATCAAAACTCAAGATCCAACATTCCCTCCCTTTTTGATGATGACAAATCCATTTGCTATGACTGAATCTCGACGA
Organism: Allium cepa; assembly: GCA_030765085.1. Lineage (NCBI taxonomy): Eukaryota > Viridiplantae > Streptophyta > Magnoliopsida > Asparagales > Amaryllidaceae > Allium > Allium cepa. The sequence goes on from CM060929.1 coordinate 271,048,211, forward strand.
GCTTTGTAGATCAATATCTCCCCATGAATATATACTTACTGCTACGCTTGTTTTTCTCCCCCTGAATCTATGCTTATATTTCTCTATAAATAATTATTGAGAGCAATATTTTTCTCCTCCTTTATCATTGACAAAAAGGAGAGTTTCTCAAAATAGATATATATATATATAATCTATGAACAATATTGATAATAATGGTCAATGATAGTTAGTAATCATAGAAAATTAAAACACAAACTAGTACCCTATAAATATCATCTAATATTACATAGTCATAATCAAAAAATAGCTACCATTGTTTGTAACAAAATAGCATCGATTGTCAAAATACTATAGACAGAAACAGAAATACTTCTCATTACCATCACCACCTTCATCGGAGCTATTACCTTCTTCATCTCCTTCCGTTCCTTCCTTACCATTGGATTCTCCACCCATTTCTTCCCTTTCTTCTTGTTCTTCGTTAGATGTCAGCTAAGTGAAATGTTCTACGAGTCATTTCCCTTGCAAAATTGGCACATGAACAGTCGTCGAAGAAGTTTGTGAACATGAGATTGCTTTCTAAATGTTATTGAGAAAACCTTTAATATGATTCAATTTCATGCTCACCTTTGAAACGGATATCTCAACCCGAGGACATTTGACTCAATGCGAGAAAGACGTTGGTAGAGAAGTCATTGATTTCTTGAGAGAATGGTTAAGGCTTCTTGAGGTCTAGCTTGAGAACCGATATCTCGAATCTCGCTAATCTCTCTTTGTTGTGGAGGAGGTTGAGTGGAAGTTGAGGCTTGTACATAAGAAGGTTGTGTTCTAGAGCTTGACGATCCAACATAGGGCACCAACTTTTAATTTTTGGTGCAAGGACAAAATCCACTTAAAAATTGCATATTCTCACCAACCTCAATCTTATCATTCCTCCTTTGCCTACTGTTCCCCAATGTCGCCCCTCTCATTGCCCCAACATATCAATCGCCGCCGCCACATTCTTCCCGCCATAACCACCAACTAAACCTTAAAACCAAAAATTTGTCCAAATCTCGCCATGTTGCCTCACCTAAATACCTGCCCCGTCTATTGGGTTTGCCACCTTATCATGACAAAGTTTCTCATCTCCAGTCACCACCAGCGGCAAAAAATATGGCATCGGCTACTAAGACAATACTATACAATATCATTTAAAAAGTAGCAAGTCTAAAATATATTACATACTTCTATAGAAAAAATTTCAACTAGAAAATTATGTATTATATTTCAAAATAAAGTAATATGTAAAAAGAATCATATTATACAACAACATTATAAGAAAATAATGCATCCAAATGTTAAAAAAAAATGGTAATAAATGCTTTATAAAAACCAAAACATAAAAATAATGCACAAACATGTAAAAAAAATAGCAAACTAAGCTGCAACGAAATGTAGCATTAAATCAGAAAAAGATAAATAAACACATAAAAATATGAAATGATACTACATGGTAACATTATAGCATAAATACTCTATGCGATTGCAAAGTACATAAACACTATTATAAATAACACTATAACATAAAATATTACTGCAAGGTAGAGTTTTAACACTAAATATTATATACAGTTTTTTAATTCATATAATATTATTTTAACTAGTATCGAAACATGAAATGATAATACAAAGCAACATTATAGAATAAAATGCTATAAATAAACTTTATAAAAAATCATAAAATGCTACAAGAAAGTAATATTACAAAAAAATCACTTCATACAAAATGGTAGTTTAAAGTAGCTTTATAGGATAATACTTATCTAAAAAGGTATTATTATTCATAAAATGTTATTATGAAATAGCATTATGAACTAAGATACACACATTTCATCTGAAAAAGTTATCGTGGTTCATAAAATGCTAATATAATTCAAAACTTACTTCTACAATTCATAAAATGCTACTATAAAAAAGCATTTTGGCCTAAATGTACACATTTTGTCATAAAAATGATAATATAATTCATAAAATGCAATTATGATCCAAAAAAGTCTTTGCAGATCGTATTTCTACTATATTCATAAAATGTTACTATAAAATAGAACACGAGTTAAAATATACACACTTCAGTAAAAATGCTACTGTAATTAATATAATGCTACTACATAATAACATTGTGAGAAAAAAAGTACATAACCAATCCTTTTACAATAAAAACATAAAATAATATTCAACAATATTATTGTTGTTATTATCTTCATCTTCCCTAATTTGAAGCTACTTCTGCATAACCATCATCATCATATCATCTCCAAAACAAAGTCGACCTCTTCAATTTTCATGCCACCAACAGAGTTCTCTAAGTTCAAAGTCACCATTGTTGCCCAACCCTATGACTTCTTTGAATTCATTGTTACCACCTAAGTGGCTATCATCTATCTTGAATCTTGCATCGTATTTCTCCTCCTTGGAAACCGTGCAGTCACGTCATCGCTCCCTCATTTAGTATATTTTATAAGAATAAGAAACTCTAAATTTTGCATCTTGTCCTTGTACCCATATTTTTATGCTTACTAATTAACATAATAATTCATTTTAATTGAACTAAATGAATTAAACAGACTAGTCGAAAAGTTGAATGCTTAAATATGAATGTATTAGGACTTTACACCTATTATAATGCATTTGGAACGTCGTTTTTTTGCCAAAAACATGTATGATTTTTTAAATTTAGATAAAATAGGTAAAATGAGAAGAAAAGTGAAATTAGGAAAAAACAATAATTTTGACCGGAATTCCCTTACTCATTCTGAAACGAACCCTTTCTCCTTTATTCTCCATTATTGTTCTTCTCTTCTAAAATAAATCCTAATTCCAAATTATCATAACTTCTTCAATTCTCAATGGATAAATATTTAAATTAAGAGATTCTCTGCAAATCCAAATCTTTATAATTTCATTTTGGGGAAGATGGAGCCGAATTTTAGAAATCATAGGAGCCTAAAAGTTAGGTTAGATTGAAGCTTAAATTTCTCTAGACTTGGTTAATGGGATTTTGTAATATTCCCCATTTCGAAACACAAAGATGGAACTTTAATGTGCTACAATCGGTTTGGAACTATCTTTCAGTGACGAGATGAGATCAGTCATAAAAATATATCAATAGTTTAAGTTAAAAAAGTAGCTAACAAATATCAAACATGATCACTCTTAAATTTTCAAATTGTTTCCATAAACATACCCAAGCAGGGTCAAAAATATAATGTAATATGGATAATAATATGAATTTCATCCCTAATATAGGAAGATGCTGATATGAACACTTCATAAGCAGAATCAAAACAAAATTTATATAATCTAAGCCCCAAAAGAGTTAGCGTTATGATATATGAAATCATGTAATTTACTAGATGTATCTACCAGGTACTCAATTTCTATTATATGATTGATTATAGTGGTAAAATCAATTAAGTAATTAATTTAAAGAAGATTAAATAGAAAATCCTTAAATAAAATGTTATGTGATAATTAATACAAGAAGTTGTAATTATGAGAAAATTATCATAATATAAAAAATATCATACCATTTTAAACATTCCAAATCGAGATGTTTCGAGAAAGGATATTGATGCATCCATTGAGACCAGAATATGTTACACTTTCCAGATATTAACAGCATGTTATTTGTGGTTACCGGGACACTAAGGGGTTACTTGCTGAAAATTATTGGATAACTATGAAATGACTAACTCTAGAGTTTCATTTTGGTAAATAATATCTAAGGTCAAATGAGAAATCTCAAACTGACGGTATCATACGATTTTCTCAACTTAAGAATACCATTTAACTTCAATGTAGATACTCCATTTTGATTACAGTTAAATCCAAGCATGACATCGACAGAACGACTATAGTTAGGTCTGAATTGAAGCATTGAAAATGAAATACTATCCAATAGAAAATCCATCTCCTTGGTTATGTGAGGTTATGTCACGGTCAACTACAGTCACTGTGTTGATTTTATGGATATGATTGAGACGCTTGATCTACATACATACATACATATATATATTGAGAAGAAACGTTAGTAAAGAAATTTTATAGGGACACATAACTAGTGATGAACAGTAGATAAGACCGGAAGTTAATGAGGAAATTAGGTTAGTAGCCAGAAATAAAAGAATGCTTCAATCCCATAAATTTTAGGATTTTGGAAAAATAAATTTTAGTCTGTTGAATACCACTATTCAAGATAGAGATAAAATGTATAGAGATATGAAGAGAGTTTACTATTGGATAAGGATAAAGAAGAAGGTAGCAAAATTTTCTATTAGGAGCAATAAGATCATAGTGTCTCTAGCACATATTTATATCAAGGTTAATTTGATTTCATGGAATTTCGGATAGCATCGTTGACGATAAGAATGTATTATTTATAACAAATTTTAGAGGTTTTCGCAGACAGCTTTAGGAATTTCATTTACCCTTAGCACCGCTTACAACTTACAGACGAACGGATAAACTAAAATAGTGAATAGGACCTTGGAGGATTTGTTAAAGAGCTTGCATCATTGAATTTGGAGGACATTGGGAGCATCACTTATCTTTAGTAGAATCCACATATAATGGTCACCAATCGACTATTGGTATGACACCCTTTGAAGCGCTTTATGGAAGGTCGTACCAATTGCCAAATTGTTGGTGGGAAGCCATTGATAAAATCCTACTCGGACCAAATTTAATTCGTGAAATTTCGGAAAGATAGAGTTGATTAGGCAGCATGTGAAGGTTGTAGGATTTGGAAAGTTGACACCAAGATTTATTGTTCCTTTCCCAATTTTGGAAAAATAGAAAAACTTTCGTATCATATGAAGTTATTGAATAAATTGGTTGGTATCAATGATGTTTCTAACATTTTGCATTTGATGATATGCCTTCATAAAACAACCATTGTGGTAGAGCCTAATCAATTGGAGGATAATGAGATGGATCCAATAACATCCTGTGTCAGCGCACACATTGTGGAACAGAGAAGGAAGCTTTGCACTAAATAAATTAGGTTGGTCCAAGTATGATGGGAAGACAATCCGGCGGAAAGCACATAAGAAACTAAAGAGAAGATAAGGATCTCTCATCCTGAGCTTTTCACCGGTAGACTTATCTCTCCAAAACTATTGCATCGTGATGGCTAGATTAGATGATAGGAGATGTTTGCTACACTTTTCACTATCACTTTCTCATGCAGAAATTTTAATGCATGTTAAGGGTGTTTACATACATACCTAAGTGTCACAATCACACATCTACCCTAGGATTGAGCTTACTTATAGTATGTCTATAGTACATAACCACATTGCACTTTTGGTTGAGTTGATGGTTGTGTAGATAACCTAGTTGTATAACATGGATGTTTATTGCGCGTTACGCTGTTCGTCTCTTAGAAAGATTCCAAGCACGAAACCCTTTTAAGAGTGGAAGAATGTACCACCTCGTAAAACCAACCATAAATAAATAAATTAGATAAATTAATTTAAATAAGAGAGTGGTAAAAATGGAACTTTTGTAAAAGTCAAAATTTTACCATGAAAATTATGTCGTTGTTTTCGTGGCAAATTTCAGACCAATTTCTATATATTATATGTTGAAAATAGAGCTCAAATGAGGAAGTTATAGACGTTTGAAGTTTCGGATTCAATTTAATTTAAATAGAATTCAAATTCAAATAAATAATCAATTCCTAAACCTCAAATTCAAAAGTTAACAGTAATTATACTTGGAGGTTATGCGGTAGTTAAAATTAAAGTTAATGTTTAATTCCAATAAAGGAAGAAAATAAGTTAGACAAAGGCACAAGAAATTCAACGTTCCTAAAGCAGAATCTGTAACAACCCAGAATTTCAGTCATCTGAATTTGAAATATTTAGTTGATTTTAAATATTGAAAAGTTAATTTTGTAAGTTAAATAACTTATATTTCGAATATAGTGATTAATTTGGATGATTAAATTGTTTAATTTAATAAATGAAATTGTTTATGTAATTGAATTTGAATTTAATGTGAATGAAAATGATTTATAGAGTAAATTTAAATTTATTTGAATTAGAATGGTGTTAGTGAACTTTTAATTTGATTTAAAAGTGAATTAATATAAACCAGTAATTTTATATTTTAATTAACATGTAAAAATAGTCATTTTTGACATTGCCTCGGATTTCGACGAAACATGTTTCATTGGATCCGTAATAGTGAATTATAGTATGCTGTCGAATTTCATATCGATGGGACTTATCGTTTGATCGCCTGAGTTCGAAATGCATAAAAACTAATTAAAGGAAATTTAATTAAAATAAGTAGATTTTGAAACTCTATCTTCTGTATATTATGGAATTAGTCTCTGATATATATTCCATTGTGTTCGGAATAAGGGCAAAACATTAGGAACACCAGGCAGCACATGTAATGACCCGGGATTTTTGACATTCCGAGTTGTGAATATTAATTTATAACATTCAATAATATGATATTTTGATATACAAAAAATCCCCGTTAATCAACAACTGATAATAATATACAAATTTTCCAAAACTAATATAATCTGAATTTTCAGATTTATATTAAAATAGGAAATTGATTAAATGGAAATTTCTGATATATGTATGAATGTATCCAGGGCAAGCAAAGTAATATATATGTACATTTTGTTTTAAAGATAAAATAAAATAGAGAATTGTTTTAATTGTAAAATTCATATGCATACATTTTTACATATAGGGATAATAAAATTTATATGTATACATAATGTGGATAGAAATTCATAGCAACAAATAGATAATAAAGTAAAAGAGGATATTTTTAATTTTGGGCATATGAACAATATAATATATATATATATATATATATATTAAATAAAAGAGTTTTAAGTTGAACTTTTCCTAAAATAATATATATATATATATACACTGTGGATAAGAAAGTTATATATATGTAGAGGTAAGTTCAAAGGGAGAATTTATAGTATTTATAAATAAAAATGTTATGTTATAAACTAAAATAGTGTGTATAAGAATCACATAAGTGTTGTTAGGAAAAACCGTATATATATTTATCAAATGAATTTAGTTTATTAAAAAGTAATATATTTCTATGTTATCAATGAAGAAATAAATATGAGAAGAAATGTATATATGGTCACATATATATAAATGATGGCTTAAAAGTTGTTTTTAACCACTTTATAGTTCTTGTTTTAAATAACACATATATATAAAGATATATTGACCAAGAAGTGTTATTTTATTTCATTAACAAGTTTTTAACTTTTGTTTAAAATTGTGTAAAGTATGTAGGGATAAAATACAAACATTATCTTATCAAAGCAATAACAATTCTAGGCTGTCCAAATTACGCAAACATATACTTTAAGTATTATATGGTTTATAAAAATAAATAAAGAAAAGATCTCAAGACTGGTAGATAGGCAGTAAAAAGAAAAACAAGTTAATGAAACTTGGTTTGGGTCAAGCAAAAATGGGGTAAATAAGAAAAAAAGATTTTTTTATCAGTAAGTAAATTAACATCCGACAGAAATCACCTGATCAAATGTAGTAATGATCATCTAAATTTCTCTCGTCAAAAAGCAGATATCAATTCCAGCCTCCAAAACTTTTTTCCAAATCCATCATCAAGATATTATGAGCATGGATGTATATAGGTATATATGGATCTGAGTTGTTTTTAATTCTAGCCTGTGACTAAAGAAATACATCCTCTGTTCAAAAACCTTTAAGCAAAGAGTTAGCAAAAACAGGAAACAATAAAAAAAATACTCTGTAACTAAGTATAGAAAACAGAAGAGGGTAAGGAGCATTCTCTGTTTAAATTCAAGCCACCAGAATTCAAAAGCAAGTTTCAAGGGTTGAAGATCTCAAGTTTCAACTAGAGATTTCCAAAGTTCAACATGTTTAAGGTAAGAAAAATTAATTTCAAAACCTGCAAATAAATTGACACGCTGCTCTGTTACAGTAAAGTATTTATACCTATCCCATTTTCAAAAACCTATATCTCTAATTCTAGTTCAAATTGGTAGATGTTGTCAACTAAGAAAATGTTTATTTATGTGTGAAGTTTAGGTTAAAAAATATTTGAGACTGGTTTATGCTATGTAATTATCTAATGCTAAGTTTTATAGTGAGTAACCGAGTTTAGTGAAAATTCAACATTTTAAAAACAGGAATTCAAGCATGCAATTAGGATCCTTTTATGGAAATAGGATTTTTAGAAGAAAATTTATAATTTTTAGTAGTCTATAATGTAGGGAATTTAAAGATGACCAGTTTTTGTTTAAAATTAATTTCACCACCGTGGGTGGCGGAGGCATCGGGATGGCGACACTGGGAGGTGCTCATGAGTGAGGCGGAAGGCTCGACCGTGGCCAAATGTTGAAATAGGGTTTGGTTTGGGTTGGGCAATCGATTTTAGGGTTTAAGGACAGCTTCGGCTATGGTGGGAACGTGGCGATTTTGGAAAGAGAATGAGCGACTGGAATTCGCATGGTTTGGCTTGGAGGTGGCTGCATGAGTGGGCTTTCGTGGGAGGTTGGTGGTGTGCGAAACAGTGGTCGGTCGTGGGTGCAGTGGGTCGATTTGTGGAGGTGGGTGAGTTTCTGGTCTAGGAATGGGTTGAGTCAGGTGGTCAATTTTCGATCGGAGGAGAGGGTAGCATCGGCGATGCGGCGAAATGGATCTAGAGACGATGGGGAGCTCGACAGTAATGTCGTGGTGGCGAGTTTATCAGAGACATGGGTGTATACGTGCACGCATGTCACTCATGCATGAGTGGATCCAGGCAAGTGCGATGGATCGTGCGGTAGGTAGTGCATGCGTAGTAGACTCAGAGGTGGTCTCGAGAGGTATTCGAATCGATCAAGATTCGATGTGTATCATTTGATGTTGTTCGACTTGGCTTTGTTTCTTGATGATGGAACTGAATCAGGTGGAAGAGAGGAGGAGAGAAGAGGGCGGGTTGTTTTTTTAGTTATTTGAGTTTTGGGTTTCGGCCCATTTAACCTTTAAAATGTAAAATAGGATTAAAATAAAAGCATTGTTATAAAGTAAAAGTAAAACCGGAAACAACTAGTCATCCCAAAGCATGTAATAAGCAAGTTGACCAAAGTAAATGTTTTAAACCAATTCTCTTTAATATTAAATGTTTTATTTAAGTTTTTAATATAGACAAAGAAATTAAAAAAAGATTCTTGTTTTACTTTAAGGTTATTTAATTAAGGTCATATTAATAAATTATATTTTTATCTTAAATTAATTAAGCTTAAAAATAATTTTATTATATATCCATTACTTAAATCAATTCCTAAGTTTTATTTAATAAATTTGAAGTGTAATTAAGCAGATGAATAGGGAAAACAAAATGTTTTAAACTTTTGAATTAATCTAAGGTCTTACGTGATTTTATATATATTTAATTCCAAATGTTAAATAAAACAAATTTTAATTAAGTAGATGGTTCGTATTGATGGATATACGTCGTCGTATGATCCATTGTCAAGTTAAACAAGTGGAATTTTAATAAAAGCTTGTACGGTCAGAAATTTAATTACCGGTTATAAATAAATACCGTCATATATTTTTTACGGCCTATCTATTAAGTTGTTTCCCAAACAAAATAAATGGGTTAATTAATGATCAATCAAAATGCTAGACATCTCGTCAGCGGAAACAAACACTCTTCTGCTAATTATTTAAATTGATCTTCTATAGGAAGTATAATTCATCATTCTGCCACATTTTCTGTATATTTGTTGTAAATATTCACTAGTAATGATAAACTCCGATCTTCCTTTCATGCATACATTTGTTTATTTGCCAGTTAGTTATATTAAAGTGTATGATGTGAATAGATCTATGGAAGCTCATTATTATTGAACATCTGTATTTGTCATGCTAGACGGTGATTAAAATTGAATGGTAGCTTGATAAGTACCGTTGGAACTGTTAAGCCTTTTGTTTTGGTTTGGGTTGACTTTGAACCAAGTTTTTTTTAAAATGAGTATATTTTTAATGATGTTTTAAACGAACTGATAAATATTTTGGGAATATCAAAGGTAGTTAATTTATTATATTTATAAAGGTATAAATTTTTATTTTAAGTTATGAATTACTTAAACTATTTCAAGTATATAAACTATTTTTGTAGTGATCATTTAAAAGTTAATTTTTATTTTATTTTAGAGTAATTAGTATTTAAGTTTATTCATTTCAAGATAAATTTATTACATATTAATGATGTTTTAAATGATATATTGCATAGTAAATTTTTATAAAGAGAGTTTTACTTAAATTAGAATTCGGAAAATTTTATTGAAACTTTTTAAGCATGATTTTGGGAGAAGGTTTTTCGTATACTTATCCGTGAGATAAGCATATGCTATTGATTAAGTAATTTTAATCTATTTGGATTTTGATTTGAATAAGGCTTAATTGTTGCAATGGGAAATATAAACTTGGTTGAACTGATTTTTTATTTTGATAGTTAAATAATCGACTATCAAATTTGGACCTAAAACTTAACTTTGGAAATGTCTAGAGGAAACTCGGAAATTATATGGTACAATTACCGTTCGATGTGCTATACCGTACATATGAAACCGTTTGTTCTCTAGGACGATTATAAGGAAACCCGTCCACTAATGGTTAAGAGGTGAACTCCAATCTTATTTTCGTCTATGTATTTCCTAAAGAACCAAGGTTAAGTTTACCGGGAAATAGCGAACGTTGCTTCGAAGAGACCTGGTTCAGGTTTGTGATTCAAAAACCACTTCGATTCAACGAGTACATTTTTATGATGAAGACAAGAGTTTGGAGTCGAAGATGGAGCAGTGAAGTGCAAGGGCTAATCGCTACTAATCTTGAGGGTGATTCCAAAATGCACGTAGTAGGGGTAGTACCTTCGGTTCCGTTCGGACCCGGAACGGACTTGTATGGATGAATGCATTCAGAACATCGTCAAGAGGACGGTGAACATTCTAAGTGAATGTGTTCTAAAAGGTAACGCTTAGCCTCGAACCTCATTAACCCAGAATGACTGAAAATCAGGGGATATGCAGCAAGGCTAAGTGGGTAGCATCCAATTAGGGTAAGTTCATCCCTGTCTAGATGTCCCTTTTTATTCGACAATATGGGCGGTTTCTGATCCCAACCACGGGGTGATCTTATTCAGACTATCCAGTAAGGGGTAGCTCCGGTCTTGTGTTGTAGGGGATCAGGGCGGATCCTCGATATGCCGATCTAGACCACGTACCGTGACAGGTGGTATCCCAGTGCCCAGTCATTAGTTGGAAATCCATTCTCCCTATGCGCCTTTACGGTTTTGATTGTAGAACCTAGTATTGCTGGAATTTAATGAATGTAACAATTTCGGCTATCTGAATGAGTATTTGTACTTAGACACTATTATAATATCAGATGATTTTGACAAGAAATATTTTAGTTATCGTAAGACAAAAACCCGACATGTTTATTTGTGGCATGGTCTTACGAGATACCCTTGATTTCAAAGGATATTGAAACTTTAATAAATCAAGTTGAGTATGTTTCTCACGCTGGTTTACCAGACTGACCCGGGCATGATATTTTTCCTATATGCTCGGGTCAGACCGAGCATATTTCCAGGTTTAGCTGGAAGACTGGAAGCTTCAGGAGAGGTGCTGGAAACAGGAAACGTATTCATGTAGATGCTTATATTCCATTGTAATTGGTTGCGTTGTCAACAAGTTGTAAGGGAAGATTGTTATAAACTATCTGTGCTGAATGGATGTAAACTCTGATTGAAATATGTATAAGTTATTAAAGCTACAGTTTTGTTTCATGTAAACATAATTAATATTATAGATTATTCGTTCCGCTGTGAGATTCTGTTATTGTTCATTTTCCTTCTATCTTCTTTCTATTTTCTACGATCCTTCTTTCTTTCACTATCCGCTCTCCCGTGTAATTTGGCTGACAAGTGTGGTAAAAAGTCATTTTAAATCTGTATGGAAAAGTGGGTTGTGACATTGTGGTATCAGAGCCTGGTCGAGCAAACTCGAAAGTGTTATTTTATTTAATTAACAAGTTTCTCACCTTTGTTTAAAATTGTGTAAAGTATGTAGGGATAAAATACAAACATTTATCTTATCAAAGCAATAACAATTCTAGGCTGTCCAAAGTATGTATACATGAACTTGAAGTATTATATGGTTTATAAAAAAAATAAAGAAAAGATCTCAAGTCTAGTAGATAGGCAGTAAAAAGAAATACAGGTTAATAAAACCTGGTTTGGGTCAGCAAAACTAGGGTAAAATAAGACAAAAGGATTTTTATCAGTAAGTAAATTAACACCTGGCAGAAATCACCTGATCAAATGTAGTAATGATCGTCTAAATTTCTCTCATCAAAAAGCAGATATCAATTCCAGCCTCCAAAACTTCTTTCCAAATCCATTATCAAGATATTGTGAGCATGTATGTATATAGGTATATATGGATCTAAGTTGTTTTTAATTCAAGCCCGTGACTAAAGAAATACATCCTCTAGTCAAAAACCTGTAAGCAAAGAGTTTAAGGAAAAACAAGAAACAATAAAAAAATTACTCTGTAACTAAGTTTGGAAAATAGAAGAGGGTAAGGAACATTATCTGTTTAAACTCAAGCCACTAGAATTCAAAAGCAAGTTTCAAGGGTTGAAGATTTCAAGTTTCAACAAGAGATTTACAAAGTTCAACATGTTAATGGTAAGAAACTTTAATTTCAAAACCTAGAAATAAATTGACATGCTGCTCTGTTACAGTAAAGTATTTATACCTATCCCATTTTCAAAAACCTATATCTCTAATTCTAATTCCAATTGGTAGATGTTGTAAACTAAGAAAATGTTTATTTATGTGTGAAGTTTAGATTAAAAATAATTTGAGAATGGTTTATGTTATGTAATTATCTAATGCTAAGTTTTATAGTGAGTAACCGAGTTTAGTGAAAATTCAATATTTTAAAAACAGGAATTCAAGAATGCAATCAGGATCCTTTTGTGGAAATAGGATTGTTAGAAGACAGATTATGATTTTTGGTAGTCTATAACGTAGGGAATTTAAAGATGACCAGATTTTATAAAAAAATTAATTTCACCACCGTGGGTGGCGGAGACATCGGGACAGCGACACTAGGAGATGCTCATGAGTGAGGCGGAAGGCTCGACCATGACCAAATGTTGAAATAGGGTTTGGTTTGGGTTGGGCGATCGAATTTAGGGGTTTAAGGACAGCTTCAACTATGGTGGGAACGCGGCGATTTAGGGAAGAGGAGGAGCCACCGGAATTCGCTTGGTTTGGCTCGGAGGTGGCTGCATAAGTGGGCTTTCGTGGGAGGTTGGTGGTGTGCAAAAAGGTGGTCGGTTGTGGGTGCAGTGGGTCGATTTGTGAAGGTAGGTGAGTTTTTGGTCTAGGAATGGGTTGAGTCAGGTGGTCGATTTTTGATCGGAGGAGAGGGTAGCATCGGCGATGCAACGAACCAGATCTAGGGACGATGGGAAGCTCGGTAGCGACGTCGTGGTGGCGGGTCGATTAGAGACATAGGTGTATACGTGCATGCATGTCACTCACGCACGAGTGGATCTAGGCGAGTGCGATGGATCGTATGGTAGGTGGTGCGTAGTAGACTCGGAGGTGGTCTCGAGAGGTTTTCGAATTGATCAGGATTTGATGTGTATCATGTTGATGTTGTTAGACTTGGCTTTGTTTCCTGATGATGCAACTGAATCAGGTGGAAGGGAGGAGGAGAGAAGAGAAGAGGGCGGGTTGTTTTTTTAGTTATTTGAGTTTTGGGCTTCGGCCTGTTTGACCTTTGAAATGTAAAATAGGATTAAAATAAAAGCATGGTCATAAAGTAAAAGTAAAACCGTAAACAACTAGTCTTCCCAAAGCATGTAAAAAGTAAGTTGACCAAAGTAAATGTTTTAAACCAATTCTCTTTAATATTAAATGTTTTATTTAAGTTTTTAATATAGACAAAGAAATTAAAAAAAAGAAACCTGTTTTACTTTAAGGTTATTTAATTAAGTTCATATGAATAAATTATATTTTTATCTTAAAATAATTAAGCTTAAAAATAATTTTATTATATGTCCATTACTTAAATCAATTCCTAAGTTTTGTTTAATAAATTTGAAGTGTAATTAGGCAGATGATTAGGGAAAACAAAATGTTTTAAACATTTGAATTAATCTAAGGTATTAAGTGATTTTATATATATATTTAATTCCAAATGTTAAATAAAATAAAGTGTAATTAAGTAGATGGTTCGTATCGACGGATATTACGCCATCATATGATTTGTCTTCAAGTTAAACAAGTGGAATTTTACCGCAAGCTTGTACTGTCAGAAATTTAATTACCGGTTATTAATTAATACCGTCATATAATTTTTACGGCCTATCTATTAAGTTGTTTTCCAAACAAAATAAATGGGTTAATTATTGATCATTCAAAATGCTAGACATCTCGTCAGTGGAAACAGACACCTTTCCGTTAATTATTTAAATTGATCTTCTGTGGGTAGTATAAGTCATCATTCTGCCACATTTTTTGTATATTTGTTGTAAATATTCACTAGCAATGATAAACTCTAATCTGCCTTTCATGCATACATTTGTTTATTTGCATGTTACTTATATTAAAGTGTATGATGTGAATCGATCTATGGAAGCTGATTATTATAGAACATCTGTATTTGTCATGCTAGACTGTGATTAAAATTGAATGGTAGCTTGATAAGTACCGTTGGGACTGTTAAGCCTTTTGTTCTGGTTTGGGTTGACTTTAAACCAAGTTTTGTTTTAAAATGTGTATTATTTTTAATGAAGTTTTAAAAAGAACTGATAAATATTTTGGGAATATCAAAGATAGTTAATTTAATTTTTTGGAAATCTTTATAAAGGAATAAATTTTTATTTTAAGTTATGAATTGTTTAAACTATTTCAAGTATAAAAACAATTTTCGTAGTGATCATTTAAAAGTTAATTTTTATTTTATTTGAGAGTAATTAGTATTTAAGTATATTCATTTGTAGACAAATTTATTACATATTAATGATCTTTTAAATGATATATTGTATAGAAATTTTTTACAAAGAGTATTTTACTTAAATTATAATTCGGAAAATTTTATTGAAACTTTTTAAGTATGATTTTAGGAAGAAGGGTTTTCGTGAACATACTTATCCTTGAGATAAACATTTGTTATTGATTAAGTAATTTTAATCTATTTGGATTTTGATTTGTATAAGGCTTAATTGTTGTAATGGGAAATATAAACTTGGTTGAACTGATTATTTATTTTGATAGTTAAATAACCGACTATCAAATCTGGACCTAAAACTTAACTTTGGAAATGTCTAGAGGAAACTCAGAAATTATATGGTACGGTTACTGTACGAGGTGTTATACCGTACATATGAACCCGTTTGTTCTCTAGGACGATTATAAGGAAACCCGTCCACTAACGGTTAGGAGGTGAGCTCCGATCTTTTTTTTGTCTGTGTATTTTCTAAAGAACCGGGGTTGAGTTTACCGAGAAATAGCGAACGTTGTTTCAAAGAGACCGGGATCGAATTTGTGATCCGGAAACCATTTCGATCCAACGAGTACGTTTCGTGATGAAGACAAAAGCTTGGAGTCGAAGATGGAGCAGTGAAGTACAAGGGCTAATCGCCACTAATCCTGAGGGTGATTCCAAAATGGATGTAGTAGGAGTAGTGCCTTCGGTTCCGTCCGGACCCAAAACGGACTTGTATGGATGAATGCTTTCAGAACATTGTCAGGAGGACGTTGAGCAATCTAAGTGAATGTGTTCTAAAAGGTAACGCTTAGCCTCGAACCTCATCAACCGGGAATGACTGAAAACCAGGGGATATGCAGCAAGGCTATGTGGATAGCAACCAATTAGGGTAAGGTCATCCCTGTCTAGATGTACCTTTTTATTCGGCTATGTGGACGGTTGCTGATCCCAATCGTGGGGTGATCTTATTCGAATTATCGAATAAGGGGTAGCTCCAGTCTTGTGTTGCAGGGGATCAAGGTGGATCCTCGGTATGCTGATCTAGACCAGGTACCATGACAGGAGGCACCTTAATGCCTAGTCATTAGTTGGAAATCAATTCTCTCTACATGCCTTTACGGTTTTGATTGTAGAACCTAGTTTTGCCAAAATTTAATGAATGTAAAAATTTCGGGTATCTGAAGGAGTATTTGTACTTAGACACTATTATAATATTAGAGGATTTTGATAAGAAATGTTTTGGTTATCATAAGGTAAAAACCCTACATGTTTATTTGTGGCATGGTCTTACGAGATACCCTTGATTTCAAAGGGTTTTAAAACTTTAATAAATCAAGTTGAGTGTGTTTCTCATGCTGGTTTACCAGACTGACCCAGACTTGGTGTTTTTTCTATATGCTCGGGTCAAACTGAGCTTATTTCCAGGTTTGGCTGGAAGATTGGAAGCTTCAGGAGAGGAGATGGAAACATGAGACGTATTCACGTAGATGCTTATATTCCTTGTAATTGGTTGTGTTGTCAACAAGTTGTAAGGGCAGATTGTTATAAACTGTCCGTGCTGAATGGATGTAAACTCTGATTGAAGTCTATATAAGTTATTAAAGCTATAGTTTCGTTTCATGTAAAGATAATTAATATTATAGATTATTCATTCCGTTGTGAGATTCTGTTATAGTTCTTTTTCCTTCTATCTTCTACCTTCCTTCTTTCTTTCACTATCCGCTCTCCCGTGTAATTTGGTCGACAAGTGTGGTAAAAGGTCAGTTTAAATCTATACGGAAAAGTAGGCTGTGACAGCACAGTTCGTTTGAAGTTCGAAAATTTTCTAGTTGAATAGTGCGTGTAAATTTTCTATATAAGGACCACCTTAATCTAATTTTGCACTCAAAGCCCTAGCCCATAACCCTAGCAGTCATTTTTGTTTAATGGCCAGAATTCTCCAATCTTCCTCCTCCATTATCTCCCAATCCATCTACCTTCAGGCATCGAGTTCAACATGAAAAATAAAGAGCTTCTCGAGCTCTACATAATCGATGGTGGATTTTTCTTCGAAGTGGCTCAGATTTGCCAAAATCAGGCTACGTTCTACGGTGTTTAAGGTGATTTTCTAGCGATTGATGACGCTGGGTGAGTCCGCACTTAGGACGGTGGTGAGGCGAGGCTAGTCGCACGCATTGGTGTAGGTGGATCGAGCTACAGTGAAGTAGAGACACGTAGTGAGTGATCGACGATGATAAAAGAAGAGAAAAATGATGGACCTCGGTTGCGTGGGAGGGAAAGGAGAAAGGAGGTAATTTTTTTTTTAATTTAATTATTTAAGTAATTATATGTTAACTATCTCAAAAGCAATTAAATCCATAACTTATTTGTACGAGGCCCATATCGAACGATACAAGCGCGATGGGTTTGTATTGATGAGCACTACATTTTGGAGTTAGATTGGATGGATTTGGAGCTAGCTAAAATTTTAGTTAAATTCGAATGCCTATTTTTTTTAATTAAACCGGTTCGCTATTACGATGAATGTAACCGAAGTGAGTAAAACTCACTCTCTCTGGCCTGCTTGTATGATGACTATTTGGATGTATATTATATATGTGTGTGTGTGTGTTAGTTGGTTGGATATATTCTCACATATTTTAGCGGATGAGACCCTATATGTTCACGTGTATAAGCAGATGACACTTTTTACGCGCGTCTGCCTCAAAGCAGACATTGTACATTTTTCTCATATACTGTATTTGTTGCAAGTTAAAGGTCGGAGGGATCCAACAGGATTACTCACCACCGTTGATTTATTTTCATATATATGCTGATATATGATGTTTTGGATGTCATGCTAATGTCTTTGATGTGATTTGACTTATTTGGTGCTACGGTAGCACTGGGCCTTCTTTTTTATATTTAAAATACTGAAAATGATGATTTTGACTTGAAAAGGATTTTGAAGTGATTTGGAAGTTTATATGTTTTAATGAATTTCAATTTATTCAAAAAGAAGGAATTTGTTTTTAAAGAAACAAAGGTTATGATTTTTGATGTTGTAAAATATGGTTTTATGAAATGCTTTTAAAATAGATTTTTGAATAGGTTTATAAAAAAATATATAAAGGTGATATTTTTTATAAATAAAGAAGTGGATTTAAAAGGGAATTTATATATGTTTTATAAATGGATTTTATAAATGAGTTTGATTTATAAAGAAATGGCTTAGAAATGGATTTTGATGGTAAAATTAGTTTTACAAAAGAATAGTAATAAATAGAATTTGGTGAGTAAAGGAGTTTTGTAAAATAGAAGTTTTATAAAAATGAAAGAATATTTATGAAAATAGTTCTATAAATATGGAAGTGACTTATGTTGATGTTTAAATATGGGTTTCTATTTAAAGAAATGTTTAAAGGTGATATTTTGATGAAGTTATTGGTTTTAAAAGGCAATTTATCTTTTGGAAGTAAAGGTTTGACAGTAATGGTTTTAAATAGATTTAATGGTTTTGGGAAATGTTTAAAATATGATATATATCAGAAAACATAGATTTCAACATTTATTGCTGTAATACATGTTTTTCGAGAAGGAAGGCTTGGACTATAACACTGTTGTTATTGTGAATGATTTCCGAATGGAAATGTTTTATATAGTATATGGGATTTATTTATCTATATATTTATATATCGAATCCCTATATTAATGTTTTTAGGTTGTTGTAACAATGTTTTATGCAACATTCATTTTGACTTAATAGAGCGTGTTTGTAACAACCCATAATTTTGTAAATATTTTTAATTCAATTTATTTGAAACTCTGATTTTAAATCATTTAAAAAGTTGGATTTTGGAATTTTCCAATGTATTTTTGGATTTTGTTTATAATTATTTGTCCAAATAAAATAAAATAAATATTTTCTAAAAATTTTATATTTTGGTAAACTGTGGTCAAACTTTGACTTTTAGATGAAATTTTTAATTTTGAGTTTTAAATTTCCAATATTTTTCTTTGAAGCTGAATTTGATTCTGATATTCGTTCTGCCTTTTGTTTCGTCAAATTCTGTTTCATACTTCTTAAATCTGATAAATTTCAGCGTTTTAAATACGATTGTTTTCAGTATTTTATTGTTTATTTTTCTATTCTATATTTTCTGTTTCTGTGACAGCCCGCAAATCCGTACCCCTTGAATCACACTATTCTACATAAATTGACTCAAGTGGAACAGAAATATGAACCATTAAGGTTAAAGAAGAAGAGATAGAAGAAGAAACTAAACAATATCAGAATCTCACAGTCGCAGCGAAATAAAATATAATAGTAAATATATAACTTTACAAAAAATGGAATCTATAACTGTTTTATACAATCATATCATCAGAGTGTCTCATACATCAACAATCACAAATCATATATACCATGCAATCATGGCAGCGGATATATATAGGTACATATAATACGTCTCGGACTCCAGCTCCTCTCCTGCTCCAAAGCATCCTGACCTGAACAAATAATACTCGGTCTGACCCGAGCATTATAATGAAATAACACCCGAGTCAGTCTGGAATACCAGCTGATAATAATGCATCCAAATTGCTTATTAAAGTTTCAAAAATCCTTTGAAAACAAAAGCATCTCGTAAGACCACGCCACAAATAAACATGTCGGGTTTTTACCTTACGATAGCTAAAACACTTTTTATAGAAATCCTCTGATATTATCATAGTGTCTATTTACAAATACTTATAAAATAGCCGAAATTGTTACATTCATTAAATTACAGCTACTAGCCACAAAAGTGGGTAATATAAACAAAACTCGTACAAGGCTCGTAGGGAGAATGGATTTCCAACAATGACTAGGCACTGGGGTACCACCTGTCACAGTACGGGGCCTAGGTCACCGTACCGAGGACTACTCCCTTCATCCCCTGCAACACAAGGCCGGAACCATTCCTTACTGAACAGTCCCGAACAAGATAAACCCCGTGGTTGGCGCGACCAACCACCCACTAAGCCGAAATATATATATGGGACATCTAGACAGGGGAAATATCTTGTCCTGCTTGGGTATGACCCACCTAACCTTGCTGCATATCCCCTGATTTTCAGTCATTCCCGGTTGATGAGTCTTGAGGCTAAGCGTTACCTTTAGAACGTTTTCACTTAGAATGCCCATCGTCCACCTGACGATGTTTCGCAAGCATTCGTCCATACAAGTCCGTCCCGGGTTCGAACGGAACCGAAGGCACTACTCCTACTACATCCATTTGGAAATATTCTCAGGATTAGTAGCGACTAGCCCTTGCACTTCACTGCTCCATCTTCGACTCCGAACACGTTTTCCGCATGAAACGTACAAATCGGATCGAAGTGGTTTTCGAGAAATAAATCTCGATCCCGGTCTCTTCGAAACGATCAACGCATTTGTCCAATATTGATAGTCGGTGATTTAACTATCAATTTATATTCACAAACATCCATAAGCATCCATCTCACAATAAATAATATTCCATAATATTTATTTTCCTCAAATATCTTTAAAGGATATATTTCAAATTTCCAAAAGACTCATTCGAAAACAATTCCCCAAAATTCTTCCTTTACAAGGTAAATCCTTTACCATATATTCCCATTAGAAATAACCAAGTTCAAAACAATTTAGATTTAAAACATTTAAAATATTTTATATTGAAATATACTTTAAAATATATAAATTCACTTCTAGTTACTTACTCAAAATATAATTTCAAAATATGTACAGTAAAACCATTTATTAATATATAAACTTTGATTTTAAATAAGGTTTTTAATAAACTAAATTTAAAAGTAGTGTTTTTAATAAGATAAATACTCATTTCAAATGACTTAAGTCCAAAACTAGTCTTTTAAACAAATCCATTCGTAAAAATAATTATTAAGGTATTTATAAAATTTACTATTGCTAATTATTAATAATTATTTTAAAATAATAATTTCCAAACACACTTTTAAACAAGTTTGAATTTTTAAAACTTTCTTTTTATAAAATCAGTTTAAACTCGAACTTGGTTATCCCAAGGAATCTCATTTCAACTTAACATCACAGAAATCCTTCTCACGATTTCTGTCGATTTATTTCAATTTAGTTTTATGGTTTAATAACATAACTTTACTTTCACATTTATCAATTGATAACTTTTCTCTTTGTTTATCATTCCATATTTTACGAATTTTCAATTTCCATTCTAAATAAATTTCAAATTTTAATTCTTTAAAATTTATTATTTAACAATATCTTTATTTCTCTAGAATTCAATTCCTCCATTTATAATTAATTATGGATTTATAATTTACTCAGCAATATTCCAACACAAATTTCATTCCAGGTTTCCACCCAAACAGATTCTAATTTTTTTATATTCCTTTAAATTCCTTATTTATAAATTTTCGTAAATTCTTTTGAAAATCCAATTTAATTTATTTAAAATTAAACTCCAAATTTCTTTAATATTAACATTCTGGCTTTGTAGTTTATCCCACAATATCACAATACAATTTGATTCCAAATTTATCAATCACAATATATAAACAGGCATCATCATCAACTATAAAAATATTACTACATTGTGAGGAATCCAGTTGGATCTCTCCAACCCGTTTTCCCTGCATCCACAAATATTAGCACACCATATATATAAATATCAATCCAGACTGATAATACCAATAATATGCAACCAATCACACAGATATATAAATATTAATTATTTAAATCAGCCAATATCCAGATGTGAGTGAGAATAACTCACCTTGAGTTTCGGCGAGCGTTCGAAATTTAAATTAAACCGAACGACGTTCGATTTAACTCAAATTTCTACTTGCCCGGAATGGATCCGGATCTGCACCATCTCGTAGTATGCCTCTCTGCGATTCCAACGCATCCAATTTCGTCCGAATCTGAGTACGTATGAGTTCGTTATGATTTTACTAAGTTTTGATAACGAATTAAAAACAAATCTTTTTTTTTATACCAAAGCACATTGGCCGTTCGATCTTGATGAAGAAATCACGGCCGCGTTCCTCTCTCTCTCGCGCGACACCCAGAAGCAACGAACCCATCATCACGTAGCTAGGGCTTCTAGCCGCTCCTCCCAAAGCCACTGTGACCACCATCAGAGACTACCCCCTCGAAGAGCGCCTCGTCCTCCACGTTCGCCTAGAACCTCGCCCAACCCGGTCGCCTCCTCCACGTCGAAACCCCACACGAGCGGCGGCCCAATGAACCCATAATTCTCCCTCCACGCGACGCCAACATCCATCATTACCGACCATCGTGAAGATCTCGACATCCTCCTCACATTTCTAGTTGAAGATTTTGTGAATAAATGCGTGGATTGAGAGATTTTGGAGTGGGAAACAAATTGATGTCGGCCATTGAAATAATAAGCGGCGGCTGGGAGATGGTTCTAGGGTTAGAGAATGAATATAATATATATATTAGTGTTTTAATATTATTTTATTAATAAAATTCTCTATGAAACATCTTATTGCAACGAACTCCAATTCTCATGTTCTGACAGGCTATCCTAGGGTTTTTCCGCGTTCCGGACACAATGGGACAGGTTTCGTAAGCTAATTTGATTGTATGCGCGAGTTACGGAACTAAACGATCAATTTAAAATTAAATCGGTTAAATCGATTTCGATGCGTTTCGAGCTGCCACGGTCAAACGACGACTCCGATTGCTACGAAAATTGAAATACGATAATAACGAACTATTACGGATCCAATGGAACTGGTTTCGTTGAATTCCGAGACTGTGCCCTGAAAGGCTATTTTAACTCGTCTATTAAATCGAGCGATTTTCGAAATTGACGAAAACGCTTAAATTTTCACTTTTAAATTTTTTAATATCTTAACAATAATTCATATAAAATTTACAATCACATTAAGAATCATTCTGACTCAATCCGGACTAAAATCTGATTAAATTGCATTTTAATAATATTAAATTCATTTCTAAATTAATATAAAATTTCAGTTAATAACTTATTAACTTTTAAATTTATCCAAAAATCCAATAGTATCATTTATGACCAATTGAACTTAAAAATACATTTAAACATCATTTTTATACCCATTCACATCCAATTTCCCAAATTCTCTCAGTCCAATATTTAATTATTATTATTCAATTTCAACTTAACTGTTCACATTAGAAATTTTAACTTGTTATTTTAGTTTAAACCAATTCTTTTTAATTCAAAATAAATCTTAAACTCATAGTAAACATTTAAAATGAATTAAATGTTCACAAATCCCGTGTTAAAAATTTCGGGATGTTACAGTTTCATTTCTATTTTTTTATTTTGGTTTGGACTTTGATATTTTTCTTGAATTGTTAAGCTTGTTTTGATTTGGGCTTGGCTAATGGGCTTAGGAAATTCAAAGAGGCATATGTTTCATTCTTTAATATGAAGAGATGCCTTTTTGTTTGCCTTAGCCGTTCAAAGCATCTCACGTACAAAACTTCTCTTCTCATTTCTCTTCTCATTTGCATTCACTGAATAAAAAAATTTGCAGTAAGTTTTTCTCATGTCTTCCTCTTTCTCTTTTCCTTTTCACTTTTCTTTTGTTTTGTTTCTCCTTTACATAACTCGGCCATCACCTCCTTTTGCCGACCTCATATCCTCCTCTACACCACCTATGACCAGCCTCCATCACATCATCACCATTCCCAGCCAGGCCGTGACCACCATAGATCCAAACCCACCTTCCAATTTCCTTGAAAACCCTAGCCGAGCACCACTAGATCCCTTTCCTCCTTGCTAGCCTCGGCCACCACCAATTCCACACCTTCCATTCCCTTGCCGTGACCAAAAGTATCTCAGGCTGTGCCTATTCAGTTGCCTTGACCCAAGCCTAGCACTATGGCCGAGTACATTAGCCATAGGGTCAAACCACTTGACCCTCTTGACCATTCACTTGCCTTGTCTTTTTTCCTTCCACATGACCTTTTGCCTTACCACCAATTCATCTACCCTAGCCATGCCTTATTTCTGGTCATGGCCGAGCATATTTGCTCCCAAACCATGATGGTCGAGCATGACTTGATGATAGTCGAGTCCATTTGCGAAGTGGCCGAGCCCATTTGCATTGGTTAAGCAATTTTACTTTATGTTGTTTTGTTTAATTCATATTTTATGGGTTGAATTATATATTTATGCATGTTTGGTATTTGTTGTTTACAAGACTTGGGTCTTGGCTCTCCATCCACTCGAATCTAATTCGTGCTTTGTTGTGCTTTTCGGAGTTTGGTTGTGTGTCTTGAATTATTATCTCCAGCTTTCGAAGGTGATTTATCACTCTTGACATTCGTACATATATAATTATGAAACAATGACATATGAATTGTAGTAGTGATATGTTATGGTGATATTAATTCATACATGCCTATGATATGATATTTCATGATGTATAACCTGATTATATACTTGTTACATCACCTGATATGATATGCTATGCTATACTGTTTAATTTTACTGTTTCTCACACTGCAAGTTCTCTGTTAGTACAGATTCACTATGAGTTGAAATGATACATACCCGAATGGACTTTAGGATAGGGAAAAATCATTATGAGCTGAAATGATAGGCTCAAGCGATTTTTATTTTATTTGACTTGGGATTGCGGGTTTGAAATGATAGAACCCGGAATTTTATAAACTACGGATTGAAATGATACATATCCATATCACTTGATCTAAATTAGAAAATATTATACAGACCCATGGTTAAGTTTTAATAATAATTTTCTAAAAATTATTAAGTATTTTGAATCTTTAAATATATGAAATTTTAATTTAAAATTTGATTTAATGATTTTTAAATATAATGATATATTGGAAGTTTATAAGTAAATAATTGGTTTAAAACTAAATAAAAATTTTATCTATGATAAATAACTTGATAATTTAAATTTAATTTAATATGGAATTTTAATTCTGACCTAATAATAATAGATTTTATTCATGAACTAGATATGTTTTGTATAAATGAAACTATGATAAAAAATGAAATAGTATGTTTAAACATGTTATAGTAGTATTTGTAGCATTTTTAAAATGTTATGTTAATTTAGTTATGTTTTTAAAATGCGACGTTACTTTTACATTATGTTTTTAAAATGCTACTATTTCTAAATGGTAATGTTTTCCAAAATGCTATTACATAGGAATAACATTTTCAAAGTGTTACAGCTTCTAACTTATTACATTTTTAAAAATGCTATAATAATGGTATGGTTTTGAAACTGTTATGATTTTTAGGTTATTACATTTTTATAAGTGTTATAACTAATATATATAGATATGGAAATATTACCAATTTTGAAATGGATATTATTTTGGAAAGAGTAATAGCATTTGATTTTAAATGGTTTTGGAATAAATATGTTTTGAAATCAATATCCATGGATTATAATAATGTTTGGTTGTTAAAGAGACCGGGATCGAAAGTTGTCATACTATCCACCAACTCTGAAAACCACTTTAACAACTGTGTACATGGTGGAGATTCTAGAATGAAGTAGGATGGTGGCGACGTTCTATTGAGGTATATACGTGGACCAGACTCCTGTGAGTTGGCATAAGGTGGCTAAAACAGGAGCGATTCTGGGTCAATGAGGTAGCTCCTCTTATCGGACACACTTCTTCGTATGTCATTTTATTACTTTGTGATTGATATGGTGCGCACCTTTGATTTTGGAGTGTGGCTCGAGGTGGGCGGTAGCGGCTGCTACACTTTAGTACCAGTCCAGATACGTAATTGGTATATATATCCTGGCATTGCCTAGTTGTGCTGTGTCGCCTATTTTAGCATGCTTTACTACGAGTTTGATTTGTGTCGTACCTATGGAGTATCCTCTGGTGGCTTTCCGATCAGGAGGGACTATGATACTGTATAGACTATTGGCACTATATATGTGTTAAGGTGGAAAATGTAAAGCCTTAACACTATTTTTAAGTAAGTTTACTTTACCTTTAGACATATTATAGTAGTGTATATTACTACAGAGTAGATATTTTAACGGATCCTTAAAGGATGAGCGGTCCCAAGCATCCTTTAAGTTACTTGTTCATTTCTATTGCAGTTCACTTGAGTTGGTTTACATTGTATGAGTGTGTATGTCCTGACTCGAGAGTTTTATGTTTTGCTTTACGCTCAGGTCAGCCTGAGTATCAGCTTTGGATTTCAACTTCTGGAGCTAAAGGATTTCCTGAAGATTATCTATCTATCTAGTTGTCATCTATTTCTATTCAGTATTTCTATTCAGCTTATGTATTAGTGCATATATGTATTTGGATTTATGTTTTACTTACTTTCAGACTCTGATATTTTTTACTTGTTTTATGACTCTATTTGTAGTAGCTTTATAAACTACTATGGTTATTTTCATTTTTGCTGCGAGTTATTCTGATTAACCTGTGTCCATGATCCTGTGAATGGTTTTATTTGCTTCAAATTATATTACAATCAACTGTTTTGAATTATTCATGTCTGACATGTGTGGTTCTATTGTTGATTTGAATGGTCCAAAATAGTGGGTCATTATAGTATTTTGAAATTATAAAGATTTCCTAAAATGATTTGTAAATATGTTTATACTGTCAATATAATTATATGAAAACATTTTCTAAGTGTTGAAAGTGAAATGATTTGTGAATATGCTTGTACTATTAATATAAGTATATGAAAATATTTTCTAAGTGATGAGATGAAGTGATTGTGAATATGCTTATACTACAAACATAAGCATATGAAAATATTTTCTAAGTGATGAGATGAAGTGATTTGTGAATATGCTTATACTGTTGATATAGGTATATGGAAAACGTTTTCCAATATAGAAAGATTTGAAATGGTTTTGAGGATATATCTTTTTAAAGATGATTTGAAGCAAATATTTCGAGATTTATCTAATTAATAAAGATTAATTAAATGGTCCTAGCGATTGCTTGTGGTGCTAGATTTGTTTGTTTGCTTTGATAGCTAAATAATCGACTATCAAATAATTGGCCTTTTTACCATTGTTGGTACGGAGAAATCAGGGTCGGATTTATCCGAGAACCACTTTGGACCATTATCTGTGTTTGAAAGTGCAGGTTTATGATTATGATTTTAAAGACGGAGATCTTCTTGATGTAGGGCTATTTACCACTAGTCCCTAGGGGTGAAATTTACCATATCATATATTTATGATAACAGTGTTGCTTCATTATGAAAATCTACGATATGCATGGATTTCCCTTTACTAATTCTAGAGGTAATTCACGACAGGATGTGGTAGGAGAGTGCCGTCAGTTTGTCCTGTTCCTGGACAACTTTTGTGGATGGATGTATGACATTGCATTTTTGAGATTGTTTGTTAACTTTTATAAACATACATCTCTTTAGTGGAGGAGAAGGCAACTTCTCTTAGCTTAACACCCTTCTTTGAGACGTATGAGCTAGGGGGTTGTATGTTTGTGAAATTCAACAGTGATCTAAGGAATTTCAATGTGGCATTTAAAGTGAAATGTGCTATGTGAAAGGTAATCATGATCCTCGTCACTCGAAAATGACAGAAACAGGGTAGAAGCAACAGGGCTATGTGGGTCACACCTATAAGTATATGATCATCACCTTTCAAGATTACCATATATATTCGAGTATTGTATGTTGTGGCCACGGATAGGTCGGGAACAATCGGGGTGATGTCATATTCAATACTATCCAGGAGGGGTAGGCCTGTTCCGTGTTGGTTTAGACGTTCAGTATCTGGACCCTAGGTACATTTTTCTAGAGATGTACTATACGGAAGGTAGTCCCTTACCTTGTCATTTGTATGGAATCCATTCTCCAATACATGCCTGCCATTTTGTTTGTAGAGCCTTGTATGCTGGAATTAGATAATGGTAACAATTTCGGCTATTTGAATTATTATTTTTATACTAGACACTAGTATAATATAACAGGATTTCACATGAAACGTTTTGGTTATCATAAGGTAAAACTCATCCGCGTTTATGTGTGGGCATATCTTATGAGGTACTTATGTTTTTGATAAAAGAACGCTTTGATAACTTTAAAGTAAATTCAGTTGAGATGTGTTTTCTCACGATGGTTTATCAGACTGATCCGGGCGTTCTTCCCTTTCAATGCTCGGGTCAGACCGTAAGTATATTTACAAATTCAGATTTGGATGCTTTGGAGCTTTAGAAGACGAGCTGGGTGACTTCGGGTCATATTCCACATACATGCTTATTTTCTGCTGCATTGTTGTTTGAGTTATCAGCATTTGTGAGGACTAGTTATTATAACTGTCCAAGGCGATGATTTTAATTCGATTTTTTTACTTTGATTGACGTATGTATGTTATATCAAAGTTTCCATTTTGTAAAGATCATTGATATGATATTATATGTTTTTCCGCTGCAATTGTGAAATTCTGTAATTGTTTTAGTTTCTTCTATTTTGTCTTTTATTTCTTCTTTTCTTTCTCTTCTTTGCTTCTTCTTCTTTTCTCCCTTCTTCTCTCTTCTCGCCTATTTTTTCTTTCCCATAAAGATTCGATTTTCCATTCAGTTTGGGTTGAACATGTGTGGTTTATTGCTAGTTTGAACTGGGCGAATTTCTAGGCCTTTACAGTGTGGTATCAGAGCTTAGGATTTTGCTAATACCTAGGCTTTGATGGGTACTCAGTATAGATAGAGTCAGTTGCACCCTAAATTGAGTGTGAGCATATTATATATACGAGCGTGTATTTGTTAGTGATATAAAAATGTTTTCTATTATGTTTACTTATCCGTTGAGTTATTTATGAACTCTAGTTGGTGCGTGGGACGCCAAGTGATCGATAGGGGTTTCTAAACACTTAAACGAGGCAAGTCGACATAATATTTTTTTAAAATGGGATAAATGAAATAATTTTACCTAAATTATATTTTATATATGAAGGAATAATTTTCTAGGTATTATTATTGTCATATATGGATGTTTGGTTGTTAGTGGATCGTAATACTTGATTCTTACCATTTGTTGTTTGTGATTTAATAAAAGCAGTTATTATTCTAAATATAAACAAAGATAAAAAATGGCTTTATATAACCTAATGTGAAAAAAGTGAATTATATATAAGTATAAATTTATAAATGTGATTTATAAATAGAAAAGGAATTTAAAAGAAATAAATAGCACTACAATCACTTTAGTCGTTGGGAAATAATACGGGTGATGGCTGCAGCATCATTAGTATTCTTTTTGAGTCTCTAAGTGATAAATTTTTACCCTTAATGGTTTTCTATTGAAGTTATGTTTTGATAAAATATGTTTTGTTTTGATAAAACAAGTTTTGATTTTATAAAATTCCAAGAATGATTTGATAAATATATGAAATAAGATTTTGAACTTGTAATTTTGAAATAGTATAAAAAAGAAATAAGTTTACAACTTATGAATTTGAATTGGTGAAAATAAATTTTAAAATAGTTAAACATTTTGGTTATGCAAGTAAAAGAAAATTTGAATTTGTGATATATGAAATAATAAAATAATTAACTTGAGCAAAGTTAAATAAACGAAGTTAAATAAATTTAATTAGTGTGATGAAGTAAATGAAAAGAATTTTAACTTATGAAAAGTTAAAATGAAAGTGAATTGAATTTGAAATGAATTAGAATTATAATTTTGAATTGAAAATGAACATGAGTCATAAATGCACTTCAACTTTGAGTTGTAAAAAGAAGTGAATATGGTTTAGAACATTGTTCGATAGAAATTGAATATGAATGTTAAGGAAAGTAAATTTGGTAATGGAACTAAGAAATGGTAGTTTACTTAAGTAAATTGTGAAGTAATAATAAACAAAAGAAGAGTTGTAAGTAAAATGTTTATAAACTTAAGTAAATAACTTTATGAAATGGTTATTAAATATTGTTAATATTAAGGAAGATATACCAAGTAAATTGGATAAAAAATGAAATGTTATTAAACATGAATTGGAAGTAAAATGAATGTTAATAAATTTGAGTTGGAATGAATGTAAATTTATAGAATGTAAACTAATTGGATATTAGTAAACGGATTGCAGTGATGAATGTAATTGAATGGAAATCAATCAAAGGGTAATAAGAAATGGAAGTGAATTAAACTATTAACATTGTAAAATGCAAATTAATGGTTATAAATCAATTAGTTGGATGTTAGTTGTTTGATGATTGCTTATGTTGCATGTGTTTCATTTGGATGTGGTTGTTGTATTAGTATATGTTATAAATTGATATAATTTTCTATATATTTGTTCTCATTGATTGTTGAGTGTTTAGTAGGTGCGGATGGCGTATGCTTCGCATTCATAGCTCATTTTCGTGATAAATTGCTTGTATATGCTTGCTAAATATATATAAGGTACATATCTTGGATTACATATCATACTTTTACACTTTTTTCTTACAGGATGCCTCATCCTCGAAGATGAGATGTATATTTGTGATATATATGTGTGTGTGTGTTGTGATTTTACTACGATCAAACCGCGCAATGGAGTTGTTGGTGAATTTTTTCGTAACTTTAAGGTTTAGAATATTTTTGAGAATTTTGGAAAATTTTTGATAACTAAATTTGATTTTGAGTTATAACTTGAAATTATACCGGTTGATTTTGAAAGAATATTAGTTAATAACTATGAACGAATTTGAAGATCTAGATGAAGTTTTTAGAAGAAGTTTTAACTGATGATTTTGAAAAGTTAAATGGTTTGAATGAATTTGGTAATCCAGTTTCCACTATTTGTTTTGAAAAGTAAACCCATTAACTTTTGTGGCATTTTCTTACTTGATAATTTTAGGGACGAAATTCTTTTACGGAGGGAACAATGTAATGACCCAGAATTTCAGTCATCCGAATTTGAAATATTTAATTGATTTACAATATTAAAGAGTTAATTTTGTAAATTAAATAACTTATATTCGGATATAGCGATTTTTTGGATAATTAAATGTTTAATTTAATAAATGAAATTGTTTAAATAATTGAATTTGAATTTAATGTGAATGAAAATGATTTATAAAGTTAATTTAAATTCCATTTGATTTAAAAACGAATTAATAGAAATTGGAAATTTTATATTTTAATTAATGTGTAAAAATAGTCATTTTTGACACTATCTCGGATTTCGACGAAAGCAGTTTCATTGGATCTGTAATATTGAATTATAATATGCTATCGAATTTCGTGTCGATTGGACTTATCGTTTGATCCTGCGAGTTCAAAATGCACATAAATTAATTAAACGAAATTTAATTAAAATGGTTCGATTTTGAAACTCCATCTTCTATATATAATGAAATTGGCCTCCGATACATATTCCATTGTGTTCGGAATAGGGATAAAACATTGGTAACGCTAGACGACATGCTTCGCTTGGAGTTCGAAAAATTTTCAGATGAATAGTGCGTGTAAATTTTCTATATAAGGACCGCCATAATCTAATTTTTCACTCAAAGCCCTAGCTCATAACCTTAGTCGCCGTTTTTATTTAATGGCAAGAATTTTCCAATCTTTCTCCTCCATTATCACCCAATCCATCTACCTTCAGGCTTCGAGTTCAACATGAAAAATGAAGAGCTTCTCGAGCTCTACACATCCAACAGTGGATTTATCTTCGTAGTGGCTCGGATTCGCCAAAATTGGGCTGCGTTGTATGGCATTTAAGGGGGATTTTCAGGCAATCAATGAAGCTAGGTGGGGTCGCACTTGGCACGGTGGCGAGGCGAGGCTAGGCGCACACATTGGTGTTGGTGGGTCGAGCTACGATGAAGTGGAGACAGCGCGGTGAGCGATCGAAGATGATAAAAAAAGAAACAGAAAAACGATGGGCTCGGGTTGCGTGAGGGAGGGAAAGGAGAAAGGAGGCTAAGTTTTTAAATTAAATTAATTAATAATTATACATTAATTATCTCGAATGCAATTAAATTCGTAACTTATCTGTACGAAGCCCAAATCGAATGAAACATGTCGTGATAGGTTTGTATTGACTAGCACTACATTTTACAGTTGGGTTGGATGGATTTGGAGCTAGCTAGAATTTTAGTTAAATTCAAACGCCTGCTTGTTTTTAGTTAAACTGGATCGCTATTACGACGAATGCAACCAAAATGAGTAAAACTCACTCTCTCTGGTCTTCTTATATTTTATATAAGTGGGAATATTTTTATTATTCCGTTTTGATGACTATTTGGATGTATATAATGTATACATACATACATACATACATACATACATACATACATACATATATATATATATATATATATATATATATATTTCAGTTGGTTGGATATATTTCTGCATATTTTAGCGGATGAGACCCTATATGTTCCTATGTATGAGCGGATGACACTTTGTACGCTCATCTTGCTTGAAGCAGACATTGTATATTTTTCTCATATGCTGTATTTGTTACAAGTTACAGGATAGAGCGATCCAACAGGATTCCTCACCACTGTTGATTTATTTTCTTGTATATGCCGATATATGATGTTTTGGATGTCATATTGACGTCTTTGATGTGATTTGACCTATTTTGTGCTATGGTAGCACGGGGCCTTATTTTTGATATTTTGAGAAACTGAAAATGATGATTTTGATTTGAAAAGGATTTTGAAGTGATTTTGGAAGTCCAATGATTTTCGGTTTATTTAAAAAGATGGAATTTGTTTTTAAAGAAATGAAGGTTATGATTTTTGATGTTGTAAAAATATGGTTTTATGAAATGCTTTGAAAATAGATTTTTGAATAGGTTTATATAAAAGATTTATAAAGGTGATATTTTTTATAAACAAAGAAGTGGATTTAAAAAGAGAATTTATATATGTTTTATAAAGGATTTGAAGTTGTTTTAAAAATGGATTTTATAAATGAGTTTGATTTATAAAAAAATGGCGTAGAAATAGATTTTGATGGTAAAATTAATTTTATAAAAGAATGGATTTATAAATAGAATTTGGTAAATAAAGGAGTTCTGCAGAATAGAAGTTTTATAAAAACGAAATAATATTTATAAAAATAGTTTTATAAATATGGAAGTGATTTATGTTGAAGTTTAAATATGTGTTTTTATTTAAAAAAATGTTTGAAAGTGATGTTTTGAAAAAGTTATTGGTTTTAAAAGGCAATCTAACTTTTGGAAGAAAATGTTTGAAAGTAATGGCTTTAAATAGATTTAATGGTTTTAAGAAATGATTAAAATATGACATTGCATTTTTGATATTGTTTGTTGACTTTTATAAACATACATCTGTTTGATGGCGGAGAATGCAACTTCTCTTAGCTTGACACCCTTCTCCGAGATGTATGAGCTCGGAGGTTGTATGTGTGTGAAAGTCAACAGTGATCGAAGGAATGGCAATGTGGCATTCAATGTGAAATGTGCTACATGAAAGGTAATCGTGACCTTATGCCTCATCACCCGAAAATGAAAGAAACAGGGTAGAACGGTAGGGCTATGTGGGTCACACCCATAAGGATATGGTCATCACCTTTCTAGATTACCTTATATGTTCGAGTGTTGTCTGCTGCGGCCACAGATAGGTCGGGAACGACCGGGGTGATATCATATTCGGTACTATCCAGGAAGAGGAGGCCGGTTCAATGTTGGTTTAGGCGTTCAATATCTGGACCCTAGGTACATTTTTCCAGAGATGTACTGTATGGAGGATAGTATCTTACCTTATCATTTATATGGAATCCACTCTCTAATATGTGCCTGCTATTTTGTTTGTGGAGCCTAGTATGCTATAATTTAGTAATGGTAACAATTTTGGCTATTTGAATTATTATTTTTATAGCAGACACTAGTATAATATAACGAGATTTGATATGAAATATTTTGGTTATCATAAGGCAAAAATTAGTCTATGTTTATGTGTAGCGTGTCTTATGAGATACCTTTTTTTCTCCATAAAAGAACATTTTGATAACTGTAAGGAAATTCAATTGAAATGTGTTTTCTCACGTTGCTTTACTAGACTGATCTGGGCATTCTTCCATTTCAATGCTCGGGTTTGACCGAGTATATTTACAGATTTAGATTTGGAGGAGCTTCAGCAGAAGAGATGGATGTCTTCGAGTCGTATTCCATGTATATGTTTATTTTCCGCTGCTTTATTGTTTGAATTATCAGCATTTGTGAGGATAGCAATTATAACAGTCCAGGTTGACGGTTTTTATTTGATTGTTGTACTCTTATTGAAGTATATATATTATATTACAGTTTCTGTTTTGTAAAGATCATTGATATGATATTATATGTTTTTCCGCTGCGATTGTGAGATTCTGTAATTGTTTTAATTTCTTCTGTTTTGTCTTTTGTTTCTTCTTTTCTTTCTCTTCTTCTCTTCTTCTTCTCTCTTCTCTCTTCTCTCTTCTTTTTTCTTTCCCATAAAGATCTGGTTTTCCATTTAGTTTGGACTGGACATGTGTGGTTTGTTGTCATTTTGTAATGGGCAGATTTCCAGGCCTTTACAGAACTGGTCGAACCTTGACCCACTACTTGTCGACCGCTAAGGGTCGACCGATGGTAGGGCGGTCGACCGGTGAACATAAGGTGGAGGCTAGGGTTTTATAGCAATGAACATTACAAATTTTATAATTTAAATTGACTTAAATTTGACGGTTCTGGTGCATTCCAACCACTACAAATAGGAGCCTAAACCCTTCACTTTTATTCAAAAAATAATTTTAAAACATAAGCGAAGTTCTTCCAGTTCACCTCTTCATATATTAAAAAACTCCATTAAGATTTTAGGCAAGAAATTATATATATATATATATATATATTGTTTATTGTTTATTTTCTCAAACCTCCTTTAAACTCTAATTTTCTGAATCTAACGTATATACAATGGCTTGCTGTATGTATCAAAAAGAAAAGATCTGAAAGGGTTTATTTAAGGCATGTCAAATCCAAAACAAGGCAAAGCTAAGGACCTCTATAAGTAGAAATCTTAGGTTTTCTATTTAGTAATTAGATAGCGTAGTTAGGATTTGGTACATGCCTTAGGGAGTTTTGGATTACGAAAATATCACATTAAAAATCCCTATAATTTCTCCAAACCGAAATGTCAATTTGGAGTTTGAAATCTTAGTTGTTTTATATTAAAATAATAGAGTTTATGTGGATATTCCAATTTATGTGTTTTACCTTCAATTCCGCTTCTTATTCTTTTCTCTTGATCTGATTAAGGGATTTGATTAAAAAATGATGTGTAAGGTACGAATTCCTATTCGTAGTTTACACTTCCAATTTCTACAAATTGAATAGAAATTTCCTTGTCTAATTTCATGTAAAAGAAGTTGAAGAGAGTATAAAATTACTTAAATTGTATGTTTCATTAGTTGATTTATTCCGTTGTTTTAATAAGAATTAAGTTAGATTTGGATTCTGTATACAAGTTTATTAATTTGATTTTATAATATTGGATTTATGGTATATATGTTATTATGGAAATGGGACTTATGTAATTTTGGAATATTTAACATTTAAACGTTAGTTTAGGGTGTAATCCTCGCATGCATAGAAATTAATAAATATGTGTGTGTGTGTGTAAAAACTAGCGTAAATAACAAACAATTATAATGTTTTAATGGCGTAGTTAATTCAGCTAATAATTATCATTTAAATCCTCGTTAGGAAGGTAATTAATTGGATAAGAAAAATAAAAATGATTTCTTAGAAGATCAAGGTAATGAATACGGTGAGATGTGTGATAATATATTTTGAGAGTGTTATGAAATATGACTAAGTTATAGGGATGCAAGATCGGTCCAAAGCACACAGATATCTACCCAGCTAATCTGGCAGTAGTGTGACTATAGGGCTGATGTGGGACATCAGCAATTATAAGTAACCACAGATGATGCGAGATTAGTCCCAATTTTATAGGCTAAATCTTCCTAAGTAATCTGGCAATTAGTTTCTAGGAACAGTCGGGCTAATATGAGATGTCTTTATGGGGTACGGGTTATAATACGAAGTAGTTGTTTGAGTGCTTTAAGGATTGAAGCTATTAAGTGGTTGTTTGAGGGCCCGTCTCTTTCCCTTATATAAAGTATTAAATGGTTGGGATTGGGTTTAGACACGGTTGAGGATATCTTGAAAAGGCCTGCTTCAGTGGAAGTAGTAAGTGTCAAAAGAGATTTCTCTGCAATATCAGCTAGATAGGTACCTGTATGGAGTCCGGTTTGTGAATAGTATTTAAATGATGGAGGCCTGCCTCAATTGAGGCCATTAATGGTCAGAGTCTTCTTAATTTCCATTAAAAGGTATTAAGTTGCTTGGTTAATATCCTTCACATGGGTTGACATTAATCACGATTTTTATGGGTTATTTGTTATGGAATTGGATAATACAAGGGACCTTCTTCGAGGATCGAAGGTATTAAGTGCTTGTTTGAGGGCCCTCCTCTTTCCCTTGTAAGAATTATTAGATGGTTTTGAATCTAGTTTAAATGCAAAATATGTATCCTTGTTTAAATTATACTGCCCGTGTAATGATATAAAAAGGCTCAAGATTTGTATTCACCCAAAATTGTTATTCCGACCCCCTACTTATTACAACATAGGTTAAGGAAGGAGAAGATGATCATTATGGAGATGATGATGAGGGGAGCTTGTGGTAGTAGCCTATTTATTTATTTATGCTATTTTTCTGATGTGCACATTTGGAGATGACAATGTATTCTTGAACATGATTTTGTAACGGTAATTATTGACATTATGTTATGTTTTTGTAGCATTTGAAATTTTAAATAAAATGGGTATTGCTAATGCTATTATATTTTATCCTTTCACTATGGGTTCTAAATGACTAGATAATTATCTTTGTATTGTTCTGTTTACCAACCAACAACCATATTTGGAATGAGTCTAAGTTTCGATGGGCCTTTTCTGGGTCAAGATTAAGACCTATTTCGAGGTAGACTGTACAAAAAAGAACTGACA
Organism: Allium cepa; assembly: GCA_030765085.1. Taxonomy (NCBI): domain Eukaryota; kingdom Viridiplantae; phylum Streptophyta; class Magnoliopsida; order Asparagales; family Amaryllidaceae; genus Allium; species Allium cepa. The sequence goes on from CM060929.1 coordinate 271,085,282, forward strand.
TCATAAATGAAAAAACAAGATGTTAGTAACACATAATAAGAAATTTCATCTAAGATTCAAGAAATTGAATAAAATGAAACTAGAAGAGCAAGTAAAAGAATGAGAATCTATAAGGATTTTGGACCTGATTTTTGACTTTTATTGCCGAGTAAGAATGTTAAACCTATAATGTAACACCCCGAACTTTAATGGGGCCGAATTTCGAATAAATCAAAACCCAATTCCATTAGGGCACAAATAGTTTGTTTTGGTAACCTGTAATAAACACAAGTATATCGAAGTATGATCAATATAAACTCATAGCGGAATTGAAAAATATAATATAACATACATATTGACTAAGGCTACTACCTCGGAATACAATTCCTCAGATATTCAATTGCGTTGTTAGCCCCGAGCATGAATAAGAAGACTTCACCATTTGTTGTTCACTTCTTGCTCCAAATGTCCATTCTTCTAAATTATCCTATGAGTTATAACGAGGAGGGGGTCAGAACAATGTTTTGGTGATTGGAGAATTTCATATCCACAACGACACACATTTTCTACCCCCGAATGTCAACACTAATGCATCTATGGTATTCACATGCTAACCACCCAAGTTCTGGTAAAACGAATTTAAAATAAAAAGGAAAAGAAAGAGAAATGAAAGAAGAGAACACAATATCAGAATCTCACAACGGAACATTAATATATAATATCAAAAGAATAGCATAAATGGTTATCCCAATATAGAAATTTCGGAGTTACAAAACGTAAGTACTATCATCATCCTAGACAGTTATAATTTCATATCCTTCCAAATGCTGATATGTACAATATAGTAATGCAAAGAAAATTATAGTACTATTGTTGGTGAAACATCTAGCTCGTCTTTTCAAGCTACAAAGTACATCAATGGAAACCTACATTTCTCAAGCTACTCGAAAGAGTAACCGACAATTTAGGGAAAATAAAAACCAAGCATCAGACCTAAGTCTAGTGCGAGAAACAAAAGAAATATGTAGCTGGCATATAATAGTACTTTTGAGACCGCATGGAATGCTATAATGGTTACACCCTCAAAAGAACCACCATATAATAATTGCATAAGGTGATATAATAGATAATGTTTAGGATGAAGAATATAAAAATATAACGTAGCCGGAAAGTTTACATTGGTTATATTCAACAACGTATTAGAGGGTACAATCAAAACCGATAAGGTATGCTCATATAATGTATTTTCCATGAAGATCCCTTCGGTCAAGTCAAAATCCGATCTCCTACACAAGGGTCAAAAACAACCTCCGAGCATAGTATATCTCTAGATAAAATATAACATAAGGTAAACATAATTGGCCTACTTCTGAATATGTGATCATAAATATCATCAACTCTAGCATGCAACATCGATGAGCATGCTATAGATCTAGAGCTGATAATAACCTGTCATGGGTTAGAAAAACACCAAGTTATTCTCTCACTACGTTTTTGATCATTTTCAATGTGGAGGTTACGTTTGGCATTTTTCGCATGAGTCTTCATTACTCGAATAGAACGCGAATCCCCAATTGGATTCCCAAGTCTCGAATGGAGAAATCACACATGGATTTTAGCATCTCGAACAAATCCACTTCTAAGAAATAGAACACGTATCTCTGTCTTAAAGTGGTTTTTGATAAGTAAAGTACTTATCAATCCCGGTCTCTTCAAGACTGAATCGACGAATTTAGTCATTTAATAATAGGGAGAACGTTCGCATATGGAAACTAAGTCTCGTCTACATACCATGTTTTCGATATTTTTGTCTCGCACTATTCCACGGTCAAGACTAAAGCCGGTAGGTTAGAGCTCGTTGCTCATATCCTTACTCGAACATCAGCCTTAACTCCCACTGATAGGCAAGGCTATTTCATCAACTTTTAGTCTTAACATGTTTCTAGCATTCTCGACTTCACTATTACTCGGTCAAGAGGGAAACTAGTAGGTTAGAGACCTATTGCTCATATCCCTACTCGACATTAATCTGAACTTTGACAAATAGATAAGCCTACTTCGTCATCTTTTAGCATTAAGTGAAGTTAATTACCTTTCAAATAAATAAGTAAACAACGAATTAACATGCTTTCAACATTCCAACGTAAGTATACCTCAGCCAAGAAGGAAGCTAGTAGGTTAGAGATTTATTTCTCATTTCCTTACTTGACATCAATTTTAACTCTCATAAGTAAAGAAGTCTAACTCATTGGCATTTAATGTTAAGCCTAGTCAGTTACCATTTTCAAATCTTATATATACTTTAAAAATACATGTAAATAGTTTTTTAAATATCTATGTAAAATATTATCTGAAAATAACTAATTTATAATTTAATGAAAAATGTGTTTTATATTATAAAATCTCTTTACTTTGAAAATACGTATGTAGTTATTAAAAATATATTTAAACTTCAAACCAACTTTAAAATACTTCAGAATTGCTGACCTTTTGGAGTTATAAAAGTGACATAATTTTATACCATTTATGTATATGTATATTGTATATAAATGTAAATATATATATATATATATATATATATATATATATATGTATGTATATGTATATGTATTTTAAATAATACTATGGACAATAAAGACACATATGTATCTATACATTATCAAATTTGTTGCACTTACATAATTTACAGTAAAGTACATATGGACAATAGTTAAATTTTATGCCATGATTAAATTTCAAATTAATATCATTCAATGACACAATTAGTTTAATTAGAAAGAGAGAGAAAATGGAAGGTTTCTCTGTTCATATAATGTTATTATACTCTTAATTAATTACCCTTTTTTAGGGAAAGAAATGAAATTGTTTCCTTCCCTAAATTAACTCTTATAAACAATTGTTGAATGTATTTGATGCACTGTACATTTAAACTATATTAATTTTAAACTTCCTTTTAACCAACTTTAAATAAAATAAGACTTTATTTAATGTTTAATTAGATTGGATTTAATAAACATTTAGACTTCATAGGCTCATTAAAGATCCAAAATGGTAGAATTTTTGAAATTCACTCATTTCTTTCGCTGTGGGCTGGCCCAGTTCCAACAATGGTATCAGAACCCAATAGCCTATGCAGTCTAAATTAGTCATGTTAGGGCTAACTAATTAGTCTTACACACTTAGTATGGTGTCTAGAATGGGGATGTCTAGGATTGGAATTGGGTAATCAAGTACTCTGTCCTAACCGGTTACCTGCCTAGACTGAAAGGTGATGTGAGCCCAAAGTTTGCCCCTAATAGAAAAGGCCCAATTTGAATTAGGCTTTGGGCTAATTTTAAAAATATTTTTGAAAATTAAGACATGATTTTAAATTTAAAAGTTAAATTTAAATAAAAACATGTTTGTTATAAAATTTTATAATATAACATAAATTTTCAAAATGAATGAAAATGTAATGAAAAGTTCAAAATGTTTGAAATTATGTAAATAATAATTTTGAAATTTAAAATGATGTTAAATAATGTTATAAAATGTTAAATTATGTAAGAACACATGCTAAATAATGTTATAATTATCTACAATGATAAATTTGTGCATTTAACATGATTGATAAAATGTTTATCAATTAACACATACAAATGAACCGAACTGAAAGTTGACAAATGGAAATATAATACCCACTATTAAAGTCCTATTGCATGTTAACGTTTCAAAACCCATGCAAGTGCTTGATTTTACAACTACTGAATAAATTCGTGGTTCGGTCACTTACTCATTTATTGGGTCAAGACCATGTATTGCATTCTATGAGTTTTGACTCTAAAAGTGATATAAGACTATAGATATTTGATCCATATACAATTGCATATAAATGTCATATGGTGAATGGTCAAAGTTTGTAATATACAATATTTCGATGAAATTAGTTCATTCAAAAAACCAAATAAACCTTAGTGCTAAATCGAGTATTCAATCTGATTGATTACAAAAGGGATCATATTGTGTTAATGTAACACAAGACCAAGAACTACAAGATAGATCTAAGAACTCGATCGTTGAAATGATATTTTTTAATCGGTTTATGTAAAATGCAACATATTTGATGTCCTTAAATGTTAAGGATAATCGAATACGCTTTTGTACAGAGTTTTTTATGATATTGTTGTAAGGTTTTCTTTTAAATAGTTTGACCATTTGAAAGGAAAACAAATGTATAAGAATAGATGTAATTTAAGATGCAGTTGGGATGAAGAGAATAAATAGTCACTTCTGCTTTATAGAGAAACATTAGAAATGCAAACTATAATAACGATTGATATTTAATATTAGAAGAAGAAAATTGATTCTATTCCTAAATATATTTTCATATAGAAAATTGTTTTCAATGAGATTTATTTCTTTGAGCTCAAGATATATGATCAACAAACTCTCCACTGTAAATAGTTACAGTGTATGAAATAGAAAAAGTATTAAGTGAATGATGGACCTTCGAATTTTGTAAACTATTATAGTAATGGTGGAAATAGTGAGAGCATGCCATATAGCACTTATTAATTGCACAATAGTACGAAAATTGTTTTCATAAAACTTACCACACATTATTTTGAAATAATGATTGTTTTTCGGTATCAATTGAAAAAATAGACATAGCTATATTTCAATATGAATGTTCTTTGTGAAATAAAACTATAATATGGTAATTTTTAATAACAAAAGTGATGCATTGGAAAACACAAAAGTATCTAATAATATTTACAGATTTTGGAATTATAGACTAAGTCGTTGTTTTGAGTAATAATTCTATCATATGACACTTGTTAATTATATCTCAAACAATAAAGGGCTATGCACCCATTTATTGGAAGTATCATAAGAGTTGATGAACTCTTTGGATTGATACATGTGATGTATGTAGTCGTAATTCTATAAATACCAAAACGGTTCCACGTACTTCGCTATATTCACCGATGAGTTATCGTCGTCATGGACATGTAACAGAAGTAAATAAAATAACATGCGATAGAAATAAATTGATTTGATCGAAAGAGTGAGTATATTGAAAATGTTCCAAACATACATAAATTGAATAAAGATTTAATGTCAAAATTACTCCTTCATGTGATACATAATGATGCACCGATATGGAGTATTCGAACTTTGTTGTGATATTGAATTAGTTTCTTTCTATAAGGTAATGTACTTAAGGGTAGTACACAACATTAATGTTATTTCATCAAAATAATAGTTTACAAAATTTAACAAGATAAGGGTTTATAAGAAACTCCAACATATCTTAGGCCAACGAGTTGGCAGGTTGTGCAAGTCGAAAAATTGCACGTAATAATTTTTCATGAGGGATCTTGTATGAATCACCCCAAAATGATTTTGAAAAGACTGTCATTGGATGACATATTTATGTTTCGAACATAATTTTGTTAAACTAAAACCAAATCAGTTTTATAAATAAAGAAATTCATAAAACGTTTATAAATACCTATTCGATTGCACCGAGAAACAATTGTTGTTTCAAGATATACCAATTTCATTGTGAAGAAATTTCTTTGAGGAATTATTGGTAGTAAAATGGAATGGGATATGATCAATTGATAGAACTAATTATATGAGATGAAATGAAGTTAATTAACCTAAATGAACACATAGCCTTAAAGTGTCTAATAAGTATTCTTGCACATCTAAGAGAAATTATGAGTTCTTATTAATGTCGAAAATAAATATTCCTAGATTATTTAATTGAAACATTGAGAGTGTTGACTCTATAAGGTGTGATGCGCAAATCCAAAAGAATTCCATGTACACTATCAAAATATAGATTTCGGTGGTCGTAATTGAAGGGATATGATCCACTGACCACGATTGCTTCTTTATAAGTAAGACTAATGCAGTCGTAATTAAATATTCATGTTTATAAGAATAATATCATAAATTTCAATTGTTGAAATTAGCGTGAAAGATTTTATATTCAACACGTTCAAGTCAATTCAGATTTACTCATAAAATTATCGCTTGATAAGTCCTGGTATTTTAGTACATATGTATTGAAAAAGAAAATTCTAAATAACGATTTAGAATAAGCTATTTACACATATTAACCAAAAATATCTCAAAGTCAGTGGGAATGATATTGAGTTTGTGAGTCTTTGGATATGATCTAAGATATGATACGAAAGTATTATTTTATAAGCTTCAAGATTTAATAAGTATTTTGATAGAAATATCAAATAGTTTGATTTTCAATAAAAGTGCAGAGGAAGCGTGTGTTCATAAGAAAGAACGTTTAATGGTATATTGATATTTCTAAACTATAAGTAAACAACATGTTGTTGATTTTAATGATGTAATTGTGTAAAAATAAGCCTTAGTTGTTTTAATTTGATAAATAAGGTAGTGGTCATCACACCACATATATAAACAACAAAAGTTTACAACACAACACAATACTACAACATAACAAAAAAATAACAAACATTTGCAACATCACAGGACCTAAAACTATTACAAACACAACATAGACATAAGAACAATCTTACAACACAGACAAAAACAACACGAAAACAACTGAACACAAACATCACAACAAAATACTGGCCCATCCATACAACATAAATACATATAACAAACAGAATTACAACATTAACGACCTAAACAAAACAAAAAACTATATGTCATAACCAATTGAGCTGCCCCTGTCAGTTTTCCATCAAAAAATGCCATGTCCAAATATAAACAGCCATAATGACAGCTCAAAAAAAACTATGCAACAAAAACTAAGCAACTAAACTTCACAGTAGCAGAGAAAAATATGCACGGCTATCATCCCCTACGTTCTTTGACCCGAGCTTCCACAGAGCCTATAACATCAACCATATCAAGATTTTCAATACCTGCCCATAAGCACACAAACTTAAGAATAGAAAAAATAACAGAATTAGATGATTTGTACTAATTAAGGAAACATCTTCTTTTTCTCTCATTCTAAATGACCCAGCAGAAAGCTAGACAAGTATTTCAAATAAATTTCTACTCCTTATATCCTCCAGAAGAAATCTTATAAGGTTCAAATATTCATATTGATCTTCAACAAGCAGCCCCCACTAGATATTTATATTTTACTTCACCAAACATTTTGTCCAAACATTAAAGCTGAAGTCACACTCTACAAGAAGATGTTTGTAATCATCTTCTTCCATATTGCATAAGTAGCATTTGTCAGATAAGCACATATTCTTCTTCATCAACATAGGAATAATATTAAGTTTATTATGCATTAATACCCACATGTGTAACTTCACATTTGGAGGCACCTTGATAGCCCACATTTCTATGAAACAAGTCAACTTTCTACTCGAAAAGTTCAAGAGATTATAACAAGAATTGACAGTAAATCTTTTCTTATCTCTAGCCCATAAAAAGTTATCATTGTCATTACCATTGATCACCACATCTTCTAGCACTTCCATAAGTTTGATAAATTTGAATAATGTTCTACCTTCCGAAAATCTCGAAAAATATAAATTCCACTTAAAATCAGTAACCATGCCTCTAAATACATCATGAACAGTTTTAAATTTTTCTAGAGGCAACATATATAGATCTACAAATTCAGTGGCAAGAGGTATAGGTAGAATTCAACTGTCATGCCAAAATAATGTATTCCTACCACTTCTCAAAACACATTTTAGACATAATTTGAACAGAGGTGTTAACATCCAAATGTTCCCCCAAAAGATTGAGCAATATTTAACATCTATATTCCAACGAAAATAATCGTTAAAATATAATTTTAGGCCCCATTTTCCCCACATGACATTTTTATTATTGATCAAATACCAAATCCATCTACTTAGTAATGCATTATTCATTTCAGCAATATTCAACACACCCAAACCCCCTTGTTCAATTGTTTGCGCCAAAATTGGTCACAAACCTCGAATACCGTGAAAGCACCAATGTATGAATATAGATCAGTAATATTCTAACACAAATCTCAAATCCAGACAAAGTAGAGAACAACAATTGAGAAATAACAGACAGAAACACGAGATTTATAGTGGTTCGGCTATCTCCGGTCTACATCCACTCCGAAAGTTAATCTTTTATTGACTTTCTTCGTTGATTATAGTTGATTACAGTGGATTACAATGCAGAAATTTGAGTACAATGGTAGCTAAATGGTGTAAAAGTGTTTTTGGCATAGTCTGGACATCGGATAGCCAAAGATCCTTTTCCTGTAGGGTCTGGGGCCCTATTTATAGGCGTAGGAGGCTGATATCTTGCTCAAACTTCCAAAGACCCCTTTTGGCATGTGAGTGGGCCTACTCGATCGACCCATGAAGTTTCGACTCGATCCGTGATCGATACGAACGTAATTCGTATCGATTAACATTTTGTCCAACGAAGTCCAAACTTGGCATGCACCTTCTTTGGCTTGTACATAAGCTCCTGTGAAAATTTCATAACATTTGGACCTGTGGTTTATGAGATATGATCGATACAAATTTAAGTTTTTGGTTTGCCGTTTTTGTTTGACTCGATACAATCGTATCGCTTTCCTCGACTCGATCTCGAGCACATGCATGTAGAATGACGTGGCACAAAATTCCTAGGTCGGTCCATTTTTTATGTCGAGTTGACCGTGCTATTCGTACCTAATCTCAACGCTTCGTTCGTATCGACAATCGAAGGTGCTTCTTGCATCGATTAAGGAATATTATCTGTATCGATCATTCGTGGCAATTTCGTATCGATCGTATTCTGTTCATTTCGTATCGATCGTTCGTGGCAATTTCGTATCGATCGTGTTCTGTTCATTTCGTATCGATCGTTCATGGTAAATGTTTTGCGTGCTTTGTATCGATCGGTGGTTGATCGATGCGAAACTCTAACCGATACGAAATGCTTAGAGTCTGATCGATATGAAATGCATACCACAATCGATGACACGATGCGTGAGTGACCGTTGTGAATTGATCGGTACGACGCGGCCACTACTGGATGGATACGAATAAGGCTTCGCTGGAGCGATACGAACATGATGGGTATGGATTGCATGACCAAGGATTGATTCGAACATGATCGATTCGAACACGATCGATTCCAACATGATCAATTTGAAGTTATACGTTCCTGATGGATACGAACAACGCGCCTTCCTTAACTCGCATCGATCATATCTCAATCATACGAACCCCGATTGACTTAGAATTTGAAATGTAGCCTCTCCTACCCTTGTTCATCATTCCTAATTGATTCTCGTCTTAATCTGATCTTGGCCAAATTTTAACGACATCGATTGCAACCTCGTTTCCAATCGATCTCCAATCCTGATATCCGTTCTTTCTTGCCCATTTTTTGAAATTCCAACCTTGACCAAAGGGTGGGATAACATTTGCCCCCAAAAACATACCTTGTGATAAGAAGGAGTGTTTTGAATAGTTTCGAATTTGGTGTCCAAAGTCCATAGCCATATCATCCAACCGCATCGTTCTTGACTGCTCAGAGTCGATGTCTGATTCCAAATCCAGTAACCAAAGCCTCGGCCAATTCCATATCCATCCGAGCCCGATAACCGGGTCCAAATCCATCCTTTTCTAGTAACTAATAACCAAATCCAAGACCTCTCCGGGTCGATAACCGAATCTGTAAACTCTCCGGGTTCTTGCAAGGCTCAATCCACACCTGACGACCGTGGTTCACTGTCCCTGAACGTTGAATAATGTCATGGCTTAAGTCCTAAACCGAATCCTGGTCACTCCAGACCCTTGTCCAGTATAGTCCATACCCGACGACCTGAAATAGCAACCGCTAACGTAGGACCTAAGTCCTAGGCTGAATCTTGGTCTCTACGAACCCTGATTGAGTATAGTCCATACTCAACGACCTGAATAAGCTAGTTCGTCGTGTTCGGATGAAGAGACCTACCCCTGGCCAGGTATAATACGTACCCAGCGACCATTCACCAAAAACCCAGATTAAAATCTAATCAAAATCCAATCCAAAATCCAAATCAAATTGGAAACCAAGAATCCACATCTGAAATCAAAACCAACATCCAAACACGAAAGTCGTCATCCAAACAAAAATCCAAACCAGAAAACAAATAAAATCAGGAGTTCAAACCAAACTCCAAAACCAAACCAGAAAAACGAGAGTCCAATCCAAAAACAAAAACAGATTTCATAAACCATAGCATCGTGGTTTATCATCATTCAGAGCATGCCTAGGGGCTATCTCCGTCCCCATACATAGGTAAACGACTTGGTCGTTTGCCGGTAGTTTTCTACTTATTTCATATTATCTCTGTCAATTGATAACCAATCAACCATCATTCCTGAGCTTTGCATCATCATTGTTTGAGGTAGACGGTGGTTGCTCCTGCTCCACCGCTGCATTCTGAACCCCGATATATTGTCGCAACTGTCCATTCCTTACATGCCCCTCAATTATATCCATCAAATGCCTGCAACTGTTAGTATCGTGTCCGTCCAAATCATGGAAGAGACAATGCCTTCCTGATGCCCTTTCACGTTCTGAGGGTTCTCTCCTTGCAGGCCTTCGGTAGGGAAGGCGATTCTGAGTTTCCATGAATATTATTCTAACGTCTCATTCAATCCCGTGTAGGTGGAGAATTTTGGCTCCCTCCACCGCTTCTTAGCTTTTTCTGGTTCATCATCCAACTTCCTTTTTCCTTTATCTTTATTTTTATCCGAGCTTCCGCTGGATGGCACTCCGTCATCAGCCGATTTCACCTCCTTTAGCTTCAAATATGTACATGCATCTTCCTGTCGAAGGAATCTCTCAGCTTCATGAAAGAATTCCCCAAGATCCAGTGGAGGATCCCGTATTAGAGACACTTTGAAATCCGAATTCTCTCTGACTCCCGATACTGCCGCCAATAAAACCATCGACGGATCCGGCCGATCCACCGATGCAACCGCTGCATTGAATCGGGTTAAGAAAGCTCTAAGCGATTCGTCTGTCCTTTGCTTTGCTGATGTTAACGTCATTTCGGTCTTTTGATATGAACCCGAAACTACTTTAGAAACCTGTCTACCAATTATGTCCATGTCCTAATAGATCCTTCTTCCAACCGTCTAAACCACATAGCGGCTATGTCCGTCAAGTACAGAGGAAAACACCAGGCCATAACTTCCTCCGATGCCCCTAGAACTTCCATGTGTCTTGAATATCTCATCAAGTGATCAGTTAGATCAGTCTTGCCGTTGTATACCTCTACCATGAGTAGCTTGAACTCTGGTGGGTTCTGAACCATTCTGATCTCACGAGTAAACAGACTCATGTTTACTCCTTCCAGAACTCTGTTGGTCAATCCTCCGCGCATAGTTCGTCTGATAATCTTGGCCAATCCAGCGTTGTCCATCAGGGGTTTCCCCCCGAGTCCTCGAGGGAATTTCGGCACGTACTCTTCATTGCGCGCTCCTACATTCCTGCCAGCATCTTGTTGTGTGGTATCAATTGGAATCCCTCTATGAATCGGTCCATTGTTACCAGGTGATGTACCCTCAGGCATGGATCCATTCAGATTAATAGGTGTAGGTTGATTAGGGATTGTGCCTTGTTGAGCTATTCCATTTGATTGCCTATTTGGTCCTTCTATTCCACCTTCGTGGATCTGAACTCCTAAAGCTCCAGTTGTTCCTGTTTGTCCAAACTGTCTGAGGAACTTCTCCATCATTTCCTCCTGCCTTTTGAGAAGCTCTTCATGCATAGCTCCCATCATCATCTCCATTTCTTCTCTGGTGATGAAAGCCAAAGTCTGATTAGCCCCTGATGAAGCCTCCTGGCTCCCTTCATGTTGACTTCTCTCAGTTCTTTGTCTTCTACTTGATTGCCTTGTCATATCTCTTTAGATCTGAACCCTAAGCCTTCAACTTTAAATTCCAAATCTAGTATAGCGGGTGCTAGTTGCTTTCAGTGAAAGCACAAAGTGTTTGCGTCAAAATTGGTCACAAACCCCGAATATCGTGAAAGCATCAATGTATGAATATAGATCAGCAATATTCTAACACAAATCTCAAATCCAGACAAAGTAGATAGTGGTTTGGCTATCTCCGACCTACGTCTACTCCGAAAGTTAATCTTTTATTGACTTTCTTCATTGATTATAGTTGATTACAGTGGATTACAATGCAAAAATTTGAGTACAACAGTAGCTAAATGGTGCAAAAGTGTTTTCGGCAGAGTTTGGACGTCGAATAACCAAAGATCCTTTTCATATAGGCTCTGGGGCCCTATTTATAGGTGTAGAAGGCTGATATCTTGTTCAAACTTCGGAAGACCCCTTTTGGCATGTGCGTGGGCCCACGCGATCGATCCCATGAAGTTTCAATTCGATCCGTGATCGATACGAACGTAATTCGTATCGATCAAGATTTTGTCCAACGGAGTCGAAACTTGGCATGCACCTTCTTTGGCTTGTACGCAAGCTCATATGGAAATTTCATAGCATTTGGACCTGTGGTTTATGAGATATGATCGATTAAAATTTGATTTTTCAGTTTGTTGTTTTTGTTCGACTCGATACATTCGTATCGCTTTCTTCGACTCGATCTCGAGCACGTGCGTGCAGGATAACGTGGCACGAAATTCCTGGGTCGATCCATTTTTTGGGTCGAGTTGACCGCGTTATTCATACCTAATCTCGACGCTTCGTTCATATCGACAATCGAAGGTGCATCTCGCATCGATTAAGGAATATTGTCAGTATCGATCATTCGTTGCATTTTCGTATCGATCGTGTTCTGTTTATTTCGTATCGATCGTTCATGGCAATTTTGTATCGATTGTGTTATGTTCATTTCGTGTCGATCGTCCATGGTAAATGTTTTGTGTGCACTTTGTGTCGATCGGTGGTTGATCGATGCGAAACTCCGACCGATACGAAATATTTAGTGTCTGATCGATACGAAATGCATACCACAGTCGATGACATGATATGTGAGCGACCGTTGTGAATTGATCGATACGACGCGGCCACTATCGGATGGATACGAACAAGGCTTCGTTGGAGCGATACGAACATGATGGGTATGAATAGCATGACCAAGGATCGATTCGAACACGATCGATTCGAACACGATCGATTCGAACATGATCGATTCGAAGTTATACATTCCTAATGGATATGAACAACGCACCTTCCTTAACTTGCATCGATCATATCTCAATCATACGAACCCCGGTTGACTTGGAATTTGAAACGTAGCCTCTCCTAGCCCTGTTCATCATTCCTAATCGATTCTGTCTTAATCGGAGCTCGGCCAAATTTAACGACATCGATCATAGCTTCATTTCCAATCGATCTCCAATCCTGATATCCATTCTTTCTTACCAATTTATTGATATTCCAACCTTGACCAAAGAATGGGATAACATCAATCAATTTACACACTTGGTCCAAGAAACCAAACATTTCAGTGAGCTGCCATTTTTACCACCATGCCAAAAGAAATTTCTTCTAATACTATTAATTCGATTTAAAACACAATTAGGGCACCAATGGAAAGAACTCCAATATAGTGGAAGAGCTGATAGAACCAAATTGATTAGGACTAATCTACCAGCTATAGAAAAAAAGCAATTTTCCATCTAGCAAGTTTGATATCAAATTTCTCAACTAAACGCTGCCAATCCTGCTTGTGCAATTTACCTGGCCTAATTGTAATACCCAAATATGATAGGGGAAAACTACCCACTTTATAATTCAACATATTATCTATCTTAATATCTCACCAATGCTACTACTCAAAGTAAAAGTCAAACTTTCATGGAAGTCAATCTTCAGCCCCGATAGCTTTTCAAAAGGGCATAAGAGAATTTTAAGAGTTGCAATGCATTTACAATACAGAGAATGAAACAGAATTGTATCATCAGCATAATGAAGTGAAATAAAGCCTCCTGAAATAATGTCAGCCCTAAAACTCTTAATCACATCATTAACAGCAGCCACTCTCAAGATTTGTGTAAATACATTGGCTGTAATATCAAATAGAAGAGGAGAAAGTGGATCTCCTTGCCTTATACCTCTTTTAGAAACAATAAATTTTCCTGGTATACCATTAACATAAATACAAGAGCAACTTGACCATAACAAATCCCTAATCCAACAAACCCACTTTCTGTTGAAACCTCTAGCCGCTAAAGTATCCAACAAAAAATCCAATCAACAGTATCAAAAGCTTTAGCAAAATCAGCTTTAAAACAACACAAGGTGCCTTGTTCTTATCAGAATAGGAAATAACTTCTTGCACCATAGCTACCCCATTAAGAATAAATCTTCATTGTATAAATGCAGTTTGAGATTCATAAATTAATAAGTCCATTTTAGTCTTGAGCCTATTAGCTAAAAATTTCGTAATAAGCTTATAGGTGCTGTTCAAAAGACTGATTGGTCTATAATCTGCTAAACCCAAAACACCTTCTTTCTTAGGCAAGAGAGCACTATTAGTATAGTTTAGTTTCCTCAAATTCAATTTTACCTTCGTAAAATTCATAAAAAAATTTCCTAACATCAACTTTAATCCTGCTCCAATACTTTTTAGAAAAGAAATTTGGAAAGCCATCTAGACCTGATGCCTTAATTTTAGGCATATCACTAAGAGTACCCTCCACTTCTTCAACTAAAGAAGAACTATCCAAATCAGATAAATCTAACAAATTAGGATATAACACCTCCCAAACAACACTAATTTAGTTAGGTTTCATTTCCACTTATTCCCCTTTTTAGAATTTTTTTTAAAAAAAAGTAACTTCACAAGCATATATCATCAGTGATAAATTAAATAAAGTATATACAGCAGGATATGGTGTTATATATCATACGTGAACAATTGCAGATAATGGCATATCATATTTAACAATTAAATAACTAACAATTCAAATTTAACAGCATATTTCAATTTCCATTTCAAGTGAAATCAAATTTACTAAATATAAGAATGTCAATCGTGAATGATTGCTCACCTTTCGAGACTAGGGAGATTTGACAATGAAATGGGTTACAAATCCAAGCACGAATTTCCAAAGCAAAGCACAATGAATATGAAGTCTACGGATAATGTAAAGCTAGGTTGGAATTCGATAATCGATGGTGAGAGTGTCTAGTTCCCTTTAATTCTTTTTGAGTTATTACCATCTAGAATTTGGATAGAAATCATGTAATATTTTGCTTAAGGTTATTCAACTACTGAGTAGATCCTTCATTTGCCTCTCGCATGTATAGGCTCCTTGTGGCTTCGCTCATTACACAATATGTGGTCTGCCATGGATCACATCAATATGATTAATTAGTTATAAAAGATCTATAGGAACTCATTTTATGAGATAATAGCATTGGAAATAGTAATTGGTGCTAGCTTGCGAGCAGTAGAAAGTGCACTAAATTTAGAAAACCTCGAATAATCTCCAATATCAACATTGCAACTCCAAATCCAAAATGGTATCATGTAGCAGAAGAAAGAGAAAGAAAATTATAGGTAAAAAAGTGGCAAAACAATTGCAACTTCCATAAATATCACTCAAAAAACTCAAAAATGGCTACCACTTCAGTTGTGAATACAGGAAGTGGATTGACCTAAAAAATATGATCATCAATTGGAATGTGAGGAGTTTGAACAACCTAAAGAAAAATTTAGCTTTAAAGAGAACGATTGAAAAAAAATCCATAAGTGGTTGCTTTCTAGGAAACAAAATCAAAGAAGTTAACATGTCAAAACATCAAAGAATATTTGACAACAAACGGAAATGGTATGATTATTTAACTTGAAACAAGATCAAATAAGTTAACATGCTAAAACATCAAAGAATATTCGACAACAAATGAAAATGGTATGATTATTTAACTCATTGTAATAAATGTAGAATTTATATATTAGTTAACACAAATTTTTAGCCTAGTTACTAAATTTTTAGAGTGCACAATACACACAACACAAACACTTATCAATAAGGTGGAGCTTAATTCATAACAACTTTCATATATGCACATGATCTTAATTATAACAGAAAAGAAATATGGGAAATTTTGAAAAAGAAGCAAGCACTATGATATGACATGTTGTCTGATTGGGAATTTTAATTGAATAAGAAAAATTAATGAGAACTAAGGAAGAAATTTTTTAAATCTAGCAAACATATTAGAACCTAATTCTATAATTAAAATTTACATTTGACAACACTAAGAAACTTCATTTAACCTTGAATTGTTTTTTCCTAAAAATTAATTAATTAATTGGAACGTTATCATAATATGTAGAAATTTTCACAAGGCGTTACAATTTTATTTAGGCAGCATTTTCTTCCTCATCTCACTACTTCAGAATATGTTACCCTTAAACAAAATAACCCTAAATCCTTTTCCTATCCGATTTCAAACTTAAATCCTCCAAATAGTCATCATAGTGAAGTATAAAACTTTCCACCTCTTTCCCAATCGTTTCTTCTCGCATTAGCACTTACCATCTTCTTTTACGACACATCACTAAATAGTCGCTTCCATTGTAAATCGGTTACTAATTTTGGATGCGAACTCATCAATCTGTTTCGTTCCCTAAGGCTTCAACCCTTGCTTGAAATTGGACATTACTATTACAGAAAGGGTAAGTAAATTGTATATGTTTTTTTTTTCACTCCAATATTCAAGTAGTTTGATAGTATGTGGTTTAGTTGCTTGGTCTTTTTTTATAATATTTTTTTATTTTTATAATGATGAATGGATTTATTTCTCAATCTTATCATTATTAACTTGAACATACTAATTGGTCAAATTTACTTAATCATTTAATCATATTTTTTTCTTTCCTTCCATATGGTTAGATTTTATTTCTAATAATTCATCTTGACACTAAGCAGGGGCGGAGCCCCCTTGTAAATGGGATAGGCACGTGCCTATCCTAGTCTTGGAAAAAAAACTAAAGAAAAAAAAAGCACAATAGCTTCTTTATGTAAAGAAAATAAAAGAATGAGTCCGGTCTTTTTTGGGTTTCCGGTCTTCTGAGACGTCCGTATTTTTTTTCCTTCTCCATCGGACAACATATCCTTCATCAAACAATCTAGTGTGGTACCCTTTTCCTTTTGGAAACTTCAATTGAGTTATCTCTCGAGGAATTCAAAATTCAGAAAATTTGTAAAATGCGTAATTATTTCGGTTTTTTTTGTGTTTTTTATGATGCGCATGTTTTGAAAAATCAATTATTGATCATCCTTGCAATAAACTCGAAGTCTATTAAATGCTCAAGGTTATTTATCTAAATTTAGTCATACAAGTTTCTTGTGTAAATTTTGTTAAATATCGATGTCATTAAAGAAAATCACAACGGAGGTTGTCGCAGTCGAAACCTATTTTACTTTATGCCCACGCCAACGTTACATCCTGCCTACGCCACTGACACTAAGTACTATTTTTTTAACATTCCTATTCAGATGCTTTTGCTATCATATTATGCTATTGTTTACACCCATATAAGCATGTGTAGTTTGATTTATAATTTCAGACGAAAATGCATGAGTTGTGCATATGTGGAAACCGAACCACATAGACACAACTCATGTATTTACATATGAACAACCTTTCCAGTAAATCCATATATCTATATGTTTGCAAATTTTAGATTATCGTTAAAGTAGATCTATGTATCTGCAAATTTCAAACTCTACAGCTTACTTATGAGAGCAAAGTTTATTTAATGATGGAATTACTTTGCTCATGATGTGTAAAGTATATGAATCTCTCTATTTCAAATAATTTATGTTATAACGTAAAAGTATGCACATCAATAAATTTTATTTTTTAGTAATAAATAATCTTCTCATATTCAGTCCCATGTGTTTAATACTCGTGGGTTTCTTGGAAATTCTACCTATTTCATTAAGGGTCCGTAAGGTTGTGTTGCTCGTGATGTTCCCTATGTAGAATAATGCATTTATAGGTCCGTAAATTTTTGTGTCTTCTTTCTAGACATAATAATATTATTCTCAGTTTTTACAATAAATTTTACTTTAAATATTGAACTAAACCTAATAATTGTATGCATCATATATGGAGGTAGCTAGTTTCACTGGCCCTAGTATCAAAAGTCAAATGAAGATATTGTTGGAATGGATGAGAGGTAAAATATTGTTAAAACTTGTGCATGCACAATGGTTATTGTTATGCTAGAAGATTTCTCCTACTCAATTTTCATTGATTATTATGTATAGTGGATTACCATTGCTTTATTAAGATGGTAGTCGTTCATATAATAAGATTGATATAATGCAACTAATCAATACGTAAACTCCTTACTGTATAACTATAATGCTACTAGTATTTTATCTACTTTACCATGTATACCACAATATTCTTGACTATCATTTTTGGCTTTCTAATGAAGAGATTCTATTTAAAATTGCTGAAATTCAGATAAGATAAGGGTTCATATATTTTTTAGATGACATATATATCTCATTCGTTTAAGTAAATCCTCTTTGAATTATCAGGTTCAAAAATTGTAGGTACTTTTAAACCTACCTGATATAAATAATAGACTAACTCACTCTCTTGCACTACGTATACAGGAATGGATGATGTCGAAAGAGGTCCTCTTTGCCTAGTACATATGTCATTCATTTCGTTTCAAAACTTCGGTATCATCAATATTAATGAAGTGTTTGCATGTCTACGCATGAATTTAATATCATGAGTTTAAACAATACATATAACAACATTATTGAATCATTGAAAAAGAAATATATACTGAATTTATTTTTGGCCCCCACAACCTAAAGCAACACTAGATCTGCCCCCATCGATGACTTCTAACGGCTTCACCCATATAATATCCAAAAGAGTGGTAAGGAACGCCAGAGCTAATCATCATGGTGTGGAAGCGTCGATCAGTTCAAGATCCCAGCCAAAATTCAATAGATTTGAACCAAGACCAAGAACAACATTGAATTTGAAGTTTGAACAGCCTACATTTTCCTTCTCTCAACTGATGTGATCCTCCTTAACTGTCTCCATATAACACATAAACTAGGAGCTCTCGTCAAACAGCAAACAAGAATGGTGCTAACTTAATTATTTGGACATAGGAAGGGGTGTCACTGATAAGCAGATCCTAGTTTCTACTCACTTGAATTTTTTTGGCTCCAACGGATTTTAGCCAACGTCGGTGTGCAAAAATGACTAGTGCTGCAATTGACTCAGGTACAAAATATTAGGAGAAGTTGATAGTTATTTATATGGTAGGCTCACGACCATATTTCCATGTTTTCAAATTGTACATAGAATGGGTTTGGAGGCCATTGGGAGAAGTTCATATTTATACAAAGGATAAGAGCTTTTATGTAATAAAATTTGAAAATAAGGAAGATTGCGATGAAGCTCTTGAGGTAGGTCCCTATTTTTATAATAGAAGACTCGTAATGATGAAAAGATGGGTTCAAGAGCCTAACCTAACCTAATTATTTTTGCAGATAATCCCATATTAGGGAGACGTAGGCTTAAGGTTAGAGTTTTGGTCGGAGAAAGGTATTAAGGGAATCGCTTTAGTCTTAGGCAACCTTATAAAGATGGACCATCTTACAAATGGTATGATAATAATTCCTTTTGCTAGAGTTATAACTGAGATCAATAACAATTAATTACCCCCAAGGAAGTTGTTATTGTAAACGAAAGTAACGAGATGTCCATGAAACTAGTTGAGTATGAATGGAGACCAAATGGTTGCCAAAATTGCAATTATTTTGGACATCCAATTAAATATTATGCGTTCGAAAAGGTATGGAAGCCCAAAGTGAAAAGGAGTGCAGATTAAGAATCTTAAGGCTAATTTAAAAGTAGATGGGAGTTGAATAGTGTTTAATGGATTCTAAGACTTATATGGACTAAATTAAAATTATGACACAAACAAATGAAGAAGTTAATCACAGAATCATCACAGAATCAAACACAGAGCAGAAAGTAAATAAAAAGCAGTAAAGGAAAGAATACACCGGATTTTATAATGGTTCGGAGCTACTCTACATCCAGTCCTGCACCAAGGCTAACACCTCGTATAGATTTTTATTATACCAATGTCAAGATTACAATCCTCGGTTTCTAAAGGCCTTGAGGTACCCTCATGTCTTCGAGTCCGGGGCAAATCTCTTGATTTACGGGACACAAGATCACCCAATTGATTTCCAGGCACAACCACACCTTATAGAGAGACTCGATAGACTATTGGTTACAAATTGGTCATATAACTCTGAATAGCACTTTGATCTTCGAAAGAGAGCAGAGAATCAAACAAGAATGAGATTCTAATTTGATTCACTTGAGAATTCGGTAGAATTTCGACATGATCTTAAAAATATGAAAATTTTAGAATATGGATTTGTTGAGAAGAAGGAGTTAAGAAAATAAGAAAATAGTTAGTTAAAAAATTCGTTTGTAAAGCCTATTTATAGACCAGTAACGGTCATAACTATTCGTGAAGAGATTTAAACGAATAGATACTTCTTTTGAAAATTGAAACTTTTGAATTTAACGGCCACCATGTCGACATGGGGTATACCATGATGTCGACATCCCTTAGTTAAAAACTATGTAAAATTTGTTTTGAAAATGGTATTGAAAGGAAAACAAGATGAAATGATTCTGGAGTAAAATAAACTAGTTTGCCTATGTTTTAAAATAAAGAAGAGTAGAAAATATATTTTTAGAATGTATATATAAATTTGATTTTAAATCTCAAGTGTGTGTATATATATATATATATATTATAAAGAATATTCAAAAATTAGAAGATAGTTTTAAAAATAAATGAAGTTTAAAACAAGATTTTATTTAAAAACAAAAACAAAGAATATTTTAAGGCGAAAATATCTTTTTGAAAATCATTTGAAAAGATAATTTTTAAAGCTAAAACATTTTGAAAAGCAGTTTTGAAAATCATTTTGAAAAACCATTTTAAAGTAGTTTTGCAAGCTTCTTCCTATAGAATATTTCATCACATCAGGACTCAAGAGCTTGTACAAAACCAGGATGTTAGTGGGTTTGTAAGCCATTTGTCGTAGATTTGTAAGCTACTTTTCATGGGTTTGTAAGCCATTAAGAAGGTAGAAATGGGTTCCATTCCAAATGAAATTTGGAATGAAGATTTGCATGCTATTATGAAGTTTTAACAAAACTAGATACTTATCTTAAAATTTTGGTCTTGATACTCATGAGTCTTCAAACTTGATTTATTCATTCTTGATCTTTATACTGTACACTCTTCAATAATCAGTACCTACCTTATATATATCCTGCATAATAACATTCATATATATATCTAGACAATAGAGTTAGTATATAAGTTATAATAAAAATAAGTTACAAAGGTTGTTGTCATCAAAACCACTATCTCCAGTTCCTAACAATCTCCTCTTTTTGATGATGACAACCTTATAAAATATACTTACCACTTCGATCATACCATAACTCCCCTTACACCAACTCCCCTTTACTCCAAGCCTACTATTTTATATAACTTCTCCCCCTTTATCATCAACAAAAATAACCTATAAACCTTGAACTTAATAGAAAATGAGATTAAAAAAAACATATAACATAAGAATAATAACTATGTATGAGTGAAATATAGCATCCTAAGTTAAATGGAATTCAAGATTTTATACACCAAAGATTATTTTTAGAAGAATACTAATTAAGATAACACTTATATACAAATTAACAAACCAATATACAATCAGGAAAGAGAAAAACGAAAAACGCTTAACGAGGACCCTTAACTATTGGTGATTTATGGATCGAACAATTTGGATAGGAGAGACAAAAGTTTCCACGTTGTTCGACCAAGTTCCCATTAGCATCAAAAAGGACCTCTCCAACGCAAATCACGCCATTGTCTTCATCCATATGGACATTCGAATTCGACAGAGGATGTTCTTCTTCTTGATCCTCTTGTGGTTCATCTAGAGGCTCTTCTTCTTCAGAATCCATGGCTTGTGATGATTCTTCGATGACAATGGGATTGGCATGGTAATCCACAAGGAAGTTTTGTAAATTCCTAAGGATTCTGCCTTGCCTATCTTGTTTCCTAGCCATTCGCAGTTGACTCACTTGAATTTCCATCATCATTTGAAGCAAATCTTTCATCTTCTCTTGTAATTTGATGACTCGTACATATGTGGAACGTCGAAAAGGACCAGAATAAGGAGAAGTATGTGAAGAAGGTTCATTATTAGAGGAGGAAGCCATTAATTTACTGTTTTAGGAGTTTATTACAAAGAATAGAACAGAGAAAAGGAGTAAAAGTCAAAACATATAAATATACAACCAAATAACTTCCTTTATAGGGAAATTTAAATTTGAAAATCTCGGCATGTATGTCGACATAGGGGGATGGGTCATGCCGACTTGCCTATTTTAATTTTTGAGAAATTTTATTTATTTTTGCTATTAACTATATTTGTATTATTTATAATTTATATTTTAGTTAATGAACATATACCTAATTCTCTTCTGAATTTGATAAAGTTATGTTCATTCAATGATTTTGTTAATATGTCAGAAATTTGTTTTTCAGTATTAATATATTCAAGAGTTATGACTTCTTTACTTATATTATCTCTAAGAAAATGATGTCTAATATCAATATGTTGTGTTCTAGCATGATGAGTTGGATTTTTAGATAGGTTTTTACACTAGTATTATCACAATAAATTGGTGATTTAGTTATAGTTAATCCAAAATCTTTTAAAGTTTGTTGCATATATATAACTTGAGAACAAGCCAAAACAGCAGATATATATTTTGCTTCAGTTGTTGACAAAGATATAGTGTTTTGCATCTTACTAAACCAGGAAACCAAAGAATGTCCTAGAAAGTGACAAGTTCCACTTGTACTTTTTCGGTCTGATTTACAACCAGCGTAATCAGCATCACAAAATGAAAATAAATCAAATACATCGTTTTTAGGGTACCATAATCTAAAGTATGTTTTGCATATCTTAAAATTATTTTAATAGCTTTTAAGTGAGTTTCTTTAGTTTGAGATTGGTGTCTTGCATAGAGACAAACACTATGCATGATGTCAGGACGATTTGCTGTTATATAACACAGCGAACCAATCATTCCCCTATATAATTTTTGATCAACATCTTTTGATTTATCTTCTTTACTTAAAGCTACATTAATTGTCATTGAAGTTGGTTTCCTAATAGAAGTTGTCAATCCAAATTTATTAATTAAATCCTTAGCATATTTTTCTTGACTAATGAAAATTCCTTTATCTAATTGTTTGATTTGAAGTCCTAAGAAGAAACTTAGTTCTCCCATATGACTTATTTCAAATTCTTTAGTGATTATACCTGAAAATTCTTTGTTCGCTATGTTATCAGTTGACCCAAATATTATATCATCTATATATATATATATATATATATATATATATATATATATATATATTTGTACTAATTGAATATCATTTTTGTTTCTTTTAATATAAAGAGTTGTATCTGTTTTACCAATTACAAAATCAAATTATAGTAAATAAGATCTTAGTCTTTCATACCAGGCTCTAGGACCTTATTTCAGACCATATAAGGCTTTCTTTAATTTATATACATGATTTGGAAAATTATTATCTTCAGAAAGTGGAGATTGTTCAACATAAACATCTTCTTTTACAAAACCATTTAGAAAAGCACTTTTAACATCCATTTGATATAACCTGAACTTATTGTAGTTTGCGAAAGCAAGTAGAATCCTGATAGCTTCTAGTCTTGCTACGGATGTAAAGGTTTCGTCATAATCAATTCCTTCCTTTTGACAATAACCTTGCATGACTAAACGAGCTTTATTTCTCACGACCTCACCAAGTTCATTTATTTTATTTTTATAAACCTATTTTTTTCCAATTATACTTTTCTCCTTAGGTCTAGGAACAAGTTCCCAAACATCATTTTCGGTGAACTGATTCAATTCTTCTTGCATAACAAGAATCCATGAATCATCAGATGATTCTTTCTTTGGATTTTTAGGTTCAATAGTTGATATAAAAGCTATGTTTCTCATACTATTTAGTTGATTTATTGTTTTAACTATAGATTCAATATTTCCTAGTATATTTTCTACATGATGATCTTTTAATAACCTAATTCTTTTATTAAGTTGATTGATTTCACAATTAGTTTCATTAGGT
This sequence comes from Allium cepa, assembly GCA_030765085.1. NCBI lineage: Eukaryota > Viridiplantae > Streptophyta > Magnoliopsida > Asparagales > Amaryllidaceae > Allium > Allium cepa. Next base: position 271,109,467 of record CM060929.1, read on the forward strand.
TCATTATTTAAAGTTACAAAATCTTCTTTATCTTCTATTTGTACAGTATCTTTAAAATTTTCATCAGAAGATACATGCATTGTTTCTTCAATAGTGTTAGTTCTTAAATTATAAACTCTAAATGCTTTACTTCTGTTAGAATATCTGATAAGGATACCTTTGTCAGATTTAGCTTCAAATTTATCTAAATTATCTTTTGTATTAAGAATAGAACACTTACTACCAAAAACTTTAAAATAAGCTACTATGGGTTTCTTATTGTAAAGTAATTCATATGGTGTTTTATTAGTTAATGGTCTAATTAAAATCCTATTTACTATATAACAAGCTGTAGTGATTGCTTCAGCCCAAAAGTTTTTAGGTAAATTACTATCAGAAAGCATTATTTTAACACACTCTTGAATCGTTCTATTCTTATGTTCTATCACTCTGTTTTGATGTGGAGTTCTTGAAAAGAGAAATTATGAGTAATTCCTTTTTTATTACAAAAATTCTCACAATTTTCATTTTCAAATTCTCCACCGTGATCACTATGAATAGTTTTTATTTTTAAAGAAAGTTGATTTTGAATTCTTTTAGAAAAATTCTTAAATAATTCAAAAGCATCACTTTTAAGTTTAAGAAAAAATTTCCAAGTATATCTAGAATAATCATCTACAATTACAAAAACATATTTACTGTAATAAATCGATTGAATTTGAGATGGACCAAATAAATCTAAATGAAGTAATTCTAGAGGTTTAGAAGTAGAAATCATATCTTTTAATATAAATGAACTTTTCTTAAGTTTTCCTAATAGGCAATCATCACATATACTATCCACTTTAAAGTTTAACATGGGAAGATCTCTAACTAAGTCAAGTTTTGAATGTGACGCCCTACCCCGAGACCTACATTAGTAAAGAGAATTACTAAGTAATCATGTCTACAAATGCAGAGAATAGGGTTGGTTAAGGGAACCATCATAGTAATACGTTAGTTAAGAGCTAAGCATGTCAACTTTGTCTCGATTTATTTTTCATTACTTCATAAGTGGCAGACACGCTTAGTCCTTATCTAATGCACACTATGGTGGATTCAGACCATTTCAGCAATAATGTAATATATATATATATATATATATATATATGCAATAGAATCAGTCACAGAACAGCAAACCCAGATTAGAGTGTGTATATATAAATACATACATCATCATACATCTCCATAATAATACATCATACAAAAGTAGCAAGGACTTCTGAATCACATATACACCCATCCTACAAAATAATATACAATAAGATAACATAAAAGTAGGCGACTCTTATACGACATCCAAGCCAAAATGATAAGTCCAACAAAAGTTATTAAGCTGATCCAAGAAGTGAAGCAATCCAAACTAACCTACAACTCGGTCTGACCCGAGTGAAAAGCACACGGGTCAGGCAAGCTAAACTTATCAGTAGTAAGGATCTCAGTAATAAGCGAAAGATGAGAATCCCTCTATTGTTGCCAAAGGAACGACATATTATTCATCATATCATTCATAAGAAAAGGGACATAAGTGATTCATCTATCTGTTTCAAGGGAATTCAATAAGTAACATGCATATGGTTTCTCTTAAGGACATCAAATCATCATCATCTATCATAAGAACTCATTAAGAGTTAAAGGCAATCATAATCGAAATCACCATATAGCATAATCTAAATGTAGCCTATATCATACTCAAAGCGTATTCAAATAACAACATCACAAAAAGGTGAAATCGAACATAGAAAACTTCATAGAAAATTGCACGTGCTTTTCATCTTGATTAGTACTACTATTATTTCGTACCATACGTAGTGATGACTTAGGGTCAATAACATCTTAGCATCATGATCATCTTGATTGACTATAGTCGAATATCGCGATGACACCCAAATCATAAAATTCGAGCAAAACATCGAGATGATTGGAATTTAGTAATGACATCAAGCACATCGTAATGATTCCAATCGTATACTCAGTTTGTAGTACTAATAACATCTTAAATGTGTCACAACTTCTCGAATAGGAACCCAATGGGCGTTAATGTGCATCCCATACGTACATTCGCACCTATTGGTTTACTTATCGTCGTTCGATGCCATATTAGAAAACATTCATAAAAATCCAAATCAAACATATACCCCTCGCCTCATTGGCGAGTGTAAAACACCCAACTCATTGTACCTCATACGACATCAAGACTTGTCTCATTTCATCGACAAGTAAAAATCCATCTTAAACATCACAACCATCATCAATTTATCATAACAATCCCACTTCGAGTCCTCGGCAAGTAAAAATATCATAAAACAGTACTTCAAAGCAGCTTCGACAGTATAAGTCCGATATATAACGATGAGGCGAAAACACATGTCCCATGCCATGTATTTTTGCCAAATCATTTAATTCTCATTCTTATAGGCCGAAAATCATCTAACTAGGCTATAATATATTTAGAATAATTTTATAGAGAAAACGGGATTTTTAAACAATTTTTAGAGATTTTTTAAATAAGTTATATAAGGAAAAATCCATTTATCAAATAGATTATCTATTTATAAAATACTTTTAAAAAATAAATAATTGCTTAAAAACCCATTAAAAGTCTTATAAACATTTATCTAATTAACCATAATTTATAAATAATTTTTAGAAACTTATTCAAAACCAAAATCAATTAAAAGCATCGAATTCTACAAATATCGATATTTTGATTGAAGCAAAATTTAAACAAAATTTAAATTCTAAAAATTTCCAAATCAAGCCAATCCATTGTCGGATAAAAAGACTTAAACATTCATCATTAAACTTATTCAAACAATATTTAAAATCATCGAAATATGCAGTGAACAGTTAATGAAAGCACAAATAGGAGCAAAAGAACAATCTACCAAGCAACTGAGTTTTTAGATGAATTTGGACAGTAATTTGGGATATCAAAAACAACTCATATTTCACCAAAAATTTTCTGTGTTATACTATGACATGAGGATTATATAATATCCAAAACTTGGTGCAATTCACTGCAAAATGAAAGAGTTATGATTTTTCGAACTTAGATCTTTTCAGCAAGCACAAAAAAACAAGATTTTTTGCAGTTTTGAACCAATGATTTGCTATATCAAAACAACTCAAAATTTCATGAAATTTTTTAAAAACATTTCATGGTCCAACTGCTGCAACATATCAAAAATTGGAGGAAAAGGCAATAAACTGAAGAAGATATGATTTTTTGAACATGGTGCATTTTCGGCCAACAAACAGAGATCAATTTTCAGCCGAATTCAACCAACAATTTTCAATATCAAAACTTATCAAAACACAACCAAAATTTCTAGAATTGTTTCACGGTCCAACTATTACAACATATAAAAAAATGGGAGCAATTGGCTATTATTTGAGAAAGATATGATTTTTTGAACATGGTGCATTTTCGGCCCGCAAACAGAGATCAATATTTGGCCGAATTCAACCAATAATTTTCATTAACAAAACAAATCAATATTCAATGAAAATTTGCAAAATTATTTTACAGACCAACTACTACAACATATCGAAAATTTAGAGCAATTGGCTATAAATTAAAGAAGATATGCTTTTTTGAACATAGCATAATTTCAGCCAACAAAAGAGATAACTTATTCAATAAACTGAACATTTCAAACAACAAATTGATAGAAAAATTTGATATTTTACTTTAGCTTGCTATAAGAAAACTCTTATCTTGATAACCGCTTGATTTAGCAATGGTTTCAGCAACAAAATGATGGATTTAGCAAGGAAATGACCTTCAAGAGCCTATAGACACTTGAAAATAGACATGCAAAACAAACATAAGCAAATAAAAGACAATTCACATCTCAAGTTCTTAAATTTTGATGAAATCTATTTGGTATTGGAAGGAGATTATCTTTCTATTCTTAGTTTAGATGATTTCCTCTTTTAATTCGTAGAAAAGTAGGGTAGAAATTTGGATTTAGGTGAAAGCAGCCATGAAATTTTTCTCCTTTCTTTTTTACGGTAGGTTTATTTTGAGAAGAAGAAGCTGAAAGAAACTACGTACGGCCTAGTTTCCCAATAGAAAATTCTAGATAGTAGGCCAATGGATCCCCCTTTCTACCCAATTAAGCCCAAGAGAAAAATTACTTAGTGAAAATCAAAACTACGTATATATGTTACTTAAATTAACACTATACACACATATTTTCAACATTTAAAGTCATATAAAATGCATACATCTGATTGTATTGAAATAAAATATCCATTGTAACAAAATAAAAAATTTTAACAATTAAAATTTATTATTTTACAATAAAACCCCATTTTTAATAATATTCAAAACTTTGCACAATTTTAGTGTAAAAGCACTATTTTTAAAGTATAACTTGATCAAAATTTATCCTCTTAGTTAAATAAATTGTAATAAATCATTCTAACCCTTTTAAAACAACAAAATAATATTTTCATGAAATATTTCATCTTTTATTTTATTAGAATACATGTTTTCTTCATATTTGCTAATATTTACAATAATTATCAATATTATCACATTGACTTAATTAAAATATAGTAAATGACTAATTTCACTTCAATACCTCAAAATAAAGTTTTTAAAACTTTATTTCCATCAGTTTGGATTTATTTCAACAATTAAATGTTGAAATACATCACTTGGTAAATTTATTAACTCAAATTTACCTAAATTCCAATATTTTCTATTTTATTTAACCAAAACACCAAACAATGAATTTTAAACCTAATATTTAGCTCCATACTTATTGTTTATTTGAAATACAAAATTTAAACCAAATTTATTTCTCCATTACATTATATTCACCATACTAAAATATAACAATCATTATAATTTAATATCATTAGTAATCTCCAATACCAGGGTTAATACAGACTCCCCCTCTTATAAAAATTGCATCCTCACAATTTCTAGAGGAAATCTATATTCAACATAATTTATTTCACCAAACAATGGAATTTAGATAGATTAAATGAAAAATTCTTACCTTCAAAGTGAGAAGATAAGAAATCAAGATACGATCGCTCGATGAATTCTCTAGTTTCCCAAGTGTAGTCATTGGGATTGTCGGGCCATTGAATCTTCACGAGCGGGACGCTCTTGTTCTGAAGACGTCTAGTCTCCAAAGCAAGAACTCCCAGAGGATGCTGCACATAATATTAATCAGGAGACACTTTCAACTTCTCTAAAGCACTAGTATCAAGCACGGAATCTGGATCTTGTAGACACTTCCTTAACTTAGAAACGTGGAATACATCGTGAACTCCAAAAAACTGATCTGGAAGTGCTACATAATAAGCAACCGGACCGATACGCTCTGTAATAGGAAATGGCCCAATATAGCATGGTTCCAGTTTCCCGGTCTGGCTAAAGCGTACCACTCCTTTCAGAGGAGAAGCTCGAATATAAACAAGGTCACCCAATGAGAATTCAAGAGGCCTCCTACGGTTGTCCGCATAGGATTTCTGGTGACTCTGTGCCTCTTTCATTCTCTCACGAATAAGATGGATCTTCTTAAATGATTCTCGAATAGATTCGTGGCCTAAAATAAGCTTTTCCCCTGACTCAAGCCAACAAGATGGAGAACGACACGACCTTCCATATAAGGCTTCAAAAGGAGCCATGCCAATAGAAGATTGGTCGCTATTATTATAAGCAAACTCAATTAGAGGAAGATGATCCTCCCAATTACCACCAAAATCAAAGATACAAGCACGAAGCAAGTCTTCCAAAATTACGATTCACTCGTTCAGTCTGTCCATCAGACTGTGGGTGATAAGCTGTGCTAAGATTAAGCTTCGTGCCTAAAGCTTGCTGGAGACTCTGCCGAAAGTGACTCGTGAAAAGAGGATCACGATCACACAGAATAGATGAAGGGACACCGTGTAATCACACGATCTCCTTAATATATAGCTTCGATAAAAGAGATGTCGTCCTGTTAGACTTTATAGGAATAAAATGTGCGGACTTGGTGAGACGGTCCACAACAATCCAAATACTGCTATGGCCTGACCTCAAACGAGGTAAGCCATCAATGAAATCCATCGAAATTTGATCCCATTTCCACAACGGAACCTCTAAAGGCTGAAAAAGACCGGAAGGCCGCTGATGCTCGGCCTTAATAAGCTGACAAGTTATGCATTTACCCACATAACTTACGACATCACGTTTCATGTCTTCACAATAATAAAGGCAACGCATATCGGCATACATCTTGCTACTGTCAAGATGAATTGTAACAACCCGCATATTTAACGATTTTATATTTAAATGTTTGATTTAAATATAGCGTCTTTATTCGGATTTTGGGGTCCGAAATGTTACTTTCTGCAAATGGCCGAATTGGAGCTCGAAACCATTTCCATTGAGTCCAAAATGGCGTTTGCGATCTTTTTGAGTATAATCTTTGATATGTTTGGAGTTTGTGAAATTTTGGCTACTTTTCCTATTGGGTTTGGGGTTGGATTCAGCCCATTAGCTCACTTAACCCCCTAGCTCAACCCTTCTCTTCATTTCATCTTCATTTCATTTTATTTCTCAAACTAAAAACTGAAATGGGGGAAAGGAAAGAGAAATAGAAATTAGCAAGCCCTAGTTTCTCCTTTGTGACTTGATTCTTGCTCCAAAATCAAAGAGAATCCATTGGTAAGTTCATCTCCACCTTCTCCATCTTTTCTCCTCTTCAATTTCAGTAATTTCCTAACCCTAACTTAGGAAATACTTGCTTTTGATTCTAGATTGAAGCTTGTAGTGTTGAAGTGGAGTGTAGTTGGTTGATCCCTTGCAATTGTGCTTCTTCATCTTCTTTGTTTTGTGTAAAAAGGTGAGTTTTGAACTCACATCTACTTCTCTTGATTTCATTGATGTTAGGTATGAATTCCTAACACCTTGTTCATATGCACTTGCAATTGGTTTGGGTTGAATTGGGGAATATTCCAATTTTTAGTGTTTTGGGTTCAAATCTTTGAAATCCTAACTTTGATGTTTTAATCATGTTTTGGTGATGCATCGAGGAACATATAGGGCCGGGTTGTCGATTGGCATAAGCCCTTAGAGCCAATGTTCGTCCGATTGCATTTTGGGAGAGTTTGCTGTTCATTTGAATAAGGCTGAAAAACAGCCCAGGCATGATTCGGTCGACTGAAAACTCTGTTCAGTCGACTGAACCTGAAACCCGAGAGTTTCCAGGCATGATTCAGTCGACTGAAAAACTCTGCACAGTCGACTGAACCTGGAAACAGAAAGTTTCCTGAACCTGGAAAATTTTCCAGGTATAGGGTCAGTCGACTGAAAACTCTGTTCAGTCGATTGAACCTGCTGTTTCAGCCCACTTTGCCTTTTTGGATTGAATTTTCAATTTGAATTGATTCATGATGATCCTATGTATGATTATCAATTGTTTTGACTTTGATGGTTCCTTTTAATTTTAATCCACGGGTTTTTATAAAATAATCTCTCGAATCGCATTTAAAAGTTCGTTTCTCTAATTTATAAATTCTATTTAAAACACACACACTTTCGCACTTCGAACGAAGTGGAAGGGTGATTAAATGGTTGGGCAAAACACGGACCATGAATCTGTGCGTTTATCTTTACGATTAATCCTTGACCTATTCGATTGATTGTTTTGACCTTCGGGTTTGGTTTATCGATGATATGAGGTAAACTTTGTACTGCTTTGAGTGTGAAAGGGACTGACGGATAGTAAACCGTTTAGTGCGAACGAGTGGTTATGGGACATACGTTAACACTTTTCGGATTCCTTTTCGAGAGTTGCGACACATTCCGCCAATTAGTGGTGTCCAGTACTGGGTCTTCGACCTTCACCACTACGGTTTGTTGCCTCTGGGATAGTGTCTTCGGACTGTCTCCCTAGGTTTGTTGCCTTCGGGTATGTTGCCTTCGGGTGTGTGCCTTCGGGTTTGTTGCCCTATATAGTTTCGCTCTGATGTTGGCCTTATGTGCCGCATGGGTGATACTTGGGTTTGGAGTCTTCGGGCTCATGGATCCTTGTTTGTACAGTACTGAGCTCGAGCAAATTTTATGATGTTTCATTGATATGTATATTTCCTTGGTATCGCCCTTCGGTATTGGTCTTTTGAGCCGCATGGAGTATAGCGTTTACCTTGTGGAACTTGTATACCTTATTGGTATTTGTTGTTTGCCTATTGCCTTGTTTTGGGATATTTGTATCCTTTATTTCTATATGTTGCCGATGATATGAGGCTTGTTCTATATGATTTATCTCTTGTTGATGATTGTGTTATCTCCCCTAGAGATATTTATTATACTGTATGACCTTGCAGGTTTATTAGTGTTCAGTTTATCTAACTGATTTGTTATCTAGACTGACCCGTGTATTTTGTACTCGGGTCAGACCGAGATGTTTCAGGTTAGGTGCTTTTGGAGACTTAGCCTATTTTTCTTCCGCATGGACTATTCGCTAGCTTCATTTTGTTATAGCGTCTTTTGTAGTCCTTATCTGTTATAACTCTGATTTATACTCTTTCGTCTCGTCTGTATATGGTGGTCTCCTGTACCACTTGACATGTATTATTTTGTATACTCTGTGGTGTATCTGTGTATGTGTATATTATGATCGACTGTTCTGTGATGTATATTACATTTGAGTTGTTATATTTTCTTCTGATAGATCCTATAGCCATTGTAGTTTTGCTTTAAATATTTATTGAATAGGTCGAATTTTAATGTGTTCTACTTTTCGACATATTTAGTGAATAGTTAAGGTAAGATTGCACATGGTCGCTTCCATTATACTTTATTGTCCGCGTTAGCCTACAGTATTATTTATGTAATACTCTTTGTTAACGAGGCTCTCGGAGTGGGGCGTCACAGCGTGGTATCGGAGCTGAGTTCAGAACAAAATATGATAAACACAGAATAGATGCACATATTATGGTACATCAAAGTGTACAAGTGATACAGATCCTTGAATCATCGTGTCTCCTTATTCCATCAAGGTTAGATAGATATTGGAAATACGTCTAGGAATGCATTTTATTCCGTATTATCCCATATTGTAATATCTACCTTGTGAATAATCTTGTTCTTATCTTACTTTCAGCTTATGTCTGGAAGAGGCAGGGGTCGACGTTCGGATGCTGGGCAATCTAGTGGATCGCATCCGGATGGCGTATATATGTCTGCCGATCAGTTTTTGGAATTGTTTAGGAGCACTCAGCCTCCCGTTCCTCCTCGAGTGTCTCCACCTCGCAAGTCTGCTTTTGCACGTCAATGCAGTGATTTTGCTCATCTTGGAGGAAAACCGTTTAAGGGCTCCGAGTCTGTTCTTGAAGTCCAAGCTTGGCTTCGCACGTGCGAGCGTATTTTCTCTCGCATGGATCTTTCTGACCATGATAGAGTTCTTGTAACTTCTAGCTTATTACAAGAGCGTGCTCTTGACTGGTATGAGCTTCTTGTAGCTGAAATTGATGAGTCTACTCTTTCTTGGACTCAGTTTCGCGGACGATTTGAACTCAATTTCGTTCCTGAATCTGAAAAAGTTTTATTGACCCGTCGCTTTCTTGAGTTGAAGCAAGGGAAATCTTCTGTTTCTGAGTATGTCGCATCGTTCGAGGCTTTATCTCAGTATGGTCTTGAATTCATCAGCACTTCTTATAAGAAGAATTTGAAGTTTGTTTCTGGCCTTAAGAAATATCTTAAGAAGTCCTTGTTGCTCCAGCTTAAACTTTCTTTTGAGGAATTGGTTTATTCGGCGCTTCATCTCGAGACCGTCGAGAAGGAGTGTGATAGTGATGTTGATGTTGAGGTTTCCAGAAACCCCAACAAGAAGCAGTTTCCAATTCAGAAGAAGCCTTTTCCTTACAAGAAGAAGAAGACCGGTGGTTCTAGCTCTCAGCCTCAATCTTCCGGAACACCTTTCGTTCGAAAGTGTTTTAATTGTGGTTCTCCGGATCATATTATTCGAGCTTGTCCAAAGCCTCTCTTCTGCCGTAATTGCAAGAAGGAAGGTCATCATGTTTCTGCTTGTCCTATTGCTCCTGCTAATGCAAAATCTGGCAAGCTCAATGTGGCTAATGCTTCTGGAGGTCCTTCTCAATCCAAAGGTATGACTCCATCTATTTTGGAGGGTTCAATTCTATTTCATGATCATAGTATACGAGTTCTTTTCGATACGGGTGCTTCACATTCTTTCGTATCGAAGAAGCTTGTAGATGATTTATCTTTGGATGTTTCTTGTATGGTTACTTCTTTAAGGATTGCAAATCCTATTGGGGGATCCGCGACCCTTAGTTTGCTTTGTGATGATATTGAGATTGTTTTATGTGGCTTTTCTTTCCGTGCGAATCTGCACGTTGTTTCTCATTTGGGTTTTGATATGATTTTTGGTATGGACTGGCTAGTGAGGTACGATGCCAGGATTATTTGTTCCGAGAGAATTTTATATCTTTGTCATCCTGATTCACCTTCTCAGTTATCTCTTGTTCTTCAGGATGTGGATAATTCCGAGATGGCTTTGTATTCTCTTGATTCGCGAGATGGTGATGATGTATCTCGTATTCCTATTGCTTGTGACTTTTCTGATGTTTTTGAACCTGTTTCGGGTTTGCCACCCAAACGGGCAATTGAGTTCCGCATTGATCTCATTCCAGGCGCGCAGCCAGTTAGTCGTCCTCCCACGAGGATGTCTACAAAGGAAAATGAGGAACTCAAGAAGCAGCTTTTAGAGCTCGAGTCCAAGCAGTTGATTCAGTCCAGTTTTTCTCCGTAGGGATCCGCGGTCGTTTTTGTGAAGAAGTCTGATGGAACTCTTAGGCTTTGCATTGACTATCACAAGCTTAACGAGTTGACCATTAGAAATAGGTATCCATTGCCTAGGATCGATGATATGTTCGATCTATTGAGTGGTGCCAAGGTCTTTTCTCAGCTTGACCTTGCCACGGGTTTTCATCAGTTACGAGTCGCGGAGGATAGCATACCTCTTATCGCTTTCCGCACTCGTTATGGTTCTTTTGAGTGGCTCGTTATGCCGTTCGGTTTGACGAACGCTCCTGCTTTCTTTGTTGACCTCATGAATCGGGTATTCCGGGAATATCTCGATAAGTTTGTTCTTGTCTTCATTGATGATATCCTTATTTATTCTAAGTCTGAAGCTGAGCATGCTAATCACTTGAGAATTGTCTTGAGTACTCTTCGTCGTCATCTGCTTAAAGCCAAATTCTCCAAGTGCTGCTTTTGGGAGAATAAGGTTAAGTTCTTAGGCCATGTTGTATCTTTCGATGGCATTTCTGTCGATCCCTCAAAGATCGAAGCCATCCAGTATTGGAAGAGGCCTGAGAATGTGCATGAGATTCGTAGTTTCCTTGGATTGGCGGGTTATTACCGGCGGTTCATTAAGAACTTTTCCCGTGTTGTGCTTCCTCTCACAAGCCTTACTCGGAAAGGCATTCGTTTTATTTGGTCCGACAAGTGTGAAGCTTCCTTTCAGACATTGAAAGAACTTCTCACTAATGCTCCTATTCTTGTGGTTCCCGAAGGGAATCATGATCTTGTTGTCTACACCGATGCTTGTGGTAGTGGTCTCGGTGCTGTGCTTATGCAGAGAGATCGGGTAGTTGCTTATGCTTCTAGGCAACTGCGTCCGAATGAAGTTCGCTATGCCACTGATGATCTTGAGTTAGCCGCCATTATCTTTGCCTTGAAGATTTGGCGACATTATTTATTGGGCGAGCGCTTCATTCTCTATACCGATCATAAATCTTTGAAGTATTTGTTTACTCATAAGGAACTCAATATGAGACAACAGCGTTGGCTCGAGTTTCTTGCTTCCTATGACTTTGATATCCAGTTTACCCCTGGTAAGGGTAATCGTGTTGCAGATGCGCTTAGTCGTAAACATTCGGCTGTTATTTCTATGTTGCTTGCCGAATGGAATATTCTTGAGACTCTATCTTTTTGTGAAATTCGTGATCGAGGTTCATCTTCTGATTCTCCTATTCTATTATTTAGTTTGGGAGCTCGACCTATTTTATTGGATCGTATTGCCGATACTCAGCGGCGTGATCCTGATTTGTTGTATTTTATTCAGTTTTGTGAGTCTGGATCTTGTGATGAGGCGTTGCAAGATTTTAGCATTGATTCTCATAGGTGTCTTCGTAAGAAGAACCGTCTTTTTGTGCCTTCTGATTTTGCACTTAGGCATGACATTCTTGATGATTGCCATTGTTCTAAGTATACCATTCATCCCGGTAGTAGTAAGATGTATGCCGATATGCGTCGTCTTTATTATTGGGAAGGCATGAAGCACGATGTGGCGAGTTATGTGAGCAACTGCATGACATGTCAATGTGTGAAGGCCGAACATCAGCGTCCTTCTGGACTTCTTCAACCTCTTGAGATTCCATTGTGGAAGTGGGATCAAATTTCTATGGATTTTATTGACGGCCTACCTCGTTCGAGATCAGGTCATTCTAGTATTTGGGTTATTGTTGATCGCCTCACCAAGTCTGCTCATTTTGTCCCTATTAAATCTAATAGGACAGCTTCGCATTTGGCCAAGTTGTATGTCAAGGAAATCGTGAGACTTCACGGTGTTCCTAGTTCTATTGTGAGTGATCGTGATCCTTTATTCACGAGTCATTTTTGGAAGAGTTTTCAGCAAGCTTTGGGAACAAAGCTTAATTTTTCTACAGCTTATCCTCCGCAGTCTGACGGACAGACTGAACGGGTGAATCGTATTTTGGACGATCTTCTCTGTATTTGTATTTTTGATTTCAGTGGTTGTTGGGAGGATCACCTACCTCTTGTAGAGTTCTCCTACAACAATAGTTTTCAGTCTAGTATCGGTATGGCTCCTTTCGAAGCCTTATACGGAAGGCCATGTCGATCACCTTCTTGTTGGTTAGAATCTGGGGAGAAGCTTATTCTTGGCCCGGACTTTGTTCGTCATTCTTCTGAGAAAATTGATCTTATTCAATTGAGGATGAAAGAGGCAAAGAGTCGCCAGAAATCCTACGCGGACAACCGTAGGAAGCCTCTTGAGTTCTCGATCGGCAATCTTGTTTTTATTCGTGTTTCTCCTTTGAAAGGGGTTATGCGTTTCAGTGCCACTGGAAAATTGGCTCCTCGTTATATAGGACCGTTTTCTATTACTGAACGTATTGGCCCTGTGGCTTATAGAGTTTCACTTCCAGCTCATTTATCTGGCATTCATGACATGTTTCACGTCTCGCAACTTCGGAAGTGTCTTCGAGAATCGGATTCTGTAATTGATTCTCCTGATTTGCAAGAGCTTGAGATCTCACCGGACTTATCTTTTGTACAGCAACCTATTCGCGTGCTTGACACGGAGGTGCGACACCTTCGGAACAAGGACGTGGCGCTCGTTAAGTTCAATGGTCCGCTAATCCCAATGACTGTACTTGGGAAACCAGAGAGTATATCGAGCGATCTTATCCAGGTTTTCTATCCTTGCTTCGTAATGGTAAGTCTATTTCTGTGTCTAAAGTTTATTCATTCTTTTGTATATTGTATGTATGTAGTTGTTACAAATATCGTCTCTAGGAATTGCGGGGACGCAATTTTGTAAGGAGGGGAGATCTGTAACAACCCGCATATTTAACGATTTTATATTTAAATGTTTGATTTAAATATAGCGTCGTTATTCGGATTTTGGGGTCCGAAATGTTACTTTCTGCAAATGGCCGAATTGGAGCTCGAAACCATTTCCATTGAGTCCAAAATGCGTTTGCGATCTTTTTGAGTATAATCTTTGATATGTTTGGAGTTTGTGAAATTTTGGCTACTTTTCCTATTGGGTTTGGGGTTGGATTCAGCCCACTAGCTCACTTAACCCCCTAGCTCAACCCTTCTCTTCATTTCATCTTCATTTCATTTTATTTCTCAAACTAAAAACTGAAATGGGGGAAAGGAAAGAGAAATAGAAATTAGCAAGCCCTAGTTTCTCCTTTGTGACTTGATTCTTGCTCCAAAATCAAAGAGAATCCATTGGTAAGTTCATCTCCACCTTCTCCATCTTTTCTCCTCTTCAATTTCAGTAATTTCCTAACCCTAACTTAGGAAATACTTGCTTTTGATTCTAGATTGAAGCTTGTAGTGTTGAAGTGGAGTGTAGTTGGTTGATCCCTTGCAATTGTGCTTCTTCATCTTCTTTGTTTTGTGTAAAAAGGTGAGTTTTGAACTCACATCTACTTCTTTTGATTTCATTGATGTTAGGTATGAATTCCTAACACCTTGTTCATATGCACTTGCAATTGGTTTGGGTTGAATTGAGGAATATTCCAATTTTTAATGTTTTGGGTTCAAATCTTTGAAATCCTAACTTTGATGTTTTAATCATGTTTTGGTGATGCATCGAGGAACATATAGGGCTGGGTTGTCGATTGGCATAAGCCCTTAGAGCCAATGTTCGTCCGATTGCATTTTGGGAGAGTTTGCTCTTCATTTGAATAAGGCTGAAAAACAGCCCAGGCATGATTCGGTCGACTGAAAACTCTGTTCAGTCGACTGAACCTGAAACCCGAGAGTTTCCAGGCATGATTCAGTCGACTGAAAAACTCTGCACAGTCGACTGAACCTGGAAACAGAAAGTTTCTTGAACCTGGAAAATTTTCCAGGTATAGGGTCAGTCGACTGAAAACTCTGTTCAGTCGACTGAACCTGCTGTTTCAGCCCACTTTGCCTTTTTGGATTGAATTTTCAATTTGAATCGATTCATGATGATCCTATGTATGATTATCAATTGTTTTGACTTTGATGGTTCCTTTTAATTTTAATCCACGGGTTTTTATAAAATAATCTCTCGAATCGCATTTAAAAGTTCGTTTCTCTAATTTATAAATTCTATTTAAAACACACACACTTTCGCACTTCGAACGAAGTGGAAGGGTGATTAAATGGTTGGGCAAAACAAGGACCATGAATATGTGCGTTTATCTTTCCGATTAATCCTTGACCTATTCGATTGATTGTTTTGACCTTCGGGTTTGGTTTATCGATGATATGAGGTAAACTTTGTACTGCTTTGAGTGTGAAAGGGACTGACGGATAGTAAACCGTTTAGTGCGAACGAGTGGTTATGGGACATACGTTAACACTTTTCGGATTCCTTTTCGAGAGTTGCGACACATTCTGCCAGTTAGTGGTGTCCAGTACTGGGTCTTCGACCTTCACCACTACGGTTTGTTGCCTCTGGGATAGTGTCTTCAGACTGTCTCCCTAGGTTTGTTGCCTTCGGGTATGTTGCCTTCGGGTGTGTGCCTTCGGGTTTGTTGCCCTATATAGTTTCGCTCTGATGTTGGCCTTATGTGCCGCATGGGTGATACTTGGGTTTGAAGTCTTCGGGCTCATGGATCCTTGTTTGTACAGTACTGAGCTCGAGCAAATTTTATGATGTTTCATTGATATGTATATTCCCTTGGTATCGCCCTTCGATATTGGTCTTTTGAGCCGCATGGAGTATAGCGTTTACCTTGTGGAACTTGTATACCTTATTGGTATTTGTTGTTTGCCTATTGCCTTGTTTTGGGATATTTGTATCCTTTGTTTCTATATGTTGCCGATGAAATGAGGCTTGTTCTATATGATTTATCTCTTGTTGATGATTGTGTTATCTCCCCTAGAGATATTTATTATACTGTATGACCTTGCAGGTTTATTAGTGTTCAGTTTATCTAACTGATTTGTTATCTAGACTGACCCATGTATTTTATACTCGGGTCAGACCGAGATGTTTCAGGTTAGGTGCTTTTGGGGACTTAGCCTATTTTGCTTCCGCATGGACTATTCGCTAGCTTCATTTTGTTATAGCGTCTTTTGTAGTCCTTATCTGTTATAACTCTGATTTATACTCTTTTGTCTCGTCTGTATATGGTGGTCTCCTATACCACTTGACATGTATTATTTTGTATACTCTATGGTGTATCTGTGTATGTGTATATTATGATCGACTGTTCTGTGATGAATATTACATTTGAGTTGTTATATTTTCTTCTGATAGATCCTATAGCCATTGTAGTTTTGCTTTAAATATTTATTGAATAGGTCGAATTTTAATGTGTTGTACTTTTCGACATATTTAGTGAATAGTTAAGGTAAGATTGCACATGGTTGCTTCCATTATATTCTATTGTCCGCGTTAGCCGACAGTATTATCTATGTAATACTCTTTGTTAACGAGGCTCTCGGAGTGGGGCGTCACATGAATAGTATACTTAGAACGGTGACACTCAACTAGAATGTCTCGCCTAAATTCTGGAATAGAATGCACGATTAGACGGTTCTTCTTTCGAAGACACCCATGAATATCGATGCTGAAATCCCTCATCTCAATGTCATCATGGGATTCAGACTTATACTTCTGAATAAGAGCAGATATATCGGAGTCTTGTCGCTGAGCCTCGACAATCCGATCTAGAAAAGTAGGACGAGCTTCCATGCTATAAAATAGAATAGGAGAGTTGTATGTGGAAGCACGATCACGAATATCACACACGGAAAAAGTCTCAAGAACTTTCCATTCTGCAATCATCATGGAAACAATAGCTGAATGCTTACGACTCAAAGCAACAGCCACACGATTACCTTTCCCCGGGGTATACTGAATATCAAAATCATATGAGGCGAAAAATTCAAGCCAATGCCGCTGCTTCATATTGAGCTCCTTCTGAGTAAATAGATATTTCAAAGACTTATGGTCGGTAAAAAGAACAAAGTGCTCTCCCAAAAGATAATGACGCTAAATCTTCAAAGCAAAGACAATGGCTGCAAGCTCTAAATCATAGGTAGCGTACTGAACCCCATTCGGATGCAATTGCCTAGAAGCATAGGCAACTACCCGATCTCTCTGCATCAAAACAGCACCGAGGCCACTATGACTGGCATCTGTATAAATGATAAGATCTTGGTTCCCTTCAAGAACCATAAGAATAGGAGCATTAGTGAGAAGCTCCTTCGATTTCTAAAAAGAAGCCTCACACTTGTCGGGCCAAAAGAATCGAACGCCTTTCCTCGTTAGGCTAGTCAATGGAAGCACGATACGGGAAAAGTCTTTGATGAAACGGTGGTAACCAGCCAAACCCAGAAAACTACGAATCTTGTGAACATTCTCAAGCCTCTTCTAACTCTGAATAGCCTCGACCTTAGAAGGATCAACGGAAATACCTTCTGAAGATACAACATGGCCTAAGAACTTCACTTGCCTTTCCCAAAAGTGACACTTAGAAAGTTTTGTTTTGAGTTGACGCTTTCGGAGAGTACTCAAAACAATTATAAGATGTCGAGCATGGTCCTCTTCGGACTTCGAATATACTAGAATGACATCAATGAAAACAAGCACGAACTTATCGAGATATTCCCAAAATACTCGATTCATAAGATCGAAAAAGTAGGCATGTGCGTTCGTCAATCCGAATGGCATGACAAGCCACTCATAAGAACCATGGCGAGTGTGGAATGCGGTGAGAGGAATACTATCTTCCGCGACTCGAAGCTGATGAAAACCAGTGGTAAGGTCTAACTGTGAAAGGAACTTAGCACCACTTAACTGATCGAACATGTCGTCAATCCTTGGTAAAGGATAATGATTCATGATGGTTAACTCATTATGCTTGCGATAGTCAACGCAAAGCCTAAGAGTCCCATCGGACTTCTTCACAAATACTACCGCGGCTCCCCACGATAAAGAGCCAGAATGAATAAAATGCTTGGCTTCAAGCTCGAGAAGTTGCTTTTTGAGTTCCTCAATCTCTCGTGTAGACATCCTCGTGGGAGGACGACTAACTGGCTGCGCGCCGGGAATAAGATCAATACGAAACTCAATAGCTCTCTTAGGAGGTAAACTAGAAACAGGCTTGAATAAATCTGAAAAGTAGCAAATGATAGGAATACGGGATACATTGTCATCATCGTCTCGAGAATCATGGGCAAATAAAGAAGCTATGGAATCACAATGGGAATCACGAAGCGGAAGAGGTAACTAATCAGAAGAATCAGGATGTCGAATATATAAGATTCACTCCAAACATAAAATCCTGGCATCGTATCGAACTAGCCAGTCCATTTCCAATATCATATCAAATCCAAGAAAAGGAATAACGTGCAGATTCGCATGGAAAGAAAAGCCACAAATCGAAAACTCAACATCATCACAAAGCAAACTAAGAGTTGCAGATCCTCCGATAGGAGTTGCAATCTGTAAAGAAGTAAGCATATAAGAAACATCTAACTGCAAAGCATCAATGAGTTCCTTTGATATGAATGAGTGAGATGCACCCATATTGAAAAGCACTTGAATATAACGATCATGGAATAAAATAGAGCCCTCAAGAATGGATGGAAAAGTACCTCGAGGCTGAGAAGCATCTCTAGAAGTAGTAGCCACACTAAGATGGCCCTGACGAGAACCCTTCTCCTTTTTGGGACAAGATGAAACTAAATGTCCCTCCTTCTTACAATAAAGACAACGCTTAGGCTTGGGACACTCCTTCGCTAGATGATCAGGTGCACTACAATTGAAGCATGCAAAAGGCTTAGTTGAAAGAGTAGACTGAGGTTGAGAAGAAGATCCCCTTTGTTTCTTCTTCTTACTGGGATGGAACGGCTTCGGCTTGTAGAAAAACTTCTTCTTATTCGGATTTTTTTGAACATTACCCTCATCATCACTATCTTTCTCCTTCTCGAGCACTTCAAGCTGAAGGGCCGCATCCACAAGCTTTTCAAAGGTGAGCTCATGGCGAAGCATGAGGGACTTCTTCAGATATTTCTTATGCCCGGTGACGAACTTAAGATTCTTCTTATAAGAAGTAGAGATGTGCTCGAGACCATATTTAGACAAGGCTTCAAAGGATGCAACATATTCAGAACTGGTCGAATTTCCTTGTTTGAAATCAAGGAAATGTCGAGCAAGAATAGATTTCTTAGATTCTACAATAAACTTGAGTTTGAATCTCTCACGGAACTGATCCCACTCAAGAGTGGACTCATCAATCTCAGCAACAAGAAGATCATATCAATGTAAAGCTCATTCTTGCAACATACTAGATGCTACAAGGAGTCGGTGACGACTAGAGATCTCCATATGACTAAAGATACGCTCACAAGAACTGAGCCACGCCACAACATCTAAAACCGTCTCAGTGCCTTAAAATATCTTGCCACCAATATGTGTGAAGTCGCTACACATGCACGCAAACGTGGATTTGCGTGGAGGAGAAGAGTGAGCTGGAGCGGGAGGTTGAGTGCTCCGAATAAGATCAAGGACCTAGTCGGTAGACATATATACGCCTTCAGGACGAGAACCACTGGGCGGTCCCGCCGTCGAAGAGCGTCCTCTTCCTCTACACGACATAGCTGAAAGATAAGATAAGATAGGATTATTCACAGGGTAAATAGATATATTAGCAATTCAAGTGCAGAAGTTAAGGAATACTACGGAATATAATTAACATTCCTAGACATATTCCTTTCTATCTACCCCAAAGGAATTAAAAAGGTACACGAATCAAAACAAGGATAGGGACAAGGCAAGGTCAAGGTGAAACCGATCATGATTAAGGGATGATGTATATAGATGTATTATATCTGATGTATGGTATCTCGTATACTGTTCAGTGTATATTACATTATATTATGAAACAATGCTCTGATACCAAGCCATGACCCCTTACCCTGAGACATACATTAGTAAAGAGAATTACTAAGTAACCCTGTCTACTAATATGGAGAATAGGGCTGGTTAAGGGCGACCATCATAGTAATACATTAGTTAAGAGCTAAGCATGTCAACTTTGTCTCGATTTATTTTTCATTACTTCATAAGTGGTAGACATGCTTAGTCCCTAACTAATGCACACTATGGTGGATTCGGACCATTTCAGTAATAATGTAATATACATGCGATAGAAAACATCAGTCATAGAACAGCAAACCCAGATCAGAGTGTGTGTGTGTGTGTGTGTATACATACATCACCATACATCTCCATAATAATACATCATATAAAAGTAGCAAGGACTACTGAATCACATATACACCCATCCTACAAAATAATTTACAATAAGATAGCATAAAAGTAGGCGACTCTAAAACGACATCCAAGCCAAAATGATAAGTCCAACAAAATCTATCAAGCTGATCCAAGAAGTGAAGCAATCTAAACTAACCTGCAACTCAGTCTGACCCGAGTGAAAAGCACACGAGTCAGGCAAGCTAAACTTATCAGTAGTAAGGATCCCAGTAATAAGTGAAAGGTGAGAATCCCTGCGTTGTTGCCAACGGAACGACATATTATTCATCATATCATTCATAATAAAAGGGACATCAGTGATTCATCT
The DNA here is from genome assembly GCA_030765085.1 of Allium cepa. Taxonomy (NCBI): domain Eukaryota; kingdom Viridiplantae; phylum Streptophyta; class Magnoliopsida; order Asparagales; family Amaryllidaceae; genus Allium; species Allium cepa. The sequence continues at coordinate 271,129,846 of CM060929.1, forward strand.
ATCTATTTCAAGGGAATTCAATAAGTAACATGCATATGGTTTCTCTTAAGGACATCTATAAGTAAAGTGGATAAGGGATGAGAACCATATAATAACTTAATAAAGAAACATCAAATCATCATAAGAACTCATTAAGAGTTCAACGCAATCATAATCGAAATCACCATATAGCATAATATAAATGTAGTCTATATATCATACTCAAGGCCGTATTCAAATAACAACATCACAAAAAGGTGAAATCGAACATAGAAAACTTCATATAAAATTGCACGTGCTTTTCATCTTGACTAGTACTACTATTATTCCGTACCATACGTAGTAATGACTTAGGGTCATTAAAATCTTAGCATCATGATCATCTTGATTGACTATAGTTGAATATCGCGATGACACCCAAATCATAAAATTCAAGCAAAACATCGTGATGATTGGAATTTAGTAATGACATCAAGCACATCGTAATGATTCCAATCGTATACTCAGTTTGTAGTACTAATAACATCTTAAATGTGTCACAACTTCTCGAATAGGAACCCAATGGGCGTTAATGTGCATCCCATACCGTACATTCGCATCTATTGGTTTACTTATCGTCGGTCGATGCCATATTAGAAAACATTCATAAAAATCCAAATCAAACATATACCCCTCGCCTCATTGGCGAGTGTAAAACACCCAACTCATTGTGTCTCATACTTTGATGAGTTTAAAATGGCATCAAGACTTGTCTCATTTCATTGACAAGTACAAATCCATCTTAAACATCACAACCATCATCAATTCATCATAACAATCCCGCCTTGTGTCCTCGACAAGTAAAAATATCGTAAAATAGTACTTCAAAGCAGATTCGACAGTATACGTCCGATATTAAGCGATGAGGCAAAAACACATGTCCCATACCACGTATTTTTGCCAAATCATTTAAATCTCAATATTATACACCAAAAATCATCTAACTAGGCTATAATATATTTAGAATAATTTTACAGAGAAAACGTGATTTTTAAACAATTTTTAGAGATTTTTTAAATAAGTTATATAAGGAAAAATCCATTTATCAAATAGATTATCTATTTGTAAAATACTTTTAAAAAATAAATAATTGCTTAAAAAAACTTTAAAGTGTCTTAAAAACATTTATTTAATTAACCATGGTTTATAAATAATTTCCGAAAACTTATTCAAAACCAAAATCAATTAAAACCATCGAATTCTTCAAATATCAATATTTATCGATATTTAGATTGAAACAGAATTTAAATAAAATTTAAATTCTAAAAATTTCCAAAATAAATCCAATCCATTGTCGGATAAAAAGACTTAAACATTCATCATCAAACTTATTCAAACAATATTTAAAATCATTGAAATATGCAGTGAACAGTTAATGAAAGCCCAAATAGGAGCAAAAGAACAATCTACCAAGCGACTAAGTTTTTGGCTGAATTTGGACAGTAATTTGGGATATCAAAACAAACCCATATTTCAGCCAAATTTTGATGTGTTATACTATGACATGAGTACTATAACATATCCAAAATTTGGAGAAGTTTGCTGCAAAATGAAAGAGTTATTATTTTTCGAACATAGCTCTTTTCAGCAAGCACCAAAAAAAACAAGATTTTTGGCTGTTTTGAACCAATGATTTTCTATATCAAAACAACTCAAAATTTCATGAAAATTTTCACGAACATTTCACAGTCAAACTACTGCAATTTATCAAAAAGTGGGAGCAAAAGGCAGTAAAATGAAGAAGATATGATTTTTTTTGAACATGGTGCATTTTCGGCCAACAAACAGAGATCAATTTTCAGCCGATTTCAACCAACAATTTTCAATATCAAAACTTACCAAAATGCAATAAAAACTTCTAGAATTGTTTCACAGTCCAACTACTACAACATATCAAAAATTGGACACAATTAGCTATGATTTGAGAAAGATACGATTTTTTTAAACATGGTGCAATTTCGGCCAACAAACAGAGATTGATTTTTGGCCCAATTCAACCAACAATTTCCAATATCAACCATAATCAAAATTCATCGAAAATTTGCAGAATTGTTTTACAGACCACCTATTACAACATAATGAAAATTTAGAGAAATTGGCAGTAAATTGAAGAAGATATGATTTTTTGAACATAGCACAATTTCAGCCAACAAAAGAGATAACTTATTCAATAAATTGAACATTTCAAACAACAAATTGATAGCAAAATTTGATATTTTGCTTTAGATTGTTGCAAGAAAACTCTTACCTTGATTATCGCTTGATTTAGCAATGGTTACAGCAACTAAATGATGGATTTAGCAAGGAAATGGCCTTCAAGAGCATGTAGACACTTGAAAATAGACATGCAAGACAAACATAAGCAAATAAAAGACAATTCACATCTCAAGTTCTCAAATTTTGATTAAATATATTTGGTATTGGAAGGAGATTACCTTTCTATTCTTATTTTAGGTGATTTCCTATTTTAATTCGCAGAAAAGTAGGGTAGAAATTTGGATTTAGGTGAAAGCGGCTATGAAATTTTTCTCCTTTCTTTTACGGTAAGTTTATTTTGAGAAGAAGAAGCTGAAAGAAACTACATACAGCCTAGTTTCTCAATAGAAAATTCTAGATAGTATGCTAGTGGGTCCTACTTTCTACCCAATTATGCCCAAGAGAAAAATTACTTAGCGAAAATCAAAACTATGTATATATGTTACTTAAATTAATACTATACACACCTATTTTCAACATTCAAAGTCATATAAAATTCATACATCTGATTGTATTGATGTAAAATATCCATTGTAACAAAATACAATTTCTTTTAACAATTAAAATTTATTATTTTACAATAAAACCCCATTTTTAACAATATTTAACACTTTGCACAATTTTTGTGTAAAAGCACTATTTTTAAAGTATAACTTGATCAAAAATTATTCTCTTAGTCAAATAAGTTGTAATAAATCATTCTAACCCTTTTAAAACAACAAAATAATATTTTCACAAAATATTTCATCTTTTATTTTATTAAAATACATGTTTTCTTCATATTTTTCCTTTTATATTCAATAAAAGGCTAATATTTACAATAATTATCGATATTATCATGTTGACTTAATTAAAATACAGTAAATGACTAATTTCACTCTAATACCTCAAAATAAAGTTTTTAAAGCTTTATTTCCATCGATTTGGATTTATTTCAACAGTTAAATGTTGAAATACATCACTTGGTAAATTTATTAACTCAAATTTACCTAAATTCCAATATTTTCGATTTTATTTAACCAAAACACCAAACAATGAATTTTAAACCCAATATTTAGCTCTATACTTATTGTTAACTTGAAATACACAATTTAAACCAAATTTATTTCTCCATTACATTCTATTCACCATATTAAATTATAACAATCATTATATTTTAATATCATTAGTAATCTCCAATACCAGGGTAATTATAGATAACCTAGATAACAGTTTGAAATTTAAATGACCAAATCTTTTATGCCAAATCCAAGGGCCACTTGTATTAGCCAAAAGGCATAAGCTATCATTTGAAACTTTCATACTAAGGATGTAAATGTTTTTCTGCTTAATTCCTTCAAAGATAATATTTGACTGATTATCTTCGATATGACACTTATCTTTTGCAAATTTAGTTTTAAATTCTTTATCACATAGTTGACTTATACTAAGCAAATTATGTTTTAAATTCCTAACTAGAAAAACATTAGAGATAAGAGGACTTTAAGAATTACCATCATTGCCGATGCCAATTACATGTCCTTTTGAGTTATCTCCGAAGTTGGCCAATCCACCATCTTGATATATAATGTCATCGAGTATCTCACGATTTCCAGTCATATGCCTTGAACAGCCACTATCATGTATCCAGTTATGTTTCTCAATTTGAACAGTTTGTCCATTGGTTGTTGATTCTTCGAAAGCCATGTAACATGTATGTTCTTGCATAACAAACCAATTCGGTAGATAACTTGATCTATCACAAAAACTATATGCAGACTTATGATACTTTGACGAAATGCACAAATTCAAACTAGTATTAAAAAAATTTCCTAAAAATTTCATTGTTAACTTTTCAATTTTCAGATTATGAAAACTATGAAAACCTATGCTATGATACCAATTGAAAGGGAGTGTGGATTAAGGATCTTAAGGCTAATTTAACAGAGGGAAGTGAATAGTGTTTAATGGATTTCAAGACTTATATAGACTAAATTAAAATTATGACACAAATAAATGCAGAACTTAATCACAGAACAATCACAAAATCAAACGCATATGTAGAAAGTAAATAAAAAGCAGTACGAGGAAAGAACACACCGGATTTTATACTTGTTTGGAGTTACCCTACATCCAGTCCTGCACCAAGGCAAACACCTCAATACAAATTTTTATTATACCAATGTCGAGATTACAATCCTTTATTTCTAAAGGCCTTGAGGTACCATATTGTCTACGAGTCCGGGGCAAACTCTCTTGATTTACGGGACACAAGATCACCCAATTGATTTCCAGGCACAACCACACCTTATAGAGAGACTCGATAAACTTTTGATAACAAACTGATCCTATAACTCTGAATAGCACTTTAACCTTCGAAAGAGGGCAGAGAATCAAACAAGAATGAGATTCTAATTTGATTCACTTGAGAATTCAGTAGAATTTCGTAAGATCCTAAAAATATGAAAATTTTAGAATATGGATTTGTTGAGAAGAAGGAGTGAAGAAAATAAGAAAATAGTCAGTTAAAAAATTCGTTTATGAAGCCTATTCATAGACCAGTAATGTTCATAACCATTCACTAAGAGATTTAAACGAATAGACACTTCTTTTGAAAATTGAAACTTTTGAATTTAACGGCCACCATGTTGACATGGGGTATCTCAAGATATCGACATCCCTTAGTTAAAAACTATGTAAAATTTGTTTTGAAAATGATATTGAAAGGAAAACAAGATGAAATGATTCTGGAGTAAAATGAACTAATTTTCCTATGTTTTGAAATAAAGAAGAGTAGAAAATTATATTTTTAGAATGTATATATAAATTTGATTTTAAATCTCAAGTATATATATTATAAAGAATGTTTAAAAATTAGAAGATAGTTTTGAAAACAGACAAGTTTAAAGCAAGAGTTTATTTAAAAACAAAAACAAAGAATATTTTAAGGCTAAAACATCTTTTTGAAAATCATTTGAAAAGATAATTTTTAAAGCTAAAACATTTTGAAAAGAAGTTTTGAAAATCATTTTGAAAAAATATTATGAAGTAGTTTTGCAAGCTTCTACTTGTAGAATATTTCATCACATCATGACTCAAGAACTTGTACCAAAGCAGGATGTTCGTGGGTTTGTAAGCCATTTGTCGTAGGTTTGTAAGCTACTTGTCGTGGATTTGTAAGCCACTAAGAAGGTAGAATGGGTTCCATCCCAAATTAAATTTGGAATGAAGATTTCCTTGCTATTATGAATTTTTAACAAAACTAGACACTTATCTTGAAATCTTGATCTTGATACTCATGAGTCTTCAAACTTGATTTCTTCATTCTTGATCTTTATACTGTACACTCTTCAATAATCAGTACATGCCTTATATATATCCTGCATAATAACATTCATATATATCTAGACAATAGTGTTAGTATGTAAGTTATAATAAAATAAGTTATAAAGGTTGTTGTCATCAAAACCACTATCTCCAGTTCCTAACACAAAGTAAAAGAATCAACCGAAATCACTACTGGTAACATGAATATTGAAACAAATTTTGAAAGTTATAGCTCAAATCATAACAATACCTTAAAGAGTAATAAAATAAATAGTCCAACTGAAAGAATGCATAACACCGCACCTAATTCCATTAACTTCAACACTGAAATAGCATTTAATGGGGAAAATATAAATGTAGAGGATAATGTCAACCAACTAGACATAAACAACAATTGCCTATACATGGATATAGATCAAGCATGTTTAAATTACAATTTAAAGAGAGCTAACAATAATAGCACCAATAGTTCAGGGAATAGTCCTGGTTTAATTTATAAATCAATTTCTGAACCTACTAATACATCCAACTCTAATTTAGATGAAATTAGCATAGCAATAAATATTGAAATGTAGGTTGCACAAGATGCAAAAGAAATGGTGTGGGATTCAATGGTAGTGGAAACCTAAGAAGGAAAAAAGACGAGCTGCATATACCCTTGATTCTACAAGTAGAAGGTCAACCAAGCTAATCTAAAGGAAGTGTTGGGTCTTTTGTAGACAAAAACAAAGCAAGAAACAAAAGGCGCATGAATCCATATTTGAATTTAAATCTCAATAGAACACAGAGATGGGGACAACCCTATATCGTAGAAAATTATCAGTAGTTTAAAAATAAGGTAGAAAGATTAAGAGAATAAAAGCAATTGTGAGCGCTCCTTTGAAATACGGAGTGAACTCATTCATCTAAATTAATGAATCTTAGTTTGGAATGCTAAGGATTTTAACTCCCTTGCTAAACAACTATATGCTTTAAAAGTTATGAAGTTGAATCAGACATCATCGGTAGGACTATTAGAAACCAAACTAACCAAATCGAAAACTTAAGAGATTGCTTTATTCATAAATAATGAATGAGATTATGTAAGTAACTCAGATCATATGGAGAAAGGTTGCCATGACCTTGATCTTCGCCTATCGAAATCGTTAAATATTCGCTCGTTTTAAAATAAAAAAATGGCAACTTCCGACTTAATACACATCATATGATGATAAATATACAACAATACTAAATGTATAGCATACAATTTCTATAATACAACTTATCAGAGTAATCATTTATTCTACTGGGTGTACTTTAATACATACCAATCTCAAGTTACTATAAATCTACAGCTACACAAATCTGATGTGAGACACAACAATATACATTCCTATAAACTCAATAAACATGTCAATGTGAAATAAAATGGTAAGCAAGAAAGATACATCAACACGTGATAAATAGCAGACACTGATCATGAAAATGTTTCCTAATTATTGGGACAACATCACTACCACTTATCACTGTCTACGTACCCCTATCTAATTGGCACCCAATTAGATACATAATCAAGCCAACGTAGTTCTCCTACCATAAATAGGACTCAAGGTGCCCACGATGCATGAACAAATATGCAATTCTCAAACTACATAACGTATAACAAACAACTGTAGCTTCCAAATCTACCCACTTAGGATTATATCCTTTCATTCACATTTTTTTAATCTGATTAATTTTATTATTTTCAAAATATAATCCTTTTCGAATATAATCTCTTCGAACTAAATTCTTAGTTTCTTTTCAAATCCTTTAGAAATAGTATTATATATGTTTTGTATCAAATATTTTTCTCCACGATTTAAAACAAATCGCTTTTGAAACAGTATCAAATACTCTATATAATAATATAGTATTGTGTTCTATATATTTATTTGAAAATCCCAAATACTCTACTATAAAAGCATATCAAATATATGCAACCAGATTAGGAGGTTTTCTCTTATAACAAGGTAATTGTGTCATAGTCCTTTCAAAATCGATTATTATATCCCTCTATACCAAGAGTGGACTATACCGAGGGTTACACAACTCTCCGTCCACCTTTCAACTATGGGTAACCTCAACATTAATCACATAACAAGTCATTTTGTTTCCTAAAGCGATAAATCATTTTGCACTAATATTTACAAATACTTTCAAGACATGGCGTTGTTTATCTCCTCAAAATCATTGGAAAGCCATTTTAAAATCATCGGGGTTTTAGTCCTTGAAATTTCTTTTCCTTTATAAATCACATTTTTAAAAGTATTTTTATATAAATCAGTTTTAGATAATATCACTTCAAAAATATTTATTTCCAAATATTTTTATTTCTTTAACTGAAAACATTTCATTTCAAAAAATAATTATCTTTTCCCTTAAAAACTATAACAAACATATTTTAATATAACCGTTCCTTAATCAATATTATTATTGAACATATTATAGTCAAACCATGAAATATTAATCACAAAGTGCACATATTCACCCAATCCATGTATCAAAAAAAGGTTATTGCTCATAAACTAGCCGAGCACAATTTAAACAACCAAATAAACAATAATAACAAATACATTATTATCAAAAACTAACGCATCATTAGCTAACGCATCATATATTGGTTTGATGGTGAGATAACTCATCTTAAAACAAAGTTAACAAGCATCACAAGCCATTAGAATCAATGTAACACTTCCTACCATCACCCAAATCTCAAAACCACCTCCTTTGCTTGGAAAATAACAAGACTTCTCCAGCAACCAATAGCTCATGGCCTGCAATGACCATAACTCCATCTTTTCTTCACTTCTTTTATGCTAAATCATATTATCTAAGTGATATAAGAACTTTATGAAAGTTTGGAGGAGAAAGTAGTTGATTTGAATAAGATTTAAGAAAGTAAGAGAGGAGAAAGAGAGGACGAAGACATAAAAAGAAGCATAGTTTCTTTACAAAAGGATGAATTAATAAAAGGGAGAGCAAGGGGATGTATTTATAGACTTGACAAATGTGGCAAATGACCATCCATAACCCTCCAAAGGAAGCTTTCTCTCCATGCTTGAGAACATGCGCACCATGCCATCTTACGCACCATATTTCCCTTGATTTAAGCCATAATTTAGGGGTCCTTTTGTTTCCTTCTAGAAGCATATTTATTTTTCTACTAATTTGTAGTTAACTTATGTACTTTAACTTGTTATTTGTATGTTTATTTGTTTCTAGGAGACATGTAAAAGACGTTGAACAACTTTTGTTTAGCAAAAAGTCGTTTATCGATAAAACGATTTTTGGTCACATTATCGATATTTTCACGAACTATTTATTTTTGTAAACACATTTCAAAAATAAGTTTTCTATCATTAGTTATCAATTAAATACTATAACAAGATTATAAAATCATATCTATTCACATTAAATCCAAGATGTGAATATGTAAATAATCCAGATATTTAAATACGAAGTGTTCAAAATTCTGGGTCTATACATTCTCCCCTCTTAAATGAATTTCGCTCCCAAAATTTCATGGACCGTAAAATATAATGAAAGCCAATACTTAACAAAAGTTAAGCACATCAAAAAATAATATCACCCATATGACCGGTTGTCAATGATACGTTGCTTTATCCTATCTATTTTTATTTGTCAAATTAAGGTAGTTATTTTTCGAAACTCCTCGGTTGATTTACTGACCCTAGCTAAAATTTTACCTAGGCACCTAACCAAAGCTCTGATGCTAATTGTGAGTCAGTGACGATCCAGATTTTTGGACCAGTTAAATCGTCGAAAACCCACCCATTCTGAAATAAACAAATGGCAACTACCAACTTAGTACACATCATCGGATGATAAATTTTTGCACTACTAAATGTCTAAGATACAATATATATAATAACTTATCATAATAATCATTTATTCTAGTAGGTGTACTATTATATAAACCAATCTCAAGTTATTATAAATCTACTACTGCACAACTCTAATGTGAGAGACATTAATATTCATTCCTGCAAACTTGATAAACATGTCAATGCGGAATAAAATGGTAAGCAGGAAATATACATTAACATAAGATAAATAGCAAACACTGAATATGAAAATGTTTTCGAATTATTTGGGTTGCATTACTATCACTTAAGACTGCCTATGTACACTATCTAATTGGGTACCCAATTAGATACAAGATCAAGCCAACATAGTTCTCCTACCATAAAATGACTCAAGGAGCCTACGATGTACAAACAAATATCAAATTCCCAAACTACATAACATATAACAAACAAATGTAGCTTCCAAATCTACCCACTTAAGCTTATACCCTTTCATTCATATCTTTGTAATTTGATTAACTTTATTATTTTCGAAATACAATCCTTTTAAAAAATAATCTCTTCGAACTAAATTCCCAGTTTCATTTCAAATCTTTATGAAATAATAATATATTTATCTTTTGTATCAAATCATACTTTTCTTCATGATTTAAAACAGATCACTTTTGTAAACGGTATCAACTACTCTATATAATAATATAGTGTATACTCTATATAATAATAGAGTGTAGTATTTGATTTATTTGAAAAGCCTAAATACTCTACTATAAAAGAATATCAAATACATGCAACCAGACCATGAGGTTTTCTCCTATAATACGGTAATTGGGTCACGGCCTATCAGAATTAAATAAGTATATCCCTTTATACTAAGAGTGGACTATATTAAGGGTTACACAACCCTTCACCTACTTTTTAGTTATGGTTTACCTGAACATCGGCTACATAACAAATCATTTTGTTTCCCAAAGTGGCAAATCATTTTGCACTATATTCTAAATACTTTAAAAACACCTTATATTTATTTCCTCAAAATATTTAGAAAACCATTTTAAATCACTAGGGTTTTACTCCTCAAAATTTCATTTCATTTATAAAACACATTTTTATAAATATCTTTATATAAATTATTTATATATAAAACAACTTCAAAAAAATTATTTTCAAATATTTCTATTTATTTAAAGGAAAACATTTCATTTTAAAAGATAAGTTTTTTTCCCTTTGAAATTATAATAAAACATCATTTACTATAACCATTCCTTACTCAATAACATTATATAACACTTTTTAGTAAAACCATGAAATTTTAATCATAAAGTGTTCGTGTCTATCCAACCCATGAATCGAAAATAGATTATTGCTTATAAACTGGCCAAGCACAATTTGAACAACCAAATAAACAACAATAACAAACACATTATTATCAACAATTAACACACATTAGCCAACACATTATATACTCATTTGGTGGTGAGATAACTCACCTTAAAACCAAGTTAACAAACATTTCAAGACACTAGAAAAAAAATTCCTCCGTCACCGAAGGCTCAAAACCACCTCCTTTGATTTGAAAATCACAAGCACAAGCCTCCTCCACAACCCAATAGCTTACAGCTTGAAATAAAAATCACCATAACTCTATCTTTTCTTCACTTATTTAATGTTAAACCGTGTTCTCTAAGTGATATAAGAACTTTGTGAATGTTTGGAGGGGAAAGGAGTTGATTTGCATAGGATTTAAGAAAGTTAGAGAGGAGAAAGATAGGATGAAGATATGAAAAGGAGCTTAGTTTATTTACCAAAGATGTATGGATAAAAGAGAGAGTAAGGAGATGTATTTTTAGACTTGAAAAATATGACAAATAACCATCCATAACCCTTCAAAGGAAGCTTCCTCTCCATGCTTTAGAAAATGCACATCATGCATTCTTATACATCATACTTCCTTTGAATTAAACCATGGTTTAGGGGTCCTTTTATTCCCTTCTAGAAGCATGTTTACTTTTACTAATTTGTAGTTAACTTAAGTATTTTGACTTGTTATTTATATGTTCATTTGTTTCTAAGACATGTAAAAGAGGTTCAAGCAACTTTTTTTTAGCAAAAAGTCATTTATCGATAAAGCCTTTTCGGTCACATTATCGATATTTTGCGAACAATTTCTTTTTGTAGACACGGTTTAAAAATAAGTTTTCTACCATTAGTTATTAATTAAAAAGTGTTTGACAAGGTTATAAAATCATATTTATTTACATTAAATTCAAGACACAAATATTTAAATAATCCAAATATTTAAATACGATGTGTTCCGAATTTCGAGTCATTTCAAAGGTAGAATTATGCTCATAAAGGACAAAAAACAGTGGGATATTAGTATTCTTTGCATAAAACAGACCAGTTGATAACATGTTTTTTACATGATAGTTTAGGAATAGATTTTCCCTATAATAGTATATTCCATAATCAAGCAAAAAAAAGGTCTTTGGGATTATATCATGCATCAAGAAAGTAGAATAAAAATGTCATGAATAGTGGTTGGAGACTTTAATTCTATATTATATTGTCAAGATAGAATTATCAGTGGCTTATGTGATACTTATATCGATTCCAAATTTTTTTATTATATTGGGGCAGCTAGTCTTATTACACTAGAAGGAACTGGAATTGTAAATTACTTCATGTGGAGTGGTGGTCTATATTATTAGTGCATAGCAAAATAGCAGATTATTTATCAATAGAGATTGCTGTTGTAAATACCCATATTTTCTATTTATTTTGCAAATCATTCTATTAGTGACCATACCCTCATAATTTTTACTTTTTCTTCTTAAGGCCAAAATAGAAAGAACAATTTATTTAGATACATTAAAACATCTAACCATATATGTATTACAATAAAGAACGAGGATTTCCAATGCGGGATATAAAACATAACTCTCTACAGCACCTGTGCTAATTAATCTGTGGTTTGGGTCTTTAGCGAATTTATTGATAGAAATTAATCGTCTATTCCTTTGATGCTTTGGTGTTCCCCATTTTTTAATTATAGTTTAAGATCCTATTTTATTTTGGAGAATCGAAATAGAAAAGAGGTTCATAGCAAAACAAATTTGAATACAACGAGCTGGTAGTAATTGAATGGATATTGCTTACATTGGAAATACTCTTTATCTACTTCTAATAAAACTCAAAAGAGTAAAGTTCTATCTTAAAAGGTGGACAAAGAAAATCATAGTATGCAAAGTAGTACAAAAGCATTGAAAATGAGATAGATGATGCATACAAGAAATTAGTTAATCATCTTAAAAACTAGCAAATTATTCTGATGTACAGACAAAACTAGACCAACTATTTAAACATTTACATAGACATGCTACAGAAAACATTCAAAGATCAAAATTAAAGTGGCAAACTTAAGGAGATAGAGAGTATCACATTTTCTTCCACTCAAGCATATTTAATCCAAATCATCCCATTCTTTACTTTAGTAATTTGTTTGATTCCAACTCCATAAATCACAGTTCTACACATGTTTTTTGTGAAAAATTCTTACAGATAATGCAAGACAGGTTTCAGACAAAGACTTTGATTTGGAAGAACTAAAAACTTCGGTCTTTTAAAGAAATGATAACAACAGTCTGGTCCAAATAGTTACAATTCGAATTTTTTTTAGTTACGATGGGAACTAGTTGAAAAATGATTTGTTTCAAGTAATGATGGGCATACACTATCTAGTAAGATTATAAAGAAATAAATCCTATCTTTGTTTACTTAGTCCCTAAAACTATGGAATCATAAACTCTATTAGGTTTTAGACCAATTTTTTTATGGAATGTAATACAAAATTTTGGCAAATCCGATATGCAATAAGATGAGAAAAACTTAATTTCACTCATCCAAAATGCTTTCATATTGGTAGATATATCATAGAAAATCCATCATTTGCATAAAAATTGGTGAGAAGTTCAATAGAAAGACCGTGAAGTATTTGTATACGAAATTAGACTTGCATAAAACATATGAATAATAAATCAATAGGGAATTCATATATCATATGCCTATTTGCATGGATTTGTCTACAAAATTTGCAAGTATGACATATGAATGCATTTCCACTGCATGCTTTTCAATTTTAATAGATGAAAGCCCTATTGGCTATCTTTGCAGTAATAGAGGTATCTGGCAAGGGGCTCCCTTTTTCTCCTTACCTATGTGCAGTGGCAATTGAGTAACAAACAGAAAACTACCTTGTTCTTTGAAAAGGGAAAAAAACATAGATCAAATCAACATCACATTACAAGTCCAAATAAGGAATCCTCCAATCGTATATTTGGAGATTTCCTTATCTCACCGTAAACTAAAAGCAAGAGATTTTGGTGCACTGTTAGATAATACTCAAAAGAAAAACACCAACAACTGAAAAAATAGAATGCTTAACATAGTTGGTAGAATTAAGTTGATCAAAACAGTGATCTATCATACAGCCATGTTTCGAATGCAATTCTGCCAACTACCAGCAACCACCATAACTAGAATAAATTCCATCTATTCTAATTTTGTGTGGGAAACAAACATCAAAGTTCAAAATGGGAAGATATTTGCGAGCCTAAGAATGAAGGGGGGTGGTTTTGAAAAAATTAGAGGATATTGTGCAAGCGGTATCTTTGAAACTCACATGGAGATACTTATAACAGGTTGCTTATGGACTCAATGGATGGAAAATTGACACTATAAAGACAATTACCGACGGATAGTTCTTGAATATAATAATTCATCTTGCACCAAGTTACTTCTTAAGACAAAACAGCAGATGAAAAGAATACTTCAGAGACAAATGGGGGCCGAAGATAACATAAGTCTATGGTTTTAGCCATGGATCAATGGATAGTCACTAAAAGATTTGTTGGGGTGGCAAACTATTTTAATTACTGGAGGCTTCTGTAGTGCAAAATTTTACTTTGCGGAAGCTTCTACCAATAGATCTTTTATCATGCAAATCACAAAGAGATAAGTTTGGATAGAAAATAACGGACGTGAAATCAGAAATCAACACACAAGAGATTCCACCCAACCACCCTCTTTATTGATTCACCAATTTTTTTTAAGATTAATCGAACAAAATAAAATTTGAGCCAATAAAAAACTGAGGAAGGGAGTTTTGATCTCTATGGCTAAAATTTTTGGAGGAGAAGAACAAAGATGGAAGAAGAGAGAATTAACAAATATATTTCCACTCATTTTACACTATCTCTTCTATTCTCTATTTATAACATCAATTACTATTAATATTAGATAGCAAAAAATAAATTGATAAGCTAATTAGAGAGAGAAATAAACATAACTAATTATTCCTATTAAGTAGGAGCAACAAAATTTTCTCTTTCTTCCTTTTTGCATATTTGTTTCCTTCTAGTTGTAATTTTATATCACCAAAATTTAACACTCCACCTTGATGCAAAATCACGTATGTCCAACAAGTCAAGCATGCCATCCCTAGATCTATCACAACTCTCTATATTTCAGTCATACCAAATTACAAACCTCTACCATTTCCTACAAGTGATGCATCTCCCACTATGAGGTGCACCACACCAATTGGTCTCAAAAGCATTTGCAATACCACAAAGACCTCCATACAGCCTTTGTGGATTTTCCAACTCAACGCCCGTCAACCACTCGATCTGAGCTCATTACATGATCATTATCGATCTCTTGAGCATCATTAGCATGAACACCACTGTTAAAATATGACCCTCAACACGATCATCATAAGCAGTGTACACATTAACCTCTTCACCTGACTATGGACTAGGATCTCTAATTGTCACTTGCTTCACATAGTCGACTACATGACCAACCAAACTATAAAGGTTTGCTTCTTCCAATACTCCTCTTATCCCTACAAGACCACCCTTCTTCACTCTAAAAACTCCACCTTGAGTTTCATAGGTGCAACCACGGCAATCCAACTGACCAAGAGAAATAAGATTATGCGAACATGTAGGTACGTGTCTCACTCTAGAGACTTCTCTAACCACAACTTCATGCATACGAAACTGGATAGATCCAATACACAAATCGGTAACTATTCTCTATTGGTTGTCCTAATCATGCCGACAATCTTCTCATTAAAAGAGAAATAATTCATATCTCTATAAATGTGAAAACTGGCTCCTGAATCCATCTTCTAAGGCTTCTCTTCACCAATGAAGACATCATAAGAAGTATCACTGTTGCTACCTTAAGCTATGCCCACCCGTGTATCATTATCACTGTCACTATGTATAGCCTTCTTTTGATCCATTTTATATGCTTCGCTCCTATTGCGCATATGAGCATTTTTACAACAATATAAGAAATGATACTTTTTGAAATACCTTTACCATTAGCGACTTTCTTCTTTGGACTTGTATCCTTCTTCGCGTCCCTTGCTACCATAGCCTCATCTTGAACTAATTTCACACATGACTCTTTTCTTCTAAGCTCCTCATTCAAAAGACTGCTTCGAATAGTTTCTAGTGAGATAGTTCCATTTGCATTGGAATTACTCAATGAAATAATCAAAGTTTTCCAATTTCTGAAACAAGCTCATCAAGAGCCTGTAACTCATCATCAAATTTGACATTCGTATTTTCCAATTGAATTTTTACATTTTGAAATTTGTTCAAATGCTCTGCAATAGACTTCTCTCCATCTAGTCTCAGTTGAGCCAACTTTCGAACAAGAAAAGCCTTTTTGTAGCACTCTTCGACCTATATAAAGATACCAACTTTTCCTAAAAAGCCTTCGCGGATTCACAACTAACCACATTATGGAAAACTGGATCATCAAGAAACTGACACATCAACGCAATTACCTTCTTTTCCATCTACTTTCATTTTTCCCTCCTCAACATCAGAGGGCTTCTTCCCAGCTCTATCAATCAGATCATGAAGATCATTGAGGTACAAAACATCCTACATCCTAGGCTTCCAAATACCCTGATATTTTCCATCCAAAATAGTAATTTTTGAAAAATAAATCATATTCGACATCTCGATAATTTTTCAAATCCAAAATTACTCTATGTTTTGCGATGACCTTGCTCCGATACCAATCTGTAATGCAAAACTTTGCTTTGCGGAAGCTTTTCCCAATAGATCTTTTATCATCCAAATCACGAAGAGATAAGTCTGGATAGAAAATAAACGAACATGAAATTAGAAATCAATACATAAGAGATTCCACCCAACCACCCCTCTTTATCAATTCATCAAAATTTGTTTATAATTAATAACAAAATACAAATTGAACCAATAACCAAATTGGGAAAGGGAGTCTCGATATATACGGCTAAAATTGTTGGAGGAGAAGAACAAAGATGGAGGAAGAGAGAATTAGCAAATAAATTTTCACTCATTTTACACTCGCTCTCCTAGGTTCTATTTATAACATCAATTACTTAATGCCCTAAGTTAATATTAGATGGCAAAAAATAAATTGATTGGCTAATTAGAGAGAGAAAAAACATAACCAAATATGCCTACTAATTAGGAGAAACAAAATTTTCTCTCTCATCCATTTTGCATATTTGTTCCCTTCTAGTTGTGATTTTGTATCACCAAAATATAACAGCCTTAATAGGAAAATCTCCTCTCTCATTTTCAATGAACAATAAAGAGTAGACACTTCATGTTTGCCTCCTCATAATGTTTACCAAATTAAAAGTATCCCCATCATCCAAACTAACAGTTATGATGTCTAGCTATGGAACCTACATAATGATGCAATTTCACCTTTTTATCAGCATGGGCACAAGTCAAAGTGAAACACATTAAATTAGACTAGTGCACATACATTTGGAACAATGTATGTGCCTTGAGAATAGTAGTTTTTTTCACTAATTGCTAAATTGGACGACTTAAATACCATAAACAAAATTAGCAAGTGGTATTCAACTATAGATTTAGAGTGTAAACTATGCAAAAAGCTTAAGAATCAATGGATCATTTTATTTTGAGTACATTTTCTCTGAAAAATCTAGCAAAATATTAAAGAAAAATTACAGATCGTGACAACTTCAAACAACAACATAGATGATATCCTCTCAAATTCTTACAAGCAACTGTGGTAATGAATCAATTCGTAAACTATGTTGAGACTTGTTTTTGGTTCATGACACAAAGCTGTCACTACGACATACATATTTTACGACCGCTGCAATAAAAAGAGAATATATATATTACAAGGAGACAACACTTCAAAACCGATGCATTAATTATATTATTTTGTTTTTGAGTCTTAGGTCAATTTTGTTAAAATCTCTCCTCGTTTACGTATATATTAGCTTATATATTTAATCGTCTTATTTTCAAACAATTTACACATTTATAAGCATATAATATATATATATATATATATATATATATATATATATATATATTAAAAGTGTTTAAAGTTATATATATTATATTATAAAAGTATTTAAAGTTATATATTTTACTATACCTATGTAAACTGCACAAATCGTACAGATTTTGCCAGGTCAGTCGACTGACCCAGAAATTTCTATGCAACATGCACAGATGCATAGATATACAAATATATATTTAAAAATTCGTTTGAATATGCAATCGACTGACCTAGAGGTTCAGTTGACTGAATTTCTACAACAGCTATTTTTTGAAAAGACATGACTATTTGTGAAGAGTTACGAGCCTCTACGAAAAGATTTGGACGCAACACTTCAATCGAAACTCTTCATCAACAGTCGTCGCCTTTTAATCTCTATAAATACGTACTCTAACTTGATTCCAAATCATCGAATTTCAACCGAATTTTCTCATCTTTCTAATCTAACTCTCTGGAATTTATTTACTATTATACTTTCAATTATTTTGCATTAAAGCAACATTATACCTTTCTATTCTTCATAAAATTCAAATATATATTTACACTAGAGGAGAAGATTATAAGAAAGGTGTACTACAAGTGACAAATCCTTGTTATTAGAACACACAAAGTCAAAAAAAAAAAATTATTTTTTGAAGTCTTGTTCTGCTCCTCAGCTATGTGAAGTCCTCTTCGACTGCTGAGACGAAATCCTGTTCTGCTACTCAGGTCCCTATTCGGCTGCTCAGGGGTTGTATAGACCTGTTCCTTCGGGTTAAGCGAGGGTTTTTGTTTTTTAGTGAAATTCTAGAAGGATTCTGGGACTGGACGTAGGACGGTGCTCCGACCAGTATAAAAATCTCTAGTGTCATTGAACTATACTGCTTTTTATATTCTACACTATTTACAGTATTACTGTCATCACTATACTCTGTATTATCATATATCCATATTACATGATCCATAGTACACTTTCATTTGGTATCAGAGCCTGGAATTCTATCGACCGTCACAATATCATAGAATAATGACCAGAAAATGATCCAGTCGAAGTACAATAGGCAAAATCCCTGTCAAAGCCACCAGTGAGGACTACAAAAAGGTACTTTCTGATTTATGAATTTTAGTAAAAGATAATAATGAATTAGTTAATATAAGCAATAAGATTTCAAAGCTTAACTTTATTATTTATGAAAAGATGAAATCTGTTGAACTTGAAAATGAGAAATTGAAAAATGAGAAGTTAAATTTAGAAAATCAACTTCATGTTTTAAAGAATAATCTAGATGAACAAAACACCATATTTGAAAAAGAGAAAGAAAATTTTTCAAAAGAAATTACGGATTTGAAAAGACAAAATGATTTATTACAATCATCTTTAGATAATTCAAAATCTCGAATTTTTCTTCTCGAAAATGAGAATTGTATGTTGAAAAGAAGAATTCTGAATCAAACAAGCAAACTGATACTTTGAAAAACAGTAATATTTCTTTTGAAAATAATAATTGTGACTTTGAAGTTAAATTTGATAAACTTAACACTGAAATCACAAAATTTAATAAAGGTCAAAACGATTTAAACATGATTTTATCTAGTTCTAGACCTTTAAATGATAAAACAGGCTTAGGATATAATAAAACAGATTGTAGATATAGTACTAGATATGCTTTCATGTATAGTAATTATGCTAGTGCTAGTACTAGATTACGAGTAAAATCTAAATCAAATTTTTATAGAAATTCAAATACTGCTATGACCAATAATATTTATAATTTCTTTAGAAGTACAATATCGTTGACGGAAAATATGAATAAAAATTATCTAAGTATTTGGGTTCCTGTTAATTGGAAAAATAGAGAAAAATACATTGATGATTCTTTTGATATGGTAGTTGATAATGAAAATTATATTTATAAAGGTTCAACCGTATCCAAATGGGTATAGTTTCCTAAAAATTAGGAAATTATAAGAACCTTAAGTATCGCATGCTTTAAATGTTATATTTTCTAATAACTTACATTATAAGTAGTAGTTATTTTGTTCTATATTGTTCATATTCTTTATTCCTTTTCGTCGATGACAAAGGGGGAGAAATATTATTACTAACATTAAGAATGCAGGATATAGAGCGTCAAAGATTCAGGAGGAGTAAGTATGTATATTATATATATTGTCAAAATCTATATCTATTTACAGGTTGTCATTAATCAAAAAGGGAGAGAATGTTGAGATTTGGTTTTGATTGATGACACAAAGCTATCACTATGACATACAGATTTGATGACTGCTACGACAAAAAGAGAATATATATTACAAGGAGCCAAGACTTCAAAACCATGCATCAATTATATTATTTTGTTTTTGAGTCTTAGGTCAATTTTGTTAAAATCTCTCCTTGTTTACGTATATATTAGCTTATATATTTAATCGTCTTATTTTCAAATAATTTATACATATATAAGCATATATAAATATATATATATATAAGTGTTTAAAGTTATATATATTATATTATAAAAGTATCTAAAGTTATATATATTACTATACCAGTGTAAACAGTGCAAATTGCACAGATTTTGCCAGGTCAGTCAACTGACCCAAAGGCTCAGTCAACTAACCCAAAAATTTTTGTGCAACATGCACAGATATACAAATATATATTTAAAAATTCGTTTGGATATTCAGTCTACTGACCCAGGAGTTCAGTTGATTGAATTTCTACAACATCTACTTTTTGAAAAATAGGACTATTTGTGAAGAGTTACGAACCTCTACGAAAAGATTTGGATGCAACACTTCAATCGAAACTCTTCGTCAACGGTCGCTGCCTTCTAATCTCTATAAATACGTACTCTAACTTGATTCCAAATCATTGAATTTCAACCGAATTTTCTTATCTTTCTAATCTAACTCTCTGGAATCTATTTACTATTATACTTTCAATTATTCTACATTAAAGCAACATTATACCTTCTATTCTTCATAAACTTCAAATATATATATTTATACTCGAGGAGAAGATTAGAGGTAGGGTGCATTACAAGTGACAAATCCGTGTTATTAGAAAACAAAAAGTCAAATCAATCTTTTGTATTTGTTGAAGTCCTGTTCTGCTGCTCAGGCGTGTGAAGTCCTCTTCGGCTACTGAGACGAAATCTTGTTCTGCTGCTCAGATCCCTGCTCGGCTGCTCAGAGGTTGTATAAACTTGTTCCTCCGGGTTAAGTGAGGGTCGTTTTTTTAGTGAAATTCTAAAAGGAGTCTAGGACTGGACGTGGGACGGTGCTCCGAACCAATATAAAAATCTCTGGTGTCATTTTACTATACTGCTTTTTATATTCCGCACTATTTACAGTATCATCATTATACTCTGTATTATCATATATCCATATTACACGATCCATAGCACACTTTCAAACTAGTCACATAGTGAACAGTACGTTGATTTGGCATTTATGAATGGAGAGAGACGCTGTATTTTTAAAGGTATTGAAACTCCATATGATGCATAATTAGAACTACTTCTACAAGATCGTAGGCAGTTAATTAAATATGATAAAATTAAATACGAAGATACAAGGGGTAAAGAGAAGATCTTCTCTAAGTTTAAAAATGTAGTTAGCCACCAATCTAATAGGAGGAAGAGAATCAACAACGCACTTCAAATAACTTCAGCAATCCGTCAACTAGCTCGAATCCTAGTGGTGTTGATGTAGTAGAAGATGAGAATGAGGTTGATCAGAGGTATGCCAAATTAATTTAGGAAATTTTGGCAGAGGATGATGGCAATGGGAACTTTTGGACATTTCCAAATTTGAAAGAGGGAGCACTTAATTTTGGAATAAATGAAGTGAGCAAGTTTTCAATGCATATGGCCAATGAACGATAATTAAGGTGGTTGTATTTGTCTTTTATGCATTCTTTATTGCTCTCTCTGTAGTCCAAATATCTATGAGCTAGTATTTAAGGGAACACACAATGGTTTTTAAGTAGGAACTAGCTATAACACTTTTAACATTGTTTATTCTCTTATCATTAAAATTTCATGTATCTATTATTTCAAAATAAATAAAGTACCAATTTCTACAAAAAACTAAATGAATAAGCATTAACTATGCACACGCATGTACATAATACATATATACATATATATACATTTATACATCATATAAACTATAGATTTAAATTATGTGTATATATATGTGTATGTGTAGGTGATGTATAAATAGTAGTAATAATAGTAGTAGTACTAGCGGTAATAATAATATCTTAATAAACTTAACTAGAGCATGTAAAACTATTATAGAATTATATGTATCAATTAATATAAATTATATAAAAACTAATCTAAAACAAGTTATACAATAAGTATATAATTTAGTACAAACTATACATATAATAAATAAACATTATATAAACGATAAATATAAATTATGTCATATACCTATACATATACACATAAATCATACAATTTAAACATGCAAACTGCACAGACATATCCATGCATACATACATATATATGTGTGTCTGTGTGCACAGTCTTAGTAATAGTAGTAGTAGTAGTAATAATACTGTCTTGATAAACTTGTGAACAAAGAGCATGTAAATGTATCATCTAATTATATATATGAAAATAATACAAAATTATACATGAATTGTTATATAATAAATTATATAATATATATTATATAATAGCATATACATCAGTATAAATTATATATATATATATAACTAATATTATGTAAACTAACATGTATGTATGTGTATATACATGCAGATATTACATACTTATTACCTTGATAAACTTATTAAGTAAATGTTCATAGAATTATATATATGATGTAAACGACCTGTAATTTTTTAATCCTCGATTTTGAATATTTAATTTATTTAAATATTAGAATTTGAATTTTAAATATAATAAAATCTATTTTTCAAATTAAGGTTTGGTTTTTTATGATTTATTTTTAATTTAATTTATAGATTTTTTTCCATAATTTTTAATTTGAAAAATAATTGAATTTTCATTTAACGTATTTTACGTCAGACGTAAGTATTTTTGAAACTTGACGTAATAAGTTAATCTGCATATTTTTTCATTGTTTTGTGATCCTATCACATTATTGTTCACAATCGTATTTTTATTTTTAGCGTTTGTTGCTTGTACGCAAATGGGATATAGTGTAGTAGGATACTGCAAAACTTTATCATTTAAAACAAATATACACTTACACTCAGCACACAAAGCCTTATAGCCTTTCACTTCTCCCTACTTCTTTATTTTCCTTGTTCCCTTCAAACACACACCTCTTCACTCACTTCTCACTGTTGTTCCCCTTTCCCATCCCATGCTCTTCTTTTCTTGTCCTATCTTGCTTTTCAATGCTTAGCAGCCAAGTATCTATGTTTATATATACACTCACATACATAAGGATAGGGAAAGGAACACTTAAACATTCACTTACATTCATGGAGAATAAAAACACACCTTCAAACAGATAATTGATTCATACATAGTAATAGTATGATACAGAGACATTCATATCTCCTTCATTTTCGCCTGTAAACATTGAATTTAAACATTTCCTCCTCTTCAAAAATTGATATCTTCAAATCCATCAACATTTAGATAAAAATTCCAACTTTAAAATTGTGTATTTTTGAGTCTAGTGTTTTTTAAAAATAGTCCCCAGTCATTTGGTAAAGTATGGTGGTTGGAATTATTATTTTTCTCGACTGTGTTTATATTAGTGCAAATTTGACGACCATGGATTTGAGATTGGAGGACACGGTTGTGTTCGGATCGTCGATTCTTGATTTTTGGAGGTTGTCATAGAGTGTTCAACGGTTTAGTTTAACCGTGGTTGATCGTTAATCGTTTTTCGATTATTTTGATTTTTTCGACGAATCGATTGTCGAGGCGGGAAACGGAGGGTATAGGTGGAGCGTAGAAATGAGGCGAAGGTGATGGAAGTTGTTGCATGTGTTCTGATTGCCAGAGTTGGTGAGACAAGGATGATTTGGGATTTTGTTGGCTTTTATTATGGCAGATGGATTTTGACGCGATGATGATGGCCTAGGCGATCGTGATCAGTAGCATTTGGTCAGAGTGTGGCGGTAGGGGTGCCAGAGGTCTTAACAAGGTGGTTTGGGCTGTTGTTGATCATAGTGTTTGGGGGTTGGAAGAATTGGATGGTCAAGTTCGAACGTGAGTAGCAGGCTAGAGCGAAAATAATGTTGAGGAATGAAGCTATCATATGTGTTGGGTAGCGGGTTAAAAGTAATTGGGCCATGCTTGGTAAGTGTCTTTTTGGCTTGCATTGGATAAGGTTATTTGTTTAGTTTGTTATTTTTGTAATTAAGTTAGTTTTATTTACTTAAATGATTTAATTAGTTTAGTCTAAATTACTTCAAACTTTAAAAAGAGGGTCGGGTAGCTTTTTGGTATGTGTCATTCGACTGTGCCTTGGGCTGTAGTATTTTAGGTGGAAATGAGTAGGTTTTAATCGTTTAAGTAATTTTAGTTATTTAAGTTTAATTAAATAGTTAAATAAATGTTTAGACTTTGAAAAATCATAATTTATCCATACAAAGTCCATTTAACCCACGGTTTTCAATAGTAGATTTATATTGATGAATAGAAGTCACTAGCATAATTGTTTGACACATTTGGCAAAGTATAATTCAGTGATAAAATAATTGTGACGTTATTTAATTATGATTTACATAGTTAAATTTATATACTTCATCAGTGACATCCTTTTAGCAGAATAAACCCCATTCTACTATTATATAAAATTGGACATTTATTTATATGCTAGTTAACTCTGATTTATGTGTTATTTTAATTTGTTGAATTATTGAGGATCATTTGTTTATTATTATTGTTTGTTTGGTTACTTGATTTGTGCTTGGCCAGTTTATAAGTAGTAACATTTTTCTTTTTTTTACATGGGTTGGGTAGAAAATAATTGTCGAGTAACACCTTAAGATTTATTTCACAATTTGACTCTAAGGAATTTAGTGACAATATTGGTTTATTAAATTATTAGTTATTATAATTTAAGTTTTGAACTTCAATTTAAATGAAGTGTTGAATTAGGATTTTCATAAAAGAATATATTATGAAAAGTTAATGGAAAGACATCGTTTACAAATAGATTTTGAAACATTTGAAAAAGAAATATGTTGCACTAAAAGATGTTTATTATAATTTTTAAACAAAAGAAAAAAAAATGTCTTTCGAATGTAAGGGTTTCCTTTAAAATAGAAAAATATTCGAAAATAAATATTTATGAAATGATTTTATATAAAAGTATTTATATAAAGATATTTACAAAATGTGTTTTATAAATAAAGAGAATTTTGACAATTTAAAACCCAGTGGTTTTAAAATAGCTTTAAATAAACAATACTATGGTTGAAATTATTTGTTATTATTAATTAGTGCAAAATGATTTGTCACTTCGGGGAATAAAATGATTTGTTATGTTACCAATGATTTTGATAATCCGTAATTAAAAATTAGGCAACGAGAGTTTATTTTAACCCATAATATAGTCCGCTCTTAGATAAGGGGATGTATTTATTGGCTTTATGAAGGCTTGGACCCAGTTGCCTTATTATTGGGAGAAACCTCTCGATTTGATTGTGTACATTTTGATATGTTTTATAGTAGTATTTTAGGATTTTCAAATAAATATTTTAAAAGTTATTTGTTTTAAGATCCTGAAGTAAAATATAGTTTGATACAAAGGATATATATATTCCAAAAAGGATTTAAAATAAAACTACGAATTCACTTTTCTTTTCATGTATTCCTCTCATTCCCATCCATCCCCTTCCTTTGTCTAATCGTAACATATCCTATCTCCTTGCACCGGCCATGCCTCCAGACCGTCTTCCACTACCCTTCCATCTACCTCGAGTTTCCCTTCTTCTCCTACCCAAACTCCAATCCTTCCAACTCCAGTTCAGCCTTCCATACCTGCTCCCTAAGCACCACCTATCCAACCTCTTGTCACTGCCCCTGCTTAGTCTGGGATTTTTAAAACTAAACCGCACAATGTTGGTTCGTGCATCTCAGTATCCCTATACTTGTCTTCAATGATGGTGCCTTGGTCCCCCCTAAGGAGGTCATTACTACTGGCTCTACAGTTTGGAAAGAATACATAGTTCGTTTCTTCTTGGACAAACCACTATCTTTCACGGTGGTTGTTGAGCAACTAAAGAAGATATTGAGCCTCAAAGGATCAGTCAAAGTCAATTTTGATAGAGGACTGTTTCTTTTCCCATCTTTCTGCATTGAGGATGGACTAAAGATCTTTAAAAGTGACCTAATTATCATGAAAAATAATTTTTTTTAATTGAAGAATGGTCACCTTCCTTTGGGAATGTTTGTGGAAGGGTTAAATCAGTACCGGTTTGTTTGCAGTTGTCCAACATTCTTATATATGCTTGGTCTTTTCTTGGCATTAACTGGTTGGCTACAAGAATAGGTAAGCTGTTATGTCTTGAATCCACTGAGCGGCTAAAGAGAATAAATTATGCTATATGTATGGTTGAAGAGTATCCAAATCAGAAACTTGTTGATAGTTTTCCTGTTAAGTTAGTGGATGGAAGTGAATAGATGGTTCATGTAAATTATCTACGAAAACTGAAAACATGTTTGAAATGCAAATTATTTGGTCATTTAACAAAAGACTGTGAGGCAAGGTTGAGGACCGAGGACATAAAAAACAGAAGGATTATGAAAAAAATGAAAAAAATCTGATAAAGAAAAAGGAGATAAGATGAATTGTAATGTAACGAAACATAACAATAATCAGCAGTGGGAAAAGATTGTAAGAAAGAAACCAGTTGAAAGAAATGAACGATATGGTAAGGAAGGTATAAGGAAAACAAAAAAGGGAAAGAAACCCATTTGTCTGATGAAAAGGCCAAAGAAAGTGAAATTGAAATTGAGATAGTACCAACTTTAGATGTCAATGACGAATTTAATAAGTTGGATCAAAACGGTTTTGCAGTTTTATCAAACCAGATTGAAGATGAAATGACAAAAGAAGAGATAAGTGATGAAGAAGATGTGTTTCCTCACAAAAGCATAGATTTGTGCACAAAGAAAACTGATATTGTTGCACACAATGTGCATGTCAGTAATGTGCAAACATACCATGAAAATGGAAAGCACAAAACACTATAATCAAACCAATCAAAATAAGCATGTCAAAATGAAGTGGAAACCACAATACAACAGCCAAATATCATCATTGATGAAACTGGAAATCATAATACTCTGGAATCAAACCAATCAAAACAAGCATATCAAACTGAAGTGCAAACCACAATGCAGCTGCCAACTATCATCATTGATTCACTGCCAATTAATCCTCCCTCTTCCCTTCATTTAAAGGACATTGTGCTCAATGTCTTATCATCCCCAACCAACCCGTACAACCACCTTCCTCCACCTCCTGGCTATTCCACCTCTGTCAGTAATAATCCTACATCCAGACCCACCTTACCTTGTCCAAACATCAAAGCCCCAAAGATCAAATCTCCCATCACCACAAATCAAAACAAATCCCGGCAATCGATCACCACATCCAGCAAAGCTAATAAAAATAATAAAAACTAAAACCCAAAGATTTCAATACCCATAATATCCTACCATTCACCAGAATCCTCACAGATAATGGTAACAGTCCATCTTCTACAACTTGAAGTAAGAAACTCCATAACCAAAGTCTCAACAGCTTACATTAATGTCTCATACCATTGGTGCATGGAACATAAGAGAAGTCCATCAAGATATCAAACTCACTCAAGTGAAAAGCATAATAACCAAATACAACCTCAAAATTATTATCATATTATAAACTAAGTTAAATCTCACTCTAACCAAAAGAGATGATATGTTCATCAATCCTTCCTGGAAGTTGATCCACAATCTAGATGAAGCTTCTTGTGGTAAAGTAGTGATCCTGTTTGACCCCTAAACATACAAAATCTCTTTCATCCTTTCAACCAACTAGTTCATTCATTCCCACCTCCTTCGCCTTCCAACTTCATCATCATCTTATCTGACATATGTCTATGCTGAAAATTTTGCCAATGGTAGATAAAGACTTCATGATTAATTACCCCTCCTTGCTCAAAATACCCACCCATGGATAATACTACGCGATTTTAACTGCCTCCTTAGCTCTGAAGACAGATCTAGTGGTAATCCAGTTAGCTTGAAAGAAATTAGTCCTCTTAACTTAGCATTTAACACCTCATCCTTGATACCAGTCCTATACAATGGTGTTAGATACACTTAGAATAATAGAAGTAGATCCAGAAAAAGGATTTACAGCAAGATTGATCGCACTTTCTATAACTTTACAACCCTATCCACCTGGCCATCCATCAATACATTTCTCCTAGCTTCTTTGCTCTCTGACTACTCTCCTCAAATTCTCCACCTCCCTAAGGAAGATGTGAAAAGAAAAGCCTCATTTAAATTTTTTAATGCATGGGTCCTTGAACCTGATTTTCTAAATATTGTTAAATAAGCTTGGAATACTAAATTTATGGAACACCTATGTTTGTTTTGCAGCAGAGGTTGAGAAATGTTAAGAGATCTTTGATAAGTTGGGCCGCTTTGAGATTTGGAGATGGGGAACAATTATCAAAGTCATTGGAGAAAAAACTTGCTGATGCATAGATCCTTTCTATGAATGATCCTAGTAGTATTCATCTTGCAAAAATAGAGCAAGACATTCAACTTCAATATTAAAGATTACTTAGCATAGAAGAAGACATGAGAAAATAGAAGATGAGGATGAAGTGGAATATTCATAATGATAGGAATACAAAGTTTTATCATAACAACCTCAAAATCAAGCAAGCAAAGTCCCATATTCATAGCATTCATGATATCTGTGGTAACAATGTCAGTTCCCCTCCTCGGATTGATAAAGCTTTCCTGGAATAATTCACTTCCCTCCTTGGCAATTATGTTTATTTTATTCCAGGCCTCTCTATAATTGAGGCCCTTGATTTGCCCACCCTTTCAACTGACCAAATAAATATCTTCTCTGCTAAGATAAATGTCAATGAAATAAAAGATTCAATTTTTAGCATGAACAAGGAATCATGCGGTGGTCCTAATGAATTCAATGCAACCTTCTTTACTTCTTGTTGGGAAACAATTAAGGATGATTTTTATACAACTATCTACAGCTTCTTCTTTAATAGTAGAATGCTATTTGGAATCAATGCCACAAATCTTGCATTAATCCATAAATCTAATCATCCTACTAAAGTCTTTGATTTTAGACCCATATCTTGTTGTAACATTACTTACAAATGCATTGCAAAAATTATAACCACCAGACATAAGATGGTCCTTCCTGCTGTAATACATGAAAACTAAGCTGCCTTCTTGCCAGGAAGGACTATTCTTGACAATGTATTATTAGCTCATGAGCTTCTAAGGGACTGCAATAAATCGAACATTTCTTCAAGAAAAATGCTGAAACTTGACATAAGAAAGGCATATGATTATCTTCAATGGACTTCAATTTACAAAGTGCTTGCTAAGATGAGTTTTCCTTTACACTTTGCATCATGGATTTACACATGCATCTCCTCCATGCTTTTTTATTTATGTTACAATGGCACCACCAATTGCTACTTCAAAAGAAGGCACGGAGACCCTCTATCTTCCAACCTTTTTATTCTGGTTATGGATGTTTTAACTTCAATGATTAACAAAGGAATTTCTACCAGAAACATTTTGCTTCATCCTAAATGCAAAGATCCATTAGTTTCCACCCTCATGTTTGCCGATGATCTAATTATTTTCACCAAGCCAAGCCAATCTCCTACTTCATTGACATCCTCAATTCCTTTTACAAATTTTTCAGCCTTTCCATTAATTATAATAAATCCTCCATTCTCGTAGTAGGCATCCCCGAGGACCTGGCTCTCATAAATAGAATAATATCCAACCTACCTCAAGCTCTTGACTCTTCATCTTATCTTGGCATTCCAATAATCTCCTCGAAAATATCAGCACCCCAGTGTATGCAGCTCTATGAAAAAATAACAAATGCAATGAATGGTTAGGCATACAGGCAGTTAACTCAAGCAGGAAGACTATGCCTTATTAAGTTTGTTTTATCTTCCTACTCAACCTACCGGTACAGAACCTTTATCCTTCCAAAGAAGCTTATTATAATGATTAGAAGATTTATGTGCAATTTCCTATGGAATGGGTGTGTGCGTTCTAGAAAGCTTAAACAAATTAGTTATCACAAGATTGAAATGAAAACAGATCAGAGAGGTCTTGGAATTTTAAACATATGCAACCGGAATAAAGCTGCATTTAGTCTTCACCTTAACAACTTAATGAAATCTAATCCCAACATCTGGGTCAGTTGAACAAAGAAGCATAACATTGGAAATAAAAATTTCTGGACAATGGATATACCACAAGGATGCAGCTGGACTTGGAGGTCAATCCTTAACTTTAGGTCCACTTTGCTAACTCATCTAAGACAACTTGCTTCTACTGATGGTTATGTTAGTTTCTGGAATAACCCATGGCCAAGGCATAGCCTTATATTACGGGGCATCTTAACCTATAGTCAGATGCAGCAGACTGGGATACCATCTGATATTAAGGCCAGGGAGTACATTTTCTATGGTGTAATTACCGTACCATATTCTAGCAATCAAAGAATCAAACAGTTGTGGTGTGAGTCAGCCAACAACAATATCCTCATGTTAGTTTTGACAAGATAGTGTGGTTGAATGATCTCTTAAATCACTATGTCCCATCGGTGTATAACTGCATTAATAACCATGATCACTTTATTCAATTTGCCTACTATAAGAGATTTTGAAACGATCATTGTAAGAAAAGTGATAGTCTCACTCTCTAGAAAGTGCTTAGAGATTCCTTAAATTCCAAAGAAAGTCTTATTAGGCTGGGAATGAACATAGACCCTGCTTATTGCTTCTGTAATAATGGCCTTGAATCCAACCTACATCTCTTTTGTAACTTCACAATCATATTCTCCTTTTAACAAAAACTGATGTTATTGCTTGCTCGTAATGATGCTACCCGGGAAAGTAACATTGAATGATGCACTATTTATAATGTTATGAGGTGGAAGTCTGATCTGGGAATGCTACTGCTCATGGTTCTCAAAAAATTGTTGCAGTGGTATGGAAACATAGAAATGAAAGAGTTTTCAATGGGAATTTCCAGCCAGAAGTGATACTTTAGAATGGCATAAATCAAGCTTTAAGGCAGGGGATTCAGCATAGTTCCTACAACTTTAAAGATGAATATGTGAGCCTCTGGGTGTAATTTCTCTTTGCCTTTTTGTATTGTTTTCTTTCTTTTTTTTAAACTTATTTCTCCTTTATGTCATTACACGTAATTATGCACTTCTCTATGTATTGTGTTTGCAATAAACTAGAGGGGGACCAGCCAACCTTGCTTAGCTTTGCTAATAAAACTATATTTTGAAAATAATAAAGTTAATTAGATTTAAGAAATCTAAATGTGAATATTAAGCCTAAGTGGCAGTTAGGAAATTGCATATTTATTTGTTGCATCATAGGCTCCTTGAGTCCTAATTGCGACAGAAGAACTAAGCTTGCTCGATCCTATATCTAACTGGGTACCCAATTATATAGGAGTACATAGAAAGCCACAAATGGTAGTGATGCAACCCTAATAATAATATAACATTTTTCTGTTTATTGTTTGCTATTTATGGTGTGTTGATATATCATTCTTGTTTACCATTTTATTCCACATTGACATATTTATTGAGTTTGTAGGAATACCAATTATTGTCTCTCACATTAGAGTTGTATAGCGGTGGATTTATAGTATTTGATTTTGGTTTGCATTTAAGTACACCCTATAGAATAAATGATTACTCTAATAAAGTTGTATTATTAAAATTATATCCTATACATCTAGTAGTTTTGTATGTTCATCAAATAATATTGTGTTAAAATGGTAGTTGTCATTTTTTGTTTTAGAACAAACAATTTTTTTGTTATCTTTGACTAGTCTGAAAATACAATGCCAAAAATTCAGGTCGTTACAAGTGGTGTCAGAGCTTAGGTTAGGTGCCTAAGTACAATTTGTGTAGGGTTAGTAAGTCAACATAAGAATTCTAGATGAAACTACTTTAATTTGATAAATACAAATGGATAGGATATGATACCATATGTTCAACCAAGGTTATGGGTGATATTATTTTTAGTGTGCATAACTTTTTGATTGTTTGTTTTTCGTTATAATTTTCTATACTTGAAATTTCAAGGATGAAATTCTTTTAGAGAGGGATGTAACAATATGAAGTTTTTAAATCTTCGAATTGGAGTATTTAATTTATTAAAATATTCAAATTTGAATTTAAGTATAATAAAAAACTACATTTTAAATTATGACTTGATTTTTTATGTTTATAATTTAATTTATAGGATTTTCCAAATTTTTAATTTGCAAAATTATTGAATTTTCGTTTGACGTATTTTACGTCAAACGTCGGTATTTTTGAAACTTCACAAAATAAGTTAATATATGTATTTTATTATTGTTTTGTGATCATTTCACATTGTCGTGCGTGACCCTATTTTTATTTTTATCATTCGTGGCTCATGTGTGGATGAGATATTGTGTAGTGGGGTACCATAAAACTTTTTCAATAAAAAAATATACACGTACACTCAGCACACAAAGCCTTGCATCCTTTCACTTCTTTCTACTTGTTTCTTTTCCTTGTTCCCTTCACATACACTTCACTCACTTCTTACTACTGTTCCCCTTTCATGTCCCTTCTCTTCTTTTCTTGTCCGCTCTTGATTTTCAATACTTGGAAGCTAAGTATCTCTGTCTATATATGCACTCACATACACAAGGATAGGGAAAGGAACAGTTAGACATTCACTTACATTCAAAGAGAACAAAAATACACATTGAGACACATATTTGATTCATACACAGTAATACAATGACACAGAGACACATATCTCTTCATTTTCCTTTGTAAACGTTGAATTTAAACATTTATTCCTCTATAAAAATCGATATCTTTGAATCTATCAACATTTAGATAAAATATCCAACTGCAAAGTTTTGTTTTTTAGTATAGTATATTTTTTAAAATGGTCGCCCGTCATTTTGTCGAGTGTGGTGGTTCGGCATTATCATTTTTCTCGACTGTGTTCATATTGGTGAAAATTTAACGATAGAGGATTTGAGATTGGGGGCAAGGTTGTCTTTAGATCATTGATTAATGATTTTTAAAGGTTGTCATAGAGTGTTTGAGCTTTGGTTTGGCTGTGGTTGATCATTTTTCAATCATTTCGATTTTTTCGACAAACCGGTTGTCAAGATAGGAAACAGAGGGTGGTGGGGCGTAGAGATGAGGCGGAGGTGCTGGAAGTGGTCGCATGTGTTCCAGTGGCCAAAATTAAAGAGGCAAGGAGGACTAGGTTTTTGTTAGCTGTTATGATGACACACGGGTTTTGACGTGGTGGAGATGGCCCAAGCGATAGCGATGGGTGGCGTTTGGCCGGAGTGTGGCACTAGGGGTGCCAAAGGTTATGGCAAGGAGGGTTGGGATGTTATTGGTCATAGTGGTGGCGGTTGGAAGAATTGGATGGTCGGGATCAAACATGAATAGCATCCTAATGTTGAGGAAGAAAGCTACATTATGCATTGGGTAGCGAGTTAGAAGTAATTAGGCCGTACCTGGTAAGTGTCTTCTAGGTTTGCATTGGGCAAGAATATTTGTTTAGTTTGTTATTTTATAATTAAGTTATTTTTATTAACTTAAATGATTTAATTAGTTTAGTTTAGATTACCTTAAACTTTAAAAAAGGGTCCATTAGCTATTGGATATGTGTGATTGGGTTGTGCCTTGGGCTGTAGTATTTTAGGTACGAAAGAGTAAATTTTATAGGTTAAGTATCTAGTTTAAGTTATTTAATTCAATTCAATAGTTAAACAAATGTTTAGACTTTGAAAAATTATAATTCATAAACATACATAGTCTATTTAATCCATGTTTATTGATGATAGATTCATACTGACGAATAGAACTCATTAATACAATTGTTTGGCACATTTGAAGAAGTATAATTTGGTGGTAAACTAACTGTAATAATATTTAATTACGATTTACATAGTTTAATTGATATAGTTCGTCATTGACATCCTTTTAGCAGAATAAATGTTTGTTATGCTGTCATATAAATTTGGACATTTATTTATATATCGGTTAATTTTGATTTATGTGTTATTATTCAGTTTGTTGAAATGTTGAGGTTAATATGTTTATTAATTTTATTTTTTGGTTCTTTGATTTGTACTCGGTCAATTTATGATCAATAATCCTTTTCTTTTGTTCTACATAGATTGGGTAGAAACAATTGTACGCTAACACCTGGTGATTTATTTCACAGTTTGACTATAAGGTGTTTAACCATAATATTGGTTTACTAAATTATTAGTTATAGTAATTTAAGTTTTGAACTTCAATTAAATGAAGTGTTGAAATAGGATTTTCAAAGAAGAATATATAATGAAATGTTAATGGAGAGAAATTGTTTACAAATAGATTTTGAAACATTTTTAGAAGAAATTGTTATACTAAAAGGTGTTTATTATAATTTTTAAAGGAAAGAAAAAAACTTACTTTTTAAATGTAAGGATTTCCTTTAAAATAGAAATATTTGGAAATAAATATTTATGAAATGATTTTATATAAAAGTGATTTGTATAAATATATTTATAAAATGTGTTTTATTTATAAAGAGAACTTCAAAAACCTAAAACCCAACGTTTTTGAAATAGTTTTTGGAAGGTTTTAAGGGAAATAGACAAAGTATTTGTGACTATTAATTAGTGCAAAATGATTTGTCACTTCGAGGAACAAAATGATTTGTTATGTTACCAATGATTAGGGTAATCCATAACTATAATAGAGGCAAGATGGGGTTATTTTTACCCACAGTACAGTCCGCTCTTAGATAGTGGTATGTACTTATTTACTGCCTTTGTGAAGGCTGGGATCCAGTTGCCATGTTATTAGGAGAAACCTCCTGATCTGATTTCATATATTTTGATAAGCTTTTATTGTAATATTTTGGGATTTTCAAATAAATGTTTCAAATTGATTTGTTTTAAGATCCCGAAGTAAATTATATGTTAACCGAGTTTTAACCGAGTGGAATTCACAAGGAGTTAGAACATTCAGATTAAGCTAGAACAACTTGACACTTGACCAGAATGCCTAAAAGCATGAGATAAAGGAACCTTGAAAGTTAAACCAAAAAATATGTCGACACTTTGGATCGGTACCGATCCAATCCAATTGGATCGAATCATTGGTCTAAAATTTTGGCCTAAGGTTCCTCCTAACCACTTGCGTTATGTTTCCACCTCTCTTACTAAGTCTATCTACCAAGTTTGGTAACAATCCAAGCATCCAAGTTCGAGGAGTAAAGACTTATCGGATGCAAACTAAAGTTCAGTCAAACTCATGGGTGAAACATCATCAAAATAAGTCGACAAGCTATGAAATTGCATGAAGAGTCTCATAAACAAGCAGTGAAGCCAACCGAAAAGAAGTTGTGCAAAAATTGCACAACTCTTTGGGTCGGTACCGATCTAAAACGTTAGCTTGGAATCTCTCCAAATTTTTCATGCTTCTTCCTATGGACAATTACAGGGTTCTGGTGAAATGGTTCCAATCCATATGCTCTCTAAATCCTATATATATCTTCCTGCCTTCAACATAAAAAAGGGTCCAAACCTGATCTCTGCGGAAGTTCTACTATTCATTCTTCACTCCTCTTCTCTCACATAATAGCCATTAAGAGACAATTAAGTTCCTCCTTTTGTATCTAATAATTGTGGCTTAATCTAGCAAGAAGAAGAAGAAGAATCACATTGTAATCCAAACTCTCTTGTAACAGCAATTGATCAATAAAAGTTAGAAAGTTGACGTAGGTTTCATTAACAGCCGAACCACTATAAAAATTTCTTGTCTCCTTACCTTTTCTGCTATTTGTTGTTGCTTTTCCTATGTTATTTGCTTTGATAAACAGGGATGGTGCTTTCATACTCAATTCAGGGTGTTGATCCATTATTTAGGTTAACATCTTGGTGATTTCACTGAGAACCCAACACAGGTTCAGATCTAACAATCTACTTTGGATCGGATAGGTTTAGAGGTTAGATCTTCAATCTTCGCTTAGAAGAATCGCTATTGAGAATCAATTGCGCCAGAAAGAATGAGAATTGCTTCTGGAAGATCCATAAGGGCTGTAATAACTAGAGAGGAAACCAATCCTCAACAAGTTGAAGTCAACGGCCCCAACATAGGAGATCAAATGATGGGATCTTCTATCCAGCATGAAGTTGTCACTGGAGGCGAGTTGAACAAGATGGTGGATGAAATCAATTAAAAGATGGAGAACAGTCAAAAATCTCTTATGGAAAAACTAAATGTCCTTTAGACCTTGCAATCACTTGCTACTCCGAGAACCATGCCAGAGCCTACGGCTGCCATAGAGCAGAAAAACTCTGTCGTTGCTGGCCTAAATAGGAAAAACAAAAAGCGGCAGCAAAAGGAAGTAGTGGTTGGAGCTGCAGGAATCGCCACAGAAGAAATTGCTGGTACTCCGCTAACTGCAAAGCAGCCCACCATAAACGTGAATCTAGGGACGAAAACCACATGGGAAGATATGGTAGTGGATCTCTCCGACTCTGATGATGGAGAACAACTTGACGATGACGTGTTGAAAGAAAACACTAACATAATACCGGAAGAGAGGTCCGAACTGCCCCTGTACGACCAACTGCAAGCCAACCGAACTCTAAGGGAGTAGCTCTTCAAAAGACAAGAGAGCTTAGGCTTTAGTGCATTTACCAAGGCCATTTGCAAAATCAATCACTTGGTTAGTCACTGTTTGTACCAAAATTGGGCACAACACTCTTCGGAAGTATTTGAAGAGATAAAAATGAAGAATAGAAATGTAAAATGAGGAGTATCTAGAGAACACTTCAGAAACAGAAATGAAAACATGCAGAAACACAGCAATTTAGAGTATTTTGGCTTATTGCCTATGTCCACTATGAGGTTTGATGACTTTATTGATGTTCACTTGTTGATTACAATTGATTTCAATGGATTACAACGGATTAAAGCGTTGAAATTCGAGTACAACAACAGCTACGGAGTTCAAAGTTGAATTAGCAGAGTATGGATGTCGAAGAGCCAAAAAGATCCCTTTTCTGTAGGCCCTGGGGCTCTATTTATAGGCGTAGGAGGCTAATATCTCGCTCAAGTCGATGGATTCGAGATATATCGATACGACAAAATAGTTCTTCTAGTTGCTCGATGGATACGAAGATGGCACTTATCGACCGATACAAAATAGAGTTGATTGATGATGGTGTCGAATAGATCGGTGGCTACTTGAGCAATTCAGGCTCTCGGCAAAGTAAGATCATCAACGATCGATGACTTAAATGTGCCATCTTCGATTTTTCATGCAATCACATACGGTCCTTACCCAGTCAATTTCATGTGTGAAGGAATTGGATAAATTCTCTTGAGGACGAGATCACCGAGTTCAAAAGTTCGTGGTCGAACTTTGGCATTATATAATCGGGCGACTCGACTTCGATATGTGGCTGCCCTCAAATCAGCCTCTTCACTCTTCTCATCTAACAAAATCCATGGATTTGGCAAGTAATATGGCATTTGTCTTTGGATCATAATAAGTCACACGATGAGAGGGTTCTTCCATCTCGATTGGAATAACAACTTCTAAATTATAGGATAGAGAGAATGGAGTGTGTTCGGTCATGGATTTGTGGGTTGTCCGATAAGCCCATAAAGCTATATGAAGTTCATCAACCCACTTGACCCCGGCCTTTTCCAGTCGCTTCTTTGGAATAGACTTGATAACCTTATTAACAGCTTCAACCTGGCCATTCGCTTGAGGGTGTGCAACTTCAAAGAATTTCTTATAGATGTGGAATCGCTGGCAGAAATCCCTGAATACAATGCTTTCGAACTGGGTTTCGTTATCAGTGTTAATGGTATGCCGGAGACCAAATCGGCAGATAATGTTGCGAACTACAAAGTTGATCACCTTCTTCGTCGTGATTGTAGCAAGAGGTTCAGGTTCGGCCCACTTGGTAAATTAATGAACTACGACGATGGCGTACATCACACAACCTTTGGCCAAAGGTAGAGAGCCAATGATATCAATGCCCCATATTGAAAACGACCATGGACTGATCATTTGGGTTATCTCAGTAGGTGGGGCTCTTGGAATTCGAGCATGTGTTTGACATTTATCACATTTCTGGCATATTCTACTACATCACGGTTTGCAATCGGCCAATAATACCCATATCGGAGTACTTTCTTAGCGAGTGTTTGTCCCTCGGTGTGATCGCCACATTCTCCTTTATGTACATCATGTAACACTCGTTTAATTTCATCGTGTGCGATACACCGGAGGAGAGGAACGAAATATCCTCTTCTATACATGACTCCATTCTGAATGGTGAACTGTGAAGCTTTTCGAAGAATCTGTCTCTTCCCACTCCTGTGCTCAGGTAGCCTTCCATGCTCGATGTAATTTCAGTACGGAGTCATCCATGACTCCTTACTGGGAGTGATTTCGAATACAAAGTCTGTCTCCATCTGATCAATGCTTGGGGAAGATAACGTCTCCAATGGACCAATCCCCATTTGCTGTGCTTCGTATGTACTCGCTAACTCTGCTAATGAATCATCCTTTTGATTGCACACACGGGGTATGTAGAAGATGGAATAATAATCAAACTGATCAAATATTTCCTGGACTCGTGCTAGATAAGCAGCCAGTCTTCGATCTTTGGTCTGATATTCATCCCTAACTTGGCATACGACTAACTGCGAATCACAATAAATTTCCGCAGCAATAATTCACAAATCTTGAGCGAGTTTCAATCCAGCAGTCAAGGTTTCATATTCAGCTTCATTATTGGTCGCACGAAAATCAAAGTTCAAAGCATAAAATATGGACGGACCTTCGGGGGTTTCAAGTACTATTCTAGCACCCGAGCACCGGTCATTCGATGCACCATTGGTATGCAGCTTCTAGATATATTTGGGAGATTCATTAGTTTCAGGCAAGTACTCTGGGACGATTAATTCGGCTATGAAATCCGTTAGGACTTGTCCTTGAATAGCTCGCCTCGGAGTGTAAGTGATATCAAACTGGCTCAGTTCAATATTCCACTTGAGTAACCAACCAGAAGTCTCAAATCGCGTAAGGACCTATCGTAACGGCTGATCGGTGTAAACAGTGATAGGATGAGCTTGAAAATATGGACGAAGCTTCTTGGAGGCAATAACGAGACAATAAGCCAATTTCTCTAGCTTCGGATAATTTCTCTCAACTTCGGTTAACTGTTTACTAACATAGTAGACCGAATTCTGCACTCGGTCTTCCTTCCGAAGTAAGGTAGCATTGATTGTGTTCTCTGATACCGCCAGGTAAAGGTATAATTGCTCGTGGTCGATAGGCTTTGATAAATCAGTAGTGTGGAGAGATGTTGAATCAGTGCTCGGAATGCGCCTTCACACTCCATGGTCCATTCAAAGTTTCGTCTCCCTTTTCGGATCAGATCAAAGAAAGGAATGCACTTGTCAGTGGACTTTGAAATGAACCTACTCAATGCTGCTACCTTCCCTTGAGTCTCTAGACTTTCTTTATGGTTCTCGGAGTTTCAAGATTTCTGATTGCCCAGATCTTTTTGAGATTTGCTTCGATTCCTCATGCGTTGACGATGAACCCAAGCAATTTTCCGGATGCGACTCCAAAGTGACATTTCAGTGGATTGAGCTTCATCATGTATTCTCGAATGATTTAAACATTGATTCCAAGTCTTTTACATGATCATTGGATAGCTGCAACTTCACCAGCATGTCACATATACTTCCATGGTCTTTTCGATTTGGTTGGCAAACATTTGATTGACTAGTCGTTGGTACGTTACCTCAACAATCTAGAGTCCGAAGGGCATGGCTCTGTAGCAGGAGAGTCCCAGATCGATCATGAAGCTGGTATGTTCTTGGTCGAGTAAGAGCATGGGTATCTGGTTGTAACCGAAATATGCATCCATAAAAGATAATAACTCATGCCCAGCCGTCGAATCTTCGAGCTGATCAATTCGGGGAAGTGGAAAACTATCTTTCTTGCAAACTTTGTTCAAGTCGGAGTAATCAACACACGTCCTCCATTTCCCATTCGGCCTTTCGGACAAGCACGGGATTGGATACCCACTCTGGGTATAAAGCATCTCGGATAAACCCATTATTTCAACTTATCGACCTCTTCTTTAAGGGCGGCGGATCTCTCTGGATCCATATCACGCCTTTTCTGCTTGACCAGGATACACCGCGGGTCAATATTTAGGGTGTAGCTCGCAATGTCCAACGAGATCCCACACATGTCGGAGTGCATCCAGGCAAAATACATCGAGATTCGCCCGAAGAAATTCAACCAATTCCTGCTGCATCTGTTGGCTTAACTGAGATCCAATCTTTATCATCTTTGAATCGTCATCGTCGTCGATCGGGACATCGATTGTCAGTTCGACCAAGGGAGCATGATTGTCTTTAGTTTCATCTTTATTTTCAGTGTATCTCGGGTTAAGATCCCTCTGGAATTGGTTGGGGTGCCTAGGCCTGTGCCTAGGCATCAATTGTTAATTATCAGCAAAAAGGACACAAAGAGATTCCTCTATGCCCTTCCCTTTCTCCTTTCGTTGCACCCCGCATAGCTCGGCAACATAGCAGGCTTGTCCAGCAGCCTAATATCCTTAAACGACTCCAATCCCACGATCGGTGGGGAACTTTAGAGTTAAGCACCATGGGGCAATGGCTGTCCTGAATTCAGCAAGGGTCGGTCGACCCAAGAAAGCATTATAAGGGGAGTCTATGTCCAACACAACAAACTGCAATATCCGGACTCTCCGGCATTCTCCAACTTCCAACTCCACGGGTAGTTCCACCACTCTAGTGGGTATAGTAGCACTACCATTGAAGCCGTGGTTTCGAGACTAGTAGGGGTTCAAATCTTTGGCTTCCATCTTCATAGGATCATAAGCTCACTTAAACAAAATATTCATACAGCTTCCACTGTCAACCAAGATCCTCTTCATCCAAGTAGGACATACTTGAGCGGATATGACAAGTTGATCAATAGTGGAGGCTCGACCTTATCAGCGTTACTGTTTTGGAACACGATGTCATCGGTCATCGTCTTCTATTTCTTGGCCAGAGCCCCATCATCACAACTACTACAACACTCGAAGTTCGCACGCCTGATAGAGCTGGCATATGACTCCATTTCCCTCCAGCTTCGGTCTGCTTTATAAGGACCACCACTTACTGTATTTATCACCAACCTCCTGCCAGTACGAGCGGGTACCTCCTGTCTTTCCTGGTTTGGTACACGATTCTAAGTTTATGGGCCTGCACCTCCTGATTGCGGAGCCTACATAAACTGATCCAACTTCCGTTCACGTATCAGATTTTCAATGAGATCTTGTAAATGACGGCACTCGTTTGTATTATAACCGTAGCTTTCATAAAATCTGCAAAATTTCCCTATTTGAATTTGTCTCTCCAACGATGGCTTCGAAATGGGCTTCTTGTATTGCATAGTATTAAAGGCCTGTAAATAAACATTCTCCAACCATGTGTTTAGTGGAGTATAATTACCAAACATTGGAGCTCAACATCGCGGACCACGTTTTTGATCTCGTTTTCTACTCTGATTCCCATCATCCTTCTATTGAGTTTGTTTATTCTGGATATGTAAAGGCCCGTTTTCCCGTACCTTTAGAATTGGCAATAAACCACACATTTCCAATTCAAATTGCACGAAAAGACGGATCTTTAAGGGTGATAAAGAAAAGTAGACAGAATAGAATCTCACACGAATGGAATAACATATAATATTGAACAAATATTTTTACAGCGGAAAACTTTTAAATACATATATCAGAGTCTAACCTAAATTCAGCCTGGACAGTTATAAAACATGCCCTTACAATTGCTGACAAACATCAAACAAAATACACTAAGCAAAGCGGACAATAGAATATGTCCAAACGTCGATAAATATCTCTAGCTCTCCTCTGGAAACTCCAACCATCTTCGACTAAACCTAAAACTACTCGGATCTGACCTGAGTATTGAAAATACTCGGATCAGGCTTGATAAACCAGCGTGAGAAAAACTCAATAATAAATGACAGTGTCATATATCAGCCTTTGGAAAAAATCCTTTGAAATAAAGAGTATCTCATAAGACCACGCCCACAGATAAACACAGACGGTTTTTTACCTTATGATAACTAAAATACTTTTATATCAAAACCTTTGATATTATTTCTAATGACATCTCTTTGAAAACATTTGCAAATAAACTTATTAATCTTAGCTGAAATTGTTACCATTATTAAATTCCAGCATACTAGGCTCTATAGACAAAACCGTAGGTTCTTGTTGGAGAATGGATTTCCATACAAATGAGTATATAGGATTTATTAAGTCTCTTTTAACTTTAATTATTTTCGTATGATTCTGAAATCTCTTTCTTTTAACTTAGGATAATTCTAAGTTATTCATTCTTTTGCTTTGGAAAATATTTCAATTTCAATACTTATTTCTTGATCCAAACTTCTTAACTTTTAGGCGGGTCAAAAACAATGTTTTTTAAGACATCGTTTAGGATAAACCCTAAATCAATCTTAGCAACATTTTTGAGTAAATAGGATCATAGAAATCATTCATTTTTTGGAAATTATTTAACTTTTGGATAATACCAATCTTCTTTTATTTTGGAAAACTCAACATAATCTTTTTATTTAAGAGCATCCGGGTTTTCCTTTCGATCTGTTCCACCCCTCGCCTAAGAAAAGAAAACATTCACAATTTTATTTTAGTTAAACACCTTGTTTTATCTTCCCAGATCTCACAGGCGGGACAAATGTACTAGTCGTTTCCGCATACAGATTTTCTATTTTATTTTGGAATTGCTTATATATATTTCAAGTTATCTTTCAAAATGATTAATTATCCTTTTTAAAACATTCACAATTTGTTCTGGGAAATGTCGTTACATTTAAACTCATATTCCAAAAGTTATAGAATTCGCAGCATAAAAGTGCTTCGGAAAGTGCTAAATAAGCTTATTTGAATTAAACAACTTTTAAACATTCAATAATTCATATTTTCCAATCCAAATCTCTTTTAAATCATTTAAATAGATTTACCAAATTTATTCCATATTTTTCCATGATTAAAAACATCTATTTAAACAGATTTCCTCTTACGGTCACTTAACTGCACTAGCGCGATTTTTCTGGAAAATTGATTTGGACTTATTTCATAATCTACTTATCGAAACTTTAATTTTCTTTCTTCATTTAGAAGATATGGATATAATAGTTTTGAATTTTTTTATCTCGAAGAATTCCGAGCTATATTCCACTCTACACATTCATTTGAACTTTTCGGCGCGAAATCGCGAACTACCATTGCGCGACGCATCTAGTTTTAACTTATTTTTCAATACTTGAAACGATTTATTCAAATTGGATTTCAACACTTATAAAATCATTACAAATCATTTTAAATCAATATTTTCACCTTTTAAAGTATTTAAAATATATTTTCACTATTACCATATTATAATATTATTATATTCTCATTATTTTAATATTAAATTTTAAATTCCAATTTTAATTCAATTTCAATTCTAATATCAAATTAAACACATTTAAAACTTAGATTTCAAATCTAATTTCGATTATACTTCCATTCAATCTCAAACTAAACTTCACTTTTTTAAAATTGATTTCAATTTCACTATTCATCTTAATTTCAATTTCTAATTAACTATCCTTTTCGAATCCGTTTCACTTCAAATTTCAAATTCTCTTTCATTTTAACTTTAATTTCACTTCTAAATGAAAAGAGACTTATTTTTCCACAATATCTCATATTACTAAAATATGGTCTTTTTAAATAAAGGGATTACTAAATTAATAGGAATTTGATATCCAAATTATCATCACAACCATACAACAATCATATAACATCAATATTTTCCACACGGTAAATGTCGTAACATTACTACGGATTATCCAACATATTCAAACAATCAATCAAACATCCATATCATCAAATGGTAATTATCTAACATAACAATTAAGCACGATAATCAATGTAATTCAAAAACTGGTGAGAATTTCTCACCTTCATATCCACTCCATAAAAAAAATTCATAGATTACGTGCTTGCGAACAAATGCGCTTTTTTCGAACGTCTTGAATTCTCGCTTTAGCTTACTTTCTTTCCGAACGCTTATGTTTTTCTTTTTTTATATGGAGAAGAGTGTATATGGCTCGGCTAGGGGGTGCATGACCTAGGGAGGAGGGTACGGCCTAAGTGGAGGTGGGTAGGTGGTTTGGAGGGCTCGGGTTGGTGCTTATGGGCTCAGCCTCGGGTGGAGAGGCCTTGGCCGTGGGTTTGGGTGGGGGTGTGAGGTGTTGGAGGCTTAGAGGAGGCGGGTAGGTGATTTTGGAGAGGGGTAAGGTGGTTTAGGTGAAGGTGTGGATTGGTTTTGGTGGTGAAAAGTGATGGTGTAGTGATGTGGAGGTGATAGTTTTAAGGTAGAAGAGAATGGAGGTGGAAGAGAGGTTGGATGCCATGGAAATGAAGGTGAAGAAGGAGAAAGTGAAGAAGAAGGTAGTGAATGAAGTGTGAAAAATAAAAGGTATGGATGCTTATTTATATTTAAGCTTTGGATGGCAAATGACTAAAATACCCTTCTCTACTTTTTGACTTTTTTATTTATTTAT
This sequence comes from Allium cepa, assembly GCA_030765085.1. Classification (NCBI taxonomy): domain Eukaryota; kingdom Viridiplantae; phylum Streptophyta; class Magnoliopsida; order Asparagales; family Amaryllidaceae; genus Allium; species Allium cepa. Next base: position 271,174,606 of record CM060929.1, read on the forward strand.
TTTACCCTTGATTTGATCTTTGCTTAATGGAGAAAAAAGGGTTTGATTTGAATTTGTACTTAAGAAATGATGTTTGGATTTGATTTATGCACTTATGAAATGATTTTGCCTCTCTTTCTTACACTTGAAAAATGTTAATTAATCATTTTGCTCATTTTCTATGCGTACACATTATATCTCATTAATGTGATTTGAATTTGTGAAATGATTACTCTCTTTTCTTTCTTAAAGTTTGTGTTTTAAAGGGAAGACTTTTGCATTGATTTGACTAGCATTAATGGTGGAAATGATGGTTATGGAAAAGTGTGTTAAGAGGTAAAGAGGTGTCACCTTCTTATGGTTTGTAGTTGTTAAATCATTTATTTTTGCTCCTTTTGCATGTATAAGCATAACATCTCATTAATGATGATGGAAAGTATGTGTAAGGAGATGAAAGGTGATGGTAACTTTTAAGTATGCTTATTTAATTATTTTATGAAAATATCTTAGATATTTTCTTATCTTTTGATGTGACTAATTGTAAAGTGTTTTAAAAGTTTGTATTTATCATTTATATATGCTAGAAAAAGTATCAAGTTGCAATAATTTGTCGATAACTTGTTTTGGTTGAAAACGGTGTTTTTGACGACAAAGTTACAGTCAAAATTTGATTTTTTATTAATCTATATATTGGAGTAAACCAAACTTAAAAACGAAATTTTTACTTCTTTAAATAAATTAAAACATATCTCTTTATATTTTAAAACCATATTTAATTAATATCAAAATCTCTAATTTTACAGTGTATGTAAAACTGACAAAATGCGGCAAATTTTGGTTATTTTTGTAAAACGATTATTAACATACTTTTAAATATATAAATTTACTTTTATTATCTTTATTAAATATTTTAAATAAGATTTACCTTTTTAAATAAATATTTTAATTCATTTATTTAAGCCTTTATTTATTTTTAACAAAACTTAACTTTTGTCGATTTGTTCTAAAATCCAAATTTATACTTTTTAATTTATTAACCATAAGAATAGATAATTATTTATTACATATAACATATTTATTTAAGATTTAAACTCCTTTTAAATTTAAATCGAACGAAATCTCTTATTTTCGAAGTAGCGAAATTACGGGTCGTTACAGGATATTTAACTGAACTTTTCCGGAGCTCTTCCTGGACTGTTTAATCGCAACATTACTTTGGATTCCTTCATACTGGGCCCCACGTCATCCTGCTTCCTAGACTGTTTTGCATCCTCCCTTCTCAAAAATTGGGCTGCCTTGGAGTAGAAATGGTCAAATGACGCGGAAGGCTTCCTAGCCAACCAATTTTCGAACTCTGAATCAGGATCAATCCCCTTAGTCAATGCCATCAAGATAGAGTTGTCATTGGGATTTCTTATCCCTACACACGTAGCATGAAACGTCTTTAAGTAGCGTCTGAGTGTCTCTCCAGGAGCTTGAGTGACACTAAATAGAGTGTTAACGTCCTTTGGCCTTGTAACATGCATTCGAAATTGTTCTACAAACTTAGTTGCTAGTTGGTCAAAGAAAGAAATAGATCGGGCAGGCAAACGATTAACCACATAGTAGCAATGCCCTCTAAAGAAATAGGAAAACTATGGCATTTAACTGTATCATCAGCTCTCGCAGCATTCATTAGCCATTTGTATTTCATGATATGTTGATTCGGATCCAACTTCCTTCATAGACTGGTAGAGCTGGCATTCTAAATCTATAAGGGGGTTCAGCATAGAGTATCTCATCTATGAAAGGGGTATGACTTTGGGAGATTCTCCAATCGTCATTATTAAGACCCTGACTCTTACGGATCATCTGACAAATCATAGTTGGTATATCCGACATCTGTACATTCTGCGCACATTGAGCCAAGGTGTGGACGGGTTCCACAATGCAAGGCTGGACCGGACGCTGTCGACGTTCCATGTCTCGTCTCCTTGGCTCTAAGTCTTTAGGGATGTATGGTTCAGGAGTATGTCCATGCTGATGATGGTTCAGATCTAATTGATTTCGGACATCAACCCCTGGTTCAACAACGGTGATGGCAGCGTGGTTGTCTATGGTGTAGTGAGGAACAGTACCTCTACGGGAAGAGGGTCCAGTATGGAAGCTGGTCGATGGGCCAACTCTCAGTCGTCCAACATTCATAGTAGGTTGATGTCCGGTGGCTTGTGTGTAACTCCCATCTAGCCGAAGGCGTGTAGATCTATTACGGTAGTCAGATGAGGCTGAACTCTCAGTGGATGGGTAGGAGACGTGATCCCTCTTGGATCTCCTATGCCTTTTCTACTTAACCGGGACACAACGTGGGTCAATATTCAGGGTGTGGCTCACGATGTCCGGTGAGATCCCATACATGTTAGAGTGCGTCTAAGTGAATACGTTGAGATTCGCCCAGTTAAATTCAACCAATTCCTGCTGCATCTGTTGGCTTAACTGAGATCCGATCTTTATCATCTTTGAATCGTCGTCGTCATCGATCGAGACATCGATTGTCAGTTTGGCTGGGGAAGCTTGACTGTCTTAAGTTTCATCTTTATTTTCAGTGTCTCTCGGGTCAAGATCCCTCTAGAATTGGTTAGTGTGCCCGAGCCTGGGCCCAGACACCAAATGTCAGTTATCAGCAAAAAGGACGCAGAGAGACTCCTCCACGCCCTTTCCTTTCTCCTTTCGCTGCCCCCGTGCAGCTCGGCAACATAGCAGGCTCGTCCAGCAGCCTGATCTCCTTAAACGACTCCAACCCTACGATCGGTGGGGAACTTTAGAGTCAAGCACCATAGGGAAATGGCTGCCCTGAATTCAACAAGGGTTGGTCGACCCAAGAAAGCATTATAAGGGAAGTCTATGTCCAACACGATAAACTGCAATATTCGGACTCTCCGGCGTTCTCCAAGTCCCAAACCCACTGGTAGTTCCACCATTCCAGTGGGTATAGTAGCACTCCCATTGAAGCTGTGGATTCAAGACTGGCAGGATTTTAAATCTTTGTCTTCCATCTTCATCAGATCATAAGCTCGGTTAAACAAAATATTCATAGAGCTTCCATTGTCAACCAAGATCTTCTTCATCCAAGCAGGACCTACTTGAACAGATACGACAAGTGGATCAATAGTGGAGCTTCGCCTTATCAACGTCTCTGTTTCGAAACACGAAGTCATCGGTCATCGTCTTCTGTTGCTTGCTTGGAGCCCCATCATCACAACTACTACAGCACTCGAAGTTTGCATGCCTGATAGAGCTGACATACGACTCCATTTCCCTCCAGCTTCTGTCTGCTGGATGAGTACCACCACTTATTGTATTTATCACCAATCTCCCATCGGTACGAGTGGTTCATCTTGTCTTTCCTGGTTTGGTACACGATTCTAAGTTGATGGACCTGCACCTCTTGATTGCGGCGTCCGCACAAACTGATCCAACTTTCATTCACATATCACTTTTCAATGAGATCTTGTAAATGACGACCCTCATTTGTATTATGCCCTAGTTTTCATGAAATCTGCAAAATTTCCCTGTTTGGATTTGTCTCTTCGATGATGGCTTCGGAGCAGGCTTCTTGTATTACATAGTATTGTAGGTCTTCAAATAAACAATCTCCAACGACATGTTTAGTGGAGTATAATTATCAAACATTGGAGCTCTACGTCGCGAACCACAGTTTTGATCTTGTTTTCTACTCTGATTGCCACCGCCCTTCTGTTGAGTTTGTTTATTCTGGATATTTAACTGAACTTTTCCGGAGCTCCCCCCGGACTTCTTAACCGCAACATTACTTTGGATCCCTTCTATACTGGGCCCACGTCATCCTGCTTCCTAGATTGTTTCGTGTCCTCCCTTCTCAAGAATTGGGCTGCCTTGGAGTAGAAACAATCCAATGACGCGGGAGGCTTCCCGACCAACCAATTTTCGAATTCGGAATTAGGATCAATCCCCTTAGTCAATTCCATCAAGATGGAGTTGTCATTGAGATTGCTTATCTCTACACACGCAGCATGCATCGAACGAACGATGCACGGGTGTTGGAATAGTACTTGGAACCCCCGAAGGTCGGTGCATATGTTATGCTTTGAAATTTGATTTTCATGTGACCAATAATGAAACTGAATATGAAGCCTTGCTTGTTGGATTGAAACTCGCCAGAGATTTGGGAATTATTGCTGTGGAAATTTATTGTGATTCGCAGTTAGTTGTATGCCAAGTTTGGGGTGAATATCAGGCCAAAGATCGAAGACTAGCTTCTTATCTAGCATGAGTCCAGGAAATACTTGATCGGTTTGATTATTATGCCATTTTCTACATATCACGTGAGCACAATCAAAAGACTGATTCATTGTCAAGTTTGCGAGTACGGACGAAGCATAGCAAATGGGGCTTGTTCCTATGGAGACGTTATCTTCCCCAAGCATTGATCAGATGGAGATAGACTTTGTATTCGAAATCACTCCCAGTAAGGAGTCATGGATGAATCCGTACTGAAATTACATCGAACATGGAAAGCTACCTGAGTGTAGGAGCGAGAAGAGATAGATTCTACGAAAAGCTTCACGGTTCACCATTCAGAATGGAGTCGTGTATAGAAGAGGATATTCCATTCCTCTCCTCCGATGTATCGCATATGATGAAATTAAACAAGTGTTACATGATGTACACGAAGGTGAATGTGGCGATCACACCGAGGGACAAGCTCTCGCCAAGAAAGTACTCCGACAAAGTGTTATTGGCCGATTGTAAACCGCGATGCAACATATTATGCTAGGAAATGTGATAAATGTCAGAAACATGCTTGAATTCCAAGAGCCCCACCTACTGAGATAACCCAAATGGTCAGTCCATGGCCGTTGGCAGCATGGGGCATTGATATCATTGGCACTCTACCTCTGGCCAAAGGTGATGCGAAGTACACCATCCTCACACTTGATTACTTTACCAAGTGTGCCGAAGCTGAACTTCTTGCTACAATCACAATGAAGAAGGTGATCAACTTTGTAGTTCGCAACATTATATGCCGATTTGGTCTCCCGCATACCGTTATCACTGATAACGGAACCCAGTTCGACAGCGTTGAATATAGGGGTTTCTACCAGCGATTCCACATCCACAATAAATTCTCTATAGTTGCACACCCTTAAGCGAATGGCCAGGTTGAAGCTGTTAATAAGGTTATCAAGCCTATTCTAAAGAAGCGACTGGAAAAGGCCGGGGGCATGTGGGTTGATGAACTTCCTATGGCTTTATCGATTTACTGGAGAACCCACTAGTCCGCGATCGGACAAACTCCATTCTCTCTATCCTACGATTCAGAAGCCGTTATTCCAGTCGAGATGAAGTACCCTCTTGTTATATGACTTATTATGATCCAAAGAAAAATGCAATATTACTTGCCGAATCCTTGGATTTGTTGGATGAGAAGCGTGAGAGGCCGATTTAAGGGCTGCCGCATATCGAAGTCGAATCGCCCGATTATACAATACCAAGGTCCGACCATGAACCTTTGAACTCATCGATCTCGTCATCAAGAGAATTTATCCGGTTCCTTCGCATATGAAACCAACTTGGGAAGGACCATATGTGATTGCACGAAAACTCAGAGATGGCACATTTAAATTATTGACCGTTGATGGTCTTACTTTGCCGAGAGCCTGGAACAGTGAGAGTCTCCGTCGCTACTACACATGACAGGCTTTATTTATTTTAGTCTATTTTCCATTTGCAATTTGTTTCTGCATTTCGAAAGTTGAATTTGTAATGAGGAAACTGACTTTGCCATATTTTCTCATTCAGCAACAAAATGCCATCTCTTCTAGCAAGAACTGTGATTTATTGAATGTGACACACAACCATCACGATGCACGAAGAGCTAAGTTTCATCATCCGGTGGAATTTATTCAAATAGGGAGTGACTGTGATACGACCGGCCACTCGCTAATTGAAACTCGAGCTTGGAGGCAAGCCACTACACTAAAACCAAAAAAGGACTGATACATGACAATCCTTTAATCAACTCCAAACTCCCAATAGGCGAGTTGGAGTATAAACTCATAAGTGCGGTTTTGAAGAGGGTGGACCAATCCACCTAATGACTTCGACCGTATACTGACCAAGTTTGAGGAGGATGGATCCGTCCATCTAAGGACCTCACTTGTTAAATTGGGGTAGATGTGAATCGACCATCCACGATCCTGATAAATCCATCGTTCCCAGAGTGCGAACGAAATTCTAAAAGTCTAAACAGATGTAACTGACCATCTGTCGACCAACTCCAAATTCCCAGAGTATGAATTAGAGTATAAACATCAACTCCAAATTTCCAGAGTGCGAATTGGAGTATAAATATCAACTCCAAAATCCCAGAGCGCGAATCCGAGTACAAGCATCAACTCCAAACTCCAAGAGTGCGAGTTGGCATATGAACACTAACATCGGATTCCTAGTGTGAACCAGATTACAAATGTCGGCTATCCCCAGATTCCCGGAGTGCGAACCAGGGAGTCGACCGCGAGTAACACTGAGTCCCCATAGAGTGGTCGGAGTACAAACATAACTCGAGTGTGACTGACCACTTGCAAAATAACTTAAGTCCCTAGAGTGTGGGCACATACTTGAAAATTAAAAAGGTGCGATCGACCTCCAATATATGAGTGCAGGTCCCCGAAGTATGGACGTAATCATCATTGAGTGAGCGAGTGTGGTTTGACCACTCAACTCTCACTTGTTTTAGCATCGATTTGATGATACTAAGCTTGACGAAATAAAGGCAAAAGGAAATTACTGGCCAACCTTTACCATTTATCCTCAAAACTAGAGGCAGTGCTTAAGTGTCAACCATCGACTGAAGCAGTGCAACATCGAAGGTTCAACTTAATCTCCAGTTACGACTCATGTCTATGATTTCTGGAATTGGCAAATAAAGACAAACTTGACTCAAAGGTTGAAACTCCGCAAGTGCACTAAACTGAAATTCAAATACTGAAACACTTAAGCATAAAAGACAGTAATAGAATCAAAGCCAAAAACAAAATTTCATTTCAACTAGCTGTAAATGAAGTTCATGCACAAGTTTTTCTAAAATTCCTACTAGTAGGGGCTGATCCCGCACCTATACACGGCCTACCAAAGGAAAGCAAAAAAAAATTCTATCTACCAAAAAATGTGCCGAAGAGGCCTGTCTACTCTTTCTTCTTCCTCGGCTTCTTCTTCGGTATAGACCCACTGGAGCCGCTAATGATTTTCCACTTTGAGCTCTTACCTTTCAGCGGACGGTCCCTAAGCGGGAGCATGATCTCAAAGTCCTCCTCCAAACTCGAATGTACCGGAATACTTTCTACAGGTGGAGTCGGACAGGTTGGATCTACAACATGGGGAGAAATGGGAACACTGGTGTCAATAATGGTGCCTCTTAGTGATATCATTCTTAATGGAGCCGGCCCAGGCACTGCCATTCCACCTCTAGAACTACCAACGCGATTCGCTGCATCCATTTCATCATTGACTTTGGCCAATATTTCTTCTTCACGAATCGACTGAGCTTCGCTGGGGGCAGCAGTGGCTGCATTGAAGAGCCAGTAGCAGGCGCGAGTCCACTTATGACAAATGGTTGGTCCGCAAAGAGGTCACTGTGGCACCGAGGAGTTCATTCATCATCTGCTCGTCGAAAGAAAGTGCGCCCCCTACATTCCATCGATCGGCGCAATCGCTGTTGTGGTAGTCGATTCGGTAATAATGGCCCCCTGCGTTTTGATGTGAATCTTAGGTTGGAGGAGGCATACCATTCTAACTCCAGTCACTGGACAAAAAAGAAGAGAGACTGTTAGTAAATGCTTCAAGACAAGTTCCTTATTTCGAACGCATATGAGATATGTTCAGAGTTCCTCAGTTTGGCTCGCGGATGACTGAGCGACTTCGGAGGTGTGCTCTTTAATAGGGGATAGTTGCGGCTACTCCGGATTATAAGCAGGGACAGACAGGGGCTCAACCACTGGTATAGGTTCAGATTGAGGTAGGGAAGGAATCTCAAGGCTTGTAGTGTGATGCTCGACACGTGAACCTTCCCCAATCTTCGGATGTGGGGTTCTGAGCTTCTCCCTTTCATGTGAGATCATTGACTCGTGGAGAATCTTCCTTTCATCTTCAGTCAGCACGTGATTCTCGAGCTCGAACTCGTCGAATGATTCACCCAGATGCACTACCTTCTCCTCCTCAACCAATTGGCCCCAGGCGTTATAGAGATGTGTCGAATAGTTTTTGAGACAGGCCAAATTTCTATGTTTTAGCACGTCAGCATTGTAGGTGACGAGAAGATCTTCTATGTCAGCCTCCAACCCGAACTCCGCCATCCGAACTTTCTCCTCAACCTCGGATTCCACCATGTGAACCTTAGCCATTGCTGCGTCCCGTTCACCTTGAAGCACTACGGCTTGACCACATGCCTCTTGTGCTGCGGTGTTGGCGTCATCCCTATCTTTAATGATTTCAGAAAGTTTGGACTTAAGCTCGTTAAGCTCTTTGAGGGTCGCATCCCGCTCGATAGTGGTGGTGGTGTGCCAACGACTCATTTCCTCCACCAGGGCGTAGTGTGATTGCCTCATCCTCTCCATGGCTGAGTTGGCCTCGTCGGCCTTTTTAAAGGCCTCCATTTCTGATTTTCGGGAGGACTCGACTTCATTATTGAGCACCTGGATAATACGGTCCTTCTGAGCAGGCTCATTTTCTAACTTCTCAATGACAGCTGCCCACTCAAAGGCCACCTTCGATGCTTTTTTCACGGCCTTCCCCCACTCCTTATATTGAGCGTAAATGTCATGAATGTAATCATGCATCATATTCTCAGCCTCTGCTGGAATTCTCTTCAAGTGCGGGGGTAAAATATAACCATCAAAGCAGATATCTGGAAAATCCTTCTTTAATTGGGCAAGTTTAATTGCTCCTTCCCCCATCGACTCTGTAAGGACCTATCTACAATTAGGGGGCCATTGTTTTAGTTCTATGATATTGAGTTTCATGCCTTGAAACGTGAGAAGACGGCTTGTGCTGTGAAGTTTTCGGAGGATGTGAGAAATAAACAGGAGGCTGAGTAAGGTTTCTAGGAGGGGAAGAATGAGATCGGGATCGGTGCCTATAATCCCTATCTCTATCATGTCGCTCCTGACTAGAGTATCCACGGTCATAGTCCCTATCCGCCTCTCTCTTGCACCACTCATAATATGTCGAACATCGACGAGCCTCGACCAAATATTGTATCTGCAAAGTAAAAGAAGAAAGAGTTAAAAATCTTCCAAGGAAAGCAACTTATGGTCAGGAATTACGTAGTGTTGTGAAGTGTATATGAATGTGCAACCCCCCGACCAACCGGTAGTGTCAGCCATGCTTGTAGGTAGAGATTGCTTAAATCTAACACACACTGAAGCTCATCCAACCCGATGTCATCTTGGAGTGACACATAATCCACGATTGGGATATCAGTAAGCCCTTCGAAGAGATTTTCCACCTGCGAAGGAGGAGCCTCTGAAATTTCAATCCTAGGAACAGGAAAAGACACGAAAATAGATTTCCGCCTCCTAGATTTAAAGCATTTGAAAGCAGATGCCTTGCCTTTTCTCTTACTTTCGAAACCCTAAAAGGCATCAGAAGGCCCCGCCACAAGCTCATCATCGGTGGGCGTTCTTTCTGAATCAACCTCCTCGGTTATAACAACTCTAGGCGTCTTGTGCTTCGCTTGTTTTTTCGACACCGCCCTTAGCGTTCCTTCAAGCCTTATGCTTTGGCTACGCTCGATCAATCCAACAATTCTCAAGTTTCTATCTGTCAGAACCGAGTCAATATCCCTCTCTTCACTCGAAACTTCTTGAAGAACCCGAACTATCTCTTTGAAATGAGCACCCTAGTGTCGCGGAATCACAACTGTAAAGAAAAAAGAGATATAAGTTTGGCATCAGTTATGATCATCTCATTAGCTACTTGAGAAGACCGTTGTACTTACGTTTGAATAACCATCAACATGCAAATCCTAGAGGGCTTCAAAAATAAAACCATTCCATTTTAAAGTAACGTAACCTGGTCCAAGACCCCGTCGCTACTTGGCAATTTCTGATCTCTTCTAGGAACGTAAAAGAAGGGCTATCTCCTCGGCTCTTGATGTTGAATAAATATCGAATCTCGATCGGTGTCGTAGGTCGAAAGAGATGCTCCATAAATACGATGAATAAGCTATTCGACAAGCATATCCATTGGGGTGTAGTTGAGATGGAGTGATTCCAAGAAAAGATAACACTTCCTTAATGTATTGTTGAATGGAGGAATGTTCCAGTTGCGCACGCATGGCGATTGAATGCGGTAAACTCTTCCGGTGGATAGTATGGTCTATCAGTCGGTCCCGATAATAGCACGTCATCTAGTGACAGGCCATGCCTTAAACATATTCGTCCCAACATGTCTTCGAAAACATTGGACGGTATAGAGTCTGGCAGATTACTAATAAACAAAGCGCCGGGTAGCTCATCCGGAGCCATATCTATAACTTCGGCCGCGATGGCTGGTATCTCAATTATTGAGGGAATTGAACTCTGAACTTCCTACTGTTGTGAGCTTGAAGGTTCCATAACTAACTAACTTATGAGAAGTCATCATTAGACGATAATAATCTTGTGCATCCCCCAGTGTGAAATGTGTGAATCTGTTGTGCAGTGCAGTGCTACATATTACTTTAAGAACTCTACGGAGTATGAGGAAAATTGCAAACAACGAGACTTCGAAATTCGATCGGAGTGACCGTCATCGCTGACCATCACAACCGTGCCATCAAGACTTTAGCAACCGATCCAAGTTAAAGTTTATTGGATTTGTTTAAGATTGAGTTAAATTACAGTTCCATTGACAAGCTTCAGTAGGCAGTCAAATATGCGGTGAAACGATTATGTCCAGTTATGCAAGGCGAAAGCTCATCGGAGTCAAGTGTTTGAGTCCGAGAAAATTTGGTATCCATCGAAGTCCAAACTCGCACCGATCAATAGAAGACTTTAGTTTCGTACCTAAGAAAGCTTGTTATCTTCGCATCGATCGAAGTTCAACAACTTCATATAGATCGGGTCATACGACATTTCTATCGATCGAAGATTGTTGGTTTCATATCGATCCCCGGACGTGAGGTTCGTATCGATCACCTTCCACAAGTTTCGTATTGGTCATTGGCTTTTAAATTTCATCTCGAATCGATACGAATAGTCATCACACCAGATCGATACGAAATTCATCATTTCACCATTCAGTTCTTCAACCATACGAGCCTCATGCCCTAAGTCGATGCGAAGCCCCGTCTTCTCTTCCCTTTGTTGATACAAAACACCAGGTTATGCATCCTTCCTCACTCCTTCTTCCCCAAATGGCCATTACACCATTTCATTCCTCCGTCAGCATTGCTTTGAGCCGACTCCGATCTCAACATCGCCAGAAATCAATCGTGTATGTGAATGGATTGGCAAGTGGATTCGAATCTCGTCATTTTAACTCAAGTTTGCCGTTTAATTACCTGATTTCAATGGTTAATTTGAGGGATTGACGAGACATGATGGTCTGAAGATGAAGGCTGTCTTGTGTTTCTCATTTTTTATCGATACGAAGGCAAAGAAAAGGAATAAAAGTCGAGTGAAAATTTTCTAAGTCCAAATGGTATTTATATGAACCTAGGGAAAGGAGAGGAACGTTTCACCTTCCAGTCAAAATGATCGGTTGATACAGGTCTATCACTGCATCGATGCGAAGTGGCTGTTATCCAATAGCTTGGGCTTCATCGATGCTAATAGAACAACCAGAGTGATTAGAAGCCATGTGACTTCATCGATACGAAATGCTTTGTTCGTATCCATCGACGCACGGCACTTTAGAGGTGCATATCCATCGATACGAATAGTACACGGGGGACCAGTTGCTCTGTTCGTGTCCCTCATTGATGTATGAGTATGAAGTCATTCATTCGTATCCATCGACATACGGTGCATGAAAACTCATATCCATCGATACGAGAACAATTTTCCGACCTTTTACATCGATCCAGGAGAGGATCGATACGAAGGAACATTCCAAAACGACCGTCAAACGTTGTTACAACTCGAATTTCACATCGGTTCAGGAGAGGATTGATACAAAATTCGATGCAAAGAAACTGACAACGACTTGTAAACGAGTGAACATTATATGTCAGACTAACTTTCAATTTTAAAAATTCATTGGTTGAATGCCTTAACGATTACAATGACAAGCAGCTAACCACTATCATACAACAGCCGATTACAATGGTACATGGTGCAACAGTTGGCAGTCAACAATTCATATTACTGAAAAATCAGTCAGGAGCTACAATTTTCGACGAAAAGACGACAATCATTGCCGAGTAAGCATGGGTTCACTATGGATGTAGATGAATTTTGTCCAAGTCCGGATCAAGCTACAATTGATATGACATGACAAGCAAATCTATAAAAGCCAACATTCCAAATTTCAAGTCAATCCGAGTTCGTATGCTCAAGTTATGATCGATACAAGTCAAAGGAATCATCCCGTTCGAATCCATCACCGTGCAACCACCCTGTTCGCATCCATCGTTTTGCATCGGTTAGGCCATCTCCATTGATTCATATCCACCAGGGGAAATTGGTGTGTTCGTACTGATCTATTCGACTCCATCATCAATCAACTCTATTTCGTATCGACTGACAAGTGCCATCTTCATATCCATGGAGCAATCAGACCAAAAAAAATTTCGTATCGATTTGTCTCAAATCCATCAACTACATATGGTTTTGAATCGATCGGTAACAAGTGAGTCCACTTCACCGCGATCCAAGTCCACCTATTTCGTATCTATCCTTTTCGTACTGCTTCTCATCGATCAGTCTATCTCTGATTCGTATCAATCAAATAGAATCTACTTCGTATCCATCCAGAAACTCCTACTTCGTACCCATTAGCAAGTAGCATAAGCATCTGTTTCGCATCGTTCAATCTTAAACTCACTTCGTATCAATGGATCATCGATCAATACGAAACACACACCTCCTACCGATGCAAAGTATAGCATACAAAATCAATACGGACAGTGCGAAACCAATCGATACGAACAAAGCATAACGATCGATACGAACTGAGGAACTTTCATTGATACGAACTATGCATCCTTCATCGATGTGAACAAGGCAGCATCATTGATATGAACTAGGCGAAAATATGGGGACAACTCGGTCGACTCAACGCCAAGAGCGGATCGATCCAAAAATCACGCGCCACGTCATCTTCTGAGCATGTGCCCAATATCGATTCGAAGTAATCGATTCGAAGGCATCGGTTCAAATGGAGCAGCCTACATGAAACTCAATCTTGCATCGATCATAACTCGCAATCCATAAGTCCAAATGCTATGAAATTTTAATATGAGCTTAAGTACGACCTAAGGAAGGTTCATGCCAAGTTTCGACTCGATTGGGTCAAATCTTGATCGATATGAAATTCATTCGTATCGATTACGGATCGAGCCGAAAACTTCATGGGATCGATCATGTGGGCCCACCCATGTGCCAGAAGAAGTCTCCCAAGATCTAAGCAAGATATCAGCCTCCTATGCCTATAAATAGAGCCCCAAAGCCTATAGAAAAGGGATCTTTTTGGCTCTTCGACATCCAGACTCTACCGAATTCAACTTTGCACTCCATAGCTGTTGTTGTACTCGAATTTCAACGCTTTAATCTGCTGTGATCCATTGAAATCAGTTGTAACCAGCAAATGAATATCAATAAAGTCATCAAACTTCATAGTGGACATAGGCAGTATGCCGAACCACTCTAAATTGTTGTGTTTCTGTGTGTTCTCATTTTTGATTTTGAAGTGTTTATTAGATACTCCTCATTTTACATTTCTATTCTTCATTTTTATCTCTTTAGATACTTCTGAAGAGTGTTATGCCTAATTTTGGTACAAACAGTCATTGACATCCAAGGTGTATATCGTTGACATTGTCAAATGCCTAATAGAGGAAAGTAAGAAGAGGATAGATGATGAATAGGGATCCGCTCCAAGCCAGACTCCTTTCACTGATGACATTTTGAATGAATGATATCCTTAAAAGTTCACTATGCTAATTATTCCGCCCTGTGATGGAACTAGTGACCCGAAGCCTCACTTGTACAAGTAGAATTAGTACATAGATGGAGCAAATCTTCAAATGCTATTCAATGTAGCTGTTTTCCAATCCTTCTAGAGGGAATCGCTTCCATGTGGTTCACTAGGCTCCCACCTAAATCCATCTCCACTTTTGGAGAATTAACAACAGGGTTCCTTGACCAGTTTAGGCTTTAGATGGCACAACGAAAAGACTTGATGTCCTTATCGGGCCTATTCTAGAGATGAAATGAATTTTTAAAATCCCTTATGAGTTGGTTTAACACCACACTTAAAGTAAGTAGCCCAAAGGCAGATATGGTCTTCATGGCCCTGGTCCGCGCCATCCATCTCAATACAGAATTTGGAAAATGGATCAAAATGAAACAAACTACCACCAAGAAGGACTTTAATCGAAAGGCGAGCTGGTACTTGAGATTGGAAGAGCCGGAGGAGCAAGAAGGAAAAACTACTAACCTACAACCAACCAACGTCATGCGGAATAGTATGGCAGCAAACCAAGACGCAATTGCCTCCAGAATCGCTATAGGAAACACAAGAAAGGACGTGAATCAAAAAGAGAAGAATCAAAATTATAACAAGCGAAATGAAAGTGCAAGCGACTTAAAGGATTCAGTCTCGAAGACTACACCCCACTCAATGACACTCCAAAGAACATCTAACTTGCAACTTTAGGGATGGAAGGGTATAAAAGGCAGCCTAAAAAGGAAGCGAATGAACAACAAAAGCGCTTTGAAAAGTACTTTCGTTTCCATGAAACACGTGGTTACAACACGGATGAGTATCGTCACTTGAAGAACTTGATTAGAGAACGAATTCGGGAAAACAAGCTTCAACAGTATGTGAGGAAGCCTTAAAATCCTGACAAGTCTGTTGCTCCAAACTCCTAGAGTTTGAGGGAACCAAGCCGGAATCAACGAAGAGGGATTAAGATGGACCGACCAAAGACTTATTATTGAAACAATATCTGGAGGACCTCATCCGACGTAGAAGAGTTGGGGAGAAATGGAGCGATATGCGAGGTCACTAAGACACATTTCTAAAGGTTTGTGCTTTATGATCGAAGAAAAAGTTCATACCAATCATCGAAGGACCCTAAAAGATGACATGATGTTCCAAAATCGAGACACTAAAGCAATAGAAGCCCCAACCCTTGACCTATGGTTGTGATAGTAGGAATTGGACCAGCCATGGTCCGCCGAGTATTGGTGGAAAGTAGATATTCTATGAGTATCCTATTTCAAACACAATTTTGATCAAATGAAGATCGATATGAAAGGTGTACCCGCTTGCCGAAGAAAGATCTAAGGATTCACAGGTGAACCAAACAACCCGTCCGAACAATTGATTTACCCGTACAACTCAGGGAAAGTGACCGAAGAGTCATTCCCCTCTAAACCTTTATGATTGTAGACGAAATATCCACCTATAATGATTTCTCAGATCGGCGTGCTTTGGCTGATTTTAGGATTGCTTTAGCTCAGTGGTGTCTAACCATGAAATTTCTAACAAATAATGGAATTGGGATAATCGAATGAGACCACAGTGCCACTAGAGAATGCTATATCGTAGAACTACGTGAGTCTAGAAGAAAAGACAAGGGGAAGAATATGGGAAGAACTCTCCACATTCATGAATCTACCGAATAGAAACTAAATAGCCACCCCTGGTTTGGGAAACATGGCTGATTCGACAAGGCTTTGGACCCTATAAAGAAGAGTTCAAGGGAGGAACGAGCAACACTGACAGAATTGACAGTGTCTATCCCAGTCGATACGGATGACTCAACACGGGTCCTAAAAATTGGATCACATCTTGGAAACAAGATGTGGCTGGAACTCATCAAATTTCTTCGTGCCAACTTGGATGTATTTTTTTGGGCACATTCTGATACATGCGGAGTTCCATCGGAGATTACATGCCACACACTTAATATTGATCCGTAGTATACACCAGTGAAGTAAAAGAGACGCAGCCTAGGGCCCGAACGGTCTAAAGCACTAAGAGAAGAAGTGGACAAGCCGATGGCAAATGGTTTTATTCACGATGCAACATACACCGAATGGGTATCCAACCCATTCTTTGTTAACAAGCCCAATGGGAAATAGCGAATTTGTATCGACTACTCAAACCTAAACAAAGCTTGCCCAAAAGACAGCTTTCCTTTGCCATAAATCGACCAATTTGTGGATGGGACAGCACAACATGAACTACTATCATTCATGGATGCTTACTCAAGGTACAACCTTATCATGATGCATGACCAGATGAGGAAAATACCAATTTCATTACTAATCTGGGATTATACTACTATAAAGCAATGTTATTCGGCTTAAAGAATGTTAGGCCAACCTACTAACGACTGGTGAATGTCATGTTCAAACAACAGATTGGGAAGACTATGGAAGTTTATGTAGATGATATATTGTTTAAATCGTGCATAGCTACAAATCACTTGGACAACCTTGCAAAAATGTTTGAATTACTCCAAAAATATGGAATGAAACTCAATCCACTTAAGTGTCGCTTTGGGGTAGCCTCTGAAAAGTTCTTAGGATTCATTGTGAGCGCCAGGGGCATCGAAGAAAATCCCAAACAAATTACCACTTTACGGGAAGTCGAGGCCCCGAGGAACAAGAAGGATTACAAACGTTGAATGGAAAAGTAGCAACACTAAGCCGGTTCAGATCAAAAGCAACTGACAAATGTATATCGTTCTTTGACGCGCTAAAGAAGGGAATGAAGAACTTCGAATGGAATCAAGCTTATCAAAGTATGTTTGAAGAGTTACTGCGACATATGGAAACCCCGCCAATCCTGTCCAAGATAGTAGGTAGAGAAGACTTATTTATCTACTAAGCAGTCTCGCCCTATGCATGAAGTGTCTCCCTCGTACGAGAAGAAGCTAAGATCCAACGACCTGTATATCACATCAGTAAGCGATTCACTAGAGCCGAGAAAAACTATCTGAATTTGAAAAAACTAGCATATTGCCTCTTGATTGCATTAAGAAAGTTACGATCGTACTTCCAGGCACACCAGATCAAAGTACTAACAAACCAACATCTGAAGTAAGTGTTATACCTCCCTGAGACCACTGAGTTGTTTATCAAATGGAAAATCAAACTAAGTCAATACGAAATTACTTACCATCCTCGAAGGGCGATCAATGGGCAAGCACTAGCAGATTTCATTGTCGAGTTTACTATATGAGATAACAAAGAAGAAATAAATCCAGAAGTGGATACACATTGGAAGTTGTTCGTCGATAGTGCATCTAACAACTCCTGCCCGGGGGCAGAAGCAGTGGTTGAGACTCCCGAAGGCCGATCAATTTGTTGTGTCTTACGTTTGGAATTTCCCGCAATAAATAATGAAGCAGAATATGAAGCCTTGATAGATGGGCTAAAAGTTGTGAAGGAACTCAGGAAAAAGTCCGTACACTTCCATAGCGACTCTCAACAAGTCGTCAACCAGGTGAAAGTTGAATACCAAGCTCGAGGAGAGAACCCCACCACATATTTATCCAAAGTGCAGTAATTGCTGAATGACATCAAACATTAGACGATAACTCATAACCCTAAGCGACAAAACATAAAGGAAAACTATATAGCCAAACTGGCCAATTCCAGAGAAGCTCAATACCTGGGGCTAGTCCCAGTTGAAACTCATACCGCTCCAAGCATAAGCGAGATAGATATAGATTCGATTTTTGAAACAACCGAGAAACCAAAAATATGGATGACACTAATCAAGGACTTTATGCTCAAAGGAACACTCCCTATGTACAAGAATCAGCGGAAAAAGCTCCTCCAGAGGGCGTCGTAGTTTGCAGTACATGATGGGTTGCTCTACCAAAGGGGATTCTCTACCCCCTTACTCAAATGTGTGACCAATAGTGAAGAACGAAGAATTCTCGGGAAAGTTCATGAAAGAAACTATGGATATCATACTAGGCTGCAAATTCTTGCAAAGAAAGTTCTCCGATATGGATATTTTGGTCAATAGTAAGTTACGGTGCAGCAAATTATGCCAAACGGTGCGACCAATGCCAAAGATTCAGCAAGATCAAAAGAACTCAGCCCGTAGCCTTTTGCAATCTGAGAAATCGATCTGATTGGTGTATTGCCAATGACTAAAGGAGGAGCAAAATATGCTATTGTTGCTATTGACTACTTCACCAAATGGGCCGAAGCGGAACCGATAGCCACTATTACCATAAAGAATGTTATTAACATTGTTACTAAAAACATTATTTTCAGGTTTTGGGTACCATAGAAAATCATCACGGATAACGGGACTTGATTCGAAAGCGCTGAGCTCAAAGACCTTTGCAAACACTTTCGAATCACGGAAAGCTTTTCTGCTGTGGCAGATCCGTAGGAAAATGGAAAAGTGGAAGTAGTGAAAAAGATCATCAAGTCAACTATCAAAAAGCGGCTAACTAAAGCTAAAGCAAATTGGGTTGATGAGCCTATACTTGCTATATGGGCTTACAGGACAACGCACAAATTCGCAACCGGGCACTCCCCATTCGTCCTGGCATATGGTTCAGTAGTAATCATCCCAGTCGAGCTAGAACTCCCATCTTACCAAAGGAAAAACTTCAATCAAAGGCAAAACGAGCAGCTCTTGCTCAAGTCGCTCGATATGGTCGATGGGAAGAGGGAAGAAGCCGAGTTGAGGACGCCGCACACTAGGAAAAGGTCGCATGATATTTTAATTCCAAAGTCTGTAGCCGTACATTTGAAGTGAGAGGCCTTGTTCTCAAATGGGTTTACCTTGTACTAGGAATATTTAGACCAAATTGGGAATGTCCTTACGTGATCAGCCAGATGCTCAGGGATGGGCATTCAAGCTAACAACCGTTGATGGAACCTAGATTCCCTGAGTTTGGAATAGCAAATTGCTAAGCCATTACTTTATCTAAGACTATCTTATGTATTTTCTATTTCCTACAAATAAGCCATCATAGAATACCGAAGGCATTGTAAATAGGAATAATTTGCTCAACTTCTATTAATAAAATTGGTTTTCTTTCTAAACCAATAAAACTGAGTTCACAAAATTAACCTGCTGAGCCGACTGGATTAAATCGACTCAAAACCATCCAATCGTTGCTTGAGATAATGGAATCATGCTTATGTATGCCCCATCTACCCATCGAGTTGATGGAAGCAAATCGACTCAAACCGTTGGGTTGATGGAACACGGTCCTTGCCTTCGAAGAACTGGTGTGGCTCTGGCAACATCAGGAAGGCCCAAATCAAAGCCGCGCATTTCGTAAGCCCTGAACCGCTTCTCGGGTTGTGGAATCACGCCCAAGTAAATATACTTACTTAATCCACGCACTCTCATAAGCTAGCGTCAATTCTTGAGCCATGGAGCCACGCTCTCGAAGCATGAACTCCATATGTTACCTGAAGATTGGCAACGTCGAGAAGCTCCAAACCATTCTAGATCAATGGGTAATATCGATCCCACAAACCATGCATTTCATAAGCCATGAACTATCAAAAAGTCACATTTCGTAAGTCACGCACTCCTAAAAGTCGTGCACCCCGCGCAAGCACTACTTCATGTTGCTCTGGCACCATTAGCAAACCATTAAGATCTTGTAAGTACTGGTATTGTCCTGACAACACCGGGAAACTCAACTATTGCAGGACTAACAAGGATCCACTACCACTATCAAAAGTAATTAATGCGACTCCAAGAATGTCGTAGAACTAAAGATCAACAAATAATTCTGATCATTGACCGAAAAATCTCTAGAGTCGAGACGCTCAAGTCACAAGTTCTCGAAGATACTAACCGTAAAGTATATTCGATTACAAACATCTAAGGAATCGCTCGGATCAACCGCTCATTTGTCAAGTGCTCGGAGAGGACAACCTTGTGAAGTAGGGGGTGCATGCCGACACTCAACTAAAGTAGCAAATACTTCACAATTCTGTTACTATGAACAAAAAATCTTGGCATTAATTACGGGGCTAAATAAAAAGTGATGAATAAAACTGGCATAAGTGCATGAAACATAGAAAAGTAGATAAAATAAAGCTACGGTAAAATTTTTAATAGTTTTATTACTTATAATGTTTTCGATGTGCAACAACAAACAACGAGGGTCGTTCCCACACAACATCGGCCAAGAATGGAAAATTACAAACACCACTGGCAACTACAAGCAGAAATGATAACTGCAAGCTCTGCACTTGTACAAAAAGTAATCAAAAAAAAATCAAGGCTTCTTCTCACTGCTTCCCCGATCACCTTTCCCACCTCTAATCAGCAATTTCTTAGGTTTGTCCCCTCCTAGGGCAATCTCGCTCTCTAAAACATGGCTATCGGCGGACCTCCTTTGCCTTTATGCTTGCAAGGTTTGTGAGAACTCCTTAATGATTGCTTTTGTTCTTTATCCTTCTCCTTCTTCAAATTTTTCATATATTGCTCGATTGTTGGCTGCTCGACCTCTACTTTGTCTGGTAGAATAGCCTGACCCGCCTACTCCGGTGAATTAGTAGCCACCAAGACATCCTCTTGGGATACGAAGGGATCATCCAAACTATGCAGTGCTGCAATTTGCTCGGATTGCAAACCGATTGCGAGCCAAATGTGGAGATGATGGTTGATGTGGTTAGAATGACAACAGATCTAGCATTGTGACAAGGAGGTAACTCAGCAGGAAGAGAAGGTTGATCTACAATGTCAAAATAAAGGGCGATTATCTTGGCAATTTCATCAGAAGTGAACTGAAAGTCTTCAAGCATGGGAAATATAAGAAAATTACCTACTATGGAGGTTTTTTCATGTGTAATAACTTTGAAACATTCATCATTACCCTCCTGGGATGGCTACACGATCACATGAGAAGTAGAAATGAGCTCCTCATTAGCATGAAGATGCGAAGGCGACTCATCCGGGCTTGAAGGAAAATGCTCAGTAATAGTCTTAGTGGTAGCCGTCGCATCGATGGTTTCACGTCCCCTTTCCAAACTCAAGATTTTTTGGCCTTCCACTAAAGCTAAGCAGGATTTTTCATTCAAGTATGCCTGAGCCAATGCCTCTTCGGTGTAACCACCATCTATATCTTGAAATCGGGCTAGAACCTCTTCCCAGACTACAGCAAATGTGTGAGGGAACAGCAGACCTAAGTAACTGAGGCTCCCTTGATGTAGTACAAGGTTAACGTAGAAGCCTAAAATAGTAGCATCCAAGCCTTCCATCTTCTTTGCGAAGGTGTCTTGAAGTTATGAAAAGCTGGCTTTCGTGCTAGCCTTCTCTGCAGCTAGAAAAATTTTCTCAATGTTTAGAGTCGAAATTTTCTCATGAAGAAAGGCAGTTTCTTGGGTCTGTTCGGCGATGGTTTTCTGCTCCGTCTTGATCATCGTCTCGTTTATCCTTAGTTTTTCTCTTAACCGCCTCATTAGTGTGGCACTTCTTTATTTCATCTCTAGAGATGAGTGCGGCCCAGTCAGTGGACTCCTTCAGCTCCTTAAACAAAGAAGCACATCCACTTTCTCTCTTAAGGGCATCATCCCTCTCCTTCTTCAGCCTCTCAATCTTCGCATCACGATCCACAAGCTGCTTCTCATGCTCATTTTTTGGACTCGAATGAGAGAATTTCTAGACAATTATTTCAATTAGCAATGGAAAGCTACATGCACAGTTTTCCCACCCCTCGGCTTGCTCCAAACCGCTTTGAATCGCATGGAGATCGGGTGAATAAGACTCTGCACGGACCGACTTCAAATTAGGCTTATCGAAAACAACCCCCCCTTAAGAACAAGTCAGGGAATGCAGCCTACATGTGTAGGGGACCAGTGGGAAGAATGTAAGAAGCATACCTAGAAACTTGGAAAGAGGCAGTCATAGCAGCATGAGTGGAGGAGGTTATGACACTGGAAGCAGAAACAGTTATTCAAGTAGAAGCAAAAAGCCATGAAGTGAGTTCCCACCCTTGGCCTTTTTTCAGCTTCTTTGATAAATCTCCACACTCAATCTGGCTCTTTCTTGTCTCATGAACACTTCCTCGATTGCGGCCTAAATCTTTCTCAACACGACGATGCTTTTTCACCTCCCTATCCTTCTTCTTCCTTTCCTCATCAGTCTCCCGGGAAGCATGATTCCTGGAATAATGTCTCTGTAAACGTTAAGACTCCAGTACTCGATCAAGATCATCGTAAAAGCTACGAGACATGATATCTGCAGCAAATGATGTAAATGACTTTAGGAAAGAGGCATTTGACAGACTAAAATAACCTAGAAAATAACAATAATATAAAATGTACGATCCTAGTGAAGTGTGTGTTGTAGTTTAATGAACCTAGTTGAATACACAAAATAGATCGGTCGCTGACTAGTGTAAGGGCATCAGTTCCTATAGGATGATTTAAGTAAGCTGGAAAGGCAACCCTTTCGAGGTGAAGTCTCACATCAAATCACCTATATTTAGAAAAAAGTTGCTCGTATCTCCCAAGTAAATATCGGCACCTTTCGACAAAGGGCTAGGAACGAGTTCGTTCTTGGGAGAAGCC
Source organism: Allium cepa (assembly GCA_030765085.1). Taxonomy (NCBI): domain Eukaryota; kingdom Viridiplantae; phylum Streptophyta; class Magnoliopsida; order Asparagales; family Amaryllidaceae; genus Allium; species Allium cepa. Next base: position 271,197,321 of record CM060929.1, read on the forward strand.
TCTTTAGTATGTTCTTTCAAAGGAGGTGAGGAAGTATGTTTGGGGCATAACTACGAGGCCTTATGCCTAAATGGACATCACCCTCTTCGGTGTAAGTATCCCAATTATTTCTTACACATTTAGAAGGTTCCCCCTACTGATCTCTCCATCCTCCTTCCCTTTAATCAATGGAGCCTTGCCCGCCCGTTGAAAAAACTCCTCTTCTTTCTACTCCGAGATCAATGGCATTTTGAGCGGACTGCCGACCCTGACTTGAATGTGGATCTCTTCAGAAGTCTTCTCTGACCCGTCTGATAGGTCACTTTCTTCTTCCTCATCATCATCATCATCATCTTGACCAGGATCAAGAGAAAAGGAAACTGAGTGAGTCCTGGATATGGAGTAGGAAAGAGTGCTAACAAATCCAACAGACCTCCCAGGGTGTAAGAGCTAATATCGGTGGATTTTTCGTTTGTAAGTAAGAACTTGATTATGCGCTCCTAAGCATCGATCGCTTTCAGGGTGATAATAGCAGTGCTAAGTGTCGGATCCTTGTTAAACTTTGAAAGAAATGTAAGAAATATACGATCAATCAAAAGACTTGTAGCAATTAAAGGAAGTTCCAAGCATGTAAAAGAAACTTACCCCTCGCGGTCTATAGACGGGTGAATCCCTATGCACATTTAGCGAAGAATAACTGATTCTTGAATAAGGGAACCTAACCGGGAAGATCAAGTATGAGTTTCCATCTGCATTGCACCATAATATAAATGCGCGATAGGTTGACCACTCTTTTTTGAATAATAAGAGATACTACAACTCGATAATCACATGGCATGATTAAACGCTCGCATAAATAGAACATATAAGCATGTCAGATAGCATGCCCATTTGGAAGAATTTGAAATGGGGCCAACCCTATAATCTGAAGCATTGTCCTTAAGAAATGCTTGAATGGGTGCACAGCACCATATAGACACATATAGCGGTGACAAGCCACATATCCTGAAGGTGTCCAATAAGCAAATTCCTCTCTCGACAGCAGAAGCACGTCATCCTCTGGGATACTATATGCGAGCATATACTTCGCAACATCATGTGTGTAAGGATAAAAGGAGCTTTCTTTGGAGGATCAAGCAAGACTTTGAAGTTAGAAGAGTACGATCGATGGCAGGGCCAACTAGAATCAGATGGCCATATTGACCCGAAGTTACGGGAGCAGTAGATCCCTCTAGGATCGACGAATATTCACCTCAGAAATAGATGAACTCCCGTCAATTGACTTGCATCGAGAAGATTTGCACGTTATTCTATATGTGAAAGCTTGTGTTCAAAACAGTCAGTGTGTGCCAAATCTCTAAACTATAAACCCTGGCATAGTTGATACTTGAAATTCGAAGATAATGGTCATGTGCCAACCACCGATCAGATTCCAAGTATTAACCGTGGATGTGTGCGATGTGTAGTCTAAGTGAGAATGGGTTCGATATCCTAAATGCTATGAATAAACCATTTCATGTGACGGTCCACTCATACCGGAATAAGCAATCTGTATCACTTGTTAATGTCTTTTCTTCTATATATGCCCGTTATCGATCAATGATCGATAACAGATACATTGTCTAAAGCGACTTGGAAAACTCTTTATATTCCAAGTACACTAGCTATGCAACAACTGGACCAATCCAAAGCGAGCAACTATAGATCGATGAGTTCGAATCTGGAAGAGAGTTCTCAAAATCAGTCGATTTTAGTTCTCGGGAAAGTGATAACAACTTGAGATGCATATAAGACTCTATTCTAAGCTATTATCACCTTCCAGCAAAACCAAAATCAATTTGCAAGACATCGTGCCAGGATCGACTGTGTAACTCGATGCAAGTTAATTCTGACTATGTGGATGAAGATAGCAAAACATGTCAAGCATTGAGGCAAAACCATAGCTTCATTCATGAAGAACTTAAGACTCGATTTACTATCTTCTTCCACAAAGTCATAATCAGCTTGAATCTTCCATTGTATCCGCCACTAACACAAATTCATCGCCAATCACCGATTACACACCAAAATCCGTATCACTAACCTTCAAAATGTAGAAAAGTGGGCATATCTTTGATGCAAAGAAAACCAAATTAGGGTATTGATGGATATGATCGGTGATGAGTGGAAATGGAGAAGGGCATGATAGTAGAACGATGGCGGCAACTTCAAGAGGCGGCGACTAGTGTCGCTAGAGGCGAAGATCAATGGCGGCGGCAGGAATTGGATCGGCGGCAACTTTGGATGCTTGGATCGGCACGACTCGAAAAGGTAAATGGAGTAAATGTGAGATCCGACCCCTTATAAAAAAGGGAAAGAAAGAAGATAATCAAAAAATTTCTAAGTGCTTGGATCGACACCGATCCAATCCAATTGGATCAATGCCGATCCTATATTACTCCGAAAGACTTCAAATTTCATCTGTTCAGCCTACTCAACGTTTATATTCGCTCTAGAAGTTATTCAGTCATGATCACTTCATAATTATTAACAATGGAGATTCACCACTATGGACTAGACAGTTAGCTGGTATGTTATAGACAGCTGTTCAAGATGGCTTGATACGGCTAATGAAACTCCATAAAAGAGAAACCAAAAAAATAAACAATTCCAGAGCACACCTTGGTTCCAACGAAAGCATGCTCAGGAGGAAAATGTTAACTGGGTTTTTAATTTAGCATAATTCAAAAGGAATTAGAACATTCAGATCAAGCCAGAATGACTCGAGACTTGACCGGAAGGCCCAAAAGCATGAGAGAAAGGAACCTTGAAAGTTTGACCCAAAAATATGCAAACACTTTGGATCGTACCGATCTGATCCAATTGGATCAATACCAATCCAAAATTTTGGCTTAAGGTTCCTCCTAACCACTTGTGTTATGTTTCTACCTCTCTATTAAGTCTATCTACCAAGTTCGGTAACAATCCAAGCATCCAAGTTCGAGACGAAAAGACTTAAACTAAAGTTAAACTCATGAGTGAATCATCATCAAAACAAGCTGAAAAGCTATGAAATTATATGGAGAGCCTCACAAGCAAGCGGCAAAGCCAACCGAAAAGAAGTTGTGCAAAAATTGCACAACTCTTTGGATCAGTATCGATCTGATCCAATGGATCGGTACTTATCCAAAAAGTTAGCTAGCAATCTCTCTAAATTTTTCATGCTTCACTCTATGGACAATTACAGGCTTTTGGTTCAATAGTTCTGATCCAAGTGCTCTCTAGATCCTATAAATATCATCCTACCTCCAACGGAAAAAGGGGTCCTAATCTGATCTCTAAGGAAGCTCTGCTACTCTTTCTTCACTCATCTTCTCCTACATAACAGCCATCAAGAGACAATTGAGATTTTCATTTTATTTATAGCAATGGTGGCTTAATCTAGCGTGAAGAAGAAGAATCATATTGTAATCCAAACTTTATTGTAATAGTAATTAATCAGTAAAAGCAATAAAGTGGATGTAGGCTTCATTAACAGCTGAACCACTATAAAAATTTATTGTCTCCTTTGTGATTTATTATAGCTTTTCCTATTTTATTTGCCTTGACAATATGGTTTGTGCTTTCACACTCAATCCAAGGTGTTGATCCATTTTTTGGGTTAACGGTATAGTTTGAAACAAAGGATATATATTCCAGAAAGGATTTGAAATGAAACCGAAAATTTAGTTCGAAAAGAATATTTTCGAATAAGTATTTTCAAAAAAGATTATATTTTGTAAATTATAAAAAGTTAATTATATTTAAGAAATCTAAATGGGAAGATTAAGTCTAAGCGGATAGTTTGGGAATTGTATATTTGTTTTTTACATCGTAATATTCTTAAGCCCTATTTACGATAACTACGTTGGCTTGATCCTGTATCTAATTGGTTACCTAATTAGATAGGGGTACGTAGGCAGTCACAAGTGGTGGTGATGTAGTCCCAATAATAATATAACATTTTTATGTTTATTGTTTGATATTTATCATGTGTTGATATATCTTTCTTGTTTACCATTTTAATCCAAATTGACATGTTTATTAAGTTTGCAGGAATAGCAATTATAAGCTCCTGCATCAGAGCTGGCGGCAGTAGATTTATAGCATTTGATTTTGGTTTGCATTTAAGAACATCCTGTAGAGTAAATGATTACTCTGGTAAAATTGTATCATCAAAGTTGTATTATATACATTTAGTAGTACCGTATATTTATCAAATAATATTGCATTAAATTGGTAGTTGTCATTGTTTGTTTTAGAACAGACAGATTTTTTATGATTTTTGACTGGTCCGAAAATCTAGATCGATACATATGCAAATGACACAATATTATGTAATGAGTTATAGTATAATAAATTATATAATATATATACTAAATAAGTATCCATGCTAATATAAATTATGTATACAAAATATATTATATAAACTATATTATATATGTGTATGTGTGTACGTGTGAATCTTAAAAGCTTACTTTGTTGGTAAATTTATTAAGTAAACTTATCATAGAATTATGTGTATGTATACGAATTATTATATAATATATATATAGTAAATAAGTATATAAATTAATATAAATTATATATATAACAAATATTATATACAGACACACACATGTACACACATACACATGGACATGTAAATTAAAAAATTATTATCCTGATAAACCTGTTAAAGCAGAGCATGTACGCGTTTATATACAAGGTGTTACCTATACTTTACAAACAATATTCTTTTAAACATAGCCTCTTGCTATTTGATTATCATTTCTAATTTAAGTGAGAATGTATTTTGCAGTTTATTCTTAATATGATTGCTAACTCTTACCCTGGTCCTTCATAGGTAATTGGACATCTTTGGTGCAAACAATAACAACACGATGCGATAATTACTGGCTAGAATTACTTTTCGGTTTTCACTCTTGAAACGAATTACTATAAATGTTTAGTGTGTTTTGATAAATGAATATTTTACACATTTGGCTATATTTACAGATATTACGTGAACCTAATTTTAGGATGACATATTTTTTATGGATATTATGTAAACTTAGTTAGTGAATGTTGTCTTTGTGTATAAATATTTTGTTAAGCATTATTTATAGAAATGATTATTGGTTATATGTTTTTATAATAGTTTTAAGCTTGATTTGAATATGTTATATATACTAGCTGGTTATATATATTCAAATGGAGTATAATGATAAGTGTTTATAAGTTGTGATGGAACAGCAAAATAGGAATGCAAGACAATGTCTAATCAATATTGTCATCACTTCTAAGAGTTTATAATAGCATTCATAGATTGCTGCTGAAAATGTATAACAAAAATGTAAATACTTATGATAACAATGATAGAGTTAGAGGTATGCTCTAAGGGTAATTTTGTAATTTATTATAAATTAATAATTTTGTAATAAAATTTTGTTCGAAATAAAATGAGTTTTTCTTCCAGTAAAATACTTGTCATAGTGTGATATGTTAATCAATTATTTAATTTAAGTGTATTAAATATCCCTAAATGATTTGTCATGTGATAGTAATTACAATGTGTTGTAACCATGAGAAATTTATCACATTAAAAATAATATATTATTTTAAATATTCCCGGTCAAGATGTTTCAAGATAGGATATCGACACATCCTTTGAGACTAGAGTACGTAACACTCTCCAAATGTTGGGTAGTTTATTATTCAAAGTTGTGGAGGACACCAAGGGGTTATGTAACAACTCGCACCTCTGGACACGCTAACCCAAAGTCCAAAAAGGTTGTTTGAACTCGTATTGTGCCAAGAAGTATAAATCATTAGGTTTAAAAAGTGTACATGATACAGATACAGCTATTACTCTACGATATTCTATACTTTCAAATCTCATGGGGGAAGGAATAAAATATAAGTACTAAAAATGAGTCCAAAACAAATAATCTCAAAATAAACGTAGTACCTAAAATGTATGACATTAATAAAAGTCTTCAAATAACACCATAAATAAGTCTGACTAGTATATATCAATATAGTTACATAAATGAGCAGCTATAAGTGAAATAAATCTCTAACGCACCAAGTCACCTCCTCCACACACATTGTCTAGCCCGCTTCACCTTCTAACCTGACTATCTATAGTAGATATAAAGAGGAAGAAAAAGTGGGTTTCAGACAAAGTCTGGTGAATGAATTGTGTTATCAGTGTATGGTGTTCACAAGTGATTAACTTCATTTATAGTCTACATAACGTAGGCTGTTCATTTGTGTTTGTGGAATACACACACATATACATATATATAGGGTGTTCATTTGTGTTTGTGGGCTATACATATATACATATACATATACATATACATATACATATACATATACATATACATATATATATCTATGTGTGTGTGTATGTATGTATGTAAGAACTATATACTAATGTGCTACAACCTAATATCAAATGTAATAGTCACCCTATGTGTACTTGACATTGAATAAACAACCTTAATGATGAAACATCACTTCTATGCTCAATAGACAACCTCCAATGCGAATCCGAAGTATGATATGATAATCATTATACCCTGCTAAGCATATTCAACAATGCCTGGGCCCATTTTCTCCACAAGCATTAGGTAACATACTTGCTAATATTTATTGTCCTATGCACAACGTCAGGAAAATACAACAATGTCTAGGCCCAAGTGACCCAAAGACATTTTGTAACCTCCCATTGGTGCCAGCTATCCTATTTTCTATGCATTATATCGGGCATACACAATAATGTCTAAGCCCCATTGCTCCAAATGCATAGGGTAACCTCCTATTAGTGCCTACAACTATGCATATCAATGGACATACAAAACAATGTCTAGGCTAAATTTCCCCATAAACATCGAGTATCCTCTGGTTAGTGTCGTGTGCTCTAAAGCATGCAATTGCTATATAACTGCACGCCATGTCGAATGCCATTTCTTATGAATTCATAAAGCATGAACCTAAGACGTCACTAGGTGTGATACTTTTCCATCTCGTTGCACGACTTCATTCAATTCCCGGGACGCTCCAAAGCCGAAGAAGTGGGAATCGGTCCCCCAATTCGTCTTATTTGGCCTGCACCAAGTTTAGGTTCAACATGGGCTTGCCGAAATAATTCAAACGTTTGAAAAATAATTCAAACATTTGGATTTCATATATATATATATATATATATACATTCTAGGTATTAGAGGTTCGATTCCTCTTTCGGATGTATGACTTTGATTCCCGACATTTGAAAAGCCAAACATCTGAATAAGGTCATTTTTGAACTGTTTTCTATTGAATTTGGAAAGTTTGAAATTCAGACTTCTGAAAATAAATTCAGACATTCGGTTAAGCACTTTCCAAATTTTGCATTTTGTTTACTTTGCTTTATTTATATCGTTCGTCTTCTTTACGGTTTCAAATATAGATGCTAGCTTATGTTTAACAGGCATCTGGCTATAGTTTTTCATTGATTGTTCATAAAACTTCAACTAGCTAATCTCAACAATTTTAGATACCATTTGAATCGATTTCCCAAGTCTGTTACAATCACAAATCTATGTATATTTTAGAATAAATGGGATTGATTTAAGGTAATCATAAAAGTGCATTCAGTTATTATTTTATCTATCGAAAATCAACCCAAACTTTATCATGTAAAATTTATATCCATAGAATTAGAGGAGAATTCCACTAGTCTACCCATTCCCATATTCAATAGCTATTTTATTAAATTATCAGCTAGGATTTTGTTATCATTCCACCAATACAGATTCACTAATTTACATAGATTCTAAATTGAAATTATCATCTTAATTTCAAAATTCATATTTGTGATCTAGGTATAATTATAAAGGAAACTAGTTACATCATAATCAATCCACTTACCTTGAAGGAATTCCTCTTCTAATTTGATTTTGAATCCACTGCTTCTCTTCTTTGTCAATTTATTCCTTCTTTCAATTTAGATTCTCCACTCTTTGATTTGTTGCTTCTCTCTCCCCCTCTTTTTGATATGATTTTTATTTTATTTTATTTCAAAAATTGGTGAAGAGGTCAAGAATTTGGGAGAAAGAAGGATAAGAAAAGCAACGTATAGAAATGAGGTAATGGTGGTTATGGTTTAGGATGAAGTGGAGTGAGAGTTAGAGTCTTATTTACAACCAAACTGTAAGCCTATCAACAAATACTTTCGGATATAGATAGTGTTATATCCATATCTGAAATTATTTTTGGATACCAAATATCTGAGCCCACAGATATGTAATTATCCTATCCGCTAACAATTGATAAATTAAGAAGCATAAATAGAAAATTTTGGTTTAATATAATTTTATTTTCAATCATATTGATTATTAAAGCATGCAAAATTAAGAAATATGATGATAATAAATAGTTTTGAGCGGTTAAAATGCACATACTTTAAAATATTAACTTAATAAAACAATAAATACATAACTTTCATCATACTAGAATACATAAATAAACTATAATCTTGACAAAAATTGGACGGATAACTTTCGGATGCGGATGTCTTCATATTCGCCTCTATATTCGCAATTTCAGATATCAAATGTTTATCTACTTTTTGGATATAGATACGGATGCTGATGGATTTGGGATTTTTCGGGTATCCATTGATAGCCTCAGTTGAAAGTTATGGTTTTAGGTCAAATCCCTTAATTAATAATTATGAAAATGTCATTGGTTATAGTTTTCGCTAATTTTGACCCGTTTTATCAAATTTAATAAGTTATATATGTTTCTAGCTGTAAATGACGTTTTGAACACAATGGAATAGCTGCCATGGCCTAATTCCAATATTTTTGTAATTTTCAATTTCATCCTTTTATGTAAAATTACATTTTTACCCTCACTGATATTTTATTTATTATTTAAAATTTTCAAGGCATTACATTCTCCCTCCTTAAAAGGATTTCATCCCTAAATCTCTAAGGAGGAAAAAATTTAATTTGCTCATTCAACCAACGTCTACAACCATTTAGTCACTATCAACCACTTGCAAACATTGTTCTTTGTTTCAAATTCTAATGTAGCATATGCATATAGGTATGGAATACATAGGAACATATAGGTAATGCAAAATTAAGAAGTCTTGTGAAATATAGTCAACCTCTTAAAATGCAAGTGCTTATGCCATGTATACAAAATATATGCAATATCCTATACTTGCAATTCTCTATGGATGAGCAATCACTTAATACATATGCAAAAATATAACAATCATTATGCATATAACTGATATAATAAAATCGATGATGTGATGTGTGTAGTAGAAAAACACGAATATATCGGTCCATATGTGTAATACTAACAACTAAATTCATCCATTAGCAACCTTTATCCAAAACATGTCTTGGTGACACGTTCAAAACCGTGCCTAGCATCCAAACACTCCTACATATAGAATATACTAAGTCAAATAATATATATACAAGTAATTATACTAACTTAAATGGATACATACTAGAGAAGAGCTCCAGATGGGTAGGTCAAATTTTCACATTGGGCTCCCAAGTACTCTTGATTGGATCGTCTTCCCATTGGACTCTAACTAGTCTAATTACTTTGTTTGCAAAGTCGTTTTGTTCCATGCTCAATACTACAGGTAGGTGCATAACAAACAAATGACTCTCTCTCCACTTTAATTTCTTCTAGCTGACTCGGCTCAACCATATTAGTTGAATCACATAGACATTTCCACAAGTGTGACACATGAAAGACATTTGAACCCCGGTCAACTTTTTAGGAAGCTCCACTCTGTAAGCTAACTTTCCCACTCTTTCCAGGATCAAAAAAGGCCCAACAAATCTTGGTGCTAACTTTCCTTAACTAACAAACCTCATAACGTATTAGAGTGGCGAGACCTTCACAAAGAACGTGCCACCCATTGCGAACACCCAACTCTGTGTGTCTCTTGTCAGCATATGATTTCTGCCTATCTTGGGTAGTCTTTATTCTTCTACGGATCAGGTCAACTTTCTCTAAAGTCTCACTAATCAAGCCTTGTTCAAGAATGATAGCAAGTTGGAGCTCTACACGGCCTCACGTACAATGCCTAAAACGGTGTCATCCTAATACTTGCATGATAGCTGTTATTATATGCAGACGTCACAAATGGTAAGTGATCCTCCTAAGGACTTCCAGATACATATCCACAAAAAATCCTTCTATGTCCTATTCACCCTCCCAGTCTATTTGTTTGTCTAAGGATTATAAGCAGTACTCAAAAAAAAATCAATATCCAAGGCCTCTTGGAGACTCTTCCAAAACTCACTGGAGAAAAGTGAATCTTAGTAACTAACAATGCTAGAAAAAATTCCATGCAAACATACTATCTCTCTCATGTATAAGGTGATCAAAGATGCAGCTGCCCTCGTACTGTTAATTGGAATAAAATGAATGCATTTGGTCAGTCGATTGACTATGATCCAGATACTCTCATTTCATCTTCTACTCCTAGGTACCCTTCAACAAAGCGCATTGAGATACTATCCCATTTCCATTATGGAATATCCAAAAGCTATACTAACCCACCATGTTTCCTCTGCTCTGACTTTACCCTTTGACAAGTCACATACATGGAAACAAACTCTGCTACATACCTAAGCCAGTAAAATACTCTCTTCATATCATGATACATTCTGTCACCATCGGAATGAATAGTCATTCTAAAACGATGGAATCTTGCTAATACCATGTTTACCAACTCCTTAACAAGAGATACACAACCTAACATCTCTTCTCAATCATCCTTTTGAGTTAATGGAATAGCAATCCAATTGACTCGAATGGTCTTCTTTGTTTAGCTTGCCCAACAACTCCTGGTCTTGTTTCTGACTTGAACCAACACGGTCCATAAGTGAAGGATAAACATCTAAAGCCGCCAACAACCCTAGTGTAATGTCCGATGGTGGTCGAAAATCAAATGTAGAAATGAACTTCAAGTGCTTCTATTCCAAAAATATAGCGCTTAATATCGCATGCTTTCTACACAAGGCATCGACTACATATTTCCCTTGCTTGGATTATATGAGATATCGAAATCATACAACGCCAAGAACTCCATCCAATTCTTTTGCCTCAACTTTAAATCTTTTTGAAAGAATAAATATTTGAGATACGTATAATATGTGAATAGATAAAATCGCTTCCTTAAAAGATTAGGCCTCCATGATTTAGTGAAGACAATAGTCACAACTCAAGGGTTGGATAGTTTATTTCGTGTACCTTCAATTATCTGCTAGCATAACAAACAAGTCTACCCTCCTACGTCAATATTGTGCCCACCCTATACCACAAGCATCAGTTTAAAACCTTCGAACCATTAAAGAGTACTAAAACAAGTATTGCAACCAATAATTCTTTCATCTTAATAAAAGCATCTTCGCATTCTGAGTTCCACGACAAAAATAAATTTTTCTTGGTAAGGTGGGTCAATGGTGCGGAAATTTTAGCGAAGTCCGTAATGAACTTCCTATAATAGCCGACCAAACCCAAAAAACTCCTCATCTTCATGTCATTCTTTGGCACATGCCAATTTTGTACCGCAGCAACTTTACTAGTATTAATTGCTAGTCCATGCACGAAGACAATGTGTCACAAAAAGCAAATCTCCTTGCGTCAAAATTGACATTTGGAAAATTTCACCTTTAGCTTATGCCTACAAAGAGTATTGAGTACTTCTTTTAAATGAAACTCATGCTTTTCCTCACATTTTGAATGGACAATTATGTCATAAATGAATACCACCATGAACTTATTTAGCTACCCAATAAAATATAGACTCATAAGGTCAACAAAATATGCTGGTGTATTGGTCAGTCCAAATGGCATGACTAACCACTCGTAAAGTCTGTTGAGTGTGGGAAAAGTAACTTTCTAAATACTATCCTCAGCCACATTCAATTGATGGAACTTGGCAGCCAAGTCAAGCTGAGAGAACACCATTGCTCCAAGTAACTGGTCAAAGAGACTGTCTATACGCAGTAGTGGATAACAAGTCATCTTTGTTAGGTGATTCAATTCACGATAATTGACACAAAGCTTAACGAGTCATCTGCTTTGGTAGCAAATACAACTAGTGCTCCCTACTTCAAAATACTTCTTTGAATGAAACCCTTCTCCAATAATTCATTCACTTGCTATTTAGCTCATGTCTTTCTTTATGATCCATATGCCCAATGGGTAAGGCAATAAGTCTAACATTATCTTCAAGATAAACTCAAAATTCAATCTCCCTATGCGGATGATGACCAAAATCTTCAGAAAAGACATTTGGGTAGTCATGAATTATAGGCATAGAAGCCAACTCATCATGTGACAGTTCAAGAAAATATAGATAACTCAACATAATCGAACCCTTAGGATCACATTAAACCTTAAGGTTGCAACTACTATAAGTACCTGACAGAACCACCATCCTATCACAATCTAGTATTGCTCTATACATAGCCATCTAGTCCATTCTATAAAATCAAACCAAATCTAGAAAATACTAATACAAAAGCATCACAATCAAATTTGATACGTAAAATATAAAATTTCAAACCTCTACATATCATGGATAAAGTGAATCGATCCTCAATAATGTTTGATACCATAACATGATATGTAACTATACCAGTCTCTAAGTGCAATCGTATACTAGTCTACTCAAAATAAATGAATATGATGCTCCAGTGTCAAATAAAGTGCAAATAGATAAATTAGAAATTAGCGCACCTTTCCCTTATCTATAGTTGGGGCTGCACTAGAGCTAGGGACAACGGTAAGTGCATAAGCAAGAAATACCTGGTTAGAAGTTTAGGTGCATTCGGACATTCCCTCCTCATGTGTCCAAATTGATTGTGGTTGTAGTGTTTGATCTTCAAAAGATTCATCTTACAATTCTTTACTGCTTATCCCTTGTAATTACATCTACATCCGACTCCCTACTTCTTTATCTCATCATGAGCCCCTCATTCCAATCTTGTGTTGGTTTTGATAAATCGGCTTCCCTTCTACCTTCTTATATCCATCCTTAGCAAGTGAATTCAGTAGCGCAATCTCAACCAAGCTCTCAAAACTAGCTCCAGTAGGTACGTAACTCAAAATAATATATCTAAAAGTTGGACTTAATCCCTTATCAAACTTTATCCCATGTTTCACTGGGTATTGATAAGATCTAAGACATATTTCACCATCTGATTAAACTCATTCACATATGCTTTAACATTATGGTCTCCTTGCTCCAAATGAATGAACATTCTAGCTCCACTGTCCTTTCTGCTTCAGAAATAAAATCGGACTCAAATTGCCTTTTAAAGTTGGCCAAAGCAGTCCTAGTCTCATCTATCTCAGCTATAACAATCTCCCATCAGTTTAAGGCCTTTACTTGTAATCACCAAGAAGCTAACTGTCTCTTCATCGCATCCTACATACCCATCATAGAAAAAATCCTATCATAATTCCTTAGCCATACCGGTGTCTCAACAAATGATTCGGTTTCGTAATAATTCTTTCCACCTAGACTCTAGAAATCCCGACACAACTTAGGCAAATCCAAAGAAAGCGGAGGAGCTGGAGCTGCCTTATGTGTTGGTGTTGTGGGACCTCCATCGTAATTGAGTTTAGTCAAGCCTCTAACTTGAAGACACTAGTAGAACCATATAGAAACATTCATGTCTGGAACCTCAGCTGCCTCACAAGAGCTATTTCTGGTTTGATTGCACATTCTCACTTATATGTAAATAGGAATTATTGGCAAACTTTCCTCAAATAGTGTTAAGCATTACTGGAATATGAGGGTGTTCATGTTACATATATATATATAATAAAAGTATGAAAATATACAATTACCTTCTCTTAATATGTGCCTAATCCGTAATGAATCTTGAACCTCGCTCTGATACCAAATGTGATAACCCGCACCTTCAGACACACTGATCCAAAGCCCAAGGGTAGCATTTGACTCACGTTATGCTAAGAAGTATGAATCGTTAAGTTTTAAAAGTTTACATGATACAGAGATAAATATAAATTTAAGACACTCTACACTTTCGGATCTCACGTAGGAAGGAATACAATACAAGTACTGAAAACAATTCCAAAATAACATAGTCTGAAAATAACCATAGTATACACATTATCTGACAAATATAAAGTCTCCAAATAACGTCATTAATAAGTTCAACTAATATATCATAATACATGCACATGAAGGAGTAACTATAAGTGGAATAAATCTCCAATGAGCTTAGTCACCTCCTCCACGTACCTTGTTTTGGCTGCTTCATCCATTAATTCAACCACCAATGGTAGATATAAAAAGGAAGAAAAGGAGGGGATCAAGCAAAGTCTGGTGAACGGATAGTATTACTGGTGTATGGGGTTTACAAGTGATCAACTTCATTTATAGTCTATATGACGTAAGGTGTTTATTTGTGTTTGTGGACTATATATAGTATATATATATAAGAATGACATACTAATATTGATACGATGTAATACCAAATGTAATGGCCACCCTAAATGTACTTAACATCGAAAAAACATCCTTAGTGAAGAATCACCAACTTATATTAAGTAGACAACTCCAATTTGAATCCCAAATACGATCTGGTAATAAATATATCTTACTGAACATATTCCATAATGCCTAGGCCCATTTACCTTAAAAGAATTGACTCGCTAACTTTCATCATCACATGCACATTATTATGCATACGCAATAATGTCTAGGCCAAAGTGCCCCCAAAACATTGAGTAACCTCCCATTAGAGCCAATTATCCTATTTTCTATGCACTACACCGGGCATACACAATAATACTATGTCCCCAAATGCATTAAGTAACCTCATGTTAGTGCATGCAACTATGCATAGTACCGAGCATACACAATAGTGGGCCAAATTTCCCCAAAATTATCAAGCAACCTTTTATTAGCGATGTATGATTTAAAGCATACAATCGTGATAAAACTGCATGCCATATCGAACGTTTTATAATTTCATTGTCACCAAGTGTGATACTTTTCCATCTCATTCTATAGATCCATTCAATTTTGTGAATGCCCTTAAAAGTCGAAGAAGTGGGAACAAGTCCCTCGATTCACCCTACATAGCCTGCACCTGGTCCAGCTTCTACCTTAGCTTACCGAAATGATTTAAACATTAAAAAAATAATTTAGAAGTTTGATTCATACGTAAAATTTTCATTATAGGTATTCAGAAGTCTGATTTTGATTTCAAATATGTGAAAAAGGGTTATGTCTAAATCTAACCATTTTTTGAACTGTTTTCTTTTGATTTTGAAATGTCTTAAATTTTGACGTCTAGAAATAAATTCAGACATCTGGTCAAGCATTTTCTAGATTTTATAATTTGTTTACTTTACTTTATTTATGTCATTCATCTTCTTAGCGGTTTCGAATATAGATGCTAGCTTACATTTAACATATATTTAACTATGCTTTTTCATTAATTGCTAATTATACTTCAATAAGTTAACCTCAACAATTTCAGATACCATTTCAATTGACCACCCCTGGGTGTTACAATCATAAATCTATGTATATTTAAAAATAAATGGGATTAATTTAAGGTAATCAGAAGAGTGTATTAAATTATTATTTATCTATCCAAAATCAAACCAAAATTTATCATATAAATTTATATCCATAGAATTAGAGATAAGTTCCATTAGCCTGTTCAATGGCTATTTTTATTAAATTACCATCTAGGGTTTTATTACCATTCTACCCATAAAGATTGATCGATCTACATAAATTCCAAATTAAAGTAATCATCTCAAATTCAAAATTCATATTGTTAATCTAGGTAGAATTATAAAGGAAATTAACTATTTTTTAGCATCATAAAAATCATAACCAATCCATTCACCTCGAAGGAATTCCTTTTCTAATTTGATTTTGAATCCACTGCATCTCTTCTTTGTTGATTTGTTCCTTATTGTATCAATTTAAACTCTCCACTCTTAATTCATTAATCTTATCCCCTCTCTCTCCCTTCTTAATTTGATTCTTATTATGTTTTATTTCAGAAATTGGAAAAGAGGTTAAGAATTTCGGAGGAAGAAGAAAAAGAAAAAGAACATAATGAAATGAGGAGGCAATAGCTAAGGTTTAGGATGAAGAGGAGTGAGAGTTAGAGTTATTTATAGTTGAAAGTTAGGGTTTCCAGGACAAATCCCAAAATTAATAGGTATGGAAATGTCATTGGTTATAGTTTTCACTAATGTTGGCCCACTTTATCAAATTTAACAAGCTATATATGGTTTCTAATAATAAATAACATTCTGGACACAATTGAATAGGTCACGTGGCCTAACTCCAATGTTTATGAAAATTTACTATTTTGTCCTTGTATATTAAATTACACTTTTACCTTTATTAATATCCTAATTTATTATTTCATTTTTTTTAGAGTTACAGGTTATATACTGATAATTATGGTATAATTATGTAATGACTTACTCGAGTTTTCTATTGATTAATATAACTTAGGTCAAACAGAGAATCTCGAAGTGATGATATTACATAGTTCTTAGGACTTGAGAATATTGTTAAACTTCAGTGTTGATGCACTGATAGAGTTGGGATATGCACTTGGGGGAATTATGTGATTTTATATATATATGTCGAACTTTGTGTCCAATAAAAGGTGTTTTTCTTTCTATTATATTTTTTTTATACAGTGATATAAATAATTAAGTAATTTATTTGAAGTTTATAGAAGGGAAAACCTTAAATGATATGTTATGTAATATTAATTGCAAAATGTTGTAATCATGAGAATTTTATCACACTAATAATAATATGTTGTTTTATATATTCTTAGTAAAGTTGTTTCAAGTTAGGATATCAATTCATTCTTTGAGATTAGAGTACGTAATGCTCTCTAAATGTTGTGCAGTTTATTTCTCGTGGCTGTTGGAAGCACTAATGGATTACATAGTAATAGTTATTGAATAATTATGGAATGACTCCCTTAAGAGTTTTCTTTTAGTTAATATAACTAAGGTTAATCGAGAATCTTGAAGTGACGATGTTACATAGTTCTATCAACTTGATAATACTACTGAATTGTAGACACTTCACTTTGATTATAGTTAAAGCATGGCATAGGGTCTAGTGAATGGCTAAGGTTGAGTCCAAGTTGAAGCATTAGAAGTAAAACCCTATTCAATAGAGGAATCATTTCCTTAGTTATATGGGGTTAATATCATGATCAACTGTAATCAACTCAAAGTCAAAATCTCTAGACATAGTAGTATGGTTAATAATAAATGTTATTATTAAACCAATGACTTTGCGTTTAGACGTACAAAGTCGAATGTGGATGATGTTTAAATTTTGACCAAAACCAAATTTCATAAGTCCTAATGTGATATACTTTTTATGAAGAGAGTTGATATAAATAATTATTACTACCATGGACCGTTTGTAATGGGAAAAATTAGATTTTAGCAAAAGATGTGTAAGTGATAAATTGAGCCAAAATGTCACACCACCAGCTAAGATGATGTGTGGATGTTAATATTTGAATTATTCAATATTAACCGCTGACAGTATTTACGCCTTAGAGCCATATAACTGAAATGATAAGCATTCCTATAAAACACATGATTAATTAGTTTTTAATCATTGAAAACTAATATAATTAATTAATATTTATGAAATATTAATTAGTGAATCCTATTTAGTTTGTCTGAATACAATTAGTATTTAAAAATGTATGTGTGTGTGTATATATAAGTAATAAATGCGTGTATCGATATGCGATATTAGTAGAATATTTAAATTTGATTTAAATAGAATAAATTCTATAAAGGCTTTAAATAAAATAAATAAATAAATATTTATGGTAGCGAACACTTGATACATATGTTTGAACAGATTCTAAAGTTTTCTATCATAGCATATGGCTATGTAAGAAAAACAGATGTTTTTAATCAAGGAACCTAATCAGAGTCTGCAGTTGGAACTAGAAGTTTATGTGATCGAGCATGTGATCAGATTTGATATTGCATACGGATGACATATGTACATTGTATGGGCTTTAATATATTATGTGTGTCTTACATTGGAAATGCAAGCTATATGGTTTGATGACATGTTTGTGTGAGATGATTGCTATACATGATTTAGCATGCTTAGATTCATGATATATGATGGAATGAGCTGTTGTATTGTTTCCTTCGTTATGCTTAACACTCTTTTGGGTTATATAAGTGAGATTTAGGTACGTAGAAGCAAATGCAAGCTCGCTGCTTTTGGTTTCATGAGTAGAGTTTGTTTTCATGACAACTGGTATGTTTTATGCTTAATGGCTGTGCTTGCTGTGTGTCATACACACTCTATAAGGTATTATAATTATATATTTTTGTTGCATTGTCCCTACATATGAATGGTCCTAGATATGGGCTTATGTTAATATTATGATTTTTTTTGGACCTAGCCGCGTAAAGGAGGCGTTGTCTAAATTTTCTGTCATACAGGATATTTTAGAAGTTTATTAAGTCATTTTAATTAGTTGACTTTATAAGTCAAAGGGTGTGAAAATATTTTTCTTCCTTTGGGAATTTCGGAGATGAAATTCTTTTAAAAGCGAAAGAATGTAACAATCTGAAATATTTAATGTTTTGAATGAGAATATTTAATTTACTGAAATATTCAAATTTGATTTCGAAGTGATAAATAATAAGAAAATAAACTATTAATAAAACGACTTGATTTACAATGATGTATTTTTAAATGAACCTATAGGATTTTTCCTTAATTTTTAACTAGGAAAATGTTTAAATTACCATTTGACATTTTGTGGCAAATATTGTTATTTTTAAAATTTCACAAAATAAGATAACTAGTGTATTTTTTTATTGTTTTGGCACATCTTATCGAATTGTTGTGTGCGGTTGTTTTTTTATTACTGTGTTCATAGTTTGTACTTAAACATAATTCTATGTAGTGAAGTATCAAAAATTGTAAAATAAACAAACCTCAACCCTTGGACTAACCTTTATTTTTCATTTTTCCATCTCTCTTTTTATTTCCCTAGTTCAATTAAAAGAAATCAAACCCTCTAGTTATAAAAATCAAAATCAAATGATTTACTCAATGATAAAATACAAAACTAGATCCATTGAGTTCATATCAATGAGAGTTTCAAATCCATGGAGTTTGGTTAGGTGTAGTTGACATTGGCGATGATTGACATGAAGAGGCAAACCTAGGGTTTTGAATTTGGGGTGATTTAGGCGATGGTAGAGTAGGGGGATGGTTGCAATGTGCTTCTCATGCGAAGTTGAGGAGATTAGTGGTGGTCGGAGAGTGTACATCGACATGGGGTGAATCACGACAATTGGAACGGTGCGTGTTAACCATAAGGTCGCGATGAAGGGAGGTGGTTCGAGTTGTAGGATTTTGGGTGGGTTGTCAAGCTCTTGTGAAGTGTAGCCCAATGGAAGTTTTGGCACGTTGTTTCGTCGAGTAACAAGTAAGAAAAGAAGAGAGAGGTGGGTCAACATGGATGGGTCTGGATATACACAGGCATGCACTATGCACGTTTGGGAAGGAAGAAGAGTTTGAGTTGGAAATTAAAATTAGTTAACTTAAGTAAGTATTTAATCTTAATCCAAAAACTTATCAAATCGATAAATTCTTCATAGAGGTCCAATCGGGACGTGGTCATTTGATTTTGGCTTGTAGGAGCATTATCTATGCATTGAAGTTGATTTCGTCAAGTTTTGAGCAAACAAGATTTTGAGCCCAAATATATTCATTTTAGATCGAACGGGAATTCTTAAGCATCAACTGGAATTTTAGTAAGTTAACTCACCTTTGGATGAATATTATATGATATATAGTGGATATAAATTATTATGTTTGTGCTTGAATGATTTATTTGCTTAGTTTGGTTAAATTCCCACTTTGTAAAGTGAATGACATATAAAATGCAATGCAGCGAATTTTGTAGAGGAATATGTATTTCTCACCATTATTGATTTTAAATTTCAGTTATATACTTGTTGTATAAATTGTTGAGTGCTAAAAGTTTAGTGGTTAACCATGTTGAATTTGACATTGATATATGTTAAAAGTTGAACCTTTTTAGTGATTAAGGTAGTACTAGCATTAATTAAGTGTTATGGCAGTTATTGGCCTCATTAAAATATTTTGCCATTTGGATTTGAAATGTGTTTTGATTCGGAGAATGATTTTAAATTTGACTTCTGGAATTTTCTATGATATTTTTTCTAGAAATAGCTTTTGAACATTTCTATTTTACTCTAACCTTTTTGGAAATGTTTTTAAAAGTATTTTAGGAAATATTTATTTTACAGAAAAATAAATATAATAACGAATGTTTATTTAAAGGAAAATTAAGGATTATCGTTTATAATAAAGTAATATTGTTTTAAAAGAAGATAGCAATATTTTGGAATAAAAATTGGTGAAAAGTTATTGTGTAAAATGTTGTATGGAAAGAGGGATTTATACATAGTATTTTTTAAATAATAGAGAGATTTATAAATGTTATTTATGAATAAAAGAGAGATTTATAAATGGTATTTTATAAATAAAAGAATAGATTTATAAATGTTATTTTATGAAAAGGGAAATGATATCATTTTTATAATTTGGTATGATAAATCACATTTGCGAATTTATATTGATGTATGAAATGATCGTTTTATGGAAAGTATTTAGTCCTATCTTGAAAGTAAAGATTTGTGCTAAATATATGAGATTTAGAATCAATTTTATAAATAGAAATGAAATTATAAAAGAAGTTTTATAACTGGAAATGACTTTATAAAAGAAGTTTTATAAATAGAATGGAGATTTATAAAAGGAGTATATAAATAAATTTGGAGATTTATTAAAGGAGTTTTATATATAAATTTAGAAATTTATAAAAGGTTCTTGAAGAATAGAAAGTATATCTACAAAAAGAGTTTATAAATAAATTTTGAGATTTATAAAGGAAGTTTTATAAATAGAAAGGAGATTTATAAAAGGAGTTAATATATAAATTTGGAGATTTATACAAAAAGTTTTGAAAATAGAAATGATTTTATAAAAGAGGTTTTATAAATAGAAATGAATTTATAAAACGAGTTTTATAAATAGGAAGGAGATTTATCAAAAGAAGTTTTATAAATATGAAAGAGATTTATAAAAAGGAGTTTATAAAAGGAATGAGATTTGACTTCTGTAAATGGTCATTTTCAGTTATGGTAGTATAGTAAGTATTCTTTTCATACTTAACACCAAATTTCAAGGTAAGGATACTCATCCCTATCCTGAGAGTTAAGAATGTATGTCAAGAAAGGGATAATACGATAACTTGTCTAACTACATTTTTAATCAAGGAATAGCAGTAGTTTGAAACTGGAAAGTGGTGGTAAGCATACTTGGTCTAATTTACATACGATCCATTTAAATACGCATAAAGGAAAGTGTTTTGGGTTTCTTGTTATCGATGTGTTAAATGACATTTGTTTTAACCCAAATAAGTATGGTTTTGTAAGTGGAATCTTTCTTAAGATTTTGTGAATATACTTATGTTGTTGTGATAAGTATACGGTTACATTTTCAAAGTATTGAAAGTGTAGTGGTTTGTGAATATACTTATACCGTTGAGATAAGTATATGTTTACATTTTCTAAATATTGAAACCGTGATTGTTTGTGAATATACTTATACAGTTGAGATAAGTACATAAATATTTTTCAAGTACTGAAAAGAGTAGAGAGGTTTTGTGAGTATATCTTTTGTAAAAGGTATTTTAGTACAAGTATTTACAAAGTGGTTTTAACTAATGAAAGGATTAATTAAAGAAGTTAGTGATTTCTTATTTGCTTAACCATGTTTTTTTCTGTATGATCGATTTCACCCTAGAGGGGGGGTGAATAGGGTGATAGTATAAATTATAAAAATTAATCGCGGAAGCTTATAAATTAATTTCAATTCAGATCACAGAATAGCAGCACAGATATCGCAGAATATAAATAACAGAATAAAACAGATCAACACGGAATTTACCCAGCTTCGGCAAAACCCTGCCTACGTGCTGCCCCCAAGGTTTCTACTAGAAATTAGATAGTCCCTCGCTTACACACGTAAACTCGCTATACCCGCTATTGACTAATCTAACTCTACGCTCAAAACCCTGCCACAACTCAACTACCGAGTTGCGAATTCTCAAGCTACGCCACGTAGCTTGTCCCCTAGTCACACGACTAGAATTTGAAACGGTTTAAAAAATAAAAATACAAATTTAAAAACAATGTAAATAAAAACAGCCCTAAAAAAAAAACTAAAGCCTTTTAAAATAAAAAGGCCGGCCCAAACTAAAACAGTTCATCCCTTTTTTTTATTATTTCACTATGCCGGCCCTTTTTCTTTTATCTCGTATGTGATAATGTCGGCTTGTTCTTCCTTCTGAGATTAGGGCTTCGGCTCTTGTTTGTTCCTCTTCCTTCAATAAATTAGGGCTTGAATCGAAGATGCCGATATTATATTAATCGATCGAATTTGTGATTTTCGTCCTTCTGCCCTGTCGATCGACTGCCTCCTTGTACCTTGCTTCGGCTACTTCGATTGATCGAGTTCGATTACAATTTTGGTGAGTACTTTTATTCCTTTTGCTTTCTGATTGAATGCTTGAACTCGATAATTAATTTGCCGATGATGATTGGGCTTATATAGGATTTGAAATCCTATTTTTGCGTTCATATATTCGTGCTTGAATTTGTCAATTTATTCATCTCGGCCACTCGATTATACTTGGATGCTTGTGATAAAATCTGACTTTGTCAATTTCGTATTTTTGATGCTTGGTTGACACGGCTTCGATTTTGATTTTGCTCGATTATGTAACGACCATTTCAAAGATATGCACTTTTTCATTTTACCTGTATAACACAGTGAATATTTGATTGACTTGTTCAACTTCGGTTTTGCTAGTATTTGGTTTAGTTCGTGAATTTCTCTGAACTGTTGAATTTCGTTCATCTTGTAGTCTTCGACCTTCTTCACTGGTACTTGAATTTCACTCATGATGTTGTTTGGTTATTTGTTCATGTGATTCCCTATATTACTGCTCTGACTCATGTATGCATTGTATATTACGGCTTTGATTCATTGTTGTTGCTTCACCACTGACTTGTGTTTTTCACTATTGCATAATTGTTGGTCTTTATGTGTATTATTGTGTCACTGCATACATGTGTACTGTGTCTTTGAGCATTGTCATGTTGTACCTGGACATGTTGCTTGAGTCATTGGAGTTTCACTACTTTGTGCTTGTGTATTTCTGTGTTGGTTTAACCTGTACTTGTGGTTGCCTTCAGTAGCTTCTGGTTGGTCACTTAATTCACATGTGCACTGCCTTTGTGGTCTTCACTGTGTTTATGATGGTTGTTGTGCACTTTTGTGCTTTGATGCATTTGCATGCTACCATACTTGTTCACTCGTATCATGCTTGGCTTTGCCGTTCATCCTGTTGCACTTTGGTCTTTTGTCATGTTTGTTGTCCATTTTGCATTGGTGCATTGCTGTCATATTGGTTCGAATTGCACTTGCAGTTGTTAACTTGATTCAGTTGTGTTGGAACTGGATTAGTGCAGTTTTCATTCTAGTTTGTAACTGCAGCCATGTTTCATTTTGAGTTGCAGTGTTGGTCTGACTTGCTTGAGTTTCACTGCCATAAGTCGTGCATGTGTGTTGCATTTCATTTGCAGCCTTGATTTTTGTGATATTTGACAGCTCTGGCTCGATGTTGTTACTGAGTTTGACTGCATGTTCATTGGTACTGCTTCATCAGTTCATATTGAACTGTTTCCTGTCATGTTCACTTGCACACTCGAGTTTGTAATCTCTGATTCATGTTGGCTGCAGTGTTGTGTTTGTTCTCCTACATGTAGTCAGTTGTAACTGTGTTGGACTTTACTCTGGTTAGCACTTGCACATTTGAAGTTGTAGCATGTCACTGTGATGTTTTCATTTGCTTGAGTTTCAACTGTGCTCGACCATACTTGCCCAGTTTATACAGATGCTCCACTTGTTCATTTTGTTCATGTGTACTTGTCTTCATTCTGTGTTGAATCCAGTTTCACAGCTCGGGTTTGACCTTGTGCTCGTGTCATGATTTTCAATGTTATTGCACGTGTGTTGAACCCGGTTTTTCATTTGGATTTGACCTGTGCTCACCTGTCCCTGTAAATTAATCAAGTGTATATTTCAGCGTGCACGGCCTTGTGGCATATACAGTAATACACTGTGTATGTCACAAGTTGTTCGTGTATGATGAATTCAAATATAAATGATGACGAAAAACCCAAATAACTGAGGCAAAAATTATTTTCAAAAACTATATTTTATTTTATATTGCAAAAATATTTCTTTTTCAATTTTACTGCGTTAGTGAATATTTTTGCAGATTTCTCAGATGCTGGATTCAAACTGGAATGCAGTTGAAGATAAAAATACGAGTTGAGTGAATGAGTGATATGTAGTGAGGTGAACTGTAAATATGAAATGTGATGTAATTGTAATCAAAGTTGTATAGTTATAGTGAGAGCTTGAAATTGTACTATTCAAAGATGTAATAAATATTTATTTGAATAAAATATTCGTTTGAATTCAAATTTCGTGTTATTTATTTTATTCAGCAAATATTTATTTAATCTGTGAAAATAAATAGTATATTATCAAATACATTTAAACGAATGT
The DNA here is from genome assembly GCA_030765085.1 of Allium cepa. Taxonomy (NCBI): domain Eukaryota; kingdom Viridiplantae; phylum Streptophyta; class Magnoliopsida; order Asparagales; family Amaryllidaceae; genus Allium; species Allium cepa. The sequence goes on from CM060929.1 coordinate 271,222,087, forward strand.
ATATATGTTTATTATCATCAAACAAAAATCATATAAGCGCATATTCAACAATTTCCCTATGAAATTAAATCTCTGATTTTGTCGTTTGTTTATTTGACAGTTAAATAACCGATTATCAAAACATGGTCAGTTTTGAAACTACCGATTATTGGTTTGGAGTGACCGGGATCAGAGAAGCATGAGTTATCTGAAAACCACTTTGAACTAGCATAAGCGTTCGAATTGGAAATATCTTGAAGATGATGGAATCGAAGACGGAGTTCTTTAAAGCGCAAGGGTTACCTGCTACTAATCCTGGGATTGTAGTAGAAGTGGAGCCTTCGGTTTGTTTAGATCCCCAACAACTTGTATAGATGAATGCCGGTATTGCATTATTGTCTAAAGGGCAGTGTTATCATTCCAAGTGGGATTTGCTAAAATGATAAAACATAGCCTGAAGCATCACACCTGGTAACGACTAGACAGAGGATATGCAACAGGGCTATGTGGTTCGCTACCATCAGGGTAAGTCATCACCCAATCTAGATTGATATTGACCCATTTATGTATGCTAGTGACCCGATACAGCTGTTGGCGGACAACTACGGTGATGACCTATTCGGTACTATTTTGGAAGGGGTAGACTAGTCATGTGTTGGTAGGAAGTTCATACGAGGCCCTCGGTACATTTTTTTTAGAGGTGTACAGTAGCAGGTGGTACCCCATCAGCCTTGTCATTATATAGAATTCATTTTCCAATACGTGCCTTTACGGACTTAGTTGTATACTACGTATGTCGTCGAATGTAATTGATGTAACCATTCCGGCTATGATTCAATATTTATTTTAAACCTTAGACATTATTATAATATCACTGGATTTCTTATAAAATGGTTTGGTTATTGTAATGGTTTGGTTATTGTAAGGTAAAAACCCGTCCGTATATATGCGTGGCTTGGACTTATGAGATACTTTTATATTTTGAAATGTTTTATGACTTTTAAAATCCGTATGATTTATGTTTCTTAGGCTGGTTTCCCAGACTGGTCCAGCGTTATTTTCTTATAATACTCGAGTCAGCCCGAGCATATTTCCAGATTTAGTTACAGACGCTTTAGAGCTTCAAAGGACGAGCTGGATGCCTCTGAGACATATTCATGTATTTTACTTTCCGCTGCAATTGTTGTTATGTATTTATCAACATTTGTGAGGACATGCTTTTATAACTGTCCAAGCTGATGATATGTTAGTTTACTCTGATTGGTATATATGTATAATAATCTTTCTTTTTGTGAAGATCTATTATATATTAGATATTATTCGTCATGATGTGAGATTATTTTCTATCTTTTCTTTTCTTTCACCCCAACAATTTTTATTTTCAGTGGTTGGAAGCTCGGCATGTGAATACCGTGGATATATTAGTGTCGACTTTTGAGGGTCGAAAAGTCTAGTCGTTACACCCACCTTTATTTTCATTTCCCTTTGTCATTTGCTCTCCTTTTTAAACATATTCTTAGCTGAAAATTTCATGGGGCTAGGGTTTTAAAATTCCTAAAGCAAATATAAAAAAATAAAGTTAAAAAGTGGTAGATATCGTTCAATTGTTACAAGATCTGGAGATTGATTCATTGAATCTAGGAATCTTTACATCATTCAAGGTGTTTCTTTTGGCAATAACTTAACATAACCTTCTATTTTATTTATATATAAAATCACCATGTTTGTATTCTCAAATTATCCAATCTTTAAATCTCTTTCACCTGTATTAACTTGAAATGTGAATTAAATCTTAATATTCTTCCCATAAATCGGTTACATGCTCATCTTGTTAATATATAATAATAACTATTTTTTCTTCTTATCTATTGTTCATTTGTTATCTATGCTAATTATTTTAGATTCTTCACTTCTTATATTGGTTTGCACATATTGTGTGTTTGATTTAATCTAATTCCAATTATCATGAATTTATATATGCCTAAGTTATTTAATTCAGTTTGTTTTAGAAACTATTGTTTGTACAAATTTCTTTTTTGAAAACAATTTTATTAATTGATTAAATTTCGTGTTATAAGGTTGCAAATTGAATTCATGTACCACAAGTTAGTTTAAATCAATTTTGCTATTTTTTACATAAAAAGGATATTAAGTCAATTTAAGATTCATAAGTTGTTTCTTCAAACAACAACTTTAAAACCTTTGGTTTCTTTCTTAATTAGCTAACAATTAGATCTAAGTTACATTAATTTTTTATTTGAATATATGTCTTTTAAATTACAGACTAGCTGAATACATTTGTTGTATGTTTTTTTTTTAAACATTAGTCTAATTATTTTTGTGTGAGTGCGTGTATGAAAACACACATACACACGCATACATGCATGCATGCATGGATGTATGTATGTATATGTGTATTTATGTATTTGTTCTTAGTTCGAGGTTTTCAAAATGGACATTTATGTAAATATTATAATATTTTTTTAAACTATCTATTAATTAAAACCAACTTTAAACTGTTTTTTTAACTTTAAATCATGTTAGAAAATCAAAGTTTATTTTGATGTAAACAATTTTACATACATACATGTGTGTGTATGTGTTTCTATGTGTATGTGTATGTGCATGCCCATGTGTATATTTACACATAAATATATATATGAAGAAAATCTTATTTGTTAAAGAAAAATTATTTTGGATAACAAAAGCATGTATAAAGGGGAAATGTGTCTGTTGCGGTATAAATCCCAACACCTAAACAACATTCGTAGTAACTATATAACTTCCTATATGTTACAGTTGCACTTTCACAGATGGGTGCAGTTAGATGTGCTCATTACAACATAAAACAACTTAAAATTAAACTTACATCAATAATGAACAAATGAAATAAAATAAAGATTTTATTCAACATCGTAGATTAGATCAAAAATCAATTTAGGCTTCATAGGCTTAACTACGATTAAAGTGGAATTTCTTTTGAAACTCACTCATTTAACCCGCTTTCGACTGAGCCAAATCCATCATACTACACTTTAGCTATAGTTAAATTGTAGCATACCATCTATCGAATGACTATAGTTGGGTCTAAGTTGAAGCATTGGAAGTGAAACACTATTGAATAGGAAATTTTTTTCCTTGATTATATGAGGTTAGTATTATGGTCAATAGTAGTCAACTAAAAGTCAAGTTCTATGGCCAGAGCAGTGCTGTTAATAGTAATTATTATCATTGAATCAAGGACTTTGTTTTTGGACTAATGAAGTTGAAAGAGGATGATATAAGAATTTTGTCCAAAACCAAATTCCATAAATGTTGAATAGATATAGTTTTGATGAAGAGAGTTGGTGTAAATAATTTTTACTATGAGGTATCATAAAAATAGTAAGATTATATTTTTACAAAGATGTGTAAGTGATAAATTCGACCAAATTATCACATCACCAACAAAGGTAACACGTGAACGTTAATATTTGAATTATTCGATATCAATCACTAACTTAATTTACAGCTTTGAGTCGCACGATTGTAATGATGACTATCCAAAATATCACATGATTTAATTAATTTATAATTAAATTAGTTAATATTTATGAAATATTAATTAAAAAATTTATTTGATTTTTTGATGCTATTAGTATTTAATTAAATGTGTATACAAAAGTTAATATATGTACGTATCAATGTACATTAATAATGGAAAGTTATATTTGATTTAAAATTTTTTTTACTAGATGAGTTTGGGACTTTTGGAAGCCTATCCAGGCCTTATACATGGCCGGCCTAGGTTGAGTAGGGAAGTGGAGTTTAAATATATGAATTGGATTTGAAATTATAGAAAAGGAATGAGTAAAAGAAGGCGATTTTTGCTCCTCTTTTATATCTACTTTCATGTTACTTAAAAACCTACTTCCTATTCATTTTTCCTTCGATTTTTGAGCTAACAGCCATGAATTTCATGCGATGATGGCCAAAAAAGTCAAGAAAAAATATATTACAATGGTGTGGTGCTTCAAATCGTTGCAATTTATGGAGTCAATTCAATCGATTCTAGGGGTTTGTCCTTCATTCAAGGTGTAAATCTAAGGTTATATTTATAAGGTAATATTCTAATGTTAACAATTCTAGTATATATCATGATAATGTAAATATAGATCATTTTTCAACAAATTTATATACTTATATGTTGTCCCTTATAGGCTTATATATATATATATATATATATATATATATATATATCCCATAGTGGTAGCATAATTAGTTAGGTCATGCAGTGTGAGATGTAAGGTCAGGGGTTCAATCCTTGCTAATTGCATATCCTTATAGAAATTGAACCAAGTTCCAAAAATAAATATTCGTAACCAGTCAACCATACACACACACACTTGTATATAGCTCTTTATATTTACTTTATCAATATTCAATCTTTATTATAAAAAAAAAATTTATATAATAATTCTGGATGAAAAAAATTATTTTATTAAATATTAAACAGCTCCAAATTATTATTAAACATGTTTTATATATGATATTAATTTATAACTATGTATGTATATATCTGTAAGTCATTTTAAAATTATTTTTATCATATTGTTTTCAGCAACAAATACAAAAAAACGTTTTTTTTCAAAATGTAATTTATAAATATAAATTATATATCATTTAAAACTTATAGAAATATATAAATATAAAGAGGTATATATATCATAAATTAATATTTTATTTTATAATATGTTATTTTGATTTATTAGTTTTTTATTTTTGCTAAAAATTGATTTAGTGTATATATAATGTATTTAATTAATAAATGTTTTATTTCAAATTAAATAATAACATATACATATATATATCAAAAGAATAAATAGAAATTATTTTCGTTTATTTAAGGTATCATAATAATTTTATTTGAATTTTAATATATTTATATTTAGATATTTTATTTTAAATATGAAAATTCAGATCTGTTTTTGAATTATTTTACTAACTGAACGATTAGATATTTTGATATAGTTTTAAATTTTAAATTATTGGCTTGGTCAAAATAGTTTGATTTTATTTAAAAAGTTGAAATATATTATATTTTGATATAGTTTTAAATAATGTTTTGGACAACTAATGTTTATATAAAGTGATAAATGTGTATGGTGCGGTGTAAATCCCAACACCTACAAAGGTACACATTAACCATTTACACTACACACACATATACACATGTATATATTGCACAATCACTTTACAAATACAAGTGTATTTGATATACTTATAAAATTATAATTAAATTAAACTTTTTATAAATAAAGTAAATAAAATTAGATTTTATTTCAAATATTTTAGATTGGATCTAAAATCAATTAGACTTCATGGGCCCAACAAAGATCCAAAATGACAACTTTTTGAAATTCACCAATTTTACCTGCTGCAATCGGACCTGGCTCCATCAAGAAAATTGTAAACGTTGTAAGAAGCTAATAACAACATTAATCAATTGCTCATGGAAATGCAAAACACAATTGCAAACATATTTACAGCAAAATGTAAACGTTGTAAGAAGTACAAAATAGCAAGCTAGTAAACGTTGTAGAAAACAATTAACAACTCAACATAAGCGCTGTTAAATAAAAAAATTAACAACATTTTTCATTTGCTATTGCAAATTCTATATCTACAACAATATGCCATTATGTAACATTCCTAATGAGACTGCCTTATCCTATTACAACATTCCTAGAATGCCATGAAAATTATTTCTAGTGTGTAATGATTTTCTATCCTCCATTAGACTCATTGAAATCAATGTAAGGGCTTTAAATTTCTCATGCAGCTTAGGACTAGAAAAAAAAACATAGCCAAAATATTTGATAGAGTCCCGATAAACATTTATTGTTCATAGTGCCCTATAAGTTCACAACCAGTCTATCTTTCTTTAGAAACTAGTGATCATGACCTAATTATGTTGCATTTGAACCATTCAGGTTTAGCAATCATTGAATATTAGATCAAAATTATGAGATCATTATTGAATCCCATCTAAATTTACCTTAAAATCAATATAATGTACAATCTATTGAAAATGCATAAAAATTCTGTCACAGCACGATTTTTCGATGCCCGAAAAACCGAACCATGAGGGTTAAAGAAGAAGAGGTAGAAGAAGAAAATAGAAAACAACATCAGAATCTAACATCGCAGCGGAATAAAATATTATAGATAATCACAGATCTTTACACCAAAAACAAATACTATACTTGTTTATACATACATCATCAGAGTACACATAACACACAACCAGACAGTAATCATAATCTCTCCTCACAATCTGAATACACAGCGGAATATGTAACACAAATACGGAAGTACGTATCGCCATCCAACTCGTCTCCTGAGCTCCACAACATCCTTTCCTGTATTCTATAATACTCGGTCTGACCCGAGCATTATAGTTAAATAACACCCGAGTCCGGAATACTAGCGTGAGAAATCACACTCAAATTGGTTATTAAAGTTTCAAAATCCTTTGAAAACAAAAGCATCTCGTAAGACCACGCCACAAATAAACATGTCGGGTTTTTACCTTACGATAGCTAAAACACTTTTTATTAAAATCCTCTGATATCATAATAGGGTCTATTTACAAATACTTATTAAAATAGCCAAAATTGTTACATCTATTAAATTCCAGCTACTATCCACAAAGTGGGTAATACAAACAAAAATCGTAAAGGCACGTAGGGAGAATGGATTTTCAACTAATGACTAGGCATGGGGTACCACCTGTCACAGTATGTGGCCTAGATCACCGTACCAAGGATTACTCTCAATCCCCTGCAACACAAGACCGGGACTACCCCTTACTGGATAATCCCGAGTAAGATCACCGCACGGTTGGGATCAGCAATCGCGCCACTAAGCCGAATAAAAAGGGACATCTAGACAGGGATGACCTCACCCTAATGGGCGCTACCCACCTAGCCTTGCTGCATAACCCCTGATTTTCAGTCATTCCCGGTTGATGAGGCTTGAGGCTAAGCGTTACCTTTTAGAACGTTTCACTTAGAATGCTGATCGTCCACCTGACGATGTTCTGAAAACATTCATCCATACAAGTCCGTCCCGGGTTCGAACGGAACCGAAGGCACTACTCCTACTACATCCATTTTGGAATCATCCTCAGGATTAGTAGCGACTAGCCCTTGCACTTCACTGCTCCATCTTCGACTCCGAACTCGTTTTTCCACGAAAACGTACAAACCGAATCGAAGTGGTTTTCGAGAAATTAATCCCCATCCCGGTCTCTTCGAAACGATCAGCGCATTATCCAATATTGATAGTTGGTTATTTAACTATCAATCAACATTCACAAACAATCATCAAACATAAATAATTTCCCCAAATTATTTATTAATCTCAGAATATCTTCACGAGATATACTTCTGTTTTCAACCCTTTGAAAACAGTTTCAAACCATTTTCCCCTCACGGAATACATTTCCCAAATATTTTCTATTTCCGCTGAAATCACCAAGTACAAATTGTTAGATTTCTAAAATAATTTTTAAACACTCTTTATTTTAAAATATCCTTTAAAACATTTAAATTTAAAACTACTTCAACACTTTATTAAAAATATATACTATAGGAATATTTGAAAATGAGGTTACTTTATAAAATATAAAACTAGATTTCTCTTTTTAAAACAAAATACCAAGTCACCTTTTAAATAATTACTACGATAATAGATTTGAAAATATTTACTTTAGAATTTAAACATTTAGAATTAATAAATTTTCTAAAACATGCTTTTTAAGACAACATAATTTATATTTAAAAATTTACGTTGAAAATGTACTTGGCTATCCAGGGAAATACTCTTCTCTTTCTATCTTAAAAAAAATAAATCACTATTTATTTTTAAACAAATTCTCTCATTCCTTCAATAAATTCCCATTGTGAATTTATTCTTCCAACTATCTGCTGATGTATTACTTTACTTTTATAAACCCAGTTTATAAATTTCATAGTCTCATTCTCCTTTAAATTTCCGATTTCAAACACTAAATCAATTTCCAAATTGATTCTCAATTTACTCCATTTAAAATAATTTTTTTTACTTACTCATTTATTTCAAAATCCATTAACTTTAGATTTTATTCCCTAATTATGATTTAAAATCTTTTTAACTGAAATTAGCAATTTCATATTTTCCAAATTTCTTCTTTATCCTTATAAATAAATTCAAATCTTGAATTTTAAAGTAAATTATTTTATTCCTTTAAATAACATCACTTAAGTTTAAAATTCATTATTACTCTATTTATTCAAAATTCCCTTTTCCATACTCGGAACTTTGTTATTAGAATTTTAAAATCACTTTCGTTCTTTTCCAATTCATTCTTAAATTTATCCAAATTCTCCATAATTGTTTTACTTAAAAATTCACTCTTTTATTTTCTTTACAAAAATCTGATTCTATATATTTTGATAACTCGGTGTACCGAAATATATTCAAGCAAACTATAGCATTCAATATTCCAATTATCAATATAATTCATCACAGAATATCAAATATTCACAACACAAAATATTAAATAATCTAGATAATTTTGAGGAATCCAGTTGGATCCCTCCAACCTGTTGAATATGCGCTTTGCGCTATATGATTTTTGTTTGATGATAATAAACATATATACATTCATATAAATGTATTTGGTAATGTACTATTTTATTTTTTCATCGTTTAAATAAATATTTGTTGAATAAAATTAAATTTCACAGAATTTGAATTTGAATTCAAACAAAACAAGTTAAACAGATTTTGAATTCAAACAGGAATTTTATTCAAACAAATATTTTGTATAGTATGTATTTGGTTAAATAAATATTTGTTGAATAAAATTAAATTTCACAGAATTTGAATTTGAATTCAAACAAAACAAGTTAAACAGATTTTAAATTCAAACAGAAATTTTATTCAAACAAATATTTTGTATAGTATGTATTTGGTTAGATAAATATCTGTTGAATAAAATAAATTACACGGAATTTGAATTTGAATTCAAACAGAACAAGTTACACAATTTTTTGAATTCAAAAGAATATTTTATTCAAACAAATATTTATTACAAACTTGAATAGTACAAATTCATGCTCTCACTATACATATACATTTTTGATTACAATCACATCACATTTACATTGATAACCTCACTACATATCACTCACACTCGTATTTTTGTCTTCAACTGCATTCCGGTTTGAATCCAGCATCTGAGCAATCTGCAAAAATATAAACTAACGCAGTAAAATTGAAAAAGAAATATTTTTGCAATTCAAAAATAAAATATGGTTTTTGGAAATAATATTTGCCTCAGTTATTTGGGTTGTTCCTCATCATTTAGATTTGAATTCATCATACACGAACAACTTGTGACATACACAGTGTATCACTGTATATGCCACAAGGCCGTGCACACCGATATATACACTTGATAATGCTACAGGGACAGGTGAGCACAGGTCAAACCCAAATGCAAAGCCGGGTTCAACGCACGTGCAATATATTTAAAATCACGACACAAGCGCAAGGTCAAACCCGAGCTGCAAAACTGGGTTCAACACAGGGCAGGTGCACAGTTACAACCAACTACATGCAAGAGGCAACAAAGACAAATCAGTAGCATGCTAACGAATTATCAAACTTTATCAAACAATGGCAAATACTGCAATGACTACTGCAAGTTTCAGAAAACACCACTGAACCATCAATTATGACAAAATACAGGTGCAAGTGAATCAGATGTCAATGAAGCACGCAAACTGCAGTATACAAGTCACAAGACCATCATGCAGTTTGCTGTGGTACAAGCTCAAGTCAGAACAAACAGTGGCAAACTACACAACTAGATCAAAGTACAACATACACTACATGAATACAGCTCGATTACAACAGCCAGTCAAATGATTAAATAAACAAATGAATGAATGCAAAAGCAAACAGTTCAAAGCTTCAAACTGCATCAGTGACCAACTACAGGAACAGCAAGGTGATCAAACAAACAAAGACCAAAGCTACAACCTCACATGAAGACCAAATGTCCAGACAACATTATAATGCAACATGAAGTCAATGAAGACCAAATGTCCAGACAACATTATAATGCAACATGAAGACAATGAAGACCAAATACAACATGACCAAAAATGACAGTACAAACAGTGACAGTGGCATATTGATACATGATCAATATCTAGTTACAACAAAGTACAAGTACAAGTCATAGCAATGCATGCAACAGGGCAGAAACAATTATGCAATAGTGAAAAACACAAGTCGAAGTGGTCAATGCACAAATGCACAAAATACCAACTGCAAATATCCAAAGCCACAGGAGAACAAGACACAGTACACAAATGCAAGTGCACAACTAAACTCGAGTGGAACAGAGAAGCTATGGTACAAGTGCAGTGACCAGAAACTCAAGCTTCAAAAAGCTACAGCAACAATGCAAATCATGGAAATGAAACAACTCCACTGACTCAAATGAACATACTGAACAACACAAACAAACTGCAACACAGCAAACACAAATGGAATGCAACAGTGAGGTTCAACATTATCAGAGAACATATGGAAGGGTACATAAAGCAAACAACAACACGAAGGCAACATGATCAAGAGTTCAGTGCCACAACAATCATGACAACAGCAATACATTATCATGAAGACCAAAATTCACAGTGAAGCCAAATATACACAAGTGCAGATGAACAGATTCAAGCCAAAGTCAAAAATAAATTATCAGTGTTCAACCTCAAAGATCATGGCCGTAGTAATGCAGAGCCATGAGTCACGAAATCATAACAGTGCCGAGATTGCCTTGGCAATGAAGGAATACAACCAAGTCAAAGCCGGTGGTCATCACAAAATCCAACACGAAGTCAACCAGAGAAAATCACGAAATTGATTTTAAAACCGTGTCAACCAAGGAACCAAGTTTATACGATTATGAAAAAGTCAGAATCAATCTCAAACATTCAAGCATTATCAAGTGGCCGAGATGAATATTTGACAAATTCAAATAAATATATACTATTGAAGATTCAGGAAATCAAACGCGTATATAACCCAATCATCATCGGCAATCAATGTATCGAATTCCAGAAAGCATAAACCAGTAAAGAAAAAAAGCACATAATTACATACCCGAATTCGATCAACGAAGCAACCGCAGTGAGCAAATCAAAGAGTCTCGAAGTAGCCAGAGAGAGCAACAACAAATCGATCGAGCAACGCAACTCTCGAACAAATATATATTCGATCGAACAAGAGTCGGCTCTTCGAAAGCCCTAATTTGCATCAAGGAGGAAACCCTAATTTCGCAAGGAGGAACGAACAATTGTTTCAAAGAGGAACGGCCGCATCTCAAAATAAAGGAACGAAGAAAATAAAAGTGCCGGTCCTTAAAAATAAAAAGGGGGTTTTGTTTTGGGCTTTTATTAATATTGTTTTTTTTGGGTTATTGTTTTAATTTATTGTTTTTTATTTTACGAACCAAAAAGTTAGTAAATCACCACCTAGGTTAGGTAGTGTCAGATTGTCTATTTTGAATTAGTTCAGTGAGCAGGGAGTGCGAGTTTGCAAAGCTCGATAGGCGGGAACAGTGTTTGCGAGTGAGCGAAACTCTATAGGCGGGAGCAGGGTGTGCGAGTCTAGTAGAGTGTTTGTGAGCGGGAGCAAAAGGGTCTGCGAGTCTAGTAGAGTTGTTGTAAGCGTGATACTGTTTAATTCTAATAGAAATCTGTGAATGCAGCAGTAGGCAGGGGTTGCCGAAGCTGGGTAAATTTTGTGTGTGATTTACTTTTCAGCATATTTATTTCTGCAGTTTATTTCTGAGTTTTAAATCAAGAAAATTTGCTATAACCCTATTCACCCCCCCCCCCTTCAAGGGTTAATCTAGATCCTACAAGTGGTATCAGAGCCCGGTATATATTTTTTTAACTCTAGAGTCATGAGTCTACAAAATAATGCTTTTTCTGAGGGGCAATCTATTGCTAGGCCACCCATGTTTAACGGGAACGATTATGCTTATTGGAAAGTTAGGATGAGTATTTATCTTAGTTCCGTTGATTATGATGTTTGGGATATTATTGAAACTAGCTATAAACCTCCCACTATAATCGTTAGTGGTACTGAGATTCCTAAACCTAAGGATAGGTGGGATGCAAACGATAAGAAATTGAAAACGACAAATGCTAAAGCCATGAATGCTTTGATATGTGCTCTTGATAAAAATGAATTTAATAGAATTTCTCATTGTACAACAGCACAGGAAATATGGCATACTTTGGAGGTGACACACGAAGGAACTTCTCAAGTCAAGGAGTCTCGGCTAGCCCTATTCAGCAATGAATACGAAAACTTTGTAATGGACAAAGACGAGAGCATAAAGGATATGTTTGGACGCTTTTAAACCTTGGTATACAATGCTAGAGCGCTTGGGAAGGTATTCACTGAGGTAGAGCTTGTGCGGAAGATACTACGAGTTTTACCAATGAACTTTGAGGCAAAAGTCACAGCAATCCAAGAATCGAAAGATCTGAGCAAACTAAGCATGGAGGAGTTGATTGGCAACTTGATGACATATGAGCTTGAGTTAAAAGCAAAGGAAGAACGCAACAACTCCGAACCAAAGAAGAAGACGATTGCCTTAAAAAGTAAAGAAGAAAGCGATGAAGAAGATCCAATTGAAGAGCTTGCAATGGCTGTCAATAATCTTAGAAGATGGTCTAGATTCAAGCCACGCAAGAAGAAAACCAAGGGCAATAGGTCAAAAGATTCCGAAAATTCCGATAATGAACTGATATGTTATAACTGCAACAAGCCTGGCCACATCAAACCAAAATGCCCACTTCTCAAAAACAACAAAGAAAAGAAAAAGGCGAAGAAGGTATTTGCAGCGACTTGGGATGATGAAGAAGGAGAGGAAGCTTCGGATAGCAGCCCAGAGGAGGCTAACTTATGTTGCATGGCAAAATCAGAATCAGAAGCAACCTCCGACGAATCTAGTGAGGCAGGTGAGTTTTCTTATAAAGAACTTGTTTTTATGTGTTCTGATCTTACTAAGGTAGTGGATACTCTTGAATCTAAAATTGAAAAACTGAAATCTGATAGGAGAGAATTTGCTCGTGAAAATTTTAGGTTAAAAACTGAACTTGAAAATATTCAAAACCTAGAATGTAACCAATGTAAAATTTTAGATTCGGAACTATCAAAAATTAGGAATAACTCTGAGAATCTTGAAAAAGAAAACTTGAGTCTTAAAGAAAACATTGACACTAGGAAAAAGGACTTTATAAATCGATGCACCTCACTTGTCGCTGAAAATACAACATTAAAAACCAAAGTCCAAAATCTTGAGAAATCTTTGAATAACTTTTCAAGAGGCGAAAAATCTTTCAACATGCTATTGAGAAATCAAATTTTTGCTAACAATAGAAAAGGACTAGGTTTTGGAAAATCACAAGATGATGATAAAGGTAAAAGTGCTGCTCGATCTGAAATAATTGGAAATCATGTTGAAAATCATAGTCATAGGAACACAAAATTTAATCAAGTCAATTTAATGAGCACGTTCTGTAAAGAATTTCGACATAATCGAAATAATTATTGGTATAAACCCAAACACGTGAAAACTATACCAATTTGGGTTCCAAAAGGCACAAATATAAAATCTTTGAAAGTCAAACAAATTTGGGTGCCAAAAGGAACATTTATAATTAGCTTTGAGTCTCCAAAAACAGATTTTTCATATTCTGCCACTAACAACAATGGACCTATAAAAACAAATAGGTCACATAAATCTTTTATCGTGTAGGTGTGGTGGCAGGCTAAGGAACGACAACAGTGTTCTCTGGATTTCGGCTGTTCCAGAAGCACAACGGGCGACAAAACAAAGTTCCTTAGCCTAGTATAAAGGTGACAGAATCACAATGGGCAATCACGAAAAATTATCGTAAAGGTAAAACAGGTAATTGTTTTTAAAATGTGATTATCTGCACCATACTCTAAATTAAAATCAGCCAATATTGAGATGAACAAAAGATGATGATTTTGATGCTATGATTTTTTTTTAAAAATAATGACTAACCATCTTTAAATAAGAATTACTTGGAGTAATTATGATGGTTGACTGATTCGGATTTAATTGATATGATTTTTTGACTTGTTCTTATTTATGACATTAATTTGTGCTTAATTGATGACCAACCAGATTTTAAATTTTTGAACTAATTTATATAAATTTGTTCAGTCAAATGCTGGTTACTCATGCTACACGTAGATATATTGGTTCTGACATTTTGATCACTGCTTGTAAATTTGCACGATTTCAAATTCATGAGAAAAAGGATTTTAAGAAATTGTTTTTGAAATAATTATGATGTTGATTGACTGTTGATTACTCATGAAAATAATTGTTTATCCTCTGGTTTCTGAATTTATCATCATGATATTTATTTTGAGTGTTAACACGGCTTAAATTCAAAATTCAAAAGAATGATGTTTTGAAATTTTTGGTGCACATCTCATGGTTTGATTCAACAAGTGAATATTGAGTGAAATTTAAATTCAGATGCGGATTACACTGGTAATATAGTTGATAGAAAAATTATTAGTGTAACGTGATTAATTTGTGAAACATTTATTTGCTGCATCGTTTTTTTTAAAGAAAATATCTGCATATTTTTCACTTGAAATAATTTTAAAATAGCAGAAAATTTTCTTATAAAACTTCCCTCAAGAAATCATGTTTGACCATATTTACAGCTTAATTATTTTTGAAAAATTGATTTTATAATTTTTAATTTGATTTTAAATGACAAGTTTGACTAATCTGACTCCCTTTGATTATCGAAAAGATAAATAGTGATTGAAAAAGAGATAAGTGTTGATATTTATCATATATTATAACTCGAGAAAGTATAATTAAAAATTTCTTTAGAATTTCATAACAAGAGTTATAAAAACCTTTTGTTGGATAATAATTCCATGACCATTTCTATTTCTATCATCTTTCTATTGAACATCACTCATCAAAATCATATTTAATATGTAAATTTGTGGTAGTTTACAAAGGAAATCATTTGTTCTTCAATATATTTAAATCGGTGAAGGAAAGTATTTGTGCTTCAATTTCTTATATTCAGCAATTAAAAATAAATATCCAAAGTATTCACTCTCATTTAAAAGTCCTCACGGTCATGCATGGGTGAATTACTTGGATTTTTGATTATGTGCTTCCATGCTCATTTAAAAGTCCTCACGGTTATGCATGTATGGAACGCATATTAAAAATAATTGATTTAATAGACAAGTTGATTCTAATCCCATTTAAAAGTCCTCACGGTCATGCGTGGTTAGAAGATACTTGATTTCATTTTTTAAATTAAATTGGAATACTACTAATCTCATTTAAAAGTCCTAACGGTTATGCATGGTTAGTAGATATTCAAATTTCCAGGAATAAATATACCACAAATAGACATATCTATATGAATTTTTGATGATTCTATCTCCATCACTTCTGAAAGTGGAATATGCGTTTGACAAGGGTAATTATGATTTTTGTTTGAATTTTATTGAAATTTGATATTTATATTTAATTGAGTTAAATGTTTGATTCATGTCTATCACTTCATCCCTATTTTTATAACACTGTTATTCTTTTGCTGATAACAAAAAGGGGAGAGAAAAGTTAAGATTTTGTCAAATAGAATCAAGCAAAGGTCAAATAACTTTCAATTTGCATATAGGCTCATTTACATATTTTTATTTGTATGCATATATATAGGGGGAGCCATATATGTAGGGGGAGTATCACATATAAAGGAAGCATTCAAATAGGGGGAGCAAATGAAATTATCAAATACATTTAATATATTCAAAATCTTAAATATATGTTTGTTATCATCAAAAGGGGGAGATTGTTGAATATGCGCTTTGCGCTATATGATTTTTGTTTGATGATAATAAACATATATACATTCATATAAATGTATTTGGTAATGTACTATTTTATTTTTTCATCGTTTAAATAAATATTTGTTGAATAAAATTAAATTTCACAGAATTTGAATTTGAATTCAAACAAAACAAGTTAAACAGATTTTGAATTCAAACAGGAATTTTATTCAAACAAATATTTTGTATAGTATGTATTTGGTTAAATAAATATTTGTTGAATAAAATTAAATTTCACAGAATTTGAATTTGAATTCAAACAAAACAAGTTAAACAGATTTTGAATTCAAACAGAAATTTTATTCAAACAAATATTTTGTATAGTATGTATTTGGTTAGATAAATATCTGTTGAATAAAATAAATTACACGGAATTTGAATTTGAATTCAAACAGAACAAGTTACACAGTTTTTTGAATTCAAAAGAATATTTTATTCAAACAAATATTTATTACAAACTTGAATAGTACAAATTCATGCTCTCACTATACATATACATTTTTGATTACAATCACATCACATTTACATTGATAACCTCACTACATATCACTCACACTCGTATTTTTGTCTTCAACTGCATTCCGGTTTGAATCCAGCATCTGAGCAATCTGCAAAAATATAAACTAACGCAGTAAAATTGAAAAAGAAATATTTTTGCAATTCAAAAATAAAATATGGTTTTTGGAAATAATATTTGCCTCAGTTATTTGGGTTGTTCCTCATCATTTAGATTTGAATTCATCATACACGAACAACTTGTGACATACACAGTGTATCACTGTATATGCCACAAGGCCGTGCACACCGATATATACACTTGATAATGCTACAGGGACAGGTGAGCACAGGTCAAACCCAAATGCAAAGCCGGGTTCAACGCACGTGCAATATATTTAAAATCACGACACAAGCGCAAGGTCAAACCCGAGCTGCAAAACTGGGTTCAACACAGGGCAGGTGCACAGTTACAACCAACTACATGCAAGAGGCAACAAAGACAAATCAGTAGCATGCTAACGAATTATCAAACTTTATCAAACAATGGCAAATACTGCAATGACTACTGCAAGTTTCAGAAAACACCACTGAACCATCAATTATGACAAAATACAGGTGCAAGTGAATCAGATGTCAATGAAGCACGCAAACTGCAGTATACAAGTCACAAGACCATCATGCAGTTTGCTGTGGTACAAGCTCAAGTCAGAACAAACAGTGGCAAACTACACAACTAGATCAAAGTACAACATACACTACATGAATACAGCTCGATTACAACAGCCAGTCAAATGATTAAATAAACAAATGAATGAATGCAAAAGCAAACAGTTCAAAGCTTCAAACTGCATCAGTGACCAACTACAGGAACAGCAAGGTGATCAAACAAACAAAGACCAAAGCTACAACCTCACATGAAGACCAAATGTCCAGACAACATTATAATGCAACATGAAGTCAATGAAGACCAAATGTCCAGACAACATTATAATGCAACATGAAGACAATGAAGACCAAATACAACATGACCAAAAATGACAGTACAAACAGTGACAGTGGCATATTGATACATGATCAATATCTAGTTACAACAAAGTACAAGTACAAGTCATAGCAATGCATGCAACAGGGCAGAAACAATTATGCAATAGTGAAAAACACAAGTCGAAGTGGTCAATGCACAAATGCACAAAATACCAACTGCAAATATCCAAAGCCACAGGAGAACAAGACACAGTACACAAATGCAAGTGCACAACTAAACTCGAGTGGAACAGAGAAGCTATGGTACAAGTGCAGTGACCAGAAACTCAAGCTTCAAAAAGCTACAGCAACAATGCAAATCATGGAAATGAAACAACTCCACTGACTCAAATGAACATACTGAACAACACAAACAAACTGCAACACAGCAAACACAAATGGAATGCAACAGTGAGGTTCAACATTATCAGAGAACATATGGAAGGGTACATAAAGCAAACAACAACACGAAGGCAACATGATCAAGAGTTCAGTGCCACAACAATCATGACAACAGCAATACATTATCATGAAGACCAAAATTCACAGTGAAGCCAAATATACACAAGTGCAGATGAACAGATTCAAGCCAAAGTCAAAAATAAATTATCAGTGTTCAACCTCAAAGATCATGGCCGTAGTAATGCAGAGCCATGAGTCACGAAATCATAACAGTGCCGAGATTGCCTTGGCAATGAAGGAATACAACCAAGTCAAAGCCGGTGGTCATCACAAAATCCAACACGAAGTCAACCAGAGAAAATCACGAAATTGATTTTAAAACCGTGTCAACCAAGGAACCAAGTTTATACGATTATGAAAAAGTCAGAATCAATCTCAAACATTCAAGCATTATCAAGTGGCCGAGATGAATATTTGACAAATTCAAATAAATATATACGATTGAAGATTCAGGAAATCAAACGCGTATATAACCCAATCATCATCGGCAATCAATGTATCGAATTCCAGAAAGCATAAACCAGTAAAGAAAAAAAGCACATAATTACATACCGGAATTCGATCAACGAAGCAGCCGCAGTGAGCAAATCAAAGAGTCTCGAAGTAGCCAGAGAGAGCAACAACAAATCGATCGAGCAACGCAACTCTCGAACAAATATATATTCGATCGAACAAGAGTCGGCTCTTCGAAAGCCCTAATTTGCATCAAGGAGGAAACCCTAATTTCGCAAGGAGGAACGAACAATTGTTTCAAAGAGGAACGGCCGCATCTCAAAATAAAGGAACGAAGAAAATAAAAGTGCCGGTCCTTAAAAATAAAAAGGGGGTTTTGTTTTGGGCTTTTATTAATATTGTTTTTTTTTTGGGTTATTGTTTTAATTTATTGTTTTTTATTTTACGAACCAAAAAGTTAGTAAATCACCACCTAGGTTAGGTAGTGTCAGATTGTCTATTTTGAATTAGTTCAGTGAGCAGGGAGTGCGAGTTTGCAAAGCTCGATAGGCGGGAGCAGTGTTTGCGAGTGAGCGAAACTCTATAGGCGGGAGCAGGGTGTGCGAGTCTAGTAGAGTGTTTGTGAGCGGGAGCAAAAGGGTCTGCGAGTCTAGTAGAGTTGTTGTAAGCGTGATACTGTTTAATTCTAATAGAAATCTGTGAATGCAGCAGTAGGCAGGGGTTGCCGAAGCTGGGTAAATTTTGTGTGTGATTTACTTTTAAGCATATTTATTTCTGCAGTTTATTTCTGAGTTTTAAATCAAGAAAATTTGCTATAACCCTATTCACCCCCCCCCCCCTCTAGGGTTAATCTAGATCCTACACAACCCATTTCCCTGCATCCACAGATGTTAGCACAATACAATAATACCAATTCTACTTCGAGGTGGAATATCGCGGTATATGGGATTTAAATATAATATCATCCGCTATTAATATAATGTGGGAAATCAATCATTCCAAGATATATTATATACTATAATATAACACATCAAATCAATTCAACCATTTATTTAAATTTAACTATTTAAATTTAAATAATTCATATGAGTGAGATTAACTCACATTTTATTTTGTTGTTTGCAACCATTTCTAATTTCGGCTTGCTTCCTTTTAGAATTTGACCTTGTATAAACTTTGGATGATTTTCATTAATATTCGAATCGAATAATTAAATTTCCATTTGATAAATTTAATCAACTAGTGATTTTATCTTAATAGTTCTCATTTTGACAAATCATTTAATTTAAACAAATAATTAAATTTAAACTAATAAGATAAAAATATGTATATGTATTTATATTTATATCATTATTTATCTTTTACTGTATATAAATATTCAAATACACAGAATCAAAATTAGAATAGGGTTATACCTTACTTTAAGTTAAAATCTTATCCATATATATTCATTTTTTTATTGAATCAAGTTTAATCGAAAGAAGACAACGTATACCTCACTGCTCTTACCTTGCCGACGAACTCACCTCTGTGCGTACAACCCCAGCCGCAAGCTTCAAACTCGTTCGCGATTTCATCAAGAATTCCTCTTGCCGGACACCTCGCTGTCATGCCATCTACTGCCTCGACCCCTTCCGCGCCCATGTCTGAGCCTTCACATCGTCGCCTAACCTCCACCGTCGAACCCTCCAAGCACGCGAGCTTCCCCTCATGTCAGAGCACTTCACGCCAGCAGACCCTCCCTCACTTCCTCGCGCGATAGCGATTCAAATCGCGATTCGATGTCTTTTTTTTTCGATTCTGGATTCGATCTGTCATTACTTTAGAACAAAACCCCTCTGGACCTCGAACGACCCACTGCCTCTCTACTTGCCTTCGCCTCGATCTTGCCAAAGATTCGAACACGGCTTCGGCCTGTCTAAATTCTTCGAACGCAAACATACGATTCTATTTTGCTCAAGCATCGGCATTTTAATTTAATTTAGGATGAAATTGATTTGTGAATTGAATAAAAGAGGGAGTTTGATTTGAATAGGCCTCGGCCATTATTTTATTTGACTGAAGATGGTTAAAAAAAAAGAAGGCTCGGCTTTTAAAAATGAGAAAGGAGGTGTGTTGATGAAGGGATAAGGAGACACTGTACAGGCAGCTGTACTGATTTCGAAATGAAAAGAAAAAGTTATGATGTGAAATAATTTCAGCTGAAAACTGACTGATATGAATATATATTTTTTAAATTTAAATTTTCGATATAAATTCAACGCGTTTACTTACCGTGTGCTCACACAATAACTCCAAATGCAATGAAAATTGAAACCCGATAATAATACAATATTATGGATCCAATGGAACTAGTTTCGTCGAATTCCGAGACTGTGCCTCGGAAGGCTACTTTTAAATATCGATTTAAACGTAATATTTTCAAAACTGAACAAATCGCTGTTAACTTCAATTTTAACCATTCTATTATCTTCAGTATCATCATTATAAATTTTATAAGCCTTCGAATCATTTTTAACAAGATCGAAACTCCAGATTTTATATCTTACCCAATTCTCAATTATTAAATTAAATAGTTATATCATTCAACAAACTGCTATATTAAATTCTGAATCTATTTTATTGAATAAAAATGAAAATTTTCATATTCAAGATCAATTTATAATCCAAATTAAATATTTAAACCCATTTAAATATTCTAAACTCAGCGCTAAAAATCCGGGTCGTTACAAATTCATTGAGAAACTAGTATTCAAATCAACAAAGCATCTACACAATAGTTGAAACGTGTAAAAAAAAACATCAAATGCTTTAAATCAAATTAGACACAAATTAAAGCCAATTGAATGCGGTAGAATTCTATAAGGCAGATGAAGAGCTAGAAATCAACTTGAAAAGGAAAGCTTCTGGGATTAAACGCAACGAGATGGAATTCGGGGATAAGACTAATAAATATTTCCATCCCAAAATGAATATGAGAAAAATTCAACAACACACATTTTTTGTAACTTGGTTAAATTCCCACAAGGATAAGCGGTTTGCAGGGGTTTAACTCTTAACCTGCCTTTTGGCAACACCATAAACAAGAGGATTTAACTTAATTGATTGCTCATTTGTCGAGGCTGGAGTACGATGGTTTTATTCAACTAGATGGATAGACGGTCAATCATGGATGACAATCATGATTATGAAGTTGGGGTTCGGCATAGTCGATGGACAAAAGTCACGGGATACTCGAAATATGGGTTTTGACAAAAGTCGAGTCGTCGCGAGTCACCTGGGGTTTACTTAAAGCCGTTCCTAGGTTTGCTTCGAGTTTTCATGGAGTTTACTTCGGGTCACATTAGATTGTGCTTCGAGTTGCTCTGGGTTAGTAGGAGTTCACGAGTGGGTTGGTGTTGAGAAGGTTTTGGGTCGGTAGGAAGGTGGTTTGGTCACGATGAAGTGTGTCAGTAGTGGTGTAGATCGGTGATTGGAGTGGATCGGTGATTGGAGTAGGTCGGCATTGAAGGTAGTTCAGCATTTGGATGGGTAGGTAGGAAGGTGGTTTGGTTGATGAAGTGGGTCGGTAGTGGTATGGATCGATAGTGGTGTTGATCGGTGATTGGAGTGGGTCGGCATTGAAGGTGGTTTGGCATTTGGATGGGTTGGTGCTTACTTGGCTCTAAGATAGACCCCGGTCGGTTTGTGGAAATCCCCGAGTTGGCTATAGAGATGGATTGTGGGTCGACATGTTTCAGATACCCCGGGTCAGCATCATCACAGGCTTGGATCGGCATCTCTAGGTCGGTGGAGGGGAGTGGGTCAGCCACACATGGGGATCGGCATATTTGGAGTGGTCGGCTACTTTGGGTCGTGGCATGAGTTTCTTCAGGCCAGCTGTCGAAAAGGTGGTGGATCGGCATAGAGGAAATAGCATCGGTCGGTAATGTTTTGCTCCAAGTCGTGACATAGTTTGCTTCGAGTCAAGCACAAGGCTGCTTCGGGTCATTATCTAGGAAAACTCAGGTTGGCATACCCAAAATTAGGGTCGTTCGTGATAAGGGATTATGGATCGATTATGGAATTGATGGGCCTGGATCACTCAAGAATCCCAGTAACTCAGGTTTTGCCTATAAATGCAGCATGTAAGGCTTTGGAAAAAGGGATTTTCATTCTGTTTTCCTCTTTCTTCCCCATTAAGGCTACTCTTCCTTTATCACTTTAAAAACTCTAGATTTAATTGTAATTAACTCTCATATCAATAAAAAGAAAATTTCCTGAGTGGACGTAGGCCGGAGTTAGCCGAACCACTATAAATCATGTATTATTACTGCTTTCTTTTTAATTTTAACAGTTCTTCACATTCATACTCTTTACATACATTCTATTTGTGATCTTGACTGTGATTTGTTGCTTTTGTCTGGATTTGGGTGTTAGTGACCAATTTTGGCGCTAATATTTTAGTGCTTTCACTGGAGAAAGCTAGCACTCAGAGATTCAGAAGCTTGGATTTTGGATTTAAAGGCCTAGGAACTTGGATTATGGAGAATATGGCAAGGCAATCAACCAGGAGACAAAGGACAGAAAGTAGTTAACAAGAGGGAAGTCAGAAGGCTTCCTCTGGAGCTAATCAAGCCTCAATCTATATCATTAGGGACGAGATGCAGGTCATGGCGAATTCCATGTAGGAGAAGTTGATGAAAAGGCAAGAGGAAATGATGCAGACTCTTCTCAAACAATTTGGACAAGCAGGAGCAGCAGGAGCTCATATCCATGGAGCGAGATTAGAAGGACTCAACCGGCAAGCAGATGGAATGGTTCAGCAGGGGAGAGCTCCTAATCGGTAAACGGCTGTCAACCTGGATGAACCTGGACTTGAGGGCATACCGCCAGGTAATGCAAGACCAATCTATGGAGGGATACCAGATGGCATGGCACAGCCTGACGCCAACAGGGATACAGGAGTGCGTTATGAGGAGTATGTACCGGAATTCCCTCAAGGACTTAGAGGGCAGTTAGAAAAATTAGATGAGGGCAACCCTTGGTAGGTAACACTGGATTAATAGACATTATCAAGCGAACTATTCGCGGAGGTCTGACAAATAGAGATTTGGAGGAAGTAAACAAAATTTCGTTTGCCCATAACATCAAGATATCTAGGAACCCACCTGATTTCAAGCTACCCACTCTGGAAATATACAACGGTAAGACGGATCCTACTGACTACTTAATGAGGTACACAAGACAAATGGAGGTGTTGGGGAACCAGAGGAGGCTATGGCCCGGTATTTCACCTTGTACTTAACCGATATAGCTGCTATGTGGTTCAAACAGCTGGAAGATGGATCTATTTGAACATGGACAGAACTGGTGGATAGGTTCTTGAAGCAGTTTCGAGTTCACATAAAAAGTCCAAAGAATGTGACGATACTGACATCAGTTAAGCATAGAATGGATGAATCGCTTAGGACTTTTTTAACTCGGTTTAATGCAGCAGTTACTTTGGTGGATCAGCCAGATTCATCAATGGTTCTAATGGCGGCAGTATCAGGCGTCAGGGATAATTTGGATATCAAAGTACCGTTGATACAGGATCCACCAATGGATCTCGGGAAATTCTTTCATGAAGCTGAGAGGTTTCTTCGACAAGAGGATGCATGTTTGGATATGAAGTCAAAGGAAGTAAACATGGTTAAGAATGGAGAATCGTCCGACGAAAGCTTGAGTAAGGAAAAGGATAAAGGGAAGAGGAAGCGCTAGGGAGAACCAAAATTCTCCACTTACATAGGACTTAATGAGACATTGGAACAGATATACTTGATACTCAGGATCGCCTTCCTTAACGAAGGCCGGCAAGAAGGGAACCCTCAGAACATGAAAGGGCATCAAGAAGGCACTATCTCTTTCATGACCTAGACAGGCATAATACTAACAGCTACATGCATCTAAAGGATATAATCGAGGAGCATGTAAGGAATGGTCAGTTGCGGCAATATCTCGAAACTCGGAATGCAGCGGTGGAACAGGAGCAGCCACCACCTATATTGAATGGTGATGGTGCGAGGCCCAGGAATGGTGGTCGGTTGGTCAACAACTTATCGTGATGGTTTGGAATAAGCAACAAACTCCTGGCAAATGGCTAAATCACTTACTCATGCACGAGGACGGAAATAACCCTTAGAAATGCTCTAAGATGATGATAGACTGTGACGCTCTAGTTTTTTAAATATATTTTTTCTTTGTGGCTTGGACACATGCTTTTTCTGCTTTGGTTTTGGAGTTCGGTTTGATATCCTGATTTTGTTGGTTTTTCGGTTTGGATGCTTGATTTTTGAGTTGGTTTTTGATTTGGACTTTTGATATGGATTTCTGGTTTTCTGGTTTGAATCTTGATTTAGGATTGGACTTTTATTGACTTTTTATCTAGTTTTTGGCTAAAAGGTCGTCGGGTATAGATTATGCTCGGCAAGGGTCCAGAGAGACTAAGATTCGACCTAGGACTTAGGCCCCATATTATCTATCGGTTATTAAAACAGGTCGCCGGGTATGGACTATGCTCGGCAAGGGTCCGGAGTGACTAGGATTCAGCTTAGGACTTAAGCTATAACATCACTCAGCATTCAGGGATACTAAACTAGGAAAACCAAAGGATTGATTAACACAGGTCGCCAAGCATGGATTACGCTTGGCAAGAACTCAGAGAGATAATGAATTTGGATAATGGCTATGAACAGTTAATGAATAGGGCGCGGACCCGGAGCGGTCATGGATTTGGATATCGATCCAGAGAGATCATGGCTTCGGTTATTGGTTATTAGATTTGGATGGATTAGAACTCGGATATTGGATTCAAATTTCGGCTTTGGATCAGAACCCGATGATGTCCTAGATATGGATTTTAGGACCCGACGAGGTCTTGGCTTTGGATTTGGACCCGACAAGGTCCTTGATTTGGATTACCGGACTCGGAGAGGTCCTGGTCTCGGATAAAATGATCTGAAAAGTTCGTTGATTCGGTTAATGGATTTGAGATGGATTCGGAATTAAATAACGACTCAAAATAGTCACGGAGTAGACTATCGGATGTAGATGGAATTGTTTGATAATGAATGGAACAATGACTCTAGATATCGGATTTGAGACTATTCAAAATACATCTTCCAATAGCAAGGCATATTTTGAGGGGCAAATGTTAACCCGCCTTTTGGCAAGGCCTTAGGTAGGCAGATTTAACTAAATCGACTGCTCGTTTGTCGAGACTGGAGTATGATGATTTTAGTCAACTAGATGGATAGACGCTCAATCACGGATGATGATAATGATTATGAAGCCAAGGTTCATCATAGTCGATGGACAAAAGTCATGGGATACTCGAAATATAGGTTTTGACAAAATTCGAGTTGTCGCGAGTCACTTGGGACTTACTTAGAGTCGTTCCTAGGTTTGTTCAAGTCTTCATGGAGTTTTCTTCGGTCACATTGGGTTGTGCGTCGAGTTGCTCGGGGTTGGTAGGAGTTCATGAGTGGGTTGGTGTTGTGAAGGTTTTGGGTTGGTAGGAAGGTTGTTCGGTCTTGATGAAGTGGGTCGGTAGTGGTGTGGATCAGTGATTGGAGTGGATCGATGATTGGAGTGGGTCAGCATTTAAGGTGGTTCGGCATTTGGATGGGTCGGTAGGAAGGTGGTTCGGTCATGATGAAGTGGGTCGGTAGTGGTATGGATCGGTAGTGGTGTGGATCAGTGATTGGAGTGGGTCAGTGATTAGGGTAGGTCGGCATTGAAGGTGGTTCGGCATTTGGATGGGTCGGTGCTTGCTTGGCTCCAAGAAAGACTCAGGTCGGCTATAGAGATGGATTATGGGTCGGCATGTTTTAGATCACCCCAGATCGAAATCATCACAAGCTTGGACTAGCATCTCTAGGTCGATCCAAGGGAGTGGGTCGGCATATTTGGCATGGTCGGCTACTTCTGGTCGTGGTATGAGTTTCTTTGGGCCAGCTATGGAAAAGGGGGTGGATCGGCATAGAGGAAATAGCATGGGTCGGTAATGTTTTGCTTCGAGTCGTGACATAGTTTGCTTCGAGTCAAGCATAAGGCTGCTTCATATCATTACCAAGGAAAACTCAAGTTGGCATACCCAGAATCAGGGTCGGTCGTGGTGAGGGCTATGGAATTGATGGGCCTGGATTACTCAGCAAGCCCAGTAACTCAGGTTTTTCCAATAAATACAACATGCGTGGCTTCGAAAAGGGATCTTCATTCTGTTTTCTTCCTTCTTCCCCATTAAGGCTACTCTACCATTATTGCTTTAAAAACTCTGGACTGTAACAATAATTGATTCTCATATCAATAAAAAGGAAATTTCTAGAGCAGACGTAGGATGGAGTTAGACGAATCACTGTAAATCCTGTGTTATCACTGCTTTCTTTTTAATTTTAACTATTCTTCACATTTATACTCTCTACATACATTCTATATGTGACCTATGATCAATTTGGTGCTTTCATCTAGATTTGGATGTTAGTGACCAATTTTTCCGCTAACATTAACCATCTATCTTAAGTGTGGTGTCGCATTTCCTAAACTACACTACCCCTATATGTACAATATACATAATTTAGTATCAGCAAATAACATCCTAATGAAAACTTAAGAGCGAGTTGCCGACGAAGATTTCAAATACTGCTCTAAACTATTAAACAAGGGAAAATAGAACAATTCCCATACATTATTATAGTCAAAAAGAAAATTACAAAATATGGGATTTTTTTTCTAAAGTAGAAATTTGACAAGCCATTTTTAATATCGCAAATGAAAATGCCTCTGGGCCTAATGGATTCAACTCAAGCTTTTATAAGCATCATTAGGAAAAATCATACTTCAAATCATGGATGTAATACAAAATATTTTTGAAATAGGAAACATTATCAAAGAATGCAATCATAATTTCCTCACGTTGGACCTAAAATGCATAAACCCCACATATATTTCACAATAAAAACTAATGGTATGTTGCTTAGTGTTGTACAAGATGATTGCAAAATTGTTAGCTACCAAAATGAAAATTGTATTAAAAGAACTGATTATGAAAATTAAACAACATTTATCCCAGAGAGGAACATTTATGAGGGTATCATGATGGCACATAAAAACATCCAAAACTTCAATACCTAAGGTAGCAACAATATGTGCATAAAAGTAGATTTGAAGAAAGCATATGACAATGTGAATATACATTTCATAATGCATATGACAAGGGAAATGGACTTCCCTACAAAATGGACAAAAGTCACTATAGATTTAATCTGAATCACTCTCATTTTCAGTAATAGTATTAGGCTATCCCTTTGGTTCTATAAACCAAATGGAGGAATTAGGTAAGGAGGCCCTCTTTTCCATACCTATTCACTATTCTCATGGAAACTTCACAATTTTGTAGACTTAAAAAAGCAGTTAAGTAAAATCCAACCAATTGTGAAAGCTAGTTTATCAATTACTCACTTAATCTATGCAGATGACCTACTCATTTTCATGCAAGTAAATGAGAAAGAGGCTCATTCAATCAAATTCTTTAACAAACTAGAATAGTGGAATGGTCTGCAATTAAATAATGGAAAAACATAAGTGCTTTTCAACAAACATTGTTCAAACAACCAACAGATCTTGGACATTTCCAGTATTAGAAAAGGTAGTCTTCCAATTAAATATTTGTGAATCACATTATCAGTCATTCACATTAGAAAAAATAACTTCAACAATTTAGTGGAGAGAATCCTGAAACAAACTAAAGATTGGGCAAGTAAATTACTCAACATGGTAGGGTATTTGGTTCTTATCAGATTAGTCATTTACACCACGGTGTGTTAATAGATGCAAAACTTTAAAATACCATCAAACATAATAGACCCCGTATACCAAATATGCAGTAAATTTTTATGGGGTGCTAACATAAACAAAATTTCATGGAATATGGTAGCAACCCCAAAGATGAAGGGGGCTAGGATTTAAAAAATTGAAAGACATCAATGTAGTGTTTGTTTGAAAAGACTATGAAACCGAATAACGATTATCTAAAAGTAAAATGGTTAACAAGTAGATACATAATTATAGAAAATATTTAGGAAATGCATATCATAAGTAATCATCTAACACATGGAAAATATGTCAAGGGTAAGAAATAAAGCTCTAGGCATGTTTAGGAAAATTGCAAATGGTAATAACATTAGCCTTTTGGTTTGATCCTTAGATAGAAGGATCAAGACTTGCTAACATATCAAATTATACATCATTATAATACCTAGGAGGTGAGCATCTCAAAGTAAGCCATATAATATTGGACAATGAATGTAAACCATAAATATTAGAACATACTAGAAGCATCAACAATGACATTTTACATATTAGCATTTGTAACAACAAATCTAATGATTTCAACAACATAAGTAATAGGATCAAGAAATTTGGAACAAAATCAAAATTCAAATAAATAAACTGAATCGATAAAAAATTAGTGTAGTAAAGCAAAGCAAATCCATAAATGAAATTATGCTTATTCAAAGTAATCACAAAATAATTATCATGCAAAGACAAACTCATTAATCTAGCTATGTCATTAAGCATGAGTGTATGTTGTGTAAGAAAGAAGTAAAACCCTATAATATGAATTTTGGAAAGGGTCTATATATGTACAATATTATTATACATATCAATACGTACATACAATATGAATTTAATTCTAAGATTAAAATAAAATAAAATGTTATTTTTATCAAGGCTGATTACATATATGAACAAAATGAATAATTTAATTAAGACATAATGTGTACTAGTTCGATATCAAAATGGCTTACCGAAATCCTACAACTTGTTAACATATTGTAGACGATTTAGCTTTCCTCTTGAAGACTGTCTTTTTCTTTGAAGTATTGTTGCTTCTTCTCTTCTAGACTAGCAAAAACAATGGTGGAGGCTAGGATTTTGAGTTTTCGAAATCTTATTTCCAGCGGCTACAATTATGAGAGGACTCTTCCATTCATAGAAGAGGAGTGTCCATCTAAAAGGCTTTGCCCTTCCTTTAACATTTGATATTAAATAAGAATTCAAATATAACTAACTGCAATAGACAAAGTGGGGCCGACCTTAAAATTTGTTAATTAAATGCGAGCTCAATTAAACAAATTTAATACTCATTTATAGTTCAATTAAATATCATTTTCAATCTATTTTGTTAATCAAATATGCCAAAACTCACACACATGTATTAATTATTTTACATCTTTTAAATAATATTAATTTCTTCGACCAAAATTAACATAATAGTTTGTATTAGTTTTACCATTTATAATTTATAACATGTCTAAATTATTGATTTGGAAAATTACTCAATTAACATGATAGATAAGAACTTCATCAACACTTAATATTGAACATTTGAATAAAAAGGCTCACAGTAGTTTTCACATCGCTATGTGATATAATGATCTAAGTTCCTTTACTCAAAGATTTATGGGTAAATCATATTTTAATCTTTAGCTAAGCTTTACCCTGAAGTAACGATATCTGTGCATGTCTTCTCTTCATCAACACCGTATCACCGAGAAATCCAAAGTTTGGTCTTGGTTAAAAATTGTAATAATATCCAAAGCTATTTGCTAATACAAGACGAATATACTTTGGCCAAATATTTTGACTTTGAGTTGACTTCCAATTACAGCGATACTAACCTTCCATATCGCAGGAGATGAATTCTCTATTTGATAGGGTTTCACTCTAATCGATTTAGCATATGCTAAAAAGAAGTCGTAGTATGGTCGTGGTGCCATGATTTGATAGAAATCAAAGTATGACTTCTTCATTCAAGCTATATAATATTCTTAAGGATAAAGGAAATTTCACATCGTTGTGTTGAGATCATATGTTTTTATTTAGATATATTTAACCTTTATAGAACTCTCTTTTGATTCTTTCTGTAATTATCTTATAAATATAAGTATGTAACCACAATAGTCATGAGTAAACCCCCTTCCAACTTTTAAAGAGCATTATACGCACTAGTCTACATAGACGCATCAATATCCTTTCTTAATGCATCTTTACTATGAATTATTAAACTAGAATACAATTTTATTAGAAAGATTCAATACTATTCCTATGAACTATTCGTAAATGCAATGGATATAACATACTACTTAGAGATTTTCAATTTATTAATGTCTAATGTTTGTAATCATTAACAAATAATAGAAACGCAAAAAGAAGGATAAAATAGGCTTGAATAAGATCCTCCATAAGAGTTTGGTTATGTAACAAACTATATAATTGCTCCGATGGCACATCTTTAACTCCATCACAAACATCATATAGATAAAATCAAAACTTTTAATAATAAATTTCAGAGTAAGTCACAGGTGTGAGAATTAGCCAAACTAAGCATAGTATGTGTAGTATGGTCGATTTGGAGGTAAGAGAAATAGTAGAGTATTCAACTAAATATCCATATAAAAATGGAAAACTTGCGATTCAATTAACAATCAGTGTAAAATTCTCATGTAGAAAGTAAGTCATTAACAAGAGAAATAGATATTGGGAAAGAAAACTTAGAATTATGGGATATACCGAGTCTGTATGCTCGATTCATCCACGATCCCATTGAATAATGTCTAAGTTAGTGTACGCTTTACTCGGTAGCAGCGGAAACAAGTTTGTCAAGAGGATGGAGGGTACCATCGAGAAACAACAAAGTCAATTTTAATGTTGCTGATGAGAGAACAAAGTAGTTTAAACCCTAAGGGTTTCCATAAGTAAACTAGTTCTATCGACTTGTATTATTAATGTAACGTAGCAGTTCAATTTTTATGCGAACTTAGACCCTAGGGCATATCATGTAAAGTTTGTTTACTTTATCAAATAAAACATACACCCATAAAAAAAAGGTAAATAAATCAAGGTAGTTGTGCTTAGAAAACCGAGAAAGATGAGGTGTGAAGGCAAAAACAAATAGCTCATCATTAAGTTCTTAATATGTAATGCAGACGGTATCATAGAATGGAGGTAAAAAGTGAAAGAAGGGATATTTATGTAACTACCCTACCACTATACCCATAATATTAGAGAACACTGTAATAAGATGTCCGATAATATAGAGAATATAGCTTGTTAAGGGCGACCAAATGTAAAGATTTCTTTAAACTAATACTAACACGTTATACTTACGCTTTACTTAATCTCCAGAATAAAATTTAACGTGTACAGTCTCAATTCCAAGTAATAATCACAACGATTTCTCTGAATCAGAACAGTATATCATATAAAACAGTAACTGAAGATCACAACGGAATGATAAATTTCATAAATATATACAAACTGTAAGTCTACAAAATATAAAACTAGACTCACATAATATACATATGGTACAAATCTCTAACTCTATTATACATACACAAAATCCTAAATGAGGTAAACTAAAAAGTCAAAAGGGTTTAAACTTCTACTAGCATAACCATCCAAAGGGCTACTCGTCTGTAACCTGAAAAGTCTCGGCCTGACCCGAGTATTATAAAATAAATGGTTAGACTATCTCAAAATATCCAAGTGGGTAAGAACAAAATGTAATGCAAGGAGATATGACATATAGATAAACACAGGAGTCATATATATATATATATATATATATATATATATATATATATATATGACATATAGATAAACACAGGAGTCATATATATATATATATATATATATATATATATGACTCCTGTGTTTATCTATATGTCATATCTCCTTGCATTACATTTTGTTCTTACATGTCAAGGGAATAATCCAACTCTAGTTGCAATTTAAGACACAAGAGTACCAAATTCACAAAACACAAAATAAATCCTAACCATCAAATCCATCATAAAACTCAGAAATATTTTAATCACAAAACATAGAATAAATCAAAAACCCAGAAATTCTAAACCAAATAAGAATATCTCAAAATATCTAAGAAAACCAAATACCGAATGATCTCAATGATCATACTCATACCATAGGAAAACAAAAGGTGACATCACTCATACCAGTCAAATATCAATGATCGTCCATACCGTGAAAATAAAATCTCAAAATCCATGAAAACTAGACCTAAGAAGGTATAACACATATCAATCACTCGGATCGTATAAAAATCCAAGAGACTTTTTTAGGATCTATCAACTCCTAGCCAAACACCAAAAGAGAGTAAACTCTAAAGTTATTACTCTTAGCAATCACAAAAACTTAACTAAAACGTCACATATTATCTGGTGAAATTCAAGTATTTACTAAAAGCTAGTAAATCTCACTTATCTTAGATACCACTAAAAAACTTGAGCTATATTCTCTTAAGGATTCATTGGCCCTCAGGCCAAACATCGAAAGAGAATACAACATAAAGTGTTAATCACTTCCATACATTAATCACAAGAATTTAACTAAGTCATCTCATACTATCCGGTGAAATTCGAGTATTCGCTAATGACTATTAAATACCACTCAAACATTTTATTCAATGAGTTGTACAATATTTGATGAAGCGTTACTTGAAATCATTTAAACCAATTAATAACACTATGTCGATTAGTAGTATTCCCCACATTATAGAATTAAGGTTATCAAAACATTTTATTTTTAAAATATTATCTAAATCCAAAGAACACACAAAATTTCCAAGATAGAATTTAAATACCAAAAGTCAAGTTTAATGAAAATCCGATAAGAGTTTATGGTTTTGAAAGTAAGTAATATAATATAACATGGTTATAAAGCCATTTATTTATATAATTATTTTTAAACTATTCATTTTAAAAATTTTATAAACTCAATTATTTCTCAACTATATGTGTGTGTGTGTGTGTGTGTGTCTGTGCGTGCGTGTGTGCGCGCGTGTGTGTATATATGTATGTGTGTATATATATATATGTATGTATTTTCTCTTAGATAAAGTAATCCATAATTCTAATTTTATATCAAAAATACTATGTGTATATGTATATAGAGTTATTTCAAATTCCTATTCAAAAGATCCAAAGTTCCAAATTCTTATTCCAAAATCCATGTGTATAAGTCCATTTACTTTATAGAAACCACAAATACTTATATTTTCAAACTCTTATCAGTATTAAACATTTGATTAGAAATAAACTAACTTATACTTCAAAATCAATATTATTATATAAATAATAAAAATATATATTTATATTTTTAAATATTTTTTATATAAGAAACAGTTATACTTAAAATGATTTAGAAAAGCATTTCGATTTGAAAATCAGCCTTTTGAAATCTCTAGTTGGAAACGTACAATGAAAACTACATTTTCTGCTAAAGACCCATAGAGCAATTTTATGGCACAAAACACCAAAATGAATTCATTAATTCACAAATGAAAATCTGGAAATGGTAATGAAATCAACATGAAATAGGACCTCAAAAATAAGTAAATAGCATCACGGAAGCAAATGCTCAAATGAACGAGCTAACAGGCACGAATGAGGACAAAACGACATGATCTGGGGCCTAGCCCAAGTCACGACTTGTGCACCTATCTGGTAGGACCGTTCCATCGGTTGCAATGCTTAGGCAGAGCCCCAAGCAATGCCGATGGTCCTCCGTCGCTCTATTGATGCTTGTTTCTTCGGCATTGATCACTATGGCTTCTGAAGCATTGATTAAGCTAACATATAAGCATTGAAACAACTATAAATGGATGTTATACAAGATCATAAGATTTGTGTTTCAACAAATAAAGAATAGAGTAGCAAAATATGTAAATACCATAATCAATTAAAGAGCAATTCAACAACAATTCATCTAAAACTAGCACATGCATCCAATGTAAATTTAGAGATAAATTGTGTGAGTGGTAACTCACTTTATTGACTTGAATTGAAGCTAAGAACTTGAATTCATCAAGGCTAATTACTTTCAGCTATAATCTAGGGCGAATTTCAGAAATTAAAAAAGAAAGACTACGACCCTAAATCAAAAACTGAGATTAATCAACACAATAGACATTAGATGATGGAGGATATTACCTAAATTTGATTTATACAATTATTGATCAAAAGCCCTTTGATTTACAACTTGAATTTAGGGATTATTGATTATAGGGTTTTGAGAATAAGAGGAAATAGTTTCTGATTTTTCATACTGAATGAATGAGAAAATGAATGTGAATTTTATTTCTCCTTACTAACATTATCTATATGGGCCAATTTGGTATGGTGTGGATCCAATAAGCAAGGTGTTACTAATTTCTAAGAGAAGCGTTATTGAGTTCCTTTTGCTTTCTCCTTTAAAACATTATCTTCCACTTAAATAATGTTTTATAAAATAACAAATTGATTTCTCAAATTTATCAAAGCCAATCAACAAGTTAAAATTTCCATTTCTATTAATATTGAAATATCTTGTACCATCACATATAACTTTTGAAAATAAAAGTTATTCTTAGTATTTTTAATAAATGAAATAAAATATTAATTACAGATTCTCATTTTAAAACAATAAATCTCAAAATTAACAATTTATCCTAAATGCCATATTTAATTAATTGATTTAATAAAATCTCAAATTTGAATTGATATCCATTTTTAAGAAATGAAACTCATTTCTTAATTAAATCAAAACATTAAATCTCAAAACTAGAATTAGTTTCATAATTAAATTTCATAAAGCACAAATTAGAATTAATTATTTCTAATTAAATTTAATTAATCAGGTGATTAACAACAGAGTTGTTACAATTTATTATAAAGTATAAATAATAATAATGTATTAACTCATCAAGTTAAAATATAAGCTAGAATATATTTGATAGCTAAATAGTACCTCCATAATTAGTCTTAGCATTAGACACCATCCTTTTCATTCAAATTGATGATTTGCATATAGATTAAAAATGAAACTCAATTAATTTAAAATCAACATAACAACAAAGCATTATGACTTTATTTAAGTGATAATACCGATGAAAAAATTTCCAAAGTAGGAAAAACATGAACTAAATATAGTACTTTGTCAACAATAACAACCCAACTATCAATCTGCATAAAAAAGTAAGTGAACAACATGTAAGAGATTTGAGTGATTGTACAGCGTGGGTGAAAAATGATTATTAAATTTTATATGAATCCACATTTTTAATCTCCTGATCCACCCACAAAAATAGCATCATTAACTTCTTACATAATTTTGAAAAATGATTAGTTTATTCACCATATATACTTCTTTTTTCTCATCTTTTATAGCATACATCACTCTTTCTTTTCTACTACAATAGTAAAGATAAATCAAACCTATTACTCCAAATAATTTGATATTTCAACTACTCCATTGAATCACATGAAATACTTTGTACCATCAGGTGTGTCTTCAATCTTTGGTTTAAATTAATAGTCAATATTAAGAATAGACATTAAAAAATATTGTCCAACTTATTATAATTTTATATGTAAGGAAAAATATTTGAGAAAAAAATTCAAGTGATCTCGAGGGAATTATTAATCATGCTATGAGTCAAAATGAAGGATGTCTACGATTTTATTCATGGATAATGAATGATGAAGAAGATGACGAGTGGCTAGCTGAAGCCTTAAAAGAAGAAGATAAAAACATCAAAGATGATTTTAGGCAAAGTTTGGACAATACTGAAAGATCAAATTCTAATACGATAAGTATAATAATTTATACAGTTATTTTACCTATTTATACAACATTATCTCTTCGTTACAATTTTATTTTATTGCTAGATTAGTGATATATCATGTATAGAAGATTAAATACTAGTATGAAATTGTACTTTTGCATTTCAAAATAATAAGGTACACAATTTTTCATTTTTTCACTTAAGCGATTATATTACTTGTGAGATTGAAGAGCGCTCAATTTTTTATATATGATTAGGTATTCCATTCGCATGATGAACTTATAAAATAGTACAAAACTATAAGGAAGCCTCTTGGGTAGTTGTTACTATCAACAAAAGTGAAAATCCCAAAAATGTTTGTAGAGGTCGAATATCATATTGGTGCAAAAAAGTGACATATGTGTTAAAAAAAAAGAAAATAAACATATCAATAATCAAATAAAGTTTAGAAAGATAGAAACTAAAAAATGTGGATGCCCTTTCTTACTGAAAGGAGTTAAACTACCAATGTTGGGCCAGTGGAGAGTAGGGGTTATTTATGGACTTCATAATCATCCATTGAAAAAAAAAGTTCGAAGGGCATTCATATATCGGAAGACTTTCAAAAACAGAAGAAAAAGAAGATTTAAACAAAATAAGCACATGTGGTGTAAAAGCTAGAGAAGTACTTTGTGCTATCAAAGAAAACTACTCGAATAATGCATCGACAATCCAAACCATTTACAATTTCAAGGCTAACAGTGAATTATAAAGACGGAAGGCGAGACTTATATGCAACAAATGTTATATATGTTGGATGAGAAAAAATATATTGAATTCCATCATAGAGATGAAAATATAGAAGAAGTATTAGATATTTTTTCGGACATCCTTATTCCATGAAACTTATTAGATTTTTTCCACATGTTTTGATCATGGATTGCACATATAAAACTAATCGTCATGATAAACCTCATAGTCCTCTTCCTGCATCTTGACTCCTTAAGACATACAAGCCCACATCTTATTTGCATAACATACTTTTATTAATAGCTTTAGTCCGTTGTATATATTGTATATATTTTTGCTTGCTCAAACTTTTTAGATCATCTATGTGATGATCATATATTTGTATTCACTCCTATTCATCGGACATGTGTATGATTTTTTGTTAGTATTATAATAAAATTTATGGGAGTTCAACGCTGTTATTCCTTTTTTTAAAAGTTATTCCATCTTTCAACTCAACTCAGGTTCAAATTTAACCGATCGTCATTTTATTCTTCTAGCATATCCAACTTTGCACTTGCTCACATTGTGTACAAGATAAAATGTTTATTTTTCTGTATTGCAAGGTTCCACTTTCTTGCATCAATTAGAAGTTTACAAAAGCATCTTATGACTAATTTTCTTTTGATAGTTTACAGAGAATTTGCCAAAATATTTAAGGTGACTCCTTTTCAAAGAAATAAGGTAATGATGATCTTAGCTCATAAGGTTTTTGTTCATAAATTGTTAATGCATATCCGAATATATGCCGTACATTCAAGGGTAGTACATAATTTTCATCAATCCACCAATCTATGAGAAAATTTTAATACTAGATGCATATGTCATTTCAAAACCAAACCTGGATTATTGTCTCATTATCATATTGTATTATTCCCATTCATTATATTGTACTGTCAGATTGCTTTTAGTCAAAGTATTTAATCTTTCGCTATTTTCTTTCTTTTTCATGCCTTTCTGTGTATGTTAAAACTAGTTTTAAATTGTCTATTCATATTGTAAATAAAATTTAAAACTAACACGAAAATGAAATTTAAATATAACACAAAAACTAACCATTTGCCAAGTCAACCAATCGGTTCATCCAAATATACTATCAAAGCATGTAGATTTTTCAATGAAAAAATAGGCTAAATTTGCTGTTAATGTTCTAACATTAGCAAATTTGGCTAAGCTGCGGTATGTAGTTCCACATACAGCTAAAAAGCATGATGGGCCTTGGGAAAGGAAAGTTACATCGGTTCTTCTTCTTCTTCACTGGCAATGTATTTCGAAAACGACTGAGGCATGCATAGTTCTGAATCTTCTGAATCATCAGGAAAGATCATCCTTTTGAAAGGATTTGATGGTATGACATCTTATGAACCTTAATAGAATTTGGCTTTGAAGTTCAACCAATCTGATTAGAAGATGCAAATGGTCCTAGATCTTTTGTTTCTTTCGATACTTTGCGAACATCCAAATTTGAAAATTATTCAAGCTTATAAGGATATGTAGATGATCCTAAATCTTCTGATTTTACTGTAGTCACATTAGATAGAGTACGAATTTGAGTTTTTATATGTGCAATAAATGTGTAATTTAATGTACATATTTTGTATTCCACAACTATGATAATAGAAACACAGCAAAGTAAAAGAGTAAAGAAATGAATAATAACTAGAATAGCTTGTTCTGTTAGTTAATTCACATGCGGATTTACTTAAAAATAATTCATAGGTTAATTATATTATGGATCAGCTGAAAGAAATCATGGATGGGAATATAAGTTACCAAAATGGTGTTATATTAATATTACCTTAAAAGGTTTATCATTATACATTACCATATGTTCTTTTCCATATGCAAAACAATGACAGTATTGATTGAGATGACATACCGTGCATTTAGTTGTATGTCAAGTTATATCAACATTCGTTCCAAAAACACTTGTAAGAAGTATATATATGTTTAGCAAACACTAACTAAAAGCTTTTCATGTACATTACTAATTCTTTGATATGAACTTATATTTCTCTTGTTTTTTTGGTATAAATCAAAACTTATATCATATTTTGATACCACTCGAACATATGTAAAGTGGAGTTGAATAAATAGATTGTTCAAATAGTCTACATCATCTTATTAGTATTTTTTATCATGAAGTAATCATGAGAGTTTTTATTGTCCATAACAACATCCTCATTCTATCTAAACATGCTTTTCTTTTTTTATTGCTACATGATAAAAAATGTGTTGTTTTAAGCACTACTCACACAAACAAACGACTAAATAAGACCATATTATATCATACATACATTTGATGCATAATGCTATAAAAATATTTTCCCCCTCGGATGCTATAAAAAAGTTTCTACTAGATCGTAAGAAGAAAAAAATCCTCTCTAAGAGTACATAAAATTGGGAACTAAATGTAGTTTGGAGTTATCTGACCGTCTCCAACCTATATCTAATCCATCAAATAAAAACAATTTATTCTCCTTGTATAAATTACAAAGGAAACAAGCATTTCAATTCCACCATTAATCCTTGTTTTTCTTTTCATCATATTCATACAATTCATTTAACTTTTTTTGTTAACTTCTCTTTTTCCAACATTGATGTTCATAATTCTATCATAACTTAAAAAAAAGGAATTATATAAGTTTAATAGTTTATCTACAAGGTCTAATTTACAAGTAGGGATTACAACGGGTCGGTCGTGTTAGACGCATGTGTCTTTGTGCCATATCCTATACAAGATTCATAAGGACATGGAATATACGATTCTAAGTTCGAACACTTTTTAAGCGCATTGAACAAAGGATGAACAATAGAAAAATTGTCAAACAATTCAAACAAACATGATTCCATACAATTTTTCTTGTTTTTATTTGTATATAAAATCAGAACCACATGAACAAGGATGTATGTTTTTGGATCTTAGACTCAAGCTAGACCTTGGACATTCATACACAATTAACAACCATAGTTAAAGTGATAGTGGCAAGCATCATTCTATATAAAAAGATATGTTCACTCATCTATTTATATAGTAAGATATAGGAAATTATCTTTTGATAAAAAAACAAAGTTTTTTTAATCTTTTTTAAAATGATATTTGTAGCTAATATTTTTCAGCTAATATTTTTCTTTTTTCCTTTTCTGCATTTAACTTTACATAAACGGTTCAATCATCTTGTTTTTCTTCTCTATTTCAAGGGCTTAAACAAACTTATAATTTATCATAAGATTATATATGTGATTTTTTTCAAATAACTATTTTTTTTCATAATTCCAAAGAAGGAAAATGTGCAAGTTTAATATTTTTCTATAACACCACATATAATTGCATGAATCATCTCATACATAGAGTAAACTAAATTTATTTTACCGTATAATATGATACTCTTTGTAACTTTTATATAAAATGATTAATGCTTTTATCATTTTATATAAAATAATACCATAAATTATACTTTTGCTGAAAATCTGCTTTTCATGTTTCTTTATGTTAAAACATACTTAATGCTCTAGTTTATCCATTCTTCTTTTTTAATTTGAAATGCCATTACCATAAACCTATATATGAAGCAACATTTTATACTTCATACTACACGTTACTTATTTTACAAAATATATGGATAGTTTTTGTCTTTTAGTCTTTTCTGCATGCATAATTATCTTTTTACATCACAAGTCGAATAAACGAGTGTTTTATTTTCATCCAGAAACAACTAAAAAAAAGGTATTGTTACATACACTTCAATTTTGAATATGATGAGGCCAAATTATACGAGCACTCCATGTTTAATAACATTGATATGAGTGGTAAATAAGCTTTAATTAAAGTCAGCATTTTTTTTTTCAATTTTTTCCTTGCTAAAACTCCAAAACTCTGTAGAAAAAGGTAAACATCTAAATAACTCTTTCTCCCTCCTTGCTTTTCAAAAAAAAAAAAAAAAGAATGACGAGAACAAAAAATTCTAAGGAAAAACCGAATTTAAACTAAA
Source organism: Allium cepa (assembly GCA_030765085.1). NCBI lineage: Eukaryota > Viridiplantae > Streptophyta > Magnoliopsida > Asparagales > Amaryllidaceae > Allium > Allium cepa. Next base: position 271,262,923 of record CM060929.1, read on the forward strand.
CTTTAATTTAAAAAAATGTACGAAATTCAATGGTGTATGCCGGACTAAAGCCAGAGAATCGACAATAGGCTACCGAATAAAAAAAATTAAACAGCAAGGGACTGTCGAATTAAATTACTCTTTTCAGCCATTCCTTTTCGAATTTTATTTTAAATATCGGCTATACATTGATTTTTTGATCGAAAAACACGTTAAACCTTACCTACAAAACCCTAGAAATTTTACTTAATTTTTTTTACCGATTGTTTGTTGAAACAAAAAAAATGACCAACTCATACCCAAAAGTGTAGTGTTAGTAACAATGCGCAAAAATAGCCATTTCACTTAACCTAATAATTAATGCAGTTAACATATGCCCAAGATAGATTAGATTATCCAAAATTTGGCCATAAAATTTGAGTAAATATCAAGTTAATATAGAAAATCATATTTAAAATAACCCTTAAAACCACAATATAACTCACTTTATTTGACAAGTAAAATCGATCAATATAAAAATGAAACTGATGGAAGAATCCAATATGCGTATATTAAAAATTAATCCATTGCTTTAAAGGCGATAGAGGCATCAGGAAAAGGTGAGACGTTAGATGAATAAGGTAATAAAGAGTAGCACACTATCATGAATAATTTATTCTTAGATTTACCTTTGAATAAAAGACATCCATCGAAAGAATTGATTTGCTTACTTCGCTAACTATTTTTGAATAAAAAAACCGTCGAAGTAATCGATTTGCTTGTTTCGGAAGCTCCCACGTTTTAGTTTTAATAGTAATATGTGAAAACAACATCATTACAGTCTTATGTGCGAGCTATACGAGTCTAGTCGGCATACGAAATAGATGATTCTCTCCGTATTCCAACATGTATAGATAAAGATATCTTCAACTTAGTAGATTACAATTGAAATTCAAAGATTAAGTTTGTCATCTTCAATATTATATATAACCAATACAGTCTAGTCTAATGCACTTGATATAGACTCCTTTCTCTCTTATATTTTACAACTAAATATCATCAAATATTTTATTTGTGTTCAACCATATAATTCACTAAAAAATTGCAACTCAACAAAATTTTCTTAAGCAGTTCAAGAAAAAAGTTCAACCAGCTAAAATTACCAATAAAGCTGGAGTTCTCCGCGGGTAACCAAACCTCACCTCTGTTTGTCTAGAAGTTTAGGTCTATAAAAACGTAGAAGAAGTGAAGAACCAACGTCGTCGTCTAAACTCTCACGTGCTGAACTACACTCTCAAATTCCACAATGTGGAAAGTCGCGCGGGCGATATCGAGGCTTGGTCAAGTTCGCAAATTTTCTATGGCGATTCCTGGTCCTTGCATCGTTCATAAGCGCGGAACAGATATTTTACACGATCCGTGGTTCAATAAGGTATTTTTCTTTTATGACTATTGTAAATTTCTATGGATTTCCTTTTGTTTTGGGGATTTTGTTCTTCTTTTGCTGCTTTGATAGATCTGGAATTCGACAATGTGATGATTTTAGCTGTAACTGAAAGAATTCCATTGACTTCTGTAGCGGAATGATGATTTTAAAGTAGCCAATAAGAAGTCAAATGCTATTTGAAAGTTAATTACCGCATCCTCACCACCAAAATATTATTGTTGTAAATGCTCGGTTTCCTACTACATGTAACAAAATATAATCTAAACTTTCCAGACGAAACTCTTGTAAACACTAACCACCAAAATATCAGTTAAAATCTTAAGACTTGGTGTATCTAACTCGTTTATCATAGATGAAACCAAATTGAGAGTTGTATCACTTAAGAATTGTAGCTTATGGAACAAAGTAAAAGAAAAAGCATGGAAGAATTTTGTGCTAGATCTTTTGTTTTTATTGAATATTTTATGAGTGTATATTTTTGTTATAAAAGCGCAGAGGGTAAACTTGTAATTGGATGGATGGTGAAAAGCAGAAAGTGCTAGTTTTTAAGTTCGTTAATGCTTTATTATATGTGAGAAATGTAAGTTCAAATAGAATCTTTTTTCAGAAGATTTTTATTATATTGTTTATATTTTACTTTGTCCACTAACCTATTATTTAATTGGATTCTATCTCAACTTGGACCACTTTGCAAATGTAATAACGAGTACAGGCCAACAAATTACATGCTTAGACCACTTTCTACCATGTTCGGAACAAGTCAGTACTTTGTATTAGTGTGAATTCAAATTGCCCCTGTGTATTAATTTTTAACTATTTATACTGGTACAGTTTCAAATCATTTTAGTGTTGTTTTTTTTACACAAATTGAACCGGTCCAATTTGAAATCACTCTAGTCCAATGCTAATTTAACACCAGCTTGGCAAAAGTGCCTATATTTGTAATTTGATTTGAATTTGGTCTATGCTTGTTATTACTTATGTTATTACTATTTTTGATGAGGAGAATGACCTTTCTTTTTTGAAGAAAATAAAATTGCTGAAGGGAGGGACAAAATAATAGCTTTTGATCTTTAGTAAAAACAAGTTATATCATTCGTAGGCTTTGTTGGAAATTTTGTTTTCTTCTTTTTCCATATCTGAAAGCTTGTTTTCCCTTCGAAAATTTCTTTAAGAACAGTTTGAATTTTGAAAACTATATTTTGAACATTTTAACTTTGAAATTTTAATCTTGAAAAAGTGTACTAAATTTTTTGAATTTGGACAGCGTCAGCTTTCAAAGGTGTTGAATTAAAAACCTTTGAATAACATAAATAATAGTAAAAAAAAATGCGAAGGCTTTTGGTCATTGAAATATATAAATGATTATATGTATGTATATATGTATGTATGTATTTGTGTGTGTGTGTGTGTATGTATCCCTTTCCAAATCTTTATTTTCCAAAATTTTCTATTATTCAATCACACCTTTTATCCAATATGCTTTTTAAGATAAATACAATGCACATATATGATTTGACCATTTACATTCTTTGAATTTGGAATGTCTTGCATTGTCCTTAATTTTCTCATTTTTCTACATAAACCTCCTATATAATTTTATTTTTTCCCTTTCCTTTCATTATGTATTCAGATGCTTTCCTTCATTTTCTAAGGTTTTATGTAAAAGCTTCATAATGCTTTAATTTTCTCCTTTTTTTGTTATGTTTTCTGACAAAATTTTGCATTTCTGTGAATTTTCTTTACTTTCCATTTATATTTGAGAAAAACTTACCGTTAATCAATTATTTTGTTTATTTTCTTTTCATATAGAAATAAAAAGTTATTTTGATAACAATCTTCCAATCCTGTAAATTATCATATTATGAAAGTTGATATAATCTAACCATAGTTTCATAATGTTTGTAGTATCAAAATGTAACTGTCCTGTTGACATAAAATAGAATTAAAACGGTCCATTATTTTTGTAATTTGTTAGCTTATTATTTGAGAGTCTATTTCATGCAGTTTCTACTTTCAACGCTTTGAAAAAGTAATTACTAACTCTTTTTTATTTTTTTCCTTTTCCATTTCATCATTTGTCAACTTAAAGTTACTAATCACCAACCAATTTACTCTTTTTTTATTATGGTTGAGCATCAAATGCTCGAATCTCAAAATACAAATACGTTGCCATATTAATAAAGAATTGTGTGAAGCACGAGTCGCCTAGTAGTTTTTCTTGATACTTCAGTTGTAATAATTTTCTGAAAAAATAAAAAAAATAAAATTAAACACTGGAGTATAAATATTGACCTAAGTAGAATTATAATCACAATTTTTTCAATACATTTTTCTTAACAGTTAAATTAGCAATAGTTTTATATGTGGGTAACAGTGGAAAAATAATAATATTATGGTGTGAAATTACAGTTATGAAATGTAGTTGCATGATACCGTGAGTTTCTCTGTGGAGTAGGATACAGGTTTTCCGTTGACTGAAAGAGATAGATTGGGCTTGAGAGGCTTACTTCCCCCAAGAATCATATCCTTTGAGCAGCAATATGAGCGCTTCAGTGAGTATTTTAATTCCCTTTCCCTTTTTCCTTTTTTATTGTTTTAGGTTGAATTTGTGTTGCTTGTATTGATGTAATATTCTTTTGCTGCCTTTTTGTTTGTACCTTCAGATAAAGATAACTTGGTTGTTGAAAACTTGACATTAATTTTTATTATATTCATTAGAAAACTGTGGATTATTACAGGCTTGGTTGGAGATGGCTTTTTTAAGCATGCCGACAATCTACGGAAAATAAAAGCATCATATCATTACAGTGAATGATATTTGGGTGTTTTCCGTGGAAACAATTGCTAGGATATAAAAGTGTTGATAAATTTTCATACCGTGCTATACACATCGATAAATATTTATGCAAACGAGAAAAAGTTAAGATTATTGATAATGAGGTGTGAATTTCCATGACATACTGGCATATGGTTAGAGGTCATGTTGATTACCGTAGTACTTATCTGAATGGAGCACTATGTACATAATGTTTTGGTATTTTCTGGTGATTGGAAGAAAAACAACAGCCAGAAAGCTATTGTCTTGTACTAATCAGTAATCAAATAATAAGGGAATTTGTTTTTGATAGTGCTAGAGTTTGGATCATCTCGTATTGAGAAAGTGATACGAGGAGAAAAAATCTATAACCTTCTCCTTTTTTATCATATTAACATCTTTATTTTATGCACGTTCACTGATCTGGCACTAGTATGGCCATGACCTGATGTGGGTTAGTATTAAATTTACTGAAATTCTTAGGGGCAATGTTTTTAAATGGTTTTCAACAAGGTATTCTAAACAAGATTTAAATACATAAAGTTCAAATTCTAAATCAAAATTGGATTTAAAGCATACTTGTGGGCCAAATTCTAGATTCAAGAGATTTATATTTTATTATTTATACATGCTTGCATGCTAATTTTTTTGCCCTATATTGATCATTAAATAACATTTGACTGTGTAAAGAAAGTGGTTCTGTTTTTCATAGTAATAATTTATACATTTGAAATTGATTTTGGTGCTTGAATTTCTATGTTTAAACTTAAAATTCATTTCTCTTTGTTCTTTTATCTTCGTTTTCCAGGGAAAGCAGTAAATTTTTTATCGTAGATTCAAATAAATATCTTGATATTTTCTATTTCAACATAGATTGAATGATTTTTCTCAACTTTAGTTCTAATTTAATTTTGAATTGAAATGCGATAATCAAATCAAACGAGAGAGTGATTCAATTTGAAATGGGATTCAAGTCATAGGATTTTAAGATTCTTTTACAAAAATGGTTTTCAACATCTTTTTACTTTTCATGCGATTCAATATATTCTTTTTGCCTTTGCTAGTGGATTCATATAGATCGTTGGAGAATAACACCCGGGGTGAACCTGAGCGTTTTGTGTCATTGGCCAAATGGAGAATCTTAAACAGACTTCATGACAGAAATGAAACTTTGTACTACAGGGTAAGCTTGCTACTTGTGTAAACAAGTCCTGGTAAGATATAGTGGTAACACAACACACATACTATTTTGTATCATTATTTGAGATGCTGACAAATTTACTTGATATCTGTCACTGGTTTCTTAAGGTTCTCATTGATAATATTGAAGATTTTGCTCCAATAATATACACTCCCACCGTGGGGTTGGTCTGTCAAAATTATGGAGGATTGTTTAGGCGGCCAAGGGGGATGTATTTTAGTGCAAAGGATAAAGGAGAAATGATGTCAATGATATATAATTGGCCATCACAGAAGGTATCGATTAATTTTATTTGTTCCAGTGAATGTCTGTATCATTGATCCTTGATTATTAATATTTTGTCTTAGATGTGGCTATTTGATTTTTCCTTGGTTATTAAATTATTTTTTCTTGTTTTAATTATTTGGATCTTGCTATCAAAAACTTTTCTAATCGCTTTACCTGTGCATACCGGTTACAAAATAAGAGTTACAACTCAAATGTCAAATAATTTGTTCCAAATCTGGGTCCCAAGGAAGACCAAGCATTTATTGTAAACGGAACGGTAAACTGAAAAGTTGTCTGGAAGTAATGACTGCTATGCACGTTTGTAAATTGCATCATACTTCGACTTTGGTCTGACATGCTGATTGATGTATGAAACAGAAAAAAAAGCTGTCATGTATAGAACACCTCAAATCTTTACATAACTTTGTTTTTGAAAGGAATCATTCAATATGACGATTTAATCTTGTGTTAAATTAATATGGGTCATATCACAATGGTCAGTATGTTGATCCATGCGCATAATTTCTAATATGAATTCTGTAAGATTTGTGGACTTTAGAGCTTAATGTTTCTTAGCATCAGGATAAGGTTATTTTTCTGATACCGATAAAGCTAACTTTGCACTTCGAAAGTTCATATACATGAATTGAGTCAATTCTTTATAAAAATTACAAGATCTACTAGTACTTGCATGTGCAATGCAAATGCGAGTAAAAAATATTCTTGGGCAAAAACCATTGAATAAATTTTAATCAAAAGTCAATTAATGATGAAGTATTGCTTATTTTTTACCTTGCACATGGATTTTGAAATTTTGTTTACCTGTTTTATTACTGTGTCATTATAATTGCAACTCTTCAGTGTTCTGTTTACACGCCTGCGCACACACAGGCCCCCACACACCCATACACAGCTTCCTTGAAAACAAAATTTCGTTTAAAAAAAAAACTTGTTATAAAAATCATTTCTAGATGTCCTTTTTGGTTAAATCAATATGTTTCCATTCTTGTTTTACTACTAATTACTATTATGGTTAAAAAAAACATTCACAGCATAATTTTATAAAAACCTTTCAATTAATTTTTGAACTTATTTTTTTTGTTATATTGTTGATAATGCCTATTCAGCCTGTGCTCACACTTAATCACTAATATCAATAGCAATTTTAAACTATATTTATGATGCATGTGTAAATTGACTAAGCTATTTGTTTCAAAGCTGTATATTTATTTTTGTGGAAATTTGGATCCGCCCCTTATTTTAGTTTTCGTGCATGAAAAACTCTTCTCAAAAACCTGTTTTAAATTACATTCATATTTTTAATTTCGGTGCAAAAAAATGTCTTTTTTTTTTCAGAATTAAATCTGAATATTAGTCGCATGTTTCTATATCAAAACTCTTTTTTTTTTTTTTTTTTTGGTGAAAATTTGCAACTATTTGCAGAGTTTTCGTAAAATTTCTGAAACCTTAAAATAGTTTTGTTTAATAAAAATAAATCCTGTTTTTAGGAGGGGCAATGGTGTATTTTGAAACTTAAAGAGGGAACCAAAAAAAATGATTGTATTTGATTTATGTATGACATTTTGATCTACATGTGTATGCGTGCAGATATAGAGTTACTTAAGTATTTAAGAGATGTGTATGTACATACGTATAAAATTATTTTGGGAAGGTTTTTTGAAATATTAGACTTAGCCTTTGAGATATACAAAATAATTGAACATATCATGTTATATGGATTGTTATCGAGAAATATCAAAACCAACTTTTTAAATTCACAGCAACAATGTTCAATGTTAGATGTGCCTATGGTTAGGGTTCCATTCTTACATATTTTACCATTTTTTCTTCATTTTAGAAGAGATGTTTGACTTTTGAGCATCAAACCTCTATATTAGATATATTGTAGCACCTATGATCGTTTGGGAATTCAGTTTTAGTATGGTGTCCAGTCCTTTAAAATTTCAGACTGAAATGGTTGATATTCCTAGGCTTAGTTCATAACCTTTAAGCCTTGTTAGTTTCAGACTGAACCTATCAGAACTAGCCGAAACCTCAAGCCGTGCCTATGATAAGATGGGTAGATGTTTCTGGTTCGTATAGATTATAATAGCGTGTTTTTTGAACCTTTAATAATAGTGCGACTAACGGCGAAAATTTAAAAAATGTTGACAAAATAATAAAATGTTATCATGAAGAATCAAACTCAGAATCTTTGTTACACCAAAATTTGTACGCTACCCAACTTTTGTTGTGAAACCAACTCAAGGTGATTTTTTGTTTTTGTTTTTTTTTAAAAATTTAATCCTGCAGTTAACAGCGACAAAATAACCTTCTTCAGTCTGCCCAATTTTTTTTGTTATGTTTTACCTGCAAATCAAACTGGTCCGCTCATATTCTCGACCTTTCATCGACGATAAAGTGAATAAACTATGTCAAGTCCCAAGTTATATTCATTTACACTATGCATCTTTCACGATGCGTATATTCTTCTGTCAATCGTTTTAGATCCTTAACTGTAGCAAGCAATTATAAGCGTGTTCACCTTAATTTATCTTATTTCCTCAAAAGTCCCAATGTTCCATATAATCGCAGGTTAGCTTCTTTTGAATCAACCGATATCCATCTATACGCCAATTGCTTTGTGAATGATGGCTGATGCCATGTTTTTTGTCGAAACGCAGGTTGACATGATAGTTGTGACAGATGGTAGTCGTATATTGGGACTTGGAGACCTTGGAGTTCAAGGCATTGGAATCCCAATTGGGAAACTTGATATGTATGTTGCTGCTGCTGGCATCAATCCACAAAGAGTATGTTCTACTTCTGAATATGTTGATTTGCATAAGCAACTTTACTCTGCTTCTGAATGTCTCGATTTCCAATAATCTGCTTACCTGCCATTTTGCAATATTTCATGCCCATATAATATTTAACACATATTCAATTTCTTTGTGTGGTTTATTTTCATTGAATTTTTTGGCTAATGCATTTGTCTACTGCTCCATTTTTGAATGAGATGTAAAGTCATGCATTGATTTTGTTCATTTTTTGAATAATTGTACTGTATATGACATCACAATTTCTAGACTATGCTTTATAGGAATTTGAATGTATCACCTTCCATGCAGATACTGCCGGTTATGCTGGATGTTGGTACCAATAATCAAAAACTTCTAGAAGATGATTTATGTAAGAGTCATGATATAATATGTTTATTTAATTTTCCCTACTTAATTTCTCAGTTCATTATAATCACACCTAAAGATTTATCTATATTTAACCTAAAGATTCTTTCATTTACCAAACCACCCACACCAACCCCCCACCACCCCCCCCCCCCCCCCGGCCCGGGGGCAAAACAAAAAACAAATCTCCTGCACGCCCTTGCTCCAAAATGAGGTGCACTCTGTCTGATTTGATAATTCATGTCTGTAAGCGTTTATGTATAAATCTGTACATAAAGTGAGAGAGCCATGTGTCTGGTTGATGGTATACTATTTAATATATCCATCTATCTATATAATATAGGTAATAAATTGTGAATATATCGCTCAGACTTCAAGTGATTTTTTTTTAAACACCAGTAATAATATGTTTTTAATGATGCTATTTCAATATATCGGCGACATTGTCCAATATATCGGCAATATCAGATCGATGGCATATATTGTCATTTTATAAAGAGGTAACTCATATTTCGATGAAACTGTAAATAATATATGCAAATTCTTTATATATATTCATTATCAAACAAGTTAATAATTATTTAAAGCACTAATATAGAACATTTATATCATTGTAAAATAACAAACTACTTCAATATTAGCCGATATTACCCTGTATTTTCGAAATATCACATATTCAGCCTTTTTTTAAATTCTGATATTAACTACTTAGATGTTATTATAGGGAAGTTTTTGAATAGCAACGGGAAGAACCAAAATCATTGAGGTCTTGATTTAGGTCATTCTTTCACATAGTGACAGTGTCAATAATTTTATCCTATGTAATGAGGTGGAAATGATTTGATGCAATGTTCTGTAAACTGCATAGAAATCGTGAAATAAAAGCCTGGCATAACAATACCAATTGATAGATAGCTTGTCACGTTGTGCAGAAATTGAATGAACAGTCTTATGAGGTGATGTATTTGTGAGCTGGCCTGCTGAGCTTCTAGATGTTAGGATTATAATTATGGAACATAATTTGGATCTTAAAGGCCCCTAATTAAGATCTTATTTATTAATCCAAGCATTACGTGCTGGGCTGACAATGATGAACATCTTGAGAAGCATCGGGGTAGTTATGTTATAAATGTGAATATGCATTAAGAAAATGTAACCCGTTGTAAGCTTATTATTTGATACAAACCCAGTGAGTATTTTATGGCAACCCATTTAGTTACATTATAGTTTATTAATAAATCCTAAATGATCAGCTTAGTCTGACAGCTAATATACTATATCTGAAACTAGAAGAAAATAATAATATGAAATAAGAGGAATTCTGTCATAGACAGTTGATGTGCTCTGTAAGAAGGCTAAAATTTTGAGTACAAGTAGCATATTTATGCGAAGTTCAGCCTTCAGATTTTGGTAAAGTTTACATGTCTTTTAGATGTTTACTGTTGGTTTGGTACCAAAAGTGTAACGATCCAGTATTTTCAACCATTCGCATCCGCACATGTCGGACTTGAATTGTTCAAAATACCACGTTGTAAATAAAATTTGGCAAATCTTAGAATATACAGTAAATACATAATCACAGAATCATAGGCACAGAAATCAGAATACTCGCAGCGGAATTAAAATAACTTAGTGGTTCATGAAGCCACTATCAATAGGTTCAAAATAAGAAATTTTTACAGTCTTTAAAACCAAATATAGTTTGAAATCTCCACAGAAAATCTCAATATTAAATTGTCTTGATTACAAATGCTAAAATAAGAACTGAACAAAAACTTGACGGTAGCTTGAAAAGAGATGATCTGCTGAAGTCCTAGCTCCGGAGGTGAAGTCTGAACTGAAACTCAGGCTGAGCCGAGCGTAAAATAAAACATAAACACTCGAGTCAGGACATACATATTTATACAGTGTAAGCTAATTCAAGTGAACTGTAATAGAGTACAAGTAACTTAAAGGATGCTTGGTACCGATCCGTTAAACTATTTACTATGTAGTAATATTTCGTTATTATAATAGTGTCTATTAGTAAAATAAACTTACTTTTAAATAGCGTTAAGGGATTACCCATATAGCCCTTAACACATAATATATTGGCATAGTCTATACAGTACTGTAATCTCCCCCGTACTGGGCGTCATCAGAGGGCACTCCATAGGTATGGTACAAAACCATAATCGTATAAGGCTCGCTAGGGTAGGTGACACGGCACAACTAGGCAATGCCAGGATAGATATACCAATTACGCATCCGGATCGGTGGTAGCGCATAGCTGCTACTACCGTCCACCTCGAACAACACTCCCAAATCAAAGATGCGCACCAAACAATCACAAAAGTAATAGAATGACATACGAAGAAGTGCGTCCGATAAGAGGTGCTACCTCTTTAGACCGTCAATCACTCCTGTTTTAGCCACCTTATGTCAACTCACGGGAGTCAGGTCCATGTATTTACCTCAAAGGAAACGTCACCATCATCCTACTTCATTCTGCTATCTCCACCGCGTACACGGTTGTTAAAGTGGTTTTCGGTATCGACAAAGAGTATGCCCATATCCGATCACGGTCTTTTTAACAACCAACGTTATTATTACCCGTGGTTATAAAATCCAAAATAGTTTATATTTAAATCAAATACTACCCTTACTAATAAAAAGTGAAGTTATTTTTCTTACAAAAATCCAATATAAATCCCAAAGGTTTAGCCTTAGTTCATTGTATCAATTTCAGCACTTGCAAAGTGTGGGAATATCCTTCACAACAGATTTGAGTAAATTAAATTTTATACTTCAATAAATTTTTAGCAAAATATAAACCTTTATTTAAACAAATTTGACTTATAAATCATAATTTCCACCTTTAAATAGTCATTTAAATTACTCAATACTTATGATTTTTATAAAGTAAATTTTGCAAATATATATCTAACTTCTTTATACTTATTAAAATCAAGTGCAAAATTTCTATGAATTTTACTTAACAATTAAGTTAAATTACCATTTCCAAATTAAACTAAATTTCCAATTAATTTCTTAACTTACCTTTATTTCAAAAACCAGCCTCCCATTTCTAAATCAAGTTATATTTCAACTTCCATATTTTTCACTAATTTAACTATTTAATTCATAGAACTTAACCTTTATTAATTCGCTTTATATTCAAGTTATACCAAATTTCATATTTTATCTCTAAACTTAAATTCCATTTGCTTTACAAATCCAAAATTTTAAGATAATTTATGCTTTATATTTCTAACATTTACATACATATTTAGATAGTATAATATCACTATACATATAAAAATCATTTTAATCCAATTTTAAACAAAGAATTATAACATTTAAAATATTTAATATTTTCAAATATATATATATTCTGTAAATGTATATATATATATATATATATAACCACGGGTCTGTATAATATTTTCTAACGGTCAAGTGATACGGATAATATATCATTTCAATCCGTAATTTACAAAGAAAACCGGGTTCTATCATTTCAAACCCGCAATTCCAAGTTAAATAAATAACTAAATAAATAAATAAATAAATATCGTTCAGGCCTATCATTTCAGTCCGTAATGATTTTTTCCACAGGGAACTGGCAATGATAAACAGTACATGGATAAATAGTGTAACAACATAAATAAAACAATATATAATATAACTGATGGTGTGTAGGTTTAATAATAGGATTTTAACATCATCAATTTATATCACAGTCAAATAAAATGAAGTAAAATCATTCTACAATTACACTTGTTATTAATTCACAGATATATAAGTACATTTGTTAGGTGAGAATACTAACTTTTTCGCTGCCGAAGATTAGACTCAAAACTAAGATAACCACACCGAAACATCGTAGAAAGCACGATCAAATATTGGAAGACGAGACAAACTGATTTCGATCTTGAAACAAGATAAATAAATAAAATCGAGTACGCGAATTTCAATTACGGACAAAGCAAATTTTAAATAAAACAAAATTGAAAAGAGCTAAAAAAATGAAAATGGACTCAAATTGCTCGACCACTACACCGCATGACTTGACCCATTAAAACAAAAGCTCGGCCTGCCCATTTATTTTTTCCAAATCAAAATTTACAAAATAAATTTATAATCTATTTTATTTTTATTTTTTTTACCCTTTTTACAAAATATTACGACGTGTTAATAAAAAGGTGGCAAATCTTATGTGGCAACATGCAATTCACGGCAGTGATACATAAAGGTGGCGCATGCAATAATTTTTTTTTCTTTTTTTTCTTTTTTTTTCTGTTAGGAAACAAGTAAAATATCAGAATCTCCAAATCAAAACAATTTTATACTGTTCTTACATATATCATATATCCTCATACGTAATGTTTCTATATTTTAAAACACAGGTGACCAACACAAAAACGCGTACGATTTGGAAATACTTCTTCCCTGAACACTCGCGTAAACAAAACAGTGGAATTATCTGAAATTTTTTAGGCTGGGCGAATCTTAGGTGGCGTATGCCTTTTATATTATTTTTTTCAAACTAAAGTGCGCCTATGCTCAAACAAGTATGCAGTGATACAATATACATGTGGCGATAAGATAAATATTCAAGTGCTAGACTAAAACTGCATCAAAAATGCTTGGCAATGCACGTCCAGATCGGAGAGGAGGGGAAAGAAGTTAGGCGTTTGTCATGCGGTGGAGCAGTTTGAACAGAACAATGGGAAAAAACAAAAGAAGGAAATAAAGTTGTAACCATAACCTGATGCTACTGATTCTCACGCACGCAAGGAAGAAGAGGAGAAACCAAATGCACTGAATGATGAAATTTATGCAAACGTGTTTGGTATTTAAAGATAAAGCTTGCGTTAATAGAGGTGAGAAAATAGGCAAATTATATTCTGAACAGTCAGAAAATTTCATTATGTTTGAGCTTATGTAATCTCGTTAGATAAAGACAAGAAATAACTTTGCTTGAAACGTCAAGGAATCATGATACGTGAGTTTTTCATTTACCAGTGGTGCGTTGATTTAGATGAGAGATTATAGGCAAGCATTTAATTTAAAACAATTATACCCGTTGCGTTGATTTTTTTTTGAAGGGAAAATGCAATAGATGATTCTAGAAACGGTCAGGAAAACATTCATTCCTATTATAAACCAGAGGTAAATGGAAAATTTTCGAACGTTATAATTTTTTTTTCAAGAAGGAACTTGCGTTGATTTAAGAATATAAGGCAAATCAAAATGAGATGCAAATTAATTGTTTGTGACGTGTTAGAGTATTTCCGGGACAGCTGCGTTGATTATACTCAAAAGGTAATGATACAACGGGTAAGCGTGAGTTATAGCATGCGAGATAAAATGACAAGAAATCTTAAATTATGAACGGTATGGAAAAACGTGATGCTAAGAATTTAAAAGGAGGTAATTTCGTTGATGATTTAATCCAAGGAACGCAAGAAATAAAAGTATTCAAACGTTATAACTTTCAAAGATTTTATACTAATTTTAAAATAATTTGAATCAAAAGAAAAGTGTGTAAAATTTACGCGAATTCAGGGCAAACTATTAAACGACATTAAATGGCTAGGAAAATTATTCATTTACCACTGAATTGCACGTATACTGATCTTAATTATTTATTTATATCTGCGGTACGAATTTTAAAAATGCGTACTACAGACACAAAAATTTACGCCCATAATATAACGAAAATAACGTATTTAAGTTTTATACGTTTTCTTATTTATTTGGTATTTATATTAAAAAATATACGTTTAAAGAGTATTCATTAAATACGTACTATTTATACCACCAAATTAATCAAAACGGGTATAAATGTGCAAATTAAAACGCGCCTTTTTATAAAGCTTATTTATACACAATTTTTTTTTATTGGTAAACATTCGTACGTGTTAAATTAAGGAAGAAAATGCGTCGATTTGATTGAAGCAATATTTGCAGTGGACATAAATTTTAATCAGTAGAGATTGCGTGAATTAAAGGGAAAGAAATGGCAAGCACAATATGTTTAAACGGTAAGAAGCATGAAATTTTGAACGTGTTTAATTTAAAAGATGGAAACTTGCGATGATTTGGGGTGAAAGAATAGACAAGCAATTACTTTGAACCGGTGAGGAAATTGTGTGGTGTTTTGAGTTTATGTAATTGCGTTTATAATGGCAAAGGAATAAATGAGCTAAACTTAAATCAGGAAGGAAAATTTTGGCAAGAAAAATAATTTGTTGGAACGGCTACGTGAATCAAATGTTTTTATATGTGAACTTCAGGTTGCTAAAGTGGGTAAGCACAATTTTATGCGTGCGTAATTTAAGGCCAATCCAGATTCAAAATTTTGAATGTTAAAGGAAAATGATTTCTTTCATTATTAAAGGGGTACGCAGGTTTATATTTAAATAGGGAAGTTTTGCATATGTTTACGGGAATTTAGGTGAAATAAAATAGTAAAGAATAATTTACGAATCGTCAGAGGAAATTTCGAAGATTTTATTCTATAGTTACACGCGAATCAAAGAAAATACGTGAATTTTTTTGAACGCGTTTTATAAATAAAAACTTCCGTTGATTTGGGAACAATGGCAAGAATTAAATGTGAACGGTTATGAAATTATTGGATAACGTTTCTATTAAATTAGGAGAGGAAAAGGAAGGTGAAATGTTTACACGCTAATTTCAATCAAGCTTTAAATGAAATTTAACGGCTCTCTGGAAGAGTCAAAAAGATTATATACATATTAAACAAATTGAAGTAAAGGAAAGTGGGAAGTTATACGCGAATAAAAATGCTATACGTGAATTTTGAATATCAAGGAAATTAGTATTTTATTCCAATTTAAAATTTATTTAAGCAAAAGAAAAGTATGCAAAGATTTTATTTCTTAATTAAACATGATTTTGCTTAAAATTAAGTTATTTACTATTTCAACAAAATAAACCAAATTTCCAATTAAAGTTAATCCTTAACCAAAGTCAAAATTTCAGAAATTTTATCTTTTATTTAAATATTTGGGCAATGTTTTAATCAATTCAAAATTTAGATTTTTATATAATAAACCCCCAAAGTTTTATAATTAAAAGTGAAAAATACTTGTTAAAACTTCGGGCTGTTACAAAAAGAACTGGCCAAGGTTGTTAAGTAGCCAAATCTTCTTATAATTGTTTCTACATGGCCCGAATGGCCTGGATTTGCATCACATGTATCATCACACAGATCATAAACTAGCCTTGATTCTTTAATGGTCGTCTTCCACTGCCATGTAACATAACTTTATTCATATACTCCAGCAAACCAATTTACATGTTAGGATTCCACATACAAACTGGAAATAGTCTTCTTATATGGACAGAACACTCTTACATAGATGGCCATATTAAATGTGTATGTAATGCCATCATTGTTGGGTATCTAACTTTTAGTTATCTTGACTATGTGAAGTGCTGCATGTAATAAACATTTCTAAACTTTAGTTTAAGGTAGACTTGTGAATATTGTAATGCTATTGTACCGTGATACCTGCTTATTGTTTTTATTAAGCTTTCACAGAGAAGTTAAATGACCCTTCCATAATGTCCTTATTAATATCAACATACATCGACCAAAATGAATGCACAAATTGATCTAAGTCTTCTAACTCATATGTACTTTAGTTTTATATACAAATGTCTTCATCTGTTCATCCTGTCGACAACCAGTTTTCCTACCTTTTTCCCATGAGCTCCATTCCACTTCCTATATTACCGTACCTTCGCCTATGAATTTAAAATAAAATGGCTTGTTTACATATGTAACTTTGATCTGTGTGTAATTGTTTTCCTAGATCTTGGATTACGACAGAGAAGGCTTGAAGGTGATGAATATTTGTCAATTGTTGATGAGTTCATGGAAGCTGCACATGCTCGCTGGCCTAAGGCAGTTATACAGGTATAGCTCTAGACATGTATAGTTTACTTTACAGTGAGCCTTTTAGTTTCTACTAGCGATTTACATTTGGACACCTTTGCAGTTTGAAGATTTTCAAATGAAGTGGGCTTTTGAAACACTTCAGCGATATCGTACAAGATTTTGCATGTTCAACGATGACATACAGGTAATGTATTCCAAAACTATTTTCCTAATTCATTAAGTATTTAATAGTGCTTTGAGTAGCTAGCTTTCGTACATTTAGGGTACGGCTGGTGTTGCTTTAGCTGGACTACTTGGAGTAGTTAAAGCACAAGGCCGTCCCTTGAAAGACTTCATCAAGCAGAAGATTGTGGTAGTGGGTGCTGGGAGGTACTTCAGTAATCAGTATACTGAAATAGTTTTTTAAAAGTATTTTTTATGATATGTTTCATTGTCTAGATTTTGAACTGGAAGCTAATGGTTTATAACTATAATTTTGTTGTTATCACCACTTCTGAAATTTCAATAATTTGCAATGTTCAGTGCAGGGATAGGGGTGCTTAACATGGCTAAACAGGCTGTTTTAAGAATGATTGGAAACAGTGAAAAGGAAGATTATCGGAACCCGTTTTGGCTGCTTGATAAAGATGTACTCTTCAGGACTTATGATTTTACTATTCAACTTAGCAATTACAGCATCTGCTTTCACATAATCTGTTGGCTGCATTTTTGAATGTATTTCTTACCACGAGCTCTTTGACACATGCAATGCACATGCGCTACCCTTAAATAAAAAAATATAATGATATGAAAGTATTGAATTTCAGTTTTGATTATTTTAATAAACATTAATTGGAAAATGTAAGGGGAAAATACAAATATTTTTATTTGATCTGCGATTCGAACTTGTGACTTCATTTATGTAATCGGATTTTCATGCTAAACATAAATGTTAACCTTTATCATTACTAGAATTCGAACTCTTGACCTTATTTGTATTAAAAGGTATGAAGAAAAGTTTTTGGTTGGATCAAATAATTGTGAACTTATTCCAGTTTTTAATTAACAGCATGCACCTCTAAGTGCTGGGCAAATAATCTATTAAATAATAATAAAACAGAAGAATTTCTTGTTTTCTTATCAATTAAGGATTCTCTTCACTCTTCTTAATTCTCTATAGATTATTTATTTTCAAATCCTACAATTTATCATTATTGTAATTATTACAATGTTTTATTAATTTTCCCTCCTAATATTTTACATTTAAACACCAACAATTAATAACTTTTACAATTATTTACAAATATTTCCCATGTTTTCTTCTGTTCTTTGACATTAAAGTCTATATATTTAAATTAATTAAGACATTTTAATTAAATTCAATTAAACCTAATAAATCCTAAATAATGACAATTCGATGTGTATATTGCGTTCATATCGACTAAAGTTGTCAAACTAACTTTTCATTCAAGTCCATATAGTTTAAAGTTTCGACAATTATATACAAAATTATTTTTTTATATTATTTTACATTCAAGTTCATAAAATTTATTTCTGTCTAAAATTAATATTTATTACAAAGAGATATTTTCTTTCTAAAGCTGGTATTTCATTAGAAACATATATGCAATTCTTATTTTTAAAATTGGAATATCATTACAAACATATTCGCTGTCAAAATTGGTACATCAAATGGGTTCTTCATCGTTAATTTTTTTTTTTTTACTAAGAATGACATTAAAGTTAATAGTAAGGGCTGAATGTTTGTATTCTATAATGTAAAATCTTCAAAAATAAAAAATATTTTCAGTTATATTCTCAATTTTTTATTTTATTTTCAACTAATATGTTTTTGTCAAATATTAAATTTTAGTTATTTATGTTCGTAATGTACGTTAATTAACGGATAAAAATATATGGTATTTTGACTTGAAATATTTTTCTTTTGTATTTTGTTATCTTTTTGAGGAAATGTTAATTATGTTTCAATTTTTTATATTTTAAACTGATATTATTAAGGTATGAAACAGTGTATTAAAACTATAATGTACATTAATTAACAGATAAAAATATATGGTATTTTGACTTGAAATATTTTTCTTTTGTATTTTGTTATCTTTTTGAGGAAATATTAATTATGTTTCAAATTTTTTATTTTAAACTGAAATTATTAAGGTATGAAATAGTGTATTAAAACTATAATTTTTGTTACATAATTAAAATGACATTGTGATTTATAACGTTTCATGTTTTATTTTCACTTAACATTTTTTTAGTACTTAAACAAATATTTTGTTTATCACTTTGATAATATGATATATTTATTTCTAATAAATATATTTTGATATTTGCACTTCCATTTTTAGGTATTGATTTGTTACTATTACAAGGTATTTTCATCATTCTTTAGAGCACAATTTGAATTCAATTTATATATCATTTATATTTTAAACAAATATACCAAAAGGTAAATATTAATTTCAAAATCTGTATACATAAATATTTACCTATAAAAATCTATGAAAACATTAATTTCAGTATTAATTAAGAATATCAACTTTCATTTATTTGCTTAACAAATTATAAATGTCTAAAAATAATAAAATCAATACATGACTCATTTTTATAAACAAAAATGATTACTTACTTTTTGTTCAAATGTAAAAATACATAAATCGCATACAAAAACCACAAACTTAGAAAAATAATAATTTCCATTTATAACTCAACAAATTCACTATATATTGCACGCTAATTTTTATTGTTTAGAAGTATTTATAAAATTATTTATCAACAACATACTATGTGCAATGCACGGGTTACAAACTGTATAGTATATATAGCTCATGTTCCTTGTGTGAAACATAAAATAATTAATACAAATGAGAGACGCTCCACGTACATAAGTAAAACAAATAAGATAAATGACACACTTTGCATATGAGACAGCATAATTACAAATGACACACGATCCATGAGTGAAAGACAAATTTTAAAATTCAAAAGCTTAAATACTATAATCAATTCAATATATGCAAATGCGATAGAGTAGCTTAATATTTAAGCATAGTATGTTGTTTCAATACGTATTAGATTATTGTTGTAGCAATTGTTTTATTTCATTTTTCCAATCTTGACAGCACGTCAATAATAAAAAAGATTACAAATGACACAGTTGAAATTGTTTATGAGTATTTTGACATAACTCACAATGCAAATCAGAATATTATTCATTTATCAGACTTAACTTTAGTTTGTCAACGTTTATTAGCTGCAAAGAAAAAACTAATTTATATATAGATGAAATTTGAACTTGTGTGAATATTTCCAATTAGGCTATTAGTAATTTGCACATGCAATGCACGTGTATAAAAATATCTTTAAAAAAATAATATGTATGCAATCATAATAATCAGACCGTTGCATTTGGTATTGGTCATTCTTAATGCAATAAATTTTTTTATAAGAAAATATAGTTACTAATGGTTTTAAAATATATAATTCAAAGTAAAAGCACAATTATATAATCTTATTTGTCAATCGTGCAATTTCTTTTAAAAATAGCTTTAAGTATAAGAACAAATTGAATGTCATACATAACACCATTTGGGAAAAACAATTTCATTTATGATTAGAAGATGGAATTGTCTTTTATATTCAAATAACAAAAAAGAGTATTTTTCCCAAAATAAGCCAACATTATGCAAAAATCAAAATAACGAGTGCATTCGACATAAATTTGAAATAAATGAAGAATCAATAAATGATTTACTGATACTAAAAATAGAAAGAAAAAAAAGTCAAGGACCACTAGATCATGTGATAAGTGGTATCGCTCCAGATTAACGTCTTAGAGGTCTTAGGTTCAAACGCAAGACATCAAAGTCGATGCTATTCTTGAATAAAGTCATTCTTATTCTTAAAATAACATTAAAAAAATGAAATAGAAAATATGTATTTAAAAAAGTCATAATTAGGATTTGAACATATGATCTTAATGTTATTCCAATCTTTCAAACTAAAAATAGAGATTAATTTTCGCCATGACTAGGATACAAGCTTGTGACATCATGTATATGTTGTAAGGGTATTTTGGAAAGCCCATGGTTGGAACAAAAAATTATGAAGCTATTCCAACAATTAATAACGATATTTAATTTCATCTTGGTATTGCGCATTTGTTATTTTGTATCTTTACGATAAAAGAAGTTCTAATTGCATCTTTCAATTTTTGGATACCATCTGTTTACGGTAACCTCCATATTTAGATGACATAGTTATAGGATAGTCGTTTCAGGAAATTCAAATGACAGTTGTCGAACTTCCTTTTTCTCAAACAAATGGAATTTTATATTCCCAAACATGCATTGGTTGTATTTTATTTTTTATTGGAAATATTGGTGCCATAGACAATGTAATTCTAGTCATTGCCTTTACATGTATTTAGTAGTTAGGACTTCTTAACCATATTTTTTTATAGTTTCTTCCATGGTCGAACAATTTTCAAACAATATCCATATGAAGCAACTTTGGAAGTATTTCTTCAAGATACTATACATTTTCCATGGGTAAAAAACAATGTTTTGTAGCTTGCAAAACCTTGAAATGGGAGGGTGTACGGTTGATGAGATAAACCTCATAGAGACCATCTCTGCTCAAAATCTCATCCCAATCTAGCAGTTAACCATAGGCTAATAGCTCTTTCCAACGATGTTCGTATCATCTCCTCAACTACCAGCAAATCACCATGAGAAATAACCTCTCTCAATACTCCTTTGGATCCACAATAATCAAGTAGTGCTTGTGATGCAAATTCATCGCTACTGTCTAATTTGAGAACCTTCAACCGCATCTCCAACCGCCCTTTTTACTAAGGTCTTCCTCTTATGAAATCAGATAAATCTTTCATGTTTGTTCTTCATGAGGTAGACCTAAACCTTCCTTCAGAAATCGCCTACAAACACAATGAAGTATCTAACTCCACCTAATGATGACGTTGGTGTGGGACACCAAACATCAAAATGGACATGCTTTAGAAAATCTCGCCCCAATCCAATAGTTAACCATAAGGTACTATCTCTTTCCAGCAATGTTTGAACCATCCGCTCAACCGTCGACAAATTACGATGAGAAATAACCTCTCTCAACACTCCTTTTGATCCACAATAGTCAGCGAGTCCTTGTGATCCATAGTTTTTGATACTACCTAATTTGAGAACCGTCAATTGCTATTCCAACCGCCTCTCTGCCAAGGTCTTTCTCTTATGAAACCGGAGAAATGTTTAATCTTTGGTCTTAATGAGATAGATCCAGACGTTCAGTGAGAAATCAACCACAGACACAGTGAAGTATCCGACTCTGCATAATGACGACACTGATGTGAGACTCCAAACATCTAAATAGAAACACTCTAGAAAATCTGCAGTTGTATGTTCCTCATTAAATGAAATCTATCTTCGCTTTCCAAGATTATAGCCCCCATAAAAGCTTAACTCTTGACTGATATACACCATCAATCAAATCCTGTTTACATAATATTTTAATACTTCGCTCATCAACATGACTCGATCGAAGGTTACACAACCGAGTAGAATCTATATAAGAACACTCCCCTCTGATCATGTCTTAACACTCTTTATCACTATCAATGAACCCTTCGTTACTCTATCAATCATCATCTACACCGAATCTCATTACTCCACTCAAATCTCATACTAACAACAAACTCTTACGTAAATCTGAAACATATTTAACATCCTTGATGATCTTAGCAACACCATCATATATTTGAATCCTTGCACTTATTACGATAAGATGTGTCGTTTCCCATAAGAACTCCCCCTTCACACTCCATATGTAAGAAAACAAATCTCATCTGATGTCATGTGGTATGAAACCGTCGAGTCAATCACCCATCTAGTACAATCCGAAGAACATGTACTGGATGAAAATACTGAGTATCATCGTCGTCGTCATTGTTCGAACTATTTGGTACCGTTATCGACGTTGAAGCTTTCTTCCATCCAACTTTCTTCTTCCTAAGAAAACAGACACTCACACCTATAGTGCCCCTCATGACAACAATAACATGCATCCCTTCTAGGACCTTTAGACTGAGACCTAGATTTGCCTCCAACGCTGCCTTTCTGAACTAACAAAGTCTCTAAACCATTATCTACAATCTCACTACTACTCAATTTAGTCCTCAACACCTCATTATGTAACCTGCCTTAACAACGGATATGCTTATGGAATCCCTTATAAAAGTCATGGAGTTAACAAACACTCCATATTCCGAAGGTAAAGAACACAAAAAATTACTGTCCACATCTCATTAATAATTTTTACATTTGCTACCTTCAGATTCATGATTGATGTATTGAAAGCATCTAGATGCTTAGAAAGTGTGGTAACTAACTTCAGCCTAAAGGTGTGAAGTTGCCACTGAAGAATAATGCAGTTGGTGAGAGACTTACCTTGATGTGCATCTTTTAGGGTGTCCCATAGTTTTTTTTGCATCCGTGATATGAGCAAAAACCCCCAAGGGCCTCATCAGAAAATTGTAGTTGATTTGTTGTAAGAGTTTTATCTTTCATCTCTTTCAATTTCTCTAGGTCTTTCAATCGTATATGGATTTTAAACTACTTTTAAAAGTATTTTCCTTCTTTAACACTGTCGCCATCTTCAATCTCAATGTCTCAATATCCCCTTCCCTATAAAATCTATTCACAGCACAACTATTCATCTCTTCAGATCTTGCAACGACCTACCAATCTCCAGTGATCTCCTTGATTTGATACTAACTGTTAAAGAGAATTTGTGAGGCACAGATCCTTAAACGCATGGAAAATATATACGCCAAGATCACCAACTAGGATACCAATAGATCTAACACAATAAATAATTAACAATAGGAACAAAAATAAAGGAGAAAACAAACAAGTTGAACCCAACTTTCTTTATTGCTTTAATTTGAGGAGTTACAATTAGGATTTAATATTGTGGAGAAATTACATCTCTAATTACTAATTACAAGAGACTTTAAATTCATTCTAAAAAAATAATTTTGTAGATGTTTGTAAATCGATTTTCCATAGGCTTTTGCTGCAATTTACGGTGAAAAAGTGATTGTAGAAGAAATTCCAAAATATCATTAAAATGATATGGTTGACCAAGTTTCCTGAATAATAGGCTCAGATTTGGAACATTTAGATTCTGGAATGCTTCTGGGTGTTCCAAATCTGTCCAGATCCATTTCAAATCTAAAATGGTGATCTTCAAACTACAATATCTTCCACATATGAAGTCCAAATTGCAAATCGCTTGAACCATTGGAAAGCTAATTCAGTTCTCTTTGATATGACATATGTTGTGTCGCCAAAATTTAACAATATCGTTATGAACTTGGTTACATATATTCAACCACTATGAACTAGTTATTCTCTGATATGCTATCACTGCGAGTTTAGTTGCATGTATTCAACCACATTTTCCGGATGCCATGTTGGTCACTTGCTTATAACTTATTTTCTTCTATTGATATATGTGCAGGGGCTTATAACAATTGAACGGGAAAACTTGGATCCTTCGGCTGCTCCATTTGCTCGAGGATCAGGTCCTGAAGAAATCGAAGGACTTGGGGAAGGCGCCTCTCTTCTGGAAGTGGTAATTTAACAATAGATGTTGCTGTAAAATTTTATGCATGACTCGTCTATCATGAACTCACATATCAGTCTTCTTTGATACCTTGAATTTTACGATTTTACCTTCTGAATATGCCCTGCACACTTTTCTGTTAGTGTGTATTAGTTAGCTACTATCAATATCAATGGCTTTTTAAAAATATATCCTCCATCAGGTTAAAAAAGTGAAGCCACATGTGATTTTGGGATTATCTGGTGTTGGTGGAATCTTTACTGAGGAGGTATGCTTTGTATGAATATTTTCATATTTAAAGGATTTTAATTTTGTGCTTGATACGTGAAATTTATTATGTTGATATCTGCAGCACAACTAATTTTATTACAAAGCTTCTTGCTATTTTTTTATTTCTTAGGATCCACACTTATATTTCTGTCAAAGTGATAGGCACTGCTAAATTACTCTCGAATTGAGTTTCCTTCTTTCTTTTACAAAAAGAGCGATACTTAATTTTAGTAAAGTAATCATTTTTGTCTTAGGGGATCAAACCCAAGACCTCTACAAATCCAAAACTTTTAGAATGACAATCTAAAGATCCCACCACTTGAGCTAGTGATCCTTGACAATTGTGTTTCCAATTTAAAAAAGAAGCATTTTGTTTCCAGTTTTAAAAAAGGAGCATTTCTTTACACACCCTAAAAATTAGGGCGATTTACCCCTTCATTTGCCCATTTCAGCCAACAATAGTTCACTAAGTGTGGTTTTTTTGTTTACACTCGGCAATGTAATGCTGAGCAGAAAGATGTGTATTTTCACTTGGCAGTGTTATGTTGAGTGGGTTAATTGAAAAAAAAAAAGTGAAATTTGCAGTACATGTTGTGATGCATATGGAAATCTTGTTAAAAATGATATATTCCTTGCTCTAATCTATTTAACAGACGCGAGGGACATGACAACCAGGAGACGAGCTTTACTAAGAATTCATGTTGCTAATCTATTAATCCGCTCTTAGGAGCATGAATGAAAACAGCCTTATCCTAAAACAGTTTCAATAAAAGCAAATTTCGAATAAAGTGTTGCAAATTAGAGGACCACTAAGACAGCAAATTAATATTTTTTTTACTAGTCATTCATAATTGAAATTACGGAATCCAAACAAGGCACCAGAAATTTTAAGGATGAAGGTGACAACTAGTTTATATTTTCTGCTTTCTGTGCACTATAAAAGTTGTAAAGCATGACTAATTTGATTTAAGTTGTCTTTATTTGTTCATTTGATTTATCAGTTTGAAACATGCTACTTCAAGGACTCTATTTGGAAAGTTCTTTTCTTCCCTAATTTTCCCATAAAGATTTATTTAGAATATATAGCTCATCCATGAAATATATGTTTGAACACTTGTTGATTATCACATAAATTTCCCCTAGGCTCCATCATATTAGAGAAACTGAAACAGGTGGTACTATAATTAAGTCTGGTTGATGAAGATCATTCTCTTTTAAGAAAAAGTGGCTATCCATTTATATTCAGCTTACCTAAAAGTTTTTTATCTAGTATAAGGATAATATGTTAAAGCATGTGCCGTCCAAAATCTTCTTGTTTATGAGGTTATGTACTATCCAGCGTACTTGTCAATTTGGGCAATTAGAAGAACATGTCAAATTGATACTGTCATTTTAAAGATTTTCTTAGCCTTTGTCAAAAGTAGAAATGGAGTCGAACTTGAAGTTTGGAGAATTTTGGATCTTATTCAAACACTAAACTGGAACATAATGGTTCATATTTTCTTGATACATGTGGGGTAATATAATAGACAAGGGCATTGGAAATTAGTACGTATACTATTTATGCATACATTCTGATGCGTAATCTGGTAAAAATTGATGTAAAACGCGCGCGCACACACACACGCAGAGACTGCACTGAAAAATTATCCTCTGATGCACAAGCAATTAAAACCTTGAGGAATGCTTTATAGCTGTAAAAATACATTACGGGGCATTTAATCATCGCCTAAAGTTACCGTTTTTCTAATGCAGGTTTTGAAGGCTATGCGAAATTCTGATTCTCCTCGGCCTGCAATATTTGCAATGTCTAATCCAACGATGAATGGTCTGCTTCTCACTCCTATCAAACCATAACTATGTTATGACAAAAATGTGTCTTTTCCATTCAATACTGACATTTTTTAGATCACATTCATTTAAACAGCTGAGTGCACGGCTGCCGAGGCATTTAAACATGCAGGAGAAAATATATTATTTGCCAGTGGAAGTCCATTCGAAAATGTTCCCCTAGGTATTTACTAGCTTGCTATCTCTTTCTGTGTTTTCAGTGGCCTTATCATAATTCTTATAGCACTGATTATTTATTCAGGAAATGGAAAAGTAGGCTATGTCAACCAGGCTAATAACATGTATTTATTTCCGGGGTATGTGTCTTTTTCTCTCTTATCTTGCAACATTATAACTCGCATTGTGGTTCAAGTGGAAAAGTAACCTAATGTTTCTTTTTTTTCTTTTTCTTTTTTAAACTCAGAATTGGACTAGGCGCTCTTCTGTCCGGTGCTCATCGTATAACAGACGGCATGCTTCAAGCTGCAGCTGAATGGTATATGACACCAACCAATATTAAATTTTATAGTTTAATTTGTAGTGCTTATGATAGTACAGTAGATTGTCGTTCTATGAGTTTAGTACAGTTTGGACTATATTCACTTTCTGAAAATTAGTATTTTGAAATGATTGTTCCTAAAAGATGTGTTTGAAATTTGAGTCCTCTATCTCATTTTGAATTCAAAAATGTACCTGTACAGAGTTGTAAATGTAATCAATCGAAGTTGGATCTCAATTTTATGGACAACTCTTTTTTCAGTTGTCTAAAGGTTTCTTCTTCTTTCTTTTGTCAACAGCCTTTCATCTTACATGACAGAAGAAGAGATCCAAAAGGGGATTCTTTTTCCTTCCATCTCCAGGTAACCGACTAGTGTACTTTGTGTTGTGTTGATTTCAAGCCATTGTATCCTTGTATTAAGAAAGGCAATGTTTCGGTATCAAAGTTTAATAATTTATTTCACTTCTATTGTCATAATCCAGTATTCGTAGTATCACTACACAAGTAGGAGCAGCTGTGGTCCGTGCAGCAGTTGCTGAAGAAGTAGCCGAAGGACATGGTGAGGTCGATCTCAAAGAATTCTCTCACATGTCACAGGTATTACCTTTTTCTTTTGTTTTTCTTTCCCCTCATATAGATACATATACATGCATGCATGTATGAAAATTATATTGGGACACAAAACATAAACACAATTGATAATACAGTGGATCTCTATTATTGGATTGCTTCCTGATTTCCACCTCTCATATTGATGACAAAAAGATCCAACTGTGCAGATCTTGTGATTTATTTTATGTCCCATGGAAAATAACCAGCCCCGTACACATGTATATGTGCGTATATTTATATATAATCGGTAAACAGGGTCATTGCTATTCAAAGAGTAGCATATATTTTGATTTGTGCTTTTATATGCAGGAGGAGACGATCGATTATGTGGCACGCAACATGTGGTTCCCTGTATACAACCCTTTAGTTCATGAAAAATGAAAGTGATGGTGTATATTTCACTCAGAGGTGACAATCATATTATCAAATTTTATTTGCTGTAAAATAAACTATCCACTACGATGTTTTACGGTTACCATTGGTGATGAAATTGTATTTTTGCCTGTACAAGCCGGAGACATAATTACATTAAAGAAAACCAACTTATATAATGAACGAGTAAATGCTGAAAGGCAACCATTTTGTACGTGTAACGTGTATCATATTTATTATTTTAACTTTTTTTAAAATAATGGGTATCATATTTATTATTTTAACTTTTTTTAAAATAATGGGTACTTTATCTACTGTAAAATGTTTACATCTTTTTTTATTAGTAATCCAAACAAGTACAGGAAGTACATGTAAAACCAATTCAAAAACACATATGGATTCACTAACAGGAAGCGGTAATAATACATCATTACATGACAAAAGACAAAAGAAAGCATGTTTACGGTCTGTGCAACGTGGCTAAACACATTGCCGACGTCATACACAGTGTTGGTAAGAAGAGCATTGGAAATTATTTTTCGACGTCAGGTTGACGTCTTTCATGGTATTTATCGATGCATTTACTAATGCCACACCGACGTCAAATTTCCGACGCCTTGTCGTCGATGTCGTATTTATGACATGTCGGCATCAATAAAATGTTTTTATCGTTGCTGTTAAAGCATTTTGGTAGCATTTC
The DNA here is from genome assembly GCA_030765085.1 of Allium cepa. Lineage (NCBI taxonomy): Eukaryota > Viridiplantae > Streptophyta > Magnoliopsida > Asparagales > Amaryllidaceae > Allium > Allium cepa. The sequence continues at coordinate 271,291,635 of CM060929.1, forward strand.
TGCTGTCATTTTCATCTTAATCACAAATTCATATATAATCCATATATAATCATACAAATATAACCAAATAATATTCAACATTACAAATTCATATGTAATTGATATTTAATCACATAAATATAACCAAATAATATTTAATAAATTCATGCATATCTAATGTCACAAATGTCAGTTTATACAAATATCCATTGATACAACTAACATCACAAATATCTGTCCAACATCACAAATATTCAACATGCACAAATGTCTACATAAATATACAAACAATATTAATACCGAGTAATCCCTTGCGGACCAGCATCATCATCATTGGAAGAAACGTTCATCTGTGGAAACTGTTGCATAAATGCATCAGTGTGCTTACTGAGTTTCTACTCCAGCTTACCAACATGTGTGACTTCAAGCATCGGTTTTCTTCTTGCATCAGTTAATTTGGCATCTCTAATAATGATCTCTATATTTTAACCAAATTTGTTTGTTAATAATAAGTAAAATTTTATCTTAGCTCTTGTATTTGTGTATTAGAACCATTGTGCTTCGGGTCGGGGGTAGAAAACTTAGGGCAAACTTCGGGTTGGAATTTCCATGAAGGCAAGGATCAAAATAGGTCGGTGTGGAAGGGTTGCTCCAGGCCAGAGGAAGTAGGACTTCGAGGCAAGCTTTAGCACAAGGCAAGGAAGGACTCCAGAAGAAGAATATCCAAAAATTGGCTATGTATAAGACTCGGTACATACGACTTTTGATCGGTACCGACTTATTTTTATGTCAGTTGGTTGGTATTGTGGACTTGGGAGTTTGAGGGGAATGATGAAAAGGGGTTCCATGCAAGCTAAAAGGGAAGCGGTCAGTGGATGGAAAACACTTTAGCCAAAATTGGCCAAGTATGAGAAGAAGAACCATCTCGGTACCAACCTCTTTTGGTCGGTATCGATATAAATTCTTGGAGGCAGGGTGGTTGGAACTGTTAGAGGTAGTGCAGGGACTCTGTAGGTCATGCTGCTATTGAAGGCGTTGGATTATTTGCTTAGGGTTTGACGACGATGTAACAACACAATGGAGGATGTAACTACACAATGGAGGATGATACCTTCGAAACTTTGATGATGGTAATTCGATGGTGAATGAGTTAGATTCTGATGATAGCAGTTCAATGACTGGAGCTGAAATGATGATCCAAAGGGCGGGTTCCATGAGAGGAGTTCGTGATTGGAATTATGACCATGTTCCACTATGAATGTGAGTAGAATGGAATTATGACCGTGTTCCATTGTAAAGGCGTGTGGGAAGGGATCGTAGACACTCGAAGGTTTCCTATGTGCTCATGTAGAGGGTGTACGTGGGAATATCCACCTGGATTATGACTGTGTCCAGGACTTATGACCATAAATTATGCTGGACCTAGTCTATTTTCTAGCCTTACGAAGTGGCATGGATTAAGCACCATGAAACCGAGATTTGATTGGGTCTCTGGCTTATGACAATGCTATACAAGTTGTCTTATATCCTTGCATATTGACAGTGAGGATTATTTGAAGACGCTTTGTTATTTTGGTTGTTTCCCTCATAGTCTGTCACTCTAGGATGTTACATGAGGTAGGTATAGTGGATAGGGATACATGGACAACCGTCGTTTTACTTATAATGTAGTACTCCTTTACATTGAATGTAGAATAGCATATTAAGATGCTATGTGCTAACTCTTTGGTTGTAGGGACATATCAAGTATGGTTCGTTTACCCTTATTTCTTACTATACCGACTTGTATAGTATTTTGAGATTCATTTATCAATCACATCAGGTAGTTGTCTGACTCAAGATTTTATGCTTTGCTTCTTATTATCTCGAGTACTTTTAAATGAGTAAACTAGATAGTATGCCTAGGTGACATACAGTGGCAATGCAAAGGAGCAATACGGAGCTTTCTCGTATTATATATGGATATACTTATGCTTATCCCACTATGCAACACTGTGGAGCCTAGATAATGTTTGCTTTTCTATTATGACAATTTTATTTGAGTTTATTTCTGTTGAATAAACACTATTATTGTGTTGTATAACTTTGTAGATCTGTGCTCTAATATTCGTTTCACTTAGTTATTACCATCTCTCATGTTTTATATCTATGATGTATATTATATTTTATTTGATCTGCAGTGAAATATATGACAAGTTCTGTTATGTTTTACTTCTTTCCACCCTTGACAACCGTCCTACATCGATCGAGTACCGCAGCAGCGTACTATTTGGTTACATTGGATGCTAGTGGCATAAGGCAGTCGTTACAAAGGGTATTCACGGAGAGCTTGTACATAGGGATTGGTCGGCTGTAGTGTCCAAAAAAATACCATGAGTGGAGATATGGTATGTGTAGGAGTGAAAAAATGCATCCAACCCTTGCCCAGGAGATATATGAGCAGTTCTTAGGGTATTGGAAGGTAGTGAAATTCAAGAAAATATTGAAACAGAATGCCAAAAGCAAGAATAGAATTCCTAGATCGCATAATGGTGGCTCTAGCTCATATACAGATCATCATAACGATCTGGTACGTATTCATTATTAGATTTATTTAACATTTTAAATAAATTAAAATAAACTTATATGATTATGTACTTAATTCAAATTTCAATACGTAGAGTAGCATGTTGAACCTTCCTCTTGGCAACTCTATTGCAGGACTCATAGTATTGAGTCATCGGATGGGTCCATTGTCAATAACTGGGTAGCTGATGCTTTCACTAAGTTTGTGGTATGTATGCATCTATTTACATAACATTTATGTATATATACATATATATTTACATAAAATTCTAATAAATACATAAAAATGCAAAATATGAGCTAGGATTAAGGAACTTTAGAGTCAAGATGTGGAGCTAATAAGAGAAGTGGACAAAGATGCATTCCATGCACTCATTAAAGTTGCAGCAAAAAGAGCGGATCGTAAGTCCAACTACAACGATATTCTGAGGGTACATAATAGCTTAAACATTCGTTATTTATCATATTATATATGTATACAAACCGTATACATATATATATATATATATATGTATGTATGTATGTATAGTATAATATATGTATGTACACGTCGGTTTTAAATCCCAAGAACCACACACATATGTGTGTGTATGTATTTTATATGAATGCGTGGTATAATTAAGTTCGAGTTATTTCAAATTCCAAGAACCACATATATGCTATATGTATCCCAAAAATCGTCATTGAAAAAAAGAAATTAAACAAATATATAAGTTAAATCACTCAATAAGTTAAAAAAATGTATATATATTAGAATTGGATTATATATTTTGTTTCAATAAATTAAACAAGAGTATATTTGTATCGTTGGTGATGTTTTTCGTCTCACAAACACTCAAGTGTTTTTACATGGTAATCACGGTGCTTGATGCTTCCATGATTATGAATCAACAAAATTAAATGGTTTTAATTTTGCCTCAATGAGGAGTTAATATATTACTTTAATGCATACGATATTATTAGGGCATAAATGTGAAGTACACGAAATCAATTTGTTATATCGATGTTCAAGCTGGTAGAATGAAAAATTGAAAGTAATGTACTAAAAAATAAAAATAACACAGAGACTTTACGTGGTTCGGATGTCAAGAAATTTATGTCCACTAGTAAAATATCTCTTTCCTTCTGTTATATTCTTAGTACAAAACAATAATGGTAGAAAGTCTCGTTTTATGTTTCCAAAAGAGTAAAGGGAAAAGGATCCCTTTCTTGCTACAGTGCTTTTTCTATTTATAGTAAACAGGGGCTTACGTGGATTGCCAACATCATTCTTCTACTCTCTTGATTTCTACCGTTGGATTGCAGCACGTGTCGAACATCCATCTTGCTTCTTTGATATGCACAGATTGCTGATGTGGATTTTGGTGGGAGATCGTGATTTGAGCGATTGAATGGTCGGCTCTAGCGAGAAACTTGAAATTAAAGCGAAAACGCTTTGAAATTGAGGCGGGAAATTAAAATTAAATGGATTGTGCTTTCCTGATTCCTACGAAGTGACAAGCTTATGGACTGCACATGCGTTTAAATGAAGCTATCATGCAGAGCTTCTCTTCATCTCAAGAAGAGCTACATCATTGTTAGAGCCTTTGGACATTGTTTTCACCCTATTGAGAGTTGTACCTTTTCTATGCCTAAGGCTGTTGCGCTGTATAGTATGTGTTCAGCCCTTACTTTTGAAGTTGTACACCTATTTCTGAAGCTGTACTACATGGTACCATTTACGGTATTAGCATTGCACAGTATTAGTAATAGTTGGAGTTGAGTTGCATGGTCTGGCAGAAGATATTGAACCGCTGTTTTAGGGGGTGATTGCATTTTGTGAACTAGATATTAGTTGCTATGAATCATTGAAGGACTACACCCTTGCTTTTTTCAGTCAGATTTAACGATCTTGGAGATGAAGTTGGTGTGAAAAATGCGGATTACGGATCTTAAAGCTAGAATTAACACTAGAGGGGAGGTGTGAATAGTGTTTTAAGGAATTACTAAATCTTTTTGAGTTTATGTTAATTTGAACACAAATGTATGCAATATTTACATACAGATATGATCACAGAATCAAACACAGATGCAAAAATAAAGTAAAAGTAATAAAGGAAAGAACGCACTGGATTTTATACTGGTTCGGAGTTACCCTACATCCAATCCCGCACACAAGTACAGATTTTCTTTCAGAAGCAATTGTTACAATTACACCCTCGATTTCAAGGCCACGAGGTACACCACTTCAGATTCACAATCCTCTGGGTAGAGATATTTGATTTTACGGGCAACAAGTTCACCCAATTGATTTCACAGGCTACGATCACACCTTTTCTCGCTTGATTGATTTCACAGGCTACAATCACACCTTTTCTCGCTTGATTTATTACAGAGAAGCCTATAACTCTGAATAGCACTGAAGTCTTGTTGAGATAGTGATAGAGAATCAAACCAGAGACGATCTAGTTTGATTCAATGGTGATTTCGGTAGAGTAATGGGAAAAATATATATAAAGAAATGTGGAAGAAGAAGATGAGTGAAATCAGAGAAAATATGAATATGAATTCGTTTAAAACTGCCCCTATTTACAGTAGAACAACAGCCATGTCCATTCGTGAAGGGATACGATGAATAGACACTTCTTTTGAAATTCAAATTTTTGAATCAAATCGCCACCTTGTCGACAAGGGTATATTGGGGTTGTCGATAGGCCTAAGCAATTTTTGGTGATTTTGTTTTTCTTTGAAAATAACTTTCATCTTATATTAAAACTATTTTAAACTTTATAAATATACTTAACTATAGTTAAAATACATAAATAAATATAGAGAATAATATTTTGATATATATAATATTTTACTATAATTTTATATTTAAATCTAAGTATAAATATTAAAAGTTAAATATATTATTATTAAAAGATAGTTTAAAACCAAGGATAATTTGATTTTTAAAATAAAGATTATTTTAAGGCTAAAAGTATTTAAAACCAGGATAGATGTTTTTTATTCTTTTAAAAGGAAGATTTTGAAATCATTTTGAAAACAAGATATAATTTTGTAAAAACATTTGAATAAAAGTTAGTGGATACAAAACAATATTACACTAGATTTTTCGTAGGTTCCATCCTACTTAGGGTTCCATCCCTCTAACAGGCTCGAAGTGGATTCCATTCCACAAATAAATTGGATTTTAAGATGTCAGTGCTTTTCTAGAAGTTTTAACAAAATTCCTAATTAAATGACTTATTATTGAAATATTGAACTCTTGATAATCTTGATACTTATGAGTCTTCAATCTTGATATCTTCAGTCTTGAATCCCTATACTGTACAGTCTTCATTCTTGGTACCTGCATGGTTAGATCCTGCATATACATATATATCTAAACTATAATGTTAGTATTTATATTTTATAATCCTATTCTAAGGTTGTTGTCATCAAAACCATCTTCTCAGGGACTAACAATCTCCCCCTTTTTGATGATGACAACCTTTGTTTATTATATATTACTTCTATCCTAATAACTCCCCCTAAAACTAATAACTCCCCCTTAATCTATGCCTAACTGTCCTATTTTATAATTCTCCCCCTTTGTCATCAACAAAAACCATCCTAAAACTGTAAAAATAAAAATCTCCCCCCTTAAACTAATACTAGAAAAAAGCATAGTAAATGAAATGTGAAAGATATTAACATAATTATATTATAATTATTCAATACATAAATATGTATAAGTATGTTTCAAACAATCCAATCAACACGCACATCAAATCTAATCATGTCAAACAATTCAAACAAATCAATCAAATCAAACAAGTCAATCAAGTCAATTAAGTCAAACAAGTCAATCAAGTCAAACAAGTCAATCAAGTCAAAAAAGTCAATCAAGTCAATTAAGTCAATCAAAACATACCAAACAAATCAAAAACTAATAATCCTATACTATAAGACAATACTACAAACTCCTTCTAAATAAGATACACTCGTTATGCATACATGTATGCAATATGTAGTTTGTAATGCAGTATGAAATGTATGACATATGCAATGTAGCATGAGATAATATGCAAATTGAAGTGCAACTTGTGATGCAAATGATTATGATATTTCATGCATTTTAATTTATGATATAATATGCAATGAAATGTGATATGAAATAAGATGCATGATGATATGTAATATGAAACAAAATAATAATGAAGTAAAAAATATATAATAATATGCATAATGATATGATGATATATACTACTACGGTAAGAGACATCCAGATTATAAGATAAACATGAGTGATAAGAAATATCTAATTGACAAGCGCATATATATATATATATGTGTGTGTGTGTGTGTGTGTGTGTGTGTGTGTGTGTGTGTGTGTGTGTCTATATGTGTGTGTGTGTGTATATCAAATTATTTATTATAAATCATATCAACCAAACAAAGGTAATACACACCATTTACTAGACTTAGGTTAAGAAAACTAATGAATGAGACTGAAAGAGTAGTAAAGAAAAAAGTTTAAAGGTAATAAATGATATTAAAACTATAACATATTCATGAAAGGTAGTAATCAAACTCAATATCAAAAATCTATATATATGATCAAATATGGTTTTTATAAAAATTAATAGCCTACTTATTTAATTTATTTAATTTTTTTTTTAAAACTTGGTTGATTTTTTTAAGAATCCATACTTCCATGTTTGTAAAATACTTAACTTACTAATTAAAACCTTTGTATTAAATTACTATTGGTTTAAATATTTAAAAACATGTTTAAACATCTTTTAAATTTAAAAAATATCATAATGAAATATTAAATAAAATAATAAAGATTGAAAAACTAAAATAAACATGTGTTATATTAAGGCCTCTTACTTTTAAAAAAATTAACTAATTATTAAACAATATTTAAACATGAAACTAATTTTAAAATATTCTAATATAAGTTAGAAACCAACTCTAAAAAGAATAGAGAAAAATACTTAATTTAAATATCATTTTTTTCATAGTTTAAAGTTTCATAAAGAAAAACAGCATTCAAAGAATGCTATAAAAAGTTTATGTAGTAAAATATATTCGAAACTTTATAAAACTGAAACTGTAGCTTTTACCAAATGCTATGTAAGGTTTCTGAAACTCTACAGCTTTTCGAAGCACAGATGCTATAAAAACGAATTTGCAGTTCTTACAAAACATTACAAAAGAAAAGAAGCATTTTAGAAATGCTATCTAAAATTCTAGGCTTGTTTTTAACATGATTTTGCACTATATTTACGAATAGATTTTGACGTGCAAATAATTGATTTTTGACCACATTTTTTAAAGTAGTTATTATAACTAAATCACTTAAAAAAATAAAAAAAATTATGGAAAAAACATGTGTAAAGACACTTGGCACTATGCATGTAAAAATGCTTTTATTAAAGAACAAGTGTAATGATACGTGACATTTTGCATGTATGTCAATATCTACTTATATGACAAGTGTCATATGATGTGGTGCAATCTTATTAATTGAAGAAATATATAAATAGAGCCTTCTTCCATTCTAAATTCATTATATTAATTTCTTAAAGTTATAAAATTAGTGTTTTAAAAGAAATAGAGTGTGAGAAGTAAAAATAACATTAGAAAAGTTGAAATCATGAATGAAGGTATGCTTTTCTACTTAGTATAGTTGTAATAAGTTAGTTGTAAGATTTTATTTGAAAGGAACACATTTTAAAAGACTTAATTATGGTATGTCGATATATGGACCAAAATATCAAAACTTATAAAAGAGATAAATTTCTGTATCTAACTAAATGCATAAGTACATATCCCTAAATACAACAGTAAAGATGAAATAATAGTAAAGCGTACCACCTTTTGCACTCCTCCATCATTCTAACTTTGTTGTTCTTCCATTGCCATGAACCACACATTATATCTTTCAAAATTTGACGACAAGATTTGTTCTATTGCGACGGGCTCGTTTTTCTGATCAGCGTAGTATATTCATTTACTGAATTTGAAGACCGTATGAGAAAGATGCAGATGATTTAGTAGATTGACTAACTTGGCGCCAAAACTTTGAATTTGAATTTTGAATGAATGGACACTTCAACCACTATAAATAGGCCCAACAGTCACCACTTTTCATAAAAATTCCTCCTCCTCTTCTTCTTTTCGTTTTTATATATACTATTAAAATTCTAGAAGGCATATCTCCTTCGTTTCTTAATGGAATTGGATGAAACCAGCGGCAAAACGAAGAGGAAGGCAAGGGCTACGATCTAGTAATAGTTTGGTGACGAATTTGGACAGTATTGTGGTGCAACATACCGATTAGTAGGAGAAATGTAGAAAATTACGTACACAGTTTTTCAGTTTTGGATAGCCAACTTCAAACTGTCATATCTCACTCAATTTTGATCGGAATTTGATGATCCACCCATCAAAATGACCGTGGGAACAAGGACTGTAATATGAAAAAGGAGTTGGGACAATATAATCAAATCTTTAGATGCAATTTGAAGAATTCCTTTGACAATTTGCTTTCTTTTTCTCTTTGTTCACCAAATTGACCATAACTTGGTCATTTCTTGACGGATTCGCACGAAAACAGTGGCATTGCGAAGTAGATGGAGAGAAGTACAGTATCAAGTCAAGTTGTAGATGAGAACTAAAGGTTTTTATTGATATGGTACCTATTTCATTGTCGATTGCCATTATATATCCATTTGTTCTTCTTGATCGACGAAAGATTATCTGTTTAACCAACGACCATTAGACATAACTCTTCTCCTGCAAAATAACATAACTTTTTAAAGAATCAAGTGACTTTTCAAAATAACTAAATATAGTTTTAAACAACAATATCATGATGATTCTGTGACATATTCATACGAAAATAGTGTTAATAATTTTATCAAAAAAATTGCCATTTTAATTTTTTCAAAATTCAGATTATGATAACTTTGAAAATCTTGCTCTGATACCAAATGTGAGAAATGCGGATTACGGATCTTAAGGTTAGAATTAACACTAGAGGAGGGGGGTGAATAGTGTTTTAAGGAATTACTAAATCTTTTGAGTTTAAGTTAATTTGAACACAAATGTATGACACGGATATGATCACAGAATCAAACACAGATGCAAAAATAATGTAAAACCAATAAAGAAAAGAACACACCGGATTTTATACTGATTCGGAATTACCCTACATCGAGTCCCGCACACAAATACGGATTTCCTTTCAAAAATAATTGTTACAATTACACCCTCGATTTCAAGGCCATATGGTACACCACTCTAGATTCACAATCCTCTGAGTAGAGATACTTGATTTTACGAGCAATAAGTTCACCCAATTGATTTCACAGGCTACAATCACACATTTTCTCGCTTGATTGGTTCCATAGGCTGAAATCACACCATTTCTCGCTTGATTGATTTCACAGGCTAAAATAACACCTTTTCTCGCTTGATTTATTACAAAGAAGCCTGTAACTCTGAATAGCACCGAGATCTTGTTGAGATAGTAATAGAGAATCAAACCAGAGATGATCTAGTTAGATTCAATGGTGATTTCGGCAGAGTAATGGTAAAAATATATATAAAGAAATGCGGAAGAAAAGAGTGAAATCAGAGAAAATATGAATATAAATTCGTTTAAAACTGCCCCTATTTACAGTAGAACAACATCCATGCCCATTCGTGAAAGAATATGACGAATAGACACTTCTTTTGAAATTCAAATTTTTGAATCAAACTGCCACCTTTTCGACAAGGGTATATTAGGGTTGTCGACAGGCCTAAGCAATTTTTGGTGATTTTGTTTTTCTTTGAAAATAACTTTCATCTTATATTAAAACTATTTTAAACTTTATAAATATACTTAACTATAGTTAAAATACATAAATAAATATAGAGAATAATATTTTGATATATATAAAATTTTACTACAATTTTATATTTAAATCTAAGTATAAATATTAAAAGTTAAATAAACTATTATTAAAAAATAGTTTAAAATCAAGGATAATTTGATTTTGAAAATAAAGATTATTTTAAGGCTAAAAGTATTTAAAACCAAGATAGATATTTTTGATTCTTTTAAAATGAAGATTTTGAAATCATTTTGAAAACAAGATATAATTTTATAAAAACATTGAATAAAAGTTAGTGGATACAAAACAATGTTCCACTAGATTTTTCGTAGGTTCCATCCTACTTAGGGTTCCATCCCTCTAACAGGCTCGAAGTGGATTTCATTTCACGAATAAATTGGATTTTAAGATGCCAGTGCTTTTCTAGGAGTTTTAACAAAATTCCTAATTAAATTACTTATTATTGAAATCTTAAACTCTTGATAATCCTGATACTCATGAGTCTTCAATCTTGATATCTTCAGTCTTAAATCTCTATATACAGTCTTCATTCTTGGTACCTGCATGGTTAGATCAGTTGAGTTAAATTAGGGTAGCTGCATCAACCTTAGGGTAAACTTAGGGTAACTGCACTGAAAAAATTATCCTCAAACTTAGGGTAAACCTTAGGTAACAAACTTAGGGTAACCTTAGGCAATAATTCGAATCCTGACACTTCAACCTTCAGCGTTGTCAACAAGTGATTCCTTCTGCTCAAAGCATCCGCTACACGATTTGTCACCCATGATTTGTGTTTCACAACGAAAGTAAACTGCTGCAAATAGGCAATCCATGATGCATGTCTCGCTGAAATCTTGTCTTGTCCTTGTAAATGTTTCAACGCTTCATGATCAGTATATAGAACAAATTCTTTCTGAAATAGATAGTGTCTACAATGCTTAACGACTTGTACAACAGCATAGAATTCCACATCATATGTACTATATCTCATCTTTGCCCCTGATAACTTTTCACTGAAATACGCAATAGGACGTCCCCTCTGTCTCAACACTCCCCCAATTCCAACCTTTGATGCATCAGTATGTAGCTCAAACAATAACTGAAAATCTGGTAAAACTAGAATTGGTGCAGACGTCAACAATTCCTTGATCCTTCCAAAAGCATTCCCGGCTTCCTTTGACCATGAAAATTGTTTACCCATCATGCAATCGGTAACAGGCGCCATCACGCTACTGAAGAATGTAATAAATCTTCGGTAGAATGAAGCCAACCCATGAAAACTCCGAACTTCTGTTATTGTCTTGGGCTGTGGCCAATTTCTGACTGCCTCAACTTTACTCTGATCAACTTGAATACCTTCTCCTGAAACAACATAACCCAGAAATAAAACACTGTGCGTCATAAACACGCATTTCTTCGTAGCAGCATAAAATTGTTCCTCACGAAGAATAATCAACACTTCCCTCAAATGTTGAACATGCTCCTCCGTACTCCTGCTGTATATCAGAATATCATCAAAATACACCACCACGAATTTCCCAATGAATGGTCTAAAGATTTGATTCATCACCCGCATGAACGTACTAGGCGCGTTTGATAAACCAAATGGCATAACCAACCATTCGTATAAACCCTCCCTGATTTTAAAAGCAGTCTTCCACTCATCACCTGGTCTAATACGAATTTGATGATATCCGCTCTTCAAATCAATCTTTGAAAAAATAGTCGCCCCACTCAACTGATCTAGCAAGTCATCATCGTATCCCTAAGTTTGATTCAAAAATTTGAATTTCAAAAGATTGATTACTCAATAAATTTTGATGTAACATGTATGCAGTTACCCTAAGTTTGATTCAAAAACTTAGGGTAGCTGCATCAACCTTCATTTGTCAGCGTTTAGAAAATATAGATGTAACATGTATAAGTTAAATCACTCAATAAATTATATTTATATATATACATATAATTACATTAAATTATAAATTTTGTTTCAGTAAATTATACAAGAGTTTGTTCGAGTTAAATTATATATATTTAAATCACACAATAAATTAAACTAATATATAAGTTAAATCACTAAATAAATTAAACAAATGTATATATAATTGAGTTAAGTTATAATTTTTTTTTCAATAAATTAAACAAGAGTATGTTTGTATAAGTTATATCACTCAATAAGTTAGATATATATATATATATAATTATGTTAAATTATAAATTTTGTTTTAATAAATTATACAACAGTTTATTTGAGTTAAATTATATATTTTTAAATCACGCAATAAATTAAATAAATATATAAGGTAAAGCACTCAATAAACTAAACAAATGTATGTACAATTAAGTTAACTTATAAATTTTATTTTAACGAATTAAGCAAGAGAATGTTTGTATAAGTTAAATCACTCAATAATATATATATAATTAGGTTAAATTATAAATTTTGTTTCAATGAATTTTACAAAAGTTTATTTGAGTTAAATTGTTGATTTTCTAAATCACATAATAAATTAAACAAATATATAGTTTAACTTAACCAATAAATTAAACAAATGTATATATAATCAAGTTAACTTATAAATTTTGTTTCAATAATAAATAAGGGTTTGCTCGAGTTAAATTATCTCTTTTTCTTAATAAACTAATAAATTAAAACTAATAAGTTAAATCACTCAATTAATTAAAAAAAAATATGGTTAATGCAAATTTAAAATTTTGTTTCAATAAATACAATAATCGAAATAAAAAGTTACTCATTAATAACAAATGAATTTGGTTAAAATATAAAAATCATAATTAGATAGAGCTGCTATAGATAATAATGCTGTAGAAGAAGAAAACCGACGGTTGAAGTTACACGTCGGTAAGCTAGAGAAGAAGCTGGTATTACTTATCGATGCATTTTTTCGATGCTTTCCAGATGAGAACATTTTTGGTGATGGTGATGGAGATGGTGTTGGTGGGCATGGTTCGGGGAAGTAGGAAGTTTTTTCTTTGTTATTGTTTGAATGTTTGGTTTGTATATACTGTGATGATACTGCTTGGATATTTGGTTTGTATTATGATGATTCTGGTTGGATATATCGTTTGTATTATGATGATATTGTTTGGATATTATGACGTGGGTTAATAATTATGATATTATTATGTTGCGTAATATGTTTTGGTGTATGAATTTGCTAGCATGTGATAATGTGATCTATGAATTTGTGATATCAATATATTATGTTGAGGTGAATATATGTTGTGTATATATATATATATTTTAATGTGTGATTGAGGTTAGAAATGTAGCGGAAATGCTGCAAATATGTTGCGGCAATGGCGTCGGTACGGCATTTGAAAGGGGGTAGAAAAATCCGACTTTAACAATTTAACTGGGCGTCGAAAAGCTGTCGGAAGGTCGTTGAAATATTGTCGGAAAATTTGATTTTAACAATTTAATAGGGCATCTTGATGGCGTCGGAAGTTCTTCGAAATAGCATTGGAAAATACAGGTAACACAATTTTAATTGTAGTTGGTAAGATGTCGGAAAGAAGGTGTTGGAAAGTCATTGAATAATGATATCTTGTTAGCATTGGTAAAATTCCCACATGAAATGACTTCAAGGCATCGAAATAAGTTTTCTGACGTATTTGTATCGATCCCTTTTAAGGCCAGGGCGCAACATCGATAATATGTTTATAGACGTCCCACTGACACCTTATTAGCATTGGTAAATTCCTTTGTTTTTTTAGCATCTTTAGCTTATCTATTTCTTCTTTCAACACAGTGGATCGCTCTAGTTCCATATCGCGTTATTTCTATTCCACATAAAGGTAACTTGGATTCACATTTGATGCATGACATGCAACTTCAAGCAATATCCCGCATATATCGAAATGTGTCAAAGAAAACACGTCCAGGTTCGCTCAGAGAAACCCTACCAACTCCTTCTCATCTTTAAGATGAGTCGAGATCTGACTTTGGATCGTAGGATCATCATCGTCTATCAGGACATTGGTCATCAGCTCCATCAGGACGCCCTTGCCTCCTTTGGCTCCTTCCACGGGTCCATGGATTTGTCTAATTTTTTTGGGTCCTACGCCAAGGCTTATGCAATAGTTGCTATGCTTTTGAGGATTGACGCAGAGAGGCTTCTCTGCTCTCCTCCCCTACTCTCGTCGCTTCTCCTCTCTGGGTTCAGCAACATGGCACTCACGACTTATGCTTTGGTAACCATGACTTTCCCCCACTCCATTCTCTGTAGGAAAAACTTCAACTTCAAGCATCATGGAGCAAGCTAAATTCAAAAGTCAGCAAGGATCTTTCGACCCAAGAAAGCATTGTAAGCTGAAAACCTATTAATCACAATAATATTCCATAACCGCACTACCTTGCGGTTCCAACCACTAGTTCAATAGGTAGTTTGATGCACCAACCGGATCATTGGAATATTCGGAAAATTACTAGATGCGGGATTTACATGGATGCACATCCTTATCATCAAGGTGCATCTTATCGAGCGCTTTTTAAACAAGATAGTCACCGAACTCCCACAATCAATAAGGACTCGGTGCATTGTAGCTGGCCCTATTACAATCATAATCACCATTGAGTCAACGTTGGTGCCTCGACCCCTTCAGGTTCTCTATTCCTAAAAATGATATCATCATCAATTATGTTTTGTTTTTTTACCAAAGCATCATCTTTCTATGGCGTAACATATCTCTTGAGGAACTTGCTTCAAGAAGCTTTCCCTAGCGTGCCATTTCATTCCAACTTTTCTCCACAGTATGCAGACCTCCTGAAACGATAATAATTACAAAACCCCTAATACACTCTCTCAGTCCTTCTCTACTAAACCAAGTCTGTTTCCTTTGAGTCTACCTTTGGGGTTGGCCACTCCATTGCCTACCTCCCGTGGGATCCAAACTACTATTGTTGTTTCCTCTTATAGATCAGATATTCAATCACATCATGGAGGTGTTAGCATTCATTCACATTATGCCCATAAGTCACATGGAAATGATAATACTTGCTAAAACGCTCTCCTCCCCAGTGGCTTCCCTCGATGGTGGCTTTTTATACTTCTCGGTACCTTGAGTAACAAGGTATATATTCCCAATGAAACCAGTCAATTCATGTAGTTCCTTGGGCGAGTGAACCTCGAACACTTCTTGGTGTATTATTTTCTACCACCAGCATTATTAAAGTTCTTTCATTTATTTCCATTATTATTATTGTTGTTATCACCATCTTTCTTGACAACTAAATTACTCTGGAATAGGCTTCTTAGTCCAACCTAACCACCAACGCAAGTTCCTTAATTCAATTCCACTGCTTCCAAGCACAGATATTTATTCGCATTTTGATGGAAATCTTTTGAAGAAGTTGGCATTTACATTTTGACATCCCATACTTCGAGACCTAAACATAGACGTCGATGATGCTACGGTCATCACCAGAATCATTTTCAAGTGACAAAGTGAGCTCAGTATTATTTTTACAACATTAATTAAACGGAGCAGCTAAATAAATTTTCATTGCATCAAATTGTTTTACATGATTCACTACATCATTATTAACCCATCTCCATCTCACGCAAGGATAAATATAATAAGAAATAAGAGTAGTTTCATGTTCGACATATGAAGATGCCAACAAGACTCATAAAAATAGTTATAATTCCTTGTTTTACACAGTGGAAATTTCAAAATAACTTTTATTAGCAAGGCAAGCCTCCTACTTCATCTTTAGTCTTTGTTCATCCTTCCAAAAGGTACCTGTCTAATTCATAAACTTTGCCTCATCAAATGAGTACCCATGACTTTATGAAAAATAATAAAAACATATGTCAGATGAAAAGTCTAGTATGAGCAAAATCTTTGCCATAAGTATCCATAGTGAGACCAAACCGTTATAGCACAGAACGAATTTTCCCCTCACTTTATCATCATCATAAAAGCATCACGACATACAAACAAACATTAGATCAAGAGTAACCATGTGTATCATATTCCATCCATAAGTTTGCCCTGTACTTGTCACTTAATTATGAACCATGTCATATTTATATTATCAATACAAATCAAGTATACCGCATACTTAATATACCATCACAAATCAAGTTAGCCAATCATCCATTAGCCATACAAACATCACCTAATCTCTTATTTTAGGTGTTCATCTTTGAGTTATCATTAAAATACTTTAGTGATTACCACCCTAGGTGTTTGCACAAAAAATGGACAAACACCTCCAAGTCGTATTATTTAGTTGATTATATGTGATTTTCAATGATTTTAGATGAGTATGTAAATATGAGAAAAGTAAGGGCTGAAATGTAAAAGACACGCAGATTTATAGTGGTTCGGCCAGAATGTGCCTACGTCCACTTTATATGTTATTATCTTTCTTCTTCCAGATTACAAGTACAATGCTTTGTATACAAGTGTATGAAAGTAGTTTGAAAGTTCCTTCCTTGCTTGAGCTCTCAAACTTGTCTACCATTGTTGTACCCCTGCCCCTCTATTTATAGAGTCAGGTAGGGGGCAGGGGTCTTGGAAGTATATAGCTGCTAGCGGGCCTGGGCTGGAGCAATCTGGCCTGGTGGCATTCTGGTTCGGCGAGCTTCATTCGGCTGTGCATGGAGCTTGGTTCGGAGGGGAGAGGAGCGGCATTGGCTGTGGAGAGTAGTGGTTGGTCCGGTGTTGGTTTGGACCGGCATGGAGTAGAGTGGTGTGTGGGTGGTCCGGCTAAAGCGTGGTTCGGCGGAGTTCGTGAGAGGAGCATGGTTCGGCATGGTCTCATTCGGTAGTTGGGGATGTGTGGTTCGGCGGAGCTCGTCCGGATGCCCTTGTGCCGAATGGACATGGGTATATGGAGATGCCGAATGAGGTATAGCCGAATGAGCTATTGCCGAATGACACATAGGAGGGGTTTTGCCGAATGGAGGTTGCCATGCTCTATTTGCGAATGCCGAGTGAACTGTGGCCTTGCCGAATGAAGTGCAGGATGTGAACATGAGTGAGACTGACGCTCTTTGGTCTTGAGATCCTCTGGGTGAGAATTCGCCCAACATTTGCCCCCCAAAGTGGGGCACGTGCTTGCATGTGTCGCGCTTTGTTTCCTTGTTGTAGGGAGGCTTGTTTTTGTAATGCCATGGGTTGGATGTTCATATCATGTTGATGTCCTGCAAAGGAATTTACAGTTTCAGTATGATTTCAAATAACGACCGTTCATGATCGAAATATTCGAGATGAAGTGAACTGTGCCGTTCAGGACGAGAGAGTGAGCCCCGAAGGGGCTTGGCATCGTCGATGCCCGGTTTATGTTTGTGAAGATGGTTTATTGCCAGCTCAGAGCATGCCTAGGGATCGTTCGCAACCCCGTACATGTGTAAGTAGCTTAGCCATTTCATAATTATCAAATATCCATATGACCGCTGGGCTTAAGAATGCGTGTCAAAGTGTAAATTCCCACGATGGTAGGGTTAATAACCATTCAGAGCGTGCCTATGGACCATTCGAGGTCGCGTACACGTGTAAACGATTTAATCCACGTCGGTGAGGATTTTACGACTTATTCACCGTTATCATAATCTTATTTTATTAGTTATTCTGGAGTTCGGTACTTATCTGAGTGAAGCGCCTGCGTGCCCCCTGTTTCTGGTTTCTGCTGGTAGAGGTAGCTTCGTTCGGGTTCGAGTTGGCACAAGTTTCATTCGGTTGGAGGCTGGTCCGGTATGGATAGTTCCATTCGGCTTCCATTCGGTCCGGTATGTCGAATGCCTTGGTCCGGTCCTGAGCTCGCCTATATATAGAGGCCGCACCCCCCTCGTTTTTCATTACCGAACGAGTAGAGCCGAACCATATTGTGCTGCCGAACCAAAGTCTTCGCCGAACCAGCTTATACCGAACCAGGTATGTATACTTTCTGCCGAATGAACCTTTGCCACCGGATGGCCCTGTTTGCCGAATGTGTACGGAGTGTATTGAATAGCCGAATGAGGTATGCCGAATGACATGTATGCCGAATGACATGTATGCCGAATGAGCATTGGAGTTTGGTGCCGAATGAACTCGTCTTGCACCGCCGAATGAGACTTCATACTTGAACCTTGAGCGGAATCTTATGCTTTTATATGCTTTCTTTAGATACTTGCTTGTTTATCTTTCTATACTTCTTGCTCTAACACCGTGTTTTTCTTGTGCTGCAGAAAATGTCTCGCAAAGCGGAAACACGATCAGACAGAAAGAAGTCTAGAGGCACAAGAGAGCCCTCCTCTTCCTTGCCCCCAGTCCAATCAGGATCCGAGCAACATCGACCCATTCCAAGGTCTCTAGTGGATGGATATGGTCCACAGGAACTTTTGATCTCCCCCCCTGATTGCTTTCCTAGCTCCTTAAAGGAGGAGCAACTCGACGTCATATCCCGTTCCTTTGGGATAGATAGGGCTCTTATGCTGCTGCCAGGAGATGGGGTGATGCCATATAATCCTCCCGAGGGCTACTTCGCTTTTAGCAGATACCATTGCATGTGCGGCGCTATCCCCCCTATCAACGCTTGGATAGTAAGCTTCACCACCTATTTGAAGGTGGCTCCTTTCCAGCTCCAGCCTAACTCATACGCCATCCTGGTGAGCCTCTTTGTTATCTTCCAGAGGAGGTACGGGCGTCCTCCTTCTAACCGGGAAATCCGATACTTGTACAACCTGAGAGGCTATAAGAAGGGGTCTCCGTATATTAGTCTGGAGGCGGCCGTGCCCTTCAAACCAGTCCTGGACCTATATTCCAAGTTTACCATGTTCAAGAAAGAGTGGTTCTTCATCAAGGACGATGCTGTTTCTTTCCGCCTTTTCACTTCCGGATGTAAGATGGATTTCATTTATATTTTCCATGTCTTGACTGTAGTGTTTTTTCTGACATGCTTCTATTTCTGGCTAGCGACAGGTGGTATTGCAGTAGTGGAGGATGATTCCTTGGTGCGAATGGCTGCTGAACTAAAGGCTATTCCGGCACGGGACCGGTCGGCCTCCTTCTTGATCAGGAACGCAACCCTCTTGGAGTATAATTTGATCTTACCGCACCAGTCCGTGGTTAAGCAAAGAGACACGGCTGAGGAGAAGGCTGCTAAAGCTAAGGAGGGGGATAAGGTAAAGAGCGGTAAGAGGGAGCCTTTCGCAGAGCGTCCCGTGGTCGGGGGGAAGAAACTGAGGAAGTCCGATGGCCCTTCTCCAAGTACTTGCCCGATTGTCCCGGAGGAGGAAGGTGTAGAAGAGGAGGAAGGAGGCGAAGTTGGAGGAGGGTCGGAGGGTGGAGGAGATGGCGAAGGTCAAGGTGGTAGTGGTGTTGCTGCTCTAACCTCTGAACAAGACCTCGAACTGGATGAGGCTCTCCGTCGGGCCTTCGGGGAGTCGGAGGGAGAGTCGGAAACGGAGAAGGGAACGGAGAAGGCAAAGGAAACCGGCAAAGCTGTGGCTGGCACTGACCCATCCTCTAAGGGTTCCTCAGCTAGGGTGATTCCGGCGATGCAAGGTGAACTTTTGTCTTCTGCCGATTCTATTTTCGATAAGGACTTAGAAATTTTTTACGGTTCACTTCCGTCCTGGAATGAGATCCAGGACTTATTGCAGTATCCCACTCCTCCGCCGGGTTTGTATAACAGATGTGTCTCCTCACTTTTCTTTCTTTTTAACTTAGCACATTTTTTGAATTGCGGATTATTGTATGTTCGTAACACTTGTTCTTTATTCCAGGGGCAGGCCAGGCGGGTAAAACGTCGGATGTTCGACACCGCCTTGAACAATTTAAGTCGAGGAGAGCTTCCGCGAAACCTTCTACTGATCGCACTGGGGACGTAGTCAAGTACCGCCCTCTTCTTGGGGTCATCGAAGAGGGCATTCAGAAAAGGAAGCGGAGCCGTTCCTTATTTGAGTCTTCTTCTGCTTCGCAGCTTCCTACTCTGTCTCCCCCTACTCAGCCTCCTCGTGATACTACGGAGGAGAGCACGGAGCCCTGCCCCTCTCCTCCTCCTTCCAAGAGTTCTACTGTCATTCATATAAGGCGTCCCGATGTGCCTCGCCCCGTGCCTCGTGACCCTTTTGCCGGCCATCCTGATTTAGACCCAAGTTTTCGGGACATTTCATTCGATGAGACCACGGGCGAGCACCTACTTCCCCGCAACCCCATGGTAAGAGTGCTGGACGAGGCCAAATCTTTAGATCTTGATTTACTTACTACACGGGTAGTCACCATGGGGGACGAGGCCAAGGCTAATATTGATCGGGTGGCCGAAGAGACTAAGAAGTTAATGGAGCATCATGCTCGATTGGTCAAGGCCGGGGAGGAGATTGGGAGTGCTAACATTCGGTTAAGGCTAAAGGTTGCCGATCAGGCCAAGCAGCTTGCCGACCAAGCCATCCAGATCTCCCAGCATGAGGAAGCTTCCCAGCGTCTGAAAGAGACCATGGAGAAGGCAAGTAGGGCGGAGTTACGGAAAATGGAGGTCACCTGCAGGGAGCGGATTAACATGGCTATTACAACGGTGGATGAGGTTCGAAATGCGGATCTCGAGCGGGTAGAGGAGTTGTCAGGGAGGCTCGAGGCTGCGGAGATGGCTCAGGCCGAGTTGAAGGAGGAGATGGAGGAGATGAGGAGGTCCCTCAAGTTGAAGGAAGAGGAAATGAGGAGGTCACTCCAGGCTGACTGCTTGAGATACCAATCAGAGAGGGACGTCGCCATCACCAAGTTGCAAGCTTCCGAGGCCCGGGTGAGGGAGTTTGAGGAAAACGAGGGGATGATGGATGAGATGTTGCAGGATATGTACTTCCACACTTGGAAGGAGGGCGGCTTGTCTTGGATGGACGATTACCCTCGGGTCATGGCCAAGGTGTATCTCCAGGCTTTAGAGGAGGCCAGGGTGAATGCGGGTAAGGAAGGCGGAGAGGCTTTCAACTTGAGTGCGGTTACTGCTCAGTTCTCAAAGGAGGAGCAAGCGGCGGTGAAGGAGGGGATGCGGCTACTCGCTGCAGAGGAAGCGGGCGTGCAGTTGGATGATGAGGATCAAGCGGCGGATGCTGGTGAGTTATTCTTTTCCCTTTCTTTTCTTTTCGTGTTTTCATAACTTGATCGTTCGTTTAATGAATTCCTCTTCTGATCTGGACAGGTGGGACTTCAGATCCACATGCTGGGGGTTCCGATCCTGCGGCTAAGTAGGCTGGGGGAGTTGGTGATGGAGTGTGGATGCATCTGCCATCTTTTTGTTTCTTTTTTATCACTGTTCATGTTAGTCTTTGATATGCAACTGTAATAAAATTATTTGCAAAGAATAACTTCGTGTGATCTTATAATATAAGCTGATTTTGTCATGTTCAAATGTTGTTGCTATCTTTATGTGCTGTGTGAGAAGTATAATTATGTATATGCCTGTGATTCCACTTGTGTTTGATGTTAAGTTTTTGCTTGAAATATAATTTCACGTTTTGCAATGTCAGTGTATGAATAAGTTATAGTTACGCATTTATGTACAAAAGAAGAGAGTACCGCCCTTTATGTTTTATTCGCAGGCGGTAGCTTTGAGTGTCTTGTGTAACTGTTCACGGGTATAGCAGAGCGCCCTGCTATCCAGCATGCAGGCTTAGAGCCTCATGAGTGAATGCTTCCTATTTGGTTTCCTGTACTTTAGAGTTTGTTATACAGGATAGGAGAAAAATATTTAAATGAAATGGAAATATAGTAAAAGTAAAACTTCCAGTCACGGAAGGCCGTCGATGTGCTTAAGTTCGTGGCAAACGGGTTTTGTAGTCACTTTCCCTAGCTGTGGGTCTTGGAGACATTTGTCACCCATCTTACGCCTCCGCGGGGAGTTTTCTTTTTTACCACAGCCGCACTTAAGACACATCGGAGCCGAGATCGCGCACGGTAACTACCCGAACCATTATGGTCCGTAATCGTGGGTATTATTCGATTTACCGTGGCCGGCTAGCGTGGGTGCCGTTGGCCGTGAACTACCCCTGGCTGGCCACACCTTATGTTGGGGCTTAAAGTAGGTTCACAGTTACCGGCGAGCCGAACGCCGTAATGAGCTGCCATCGGCTATAGTCGGCCTTTATGATGACTTATAATCGGCTCATTACAGTTGGCTTTGAGGGCAGGCGCACAATGAGTTAACCCGCAGCAGAGGGATGCTGGAGCAAAAGTGTCTCATTGGCGAGTGCATAGAATCGTAGCGTACCTGTTAGGCCTAGTCCAGATGAGGCCGCGGTGCATCTTGAGTGGAGATGCCATAGGATTTTGTTCAACAGAAAGGGATAAAGCTTAACAAGCAGCCAAGATATGAAGGCACAAGGTAACAAGAGATAAGATTTTTAAAGTGGTTCGGCACGATAATGCCTACGTCCACCGTGTTAATACGCTTCATATGGGCGGTACGTGTTAAGCAAAGTATCGACGGAGGTGTCGGATGTTCCAAGCCCTCTGGAACACCACTCCGTCCACTGTTGACAAAATATAAGCTCCGTTGTTGTGAAGATCTTGATGAATTTCATATGGTCCGTCTACTGGTGCTTTCATGGTTAGGTAGCATGACAGGCTCAGCTATATCCGACCCCTGCCTGGCACCTCCCCCGTTGGGTTTGGTTCCAAGTGTTTCCTCAGGTCGGAATTCGGGCCGAGTCCGGGCTCGGCTCCTACCATGTCCATTTCTTTATTAACCTCTTCGAAGAAGAAAGGTCATTGTTGTCTCACAGATCCTCCAGATTGGGACTCGGTCCATGATTCGGTGTTGCGGGAGGATCCGCATGAGGATAAGATCTCCCTCTTGTAAGCTGCGATGCTTGATTTTGGAGTTGCATTGTGCTGCCACTTTTTGCTCGTGGGCTTCTGCTTTTAAGTGTTGCATCGTTTCTCCTCTCCTCAATCAGATCCAAAGACATGAGGAGGAGTTCTTCGTTTTCTTCTGGGTTGCAGTGGGTCCCATGGTGAGATGGCGCTACAGTTTCAACTGGGGGCATGGCCTCCAATCTGTATGCCAAAGAGAAAGGAGTATGCCCCGTTGATGTTCTATGAGAGGTGCGGCAGGCCCAGGGTGCCGTAGGAAATTCGTCCACCCAAGCGCCTTTTGACTTTTCAAGCTTCTTCTTGGTTAGGGTTTTGAGAATTCTGTTGACAGCTTTGACTTGTCCGTTTGCCTGAGGATAAGCTACAGATGAGAAGCTTTTGTGAATTATGTGCTCTTGGCATCGGTTGGTAAACTCTTTGTTGTCAAACTGGAGTCCGTTGTTTGATATGATCTTGAGTGGGACTCCGTACCTGCATAGAATATTTTTTGATCAAGAAGTTGATAATTTATGTAAGAAGTTGATAATTTATGCCAAAGATATTTTATTTTAAAGGGTCCGCTTCCACCCATTTGGTGAAATGATTAAAAACATCCTTCTAGCCATCCAGGACAAAGTTTAAAACAAGGGAGGGGGGCAAGAGTCAAATCTCTGTCCTGGTTGATATAAACGCTTTCCTCCCTTCTTGCCCCCAGCGTTATCTCTAGAGTCATTTCTTCAAACGTCCTTTGTTGCAGCGGGAGTGTCGCCATGGGTAGTCTTAGCCTGTTGTCCTGACTGTCTTTTAGCGGTAGCGTTTTCAAGCCTCATATACTTCCCAGCTTCATGGAAGAAGTCAGGTAACGTAGCTGGTTTATCTTTTGTTAACCTCCTAGCAAACTTGGTATCCGGATGCACGCCACTACAAAGGGCCGTTAGGATAAGTTTCTCATTGGCATCTTGAACTGTTGCTGCTGTGGCGTTGAACCGTGTTAGATATTGTTGCAGCGTCTCTCCGGATTTCTGTTTGATATTGGATAGAGAATAAGCATCCTTGGGTTGTTCCACATGGATGAGGAACTGGCTAATAAACCTTTCTTTCAACATCTCCCATGAGCTGATGGATCCTCGGGGTAGATGGCAGAACCAGGAGGTAGCTAGATCTGCTAGGAATAGCGGAAAGCATTTACATAATACTCCTTCTGTTGCTCCACTCATGAGCATATGCTGGGTGTATCTCTGTAAGTGTACGATGGGGTCGGAAGTTCCTTTGTAAGGTTCCATGGTTGGCATTTTCCATTCCCGGGGAGTGATGGCAGTTTCGATATTTCGGGTAAAGGGACTGGTGACCCTAGCGCCTATTCCCCGGTCCCTTTGCTCCCGTTGGACACATTCTCTGAATAATCGTGCCATTCGTTCGTCAGAACTTGGAGCGGACAAAAATGAGCTCGGTTCTTCCCTGCGGGATCTATCTCGTCCAGATGACCTGTAGGGATGGTACAGTCTATCACTTCTAGCATTATCCAGTGGTTGTCTTTGGCTGCTTGGATGCACGCTAGGACCAGCTACAGTTGCCCCCTGCCTTGATCTTCCCCTGTGGGGTTCTGTTTCGAGCACATCCATGGGGTCAACTTCGGGCTGGGTTCTAGCTCGGCTCCGTTCAGCGGGGTTTCTATGATTAGGTGGCATGACTGGCTCAGCTACATCCGACCCTCGCCTGGTGCCTCCCCCGCTAGGTTCGGTTCCAAGGGCTTCCTCGAGTCGGAATTCGGGCTGAGTCCGGGCGCGGCCCCTATCATCGTTGTTCCTGTTGATAGCTTGTTCGAAGAGTGAAGACCTTTGTTGCCTCCGGGATCCTCCGGATTGGGATTCACCCCATGATTCAGTGTTGCGGTTGGACTCTTCAGCATCCCTTAAGCGTGTCATGAGTTGGTGCACCAAAGTTTCTTGTTGGGATGTGAAGCGGTTAGTTACTTCAGCCACAACCCTGTCCAGATCTGCCCTAGTGATTGGTTGTTCCGTTGCGGGACCAGTTGGATTTTCCTGATTTTCATCTGGTACTGCTGTTGAAGTGGGCTGATCTGTGATTGCTGGATCTGGAAGGCTGCTAGTTGCGATGTTCTTTCCTTTGTTAACATCCCTTCTCTGTTTGGAAGGCATGATTTCTAAGCAACGAGTGATGTTGTTAGGAAGAAGGTTGAGTGGGAGAAGATGAAGCTTGAGTTCTGAAGATGAAGCTTGAGTTCAGCTCTCAATGAAAGCACCAAAAATGTTTGCACAAAAAATGGACAAACACCTCCAAGTCGTATTATTTAGTTGATTATATGTGATTTTCAATGATTTTAGATGAGTATGTAAATATGAGAAAAGTAAGGGCTGAAATGTAAAAGACACGCAGATTTATAGTGGTTCGGCCAGAATGTGCCTACGTCCACTTTATATGTTATTATCTTTCTTCTTCCAGATTACAAGTACAATGCTTTGTATACAAGTGTATGAAAGTAGTTTGAAAGTTCCTTCCTTGCTTGAGCTCTCAAACTTGTCTACCATTGTTGTACCCCTGCCCCTCTATTTATAGAGTCAGGTAGGGGGCAGGGGTCTTGGAAGTATATAGCTGCTAGCGGGCCTGGGCTGGAGCAATCTGGCCTGGTGGCATTCTGGTTCGGCGAGCTTCATTCGGCTGTGCATGGAGCTTGGTTCGGAGGGGAGAGGAGCGGCATTGGCTGTGGAGAGTAGTGGTTGGTCCGGTGTTGGTTTGGACCGGCATGGAGTAGAGTGGTGTGTGGGTGGTCCGGCTAAAGCGTGGTTCGGCGGAGTTCGTGAGAGGAGCATGGTTCGGCATGGTCTCATTCGGTAGTTGGGGATGTGTGGTTCGGCGGAGCTCGTCCGGATGCCCTTGTGCCGAATGGACATGGGTATATGGAGATGCCGAATGAGGTATAGCCGAATGAGCTATTGCCGAATGACACATAGGAGGGGTTTTGCCGAATGGAGGTTGCCATGCTCTATTTGCGAATGCCGAGTGAACTGTGGCCTTGCCGAATGAAGTGCAGGATGTGAACATGAGTGAGACTGACGCTCTTTGGTCTTGAGATCCTCTGGGTGAGAATTCGCCCAACACTAGGTATGTATATCACTAATTAATCTTTTTCTCGAACAATGTCACCTGATGAAATGACCATCCATTCCACCATAGGAGCCACCCTGATTAGAGCAACCCTGACTCTATAAGAGTTTGAATGTATGCACCTTGAATACATTCCAACAAGCATCCTTACTGAGCATCAATAGCCCCAGTAGTCTCGAACCACTGTCGTTCGCGTTTTCAATTTATTTTATTTATAACACCACCCTGATGTTTTAGCACTCTGCCATGGCACCCTACCGTAACTCCCTTATAGAGTTTAAAAAGTTCCTATGTTGTACCCAACCATGGCACCTTTCCGTATATCATTGGACTTTAGACTTAATAGTCAAGGGACTCTATCATCCAATAATTCTATGGGCCGATATATCTTTACAATCATATTTATTTCATTTATTTATTATTTACCATACACATTCTTTAGATAAAACATGTTTATCTTTGATTAAATGTTACCCTATCATTTATTAGCTTCTCTCAGCTTTCTTCAATTTCAAAAATAAGCTAACACAATTCTAACTTATAAAACTCTTCAATTATTTTATCCCTATGAAATAATTAATTAACATTTGGAAACCATCTTCCAAAATGCACTCATTTTACTTAGAAAATCATATCTTCCTAAGCTATCGCAAACTAAACTTAGCCATTGCACATTATTATCTCATTACTGTCGTAAGTCAAGCCTAGCTATCACATATTGGCCATCCCATAGCCTTTTACACATTGGTTTTTGTAGGCCATCGCTAGTTGACCCTTAAACTAGCCATCGCATGCTGATAGGTTATTTTACTATCGAAAGTTGAGCTTTTATAAGCAGTCGCAAGTTCATAGCTTCCCAAGCTATCGCACGTTGAGCCCCAAGTGGCTATCGCAAGTTGACTTCCATTAAAGTCGAGCTACCATCAAGCCATCATAAGTTGAGTTGCCTTTAAGCCTTCGCAAGTGGAATAAAATATAGCTCTCGCAAGTTGATAGCTACTGTGAGTTGAGATTTTAGAGCTATCGCATATTAGCTACCAATAGTATCACTAGTTAGCAGTCCATTGGCTACCACAAGTTGATTGTTCTTAAGCGTCACTGCGAGTTAGGAAGGCATTTTCATAATTAATTTGAAAACTGTTTTGTTACCTAATTAAGTAATCACTTTACATCAAATCTTATTTGATGTTAAATTCTCATTAGTCAATATATCTCTTTACAGTTTTCTTTTTCGAACTGGTTAACTGCACTTCCTATTAATTAATCAACTAATTGTCTTTAATTGAATAGTTCTTTCCTTCATCAAATAATTCATATAAAATTAAAAATTAATGGAAAAAACTCAAAAAGTTCACCAAATATCCAATTTATCATTATTTATCTATCAAAATTTCAAGTCAAAATAATTATTTATTATTATTTTTAATAAATTATAAATTTCATAAATCCTGAAATTAAAAACCCATCATTGTTTTTTCTTTATAAACGTCGTATTAAACTTTCGAAGCATAAAATGTGATCAAATCATGTTTTACCCTAAAACATGAACAAATTCCTTTTATTTAAATTTTAGTGCACGTTCTAGTCAATGTTAATCATTCAAACATGTTTATCATCACAAAAAACATTCATTTACAGTCGAATCCGAACCCAAATGGGTTAGGAAGGGTTTATGGTAAATTTTACCGAACGTGATTAAAAAAACCTTTATTGATCTTCTTTCTTCTTAAAGTTGAAAGCTTGAATTCTTTTACCTTCAATTTTCTCTTCTCTTGGCTTCAAAATGGTGGCCGACCTTGCTTGAGTTTTATGGATTCAGTTTTGTAAATGAAAATAGTGTGAAATGGGGGAATAGTGCTAAGGAAAACAGGTTAGTGATTTTGGCTTCGGATAATATCCTTTCCAGCCTAGTCTCACTAATACATCTCCCCTAACACAAATCCTTCCACTATAAAAATTATGTTTTTTTATCTTCATCAATAAGGCTAACGTTAATTACTCCAATTAGGTCCATTTAATTAATTTTTTGAAGTGTCCCATGCTTAATTAATCAAACCTTCCTCATGAATCCTTACAATTAAATTATTATATTACTCTTTTAATATTTTTTGCTTATTTTTAATTTTATTTAATTTTTCATATTCTGGACCCTCCAAAATATGGGGTGCTATAGTCTTACCTCCTTATAAAAAGTTTCATCCCCGAGATTTAGATAAAGAAGAATACATAAATTACACTAACACCATGAAAGTGTAAAGTCATCATCGTATAAGTACACACATTAATAAAAGATTACACTGGCACCCTACTACCGTAAACCATTAAACATAAATGTATTAGTGCAACTACTAACATGTAATCATATCATAACATGAATAGACTAGTACCCTACTAGTTCATGTAATAGACAAATAAAGCACATTGCTATTACGTGAATGTCTAAAACAACTCGAGATAGATATTTATAATCCTATCCACCTTCCAAGTACAATCTTCTTTGTCATCACTCCACTAGACGCGAACAAGTCTGATAACTTTGTTCCTTAACTCGTTTGTGTCATGACCTACTATCCATTTCGGTCTTCTCACATATGTCAAATATTGCTCTATAGATAAGTCCTCTATTGCGCTCGGTTCCACTACTAAATTGAGTCATGCACACATTCCTCAAATGCGATATGTGAAAATCATTATGCACGCGTCCTAAATTACTTGGTAACTTGACTTGATAAGAGACTTTACCATTCCTCCCAATCGCTGGAAACGATCCTACATATCTAAATGTCAATTTCCTCGCCTTCCCAAAGCGCATACTTCCTCGCATTAGAGAAACCTTAACAAACACATAATCGCCTACTGCGAACTAGAGGTCTTTCCTCCTTTTGTCGATATAAATCTTCTGCCTTGATTGTGCTACATGCATTCTAGTGCGAATAAATTCTATCTTCTCGATAGCATCCCTTACCAAATCGGGTCCCAACACAAGTCTATCTTCCATGTCCAACCAACAAACAAGTGATTTGCATAGTCTTCAATAAATTCCTCAAAAGGTGTTATCCCAATACTTGATTAGTAACTATTATTGTAGGAAAATTCAAATAGATGCAAATAATCTTCCCAAGATCCTCCAAAATCCAAGACATATGCCCTCATCAAATCCTCAAGCATACAGTTCACTTTTCGGTTTGACCATTAGGCTATGGGTGGTATGCCATAGTCAAGTTTATCTCGATACCAAATGCACTTTGCAAACTTCTTCAAAACTCACTGGCCCATGCAGTCTCACCGCATTCTTCAAATATAGCTTTGTTAAGCTAGTTGACGTTATCATCGACTTCATCGTGATAAAATGGGTACACTTAGTCAATCTATTAACAATCACCCAAATATGATCATTTTTCATCCTTGACCTAGGCAACCCATTAACAAAGTCCGTGGATAATGAGTCTCACTTCCAAGTCGGTATTTTCAAAGGTTGAAGTAAGCCACTCGATTTTTTATGATCAACTTTCACTTATTGATAGGTGAAGTACTTCTTTACACATTCTCATATGTCTCTCTTCATCACTTCCCAAAAGAAGATCCTCTTTATGTCATGATACATCTTCGTGCCCCTAGGATGAATAACAAACTTAGACCGATGACTTTCCTCTAAGGCTTTTTACCAAAGATTTCCTACATTCGGAACACGCAGTCTTCCTTTCTTCCTAAGCCATCCTTTGATTCTATCACGGATCTTTTTTATCCTTGAGTTCACTCCTATCTCAAATGCCTAATTCTTTCAGCTATCGATGGGTCCTTCTTCCGCCTTGTAGTAATTCAACATATAAGTGTTGGATTTACCTCCAAATTTGCCAGCATACCTGAATCTTTACGCGATCCGGTATTAGTCCTATAGTGCATTTTACAAAAGTCTAAAGTCTTTAACATCTTCCAGTCCTCAATCGTGGTTAACAGTCAATTCTGGCGCTTTTTACTTAAAGCATCAAAACCTTGTTCCCCTCTCCTAGTGTATATTTTATCCTAAATTCACATACCGCCAAGAATTCCAACCACCTCTATTGCCTCATATTCAACTCTTTTTAAGAGAATAAATAGAACCATATCATGACATGCCCCTTAAGTGAGAGGGGAAGACAATTACATCTTATACCATCTATAGCACATGCACCATCCATGTGCCACCGTACTTCATCAAATGCTGCATTAAATTTGTCAGACTATTATATAGCTGCATCGTTGGCATTACAAATTTCTCCGGATAGAGAGCAACCCTAATTTCATTAGTGAATTATCTCTGGCTAGCCATGGACACACAACTGTCGTCATGCAATTACTGATTCTCTTGCAACAGTCTTTTGATTATCTTTATCAATAATTCTTCGTTGCCAAGATTTCGCCCTACACGGTGATCACCATAGGAATCATCATATGTTTATGTAGGCAAATGCTCATGATTAGCCCTGTGGGATCCAGGTCTCCCAGTCTCTGAGGAGTTTATTCATATAGTTTTCTGCTGGTGTCGACATAGACTTCATCCTTTTATCACTTACTAAACCAGTGGCTTATCCATCTCCAACATCGACTTCCTATAATAGTCAGATAAATTAAACGCCTCTTAGGGTCGATCTGTACCAACCCTTATGGATCAGTCGACACCGATCGATATCCCATTTGGGATAACGATTCCAATTTTCATATCATGTTTCTTCTTCCCCGTCATCCTCTCTACGCATTTTCTACTTGCCTAATCTATGATTCTACTTTGATGAAGATGAACTTTCCTTATCAGAATCTGAAGATAAGCATTCTTTCCTACTCTTTCTACACTTATAAATCTCATTTCTCTACTGGGGTTGGGACAACAACTTTTTCACCTCCTCCATGATGGAAAGTTGATTCTCCATCATTTTCTTATCCATTTCAGCCATCATCCTATCCAACACCGCCTTCGTTACCATATCTAGTGCACTCAAAGTTACTGCTTTAGATGGTTGAGTAGTTTCCTCTCCATCTCGAGACGTTCATCATCGCCTTTAGCAGTGGCTCTAGATCTAGCGCTATTCCCTTTCTTGGAGTCGTCATCTTCTAGATCTTCTTTCATACTTTCTTCAAATCTCAATAAAAACAACATATCTATGCCTAAGAAATTCGCTCTCAATGAATACACCAATTTTTTTTGCACGTAAAATGAAAAACACCCTGAATAAATGAAAATGAAAATAGTGAGAACCAAAAAAGGAAAGAGAAAGAACATGGTTCTTAGGGTGGTTTGTCTAGAATCTTAACTCTACCCGCACTGTCATTTTATTGCTGATAGGATTCAGAACCACAACCAAATTACAATCAAGTCTAGAAAAAGATAGATCTCGAATTTGGCAGTAGTTCCACGAAGAATCCAAATGAATGACTCAAAATCCAAAAGTCCTTTTCTAGTTGATATTTGCCTTCTACTTATAAATGAATTTAAGCATGAAAATCGCTACATCTAGTCTAAACAGGTAAATATCTCTAGATCTGAAGTTCCAACATGAAGAACAAATCAAATAACACGAAGTCCGATTGTCATTATGTTTTGGTATCGATCGATATGGACCAGTACGAACCCATGTCTTTCTTTTGTCTTTTCTTTGCTTTGAAAAGTCAACTAGCTTAAGTATGTGTGCAAATCTGGGGTCCACAATGTTTCGGTACCGACCGATAAGTTGGTACAGATCCATGTCTATGTAGTTAAAGCCCCGCAAAATCCCCACTATAGCTCATAGCGCTCTTCGACCGCTAAGCTATTTCAGTTTAGTGCTATTAGACAGTAGATCAGCTTTAAGTTCCACTATTTTCTGATACACTCGCTAAATCAATGCTTTTTAGTACCTGCTTTAGCAAAATTAATATACAATTATCGATTTGAATAGTCCTCTTTTATAGTAAATCAACAAAGTTGTGGTGGAACTAGTTTTAAGGCATAAGTTCTCAATATAAGTTAGAAATGTATTATAGTCACAAAACCTAATCCACATTAATCATGGTATTCTTCAGTTTTTAATATAAATGTGAACAACATTTCTTTTTTCTACACAAATGATGTGAGAATGGAAATAAATTAAATTTAAATATTTTATTTTATATCTAATTAAGCTTTTTGTAACTCCACTATTTTCCTCTCTATCCCATATATATATCTCCGCTATAACTTTTTACACCTTCACTGCTATGTAACCGCTAAGAGCTTTAACTACACAGATCTATGTCACATCATGGTTCTCCCTTCTTCTTCAACTTTAAACTATGGTTCTAGAACAAGGTAGAGTTGGCCCCTCTATCTTCTTAGATTGTTCAGTATAAACCCATAAAGGTCGGTATCGACCAATATGACTTGTCGCATTTTTGCTTCATCTTCTTGATTCTTTCAATCTTGGTTCTACTAATTTCTTCCAAGATTCTTAATCCATCTCTCTATCATTTCATAGTCCAAATCTATCAAAATGCAGCTCGATTCAAATGTCAAATAATAGTTTTATAAGATATACTTATCCACATCTAGATGAAACATCAATAAATATAACAAAATAAAAGATTCCACCTTTAGTAGTTATAGACATTAGACCACATGCATCAATTTCTACTAGTCCTAAGAGTTCAGCAACTCTTAATTTGCTCCTACTGAATGATTTGGAAATAAATAATGGTTAAACTCTGTGGCATTTAACTTGTTCAATCATTTCTTACTTATATGATATAGTCCACAATGCTAAAGGTAGTTGTCATTTATTATATATGCATTGCTATTTTAAGTAGGAAATACATGATTATAGTCAAATATATAAATGCCATCTTTAAGAGTACCAAAGAAAATAGTTTTATTGTTACAATAAATATTCATAATTTTATCATTATAAATAAAACTATAACTTTTTTCGTCAAAAGTGTAGCAAAGATTATTCCACGAATAAAATTAGGTACAAAATAATAATTATATAAAACTAAATCATGCCCACTAGCTAGTTTCACATAGTAATCTACTACTACTATGACTGTTATAATAGCTCCATTTGAAACTTTGATTCCATGGACCCTCTTGCTATGCGCTTCTTGCTTCTATGTGTAATGAATCATAGATATGAATTCCAAATTGTGTAATTAAAGCGCTTAATACTTTTACAATGGTGGAAATACAAAAAGCTATAGCAGAGATATATCGAAAAATAATAAAGGTGTAAAAATATTTGTTGGAGATAAAATCAAATCTCCAAGCTTGATTTATTCTCATCCCACCTCATTTGTGTAGAAAAAACAAATATTGTTTACTCTTTCATGGCAAAATTGAAGAATATCATGATCCATACACTTCAACCTTGGTGAATAGAATAGAGTTCTATTTTATGTTCAACATTTAAGATTTGAACTTAAACCTATACCCTGAATTTGTGGATTTGGTTTATAAGAGAACTAATCAACTAACCTTTTTATATTAAATTTGTTAAAGCTGAGGCTAAAACTCCTGATTTAGTAGGCATAGCAGTAAATATCGGAGCTTTAATTTGATCTACTACTTAATTGGCTAAATTTAATAGGCATAGCAATTGAAGTGCATTAAGCGCTTTAGTGAGATATTAGCGAGGCTTTAGGGAAGCTTCAATTATATAGGTTCTAGATCTAGCATCTATAACCCAAGAAGAAGCGTTTTTAGCAATTTTCTAAAAGGAAAATACTTTCAAGGCCAAAATAAAATTTCTTTCCATCTAGCATCTTTAGATAATGCTTACAATTTCTCTTCTAGTGTCCCTTCTTAGAGAAAAAGTGACATACACCTTTCTCTTCTTTGGACTTAGCTTTACCCTTGCCACCCCTCAACCTACCTTTTCACTTCTTCGAACTGTTCAAGGAAAATGCACCCTTGACTGCAAGCACCACACATAGTTCTTTTGTGGACTCACTCTCGGCTATCCTGAACATATTAAGGAGATTTATGATGATACACTTCGATGCATTCATGTTGAAGTTCAATATGAATAGATCAAACTTCGGAGTTAGTAATCTAATAATTAAGTCGATTTTTAATCAGTGTCAAGAGTCATTCCCAACTTAGCTAATCTCTATGTACACGAACATATTGAGTATGTGATCTTGGACGGGGATAACATTACTCATCTTCGTATGAAACAATTTTCATGAGATCTCGTACCTTGAAGTATGAGATTGCTCACCATACAACTTTTGTGGGTGCTTAAATATGGATTAAACACCCATATTCTCTTGTTGTCTTTAGAGCTTAGTGCTCATGGTTGATAATACGTAGAATAGAGCATGTTCACAATCTATCAACCATGATTCATGGACGCTAATAGTTCGGACATGGCATTTGCATTGGGTTTAGCCTTAGGCTCATTGATGACAATATACCAAGTTTCCTTAGGCGAGTGTAATTTTATGGTTCCTAGTCTTTATAGTTCATGCCAGTTACTGTGTTTTTCTATTGAAATAGCTTCACAGTTTGCATTTAATTTATGAAATTCCATTAGATTAAATAAGATAACATTACATATGTTCTTATACTTATTAAATTGGTTGATTTAATTGACCTAATAAGGGTCCCACTGAATTCTGCATCTCTCAATATCCCTATAAGAGATACATGAATTTCATATATTCCTTCAAGGGGTATTAAGATCCATCTATCATATTACTACGACCTTGAGGTGCTCAACAAATTGTAATCCTCATAAATGTTAAGTAACACTTTACTAATTATATCTCGTATATAATTCCTAACTATACTTACGCTTGCTTCTAATCATCTTTATGATCTTGAAGGTGCTAAACCAATCTCAAAGTATAAATACTATAAACCCATCATTTCACGATAGCCTAAGGGTAATTATGTAACCTTTGTGGGTTCTCAAGAAAGTTACATAACAGTTGTACTAATCCAGGGACAATATAAACATCACTATATATATTCTATGACTTGAGGGTGCTCAACAACCATATGTATGTATATTGCTCTATTTATATTCTAAATGACATGGAGAAAATTTATCTTAAATTCATAATTTTAAAGTAATATTAACCGAGTAATATGGACATTATAAGGAGGATGAGTATATCTCATGACATCATATGTCCCTACATCCAGCGTGTACTTCCATGGATTTTAATTCATTTAAGCCTCCATTTTCTTTATACATAATATACATACACACACACACACACACACACATATATATATTATACCACTTATAATTCATTAAGTTACATATATATATATATATATTCATATGTAGTACTTCATTAATTATAATTTTTTAATTAATTTAAATAATATATTTATATTATGTAATTAAAAACTAATTTTCAAATTTCATTTTATAACTCTTTATAATTTTTTGTAATATTTTAGTTAAACCTAAAATAATTTTAAATTTAATTTATAATATTCAAATACGCTTATTTGAATCAACCTAACATCCAAATACTTTTGAGCCTTCCACTAGGGCATACCCTTGAAAGGACCACCTCGATAAGATAGGTAAAGGTCAGGAGAAGAGAATTTTCCATTCAAAAGAACATTCCTTAATGGAGTAATATTTTCTTTAGACACCCATTTAATTGAATTTTTCAAGTAAATGCCCTATGTTTTGGTTAATTATTCATGTGAACACAGTGTTGGCTTTGAGAATTGTTGGTCAGGTGCATTGGCAGTGGAGTAAGAGGAAGAAATTTCAAAAAAAATTCTTTTACTAATTTGCACTCCTTATTTTGTGTTTACAAGAATAATATATTTAATATTATTCAAGTTAAATCATATTTAGTGATTATTAATAAAGGAGTTTGTAATTTTAATTTTAATTTTAATTAATTTGTATTAAAACTTTCTATGTATGTAGTTTGTATATTATGATTTAGGTTTATAATATAATATGTTATTATTACAGTTTAATTAATTTTTCATTTTATATTTACTTCATCATACATTTGCATTCAGAATGCAAGCCTTATAATAATAATACATAAACATGGTAGAATAACCCAAGTTATATAAATGTATGAAAATAATAGTGGGGATCTAAGGTTATTATATTAGATTTAATGTCAGGGGATGATGATAAGAAATATCATATGTATGCATGCATATATATACGTATAAGCGATATGCATATATACATATAATGTTATTTTTCAACCATTGAATAATTTAAATATATATTTAAATATTATTTATATTTATTGAATATCCACTATATGTACACTCTTTAAATATATGTTTGGCCTATTAATTTTTTTCCCTTTCAATGTTTGTTAAAATATACGTTATATATTATAAAATGTTTTCTTTTGGATATTTTAAATTTAATTATTTTTTGACTTACAGGTATTTTTCTAAATAATTTTCTATAAAATGGTATTAAAAGAATTTTTTAATTTTAAAACTGAAAGTATAAATATATATAGATATACATTTAATTAATTTAGTTAAATTGAGTTATATATTAATTAATATATAAATAACTAAATCCAAAAATTAAATTTATTTTATTTATTTTAAACCAAGGAAAAACCAATTTTTTTATAACTAGAAGAATCAATATATATATATATATCAAAAATCCAAAAATAATTTGTATATATACGTGCATGGGTAAGCCATGAAAAATATTTTTTAATTTGAAAATGAAAAAGGATTTAATTTATATACATATATTAATTAAAATATGTTTTACAATTTAGAAATATTAATTTTAGTTTTTTGTGATTCAAAAATCAATTTTCTTTTTGCTGAAAGCATAATGACAATAATAAATTATTTAATGTATATTTAAATGCAACGTATACTTTTTGTGATCGACAATTATCAATACTTCGGTGGTTAGGAATTTCATATCTGGACTCTTAGTTCCTTGTCCTTGATTACGGTCTGCAAATCCCTTCTTTTTGGCGTCACCAACTGATTTCTGTAAAGGCTAATATCTATTCTTTGTTTTTAGAACAAGAGAGAATAGGGGCTATTAAAGCCAAGTAAATATCAAAATATCCAACGCCTTTCTCTCTAGATCCGAAGACCGAGTTATTTGATTTATCATATAAAATAATCATTTAATTAATTTTTAAGCCCTTATTTTAATTTAATCAGTGTATAACAATTATATATTATTTTAATTAATTTTATGGCTTCAAATAATAATCATTTAATTAATTTTTTAAGCCCTTCAAATAATAATCATTTAATTAATTTTTAAGCCCTTATTTTAATTTAATCAGTGTATAACAATTATATATTATTTTAATTAATTTTATGGCTTCAAATAATAATCATTTAATTAATTTTTTAAGCCCTTCAAATAATAATCATTTAATTAATTTTTAAGCCCTTATTTTAATTTAATCAGTGTATAACAATTATATTTTATTTTAATTAATTTTAAGGCTTTAAATAAGTAGTTAAAATGCCTTAGAAATTCAATGTAGCATTTGTATTAGTATTACTAATAATTTAATATATTTATAGATTTATTTTGAATTGGTTGAACTTGTTTATTAGCTAACAACACGGTTATGTTGACCTCTTGGTGTGAACTCGATCCTTATTCAATGTATAAACAATTTAAATACTGAAGCCTATATAAATTTTATTGAAGTACAATATTGGGCACAAGTTTGGTCGCTTATAGTTAATTAAAATGAAATCCAATTTCAGATCTTATTAAGCTACACTTTATAACGATATTTTATGCATGTTTCTTTTCGTTATAACTACTGAAGATACCTATAGTTTGGACAATGTAATTGGTTAAATCCAATAACATTTATCGATTAACTGATTTAAGATTTTGACTTTAAATCGACTATCAATTATGGTGTTACTAACTTTTTATAACAAAGGAGATAAATCCTCTTTTAAGTAATGTTTCATTTTAAGTAGTTCAACGTATACCCAACTATGTCCTTAACAAATGTCATGTGATTGACCATAATCAAATTATAACCTAGTTCTTGAAGATCCACCCTCAAGTCTAAAGGCTACTATAGATCGTTACATGATATCTTTTGTTTTTGACTTAGTTGTATTACATATGGAAGACTCTTGTTGAGTCGTACTATAACTATTCCAAAAAACCATAAGTATGCAACCCTTTGGTTTTCTTAACCGTCATGAGTAATCCATTGTCCATCGTATGTAGACCATTGCATATACTAGTCTTAATGAATGTAAAATATCATTTTCTCGATACATCTTGACTAGGAACATTTTAGAAATAAGTATTTTAACATTGATTCAGAACTCATGATTAAAAAAATTCACAAATGCAATTGATAAAATGCTATTCCTGAGGATTTTCTACTTATATATGTTTATTGTATTAATATTTTACTTATATATTTATTATATAACAGCACATATAAAAGAAATAAAATCAAAAACATATTTTATTTCAAGTAAGGTTATTTTTACAAGAGTTAAATTATATAATCAAATTATATAATTGGTCCTAAGGCACACCCTTAATTCTACCGATATAAACCATCACCTCTAAATCACTATCTCAAAATTTTGTTTTATGTCCATATGTCATAATTCGTGGTCACAGTGAGTGCTCTGCTTAAATCGAATATCACTCTTTTAATAAAATATTATTATGTAATCATAGTAAATAGCGACTGGAAGCAGTATGAGAAAATTGATTTAAGAATAATAACCAGACAAAAAGTATCATCATAATCAACACCTTGAATTTGATGGAAACCACTCATCACCAACCATGCTTAATAGGCCTTAACCTATCTTACTGCACTGATCTTTAACTTAAAGATACTTTTGTAGCTAATGGCTATTACCCCTTTGGGTACACACTCCAGAGTCCAAACTTTGTTCTTGTACATGGGATCCATTTTAAATTTCATCGCATCGAGCTAAATGATATTCTTTACTCTCCAAGGCTTGTTGGAGTAAGGTGATTACTGTCATGAATGAAATAATCATCTTTCTTGTCGCCAATGAGAAATCTATATCATATCTTACATGCAAGATTCCCTAAGACCGTCTATTAGATTGCATACCTTCCATGGGCATTGTATTACTATTTACATATTCGGTTTCAATAAGAGTTTGTTGGATCTTATGTAAGTCTATCTTACTACCACTAAGTTTTTGAGAAAGAAATTCCCATTCTAAATGTTAGGATCAAGAGGCTAGGTGCAGCGGAAGAAGGGATTGATTTCAAAGAAATTTAGGTTGTTTAAATTTTATAGATTTAAATTTAATTTTAGTTTAAAATTGATGATTTAGATTTAAATATTTTAATTGTTGTTTTAATTGTTTCAATCCAAGACTTTTGTGTTTTTATTTTTAACTTGTTTACTATTTATTATTGTCATTTGTATTTATTCACATAGTTTAGGGAAAAACATTTATTTACCAATATAAAAAAATACATGTAGATAAGTATATGCTCATATATATATATATTTATATCACACATACATATTAACGTGATGGGATTTATACCTTAAATATATGTAATCCATGTATATGTACATTGATTGCATATGGGCCTATTTATTACATATCAAAATTGCATGCATGCATGTATGTATGCATGCATGCATGCATGCATGCATACATATATATATAATAGCTAATGTCAAATTAAAATCTAGTCACAATTGAGCTTTCAATTTTACTATCAAATCTTTCTTTGACAAAATGATACTTATCAAAATGCTAGATTTCTATTACCTTTTTATAGTTATTCAAAATGGAATACACACATATGTGTGTATTTAGTAGTTTTAATGTAATATTTACTAATCTATATATGTTTGCAAATCTAAATTAATTTTCAAAACTTAATTCAAAACTTTCCCCACTTCATTTCATTATTCAATTTAATCAATCAACACTTACCAAAAGTATTTACCATACATTTTATTTTTCGTTCAAAAAATGCATGTGTAGTCTGCATATACATATAAGTATTAAAAAATATACATACATACACACACACACACATACACACACACACACACACACACACACACACACATATATATGCACATGCATATATAATACATATGCGATTTTATCAAAATAAAATCCAAAACTTTATTTTCATTATGTTGTCAATTGTTTGATCCAGTTATCTAATCAATACATGTAAACATTAATTAAAAACAAATAGTATATATAAAAGCTAAATATTGTACCTAGGCATAAAATCTTGGACTAACATCTTAGATCCCTAGAGTTGGATCCGAGCAAAGAGTCCTCTTTAAGCTTTAAGAGAGCCGTGTAAAATCTCTTGATGTTGTAGATATAATTTGTCTTTATAATTGTATGAATATGCTTAATGGAGGCTAATAGAAAACCCTAGTTTTTTTTGTTTATGTCTCAAGTGGTGGCTAGAAAGGATATTTATAGGGTTTCCAAAACCCCAACCATTGCCTTAGTGAACTCTTAGCCAAATATAAAACAAAGTTGGTTAATTTAGCTTTAAGATCCATAATTCCGCAATCCATATATATATTAAAAATAAGTCGAAATAATTGTTTAATTATTAAAATCTTTTAAATAATTATGATCTAGTTAATTAGAAAAATATTTGTTATTTAAAATTAAGTCCGAACATTTAAAAAATATTTTAGAAAATTTCAAAACTTAAAACATATTATTTTGGTTTCAAATAATAATTAATTAAATATATAACAAACGCATATTTGACCAATTAAATTTAAATTCTCAAAAGTAATTAAATATAACCATTATATTTATTTTACCTCCATTAATTATTTATAATAGTTTATAAATCTACATATTTGTAAATTCGACAACAGCCAAACTCTAAAAATCTTGGTTGCGTTACTTATAAATGTGACACTAACCCTAAGTAATATATGAAAAATTCATACATTGAAGTTTGTGCGGCTTAGCTGAAACACAATAGTGGACTTGGTGTAGGTGATTACTTATCATCTAGTTTAAAAATCCAGTTTTATAATTAGTAATGCAATCGCCCTTATGCAGTGATATAGTGTGCAAGTATATCTCTTTGTTGAAAATGTGTCACTAAGATGTCTAGAATTCGATCCACAGTCAATACTCTAATAATGTCCTTAGTTAATTATGAAACTGATTGCAGAGTCACTTGGTTCAATCCAATAAAAATTATCGATTAACCATAGTGCTTTAACTAATGATTATACGACTCCATG
The DNA here is from genome assembly GCA_030765085.1 of Allium cepa. Lineage (NCBI taxonomy): Eukaryota > Viridiplantae > Streptophyta > Magnoliopsida > Asparagales > Amaryllidaceae > Allium > Allium cepa. The sequence goes on from CM060929.1 coordinate 271,333,166, forward strand.
TCAACTTCTAATTATGGTAATACTAACCCTTGGTATTAAGGGAGACAAATCCTGTCTTGAGTAGTGATTCACTTCATGTGTTTCTACCTACCCAAAACTAGATGTAACATAAATCTCTACTGTGTAATTTTCTAGAATCAAAGTATAGCCTACATACGTAAGTTCTATAGTTCCTTGAGTCATGGGAACATTGCACATTTTTTCATGTGAGATCATCCATTTGACTTATATACTTTAACCTATAGATGAATTTCAAGGAGTCAATATGTAATTGCTCCAAACAACTATGAGTACATAAACTATTGGTATCCCCAACAATCATGAGTAACACTCTATCCATCATATAGATAGCGTTACGTATGCCAGTCTCGTGGGTATATTGATATCCCATTCTCAATGTATCGTCGATTAGGAATATTTTAAGGTTAAGTTTTTATAGTACTATCAATCCATAACTCATATTTACGAGCACCTTTGCAAATATAATCGATTAAACACTTTGTCTAGGGATTCCTAAACATATGGATTAAATGTATTGAAATATTAGATAAATGACACACATATAGAAATCAAAACCAAAAGCATATTATTTTGAATAAGATCATTTATAAGAGTTTTGTTATATAATCAAAATTACACAATTGACCCTAGAGCACATCCCAAACTCCATCTCCAAAATGGTGGGTGGCTTACCTTGAAAAAAATACCGTTTTGCCCTTAATATGACAGAATGTGTATCTATTAAAATGTCTACAATATGCTATAAACTTGCATAAAACTGATCTTGCCTCAAATTTACTTGGGTATACGTTCTTAACGTAATCTAGACAACCCTATACCTTAAGATAATTAAGGTAAGGTTTCCCACAAGTCCATAACTCATATGGTATTTTTGGCATTGATCTAGATGGTGTAGAATTCAACATATATATCGTGGTTCGAAGCGCATGTCCCCTAAAGGAATGAGCTATCACCCATCATTAATCAAATCATGTATAATAATGTTCGATTTCTCCTTTTTGAAACACCATTATGTTGAGGTGTATAGGGTGGAATGACATGTGAGAGAATCCTATTATTTTTAAGGTAATATTGGAGCTCGTATCCATCGTATCCACCACCACAATTGGATCGGATAATTTTCTTGCATGTTTGGTTTTCAACTTTATTCTTATATTCTATGAATTTATCATAGACCTCGATTTGTGTTTCATAAGATACACATATCCAAATCTAGAAAAATCATCTTATTGTGACCAAATACATCTACATATATTAGTCCGATGAGTTTGGTATGTCTTGCACTACTCACACTAAGTGGGTGCTTAGCCATTTTTCCTTTAGCACGTGATTTATAACTATCAAACTATTCTATATCAAAAATGGAGAAACCCTTTATTTCTAACTTTCTTAATCATTTCTTACTTATGTAGCCTAGTCTGTGAAAGAGTTAAGCTTGTTCCCTAGGGAAAATTATGTAAATAAAGAAAGAATTTCATTTAATTTTCTTGCAACGACTCAGAATTTTCGATCCCGAAAATTCCAAATAGTTAGGAAAAGAAGAAAAGATATAGAAGATGAAATGGAAAACAAGTCACAGAATCTCACATTCGCAGCGGATCAAAATATAATATCAAATAATAACAGTTATACAAAGAAAACTGTATCTGTCAATTTATATTTATACATCAGAGTTACAACCAATACACAAACACTGGACAGTGAAGATCAACCTGTTCTAGAATTTCAAATAATAATATGCACAACGGAATACTCTATACGTTCCTGCTATCCAGCTCGTCCCCTGAGCTCTAGAACGTCCTTACCTAAAAATCTGTCATACTCGGTCTGACTCGAACATTAGATCAAAATAACACCCGGGTCAGGCTGGAAACCATCGTGAGTAAACCCATCTAGCATGGAATACAAAAGCATACAACTTATATAAACCCTAGGTAACTTGTATCAATTTAAAACTTCACAAGTTGTTATAGACATCACTTATTTCACATATCAATTTCTAAGTACCAAAACTTAGATTAAAAGGTCCAATTCACTTAAATCATTCCATTTCAGCCTATTGATTTCACATATCAATTTATAAAGAATCTAGTGGTTTCGGGTATTTACTAATACCCGACTCCGGTCTCTTCGAATTCAATACAATCTTAACCCAAGTTATTCAAGTGAAATACAATTCAACTTTAAATAAAAGATGTCACCTTTTTACACAGCAATTCATCATCGATAGATAACCACATTATCATTGTCCACCCAAAACATATCATATCACAAAGCATTTCATATCAGAGATATCAATCAATTCAAAACATTTAATCATCATTCAATCATTCATAAGCAAGATGGATCATTTACAAAATTAATTTAATTTATCTCTAATTATATTAATTACAAATCTTTACTCACTTAGATTACCATTACTTAACATTAATTAAATCAAATCAATTAATTAACCATCCTTTAATTATCCATCTAAATTAATCACCCTCGATTAATTATCCTTTAATTACAATAAGTAATTAACTCTTAATTAATTACACAAATTAATTAACCTTTACCCATCCATATTAATTACATTGATCTGTAATTAATTACTCAAATTAATTATCCTACACATTTATTAATTATTCCCTACTTAATCACACTTCTTAACTAACCTTTAATTAATTTCCATAATTACTCAATCCTTTAATTAATTACAATAGGTAATTAATTCTTAATTACTTTCACTAAGAAATTATCATTAAATAAATCACATTTAGAAAATCTTCCATTTATTTAGAAAATCACCTACAAGGTCATTAGTCAGTAATTATCTCCCCTTAATTACTTATATCAATAAAATCAACTCCTTGATTAATTACATAAATTAATCCTCTAATTACACTGAGTAATTACCACTTAATTACTTCCCTTAGTAATTATCCTTTGATTACTTCCCATCAGGTAATTTTCTTTTAATTACATCCAGTAATCACCCACTAATTACTTCACAAAATAATTATATTCCATTGATTACATTAAATAATTATACTTAATCCATCTTCAAGTAATTTTTTATTATTAATTAAACATAATTAATTAACTAAAATTAACCACATCACTTAATTAATTTCACAGAGAAATTAATTACTTTAAATTACTTCATTAAGTAATTATCCATTAAAAATCTTCTTAACATTAAGTAATTAACCTCTTAATTACTTATTACCTAATTATTTCTTAATTGATTAACCTTGATTAATCAATTCTTAATTAAGTAATAAACTATTCTTAATTAATTAATCACATTAATAAATCAATCCCCTAAATTGACACACAAATTAATCATCTTCAATATATTAAATAAATCATCCTTTATTTAGTTACATCATTTGATTTACCCTTGAAAACATTTAGGAATTTAATCTTATTATATAATTACCTCTAAACAAACAATTTTAAAACAAATTAAAACTTTTATATAAAAAATTTGTTATAAACAAGCTAATACTTATTCAGCCGTGACTTATTATCTCATTTGTGAAAAAACTTATATACTTCGATAATCTTTAAACTTGATTTACCATTTTAACGTCCAAGCATAAAACTACGGTACAGGCCGAACCAAACTCAAAGAAACCCGATACAAACCCCTCTTCGTCCCTTAATTCATGCTTCCCCATGAAAACACGAGATCGACTCGAAGAATAACCTTAACACACCCGAAGCTTAAATACCCAACCTCATGCACCTGACACATCAGATACATGTGCACATGCACAAATCATCGGCATTGCTCCGATCATCAGAATCACCCTTGGCAAGTCAACAATGAGCTCGCCTACTCTTTCGATCATCCAGATCAACGTTCCTTCCTGCAAAACCAAAAACGACCCAACGGTCAAACCTGTATCCCAAATCCCATCGGAAAACACCCACCTGCCGACGCCTCCGACCCTCGGCACCCACGGCGTCCAACCCAGAGAAACGCCACGATTCCCTGCTTCAATCTCCACCACACACGATCTACTCTAGATCTCCAAATATCTCGCAATTCCTTCTTTAACACGTCGAACAAACAGGTGTACTAAACCCTAGTTCACCGTTGTTCAATCATCACAGTATTCTAGAATTTTTCTAAGTATTTTTCCTGAAATCCCCTCCTCACCAGCTTCCTTCAGCATCAATCACGTCACTCATCCTTCCCTAGATCACCAGAAAACGATGAAAATTCGAACTCTGATCACCTCGCGATAACTTGACAACCCCGATCCCGAAAATCTTGAAACTAGAATCAAAAATCACTATTTTACAATACAATTTAGTTCATGTGATCAAAGCTCGAAAAATTAAAAAATCAATTTTTCGATTTGAGTTCAATTCTCACCGACCCCTCTTATTACCAGCAAATCTTTCTGTTGATTTGCTTAGTAATATTTTAAAAAATCCAATTTTAGTTGTTACAATCATTTATCTTTAAGGATCACTACCTAAAATTCAACATACGTTGAGGAATTGAGTTGATTTAGATTTTGCATGACCAGTTTTTTTCCAGACTTATATACATAAGCATTCATACAAGCATGCACAGAAATCATGTTTATACACACATAAACACATAAATTTATTCATCCAGTCATTCACTTCAACAATCATATAATAGATTAAAATAAATGATTATTTACTCATCTGTTTGTTAAGAACAGAAGAAGCAAGAAATTTGATCTCCTAATTGAAACTGAAATTTTGTTTTGCTTAATTAAATCCGGTTTTGTTCTGACCTGAGTTGAATCTCAATTATGTTGAGCTTCAGTTATTAGATTGCAAAGGCTTGAGGTAGTTTTGAATTTAATTTCTTCTCTGGTTTGCTATAGGATTTTGGTTTCTCTGTTTGATTTTGTTCTGGTTTTCGTTCATTCATTCTTTTCCTTGTTTTAAAGAATCAACTGATCACAGAAAATGAAAGAGGAATATGGAGATGTTTATATAACTTAGTTTTCTTATTAATTAATTATTTTGAAAATAAAAAGAGGTTAAAGACACTTGTTAAAATCAACTTACATTTGTTTACACGTTTAATTAGATGAATTCGTAAGCTTCCATTTGTTAAATTGTACATATATTTATCTCACACTTGTAATTTTGCAAATTAAAATGTCTTTAGTTGATTTAAATATTATATTAACATATGTTTAAATGTTTTATATTTGAAATAAATATATAATTTCAAATCAATTCTATTTATATATAAAGCTTCAAAAGGAGATATATAAAATTCTTATTTTAACTATTATACTTTTTAGATAATAAATATTTATACATATAATTCATATTATATACATTTGCTTATATATATTTATACTTAAATTTGAAAACAAATTTTATTAGTTCCAAATTATAGAGCTTTAATTCCAAGTTATTTTCAATTGAATTTCAAATTCAAATCTTATTTAAAAATCTATTTTTATAAATATATAACAAATTAATACTTATTTTATTTGCTTAGGAAAAAGAATAAATTTTAGATTATAGTAAATGATTTATGAAAGAAATTATTTCATATCCGTTTGCCTAAAATTCTGGAATATTCAGACATTTATCCGAATTTTATTTGTTCAAATTACAAATTTGTATTTTAAAACTTTTTAATCCTGTTAATTACCCAATTAACAGATGTCCAAAAATCTGGGTTATCACATTCCTCCCCAATTTGAATCTTTTCGTCCCTGAAAAGGAACGAAGCCAGAATATATTAAATACTTAAAATCAGATAAATTATTCTTTGAATCATTTTTAAACTATAAACTCCCTTTTTATTAAGAATTTTTAAAACACTTTTAAATTCTACATAGTATTTCAAAAATAGTTCTATAAAGATACTTTTTTTGACTCGATGTCTCAACTAGTCCATCCTTGTTCTTACAGAAATTCGGTCATACGTTGATCAAGCGTAGGACTGAAAATCTATATGTACTTGGTAAACCCGTTTTCAACATCCAGTGAAAATACTTGGAAAATAATTTTATTGAAAATATAAAAAAACATTTTTGAAAATAGAGGAAACATCTTTGGTGAGAATGCTCTGGAAATCATCACCCTCATCCGTGGACGTAGTTACATCCTGGGTTACGTTGCCATCACAACAAAAGTCCATGTAACTGTAGACACTCGCGCCCCTCGATTACGCCATGAAACCCGCCACAGATCGCAGTTACATTCCAGGGTTGCGTTGCCATCATAGCAAAAGTCCATGTAACTGTAGGCATTAGCGCCCTCGATTTTTGCTGCCAAATAAAACTTCACCACTCCAACATAGGTCGCAGTACCGATGTAAAATCAAACGTAGATTGTTGGCTCTCAGCAGCACACACGACTTTCGCTATTTCACCATAGGTCGTAGTCTACCGATATAAAATCAAACGTAGACTGTTGGCTCTCACCAGCACACATTACTTTCGCTATGGTATGCAGTAGATCGCAGTGACATCGAGTTGCACTATCGTCACAGCATAACCCAAATGCCTCTGTAGGCATCAGTGCCCTCGACTTTCTCTACACACTACACATAATCCTCGGGAACTAGTTTGTCCGGACTCCTCACAAGATCAATTTTAGAACCCCCCCTTAGGATTCAAGGCAGTACCACCTTGTGGTACTCCTATGAAGTTCATTTCAAGGGAGCGCCTTTTTCTCCAAAGCCATTTTCAAAACACTTTATACAATACACATATAGTGTCTTCCAAATCATACACCTAGTATGAATCTCATATAAATCTCCTTTTCAAAAAATCGATTATCCCAAAATTGATAATTCTCAACTAGGCTTTCCAAATCTCCAAACTGATTTTTCCAAAAAATCAAAAGCCTTTCCAAATTCATAGGTTCCAAAAACCTTTTCTCAAAATCATTCTCATAAGATCCTTTATATATATAGACATATATAACTTTAAAAATCTTTGGATCACTTCAAACTTGTATAAATTCCCTTTTTATAGTTCAAATACTTTCAAAAATCCTTTCCTTCCGGCAATAGATTCAATAAGGGAAGATTTATCTTATATAACAAAGATATATAACTTTGTTTATTCCAACTCTAATATTCAAATTTGATTACTCTATAAAGTCACTTACCAAATTACTTACTTCCATAAAGTAAATTTCTACCATAGAAATATCCACCTTCCATTTTACTTCATCTTATATTTCACAAAATATACCTTTCATTTCAAAATCCATTTCACATTTCTTATTCACAAATTCCAAGTATCAATTTCATTCAAACCAGTACGATGCACACATATCATCTGTATGCTATATCAATCTAATCGCTCACTCTATCACACAATTTCACTTCCAAACTAGTATCGTCCACCCGACTTCCTAGGGCGGACTCAGATCTGGTTTCTAGATCAGAAACTGTCATTCTCCTTACATAACCATAACTATGATAGAGAATATCCAGAACCAATCAAAAATCCATAACCGGGTTCTCCGTCGAAAATCGAGTGAAAAAATCCTAACTTGGATCGATATACTATCTCGAAATTCTGTGCTCGAATCCGGATCAAATAACTATGCGAATAGAATAATACACGTACATCTTACGTATTAATCTTTATTGATTATTAGCCAAATCAATCTCCTTTTCTATTCACATTCACTTTAATTTCTATTTACTTATTCACATTTGCCTCAATCCTCTTTGGATTATCACTTTAATCCTTATCTCAATTGGTAATTGATCTTAAACAGTTTGCACTTTGACCATCTTATAATTAGAAAATAGTTTTAAAAGTTAAAAGTGGATGAAAAATAATTATTAGTTGTAAAATAATTATAAAATAGCTAAGTAATTTTAAAATAGTTGAAAAATAGTCAAATAGTCATAGAAATTTTAAATAATTGCAAAATAGTTGTAAAATAGTAATTAATTATAAAGTAGTAAAAAACAGTAATTAGTTTATAAAACAGTTGCAAAATAGTTAAATAATTCCAAAAGTAGTTATAAAATAAGTATAAGATAGTTTTGGATTTAATAAGAAAGGTTGTATATATAATAAATAGCTTGGAAAAATAGATTTGTACTAAAACAATTTATTCTGAAAATAGTCCAGAGTCAAATTGTTTAATTCCCAACCTCCATTTCCAATCAATTCAATTTAAATTTCCACTTTCATTTAAATTGACTCAATTCCAATTTAAATAACTTCAATTTCCATTGAAATTGATTTAACCCCAATTCAAGTTGAATTAATCCTCAATTTCTTTCCTAAATTCAAATCAAATTCCATTTGAATTTACTTATTCAACTTTAATTTCATTTCAAATTAATCCAATTCAAATTTTCCATTTGAATTTTTAAACTTATCCATCTTCAATCACAATTCCAATTAATTCAAGTCAAATTCAATTTGAACTAATTTAATTCAAATTTCAAATTTAAACCATCTCGAATTATAAAATTCGAGTTAAATATTTAAATTTTGATTTAATCCTTTAAATAAAATCAAATTATCTCTTTAAAGCATTTTATTCTAAATCCAAATTCCATTTTAACCTATTTCAAAGTTCAAATAATAATTCAAATCCTTTTTAAACAACTAAATCTTTGAAATTCAATTTATCACCAAATTTAAATTTTGAAACCAAACCTTTGATGTGTTATCTTGAACATTCAAATCTTAAGTACAAAATGATTCTATTTTATCTTAATAATGGATATATTACCCACCCCATTTCTTCATTCATTTAAACAAATCCAATTTTAGCTTAAAGATTATTAATAATAACAGGATGGCATCATTCGAATTACTTAAAACATCCATCCATTTTCAATTTTCAGATCTCAAACCCATTTTGAGATCACACAAACTGCCCATTCAAATCAACCATTTAACTACCCAAGTTAAATTTCAGTTTATTAATCCAGTTAGCCTTACTCAAAATTGAGTTCCCACTTCAAATTTCCAAATTTCTATCAGTATTTCTTTCTTACTTATAAGTTCAAAGACTTATACCACCTTGGGTTTTTACATCACATTTCAGGAAAAATCAAAACTCAACATCTTAAAGTTCATTTCAAATTATCATTGATATTATGTATATCCCTTATATATACAAGGTTATTTCCTTTGCACACCAAGTTACACCTTAAAATTTTAAATCACTTTTGATTTTTAATTCAAAAAAATTCCTTTAAATTTTCAAACAACTTCTTATTTTTAAAATAACATCACATTCAAAAATAGTCTGAATGATATTGTTTATTCTTTTCTTTCAAAACTTTGAAACAATCCAAATGTTTCTAGACTTAGATTTTAAAACTTCACAATTTAAAACCTACTTCAACTTATAAGTTATGCTCATCTTAAAAGTTTACTTCATTTGGCTTACTTATTAATAAATATATCATTATTAAACACAATAACTATTTATGATAATACCTAAGATTATCATATCTAGATACCGATTCATTTTTATCTTATTCTTACTCTGAAATCACTTTTATAAATTCAGGATTTTAATTTCAGTTTGAATCCATTACAAACTTATCTTCATTCAATTTTAGTTTAGTTGTATTTCTATCACCACCTAATTTAATTCCAATAACTTAACAACCAATTACCTTAAATTTATTAGAAAGAAATATTGCTTTATTGTAACGCCCCACCCCGAGACCCACCTTAGTAAAGAGAATTAACAAGTAATTCCGTCTACTAAAGCGGAGAATAGGGCTGGTTAAGGGCGACCATCTATAATTTTGTCTTAAACATCTATTGAATACGTCGATAAATGCAGTATAACTTTTTTTCAACTCAAGTGGATCAACATACCCAGTAAATGCTTAATCCAAAACTATAGGTGGTTAACGGATCTATCAGAACAAAATACAATAACTGAATGTAAATCACATCACAGAACAGTAACCAACATCATATATATACATATCCACTGATACATGTTTAGTACAATACAATATGAATACAATAAAGGTGGTACTCGACCACACCATAAATATCGAATCAAATATAACTACATCAGAGTATGCGAAAGAACAAAAACTACTCAAGAGAAAGAAGAGCTGATATCCAACATCAACTTCAAGCTATGTCCAATAGATGATACCTGAAACAACTCGGTCTGACCCGAGTATAAATACACGGGTCAGTCTAGCTACACAAATCAGTCAATATCGATAATATGAAGCAGAATGGATATAGTGATACTTCTTCTCGAATGAGGAGAAGGATTATATAACTCATAGCTCAATACTTAAGTAACAAATGCTACCTAAGTGACAAAATACCTCGAAAGAGGTAACTCAAACTCAATACTCAAATAAAACACAAGTGCCTCATATCATTAGCGATAACCCATAATGAACTCAAATCAACTCATATAAAACTCAAGCAAAACTCAAATGGTTCGATGAACCATTACTCCAAAAGGGAGAAAACTCATCTCAATCACAAATAGAAGTCATGAAAGCAATACAAGACAACTCCATAAGAATGTGAGATCTTAAACTCTTAAGTAGTCCAAGACGGCTAAACCTCACACATACATCTCAATCATAAAAACTCATGGAACTTGATACGAATTCAAACTCAATAAAGATTTCGATGCATGTTCATAACTCAGAAAATCTTAACATTAATGCGCCAAAAACGGCGAATTCAAAACTTAGAAAACCCGGATTGGCCATATCCCTGAATACAATGCCGAAGCGATGTTGCACGTGCTAAACTCAGACGGCCGAAGCCTTAGACAAGGTCGCTGACACCTTCCAAAGTAGTTCGTCCTCATGACAAGGTCGCTGACACCTTTCCAAAGCAGTTTGTCCTCATGACAAGGTCGCTGACACCTTTCCAAAGCAGTTTGTCCTCATGACAAGGTCGCTGACACCTTTCCAAAGCAGTTCGTCCTCATGACAAGGTCGCTGACACGTTTCCAAGCCATTTTGTCATCCCTAACAAGGTCGCTAACACCTCCAAAGCAGTTCGTCCTCATGACAAGGTCGCTGACACCTCTCAAAGCAGTTTTGTTAGGTAAACATCGTGAATGTGTCACAAACTCACGGATAGGAACCCGAAAAGTGTTAACGTGTGTCCCATACCACACATTCGCACTTTGCGGTTTACTAGCCGTTAGTTGATGCCACACTAAAAACATCATAAAACTCAGAAAATTATATCTCGCCTAATCTCATTGGCGAGTGATAAAGAGATATCATACTTGTCTCATCTCATCGAGAAGTATTAAATGGCATCATAACTTGTCTCATCTCATCGACAAGTGAAAAACATTATGATGGTTTCTCATAAACCATAAATCTCAAAATATGAAATCATAAACTCAAGACTTGCCTTATGTCACTGGCAAGTAAATAAAACATGTGATGGTTCTCATCGATCAAACTCCTACATAGGAGATCTCAAACCATAATACTTTCCAAATATTGGCCATCTTAAATAGTTCCAATAAATAGGAATTATAAAATTCAAAATACGCCATAAAATGGCAAAACATCTCAGAATTATTAAACTCAAATAGCTTCGATCGTACAAGTCCGGAATTAACCGAAATAGTAAACGCACATGTCCCATACCACGTGTTTTACTGAATCGTTTAATTCTCTTTCTCATATGTTCGAATAGTGTAAGAGTGTATGTTTTATATGTAAAATAGTTTACTAGAGAAAACAAGCTTTTAAAACTATTTCTTGAAAAGATTAATAAAACCAATACTTGAAATTCCTTTATTATAGGAAATAAATAGGTTTTATATTAGAAAAATAATTTTAAAACTATATAATAATAATTTGAAATGTCCATTTATTTCAAAAACCACTTCAAAATAGTTTAGTGTAAACCGCGCTCGAAAATAATGAAAAACAAGAAAGATAACTCAAGACCGATAACTTGAATTCAATACGAATTCAATACGAATTTAACCCAAAATCAATTCAAATTCTATTTAAATTTGAATTTCAAATTCACTAAATATAGCTAGCTTATAGATAGGAATCATAGCTCTCAAACCATTTCAAAACAACATCCAAATCGGACAAGAAACAAGGAAGATATGATCAATTTACTAACTGTGTTCAGTTTGGATAACATAGTTACTAAAGTGACAGAGCTGAGAGTTTGCAACAGCATTTTGATCAACTTATGCTCAAAATATGCAAATGTGTACAACAGTAAAGTTGTCACATATAAAATAAGCTTTCCAGAACTTGAAAAATCATCCAAATCGGACAAGAAACAAGGAAGTTATGATCAATTTACTAACTGTGTTTAGTTTGGATAACATAGTTACTAAAGTGACAGAGCTTAGAGTTTGTAACAGCATTTTGATCAACTTATGCTCAAAATATGCAAATGTGTACAACAGTAAAGTTGTCACATATAAAATAAGCTTTCCGGAACTTCAAAAATCATCTAAATCGGACAAGATACTAGAAAGATATACCTAAAAGAATTTCTGTGTTTTAAAGCTAAGATTAAAACACAAGACAGAAAGGTTACATCATCTTCAAACTCAAATTACTCTTAGTAAACAGCTTAATCACACAAAGTAATGAACATAAAAGTTGTTTATTATAAAAGCATCTTCCAACGGAAAAAAACCTTACTCAATTTCGATCTACCATTTCAAAGTTATGGTGATTTCAATATCAGGTTTCAACAAAAATATTGCACAGAGCAAAGCTGTGTACATCAGTTTCAAACCCAATTTCGACCCTCTAAACCATGGAATTTCTTAAAGTGATTAAAAGAAAACTTACAGCTAATAGAATGTTCTTTCAACTTCAAAAAGATTGAGCTAATTTGGATAAATTGGCTCTAAGATATCGCTATTTTACTGCAGCGATATTTTTACCAACAATTTTTAGCAAACTACAACCATGCGATCATTCAAATTCAAGCAACCAATTCACCACTAATTTGAAAGCAATTCAATCATCAAATCATCCAATTCAATTCAATTATCAACTGAAAATTATTCTCATAGATTAGAGGTAGTAGTGTGAGTGATTAACTCACCTTTTACTTTCCTATAGCTTGCTAAATCCTCTTTTAAGCCTTGCTAACCTCTTAGCTTCTTCAAAATCACCAAAAAACTCAAGAACAAAATTTGGACAGCAAGCAATTTGATCAAAAAGGGGATCAAAATCATTCTTTTAGAGTTCTAAAGGATAGAGATAGAGTTTAAAACACTTACTCTACATTGTTGGACAAAATCCCTTTGATTTGAGCTTTGAATTTTGAAATTAGGAACTAGGGTTTAGGAAGAGAAGGCTGAGAAGGAGAATGAACGTACTGATGTTTGAGGAAGAGAAATATGTTTCTCATTTCTTCGCTAACAGGCCAAGTGAAGTATGTTAATGGGCTAGAGTCCAATTTTTCAAGGAAATTAGCTTAGGTTATAAATTAATCACTTAGTTACATGTTAACAATGCACAACTTCAAATTCAATCATCTATTCAACTTTATTTCATATCAAAAATTTACAAAACTTCATATTCATGATGATAAAATGTTATATACTCAAAATAAAAGATTATTTATATTTTTAAAACTTTTTATCATCATATTTCTTTTCCTTTTTATAAATAAAAAATTTACATCCTTAATTACAAATTCCATTGTAATTAACATTATAAATTACACAAAAGTAATATTTTTGTGTAATAAATTTTTTATAACCCTTTTCAAATATAATTTTACACTTAAATTATATTTTTAAACTCAATTCCATCATTATTTTGAATATATCTCATCTTAAAATTAATCACTTCTTTTAAAATTCATTAAAAGAAGTAAATAGCAATAATTAACAAAATTATTGCATTAACTCTAAATAAAACACATTTTCCTCATTTTATTATCTCAAATCAGTTAATAAAGTTTTCAGAATTCTATTTTCTCATTTTTATCCTCAAATATATTGTTTATTCCAAATAAACAATTTAAATTCCTCATTAGTTATTAATTTACACTATTAAATTATAACCGCCGTTATAATTTAATATTCTCAGGTAATCACTAAAATTAGGGTTGTTACATTTATATATCAAAATATATTCTTATATAAAATCATTTAAAATCTTTATATAAGAAAATAACAAGTACGCTCTCTCTCTCACACACACACACACACACACACAAAACTCATTCTAGGGCACCATTGACCCTATCCTTAATGAGTAATCCCACCAGAGCCAAGGTTCGTGCTTAACCTCGCTCTGATAACAAATGCAATGACCCGGAATTTTCGATCCCGAAAATTTCAAATAGTTAGCAAAAGAAGAAAAGAGATAGAAGAAGAAATGGAAAACAAGTCACGGAATCTCACATTCACAGCGGATCAAAATATAATATCAGATAATAACTGTTATAAAAAGAAAACGTATCTGTCAATTTATATTTATACATCAGAGTTACAACCAATACATAAACACTGGACAGTTAAAATCAACTTGTTCCAGAATTACAAACAATAATATACACAGTGGAATACTCTATACGTTCTTGCCATCCAGCTCGTCTTCTGAGCTCTAGAATGTCACCTGACAATCTGTAATACTCGGTCTGATCCAAGCATTACGTCAAAGTAGCACCCGGGTCAGGCTGAAAACCAGCGTGAGTAAACCCATCTATCATGGAATACAAAAGCATACAATTATATAAATCCAAGGTAACTTGTATCAATTTACAGCTTCACAAGTTGTTATAGACATCACTTATTTCGCACATCAATTTCTAAGTACCAAAACTTAGATTAAAAGGTCCAATTCACTTAAATCATTCCATTTCAGCCTATTGGTTTCACATATCAATTTATAAAGAATCGAAGAGGTTTCGGGTATTTACTAATACCCGATTCCGGTCTCTTCGAATTCAATACCATCTTAACCCAAGTTATTCAATGAAATACAATTCAACTTTAAATAAAAGATGTCACCTTTTTACACAGCAATTCATCATCGATAGATAACCATGAAAGAAATGCGGATTACGGATCTTAAGGCTTGGATTAACACTAGAGGGGGTGAATAGTGTTTATAAAGAATTACTAAATCTTTTTGAATTTATGTTGAATTGAACACGGATGCATGCAATATACAGACACATATATGATAACAGAAACAAACACAAATGCAGAAATAAAGTACAAGCAATAAAGGAAAGAACACACCGGATTTTATACTGGTTCGGAGTAACCCTACATTCAGTCCCGCAACACAAATACAGATTTCCTTTCAAAAGCAATTGTACAATTACACCCTCGATTTCAAAGCTACGAGGTACACCCTCCAGAATCACAATCCTCTGGGTAGAGATACTTGATTTCCGAGCCACAAGTTTACCCAATTGATTTACCAAGGCTATAATCACACCTTATCTCGCTTGATTGATTTTCAAGGCCACAATCACACCTTTTCTCACTTAATAGATTACAAAGAAGCCTATAACTCTGAATAGCACCGAGAACCTTGTTGAGATAGTGATACAGAATCAAACTAGAAAAGATTGAGTTTGATTCAATGTTGATTTCGGCAGAATAATGGTAAGAATATGTATTAAGAAATGTGGAAGAAGAACATGAGTGAAAAACCAGAAAATCTGATATATAATTCATTGAAACTAACCCCTATTTATAGAAGAACAACAGCCATGTCCATTCGTGAAGAGTTATGACGAATAGACACTTCTTTTGAAATTTAAATTTTGAACTCAACTGACACCATGTCGACATGGTCACCATAGACATGTCGACATCCCAAAGCAATTTTTGATGATTTGATTTTCTTTGAAAATAATCTTTATCTTATATTAAAACTATTTTAAACTTTTCTAATATACTTGACTATAGTTAAAATACATAAGTAAATATAGAGAATAATATATATAAAATTTAACTATAATTTTATATTTAAATCTTAAGTATAAATATTTAAAAGTTAAATATATTATTTTAAAAGATAGTTTAAAATCATAAGTAATATGACTTTGAAATTAAAGATAATTTTGAGGCTAAAATTATTTAAAATCAGGATAGAGGTTTTTGATGCTTTTAAAAGAAAGGTTTTGAAAACATTTTGAAAACATGATATAATTTAAAAAAATCATTTTGAATAAAACGTTAGCGGATACAAAACAATGTTCCATTAGATTTTTCGTAAGTTCTATCCTGCTTAGGGTTCCATCCCTTTAACAGGCTCGAAGTGGATTCCATTCCACGAATAAATTGGATTTTAAGATGCCAGTGCTTTTCTATGAGTTTTAACAAAATTTCTAATTAAAGAATAAATTACTTCAATTCTTAAACTCTTGATAATCTTGATACTCATGAGTCTTCAATCTTGATATCTTGAATCTCTATACTGTATGGTCTCAATTCTTGGTACTTGCATGGTTAAACCCTGCATATACATATTTATCTAAACTTATAATATTAGTATTTATATTTTATAATCTATTCTAAGGTTGTTATCATCAAAACCATCTTCTCACGGACTAACAATCTCCCCCTTTTTGATGATGACAACCTTTGTTTATAAAATATTATTTCTATCTTAATAACTCCCCCTTAATCTATAACTACCCCTTAATTTATGCCTAACAAACCTATTTTATATTTCTCCCCCTTTGTCATCAACAAAAACTAATTCCCCCTCATTCTTGGACTAGAGTACCTGCATTAATAAACTACACAATGGAATATATAATAGATAGATTAAGAAATAATTATTCTTATGAACATGATAATTAATCAAGGATTATATACATTTCAATGTATATATATATATACATGTTTTATGTAGCAACCATCAAACCAATTTAAGAAATCAATCCACACCGAGTATCAATCCAAACCAAATTAAATTAATTCAAACAAACAATTCAAACAAAGCAAACAAATAAAAATCAAACGTTATGTGGAACTTCCACCCATCTTTCTTCTCCAAAGATTGGATCTGCCTTAATAGCATCCCAATTATCATTGTCGTTGGTGAGAGAGACTGGAGGATGTGCTTCATTATCATCCTTGTGTAGGGAGGAAATCATCCATCGTATTGCATCGAAATGCCTTTCTTGCTCCTTGATCATCTGCATTTGACTCAATTCTAAGTGTCGCTAGTTACGAAGAATGAACGAGAGAATACTCTTGAACGAATTAAGAGTTTCTTCAAGATTTTCGAATAAATTGTGAAGTAGATTAGCCATAATTGAATTTGTGAAAGAAATGAAGAATTAGAAGATAGGAAATAATTTTCAGTAAAGAATTTTGGAAGAAATAGGTATATATAGGTGTAGAAATCCATTTGAAATGAATAGACGTATGGTTGTTATTCAAATTTCAAATTCAAAAAGAATTGTCATTTCTGACCAGTACATGTCGACATGGTCATAGAGGGGATGTCGACATGGGTTAGTGGAAAAAATGACTATTTAGATTTTGTGAATAATTGTGTGTGTGTATATATATATATATATATATATATATTTATATAATATACTAACATTTATTCTGGAGATAAGATAAGCTAGATAACAGAAAGAAAATTTCATTTCATTGCATACTAAGATGATACAATGATTAAACATACGAAACTACATGAACTTTCGAATTAAAACAAGCTAAAATACATACAATAAGATACGAAAAGATAAAACTAGTTAGAGGATGATGATGATGAAGAAAGTCCAAGTTTCTTGCTGACTTTGGAAATGAACTTGTTCATCTTGGATGAAATTTTGTCCAACTTCTTACTAACGGATCGTTTAAGAATCCGTTGATTCTCAACAATTGTCTTTTGGTTTTTGAGAAGGGTTTTGATGGATGGATTAAGAGGATAGTCAATGCTTTCCAAAGAGGTTCCACCTTCTTCTTCTTCAATTTCTATTTCATCCCCTTCCTCTTCTTCTTCTTCCTCTTCCTCTTCTTCCATTTCCTTATGAGCCAAATGCTCTTCCTTTTCGGCAAGGGTCTCGTAAGGTTGAAAAACAAATGGAATTTTCATAAGTGAAATGTTGGAATGATTGAAAAATTTTCTATAAACAAATTCTTCGCCTTTAAAATCCACTCCAAAATAGTTAAAAATCCGAGTGAGATAAATTCCATGATATAAAGTATTCTCACCCATTTCAAGATTTTTAGGACGAAGTTCATCCAAAATAACTTGCGCCCAATTTATGTCATAATTTCCAAAAATAGCAAAAAGAGCTTTGCAAACTTTTGAAGTAGGATTGTTAAAATTCCCCGATCTTGGGGTCAAAGTATGCTGCAAAAGAAGATTGACAATTCTTGCCTTTGGTCGAAAATTTCGATTTTTGAATTCAAAATTATCATACCCTTCGAAAATGTGATGAAATGTCTCACGATCATTTTCGTCGATTTTAAAATTAGAAAGATCCATTCCCTTACACTTGTAATTGAGAATGATACCCAAAATATCACAATTCAAAACAATTCTAGTGCCTTTGACACTACTTCAAATTTCATCCTCATTTCCATGATAAAATCCACGGTTTAAATTAGCATAGAAGTTTTTGACAAGATTTGCATAGCGAACAAAATCATTTTGAGAAGCATCAATAAGACTAAGAACAACATTGTTTGCAAAAAGAGAATCAAGTTCATAAGAAGAGAAATCTTGAAAAATAGCAAACTTTCCGGGATGGACTTTGGCATAATTAGCATAATTGATGCATGCTTTTATTGCCTCCAGATCATTGAATATTTGCTCTTTTATTTTTCTGGAAATTCTCATGGTGGAGGGGTTGCTTGAAGAAGCTATTAAAGTAAAGAGTAGAGAGCTTGAAGTTTTGAAGAGAGAGTTTGAATTTGAAAATTAGAGTGAAAAGATATGATAAAAGATAGTGAATAAATAGATTCTCAAAGGACATATTCTCTGGTCAAAAGGTAGCTTTTCAGAGAATTGAATGAAGTGAAAAGGTGGAGGGAAATTCAAACATTTGAATTCAAATTTTGAAATTCAAATTCTGGTACCCATGTCGACATCATGGTAGGGACTATGTCAACATGTGCCAGTGAATTTTGATAATTTATTTTTCCTAAGTTCTCTAATATATATATATATATATAAATATACTTATTATTTTTAATGTCTATATATATATCTCTGAAATATTTATAGTATATTTCAGAAAATTATACTATTAAAAAATGACAAAAATAATAATAAAATAATAAGATAATAATAAAAAAATAAACTTTAAAATTCAAACAACACACCGATTCAAAATCAATCAATCAAGCAACTAATTCTAAGCAAGCAATTTCAACCAATTGTATTGTAAACGTGTACCTTTTTCTGAGTCCATTTCTTTGAATTCGTCGGAGTCGTGAATAGTTGTGAAACACAAATTCGAATTATCTATCTTCTGATCATCATCACTTGAGGACGAGTCTGAGTCATCTAGAGTAGCATTAAATGCACGCTTCCATTTCTTTGTTGGATCATTGTTCATAGGAGGATTTTGCCTATCTGGATACAGACAGTCTATTTTGAAATGGCCTGGCTCATCACAGTTGTAACATTTGACATTATTTGGCACTACATTTGATTTCCAGAGTTCTTATAGTTATTTCTCGTGAGATTATTCATCTTTCTGTATTTCAGGAATTTCCTAAAATTTCTAGTCATAAAGGCTATCTCTTCATCATTATCGTTGTTTGAGTCTGATCCATCGGTCAATGCATTGAATGCCATTGATTTCTTTTCAGATGCTTTGTTTTCTCTTCTCCCGATCATTTGAACTTCATATGACATTAGATTTCCAATTAATTCTTCTACCTTTAAAGTACTGATGTTATTTGCCTCTTCGATAGCAAGTGCCTTTTGATCCCATTCTGGAGTAAGAGAATTTAAAATCTTTCTGACTTGATCTTCTTCAGAAAATTTCTTTCCCAAAGATATTAGAGAATGCACTATCCTGAAATCTACTATACATATCTGAAATAGACTCATTAGGATTCATTTTAAATAATTGAAACTGATTTGTGAGCATTGAAATTTTGGTTTGTTTAACTTTGCTTGTTCCTTCGTGAGTAACTTGCAAAGTTTTTCAGATTTCATATGCAGACTTACAAACTGACATTCTATTGAATTCATTTCTATCTAATGAACAAAACAAAATATTCATTGCCTTAGAATTATTTTGTGCAACAGTCTTTTGCTCAGCAGTCCACTGTGCAAAATCAATTGTGGGTTCAGAATATTCAGTTTGTGTAATATTCCAAGTGTCTAATCCTATAGATTGTAAGTATATTTTCATCCTACACGCCCAATATGCATAGTTACTGCCACTGAAAAGTTGTGGTCTTACAGTAGACTGACTTTCCACAAATGAACTAGTGACAGGAATACTAGTGTTAGTAACAGTACTAGTGTTGATAGCCATTTTGAAAACTTTTCAAAAATCAGATTATGAAACTTTGAAAACCTCGCTCTGATACCAATTGAAAGAAATGCAGATTACAGATCTTAAGGTTAGGATTAACACTAGAAGGGGGGTGAATAGTGTTTATAAAGAATTACTAAATCTTTTTGAATTTATGTTGAATTGAACACGGATGTACGCAATATGCAGACACAGATATGATCACAGATACAAACACAAATGCAGAAATAAAGTAAAAGCAATAAAAGAAAGAACACACCAGATTTTATGCTGGTTCGGAGTTACCCTACATCCAGTCCTGCAATACAATTACGGATTTCCTTTCAAAAGCAATTGTATAATTACACCCTCGACTTCAAGGCTACGAGGTACACCCTCCAGAATCACAATCCTCTGGGTAGAGATACTTGATTTTCGGGCCACAAGTTTACCCAATTGATTTACCAAGGCTAAAATCACACCTTATCTAGCTTGATTGATTTTCAAGGCCACAATTACACCTTTTCTCACTTAATAGATTACAAAGAAGCCTATAACTCTAAATAGCACTGAGAACCTTGTTGAGATAGTGATAGAGAATAAAACTAGAAAAGATCGAGTTTGATTCAATGTAGATTTCGGCAGAGTAATGGTAAGAATATGTATTAAGAAATGTGGAAGAAGAAGAGGAGTGAAAAACCAGAAAATATGATATATAATTCGTTGAAACTAACCCCTATTTATAGAACAACAACCATATCCATTCGTGAAGAGTTATGGTTAATAGACATTTCTTTTGAAATTTAAATTTTGAACTCAACTGACACCATGTCGACATGGTCACCATAGGCATGTCGACATCCCAAAACAATTTTTGATGATTTGATTGTCTTTGAATATAACCTTTATCTTATATTAAAACTATCTTAAACTTTTCAAATATAGTTGACTATAGTTAAAATACATAAGTAAATATAAAGAATAATATATATAAAATTTAACTATAATTTTATATTTAAATCTTAAGTATAAATATTTAAAAGTTAAATATATTATTTTAAAAGATAGTTTAAAATCAGGAATAATTTGACTTTGAAATTAAAGATAATTTTGAGCGTAAATTATTTGAAATCAGGATAGATGTTTTTGATGCTTTTAAAAGAAAGGTTTTGAAAACATGATATAATTTTGAAAAATCATTTTGAATAAAAAGTTAGCGGATACAAAACAATGTTACGCTAGATTTTTCCTAGGTTCCATCCTACTTAGGGTTCCGTCCCTTTAACAGGCTCGAAGTGGATTTCATTCCACGAATAAATTGGATTTTAAGATGCCAGTGCTTTTCTATGAGTTTTAACAAAATTTCTAATTAAAGAATAAATTACTTCAATTCTTGAACTCTTGATAATCTTAATACTCATGATTCTTCCATCGGTACTTATTTTAGACGATATCTCATATCAGTTCCAAAGTCATACTGCTGGTAACTAGATTAGTTGGGCAGACTTCCATGTATTTTTGACTCACCTCGCATCCCTATAATTTAGTCATAATTCCACTCCATTAACATACTACCATATATATATATATATACACACACACACACACATCACTGCATTTTGCATTATGACCATATAAGGAAAACTTTTTATTCCGCCTTCAATTATGGATTAATTTCCATAATTATCCTTACTTCCTTCCTATGGGGTTTAATGCTAATTATTAACCTATTTATACTACGCGATTAATACGTTATTAATTATATATTAGAAATATATTTATTTGCTAATATATTTATATGTACATAATATAGGCTTACAAGATATTCCTAATCATGCGAAGATTTCCGCTTCCAATACTAATGTTAAATTTATACTAATCATACGAAGATTTACTCGAACTCTCTACACAACAAAATCGAGAGATAAATGATTTGTGTAATTATATTTGTGTGATAACTCAAGTCAAAATTCTCAAGATAATCAAAATTTGAATTCAGTTCAAAATTCAAATGACCTCGAGTATAGCCCATGCCAATTCAATTTTGAACTCCAAAATGAATTTCAAAATGTAAACAAAAATGTGATCCACTTTTCAAATAATTTTGGCAATGGAAATAATATTGATTATGATATGAGTGAAATTTTTTGTTCTCAACAAATCCAAATCAAAAATTCTCAAGTTAATAACTATAAATTGAATTTTGTTGAGGAAATGAACAAAATTTACGGTGATCACAAGGATTCGTTGTTTGAAACATATATGAAACAATGTGAAAAAAAATAATCAAATTCCTACATGTGATGAGTGAAGTGATAATCCACCTTTTAGCCAAATCGATAATTTTCAAATAACAACTTTCGAAATTGAAAAAGACAATCTTAACGAAGTTGTTGAAAAGACGGTAATTGAGTTGGACTTCAATTCTTTTGAGGGCGTGGAACCAAATTTAAAATTCGATCTTCCTTTTCTCAATTTCGAAAATTTGAATACAACAACTTTGAATTTTGAACTTGAAATACGCAATGAAGTTGTTGATAATCCAACAAAGGAAAACGAATTTAATGTACATGAATTTTTTGGACTTTTGGATGAATAATCGTTAAATTCCGACGGGGAAGATTTAAATCACCACTTTGATTATGAAATCAATAATTTCGAAGAATTTTTCAATGACAAACTTGAATTTCAATTTGGTAAAAATAAACTTGAATTTCAATCAATCATTATATCTACCCTAAAAATCATCGAAAATAAAACAAATCGTACGATTTTTAATAAAATGACATTCGTTTTTCCAAATCCACATTCGATTTCAAAATCTTTTACGATTTGATTTTATGAGCTTAAACCGTGTCTCACGTACTTGACGAGACAAATGAATCGGTTTTTGGAAGACCGGTTCATTTACTCCTTAATGGCATACTTTCTGATGTCATATAAACAATCATCTTTTCATTTTCATTTACATAAAGGTTATGTTTTTATTTTTCACCTTCCACTTGGGTTGACTGTAGGGACACAGTGAATATTAAGTGTGGGGGAAGACTCATCTTCTTTTTGATTTTTGATTTTTTCCTCCAAAACTCAAAAAAAAAATAAAATTTCAAAAATAATTTTTTTTAAGCATTTTGATTTATTTTTAAAGAAACACTATAAGATAAATATATGGTTTTGGTTTATTAAATTGAAATTATTGAAAATTTATTTGTCTTAACAAAAATAAAAATGAAGTTTGATTACAAATAACGGTAGTTTAACTAATATATAGGAAGGTTCATATGTGATAATTATGAAATATACACTAACTGAAAATCTTTGTTTTGAAAAGTGGTTGATTTAAAGTAAAGGATATAACTTTTTTTTTGTCTTCTAAGTTAGATGGTGCTAATGTTATTTTGCAAAACTCTCTCTTTTAAAAAAAATTGAATTTTTTTTGCATATATGTAAATATTTTCTATTGACACCTACGGTCGACAGGTGTGCACACTTGTGTGTACACTTGCCACGCTCTATACCTTTCTCACGTAAGCCCGAAAGGCAGTGCATGATCGGTATATCTGGCTTCAGTTTATCTGAGCTAGGTGTGTATGTATATAAAAAATTCTTTTATTAATAATGCTTACAATCGATAAGTGTTTACACTTGTGTGTTCACTCACCACGCTCTGTATTCCCCTCACTTCATCCACAAGGCAGTGCATGGGTAATATATCTGGCCTCAGTTTACCTGAGTTAGGCATATAAATATTGTAAATATCAATAAAATTTTCGAACATACAAGAGAGGGTCAACAATTGAAATCCTAGCATTATTTTTAACTTATTTGATTTGACTTGTTATCAAAAAGAAATGAATATACTACTTCGATAACCTTTGATAATCAACTAAGAATATATTTCATAATTACACTTTGTTATCAACCTACATTACGAGTTAAACTATAGTCTATTTGTTACGATAACTTGATTTTTGTTGAAAATTTTGATGAGTAAATGACTTAAATTTCAAGATAATGACTGAAACCTATATTTAACTTATTTGTCTCGATTTAAAAGTGAATTCTTTATTGTCAATATTTTCAGAAACTCACATTCACCTCTTTGTAAATAAATCTTGCATTTTGTTAATATTTTCATCCTGCATTTGGGTATTGTAGGTAGTATCCGCTGAAAATCCTCACGAGACAACACTCATCCTATTGGGGACACCCAACGGTTTAACGGCTTCTTGCATACGCTCAATGCAATCGTGCTCCCTATAAAAAGGGTTTTATCTTAGTTTTTTTCCTTTATTCGAGGACGAATAAAAAGATAAGTGTGGGGGTATTTGAGTGCACATAAATGTGCATATTTTTACCACCATATTTATTCTAATTAATTTAAATAAATGATCATATTGGATATTTTAACTTGGTTAAACCAAAATCCATATTAATTCCAAATTGTCACATATTCATCTTCATCCAAAGGCAAAATAGTCATTTTCTGCATAAATTACTTGAGAAAATTTAATTGAAAATTTCCATACTATTTTGTAGGAATTTGATTTCAATTACAAGTTGTTTCATGAAGAAGATATGCATGCATAAAAAGTACACAAAGGAATGAAGATGGAAATAATTCAAAGTAAACATCATGGAGGACCCCACATACCCACCTACCTCAATGTACAAATTAGAGGCTAATGCACATGCTTATGGGGTTTATAGCTTCATGTACACTTAAATGATGATTAGTAGAAGCTAATGATTACTTGGCCTCCACACTTTCTCAAGGGCAGTTTGGTCATTCCCCAAATTATGGACTAGTATTTCATGCTTGTATAAATAACCCATTATGTTCATGTAACCTCTTCTACCCTCTTTAAGCCCTCTTATGGAGGCACTCTCTTCTCTTATCTTTAGTTGATAATAATTGTCTTTTCTTCATTTTCATGGCTAATTTAGCCATTTTTTTATTTTCATGTAACTTTCTTTTTCTTATGCAATTTAATTATTTGTTCATTTTACTTTCCTTGTCCATTTACCTTAATGTTGGTAGTGTAGATTTACATTCATGCAAAGTAGATTAGTTTTAATTCTTATTAATTAGCTTCTCTTTTCCATTAGCTTTCATTTTCCTTTCTTTTTGCTTTCATGTTGCTAGCTACGTTTGTTAATCAAATGACAAATATGAGAGGCTAAACCCCTTTAATTTACGGGTAACGAAGCTCTCTAATCATTTAGCTTCAACTATTTGTTAATTCATGCTCTCGTTTTGTGCTTGATGGTGATCAATGAAGTGTTTTATTTGTGTTATTGCTTTGAATTTGATAGCCTATATTGTTGACACCAAATAGGCTATGCTTAAACAATCACTAACACTAATTGTCTCTTCATCAAAATATGATTATGGAAAAAGAAAGTGATTTGAAATTAAAATTTGATGGTCTATATTTCTATTCAGTAGTGAATAGGCCATACTTAAAATAGATTTCATTTTCATTTTCATTTTCATTGTCAAGTTTCATGAAAGTTAGTAAGTGGTTTAAGGGGTGTGTTATAATTTGATGGCTTATGTTGGCTAATCAATAGCATAAATATGCCATATTATGATAAGCACATCAATTAAAGCACTAATGACTATAAAAGAGATATCATGATTTCATATGCGTTGAACTATATGATCTAGAGAGTAGATTTATTCTCTAAATTGTTACTTAACTCTTATATTTGCTTCTCTTTTCTTTTAGTTAATTACTTAATTCTCTAATTCTCTAGCTTAACTTTCACTTGAAATGGGTATAATTTGATGGAATTGAAATTTTAAAATCATCAACTCCCTATGGATCAACCCGTATTCGCCACGTACTACAAGTGTACGCCGTGCACTTGCGGTTATTTTTATTATAAAATTCGTTCGACTATTTTCTAGTTCTTAAAACTTTAGTCGACGCGCATCTATATAATAACTTACAAAATAGCTAATTTCCTTAGCCAAACAAATGGGCTTGTATAAAAAAATAGAATCAAGTGCCAAAATTATTTTATATTGATATAGTAGAATCAACACCTCTTAATATTTACAATTTTGACCCTTAATATTCTATTCAACTTTTACATATACGAACTTGAAGTGGAAAATGAATTCATATTTAAATTAATGAAATAGGTAGTGTAAATCACAAATAAGAGAATTCGTACCTAACACACTATTTCCTAACTTTTTTCTTTTTAGAATCCTTTAGCACATCAATTGACAAAAGTTGGAAGTCGAATAGAATATAGAATATTCAAACTAAAATAACAAAACACATTCACTATTTTAATATAAAACAATTGGGATTCCAATGTAACATCCTCCTACTTGGAGGGGAAAAACTAACGGCTGCAGATGCTGTAGTCATTGGTAATTATTAGTCCTCGGTGACCAAAAACAACGATATTAGATATATTGATGTACAGACATAAGAATATTAAAAAAATTTAAACAACAAACAAATTCCACATCCACTTCAAATTATTCAAAATTGATTACATAATCCTAGTTCGCAGATCATGTTCAGATAACATATAATGATTACAAAATACGCCAAGAGCGACATATAAAGATGCCCTATTGATAGACCATAATATATAGATAGGAAAGAAACAATTTGCCTTTACAAACAAAACACACAGCGGAAATAAAAGAACTCTAATAACAAGCTTGCCTCCTTCACGTCTTTGGAAGCTTTATTCGTCTAAAAGACCACTTGGAAACCTTAACCCTCAACCTACTCAAAAATCAATTGAGTACCCGAGACAGGGGGAAACAAAAACTTCGAGTCAAACATAAAGCCTGGTATGAATAATCAATTATCATCTCAAACCATTAGATATTTAGTGAGACTATACCGCTTAGCAGAACGGGTTTTACCCTCACTAATATCCTAAAACATTTACAAAACCATATACCGAGCTCAGACATCCACAATGGTTAAAGCATAATATTTCAAAACAATACGATGATATGCAAAATAAGTAAATCAATTCTGGATTATCCATCCCCAGTCATTTTGACTATCTGTCTCAAGTTTCTGCGATTACTATTACCTGTTAAATGTTTATGGACTATCTGTCCAATATCATAGTTTTCATGGGATCACTAGGAACCTATTGGTAACTCCAATATCTTATCTCTTATCCTAGTTTTCATGGGCTAACAAGGAACCTATTGACTGGCTGTCAATATCTTAATATTGATATATTTTTCATGGGCTAACTACAAACCTACTAGCCTCTGCCAGTATCAAATCATAGTTTTCGTGGGCTGACTCTGAACCTATTCGCCTCTGCCATTATCATTAGTTATATACAGTTTTCATGGGCTTATTATAGACCTATTGGCCCCTACCAATATCTTTAGTTTTAAGGTTTTAACATTCCTTAATTTATGTTCACTACTAGGTCAGCCTATATGGTTATTCTGCCCATCCTCAATATAATTTATGGGTTAATAACAATGGAAATAATATTTCCAAAATCTTTATTTATGCCATGGTATTTCCTTTTAAAATGAAAATAGGTCATTTTTTTTGAAATCTTGAAAAATCACTTTCGAAACAACTAGATGACCTTCTGCGAAATCATAGAAAACCTCCTTTCAAAACTCTAAGTATATACTTTTCGAAGCTGTAGAAATCAATCCTTTCATAACCAAATCATACCTTTCGCATGTATCAAAACCTTGCTTACTAATCTTTAGGAAAATAACTTCGAAATTAATGAAAGTACCCCTTTCGAAAGTATTTGGCAAAAAGGCATAGCTCAAACAGAGGCAACCCTTCGAAAGCTATTTATAAAGTCCATTTTGAAAGAATGGCTTTCGATTATGTTGAAAGCTTAAAGTAAAAAAAGGCAGGAATTTAACTTTAGAAAACAAACTAAGGTCACAACTCTATAGGGTATCGACTCAGTCGAAAGCCCTTCAAAAACTAGGTAGGCGCTTATCTTTTTAAAAGTGAACCTTGGTTTCGACCTTGACGAAAGCATAACTTTCGATACCCTAGCTTCCGCTACTTACCAATTCACTTCATAACAATTCTATAGATACGATGTGCCTTGGTTCGACTATATGAGTTTCAACAAAGATGATTTTGACTGAGATGGTGTGGAGGTAAAGGAGTCGAAAGGTGCCTCCAAAATAGGTGGAACCACCTTTTTCTGAAACGCTGATTTATAACTAAACATGGCAATTGCTTTATAACTAACCTACTAGTTGTAACTCCTTGATTGGCTACTTTAAAAAAATTTAGTTACTTTACAATTAAAAACTGCAGTATTGATTAGATCTAAATCAAATCATTATAACGTTAAACCCTTCCATTTGATAAAACCAATATTTGCGGAAAAGACCCCCTTTTAAAATAATTTATTTTCCTTAATAAATCATCTGGAAAAAATCCCCAAAAATCACTGTAAATCTCTTTCATCATATAAATCAACATATCAAAATTTCGGACCCAATTTCTTCCTGAAATACTTGAAATAAATTTATAAACCAATTATCATATTTTCCTTTAGAAATTCATAATAAATTTTCTATAGCTCGGAAAATTCTGAAAATCAAAACCCATCTCCAAAATCATGTATTATTTATCATAAATTTTTTCCATGGTATTCGAAAATCATAAATCCTTGGTTCTCCCTTAAAATCAAGCAAATTCATATGTATATGAATAATTTGATCATAAAATAATTCAAGCATATCGTCGTCTATATCATTATAAAAATGAATTTTAAACACAAATCCGAAAACACATAATCATGGAATAAAATAGAGACGGTATAAAACTATTATTCACCTTAGTGTTTGATAATGAATTTAAGATTTATTGTTGCTTAATCCTCCCTAGCTTTGATTCTTAGTTTAAGATTGTAATTCTCCTTTTTTCCTTCTTGTTAATGGCAAGCTCTTAGGGTTTTTGTGTTTGTTTTTGATTTGAGAAAAATGAACGTGGATGGACAATAACGAGTATTGATTAGTCGTGTAAAATAAAGATGCTATTTTACTTATGCCCATGTGTGAATTAATTATCCTTCAAACAAATTAAAGCCCATTTATTTAATTATCATGCACGACCCTTTTACATAATTTGTTCAAATCTCAATCCTGTCATCATCGTTATTCTGTTTAATTTATCTAATTAAATTTCCATGAATAATGTTATCAAAATTTTGGGATGTTACAAGCTCCCCCTTAAGGAATTTCGTCCTCGAAATTCAGTGAGGACTAAATACTAAACATAGCAATCATCTGTAACAACACCTAACAACCATAATAGTCTAACAGATTAGCAACTACCTATATAAATCTAATATAGACATACCCTCAAAGTACATCAGGATAAGTATCTTTAATATCGTCCTCTGTCTTTCAAGTATAGTCCTTCCCATTGTCACTCCACTGAACTTTCACTGACCTAACTGTCTTATTCCTTAATCTTTTCTCATCTCTAGCTACAACCCGAACTGGTTGTCTAACGAAAGTCAAATTAGGCTCTACTATAAAGTCTCCTAATCCTATTGGAGGAATAGTAGTCTTTGGATCATGCACATACTTGCAAAGATGAGACAAATAAAATACATTATAGACACCTGCCAAACTTCTCGGCAACTCTACTCTGTATGCATGCTTTCCAATTCTCTCTATAATCTGGAATGGATCTACATATCTTTGGGCCAACATCCCCGACTTTCCAAGCCGCACCACACCCTTCATAAGTGATATCTTAATGAAAACCTTATCTCCAATTGAGAACTCTAAGTCCTTATGCCTCTTAGCTAAGTAACTCCTATATTTAGACTGAGCTTCCTTTATCCTTCCTCGGATTAACTTAATCTTCTCTTACGCTTCTCTAACCAAATCTGGACCTAGGACTAATTTGTCTCTAATCTCAAACAAACATGTGGGTGATTTGCACGGCCTTCCATACAAGGCTTCAAATGATGCCATTCTTATACTAATCTGATAACTGTTATTATAGGAAAACTCAACAAAATATAGATGATCCTCCCAAGATCCATCAAAGTCTAATACACAAGCTCTCAATAGATCCTCAAGTACCTTGTTGATTCTCTCCGTCAAAACATCTGTCTGAGGGTTATGCACAGTACTAGTATTAAGCTTGGTACCCATCATTTATTGTAGACTCTTCCATAATTCACTAGTGAATAAAGCATCTTTATCACCGACTATTGACTCCATGCAGTCTAACTACGTTCTTCAGGAACAACTTAGCTGAAACATGTGCCGTTCTGGTTGACATAACTAGAATGAAATGGACACTCTTGGTCAATCTATCCACCATTACCCATATACTTTCATTACCTCAACTTAACCTTGGCAACCTATCTATAAAATCCATAGATATTAAATCCCATTTCCAAAATGGGATCTCTAAAGGCTAAAGCAACCCACTCGGTTTTTGATGTTCAAATTTCACCTGGTGACCGTTTGCACACTACCTAACCTACAAGCCAACATCCCTCTTCATGCCTTCCTAATAGAAGCTCCTTTTCATATCTTGATACTTCTTAGTCCCTCTAGGATGAATTACAAATTTGGACAGATGACATTTTCCAAGAAATTCTTTCCTCAATTCCTCCATATTCGAAACACACAACCATCCATTCTTTCTTAACCATCCTCTTTGGTCAAGGCTAAAATCCTTTAGGTCATCGATCTCAGTTCCAACGTCAAGCCTTCTAAATCTTTCAGCCAACACTGGATCTGTTATCCCGCCTTTTGGAAAGGCCTTGGCACCAAGGACTTAACTGAAAATCAAGGACAATCTATCCAAAAGATCGGTTATACATACGTTCACTATGGAAAATAGTAAATTCTGTCTGAGTCTGGATCAAGCTACAATAGATACGGTACGACAAGCAAAGCTATAAAATCCAACGTTCCAAACTTCAAGTCAACTGGAGTTCGTATGTTTAAGATATGATCGTTGCAAGTCAAGAAAAAAACTACAATTCATATCCATCAATGTGAATAGTGGTTCGTATCCATCACTGGCCTCACTTCGTATCCAGCATGACCCAACTAGCTTCATATCCGTCATAGGCACATTGCTTCGTATCCATCAAACCTCAAGCAAAACATGGCCAGTTCATATTGATGGAGAGAAGCAATGTGTATGCATCCATTGCATCAAACAAGCCGCATTCATATCAACTGAACGTCCATCAGTTTGAATCCATCATACATGCTCCAATTCTTATCCATCACCTAGAAGCGCTTCGTATCATTTTGACCTATGCACGTATTGCTTGGTTCCTCCATATTTCATATCGATCGTTTGAAGATCGATACGATCCATACATCCCTCGAGTGATACCAAGTGGCCCTCTCCCACTATTACGAAGTAATTAAGTCAAAGCAGTCTGAAACTAACGATATGAAGAGATCGATACGAGTTATGGTGTGATCGATGGATATGAATGAAGTCATGTTGGTCGATACAAACAAGGCATGATTAAGAAAATAATTCAGTCACTCGGCATGAAAAGTGGATTGATCCTAAAAGATAGTGCCACGTCATTGGCCATCACGTGCCTTTCATCGGTACGAAATGGAATGATACGAACATATCGATATGAAGCTCGAAAGCACATTGAAAACACAAATTTGCATCGATCATATCTCAAAATCTACAAGTGTAAATGCCAGGAAATTTTCACAGGAGCTTGCCTAAAACCTCAAGAATGTACCTGTCAAATTTCAGTCCTAAAGGACCATTAATGGATCGATAGGAACTCAATTCATATCACTCTTGGATCAGGTTGAAATCACCTGAACTCAATCCCGTGGGCCCACCCACATGAGAGAAGAATTCTTCCGAGATTTGAGTGGGATATTTACTGCCCATGCGTATAAATAGTGACCCTGGACCTATAGAAAATGGATTTTTGGCTTCTCTACACTGACATTCTGCTGAAATCACTTCTATGCTACTGTTGTACTGTTGTAACATCTTGTATTCAGCGAGTGAGATTTCAATAAACATCAATGGTTTCATAGTAGACGTAGGAAACACGCCGAACCACTCTAAATTCGTGTGTTTCTGTGCATTTTCTTATCTGTTGATTGGTGTGTTTGTTAATCTGCCTCATTTTACATTTATTTTCTTCAATTTATCTCTTCAAACACATCCGAAGAGTGTTGTGCTCAATTTTGATACAAACACTTTGGTGCTTCCACTGAGAAAACCCATCTTTTCTCCTACTCGTTGGATCTACTACCAATATCAGATTACAAGAATCTAAGGAGGAGATCTAGATTTCGAGATTAGACAACCTTCCCTCCTATTCGAATTTATACCAAGTCTAGGAGAGGACTTCACCATCCACCACGGTCAACACTAGGACTACCTCAACAGTGGCATATCAAGAAGGACGGGATAGGCAGAACCCCGTGCAACTTCCTCCTACAAACCAGAACACTGCCTGACCTTCAAATCCATACGGCCCTGTCACCAGGGAAGAGTTCCAGCTACTAATGCAAGAGCTGACTCAAAGCCGCCAATAGCTTACCCACCAGCTCAGTGCCAATGCGGAGTTAACCAATCGGCTAAACCATGAAAGATGAAGGATATACAGAAGGGATCAGGCTTCCTACTCATCCACCGAAAGTTTAGCTTCCTTTGACTACAATCACAGGTCCACGCGCCGACAGCTAGATAGAGGTTATACACAGGCTACCGAACATCAACGCACTCTGAATCTTAGAACGCCAAGGGTTGGCCCGTCGACCAACCACCAGACCAGACCCTCATCCCATAGAGGGACGGCTCCTTATCATACTACTGACAACCGCGCTATGGCCGCTGCTACTGAGTTGGGTGATGACACTCGAAACCGAATGGATCCGAATCATCGCCAGCATGAGTATACTCTCGAGCCTTATGTTCCCGAAGACCTAGAACTAAGAAGGTGAGATGTGGACCATCAACCACGACCGTCCCATCCTCGCCTTATGGAACCTGACCAGACCCTGGCTCAGCATGCCTAAATGTCTAGACACTAGACATCCCGACAATGATCCTTCAAATAATCCGTGAAAGTCAAGACCTCACCAATGACGACCGGAGACATCCTATACGAAGGAGGTCTGACCCTAACCAGCACATTTCACTGATGACATCCTCTATGCTGAACCGCCTCTGCGGTTCAGAATGCCAACTCTACCTGTTTATGAAGGGAGGTATGACCTGAGCCAGCACATTTTAAAGTATGAATGGTTAATGAATGCTGCATCAGCCGATTAAGTGCTGAAGTTTCCCAATTTCCCGGGAGGCATGGCGACTATGTGGTTTACTCACCTACTGCCTCCGATCTATTTCATGTTTCGACCATTTTGCAATGAAGTTTGTTGAACAGTTTCGCATATATGTCACAGGGCCTAAAGATGCTAATACCTTTCCAACGTCACTCAAGCTCCCCGAGAGACACTTGGACGTTATCTTGAGAGGTTTCATGTTGCGTGCACTGGGATTAGTAATCCTAATGACAACTCATTTCTAATAGCCTTGAATAAGGGGATCAATCCCAATTTCGAATTTGGCAACTGGTTAGCCGAAAAAACCCTTATGACATTAGACCATTTCTATTCCAAGGCAGCTCTTTTCTTGAAAAAGGAAGGATGCAAAATAGTCTAGGAAAAAGGATGACGCATGGCCTAATGTGAAAGGAATCCAAAGCATTGTTGCTGCAAAACAAATTGGGGAGAGCTCTGGCAAGGTGTAATCAAATATACAGAATAAACAGAATCAACAAAAAGGCAATGGAAATCAGGGCAGGAAACGGGATCAGAATCACGAGCCAAGATGTAGAGCTCCCATGTTTGATACTTAAGCCCCTTTAAATTCGTGTCTGGAAAATGTGCACATGCGGATCTGCAACATAATCCAATATAAGAAACTTGCCTCGAAGCAAATGTCAGAAAAACAGATTCAAACATGGAAGTTTTGCAGATTTCACGATAGTTATGGCCACAACATGAATAAGTGTCGTCATTTGCAGAATATTATTGAGAAGTTGATTCGAGAAAGAAAGTTGGAGCAGTTTGCTCGGACGCCGCAGTGTGGAGGTGCGGGCCCATCAAATCAAAACCAAATACCAAATCAGGCGATGTCAGAGGAATCCTCTCGTACCGATGGGAGGCTAGTGATTAATACTGCTAGTGGTGGTCCTTATCCAGCAGATTAGAGCTGGAAGGAAATGGAGACGTATGCCAGCTCTATTAGGCATGCGAGCTTCGAATGTTGTTGTAACTTGGAAGACAGGGCTCCAACCAAACAACAGAAAATGATGACAGACGAAATCATGTTTCGAGACAGGGATATCGATAAAGTTGAAGCCTCAGCCATTGATCCACTAGTCATTTTAGGTCAGATAGGTCCTTCTTGGATAAAGAGGATGTTAGTGGACAGTGGAAGTTCAGTGAACATGCTGTTTAAGTAAGCATATGGTTAAACGAAGATGGAAGCAAAAGATTTGTAGCCTTGTAAGTTTTGTGTCCATGGCTTCAGTGGAAGTGCGACTATATCCACTGGGATGGTGGAGCTAATAGTGGAGTTAGGAGTTGGAGAATGCTGAAGAGTCTGGATATTACAGTTTATTGTATTGGATATAGACTCATCCTATAATACTTTTTTGGGCCTACTGGCCCTAGCTGAATTCAGGGTTGCTATCGCCCTTTGGTGTCTAACTTTGAAATTCCTTACTGACAATGGAGTTGGAGTCATTCAGGGAGACCAGGCTGCGGGACGAGCCTGTTATGTTGCTAAGCTGCGAGAAGCGCAACAAAAATAAAAGGGAAAGGACGTAGAGGAATCTACGGACATCATGAGCCACACATTGAATATAGATCCACGACATGTCCCGGTAAAGTAAAATAGGCGCGATATGGATCCAGAGAGGTCTGCCGCCCTTAAGGAAGAGGTAGATAAACTCACGTCGAACGGGTTTATCCGAGATGCGTTATATGCAGAATGGGTGTCTAATCTTATGCTTGTTAGAAAACCAAATGAGGAAATGGAGAACATGCGTAGACTAATTAGACTTGAATAAAGCTTAACCTAAAGGCAGTTTTCCACTTACCCGAATCGATCAGCTCATAGATCAACGGCTGGACATGAGCTCTTATTCTTCATGGATGCGTATTCTGGCTACAACCAGATACCCATGTATTTGCCGAATCAGGAGCATACCAGCTTTGTCACCGATCTAGGACTTCACTACTACAAAGTCATGCCATTTGGACTCAAGAATGCTGGAGCACTACCAATGGTTAGTTAATCGAATGTTCGCTAACCAAATCGGATAAACCATGGAGGTATAGCGCATGATATGCTTGTGAACTCGCGATTCTCCACCAATTATATCAAAGATCTAGAGGCAATGTTCAACATCCTCCAAGAACATAGAATGAAACTCAACTCGTTGAAGTGTCGCTTTGGGGTCGCGTTTGGAAAATTTCTTAGATTTATCATCAATGCTCGAGGAATCGAAGCCAATCATAAGAAGATTTGAGAAATCAAAACTCTTTAGACTCCAAGAACTATAAAGCAAGTCTAGAGCCTCAATGGGAAAGTAGCAGCACTGAGTAGGTTAATTTCAAAACCCACCGACAAATGCATTCTCTTCTTGGATTTGATCAGGGAAGGGAAAATGGAATTTTGAATGGACTACAGAATGTGAGGGGGCATTCCAAGCACTGGTTCAACTCCTATCCACACCACCCATTCTATCAAAGCCTATTGATCACAAGAGATTGTGCATCTACATGGCGGTGTTAGAAAATGCAATCAGTGCCGCCTTAGTTCGAAAGGAGGACCGGATACAACGAGCAGTATATTACATTAGCAAACGACTGACCGGAGCCGAAAGAAATTATCCAAAGCTGGAAAAGTTAGCTTATTGTCTTGTCATTGCCTCGAGGAATCTCCATCCATATTTTCAGGCTCCTGCTATCACCGTATACACCGACTAGCCGTTACGACAGGTCCTTACGCGGCCTGAGACGTCTGGTAGGTTACATAAGTGGAATATCGAGTTGAGTCAGTTCAACATCACTTACACACCAAGGCGAGCCATTCAAGGACAAATCCTAACAGACTTCATCGTTGAATTCACTATCTTGGAAGACTTTCCCGAAACCAGTAAATCTTCCAAATATCTCTAGAAGCTACATTTTGATGGTGCATCAAATGACCGCTGCTTAGGCATCGGGGTTGTACTTGAAACTCCTGAAGGCCGATCTATATGCTATGCTTTAAATTTCGATTTCCATGCGACCAATAATGTGGCTGAATATGAAGCCCTACTTGCCGGATTAGGGCTTTCCAGAGATTTAAGAATTGTTGCTGTGGAGATTTACTTTGATTTACAATTGGTCCTATGCCAAGTTCGGGGGGAGGTCCAGGCCAAAGACCGAAGGTTGGCTGCTTATCTTGCTCGGGTTCAAGAAATGTTCAATCAATTCGATTATTATGCCATCTATTATATACCCCAAGAACGCAATCAGAAAGCCGATTCCTTGGCAAAGTTAGCCAATACCGATGAAGCACAGTAGATGGGACTCGCTCCCGTAGAGGTGTTATCTTCCTCGAGCATTGATCAGATAGAGACAGACTGGTATTTGAAGTCATTCCCAATAAGGAGTCATGGATGACTCTGTTCAGAAACTATCTCGAGCATGGAACCCTGCCAGAGCGTAGGAGTGAAAAAAGACAAGTTCTTCGAGAGGTTTCGCGGTTCACTATTCGGAATAGAGTCATGTATAGAAGAGGGTACTTTATTCCTTTACTCCAGTGTATCGTCCACGATGAAATCTAATGAGTGTTGCATGATGTACATGAAGGAGAATGTGGTGATTACACCAGGGGAAAGCTCTTGCCAAGAATGTGCTCCGGTATGGATACTATTGGCCGACTGTAAATCGCGATGCATTGGATTATGCCATGAAGTACGATAGATGTCAGAAACATGCTCGGATTCCAAGGGCCCCACCTACCGAAATAACTCAGATGGTCAGTCCTGGCCGTTGCAGTATGGGGTATCGACATTATTGGTTCTACGGAAATAACTCAGATGGTTAGTCCCGGCCGTTGCAGTATGGGGTATCAACATTATTGGTACTCTACCTCTAGATAATGGTGGCGTGAAATACCCCATCATTGCAGTTGATTACTTTACCAAATGGGCGGAGGCTGAGCCCCTTACTACTATCATAATGAAGAAAGTGATCAACTTTGTGGTATGCAACATTATCTGTCGATTTGGTCTCCCACATACAATCATCACTGACAATAAAGCCCAATTCAATAGTGTTGAATTTAAGAATTTTTACACATCCAGAAGAAGTTCTCTGTAGTTGAACACCCTCAAGCGAATGGACAAGTTGAAGTTGTTAATAAAGTTATAAAATCCATTCTGAAGAAGCGATTGGTGAAGGCTGGGGCAAATGGGTCGATGAACTTCCTATGGCCCTATGGGCTTATTGAACAACCCACAAGTGCACGATTGGCCACACTCCATTTTCTCTTTCCTACGGTTCAGAAGCCATTATTCCAGTCGATATGGAAATACCTTCTCATCATGTGATTTATTATGATCCAAGATGAAAGCTATATTACTCGCCAAATCTTTGGACTTATTACATGAGAAGCGAGGAGAGGCCGACTTAAGGGCAGCCGCATACCGAAGTTGAGTCGCCCGATTGTACAATGCCAAGGTCCGACCCCGAACCTTTGGACTCGACGATCTCGTCCTTAAGAGAATTCACCCGGTTCCTTCACATATGAAACCAATGTGGGAGGGCCGTATGTTATTGAATGAAGACTCAAAGATGGCACATTTAAATTATCAACCATTGATGGTCTCACCTTGCCGAGATCCTAGAACAACGAGAGTCTTCGTCGTTACTAAACATAGCAGGCTTTATTTATTCATTCAGTCTGCTTTCATTTGTAATTTTTTTATGCATTTTGAAATTTGAATTTGTAATAAGGCAACCGACTTTGTCGTATTTTCTTAGTTCAACAATAAAATGCAATCCCTTCGAGCCAGAGCAGTGATTCTTAAAATGCATCATACGACCATCATGATGCACAAAGAGCTAAGTTCTACCATACAATGAGAATTTTTCAAATAGAGGGTCACTATGACATGACCGGTCACCCATTAAGTGAAACCCGAGCTCGAGGGTAAGTCATCACACTAAAGCCGCAAAAGGATTGATACACGACAATCCTCAAACTAACTATGGCTTCTAGAGTGTGAGCTGGAGTATTAACTTACAAATGCGGGTTCGAAGAGGGTGGATTCGTCCACCTAACGACTTCGTCCGTGTTTAAACCAAGTTCAAGGAGGATGGATGTGTCCATCTAACGACCTCACTTGTTAACTCAGGGTGGATGTGAATCGAGCATCCACGATCCTGATAGATCCGTTGTTCTCAGAGTGTGAACGAAATTCTAAAACTCAAAACAGATGTGATCAATCGTCTATTAACCAACTCTAGATTCCTAGAGTGTGAATTGTAGTATAGACATCAAAATGGATGTAACCGTCTACCCATCGACTAACTCTATGTCCACAGATTGGGGATTGGTGTATAAACACAAACCGGGTGTGAAACAACCACTCGTAAGACAACTCCAAGTCTCCGAAGTGTGGGCCAGAGTGTAAACGTAAATTGGGTGTGACTGACCAACCGTGAATCAACCTATGTCCCCTAAGTGCTAATGAAATTCTAAATATCAAACGGGTGTGACTGACCACTCATAAAATAACTTAAGTGAAAGGGAGTGCGGATTAAGGATCTTAAGGCTAATTTAACACTAGGGAGGGTGAATAGTGTTTAATGGATTCTAAGACTTATATGGATTAATTTAAAAATTATGATATAAAAAAATACAGAACTTAATCACAGAACAATCACAGAATCAAACACAGATGCAGAAAGTAAATAAAAATCAGTAAAAGGAAAGAACACACCAGATTTTATACTGGTTTGGAGTTACCTTACATCCAGTCTTGCACCAAGGCAAACATCTTGTACAGATTTTTATTATACCAT
Source organism: Allium cepa (assembly GCA_030765085.1). Lineage (NCBI taxonomy): Eukaryota > Viridiplantae > Streptophyta > Magnoliopsida > Asparagales > Amaryllidaceae > Allium > Allium cepa. The sequence goes on from CM060929.1 coordinate 271,372,697, forward strand.
TGTCGAGATTACAATCCTCAATTTCTAAAGGCCTTGAGGTATCCTCCCATCTTCGAGTCTAGGGCAAACTCTTGTGATTTACTGCACATAAGATCACCCAATTGATTTCTAAGCATAACCACACCTTATAGAGAGACTCGATAAACTTTTGATTATAAATTGATCCAACAACTCTGAATATCACTTTGATCTTCGAGAGAGGGCGGAGAATCAAACAAAAATAAGATTCTAATTTGATTCACTTGAGAATTCGGCAGAATTTTGGCACGATCATAAAAATATGAAAATTTTAGAATATGGATTTGTGGAGAAGAAGTGAAGAAATAAGAAAATAGTTGATTAAAAAATTCATTTGTGAAGGCTATTTATAAAGAAATAACAGTCATAACCATTCATGAAGAGATTTAAACGAACAGACACTTCTTTTGAAAATTGAAACTTTTGAATTTAACGACCACCATGTCGACAAGGGTATCCCATGATGTCGACATCCCTTACTTAAAAACAATGTAAAATTTGTTTTGAAAATGGTATTGAAAGGAAAACAAGATAAAATGATTTTGGAGCAAAATAAACTAACTATCCTATGTTTTAAAATAAAGAAGAGTGGAAAATTATATTTTTAGAATGTATGTATAAATTTGATTTTAAATCTCAAGTATATATATATATCTTTACTACTAATAATGAAAATGCAATGAACTGATTTCATCCGTGTCTTTTGAAATACCAGTAGTATCCTTCGCTCCAAATAATTCTCGTTAGTTTCCACGAAACCTTAAATCAAAATCTATTATCGGATCCAGACTCCTTTATCATCTCCTTACCCTCTCTCCAACATCACCTTCTAATACCAAGATCGAATAATCTTACCTTCATCCTCTTCCTATCGAATTGCTACACGTGATTGACCAGTATGATGCAATCAAGAACAAAATACAGTGCAATCGTCTCAAAACTATCACAACTATTGTCAATCTCGTCTAAACAACAACCTCCTTTTCTAACTCGATGCTCCATCTGTCCAGTGTTTGTTGACAAATACAGGTAGATTATGTATTAACTCATTCTTTTTCACCAATTCTGCATAAGATTTATGTAACAAAAATCAGCTCTTATAATTTTTAGATAGTAATGATTTTGATTTCTATCTACGCTCATTTTTTCTTTACATGAAATACCTATTAAGTTTCTATACCAAATTGATAAAGTGTTACTAATGAGATTGTTATTATTTTCATTTTAAAATTATGATTATGTTTTGTACCAATTCATAAAGCGATAATACAATCTGTTATTATAGTGTGCATTTTTAACATGACATTTCCATCCACAGTTTATTGCTATTACACATTAGGATTTAGGAATGTACGTTTTGTTGGTTAAAATTATTTCCAGAACCTGTTTAATAGATTACTTGATGCATTTTAATTAACCTAAATATTTTAATATTTTAGATGGATCAATGATGATTAAGGTCCTAATATGCATATAACTTAAGCTATGTGGAACCAGAAGTCAAGCCAACCATGAAAGTTAAATTTGAAGTAAGACCGTTAAGCAATTGATTTCGATATGATTAAATGACTCTTTTAACATTAGAATTATATATTCTTCTTTATGCTTATGTTTTTTATTCCTTTACTATATCATGACCAATGCCTTAAAGTATATAGGGTTTGTTTTTTAAACTGATAGGCTAATTTTATCCATGTCATAATGAGTTATAATCATAAACAAGTGTGTGAAACGTGTATATGAATTAACTTCTGCCGTTATAAGAGGATGGATGAAATAACAAAGATAAACTCATAATGAATGGGGAAAATGAACTTACTTTGGTCATGAAGATAAAAAGCAGATTGATGGTTAAGGTGAAAGAGAGGAAGTGATGGTGAACAGATCTCTATTTCTGTATCTTTATTAGAGTAATTTGTTATGTGATTCATATTTCTATAGATGCGTAATACATGAAGTAGCTATGTTGTGCTATCGACCATTTCATCCAATTTGAGGTATGGTTCGTTCATTTGGTCTTCATTTCACTAGATTTTTTTTATGGAATTAAATTTATGGTCTTTAATTACCCTCAATTATTAGCATGGCAGAAGGTTTTATAGATTATCTTTTGTGGATATTTATTTCCATTGCTCATTTGGTCATTTAGTCTTCTGCTAAATAGAATATGTTGCATGGATTTCATTTCAGTTTATGATCTTTGATTACTCCTAGTAGTTGGCATGACTGAAACTATTGTAGAATATATTGAAGTCCAATAGACTTTGATTCAGTACTTCACTCTAAACTATTTCAATTTTGTATCTTCATTTTTTATGGAATTAAATAAAATGTAATATCCAAGTTTTATAACTATGATAATTATAAATAAAATACAAATAAATTTCTAATTCGTATATATGAATTTCAATATTAGATGTATATTCCTTTATGTTTGATAACAAATATACTAAAGTACTTCTAGGTATAAATATTTTTGGGTCGTGTATTTGTTAACACTAATTGATATTCGATTAGTGTTTAGGTTTATTGGTATGTGTATATGCATGTATAAACTATACTTTGATGGGCACAAACATTATGGAGTTTGTGTATGCTAACTTAAGCTCCTCTTAATAACACGTGAACACGAACAAAGCGCATAGCTAATTAGTTCAAACACCAAGTTGATTAATAGCAAAATAAGAAATTGTAAAAAAACATGAGGCTCTAAAGCTGTTCATTATGCCTAAAAACCCATTTCATTCGATTCACCAACTATTTTCACGTTGCTATATCTTATGCTTAGATGTTCAATTTACTTTTATTAGTAATAATGGATCGGACAAGCAAATGTTTACTCTTAGGGTGAACCATAAAGCTTAACTTGGTGAATTAAATTGTGTTACGGTTAAATTATATAGTTGTTTCTATTTCTCGGCGGCTTCATCTCAATGTTTTTTAGCCATTGGTTATCCACCATACAGTTGTGTTCATGTTCTGTTACCAATAAAGTATCCATTAAATTAGTTAACATTGTTGCTCTTAAGTTTTGGTTTAGGGAAATGGGTTTACTTTGGCCAAGGAACAAGAAACCATGATGATAACATGCTAATAGATAATGGAATTTGTAACTAATCTAGCATACATCCAACCTAATTTGATACATGTTCTTTAGCCAAGTTACTATCTATATTGAAGTTTGAGATCGATATGTATTATATGAACAATAAATTCTACTATATTTATCAAAACAAGTCCTTTCTTTTCTGACGACCGGATAAGTTTTTCATTGAGGTTTTTCTTAACTAAATCAAGCTTAGATCTCCATAGAAATACATTTCCATACTGAACTAGAACTTCATAGATGGTGATTATTATTCACTGATGTGTTTGACTAGAACAATTTATATAATAAAAAATGAACATAGCTTACAGAGTTCTAGGAACTAATAAACTCGACTATTCAAATATAGTATTCTTCCTGCAAATCCGAATTATAATTGCATTATTCTAATTCTGTATTGAGCATCCAATTCAATTAAGAGGACTCGCTTTTGGAATCTCAGTAAAAAATACCTAATTTGAAACATAAATATTTCACATTCTCTATCAGTAAATGTGAGGATATCGATTTGGCTAGCATATGTGGATGTGATTCGTGTATCTAGAATTGAATCTGTTGAATTTTATTTAGAAAACTTCATGCTTTCAACATTAAACACACCTTCATTTGATCAAGTGTTGTTTTAGGTTGGTACTATATGTGAAATATTCAATTTTTCATTCATTCATTCATTTATTTTTTCTCAATGCTTTATGCACTTTATGAAATTAATTTTACAAATTATTTTATAGGTAAGATAACGAATTCCACATTTGGTTGTGTGGACGTTGGATGGTTATAGATGATTATTTGTTTTATCTCAGAAATGGTTTATGCATTAAGTATTCGATTAATTTTAATATTTGTTATTCGATATCTTAGTTTTTGAATTTGATTAGAAAGTTTTTTCCATTAACTATTAATTTGAAAACTCATTTGTTTATTATTAGTTCTTTATTCGCTTCAAAATGAAATGATAAGGTTAGATTTACTAATACTGGATTTACTGATTTTATTTAATGTCTTTGCTCCAATGTTTATTCTCATATTAATTATTTGCTTCCCAGGTTCATCTCTTTCAAACATGGAAGCATAACTAGACCTAATGCTAGGCAAGTTGAAGTCGGTTTTGTTACAGAAACATCGTTTTGTTTTTTACCCAAGCTGCAATTGAACTGATATGATTATTTTAGCCTGTGTTTCGAGGAAGGTAACCTGATTGTGTTTCTTGAGAAAGGGAATTGTAAAGGTAATAATTGAAATTTGTTTTCCATAACCGAATATATGATTTTATTCATGCATTTAAATATGCTTTTTGTGCAAGGATGATATTAGAAATGATGTTGCCTTTTGTATTGAAAGTGGTTGTTGCATTCTACTAGCGCTCAGAGTGAAATTTCATGCTAAAAAGATCTATACCTTTTCCATTATGAATATGAGCACGCTTGAAATTTTCTCAACTTTGATGTGAATACGTTCAAACCATGCTCCATTTTGGAGGCAATTATGTTCAAAATTATATGTTCCTTTTGAATTTTAAATAAAAGAAGATTTTGTTGCAAACAGTTTGTTATTTATCTTCAAAGATATTTCATCTTGATTATAATACCATAAACTAAGCTGAGTGCCCATTTCATTTTTGTTAAATACAATAAATTACCATAAACATACCCCGTATGCTCAATTTATTAAAAAAAAATCATTTCATGTAGGAAAATTATTATTTGTCGTGTGTGGTTGTTTAATGGCTTGAACCATTGTTCTAGGTTGCTTTATCACTTTTTATACTCATATTATGTGTGCATGCAGGTAAGATTGATCTGACCATGCAGTTAAGGAAGCTTACTAAATTAAATAAGTCATTGGTTGCGCTGAGGAAGTAGTTTTATTAGAACTCAAGTCATTACATTAGAGGTATGAGACTTATTTTATATATTTTGATACAATTTCATTTCTCCAAAATCGCAAACATGCAACTTCTCATTTATTATACTTCCCTATTGATTATGTATGCTTATTGAAAAAAGAAGTTGCCCTTTCTATATAACTAATGCATTTTTTTCATGACAATGCAAAATATATTATAGTCTCCTCCATTTCGTTACCGAAAATCTTGGGTTATATAACCTATAGTTTATTCTCATATTTCATAACTACTTCATGACTTGCATAACTATTCCTGATTTTATTTCAAAATGACTTTCTTAATTTATTAATTGTCATTAATTTGGTTTTATGTGAGCATTTGTTAATAGTCATTGACTTGGTATGAATTGATACACTATTTTTTTGAAAATTCTTATTATGCTGACTTTTGTGGAAAAAGTGCAAAGCTCGATATGAATTGATACACTATTTTTTTTTTGAAAATTCTTATTATATTGACCTTTGAGGAAAAAGTATGAAGTACAAAATCATTTAATAATGCTAATTGTGCACTTTAACTACAAATTTTTTTCTGTTCTAAATTTTTGAAAACCATAAGGTTTATCATAAAAAATATGAGCTTTGTTTGGTAAATTTTATTTCTTCTTAAATGAAGAATCAATATATGTCCCTAAAACCTCCTTTTATGTAATAAATGGGTTTTGCCTACATAAATTATGATAACTGATATGTGTATATATATATATATACACATATATATATAATAAGTAAAAACAAATTTACAACTCTTGGTCGCAATGATATAAGCATTCAAAATTTCATTTGTATAATGAAGCTATGAAAGCAAAAAAACTGAAGCTATATTACGCATGATACTTCGTGCAAGCGTGTGTGTGAATATGAAATTTGATTATCATTTAATATTATGAGATTAACCATCATATATACTATCTTATTATTCAAAATTTCAAAACGCTACTAACATTATTTTATTTTATGAAATAACATAAGATGGAAATTAATTTAGTAACAAGTATTGCAAACAAATTCAAAATTTATGTACCATTTTTGATATATATATATATATATATATATATATATATAAGATAATACTCCTTAATTAATGATATTATAAGAAATTGCAAAGAACATAGCAAATTGCTTTTGGTTAAATTAGGAAATAAATATAATTTTTATTTGAAAACAAACTTTAAATACTATTTTTAAAAATACAACAACAAATTAAAGTCTTTAGTCCCAAAAAGCTTTAATTTATTTTAGAAAATACAACAACAGCACACCCCTTGGATGCAAAGTTATGCGTACAAGAGAAAGAAGTGAAGTGCTATCGAAATTAGAGCATTTAGTCCCAAAATGTTTTAATTTTTTTTAGATAGAAGTACGGTGTTGTACACATTTTTAAAAAGGTGTTTGGACATCAGCAAACAAGGCAACCAAATATCTTTCATTCATCGAAAATAGCTATAATTATTTTAACGTACATCCATTTTTACACTCGACTATATAATACATGAGTTGGGATTTAAAACTCTAGGATAATACTTACATTTGATACATCTAGTGATACATGCATTAAAAAGGATATTTATTTGTAACTGGAAACAAAAAATTTTTTTTACAAACTTACGCATGGAATATTAGCTTAATTTTTTTTTCACATAAATATATAATCACTATAATACTTTAGAAACAATATTCTATGTAAAAAGACAACATTTTGTTCAATAATGCACCAACTGAAATAAAAACTTTTGAACTGAACTAAGTGGTATTATTTGTAGAATAGCTTGAAATTTGAGAGATTATTAAGGATATTTTTCTTTGCCAATTTTATCTACTACTGTATGCTAAAAAATTGAAAATACTTTGAAGTAGGATTTATAAACATTATTATATAAATATATTTTCTTACCGGGAATGGTTATGTTATTATCTCAAATTAAGTAAATACCAAGTTTACTTAACAATTAAGTATTTTTTTTTATCATTTTTGTACATACATTAGTTTTTACACAATAATGGTTTATAATCTTTACTTCTCCTAAACTTAAAAAAAAGTAAATGTTCTATTTTTAGGGTCAAACAATTTCTATCTTGAATATGTGCATTTCACTACCAAACTATGGAAGTTAATCAACTTTCCGAATCAAAACCACGTAGAAGTCCTAGAATAATCGAAAAAGCTCAACTTCAAGTAATGGAAGCCGATGAATTTTTTCACTTACAAAGGATAACGAATACCAACAGAATTCAACATAACCCAATGGAATCAAACTACAGTTATCAGCTACCACCCCGTAGAAGTCCAAGAATCCTTGAAACAAACTAATGTCAAGCAGGAACATCTAATCAATCACCATTTTTGATACTTCGTAGAAGCCCTAAAATCATATAGAAATCTCAAAAACAAGCATTATTAGATGCTCAAGCCAATGTAGTATGAAAAAGACAACGTCGATCTGAATTAAAATGCAGAACAAAGGGCTCGACAATTAGAGCGTCGTAACATTTATGATAGAATGAAAAGAAATTCAATGACAGAAGCTAAAAAAGAAGCGAAAAGAAAGCTAGTTCACTCTAATTATCATATTAGAAAATTCCGAAGATGTGAAGAAAACATTAATGACTACAAATCACAAACAAGCACAAATAGTTCCTTTTCTTCACCTTGCACTCGAAATATAGAAGGTATTACTAAGAAAATCATTTACTATAATTCTTTATTATATAAATATATATATGTATTATATATAAATATAATAAAAAAATTATCTAAATTTCATGTTAATAAATACTTATAAATTTTACTTATCAATAATTATGTAGATCAACTTTCGATGGGTTAGAGAATAATGAAGATCAACAAAACACTAATACACTATCTTTTAACAAAGAGACAATGTCAATAAAAACACAATACATAGAGTTACTCAACCATGTCAAAGTGCTACAGCAAGACATAATTGTGAAAGGAACTTTATAGATCATTCTGGTTTTCAAAGATTCTATTTGCCATAATCAAGAATATGCAGACATTGTCAAGCAAAACTCTTTCACCGAGAATCAAATAACTTCTGTTGTCTAAATGGAAAAATCATTTCAATTTCTTCACCCGAAGAGATATTCAATTTGATAATGACCAATCAAATGAAGGAAAAGAATTCAGAAAAAACATACGAGCTTATAACCACATGTTTGCATGTACATCGATGGGAGTTCATGTTGACGAGAACTTGGCTATCGGTAAAGATGAAGTATACACATTTCGAGCTCAAGGAAGTATCTATCATAAAATAGGCAGTTTGGTACCTACATCTGATAATCGTCCAAGATTTCTATAACTTTATATTTACGATGCAGAGAACGGAATTGATAATCAATTGGCTGAAAATAATACTTTGAGTCGAGATATCGTAGAGAAATTACAAAAAACTCTTAGTACACATAATAGATTTGCAGTTGTATTTTGACAATTTGGACAGAAACCAAATATCCAAAATTGTAAATTGGTCATAAAAGAACAATCTTCAAATAAAAAACAATATACTCTCCCAACTTCTTCACAAGTTGCTAGAATTTAGGTAGAAGGAGCTGAAAATGAAGAAATACATGAAAGAGATATTGTAGTTGAGACAAACTATTCCTGAAACAGCTGGTTATTATGATCCATTGTAATATCCACTTTTATTACCATATGGAAGTTACGGATGGGATATAAATAGTCAGAATGAAAATGGAAATAAATTTTCATGTCGTGAGTTTTATGCTAATATTCTACAGGTATATACAATTTAATATATAACATGTTTTATATATTTATATTTTTTGCTTCTTAATTTTCATCAATATGTAACGTTCGTTTATAGATTCGAGAAAATGATAAATCACTTTTTCTTCGAGGCGGATGATTGTTTCAACCATACATGGTTGGTAACTATGTTAAGATAGATATCAGCAGGCTAAGATGGTATAGGAGTAATCAAAAAACCATCAGAGCTGAAATGTATCAAGGAGTACAAAATGCTTTAAACGTCGAGGAAAATGATGCAAGTGCGCAGTTTGTGAATTTGAAAACCCGCTCTTATATTAAGTACATTTTTATGCATTTACGTAATTATATTTCATATTTATGAAGTTTTTACCAAATTCTCTTATTTAGGTAATGTGGGAACACGGAAAATACTACCTTCTTCTTATATTGATTGTCCACGTGATATGTATCAATGATATCAAGATGCAATGGCTTTAGTAAATAAATATGGCAAACCCGATTTATTTATTACAATGACATGCAATCCACTTTGGGATGAAATTGTTAGCGAATTGCTACCCGATCAAGACCCCCCAAGACAGGCCAGATTTGATAACAAGGATATTTCGTGCAAAATACGAGGAATTAAAAAAAAAAGATATTTCCACTGAAAGAGCACTTGGAAAAGTAGCTGCTCACGTCCATGTGATTGAATTTCAAAATAGAGGTTTACCACATGTTCATATGCTAATTGTCATCAAAGATGAAGAAAAATTGACTAACCCAGATGAGTACGATGAAATTTTTAGAGCAGAAATACCAGATTCTAACGAAGGATAAGAGTTACATGTGGCAGTACTGAAGTGGATGATTCATGGACCATGTGATACTCAAAATCGAAATTGTCCTTGCATGAAAAATGGTAGTTGCAAAAGAGAGTATCTAAAACAATTTTCAAATGTGACTATTCAAGGCGCAGATTCATACCCAATTTACAGAAGATGCGATATTGGAAAATCAATTCCTATTGATAGAAATGAAAAGTTAATGGTAGATAACAAATGGGTTGTACCTTACAATCCTTGGTTACTACGTAAATATAACTGTCACATCAATGTAGATATACATAGTAGTATAAAAAGAGTTAAATATCTTTACAAATATGTCTACAAAGTTCCAGACCGCATTTCAATGCAAGTTCGACCTGGACCTAACTATGATGAGATACAACAATTTATAGATGCAAGGTGGATTTCTGCTCCAGAAGCATCGTGGAACATTTTAGGTTCTCTCTTAGCAAGATATATCCATCAGTTGAACGTCTTCAAATACATCTTTCAAATAAACAAAGTGTTATGTTTTCCAATGATCAAACCATCAATGAAGTTTTGGCTGATGAAAGCAACTTACATACAATGCTGGCAGAGTTTTTTGATACAAATTCAATTGATGAACAGGCAAGGCAACTTTTATATCGTGAATTTCCAGAGCACTATTGTTGGATTAAAAATCAAAAAAAAGGAAAAGAAGAGTATCTAATGTAAGGGTGATTGGTAGAATATATACAGTCCTACCTATAGAAGGAGAACGTTTTTTCTTGAGAAAACTTTTGAGTCACATTAGAGGATCAACTTATTTTAATGATTTACTTACAGTTGATGAAGTTAGAAGTCGAACATTTAAAGAAGCCGCTGAGAAAAGAGGGCTTTTAGAAAACGATGATAGCATTAAAGTACAGTTGACCGAAGCCTCAAGTACAAAGATGCCAGTTTCTTTGAGAGATTATTTGTTACTATCTTGGTTTTTTCAATCCATCAGGTATGCGATGGTTATGGGATGATTTTTTCGATCAGATGGTAGAAGATTACCGAAATCAAGTACCACTAACCAAATGCTTCTAACAAATCATCTTTTGAAAGATTTAAACATGTTACTTCTTCGACGCAACAAAAGCATAGTTGATTATGATTTTCTAAATATCTTAAGAACATATGATTTGATGAATGTGATAAAATTTCAGAGCTAATAGAAGAAGAGTTAGCGATTCCTATTTCCGAGGATGATTTACTAGGTATTGAAAATTGAATGTGGAATAATTGAAGGCCTACAGTACAATTATGAATGAAATTGTAAAAAAAGTAAAATGTTTGTTTTTTATAGATGGTCCTGGAGGGACGAGAAAAGCATATTTATACCGTGATATTCTGTCAACGGTTAGAAAAGTTGGTGGTATTGCAATTGCAACAGCTACATGTGGTATCGCTGCAACTGTACTACCTGGTAGCAGAATTGCACATTCAAGATTTAAATTTCCACTACAACCAAAAGGGATATCAACGTGCTCGATAAGAAAACAGTCAAAATTAGAAAAACTTTTAAACAATCAACTGTTCTTATGTGGGATGAAGCTAAAATGGTACATCATTATGCTTTTGAGGCATTTGATAGAACTATGAGAGATATAATGGATGTAGATGAACCATTTGGAGGTAAAATCCTTATTATGGAGGAGATTATTGACAAGTATTGTCAGTTGTGCCTAAAGCTACAAGAAATGAAGCGATTATTGCATGCATCATTAAATCACTTTTATGGGAATAATCTAAAATTTTGCATTTAAAGAAAAACATGCTAGCATCAAATGATATTGCATATTCAAAATTTCTAATTCAAATTGGAGATGTCACCGAACCTTAAATCAATGAAGAAATGATTCAACTACCAACAAATATGGTCATAACATCAAAAAATGATGTTAATCCACTGACAAAGCTGATTGATACAATTTTTTCCAACTTATCAAAAAATTCATTCGATAAAGAGTACATAGTTAATAGAGCATTAATTACACCACTAAATGAATGTCGACAAGCTCAATGAACATGTACTCAATATATTTTCTGGAAATGAAATCATTTACTATTCATATGATGCAGTAGAAGACGATGCTCACAATTTATACCAGCAAGAATTTCTAAACTCGATCACTCCTGGCGGGCTACCTCCACATTGTTTAAAATTGAAGCTTAGAGCACCAATAATGTTGTAAAGAAATTTGAATCCGAAAATTGGATTATGCAATGGAATAAGGATTATATGTAAACAACTTAATAAGAATTGCATTGATGCTGAAATCATCACTGGACATTATGTTGGTACTAGAGTTTTCATTTTAAGAATCCACTAACGCTACCTGAAAATTTGAATTTACCATTTGTGTTAATACGGAAATAATTTTCAATTCGTTTATGTTTTGCCTACACTATAAATAAGTCACAAGGGAAAACGATAAAAAAATACTAGTACATTTCTATCTAAGCATGTATTTGGTCATGGACAACTATATGTGGCACTTTCACGAGGAGTTTCAAGTGCTAATACCAAGGTGTTGGTAGAAAAGGGACATTGTTGGGCGAACCTGAACTTTTACTAAAAATGTTGTCTACAAAGATGTTCTACTGACTGGCTAGGAGTAAAGGTACTTAATTTGATCTTCATCTACATACATTATCAACTTTCCAAGGTACCTCCTCGCTGTATTTACCACTTCTTTCATGCTACCTACAGGTGAGTCTATAATATATGGAATAGAGAAATTTCGTTTAAACATTTCCACAGCTTCTAGGATTTTCTATGCCTTTTGAATCTATAGTATATGCAATGGAGAAATTCTGGATATGTCATCAACCATTGCGGTACGCCTCTTTTAATCCATGGATGCTTTGTGAATTAGGTTTCGGCTGAATTTGCGTTAAGATGGAGTTGTTTAATTTTTTAATATCGCTTTAATGATATTAGCATGTGTATACCTTATAGCTTGTTCAGAATTTAAAACATGGACTTTCGTTTAAATAGAATATAAATAAGTTGTGTTGATGTTTAATTATTGGGTTGGAGTTTTCTAATATGAATTTTTGTATATTATTGTGTTTTGGTTGGTGCTCTGACATAATATTTATGGCTGTACTTAGAAAATTTTATAGAACCATTTACCTTTTCAAATAAAGTACAATACCATCTAACTATGTTTTATATTAATATTACTGGAAATGCTATCAATTTCATTTAGAAAAGGTGGCTCTTATATAAAGGTATTGAGCTTATATTACATGAATATCTATAGATTACATAATGCCGTGTCATGGTTACAAGTGAAGGATCCACTCTCAAATCATGGCTACCTGATTTTCACTTAAAAATAGGGACCTATGGTTGTCATTAAGTATTTTCTTTAAGATATGCCATGTCATGGATACAATTTAAGGGTCCACTCTCAAATCCCTTTTCCATAAATATCACGTAATACACCCTCAAAGTATTCCTTCAAATAGTTCTTTCTAAACTTTGAAATTTTATCATTATTTCATCCAGAACTCACAGAAATGAGAATTAATTTGATCAATTTCAATTAAATAGTTTATATTATGATTTCTATGTTATGGACATGAACAACAATAGGCAGAATTGGGGCAATACAAATAACATGAATAATGAAGGTTCATCTTTAGGGTTGGATTTCGTATATTTTTGTTTTCTAGGTAAATGATCTAATCTAAATGGGTGCTTTTTATTATCGCTTTTTTGATGCACTATCTCATTGTATTGGTTAAAGAATATATTTTATGGACTAATTGTGGAAACATATACATTATTTTTTAATTGTATTTATTTATATCCAATTGTCTAATTGACTTAAATCAAAATGATGTTTTCTTTGTTTTTAATGGGTTTTCAAATATAGTAACATCTAAATCTTTGCAAACTGATTGACGGTTTCTCAAAATGATTAATATTTTGACTTTAATTGCTTTCTATTTATTTAAGATATCTAATTTCATGATGTATACTTTAACAGTTCATAGGAGAATATATATCATTGCAAATTTAAGGTTTTAAAAGGCAATATGAACCCTGAAATATCACACTTTTACTATATAATTGTTTGCTAAGGTCATTTTTACACTTTACTTCATTATTTGTTATGTAATATTGACATGTTACTTTAATTGCCCTTGGAAATGTTTAATTCTTACCACTTATGATGGAAAACGCTAATACACGTGACACTAAGATATTACTCTATCTATCAGAATCACTCAAGACTTTGCTTATTCACAAATTTCATGAATGAACATACACCCCACTTACCTGAGTAACAGGTTCAAATTTTGCAATGTGAATAAAGTCCTACCACTTGTTTATAACTACAGGATTGTTACTCTGCATTCCATCTGAGCCCAATGCTACTTTTGAAACAAAAAATTCTCCACACTGTTACTTTCCACAATTATCATATTTTAGATTAAGTCATCCTTCATATCTATTTGAATTTGGTTGGAATTTAATTATTTCTGTTAAAGGAAGGTTCTTTTCTGCTCAACGTGTTTATAGGTTTTGTTTGTAGAAGCTACAATTTCCAACTTTCAGCTGATTCTGTTCAAATGTGTTTTGTAGTAATCTCTCTTGCTTTTTCCCCATGGTGATTTAATTTTCTGATATGAAGACTTTCTAAGGTCAACATGAAATGGTATGTTGTTTTAATCAAAAATGTGTTTTTCTTTTGGTGTAGACTATGTTACTTTTTCATCAATCTCATAGTTATTACCTTATTTATATACATGTTGAACATGGAAAGAAATGTCAAAACCTTCTTTTTTTAGTATATTTTATTTTAATAGTTTTTTAATATATTACGTGGATACTGAAGTTATTGAACTGAACTTCGTAATGCAATAATAATATTTGTAGACATCATACAACTCACCAATGACTGATCGTTTGAAAAGTAATGTTTGTAGATATCTATATCATGAGCCTTTTGAAACTATTTTATTTCTTGACTAACATGTAATTCAACCGTATTTCTGTTGCACTACAATCGACTTAGTTCTTAGAAATCTACATTCAATTTGTTACCGATATGTTAAAAGTTTTTATTCCACCACTAATTCTTAGCGCTTCATTGACGATAAATTGATGCTCACGGTTACCGATATGTTTAGGAGAATATAAAATTATATACCAACAGTTGACATTAGTGATTAAGACTTAAATCAACAATCAATATTTCCTCACAAATACATTTTCTAAACATCATCAAGATTAATGAGTTTGTATGGAAAGACATGCTTCATCTGAGGTCGAAAGTACATTTAAAGAGTCCAAAATGAAGGATAGAGAAAATAAATTTGATAAATATACATGTTTTTTAAATAAACTCGGTTCATGTCATCGTTGTCATTTTGGACTTTGCATTTATTTTTCAATTTAATTGTATAGTTGTTTCATATCTCAATCTTTATTCGAAAACATACTGAAAGTATTTACAAATTAAAATGAAAAATTAACTTCTAGTTGCCAAGCTTAAACATCTACAAACCACAACAATATTTGATCCCTGTACCCAATTGGCAAAAATGTATAAAAATTTGCAGCTACTATGTGCTTGGAACTATATTTGTGTTATGAAATCAAAAAAGTGTGTTTCTACATGTATTGGAAGCCCAATTCAATTGGAGCTATATGCACATGTAATAGATGGAGAATGATTAAACCAGCTATTCACATATATATCACAACTATTAAATTTTGTATTTTGCCTTTTCGTTTTGCTTTCATATAATCTCTATTGACTGCATCAAGATTAATGCAGTTATAGGCTTATATCACAAATTTGATCGACTTTACTATGTAGGCAGGAGGTTTGTAGGCATCTTGACAAAAATATATAGTGAGAATTACACTGTTGTGTCTATATCAGAAAATCGATAAGGGAGATGGAACAAATTTGTTTGCATGTACATGATGGCGCTGTTCTGGGTTTATTAATAATTTAGCTATTATTTTGATTACAAAGAGTGTCTTCATTTTAGCTATTATTTTAAAAGGCAACTGAGTAAGGTTTCAGCTGCATTTTGCTATTGAAGTTCTCAGTTGCTTTTTGGAATTAAGTGTTTCTTATTTGCATTTTGTAGTGCAACTAAGTTGCACTCAGTTGCAGTGCAAATTTGCACTCCAACTGAGTGCAACTAGCGTTGCAACTGTGCAGCCGAGTCGGAAAGTCTGATATGTTGAAACATCAAACAACAAACAGGGTGTTGATTATTTGAATCGATTAATGTAACACATTTTCTTTGGATATTATATGCAGAGGTACATGCAACAACATAATGATGTATAGTTATCTACATTTGGCATGGGTACGTATGCATTTCATTTATCATCTTCTTTTTTGCCTATTTTTTAAAGGCAACATTATAGTTCTTAGAATTTATAGGGTGCGTTAATTTGATCGAAATATTATAATTCGGACTAAACATATTCATATATTTAAGTATAATTTATTTCAACAATTGGAATGGTCGTTACCATGTTGAAGATTCTGAAAAACATGGCCTTGCCACTAAGAAGAGCAAGGTTGGTAAATGGGCATCAGCACTTTTTCTTGTAGTGCTTCCTGGAATGACAGCTTTTCAGGGGCCTCGGCTTCCTTATATATAATATAGGTTTGGTGTATTAAACATGTATGTATAGATATTATTCGACTTTTTGGAAGTTGATTGTCATTGTATTGTTGGTACGCTAATTTTGTGGTTTGTTTCATTAAGCTATTGATTTTGCTAGTGCATAGCTGATTTATGCTAATATGATTGTTTAAGCTATAAATACAGAGAGATGGTGTCTTTTCTGTTGTGTTAAAAAAATTGATTTTTTTTTGTTTAAGGAGAATAATTCTATTTTGACATGTGCTTACTGTTTGCTCCAGTTTAGTTATTTTTTCCATGAATAAGATTTGCTTACTGCTTATTATTTGTACGTAATTATACTCTACTCCGTTATTTATTTGTTTTTTGTTATGGCTGCTTTTTATCTTTGCTTATCTATTGGTATGTTATATTGATGTATTTCATTCAATATTATGTTGAGGAAGACATTGGCTACTGTAATTTTGTTTGGAACTAGATGGCAAAGTTAGTGTCCTATAATGCTACTACCAACTTTCTTATTTTGATTATAGCAATAGAAAAATAAAAATACGCTTTCGGATTTTTTTATACATATATCCTCAAGAATGATAAGGCTAATTCTTGGTCCTATTTGAATACTTGGCTTGCATGTACGAACCAATAACTCTTTTATACTTCTTTTTCTAACCCTCTTCATGTTTATTCTTTGAGAATCATGATTCCTTTTTAGAATGCCGGAATAAATGAAGAAAATAATTATAAAAATGGAAACAAAGTATAAAAATTCTGCTTGGGTAATTTACCACGTTAAAATGCAGTACAAACTTAAGAAAGACAAAAAAATGAAATTATCGATTTCCAAAGAAAAAATAGTAATTTGAAAGCATAAAAAACAAAAATGTACAAAAGAGTGGTAAAGAAACAATTAATCATCGATGTATTTAGATACATTTCAACGCACATACCACATTAGCCAAGAAAGTATATGCATGCAAAAATACAACTATTATTTCCATTTTCATTAGTATAAAATAGACTAAAACAAAAGAAATGAACGATAAAACTATGTATGCTTTCAAGTTATTAGTTCTATAAACATTCTTCTGTTGTCTCTATCTTCTTAGATGTTGCTTTTGGTCTAGTTTATGCTGGCAATTGTACTGTCAAATTTGCCTCCACAGGTGCAACTATAAATGCATGCACAATGTGATTAAATGCAGGCCCATTTGGATGTGCGTATATACTCGTATTATAAAGAATATTTAAAAATAAACGAAGTTTAAAACAAGAGTTTATATAAAAACAAAAACAAAGATTATTTTAAGGCTAAAACATCTTTTTGAAAATTATTTGGAAAGGTAATTTTTAAGGCTAAAACATTTTGAAAATAATTTTGAAAAACCATTTTGAAGTAGTTTTGCAAGTTTCTTCCTTCAGAATATCTCGTCACATCAGGACTCGAGAACTTGTACAAAACCAGGATGTTCGTGAGTTTGTAAGCCACTTGTCATAGGTTTGTAAGCTACTTGTTACGGGTTTGTAAGCCACTAAAAAGGTAGAAATGGGTTCCATCCTAAATGAAATTTGGAATGAAGATTTCCATGCTATTATGAAGTTTTAATAAAACTAGACACTTATCTTGAAATCTTGATCTTGATACTCATGAGTTTTAAAACTTGATTTCTTCATTCTTGATCTTCATACTGTACAATCTTTAATAATCAGTAGTTGCCTTATATATATCCTGCACAATAACATTGATATATATCTAGACAATAGTATTAGTATATAAGTTATAATAAAATAAGTTACAAAGATTGTTGTCATCAAAACCACTATCTCTATTCCTAACATTAAGTCCCTAGAGCGCAGACATATCTCTAAACCTTAAGCAAGCGTGATCGACCGCTGACATACAAGTACAATCCCTAGAGTTTGGATGCAATCATCGATGGATAAGCGAATATGATTCGACCACCCAAACTCATCTTGTTTCGGCCTCGTTTCAATGAAGTTAAGCTCGATGTATTAAAGGCAAAAAGCGATTACCGACCAATATTTTCAATTTGTCCTCGGGACGACGGGAAAGACTTAAGTATCAGCTACTGATCGAGACCGCGCAGTATTGGAATTCGACTTAACATTTGATCATGACCTGAAGCTGTAGCTTCAGGACTTAATGACTAAAATCAAGTCCGATTCGAAGACTAAAACTTCACGAGTACATTGAATGGAAGTTCGAGCACTGAAATACTTAAGCAAATAAACGCAAAACCGTGCTGAAGACAAATTGAAATTTTATTTTAACCATTCTTTGGAAAAGAAGGATAAGTACAAAGGTGGTCCATATAATCCTACTAATAGGGGTCGAACCTGCATCTATACACGGCCTACAGGAAACAAAAAGAAATTCCTATCTACCAAAAATGAGGCAAGAAGACACGTCTATTATCTCGTTTTCTTCTTCTTCTTCTTTGGCGTTGATCCGCTGGAATTACTGCTCGTATGCCTCTTCGAGCCCTTGCTTTTTGGTGGTAGATCTCCAACTGAGGGAATTATGTTAACCTCTTCCTCCAAACTCACATAATTTGGAATACTTTCTTGAGGCGGAGTCGAAGGGATAGGATCGATGTTAGAAGGCGGGGGTGGTACACCGGTGTCGACAACCGTGCCTCCTAGAGAAATCATTTGTAGAGGGGCTGGACCAAGACTCGCTATCCCACCTCCAATACCGTTGGCCTGCATGGCCGCCTCCATCAAGGCATTGATCTCAGCTATTATCTCTTCTTCATGGATGGTCTGGGCATCTACGAGGATGCTTCCAATTGGGCCCGAGGAGATGACCATGGGTGCACCTTCGCTCGTGACAAATGATAGATCGGCAACAGGGTCGCTTTGGTGGCTAAGAAGTTCTTTCATCATCTTCTCATCAAAAGTAAAAGTGCTCCCCTACGTTCCATCGGTTTGTGCAGTGGCCATTGTGGTGGTCGCTTCTGTTATGAGGGCATCCTGCTCGTGATGCAGCTCTTGGGTTGTAGGGGACATGGCCAATGCAACTCCTATCCCTGAATAGAGACAAATAAAAAGTGTTTGTGATTACTTCAAACGACGCTCCTCTACTTTGAATAAGAACAAGAAATGTTCAGAATACCTTCCTCAGAATGGCTTGCAGGCGAAGCCGGAACAGCTTCAGTGACGTGCTCATGAGCTAGGAACAGCTGCGGTTGATCAGGATTGTATGCGGGCACAGATTGAGGATTAACCGCAGGAGTAGATTCGGGCAGGTTTGGCATAAGAATTTCGGAACCCACATTATGGTGCTCAACACCAGCCTCTCCAGCCTTCGGATGCTGAGTACCGAGTCTCTCTTTCTCAAATGTGATAGTGATGTCGTGGAGAATTCTCCTCTCATCGTCACTCAGCATCCAATTCTCCAATTCAAATTCATCAATAGATTCAGCTTGGTGCTTTACTTTTTCATCTTCCACTCAGCGGCATCAAGCATTATATATGTGTAATGGATACTTTTCGAGCCAGGTTATATTTTGATGCTTCAGAACATTGGCGTTATACGTAATAAGAAGATCTTCGATGTCAACCTCCAACTTGGTCTCCACCACTTTCACTTCATTCTCAACCCTGGCTTTGGCTTCCTGAACTTTAAGTGTTTCCACATCCCTCTCATCCCTAAGCACCACAACCTGTTCACATGCTTCCTGGATGGCTTTGTTTGCATCATCTTTCTCTCTGATGTTGATAGTCTTTGCCTGTTCAAAGGCCACCGGTAATACTTTTTCCGCGGTCTTCATCCATTTGTGGTGTTGGCTATAAACATCAATCATTTCATAGTGGATGTAGGCAACACGCGGAACCACTCTAAATTTATGTGTTTCTGTGCATGTTTTATCCGTTGATTGGTGTGTTTGTTAGATCTGCCTCATTTTACATTTATTTTCTTCATTTTATCTCTTCAAACACATTCGAAGAGTGTTGTGCCCAATTTCTATGCATCTATAACAACCCGGATTTTTGGGCATTAGATAATTGGATAATTATCTGATTTAACTATTGAAATTACTAATTTATAAATTGAACAAATAAAATGTTATAATCTCCTTTATTAATTATTTAAAAATTGGTAAAATTGTTATTATCAAATAATAATAATAATGCGATGTTTTTAAATATAGTTATGAATAGATAAATAAATTTTAAATAGAATTATTTATTTCAAATTGAATATGGGTTTGTTTAATATATATATTTGTTTGAGTTGATTTTTAATAGGATTTTAAATTGAACTTGAACTTGAATTTGGATTTAAATTTGAAATTTAAAAGATATGTATATTAAATATATTTTGGATTTAAAATTTTATTATATGTGATTTTATTTAGAATATAATAGGTTTTATATTATTTTCTTTAAAGATTTTATAAAAGATATATTAAAATAGTATAATTATTTTTAAGAGTATAATTGGAATTCTTTTATCATTTTCTTTTCAGTTGTATGTTGGTGAATAAAAGAGGTAGTTTAAATATTAGTACACTTAAGATATTTTTAAGTATAGAGCTAAATTTTAAATGTAACAAATATAATATAAATATATATATAAAAAGATATATGACATATTTTTTTGAAAGGCAAGAGCAACGAGCTCACTTTATTAACTAAAGTATCATTACAAACATAGAACTTGACATACAACCAAATACAAACAAAATTACAATTCTACAAAATAACCACTAGACCCATAGAACTTTGACTGCTACAAAAGACAATAATATTACCACTTACATCAACAACAACAGCATTACAACTAAACTAAAACATCATATAGCAATACATGCCAATAGCATTGAAATCAGATGGACAGGAAAATACAGCAATTGCATGATATCTCCATCAGCCCTCCATACCAATCTTGACCAGCAGCAAAATACAGCATCATGCCATAAAATGACCAGAATTACATGTCAACAGGAGGAAACATCACACTTTAAAAAGAAAGCAAAACTAAGACAATTTCCAAAACCTTCAGATTGAAGCATGCTATCAGGTCTTCAGAGATATACATAGTAGTAAGATGGTACATCATACTTTAAAATGAATCTGTCTTCAAAAACCTGAGAACATTACCATGAATCTGATTAAACAACTGAGAAGAATTTCTTATACCAATACCAAAAATTCTATTATTCCTCTCTTGCCACACCTCAAAGATCAATCTCTTAAGCATCTTTAACAAAAGCCTAGTATTATGTGACTTCCATCTAGTTGCCTTGAAGATATTAAACCACTCAATAGCACTTACAGACGAAGGCTTATAAAATCCACCATAGGATAATAATTTGTACCAGATTTGAAATACAAATGGGCACTCAAAGAATAAGTGAGTATTACATTCTGTACCAGACTTACAAAGAACACATAGATCCTCTGAAATAACACCAATTCTACAAAGTTTATCTTTAGTATTTAAAGCATTAGCCATCACTTTCCATAGCAACAAATTTTCCTTTGCACTACCACCTATTTTCCAAATTCTAGTATGCCATGGAAATTGTGAACCATTATCACAGAGAGATTTATAAAAAAGCTTAATAGTAAACTTCTTCCCAGACCAGACTAGTACATCATCAGACTTGATAATAGGGTTATTTGAAATGAAACTCCATAAATTTCTAAGAAGGAATGAACTAGAATATGGCAAAACTATACTATCATCATGAATAAAATCATCAACTTTAGCCTCTTCTGATATTCCAGAATTTCTTCTCGGATTATAATCAACAATAGAACTAAGGATTAATCCCTGTTTAGCCCATGGAGAATGCCAGAAAGACAAATCTTTAATCAGAACATAATTGCATTGTATTAAAGGTATAAATGATTCTCTAAGTTTTAGAATACACCTCCAACTCCAACTACAGCTTTGAGGAATAGACATAGTCCAGAAATTTCTCTTACCAATAAGATTGTGATTAACCTATTGTGACCATAAATTCTTATCAGTTGTGAAAATTTTATTGAAATACACTGAGACTGCAGCCTTATTCCACTGAAAAATATTTGTTATTCCAAGACCTCCATGCTTCTTAGCATCAAACAG
The DNA here is from genome assembly GCA_030765085.1 of Allium cepa. Taxonomy (NCBI): domain Eukaryota; kingdom Viridiplantae; phylum Streptophyta; class Magnoliopsida; order Asparagales; family Amaryllidaceae; genus Allium; species Allium cepa. Next base: position 271,395,040 of record CM060929.1, read on the forward strand.
TTTATGGAAAGAAATTGGTATAAGCTTCCTTGAAAAAGGATCACCATGCCATAAGAATTTATTAAGAGCACTAGAAATCATATTAATCAGCTTTATTGGAAGAATAAAATGCCTTGTCCAATAGGTGGTCATGGCCACAGCAATTGACTGTACAATAGTTAACCTACCAGCTTGTGATAATTTTTCAGTAGGCCATATCAGAAGCTTTTCAATAATCTTTTCAAACCGAGGCATACAATCTTGTTTGGTAATTCTAGAAGTGATCAAAGGCAAACCCAAATAGAAAGAATTTCTAGGTAATTCATGAAGACCCGAGAAATTGATGATATCATTTTTTTCCAAAGAACTTAAACCAGCAACCAAGATATATAACATATTGATACAACATAAAAGACACATGTAAACCAATTGTTCATGCTTTATAACATGTGTAAACAAATTATAAAATGTAATTACAAGTGTAAATAATTTCAGCAGATGTCATCTCTATATTTTCATTTTCTTTAAATTTTGAATAAATCACAAATTAATCTATATAAACATCGATCTCCTTTCTTTACTTCTTTTTGCTATTTTCTAATTTCAAAAGTAACAAAATTCAAAGAGAACAAAGCTTGTAACCTAAAACCAGAAAACAAATCAAAGAAACTCAATAATAATCCAAAACCTAGTAATCAACCTAGAATCAAACAAGCTTCAGCATAACAATCAAGTTAAGAAACAAAGCAAGAAGATTCAAGAATCAGGTTCCAGTTAAATACAACTTTCAGATCAAGATCAACTATCCTTAGTTACTTCTCTGATCAATCAAACAACAAAGTAAGTATAGGTCAGATTCAAAAAAATACAAACTGGAAACAAAGATTATTGGATCATAGTTGCTGATCAACAGCCCAAGATCAAAAGCATTTCAATCCTCTGTTCCAAGATATAAGATGAGTAAACAAACCCCTAAAGGCTTAATTTAGTTCAAATCTTGATCTCAGGCGACAAAACTTGAAGTATGGTTTTGGGAAAATGTTTGTGTGATTGGAATTATGCCTGCATGACTGTTTTTCTTGTGTGCATGTCAATATGTCAGTATAGTTGTTCTGTTTTAGGCTTTTAACCTAAATCAAGTTGTTCTTTCCGATCTTGTTTATGCTTTAATTTGTAAACAAAAATTTGTTTCATCAAGATAAAAAATATATGTAATACTTTCAAGTTGAATTTGTAGTTAGGATTCAACAGAAAGGAAAAAGTATTGTAAATATGAAATCATATCAAAATCTAAATCATAATAATTGTTTGTTTCAAGTTTATGATTGAATTCATTTTCGAAAATTAGGATTTTAAAATTAGAATCTAGATTTTAGGCTTTAGAATCATGAGATATCCTTGTTGAATGAAATATGGGTTTCGTGCAAATTCTGGTGATCGGCAGCTCTTGAGGGGTCAGGGTTCTTGCTGAAGAAAGCTTGGGAATTGGAGATGTCGGCAAAAATGGTGGGGAAAATTCTTGTTCACCGAGGCGGTGGAGGTTGGTCAAAGTAGGGTTACAGGAGCTTGTTGGGTCGATGTCGAAGTTAGGGTTGTTGCATTGTCGTAGTTGATATATGGACGATCAGTGGTGGGGAATAGAAAGAAGAGGGTCTAGCGCTGCTACCGCTGCAAGCACGTGGTTTCTGGTGACCTGGGTTGTCATCGGCAAGAAATTTTATGTCGGAGATGTGGGTTCCAGGGAGAGGCGATTAGTTCGATTTTTAATTCGGGAAGACGGCGTCGATTTGGGTGCTCGTCTACAGTGGAGTGGTCAATGATGATGTGTCGTCGGGCTTAGAGGTGGTCGGCGACGTTCAGATTGGATGTGCAGGTGCACTATGTCATTGCGTGTAGGTGAAAATAAGAAAAGGCAGGAAGAAGAAGAAGTAGAAGAGGAAAGGAAAGGGAATGGTTCGGGTAATTTTGAAGTTGTAGCGCGTGTGACTCGAAGTAAGCAGGGGTTGGACTCGAAGGTTATGGTAGCGGGTTACTCATGTTTGAACTCGAGAAATTTGGGTTTTTGCTTGGGTTTTGTGATGTTTTCTGGTTTTAAAACAAAATGAGGCACAGGTTTAAATTTTGAACTTAAACGAATTTAAAATCCATTCCTCAACCCATTTTTCTTGGAATATTTAAATGTTGATTTGAGTCTAGGAAAAAAAAGGGTTAAGATAAATTATGTTAAAATTTATTAAGTTAATAGTGTTTTTATAACACATATAACCTTTGTTTAAAGATTTATTTAAAATAAACTTGATATTGTAATCAAGTAAATGATTTAAAAGAGATGTAGTGTTTTAATCCTAAATTTTTACTTAAAGGGTAATTAAAGAAATTTATAAAATAAATGGTTTATTTTTTTGTAATCAAATAAGATCTTTAGTAATTAATGACTTATTAATTAATGTAAGTAATTAAGGGATAATTAATTGCTGAATGAGATAAATCAGGGTTAATTAGTGAATGCAATTTAGTAAAGATTACTTAATAGAATAATTAATTGCTAGGAGTGGTTAGAGGATCATTAATATCATTATTTAATTAATGTGGTATGGTTAAGGCTAATTAATCTAGTGATTAATTAAATGAAAATTTCCAAATGTAATTATAAGATAATTAATCAAGGAGGACTAATTAAGATGGATCATTAATTGGGTTGAAATTAATTAATGATTAAATAAACAGGATTTAAAAATGATTAAAGGAATTAATTTAATTTATTTAAATTAGTTGGAAAGGTGGGTCTAATAAATCTTGCTCATGAGTAATTGAATAATATTGTATGCCTTGGATTACATGATATCTTTGATAAATAATGTTATGTGATATGGCATGATTGGACTGGACTGGATGATATGGTTTATCTATCTGTAATGAATGGCTATGTAATATGCAATTCTGAATATAAATGGAATTGTTTAGCTTAAACAGCTTGTTTTAAGAAGATATTGGATTCGAAGAAACTGGGGTCAGGTATCAGTATATACCTGAAATCCACTTCGATTTGAAAATAATCTATAATTCTATATAGATTTGATATGTGAAATCAATAGGCAGGAATGGAATAATATGGACCTTGAAAATAAGTATGGCTTAGGGATTGATTTGTGAAATAAGGGTTAAGCATAACAAGTAATGAACTCGTAGTGAAGTACGAGTTACCCAGGTTTTTCTTTTATGATTTAAACTTAGTATTTCAAATTATATGGGTTTACTCACGCTGGTTTCCAGCCTAACCTGGGTATTATTTTGATGTAATGCTCAGGTCAGACCGAGTATTACAGATTTTCAGGCAAGGACGTTCTGGAGCTCAGGAGCTCAAGAGCGCGAGCAGGATGGCAGGAACATATAGAGTGTTTCCCGCTATGATAAATTGTTATTTATCTGAGACAAGTTATTTTAATTTTCCAGTGATTGTAAAATGTTGTAACTCTGATGTATTAATGTATATTAACTAATACAGTTTTCCTTTGTATAACTATTATTTTATTTGGTATTATATTTTGATCCGCTGCGAATGTGAGATTCTATATTCCATTTCTGTTTCTTCTTCTATCTCTTTTCTTTTTTTTCCTAACTATCTAGAATTTTTAAGATCGAAAATTTCGGGTCGTTACAACATCAGACCTGTTGATCGATACGTAAATACTTCACTTGATCGATACGAAACCTTACAACACAGATCGATTCGAACGCCCCTAATCTTAATTGATACAACTCATCCTTCCTCCTTCATTGATACAAAATGGAGGCCAAGCAACCCTTCCACGAGCTCCTTCATGTCCCTCGGTTCCTTTTCTTCTCCAACTCCATTCGAACCTCGTCCCTTCCACCCTCGACCTTGCTTCGACCATCCACGGCCACCACACTACCAGAATCGATCATGGAATCGGCAGAAATGGTTATGAGATTCTAAGTCTCATTATATTAACACAAGATTCATTATCTAATTACCTAATTTGAGCAAATAATATGAGGGTTAATGGATTGATTAGTTCAAGGACGAAGACGGGCTGTTTTCTCTCAAACGGCTGAGCGATACGAAAGCGAGAATGAAGACAGAAAGCAAGAAAGTGAAAAATTGCTAAGCACCAAGCCTATATATACCAAGAGAAACGACCATTCGTCTCTTGGTTACCCATACCAGTTTTTTTAAAAAAATCAATAGGGAGATGATACCCTGATACAAGTTGGTTACTTCTTGTCCATGACTCAACCGAGACATAATTGACGCTGCCAATGTGAAGGCTCTTTGGTATTCTACATCGAGTCGAAGCAACCATTCGTAACCATCAAATGATCGAGACGAAGCAAATACACATCGAACCTTTCATATCCCTTGGTCCATCGATGTGAAATGCTCTATTCATGCTCGTCTAGCATCACAACCATTCGTATCCATCGGTTCCCATCTATACGAGTTACATTAAAACAAAAACCAAATTCGTGTCGATCGATATCGATACGAAGACAATTTTTCAACTTTTCATGTCGATACAGGAGAGGGTCGATACAAAGAGAAACTCCAAAACAACCGTCAAGCATTGTTGCAACTTGAATTTCACATAGATTCAGGAGAGGATCAATATGGAATTCGATACAAAAAACTGACAATGACCTCATCAACGTATGAACGTTAATGAGAGTCAGGTTAACACGCATTTATGCATGTGATGAATTAACATTCAATTTGCAAAATTCACATGAATTAAGCGCTCACTTGGAGGAAATTATAGCAGGGGACAACAAATGGCAAGCACTCGACACTCAGTTACAATAATACAAAGCATAAACATCGGTAGTCAAAAATTCAACATTTAATTGTCGGCAAATCAATTGAAGGTTACATCTTTTGACGAAAAGACAACAACTGTTCAACGTATCAGATAGAAATCTTTGGAATGAAGGTTGCAGCTTTTTAAAGCACGTCATGTCCGCACAAGACGTACTTTGGGAGGCAAATGTTATCCCGCCTTTTGACAAGGCTGTGACAACTTAACTGGAAACCAAGGACATTCTGTCCCAAAGATCAGTTATATATATGTCCACTATGGATACTAGTAAATTCTCTCCGAGTCCGGATCAAGCTACAATCGATATAGTATGACAAGCAGAGCTATGAAAGCCAACGTTCCATATTTCAATTCAATCGGAGTTCGTATGCTCAAGATATGATCGTTGCAAGTCAAGAAAAAACAACTACAATTCGTATCCATCAATGTGAATAGTGGTTCGTATCCATCACTGGCCTCACTTCGTATCCAACATGACCCAACCTACTTCATCTCCATCACAGGTGCTTGCTTCATACCCATGAAACCTCAAGCAAAATATGGCCAGTTCGTATCCATGGAGAGAAGCAATGTGTTCGCGTCCATTCCATCAAACAAGCCTCATTCGTATCCACCGAACATCCATCAGTTCGAATCCATCATGCATGCTCTAATTCATATCCATCACCTAGAAGCACTTCTTATCGTTCCCACCAGTGCACGATTCGTATCGCTCGGTTCCTCCATAATTCATGACGATTGGATAAAGATTGATATGATCCATACATTACTTGAGCGATACAAAGCGGCCCTCTCTCACTATTACAAGTAATCAAGTCGAAGCAGTATGAAACGATACGAAGAGATCGATATGAGTTAGGGTGCGATTGATGGATACGAATGAAGTCACATTGGTCGATATGAACAAGGCACGATCAAGAAAAAGATTCAGCCACTTGGCATGAAAAGTGGAAAGATAGCGCCATGCCATTGGCCATCACGTGCCTTTCATTGATACGAGATGGAGCGATACGAACATGTCGATATGAACCTTGACTACACATTGAAAATACAAACTTGCGTCGATCATATCTCAAAATCTACAAGTCCAAATGCCACCAAATTTTCACAGGAGCTTGCATACAATCTCAAGAATGTACCTGTCAAATTTCAGTCCCAAAGGACCATTTATGGATCGATACGAACTCAATTCGTACCGCTTCCAGATCGAGTCGAAATCACCTAAATTCAATCCCGTGGGCCCACCCACGTGAGAGAAGAAGTTTTCCGAGATCTTGGTGAGATATATGCTACCTACGCCTATAAATGGTGACCCTGGACCTACAGAAAATGGACCTTTTGCTTCTCTACACTGACATTCTGCCGAAATCACTTCTATACTACTGTTGTACTGCTGTAACCTCTTGTAATCAGTGAGCGAGATTTCAATAACATCAATCGTTTCATAGTGGACGTAGGCAACATGCTGAACCAATCTAAATTCGTGTGTTTCTGTGCATTTTCTTATCTATTGATTGGTGTGTTTGTTAGATCTGGCACATTTTGCATTTATTTTCTTCATTTTATGTCTTCAAACATATTCAAAGAGTGTTGTGCCCAATTTTGGTACAAATAGGATCCTCCTTCTGCTTAAAAGCAATTTTCTCAATCAATACTGGTCGAACATCTAAACAAGACAATCTTGCGGTGTTACGACTAGAACCAGCAGTCGATCTTAACTGTACATCACAACTGACTTGAGCTTCTACATATTTCCACTTTACCAACGTAGCTGACACCACATTCTAATGTTTTATGGTAAGAGAATCTACCACCTTATTACCTTTCTCCGGTGTATATTCTATATAAGCAGCCAAAAACTCCAGCCACCACTGCTGTCTCATATTCAACTCCTTCCGAGAGAATAAATACTGTATAGACTTATGATTGGTATAAAGCTCAAATCTCTTCCCTAGGAGACAATATCTCTAAATCTTCAATGCGAAGACCACAGCTGCCAACTCAAAATCATGAGTAAGATATCTAACTTAATCCAGTCTAAGCTGGCTATATGTGTAGGCAATAACTTTACCATTATGCATCAACACTGCTCCTAATTCAGTCCCACATGCATCGGTATATACCACCAATCCTCGGTATCCGTCGAGAACTACTAATACGGGTGTATTGGTCAAAAAATGCTTTAACTTAAGGAATGCTTCCTCACATTTGTCGGACCAAACAACTTTCACATTCTTCCTGGTTTCTTAGTTTAGGGTGCTGCTATCTATGAGAAATCATTAATGAATCTCCGATAGTAGCCAGCAAGTCCAAGAAAACTCCTGATTATAGTCACCATCTCTGGTCTCTTCCAATTACTCACGGCTTCGACTGACAATCCTTTCTCTGAAACCATGCGACTAAGAAATTTTACCTCTTTCTTCCAGAAATGACACTTGATAAACTTCGCCTTTAGCTGATTCTGCCTCAGCATCTCAAGTAGCACTCTAAATTGAACTTCATGCTCTCGCTCATCTCTAGAGTAGACTAAAATGTTGTCTATAAACACTAATACAAACCTATCCAAATACTCTTAGAAAACTCGGGTCATCAAATCCACAAAGAAAGTAGGTGAATTTGTTGATCCAAATGGCATCACCAACCACTTATATGAACCATACCTGGTTCAAAATGATGTCAAAGGAATACTATCCTCCACCACTCTTAATTGATGGAAACCTATCGCCAAGTCCAACTGAAAAAACACTTCGGCCCCACTCAACTGATCAAACAGATCATCTATTCTTGGAAAATGATACTTATTCTTAATTGTCCTTTCGTTTAACTTACGATAGTCAATGCACATCCTTAACGACCTATCCGGTTTCATTACGAACACCGCAGCTGCTTTCCTAGGCGAACTGCTTGGTCTGATAAAACTCCTTCCTTCTAGATCCACTAGCTACACCTTCAATTCCTTCATCTCGGTTGGTGTCATCTTCATAGGTGGTCTATTTACAGGTTCAACTCCTGGCACAAGATCTATTCTAAACTAAATAGCTATTTTCTGGGGTAGTCCAGTGACTGGCTCAAAGACATCTACAAACTCTCTGGCTACCCGAAACCGACTTGACTCATTTCCCACCTCCATAGCATTAGTATAGCATTAACTCTCCGATCAGTATTCTCTATTGAAAATAACACTTGGTTATGACTATCAGGGTGTCTCAGTGATATTTCCCTACCCTGACAAAATATTCTAGCCACATACCTACCCAACCAATCCCTATCCAAAACGATTCTGATATCTACGAAATCAATAACATACAATTTGCAGGTAAACTTACGATCTAACAAGTCAAGTTCTAAATGGTCACATCTCAATGCTAGAGTTGCATACCCTCCTATTGGATTGCGACCCTTAAAGAAGTAATAAGGTAGGTAGGTTCTAAACATAATCTATCAACCAAACACTGAGATATAAATAAATGTGATGCACTAGTATCAAAAAGTACTCTATCTGAAATACTTCGAATCAAAAGCATAAATTCCAACACAGTCTTTCCTTTATCTGTTGGGTAGGCCTAGCTGGTCCTATAGCAAAAAAATTTCCTCCGTCCTCCCTAATTGGCTCTGAACACCTATTCTTGTAATGCCCAACTTGGTCACCGTTGAAGCACTTTGCATTCTTCTTTGGTAGATTTCTTCCCATTTCCTGACCGGCATTCATTAGCAAAGTGACCCTTCTTATCACACATATAGCAAACTACCTCAGCCTTTTACTACTTAGCAGTATCTTCCTTCTGGGCTCTTTTTTTTAAAGAACTTCCTCTTCTTCCCTTGAGAACCCCGAGTTTCCACTGACTTCTCTTCAGCTAAATCAGCAAGTAAATCCTCATGGAGAATGGCCATCTCTACCACTATATTAATAGGATCACGGACATGCGTCAATAGTCATTCTACCAAGCTCAGGCCTCAATCCCTGAATGAAATTCTCATTCCTTTTGATGTCGGTATCTATAACAACATATCCATATTAAGACAGCTCTTCAAACTTAGCAATATACTCGACTACTGACATCTCTCCTTGTACTAAATCCATAAACCTCCTCATCGGCTTAGACTTAGCAAACTCAGTTACAAATTTCTGCTCGAATATCATATGAAAATCAGCCCAAGTTAGCTGCTCTTTCGGAACCCCGACAGTGGCACTATTCCACCTATGTAATGCTAACCCTTGCAACTATCTAGAGGCTAATCTTCTCATTTGCCCATCATTCAGGCCTAAATAAGTAAATATACTGTAATATCCTGGAATTTCAAGGAATTTAAAATGTTGATAATCTCTTAAATAAATTGTTTAAAGTGATAAAATTGTTATTTTCAAAAATTAATGAGCTTATTTAAAATTGATATTGATTTATTTAAATTGATTTTTTAGATTTGGATTTTTAAATTTGACTTTAATTTGAATATAAATTAGAATTCAAAGGAAATACATGCATCTTAAATTAAAATAATAATATAGTTTGATTTTAAAATATATAGATAATATTTTAATTAAAAATAAGATTTGTTTTATTTCTTTTTATAGAAATTTATCTATAGAAGTTTGATCTGTGTTTATTTAATAAAAATAAATACAAAGCTTTTGAAAAAGCATCTTTAAAATAAGTTTGAAATGTTGTATATAACTTTATTTAAATTATATTTGGTTTCATTCTTTTTAAAGATTTTATTTTATATAAATTTAGCATACATTTATAAATGTATAAGTGCATTTGTTTATTATATATTTAATTAAAGAGTAACTTTTAAATTAAGAAAACATGTTTGCTAATTAGGAAATATTTTTAAAAGTCTTTAAATTTCTTTTAAAATAAATATACATAAGAAGTGACAAATGTTAGTTCTAAAACACTATGTTAACAAGTGTAAAACATTTGTGTAAGTAAAAAGACAAGTGTCCATTTGTTTCTAATTTTCTTTTAAGTTAATAAAATCTGAAAATTCTATTTAAAACACCATCTCTCCATCTTTCTTTTTCTTTAAAATTCTTTGTTCATTTCTGAAAAGAAAACTGAAATCATCATGCAACTTTCACTCATCTAAAACCAGAAAAAAAACTTCAAAATAATTCCTCAAAACAAAAACCTGATCAATCCTCAAAAACAAATTCTGCAAATTTGTTAACCCGAAACATTTCTGTGATTCAAAAATCTGAAAATTCATGCACCTTCACTCAAACCATTTCTGTGATCAATGCCTGAAACAATCTCCTCAAATTCAAACACTCTTCAAACTCAAACACTACTCCCTATTACCAAAACCTGAAAGCATCACAGTTTAAACCCAAATCCGCATCATGTTTTCAAATGTTTTTGCAAGCTATCAACCCAGTTCTCCATACTTGAATGTCTGCATCATCTTCCAGTGCATGCAAATGAATTTGGGGTCAAAGGCACCTGAAGCACTCTAGTTTTTAAAGGCTTCAAGTTCAAATTCTTTTGCAATTTCCAGTTCCAGTTTTATCACCTCTGCATCTCCTTATAAAAAGGCGAGTAAACATTATTTACTATAAGTTAAAGTTGTGTTAATCTATTGCCAATAAGTTAATGATAATGTTTATATGAGTTGCCTCTGTGATAGATTTTATTATGCTTTAAATCTGTGCATGCCTATTACTTTCCTGTTTGCAGTTTTAAGTGCTTACAAATTTGTAAAAATTTAATATTTGTTCATTTATGCATTTTTAACACTTAAATAAAAACAAATTAGCTAAGTATTGTTATAAACTAGGTACTGAATATATAACATGTATTAATGGGTTAAGAATATGTTGTATCTGAAAATAAAACAGTAGTAATCTGTAACTTCATTAAAATCAAATGTTAAATTTGATTAATTGAAGCTTATATCTTAGATCAGTTAGGAAAATTAGGATTTTTGAAGCAAGTATCTCAATTTTTAAAATTGTAGTGAGGGAGGAATTGGGGTTTTCCTGCAATTTGGGATTTTGGTAATTCTGTTGATTCTGTGCATTCGGGCGACTCGAGATTGTTGATGGAGCTAGGTGATGCATCAAAGAGTATAGCAAAAATAGTAGAAGAATTTATAAATCATTGTGGAGTTTGATTTTTCCAGAGATTTATTTTAAACCTAGTTTTGGGTTCTATTGTAAAATAAACCACGGCACCTTCTTCTCTGCATCGAGTTGGGTGAAATCTTGGATGAAGGAAGCATGGTGGGTCAGTGATCTATGGCCGGAGTTGTGGTGCTTAATGATGGTCGGAGGTGATGATTTTGGGGTTTACTGATGAGGGTGTTTGGGTTCTATACACTCTAGGATGCTCGAATTCGATTTGGGGTAGGTGTTGGAGTTTGGTTGGTCGTAGAGGCCTGTAGGGTGGTGGAATGGCTTGTTGGTGGGTTCGACGTTGGTCGGAGTGGAGCCGGCACCGGTGCAGGTTGCACGGGGAAGTTGGTTGTTGTCAGTGTGATTTGGTTTTGTTTTGGGTTTATGTTACTGGGATTTAGCTCGGGTAGTAAGGGAGGAGACTCGGGGTAAAGCTCGAGTATTTTTGGATGTGGCTCGGGTAATTCTCGCGTGGACTCTGGGTTTTGAGTTGCTGTGTCAAACTGTTTGTTTTAACAGTTTAAAGTTTCAAATTTAAAACAGTTTTAAAATTCTAAAAAGAGCAGATTGTTTTAAAAAAAATGTACTTGTACTTGAATTCAAATATATATGGGTTGAACCCAAATTAATGTTCAACCTGATTTTTAGTTTACAATATAAAATAAGTTTTAAACTTTAAATAGTTTAAATTAAATTAAAATTCTTGTCTTGAAATTGAATTGTTTTATAAATAAACTTGTATGATGTTTTAAATGTCTTATGTTAAAATCTTAATGTTATTTTCAAATCTTATTTTGAAATATAAAAGAGAATTTTAAGTAAATGTTTTATTTAGATTAATTAGTGGAAAATGATTTAAAATTAACAATTAAAGTTTAAGATAATTTATGAACTTGAAATTAGAATTGTTAATTAATAATTAAGGAAAGTAATTAATGATTTCTTTATAATTTAATTAAGTTAAATAAAGATTTCAAGATTTATTTAAGATAATTTTTTATCTTAAATAATAATTAAGCATTAATAATTTGTAATTAATTAGTTAATTAAGGAATTTTAAGTTAATTAATTTATTTAATTATTATTTTAAAGGGGTTAATTAAGTAATTAATTAAGTATAATTATTTATTTAATTAACTATTAATTAAGATGATGATTTAATTAATGTCTAATGATTAATTAAATTGTAATTACTTATTAATTAAGTAATTAGGGGTTAATTAAAATAGTAATTAATTAATAGTTAATAAAGGTTTTACTAAGTAATAATTGGGTTTTCTTAATTAATAATTAAAAGGGTTATTAATGAAAGTTAATTAAGAATTAATTAACTATTTTTATTAAGGTAAATTAATTGTAATTAAGAATTAATTAATTATATCAATTAATTTGTAATTAAGATTGTTAATTATTAATTAAGTTTATTAATTAATGATTAAGAGATAATTAAATTGTTAATTAAGTTTAATTAATTAATTATAAAAATAATTAGTGATTAATTACTTTGTATTAAAGGATTGATTAGTAATTAAGGTTTATTAATTATTAGTTGATGATAGTTAATCTGTTAATTGAAGATTAATTGGTTAATGAATAATTAAGAGATGAGTTACTCAATTATAATTAATGAGATAAGTATAATCAAGTAAGTTAATTAATTTGTTAATTAATTAATGATAGTCACTTGATAAGGGATTAAGTATGTTTACTTAATAAGTTTTGATAAGAGTAATTACTTAAGATAAATAATTAATAAATTACAGAGGTAATTGAGATAAGTAAAATTACCGATTTAGAAGTAATTTTAAATGAATAATTACTTGTTAAAGTAATTAAAGGTTTATTACTTGGTGTAATAAATCAATGAATTTATGAAGTAATTAAAAATAATTAGTGTTTATATTTGATTAATTGAAAGTAATTAATTTAAGCATGATTAATTAATGTAATTAATTAAGAAATAATGTAATTAATTATAGTTAATTAATTAATGGAAGTGATTAATTTAGGGTTCATTAATTGATATGATTAATGAGAATAATTAAGGATTAATTACTTGATATAGAGTTAATTAATCAAGGTTGATTAATTAGGATGATGATTAATTAATTTGTTTAATTGAAGAACAAGTAAGCAAGATTTATTGTGATGAAGATAATTAATTTAATTAATTTTAAGTTAATTAAGAGATTAGTGTTTGCACAAAAAATGGGCAAACACCTCCAAGTCGTATGAATTAGTTGATTTTATGTTGTTTCTAGTGATTTGGGTGGTTTACGCAAATATATAAAAAGCAGAGACTAAACTGTAAAAGACACACAGATTTATAGTGGTTCGGCCAGAACGTGCCTACGTCCACTTTATATGTTATTCTCCTTTTCCCTTCAGATTACAAGTACAAAGCTTTGATTACAAGTAATTGAAAGTTGTTTGAAAGTTCTATCCGTGCTTGAGCTCTCAAACTTGTCTACCATTATTGTACCCCTGCCCCTCTATTTATATAGTGAGGCTGGGGGCAGGGATCCTGGATGTATATAGCTGCTGGCGGGCCTGGGCTGATGCAATCTGGCCTAGTAGCGTCGGTCCGGTACGCCTTGGTTCGGTGGTAGGTGGTAGATGGTTTGGTTCGGTAGGAGGTTGGTTCGATGGTGAGTGGACCGGCAGTACATGGGGATGGAGTTGGACCGGTGGAGTTTGGTTCGGCAGAGGTTGGTTCGGTCATTCCAGGAGAAGCTTGGTTCGGCAGGGGTTGGCTCGGTCATTCCAGGAGGGTTGGATCGGTGGTAAGAGCATGGAGCTGGTCCAGAGGTAGGTGATATGGAGCTGGACCCGTGTTGGTTCGGCTGTGCTATGGACCGGTGTTGGTGGAGGTGAGGGCTTGGTTCAGTAGTAGGTTGGTTTACTCGATGGATTTGGTTCGGTGAAGGGTGGAAACATATGGGTGGAAACACACCCAACATTTGCCCCCCAAAGTGGGACGTATGCTCGCATATGCCGTGCTTTGTTTATTTGGACAACCACATCCGGCCCGAGAACCGAACCGGTTGGTCCGACTATTCAACTTTCCTCTATAAGTAGGAGCCCCCAGCCTTCGTTATTTCTCACCGAAAGAAACAGCCGAAACAAACTCTGAATTACTGAACTAAGTGGATTGCCGAATCAGCTATTGTACCGGGCCAATCTTAACTGCCGGATCAGGTAAACTTCCTTCGACTGAATTCGAAAACTTTCAATACCGAATGGATCTTGAGAACCGTCAACACCGAATGAACACAAAGACCACTGATACCGAATGAACTTGAAAGTATAAGGCCGAATGCTATATTGCCTCTCTTTACCGAATGAATTCGGGGGTGTTTAAATGCCGAATGACCTTTTGTGTTTCGAATTATGAGTGAAATTCCAGGCTACGCTGTTTGTATGTTTTAACGGTATACTTTTCTTGTGTTGCAGACAAATGTCTCAAAGAGTGGAAACCCGATCAGAAAAGAAAAAAATCTTCGGACAGAAGTGAGTCTTCCGCCGTGCCTCCAGTGCAGCCGGGACCAGCGCGACATGGAACTCCCCCGAGGTCATTAGGGGACGGATATGGCCCTCAGGAGCTATTGAATTCCCCGCCCGACTGTTTTCCTAGCTCCCTCAAAGAGGAGCAGCTTGATGTTATATCCGGTTCCTTTGGGATCGATAGAGCGCGCATGCTATTGCCGGGGGAAGGAGTGATGCCGTATGACCCCCCTGAAGGCTACTTTGCTTATAGCAGATATCATTGCATGTGTGGTGCTATCCCGCCTCTCAACGCTTGGATAGTTAGCTTCATCACATATCTGAAGGTGGCTCCATTCCAGCTTCAGCCTAACTCCTACGCCATTCTGGTGAGTCTTTTCGTCATCTTTCAGAGGAGATACGGGTGTCCTCCTTCCAATCGGGAGATCCGGTATCTGTATAATCTGAGGGGCTACAAGAAGGGGTCTCCATATATCAGCTTGGAATCGGCCGTATCCTTCAAGCCCGTCCTGGACTTGTATTCGAAGTACGGTATGTTTAAGAAGGAATGGTTTTTCATCAGGGACGACTCCGTTTCTATCCGTCGCTTCACCTTCGGATGTAAGTCATGGCTTTATTTATAATTTCCGTTCTGGTTGCAATGCTTCTACTTATGTGTTTTTATTTCTTGCTAGCGACATGTGGTTTTGCGGTCGTGGAGAATGATCGCCTGGTTCAGACGGCAGCGGAAATAGAAGCTATTTCGGGAAGAGATAGGTCGGCTTCTTACTTGATCAGGAACGCTACACTTTTGGGGCTCAACCTGATCCTGCCACATCAGTCCGTGGTCAAGCAGAGAGATACGACGGAAGAGAGGGCTGCTCAAGCTAAAGGAGGGGCCACGGCGAAGAGTGGCAAGAGGAAGCCTTTCACAAAACCTCCAGTTGTCGGAGGCAAGAAACTCAAGAAGTCCGACAGCCCTTCCCCTAGCACGTTCCCAATTACTCCGGGGGAGGAAGACGTGGAGGAGGATAGAGGTGAGGGCGAAGGAGGCGATGTAGGAGGAGAGGCAGAGAGTGGAGACGACAGAGAAGGTGATGGTGCCGGGGCTTTGCCTCCTGGGCAAGCAGGCGAGATTCAAGAGTGGACGGATGATACATTCCGCCAATCTTTCGAGGGGTTGGGGGAAGGGTCGGCCTCGGCGGAGAAATCGAAGAAGTCTGATATGGCCGGGACGGGTGCCAGTCTATCTTCTGAGGGTATTTCAGCCAAGGCAACTCCGGCGGTTCAAGGTGAATTCTTAACTTCTGTAGACTCCCTTTATGATAATGACTTAGTAATATTTTATGGCCGGCTCCCGTCCTGGAATGAGATCCAGGACTTATTGCAATATCCTACTCCCCCTCAGGGTTTGTAAAATAAGCGCGTTTTACAATTCCTTTTAACTTAACATATTTCTCGGATCATAGTTTCATGCATGCTTGTAACACTTGGTTTTTATTACAGGAATGGGTAAGGTGGCCAAGACATCAGATATTCGGCACCGCCTTGAACAGTATAAATTACTCAAAGCTTCCGCCAAACCAAAGCCGTCAACTAGCCGTCCCGGAGATGTGGTTGGTTATCGCCCTGTTCTCGGAGTTATTGAAGAAGGTATGCAAAAGAGGAATAGGGGTCGATCCTTGTTTGAACCTTTACCTGGCCCTCAGGCTCCAGTCCAGCCTATCCATGATATTACTGAGGAAGATACTGAGTTTATGCCTTCCCCACATTCGTCCGAAAATCCAACCGTCACCCCGATAGACCATCCTGGTTTGGTTCGCAACCCATTTGCCGGCCACCCGGATCTGGACCCGAGTTTTCAAGACATCTCTTTTGACGAGGCCACGGGTGAACATCTTCTTCCCCGCAATCCCATGGTACGGGTGCTTGATGAGGCTAAGTCCTTAGACCTCAATTTGCTTACTACTCGGATTGTGACCATGGGGAATGAGGCCAAGGAAAACATTGATCGGGTGGTTGAAGAGACCAAGAGGCTAATGGAGCATCACGCTCGACTGGCCAAGGCCGGGGAGGAAATCAGAAGTGCTAACATTCGGTTGCGGCTAAAGGTTTCTGACCAGGCCAAACAGCTTGCCGATCAGGCTATCCAGATATCCCAGCATGAGGCGGCCTCCAGACGACTAAAAAAACCATGGAAGAGGCTAGCAAGGCTGAGTTGCGAAAAATGGAGGCTGCTTGCAAAGAACGAATTGATATGGCCATCGCAACGGTGGATGAGGTTCGGAGCGCGGATCTTGACCAGGTAGAGGAGTTATCTGGGAGGCTTGAGGCTGCAGAGCTTGCTCAGGCCAAGCTGAAGGAGGAGATGGAAGAGATGCGGAAATCCCTTCAGGATGACTGCTCGAGATACCGATTGGAGAGAGATGCTGCCGTCGCACGGCTGTCGACTTCTGAGGCCCGGATGAAAGAGTTTGAGGAGAACGAGGGGATGATGGATGAGATGCTCCAGGACATGTATTTCCGTACTTGGAGGCAGGGCAACCTGTCATGGATGGACGATTATCCCCGGGTTATGGCTACGATATATCTTCGGGCTTTGGAGGAGGCTAAGGCTGATGCGCATAAGGAAGGTGGTGCGGCTTTCAGGATGGATGTGGTTACGGCCCAATTCACTAAGGAAGAGAAGGTGGCGGTTAAGGAGGGCATGCAGCTGCTTGTTGAGGATGAGGTAGGCGTGCAGCTAGATGATGATGATCAGGGAGCAGACGCTGGTAAGTATTCCTTTTTAGTATTTTCAAGATTTGATTGCTTATCTTTCGTGACTATTGATGGATTCTCTTCTGAATTGGTCAGGCGGGACCTCTGGAGTACATGCGGGGAGTTCTGGCCCTGTAGTTAAGTAGATCCGGACGGCGGGCAGGATAGAGGCGGAGCCCTGATGTAGTTGACTTTTTAATTTGGCTTGTTTGACGTTCCTGTATATACTAGTCCAAGACATTATTGTATTTCCAGGTTGTAATTATGTCATTGCAACGAACGTCTTTATGTAACTTTATAACATAAGCAGATTCTGTCATGTTCGAATGTGGTTGTTATTTTGATGTGTTGCATAAGGAATACAGCTGCGTGTTTATGCATGTGATTTAATCGTATTTTATGCTAAGTTTCTGCTCAAAATATTATTTCATGTCTTGCAATGCCAATATGATGTGTGAAAAAAATTAAAGCTACATATTTGTATACAAGAGAAGAAAGTACCGCTCTTCGTGTTTTAGTTGTAGAGGGCTGCTTTGAATGTCTTGTGCGACTGAGTATGGAATGTAGCTGAGTGTTCCGTCATCCGAATGTGAGTTCATATTTCCACCAGCGAGAGTTTCCCTATTTTGTGACCTGTACTTTAGGGACTGTTATATAGGATAGGAAAAAAGTTTTTAAATGAAATGGAAATATGAGAAACAGTAAAACTTCCAATCACGGAAGGCCGTCGATATGCTTAAGTTCGTGGCAAATGGGTTTTGTAGTCACTTTCCCAAGCCGTGGGTCTTGGAGACATTTGTCACCCATCTTACGCCTCCGCGGGGAGTTTATCTTTTTTTACCACAGCCGCACTTAAGACATATCGGAGCCGAGATCGCGCACAGTAACAACCCGAGCCATTATGGCCCGTAATCGTGGGTATTATTCGATTTACTGTGGCCGGCTAGCGTGGGTGCCGATCGTCAACCGTGAACTACCCCTGGCTGGCCACACATTATGTTGGGGCTTAAAGTAGGTTTACGGTTGCCGGCGAGCCGAACGCCGTAATGAGCTGCCATCGGCTATAGTCGGCCTTTTTGATGGCTTATAATCGGCTCATTACAGTTGGCTTTAAGGGCAGTCGCGAGCAACGAGTTAACCCGCAGCAGAGGGATGCTGGAGCAAAAGTGTCTCATTGGCGAGTGCATAGATTCGCATAGTACCTGTTGGGTCTTGTCCAGGCGAGGTTGTGCCGTGAAGTGTTCAGGGTGGAAATGTAGGATTTTGTTCAACAAAAAAGGATAAAACTCAACAAGTAGCCAAGACATAAAGGAACAAGTTAACACGAGACAAGATTTTTAAAGTGGTTTGGCACGAAAATGCCTACATCCACTTATTCTCTTTATTAATTCACTTCATATGGGCAGTACAAGTTAAGAAAAGTATCGACGGAGGTGTTGGATGTTCCATGCCCTCTGGAACACCTCTCTGTCCACTGTTGACAAAATATAAGCTCCGTTGTGGAGATCTTTATGGATTACATAGGGTCCGTCCCAGATTGGATCTAGCGCTCTGGGGCGTGGGAAGATCCGTTTGAAGACAAGATCTCCTTCTCGTAAGCTGCGGTGCTTGACTTTGGAGTTGTATTGCGCTGCCACTTTTTGCTTGTGAGCTGCCGCTTTAAGTGCTGCATCATTTCTTCTTTCTTCAATTAGATCCAAAGACATGTGTAGGAGTTCTTCATTCTCTTCTGGGTTGTAGTGGATCCTACGGTGGGAAGGCACTACAGTTTCAACTGGGAGCATGGCCTCCGATCCGTATGCCAAAGAAAAAGGAGTATGCCCTGTTAATGTGCGGTAGGCCCAAAGTGCCGTAGGGAGTTCATCCACCCAAGCGCCTTTTGACTTTTCAAGTTTCTTCTTGACTAGAGTTTTGAGAATTTTGTTGACAGCTTCGACTTGTCCGTTTTCTTGGGGGTAAGCTATAGATGAGAAGCTTTTATGAATTTCGTGCTCTTGGCACCATTCGGTGAACTCTTCGCTGTCAAATTGAAGTCCGTTGTCCGATATGATTTTGAGTAGAACCCCGTACCTGCATAAAACATTTTTGATCAAGAAGTTAATAACTTTTACCGAAGATATTTTATTTAGAGGTTCCGCTTCCACCCATTTGGTGAAATAGTCGACTGCCACTATGGCATATTTGGCTCCGCCTCAACCCATTGGCAGTTCGCCAATCAAGTCGATTCCCCATATTGCAAAGGGCCAAGGGTTGGTCATTTGAGTAATTTCATTTGTTGGTAGTCGAGGAATCTTAGCAAATTTCTGACATCTGTCACATCTTTTGACGAAGTCTAAGGCGTCTTTGTTTAAAGTGGGCCAGTAATACCCGTATCAGAGTATTTTCTTTGCTAGAGTCTGTCCTCCGGTGTGATCTCCGCAACTTCCTTGATGGATGTTGGACAAGACTTCCCTGGCTTCCCTTCCAGCGATACACCTTAATAAGGGATTAGAGAAGCCGCGCCGATAGAGGATGCCTTCTTGTAATGTGTAGCGGGAAGCTTTCCTTAAGATTTTCTTAGCTTCGTTACGTCCGTCGGGCAGTGTGCCACTTTGTAAGTACTACCGGATGGGGGTCATTCAAGTTTCTTCTTCAATTGCAGCTATCATATTCATTGGCTCGTAGCTCGGGGCCAGTTGCTTTGAGATGGTTATTGTTCGGGAGGCAGTGCTGTCCTTCATGCTAGCTTGCTTTGCCAGTTCGTCGGCCTCCTGATTCTCTTCTCGAGGAATGTGTTTGATTAAATAGTGATCCAACTGATTGAGCAGCAGCTTGGTCTTCTTTAGATATGATGTGAGTCGTTCTCCTCGAGCCTGGAATTCTTCCAGTATTTGATTTACAATAAGTTGAGAATCACTATGGAGACATAAAGAACCAACTCCAATTTTCAGGGCAAGTTCTAATCCGGCTATCACTGCTTCGTATTCTGCGTCATTTTTGGTGGCAGCGAATTCCAACCTTAGGGCATAGTGCAGCTTCCTTCCCCTGGGGGTGATCATCACAACACCATGCCCCTGAGCCTTGTTCATTTGATGCTCCATCTACGAAGAGATTCCACTTGATATCTTTTGCTATTTCAGATTGCTCCTTACCTTCGTTAGTAGTGAATTCGGCAATGAAATCAGCTATGGCTTGCCCCTTGATAGCGGTGTGAGGATGGTAGGTGATATCATATTGACTCAGTTCAATGCACCACTTAAGTAGTCGCCCAGAAGTGTCGGGGCGATGGAGTACCTGCCTTAGCGGTTGATCGGTTAAAACTCTGATGGAATGAGATTGGAAATAGTGTCGCAGTTTCTGTGACGTGATTAGCAAACAATATGCTAGCTTTTCAAGTTTAGGGTATCTGGCTTCTGCCCCTGTGAATCTCTTGCTTACAAAGTATACGGGCCGCTGCGCGCGGTTGTCTTCTCTCACCAAAGCGGCGCTTAAAGCAAGGGACGATACAACAAGGTATAGGTATAGTTCCTCGCCTTCATTTGGAGTTGAGACTACTGGTGGTCTCTGGAGGTGTTCGATTAAGTTAAGGAAGGCTTCGAGCATTCGTCAGTCCATTCGAACTTTACTTTGTCTTTCTTTAGAGCTTCGAAGAAAGGGATGCATTTGTCGGTCGCTTTAGAGATGAACCTGCTTAGGGCGGCCACCTTCCCGTTTAGGCTTTGCATCTCTCTTCGAGTGGATGGTATCTTGATCTCTTGCAAAGCCCGAACTTGTTCGGGGTTTGCTTCAATCCCCCTGGCATGGACGATGAATCCCAAGAACTTTCCCGACGATACTACGAAGGAGCACTTTAGAGGGTTCAGTTCATTCCATATTGGTGAAGTACTTGAAACATCTCATCCAGGTGGTTTATATGATCGTTGGCTTTCCTCGATTTTACCATCATATCATCCACATAAACTTCCATAGTTCGTCCTATTAGTTCCGCAAACATCTTGTTGACGAGGCGCTGATAAGTAGCTCCGGCGTTTTTAAGTCCAAAAGGCATTACTCTGTAGCAGTACAATCCCTGGTCAGTGATGAAACTAGTGTGGTCTTGATCGGGGGCGTGCATAGGGATCTGGTTATATCCTGAGTATGCGTCCATAAAAGACAAGAGTTCGTGTCCGGCGGTGCTGTCCACGAGCTGATCGATTCGGGGGAGTGGGAAGCAATCCTTCGGACAAGCGTCATTTAAGTTGGAGAAGTCGATGCATGTTCGCCACTTCCCATTAGCCTTCTTTACTAGCACCGGGTTGGCGATCCATTCTGGGTAGATGGCTTCTCGTATGAAGTTATTGGCAAGTAGGTTCTTTACTTCTTCCTCTTGGGTTGCTGATCGTTCTGCCCCATGCTTCTCTTTTTCTGCTTTACTGGCACCTTGGTGGGATCGATGTTCAGTACGTGGCATGCTACATCTGGGGAGATTCCTGTCATATCAGCGTGCGTCCATGCAAATACATCCATGTTGTGGCGAAGAAAATCAATGAGTTGATCCTTTAATTTTTCTTTTAGTTGAGATCCGATTTTCAATAGTCTACTTGAGTCATGTTTGTCTACAGCTACGAATTGCATAGCCTCTACAGGCTCGGCGGTGGCCTCCTCCTCTTTGTCTCTGGGGTCTAATTCATTGCAATGATCACTGGTATATCGAAGAGGAGGGGCTTTCTTTAGTTGTTACGCTTCCAAGCTTTTCATGCAGAGAGTAGTCTCTGCGTTTTTTCCTTTATCTTTTCTGTGGTTATTGCGAAGTTCAGTTACATAGCAGTCTCGAGCAGCGTCTTGATCTCCCTCTATTTCTCCTATTCCGTTATCTGTTGGAAATTTCATCTTCAGGCACCATGGGGCTAGGACAATTTGGAAGTCGGACAAGGCTGGTCTTCCCAAAAAGGCGTTGTAGGCCGAGTGGTTCTCTATTAGTACAAACGTTTGTTTTCGCACAACGGAGCGGGGATGACTTCCTATTTCAACAAAAAGGTCCAGTTGCCCGAGGGGCATCTTCGCATCTCCAGTGAAACCATGTAGTGGTTTGTTGCAGGGAGACACATCCTTCATTGACAGCTTCATTTTGTCGAAAGCATGCTTGAATAGGATATTCACCGAGCTTCCAGTGTCTACTAAAATTCGAAAAACTTTGGCTGGACCGAACCAGGCAGAGATGACCATAGGATCCATGTGTGGGTACTGTCTTCCCTCTAGATCACGCCTACTGAATGTGATGTCGTCATTCTCTTTCCGTTTCGGGTGGCGTTCTTCCATAACAGAATTAACATAGCCTTCAGCGTTTCTAAGTGACTTACCGTATCTTTCCATCTCTGCCCAGCTTCTGTCGGCGATGTGTGGTCCTTCTGATATGTTATGGACCACTATCTTCTCTTGACTAGAGCCGCTGGTGTTTCGATTTCCTCCACCTACTTCTGGGAGGGGTAGCCTTGGGTTTTCATTGGCGGGAGCTGGAGTCTTGTTATGGCTTTTTACATAGCGTTCCAGTCTCTTCCTTCTAATGTGTTCTTCAATTAAGTCCCGGAGATGGTGGCATTCATTGGTGTCATATCTATGAGATTCGTGGAAGCGGCAGAACTTTCCAGACTTGAGTGCGTTATCTGACTCCTTCTTGTGCGGGGGCCGCTTGTATCTAACTTCGTCTTGAGTGGCTAGGAAGATGTTTTCGATTGTTTCATTCAAAGGAGTGTAAGAGTCAAATCTTGGTCCTGGTCGATACAAGCGTTTTTCTCCCTTCTTGCCCCCAGCATTGTCTCTAGAGTCACTTCTCCGAACATCCTTTACTGCAGCGGGAACCCTGTTTGGAGCTGTCCTAGCCTGTTGCCCTGACTGCCTCTCAGTGGCAGCGTCTTTAAGTCTCATATACTTTCCAGCTTCATGGAAGAAATCAGGTAAAGTAGCTGGTTTTTCCTTGGTTAGTCTTCTAGCAAATTTAGTATCCGGATGTACACCACTGCAGAGGGCCATTAGGATAAGTTTCTCGTAGGCATCTTGGACTGCGGCCGCCGCGGCGTTGAATCGGGTTAGATATTGTTGCACTGTCTCTCCGGGTTTCTGTTTGATATTAGATAAGGAATAAGCGTCCTTGGGTTGTTCCACATGAATGCAGAACTGACTGATGAACTTTTCTTTCAACATTTCACATGAGCTGATGGAACCCTGGGGTAGGTGGAAGAACCAGGAGGTAGCTAGATCTGTCAAGAATAGAGGGACGCATTTACACAATACTCCCTCTGTAGCTCCGCTCATGAGCATATGCTGGGTGTATCTTTGTAAGTGTACGATGGGGTCAGAGGTTCCCTTGTAAGGTTCCATTGTTGGCATTTTCCATTTCCGGGGGGTGATGGCAGTTTCGATATTGCGGGTGAAGGGGCTGGTTACCCTAGCACCTATCCCCCGATCCCTTTGCTCCCGTTGGACGCACTCTCTGAACAATCGCGCCATCCTCTCGTCAAAACTTGGAGCGGATAGAAATGAGTTTGGTTCTTCCCTGCGGGATTGATTCCGTCCAGATGACCTGTAAGGATGGTATCGTCTATCACTCCTGACATTCTCCAATGGCTGCCTCTGGTCTTCTGGAGGCATGCTAGGGTCAGCCACAGTTGACCCTTGCCTTGATCTTTCCCTGCTGGGTTCTCTTCTCAGCACTTCCTCGGGTCCAACTTCGGACTGGACTCCCACCTGGCTCCGTTCCTTGGTGTTTCTATGGTTAGGTAGCATGGCGGGCTCAGCTACATCCGACCCTTGCCTGGTACCTCCCCCGTTAGGTTCGGTTCCAAGCGTTTCCTCGGGTCGGAATTCGGGCTGAGTCCGGGCTCGGCTCCTACCATAGCTGTTCTGTTGTTAGCCTCTTCGAAGAAGAAAGACCCTTGTCGTCTCTTAGATCCTCCAGACTGGGACTCACCCCATGATTCAATGTTACGGTTGGATTCTTCAGCATCCCTTAAGTGTGACATGAGTTGGTCCACCGAGGCTTCTTGTTGAGATACGAAGCGGTTAGTTACTTCAGCCACAATCCTGTCCAGATCCGCCCTTGTAATTGGTTGTTCCGTTGCGGGGGCTGTCGGATTTGCTTGATTTAAATTTGCTGTTGGAACCGGACGATTGTCTTGGTCCCTGATCACTGGATATGGGATACTTCCAGTTGCAATGTTCTTTCCTTTGTTAGTATCTTTCTTCCGTCGGGGAGGCATGTTTTTCAAATGAACGATGCTGACAGGAAAAGGATTAAGTGGGAGAAGCTGAAGCTTCGAGCTCCTGTTCTCAGTGAAAGCACCAAAAATGTTTGCACAAAAAATGGGCAAACACCTCCAAGTCGTATGAATTAGTTGATTTTATGTTGTTTCTAGTGATTTGGGTGGTTTGCGCAAATATATAAAAAGCAGTGACTAAACTGTAAAAGACACACAGATTTATAGTGGTTCGGCCAGAACGTGCCTACGTCCACTTTATATGTTATTCTCCTTTTCCCTTCAGATTACAAGTACAAAGCTTTGATTACAAGTAATTGAAAGTTGTTTGAAAGTTCTATCCGTGCTTGAGCTCTCAAACTTGTCTGCCATTGTTGTACCCCTGTCCCTCATTTATAGAATGAGGCTGGAGGCAGGGGTCCTGGATGTATATAGCTGCTGGCGGGCCTGGGCTGATGCAATCTGGCCTAGTAGCGTCGGTCCGGTACGCCTTGGTTCGGTGGTAGGTGGTAAATGGTTTGGTTCGGTAGGAGGTTGGTTCGATGGTGAGTGGACCGGCAGTACATGGGGATGGAGTTGGACCGGTGGAGTTTGGTTCGGCAGAGGTTGGTTCGGTCATTCCTGGAGAAGCTTGGTTCGGCAGGGGTTGGCTCGGTCATTCCAGGAGGGTTGGATCGGTGGTAGGAGCATGGAGCTGGTCCGGAGGTAGGTTATATGGAGCTGGACCCGTGTTGGTTCGGCTGTGCTATGGACCAGTGTTGGTGGAGGTGAGGGCTTGGTTCGGTAGTAGGTTGGTTTACTCGATGGATTTGGTTCGGTGAAGGGTGGAAACACACCCAACAATTAGGTAATTAATTTAATTCACTTTAAATTAATTAGAGATAGAGATAGTTAATTTAATTCATTTTAAATTAATTATATGGTGGTATGAGTAAATCATTGCTTATGTATGAATGGATGACATTGATTGTCTTGGATGCTTTGTGATCTCAGTTCTGAGATAAGTATGGTTGTGTGATATGAATACTTGGTTGCATTGTAATGATTACATAGATTATCAATTGGGATGTTGATATATGGATTATCTATTATGATATTGATAATGTGGATTACCTGTTATAGATAATGTTGATTATCAATTGTGATTTGTGAGTTATCTATCTGTGTGTATATAGATACTGAATTAAATTGTTTTAAACCTTTAAAACAACTTGGACCTAAAAGACACGCTTTGGATTTCGATGAGACCGGGATCGGGTTTCCATATTTGGATATCCGAAAACCACATCGATTCCAATTAAACATTAGGTCGTGAATCAAAGTGGAGCTTTGTGAAGACTCGAGGTGTAAGGGCTATACGTCAGTATAACTCTATGGGTGATTCCGTAACGAGTTGACAAACTCGTTGTTATAGGTTCGAGATGGTGATTCAGAGTGCAAGGGTTATTGTCGTTAACTCTGAGGGTGATTCCAAAATGAGTGTAACGAGATAATGCCTTCGGTTTCGTTCGAACCCGGAACGAACTTGTAAGGATTGAATGCTTTCAGAACATCGTCAGGTGGACGATGAGCATTCTAAGTGATGTGTTCACTAAAGGTAATCGTAGCCTCAAGCCTCATCAACCGGGAATGGCTAAAACAGGGAAGGTGCAGCAAAGCTTCGTGGGTAGCCCCCACTTGAGAGTAAGATTTACCCCTGTCTAGAAGTCCCTTTTATTTCGGCTGTGTGGGCGGTTGAATAGCTACATCCGCCCGGGTTGTCTTATTTGGAACTGTTTAGTAAGGAATGGGTCCGGCTTTGTGTTGCAGCGGAGTTAGGGTGGCTCCTCGGTACGGTGATCTAGGCCACGTACTGTGACGGGCGGTACCCCAGTGGCCCTGCCATTGTATGGAATCCAAAATCCAATAAGTGCCAACGATTTTGATTGTATTACCCACTTTTGTGGCTAGTAGCTGGAATTTAATCATGTAACAATTTCAGTTATTTCATATTTATTTGAAAACCCTAGACACTATTATAATATCATCGGATTTCCTATCAAATGTTTTGGTTAGCGGAAGGTAAAAACTTTTCCATGTTTATGTGTGGGAAGTCTTACGTGATACCTTTTTCTTTCAAAAGGTTTTTAAAGTTAAGCAGCTTTAGCCGTTTATTCGCACCAGACCCATGTCTGACTCGAAGTTTATTCTGTTTTTCTTAAACTCTTAGGTACTCAAATTTTTACGAGTAGCCAAGGGATTCAGGTTAGGATTTTAGGTTGGCTTGACGAATTCTGAAGGAGCAATGGAGCAGGAGGCTTCTGCGTATAGCTATAGTTTTCCGCTGTGTGTTCTCTGAGTTGTTGTATTGAGTTGTATAACTAGACAGGTGTTTATAACTGTCTAGTATGTGTTGTTTTAGCTGTGTATCTCTGATGTATATGATACTATGTAATGCATTATGTGATTAATATAATTTATTCGTTCCGCTGTTTAGATTCTGATGTTGTTTCCTTCTTCTTCTCTATCTTTTCTCTTTTCTATCCCTTTCTTTCTTAAAGATGATGCGATTTTCTGTGGTAAGAAAGTCGGGTCGTCTCATATACGCTCATAATTCTATGCCAATTCTGAACCTCTATGGCACCCTCCGTTCCCAAGAATGGCTTCCTACACAAAGTAGTGTAATCTTACTCAGAAAATCATAATTATTCCCAACCGAAGCCACCGGATTAACTCCTTCTACATTTCCAACAACATCAGTAGCCTCTCCAGCTTGCATCAAACCAACAAAGAACTGATACATCGCCGCCATATCTACTAGTGGATTTCTAGCATGCACATTCTTATCAGCATTCTGATTACTAGTATTAATATGTCGACCGAGTTTCCCCTGGTAGTGGGTTGAGCATTTCCATTTTTTGTGGTGCTTCCTCCACCGAGAGTTCCTCTTCCATTTCCTTCTTCCATATCTCCCTTCTAGTAAATCTGCATACGTGCCATAATAAGATATAGAAGAATGGTCTAAGAGAGCAAGTGATACGTTTTTACATATATATGATATATAAAGCGCATATAAGTACGTTACTATAGCAATAACCCAAACCCTAATCTTATACTGACTCATTGGATTATATTTGGAAAATCTTTTAGGTTTAAGTTTCCTTTAAAGTTTCATAAACCTATGCTCTGATACCAACTTATAACGTCCCCCTATTTAGAGGCCCAAAACCAACGTTTACGGATGCTGCAGTCATCCATAGTTATTAATCCTCCGTGACCAAATACGGTGATATTAGATATATTGATACACAGAAACACAAAAACGTAAGAATATGGAAAAAAAATTAAATAACAAACAAACTCCACATTCCATTTCAAAATATTCCAAATCAATTACATAATCCGAGTTTACAGACCATATTCAGATAACATATAATTATTGCAAAATAAGCCAAGTGCAACATAAGAAGACGCCCCCTTGGTTGACTAGAGTATATAGATAGGGAAGAAAATAATTTTACTTTACAAACAAAACACATAGCGGAAATAAAAGAACTCTTATAACAAGCTTGCCTCCTGCATGTCTTCAAAAGCTTTATTCGTCTAAAAGAACATGTAGAAACCATTACTCTCAACCTACTCAAAATCAATTAAGTACCTTAGAGTTTAAGGAGAAAATAAAATTTTAGAATCATACATAAAGCCTAGTATGAATAATAATTTGCCATCACAAACCAACAGATATCTATTGAGACCGCATCGCTTAGCGGAACGGGTTTTACCCTCACTAGTATCCAAAAACAATTACAAAACCATATACTGTGCTCTTGCATCCACAATGGTTGAAGCATAATATTTCAAAACATTATGATGATATGCAAAACAAGTAAATCAATTCTGGATTTCCCATCCCCATTAATTCATGACTATCCGTTTCAATTATAGTTTCTAGGATTACTATTAATTTGTTAAATGTTTATGGACTATCTATCCAGTATCATGGTTTTCATGGGATCACTAAGAACCTATTGGTAACTCCAATATCTTATCTCTTATCCTAGTTTTCATGGGCTAACTAGGAACCTATTTAATAACTGTCAGTATCTTAATCCGGATATAGTTTTTATGGGCTAAC
This sequence comes from Allium cepa, assembly GCA_030765085.1. NCBI lineage: Eukaryota > Viridiplantae > Streptophyta > Magnoliopsida > Asparagales > Amaryllidaceae > Allium > Allium cepa. Next base: position 271,423,537 of record CM060929.1, read on the forward strand.
TACAAACCTACAGGCCCCTATCAGTATCAAATCATAGTTTTCATGGGTTGACTATGAACCCATTGGCCTCCACCAATACCATTAGCCAAGTAAAATTTTCATGGGCTTACTATAAACCTATTGGCTCCTACCAATATCTTTAGTTTTAAGGTTTTAACATTCCTTAATTTATGTTCACTACCGGGTTAACCTATATGGTTATTTTGCCTTTCCCCAACATACATTTATGGGTTGATAACAATGTGAATAATATTTCCAAAGTCTTTATTTATGCCATGGTATTTCTTTTTAAAATGAGAATGGGTCATTTGTTTTGGAATCTTAACATCACTTTCGAAATCATTGGATGGCCTCCTTCGAAATCATAGAAAACCTCCTTTCAGAACTCTGAGTATATAACTTTCGAAGCTGTATAAATCAATCCTTTCGAAACCAAATAATACCTTTCGAATGTATCAAACCTTGCCTACTAATCTTTAGGAAAATAGCTTCGAAACTAATGAAAGTACCCCTTTCAAAAGTATTCAGGAAAAAGGCTTAGCTCATGTTAAAACAGAGGCAACCCTTCGAAAGCTATTTATAAAGTCCCTTTCGAAAGCATGACTTTTGACTATACTGAAAGCTTAAAGTAAAACAAGGCAGGAATTTAACTTTAGAAAACAAACTACGGTTTTGACTTTATAGGGTATCGACTCGGTTGAAAGCCCTTCAAAAATTAGGCAGGCGCTTATCTTTTTAAAAGTGAACCTTGGTTTCGACCCTGATAAAAGCATAGCTTTCGACACCTTACCTTCCACTACTTACCAATTCACTTCGTACCAATTCTATTGACACCATGTGCCTTGGTTTCGACTATGTGGATATCGATAGAGATGATTTTGACTGAGATGTTGTGGGGGTAAACGAGTCGAAAGGTGCCTCCAAAATAGGTGGAACCACCTTTTTCTGAAATGCTAATTTATAGCTAAACATGGCAATTTCTTTTGTAACTAACCTGCCAGTTGTAACTCCTTGATTGGCCACTTTAATTTTTTTTAAATACTTTACAATTAAAAATGCCGCATTAATTAGATCTAAATGAAAGCATTATAACGTTAAACCGTTCCATATGAATAAACCAATATTTGTGGAAAAGTCCTTCTTTTGAAATAATTTATTTTCCTTAATATATCATCTGGGTAAAATCCCCAAAAGTCACAGAATATTTCTTTCATCACATAAATCAAGATATCAAAATTTCGGACTAAATTCCTTCCTAAAATACTCGAAATATTTTTTTAAACCCAATTACATCATATTTTCCATTAAAAGTTCATAATAAATTTTCTATGGCTTGGAAAATTCTAAAAATCAAAACCCATCTCCAAAATCATGTATTATTTATCATAAAAAAATTCCATGACACTTGAAAATCATAAACCCTTGGTTTTCCCTTAAAACCAAGCGAATTCATATGTATATGAATTTTAAAAAAATTCGATCATAAAATAATTCAAGCATACCATAATCCATATCATTATAAAAAGGAATTTTAAATACAAATTCGAAAACACAAAATCATGGAATAAAATAGAGATCGTATAAAATTATTATTCACCTTAGATTTCGATAGGCAATTTGAGATTTGTTGTTGCTTAATCCTCCCTAGCTTCAATCCTTAGTTTAAGATTGTAATCTTCCTTCTTGTTAATGGTCGGCTTTTAGGGTTTTTGCATTATTTTTTATTTGAGAAAAATGAACGTGAATGAACAATAATGAGACATGTTTAGCCATGCAAAATAAAGAGGCAATTTTGCTAATATGCCCATGTGTGAACTAATTATCCTTTAAACCAATTAAAGCCCATATATTTAATTATCAAGCACGACCCTTTTACGTAATTTTTTCAAATCTCAATCCCTTTGTCATCGTTATTTTATTTAATTTATCTACTTAAATTTCCCTGATTATGTTATGAAAAATTAGTGATGTAACATTCAATAACTTAAGAATTAACATTTCATTTGGGGAAATGTTAGGGTTTTAATTTTAGGGTTTTCGCTCTAAGGCATAAAACCAATCCAAACTTCTACTATACAAATACTAGAATGTGTAAAACTAAGATTTCCACTCATAGATAATTTTCTACCTTCCTTTGGATTTAATTCACGCCAGCTTCTAGTTGCTATTTCAGATTTCTTCTTTTTGGAATATACAATAGGCCAATTATATATTTATTATAATTAGAATAAGAGATTAGGGAAGAATTGAATTAGAAAACGTATTTATAAATATCTAAAATCCCTTACCTTTTAATTCAACTGATTCTGAACTGTAGTTGAAGAAGAAAACTAACGGAATTTCACTTGAATTCCAAATATTTTTGCGAATAAAAGTAACTGGGCTCGCCTCTTATATATAGTGGTTAGAATGCATAAGAACTATCGGATTTAGGTCGGTTTAAAATAATAAAATCTGGGTCGTTAGTGTCTGATCTAACCCTAACCGCCTCAACTACACCCGTCGATCGCATCTCTCTAGGTGGTCGACAGGCCATAGGGCAGTCGATCAGTACAAGTGTTTTGGAACGAAATTAATGTTGTTGTTTCTATTTTATTTAATTTCTATTTCAACAGTTAACATGAACGTTATTCTATAAGGTTAATTTACCCCAACATTAAATTATTAATTACTCTTTTTAATTTCCACATTAATTTAATTCAAAATTGCAAATTCGTTTGAACTATTTGAAATTTGGAAACTTCAAACTTCGATAACTTTTTAGTTTAAAGTCTAATCGCAAAAATTTATATATGGAAGTTAACCAGAAAATCACCTTGAACGAAATGGTGTAGCTTTCATAGCTAAATTCCAACATTTACAAAATTTCCATTTTTAGTCTTATTATTAATTAGTTAATTTCTTATTAATTTTTACAGGGTGTTGAATGAGTAGTCCACATCCCTAACCATCTGAGCGAATATGAGCTTGAGTATTGACTTCCTATGATTCTCAATGGTTATTAACTATTTGAGTAGGTTATGTGAACTATTTGAGAGCATCTGAGAGTGTGATGATTGCTTTGATTTTTTTTTGATTGCATTGAGTTCAATAATTTCTATGTTTATATTGATTTATATGCAATTGTAATGGATGTCTTATGATATTGTTGTGATAGACAACTCAACTCCCTATTTGGTACTCTGAGCATTAGTTACCTTATAATATTACTTTGGCATATATTTGTTTTTATGACCTAACTTATTAGATGAAGGGAAAAGGTAGGTATGGGTTTTCACACCTAATGTTCCTTTTATTATACCAGCTTAGAGTAATTTGTGATTAATTATCGCTCACACCATACCGTTGTTCGACTCAAAGTTTATGCTTTGCTTTTTATTATTTCGGGTACTCTTAAATGAGTAGACTAAACAACAGGTCTAGTATTAGCACATGGAGTTGTTTAGAGGATGAACAAGAGGCTGGTGCTAATTATATACTATTATTTGAGTTTTACCCACTTATTTCACTATGGAACTTTATCACTGCTACATTTTATTTTAGAGACATATGTTTGAGTTTATTTATCAATTGTATAAACTCTATTACTACTTTTTATGACTGTATTGGACATGTACTATAAGCTATGATGGTTCACATAGTTATATTCCTATCTCACCTTATATCTATGTTTATTATTATATTTTATTTGAAGCAATGAGATAGTTATTGTAATTTTTTTAGTTACTTTACCTCTTAACTATCACTCTACATTGGCCAAATACCATTATAATGCACTATACAAGTATGTTGGGTACTACATGTGTAGGGCGATCGTCAAAATTTAGAACCAATCCTTGTTTATTTTTTCTCTTGTCCTCTTTTCCAACTTCAATTTTTGCTTTTTATAGGCCACCCACCCTTGTTGGACTGTTAGGTACAAATCCATATGGATCGATACTGACAGAAATGACTTGTAAAATAGCCAATTTCTTGAGTTCTTCAACCTTGATACTATTTAAGCTCCTTAATATATTTCTCCATCATTTCATATCCAAATCCATTAAAATTTCACTCAATTCAAATATCAAATAAACTTGCCCCTTAAAGTATGCTTCTGTGATAGCAAGGCGTGCTTTGGATCAAGACAAGTGATCGGACTTAGATCTACAAAGATGCTTCTATCATATGAATTGTTTTAATAAAATAATGTATTTCTTTTGAGAGCATCAACACATCGCTTCAAACTACCATTAAGTTGCATGCTTTATGCAGATATAAATGTTGAAGTCTTCCATCTGAAGTCCTTGATCAATTCTAACAATTTATGAAAGCTACTCCATTCTTCGGCCAAGTAGATGTCATTTCTATCAAATTATTATTCATTCAATTTTTGTAAATTGAACTCATATCAATCGGTACTAAACGATATTGTTCAATACCAAATAATTTTTATGTATTAATATATGTGTAACATTTAGAAGAAAATCTCAACTTTAGTTTACTTTAATTTCCAATGTGTTTTCTTCATGTTTCCTAAAGCACTTATGATTTTCTTCTCACCAATGCTGGTTCAAGCACCCAAACACCTTGATCCCTAGATTTTTCTTCGTTGAACTCTACCGATCCATAAGAATAGCCAATCGGTTTTAACAAACTCCATCTCCAATCATAGTCTCTTTAGTCGATCTACCGCCATCCTAGCTTCTAGATTCAAACTATGACCTTACTTAGGTATTTGATGCCATCTACTCAACCAAGAACAATGTCGCCTTAGCCTTCACTATTTATTCTATTAGAGTTCACTTCACTTAAAGTTGCTAATTTTTCTTTACCTTTTTTTATAGATATCCTTCAAAGAGTCACCAATGTATTTTTGGCATGAGTTCTTCAATCCTTGAAAGATATATCTAAAGAAAAGATAAAAAAGAACAAATCTCTTCACTGACATCCGACATCCTTTTTGACTGTTGCACAATAGTTGAAGAGTAGGTATTGTACCTCCTGCACCTAGGATAGCCCAAGCTTCTAAAGAGGATGAAGTTGAACCCCCCTCCCCCGTACCTATGCATTAGGACATTCTAAATATGGTGGAGGACGTCCATGGTATCAGTGCTGAGGAGGATGAGATAAATGTAGTGAAGTATGAGAAGAAAGAGCAGATGAAGGATAAGTAGTAGATATCAATGATAAAGAAGAAGACAAAGATGTTAATAAAGAAGACAATAAGGGAGAATTAATTGGGGAGAGTCATCTAATATGATAGATTATTCCATCTGCCCCCAGGCCCCTCAAATTCAAAATTAAAACTACAAGGTTAGCAATTGAGCCTCTCTAAAGTCCATTTATGGGACCATCTCATCTCTAAACAATTGAAGATATCTATGTGATTTGGCCCACATTGAAAATGTTCCTAACTTGAGCATTCGATAATTCAACATTAACAATTTCCCCACTCTAGACTTCTATTATTTCATAGATGTGCCCCTTACTTCCATTGGGGGTTACTTCGATCTCTCAACCCCATGAGCATGGTCCATAGAATCAATAGAACACACCAACATTTCACACAACTCTTAGCAGACAAGCACATTCACTGTGCATGTACTCTTATCCAAGTTCTAATTCACTTCTCATCTTTTCAGGTACCATAGGACGCTTTCTATATGACGGACTTCGAAGGAAGTCTAGCTCCGACAACAGGTAGTCAAGTTCTTTATGGTACTGCTATGAATCCGAGGAAGAAAGATAAAGAAGATAGGAGGAGAAAAAAGTCAGATACTTCTAGGCCAACCAAGATTCTAAGGATCGCTCAAGATCCAAGAGAAAGTTGGGCGAGCTCTCCCTCGCATGAGCATTCGCCCCTACCAAAGTTTCAAGACCCTTACTCCAAAAGGCATGAGTCTTGACCACCAACCATGTTGTCCCAATCTTTGTACCTCTTCCTCCCCAACAAACTCTAGTCACTTCTTATTGAAAATCCAGATCCAGTACTTAGCCAGCTCACTCTACGACCTCCGCGCCTAACCAATGGCCTGGCAAAGTGGCTATCTCTTAAGTTCCAACTACATCGGCTATGTGTGCTCCACCTCTAGTTTTAAGTCTCAATTTGATGAGGATGTAATATGTCATTCCACTTCCCTGGTTTATCGAGGTAAAGTTCGAGTATCATTTAAAGAACATTCCTCTGAATGATATACCCTTTATCGTGGACGTCGTCAATGATGTCAACAATTAGTACCAAATATGGAAAAGGATGGATTAAGTCATGTTCGATACTAACAAGGCTAATCAAGTTCTCCTCCAACACTTTGGGTCTGGGCAGAAGTATCAAGAAAGTATCGTTCAAACATACATCAAATAGGTCGATGAAGCTGAAAAGATGATTAAAAGGAAAAATCAAGCTGTGGAGGATGTTGAAAAGAAGCACCAAATTAGGACTAAGGTCATGGAGGCCAAATTAAATATGATGGAAGATCATGTGAAAATTTCCAATGGGAAGTGGTACGATTTTGCTTAAGTTAAGGCTGCACTTCAACACAACATTGATGACCAATCACTTTCCATCATAAACATGTAGGCCAAGGTGGTGAAAGAAAGAAAAGAGAAAGAGAACACCTTAGCCTTTGTCGAGGCACACATACTTGAGGTTACCCAGGCCAGGGAAGAAAAGAAATCCCTCGTGGGCAAAGTTAAAGAAGTAGAAGATCGGGTCATCATGACCAAGAATGAAAATGATAAGCTTGGGAGGACATCAAGACCACTTTGGTAGGCTTCTTTGTCAATGTTATCAGATAAAAGGACCGAATGTAGCTCGAGGAAGAATACCACTGTAACACCCCATATTTTTCAAGTGCTATAATATTAGCAACTAAATTAATAAAAGAAAGCATAAAAAAGTAATTAATATAATTTAATTATAAGAATTACCTAATGAAATTTGATTAATTAAGTGTGAGACACTTTAAAAAGTTAACTATATAGATCAAGGATAATTACAGCAATTAAAGTTAGCTAAAAATAGGGAATATATTAAATTTGAATTTTGTATAAGGGAAACAAATTTAAAATTTGAATGTTGAATGAAGAGAATCTTATTTTAAAGAAAATTGATTAATAAGATTAGATAAAGGGGATTTTAACATAAATTTACTATATAAACCACTCACCTTATCATTCTCTTCTATTATGTTAACTTTCATTTTAAAAAAAAAATACATCTAGGCTGACCATCATCTTTAGTGGTACGAAGAGGAAATCGAAACCAGAAATTCAAGCTCTCAATTTTAAAGGAAAAGAAGAATATTTCAACTAAGATTTTGTAATCTAGGCGAGAAATTTTTTCTTTAAAATCCTTCCAAACCCCTTGGGTTTGGATTTGATGTTATTTGGATGTTTTAGATGACATTAAACAGGTTTTCAGTGATTAAAATTGATTTTTATGTTTTTATGGATAAATGAATAGAATTTAATCATGTATCAAAAGTTAAATCATTATTTAATCTTCTTTAAATGCCATGAAATTTAAACAGTGTTTTTAATGTTAAAATAGAGACGAGTACTAATTTTCACAATTTTTGGATGAAGCAATAATTAGTTGTGAATTTTCTAACCAGAAAAGGGCTAATATCAAGCATAAATTAATATAAAAATGTTAGAATTATTCAAAAAAAATTATCGAAGTAGAAAGGGATGTTTTGGAATTTTGAAGAATTTTTAGGAATTTCCTCATTAATTTTCAGACTGTTATGAATTAATTGGCAAAGGAGAAATATACCTTAATTCATAATATAATTAAGGAAATGATAATTAAATGGGGCTAATTTTTGGCAATGGTCAGGGAAAACTATTTAAAAATATAAGTAACCATTGAATAAATTATATGTGCATAGGTTAGGTTAAAAGTTTTTACTTTATTAAGGAAAAATATCATTTTCCATTTAGTACTGATTTGCCATCTTTGCATGCGATAGCCTTATTTAGGCAAGCGGCTGCCCTAAAACTTTGGCATGTAATGGCTTATAAGGGTTTAACATGCGATATCCTATAAATGTTCAACCGTTAATAGCATATAAATCTTGACTTTCTACAGCATAAATTTTTTGACCTTTAATAACATGTAAGTCTTGACACTCAATGGCTTTGAAGCCTTGACCCTCAATAACATAAAGGTAAAGCATTTGATGGCTTTTATGTTATGCGTTTGATAAATTGAAGCCCAATTATTCGATAGCCCTTATGTTAGGCACTCCATAACTTAAAGGTCCTGACACTCGATAGCACTAAGTTAGACATGCGATAGCTTGACCTTTGTTAGCGTTAAGTTAGATCTGTGATAGTTTGTGACACGATAATTTTGCATGCAATAGTTTGTCATGTGATGCCATGACCTTTGTTAGCGCTAAGTTAAACCTACGATAACCTGTGATATGATAGCTCTATGGCATTGTAAGTTGATATATGATAGCGTTGATGCACAATAGCTAAGTAAAAGTTGATATACAATAGTTATTGAACACAGATTGCGATGGCTAGTGAAGATGAATTTCTTAAGTAAAATAATAGAACTTTGATGACATTTTGAGCACCAGTTTCTAAGATGTTGTCTTTTAGATTTAAAAGTATGAAATTGCGAAAGAAAAATTATAAGTAGATTGTGTTAACTTGTTTAAACTTTGAAATGAACTAAGCTTAGGAAACAAAAAAATTATAATTGCATCATTTAAATAAAAGATAAAAATGTTTTCTCCAAAGGATTTGTAAGGTGCACCATAAATGAATGAAAGAAAAGGATTGAACTAAAGATCGTAAAATATACCGATTCATGGAGTTGTTAAATGGCAGGATGACAAGACTAGTGAAGTTTAAAATTCAATGGCATATGGCAGTGTGCCACAACATTGGAAGTCTATAAGGTTCAATTTATAAATACAACTTTAGGGAGAGTAGTAACATCAAATGGATGCAATTTAATGAATGAATCGACAATGTGAAACGAAAATGTTGACGGGACTTAGAGGGACTATTGATGCTTAGTAAGAATGCATGCTAGAATGTATTCATGGTGCTTACATTCAAGCTCCTAGGAGAGTCAGGGTAGCTCCCATGGTGGAATGAATGACCATTTCACCAGCGATGTTGTTGGAGGAAAAGATAAATTAGTGATAGACATCCCTAGGAAGGTAATTACTAAAATAAGTTAATAATAGCTTTGAGCTCAACATTTAAATAAGAGTCTGGGTGATGTTTGTGAATATGATTGATGATTGTATGATACGGTTCATAACAATTTGATGATAAGTATAGGTTATTCCTAAATTGTAATGGTTGAATGTAGACATATGACATAGTTCATAACTAAATGTATAGTGTATACTTATGTTCCTAAGATGATGTTATATGTATGTTCAATATGTGATGATTGCTTGCATGATATGATGTTGTTACTGTTAATGAATTAGCAAGGGAAAAACTTGTTCTGTAATGTAGCAGCGTGGTGTCACTATATGTTTTCTTTAGGATAAAGTATTACTCAGCCAAGTTTTCTGTCTGACCCATGTTCCACAAACTGAAGGGTAAACCTTAGGAATGCTGAGTTTATAGGCTTAGACATGTTACTTTTAGAAAGACGAATTAAGAAGCCAAAGAAGAAGAGGAGGCTTGTAGCCAATAAAAGTTGTCTTTAATCTATTGTTATAAAACCATATTTTATATCTGTTTAAGTGTTCATGTCATCATCTTCATATGTCAAACATGACAATACTATTCATATTTTACTATATTTTGTACTTATGGGAGCATGATGAGGATTATGAGAAAAGCATAATCGATAGTTTTTATAATGAAAAAAATTTAGCTGCATTATTAACTCACTGCTGTGAATTTTTTTATCCTATCTTGTCGCTTAAAAATAATTCTGGTGGTGACCGTAGCTTCATTGGTGTTCAATCTCAAGCATTAGGATGTGGATGTCACAGTCCCATAGCACTAGCTTTGGCTTAAGATGGAACTATGAAACAAGAGTTCGAATTCAATGGACAAGTGGATAAAGAGAAACTCAAAGTCGATTTACTCGACGGTGGAGATGTAGATGCCTTAAAAAGGATTGTGAAGAGAAGGCGTCTAAAGCTTCCATTTCTACCCAGGTGCCCATCGAGGTTCCCACATAGTCTAGCCTAAAGGACTTGGTGGAAGATCCTGCTCTTGTTCCCCAAGAGCCTCGAATGGAAGATACTACTCTTACAACGAGCCACTGTAAGCCTAAGGTCGTTGCTTCTATCAAATTTGCACTATCCTTATCCATTTCTACCACTCCTGCATCTACTACAACAACATCCGCTTTTGCTCTAGCTACACAGTCCGAGAGGTATAATCCAGAGAATCCCGAGTTTGTTCCATCTTCATTTGTTCCTACTTTTCCAACTGTTTTAACAATCCAAGAAAAGAAGCATATGGCAATAGTCTCTGTACCCTCACTTCTCCTCCTGAAGGTAAATATTTAACCTCCCTAATCCTTGAGAAGCTCTAAATGTCATCTATAGATGTTTTTAAACTATTTTCCTTTATTTCCTAACTTATAGGTCGGCCGCCGCTGTTCTGTTACCTAGTGTCATCATTGGCTTGAGCCCTACTGCTACGTTTTTTTTTCATCGCTCTATTCTACGTATCATCCTGGCTTCCTCCTCCTGGTCCAGTCTTGGACTCGATGCTGAAAAGATTGGCACCATCTTGGAGGAAGGCAAGGGCAAGCTAAATTCTCTCTATGTGACGAAGTTGTCATATCATAGACATCAAGGGCTCGGACCCCTCTTTGGCAGCATGGAAAGCAACTGATGTGCTCAAGCTCGAGAATGTCAAAGTCAAGGTGAGCTTGGAGAATATTCCTTCTCCTACGTTTATGCAATTACCCATTGCTCAAGTTCAAATTCCAACCTCGACTGCCCTGGAGTCTCAATTGAGACTCCCATAATTGATCAGGTAGTCACTACAATTGGATGCTCGAAACAGAAGTCTTCTTAGCACATCCAAAGGTGCTGATATAGGGAATAGGAAGCTTACAATCTCCAAGAAGGATAAGAAGAAGATGAAGAGGGGAAATTTTCATAAATAGTTGATGATGCCCGGCTTCAAAGACAATTTCTTATTTTTCCTTTTGGATCTCATGTACATATGCCGTCATTATGCGGGTATGGACCCTGCAATTTGTACTCGAAAGATGATGAAAATGTATGGTTGTTTCCTGTTCAACTCTGTATTATTTACTTTATCGCACCTTTTATTTTATTTTTGCCCGCATACTTGCCTACATGTATAAACATATAATTATCTACAATTAAATTACTTATATATTATACCTTCTAACGTCTATAATGCATGCGATGCCGTTATTTATTATAACTTTGTACACATGTTATGACCCCTGCTTCGAGACCCGAAAAAGGACATCGATGATGCTACCGTCATTACGAGAATCATTTTCATACGATAAAGCGACTTTAGTGTTATTTTGCACAACATTAAGTAAAAAGAGTAGCTAAATAAATTTTCATTATATCAAATTGTTTTACATGATTCATTACATCATCATTAACCCATCTCGATCCTATGTAGAGGCAATATAATAAGAAAATAAGAGTATTGTCATGCTCGACATATGAAGATGCCAACACAATACATAACCAATTATAATCACTAGTTCTACGGAGTGAAAATTTCAGAATAACTTTTATTAGATAGGTATGCCTCATGCTTCGTCTTTGTAGTCTTTATTCGTCGCTCTAGAAGATGCCCGTCTAATCTATAAACTCAGCCAACTCAAAGGAGTGCCCATGAATTTATGGAAAATTATAAAAATATAGGTCAGACATAAAGCTGGATTTGAGTAAAATCTTTACCTTAAGCATTCATAGTGAGATCATGCTGTTATAACATGGAATGGGTTTTCCCATACTTTATCATTATAGCAAAATCATCATGACGTGCAAACAATAATTACGTCAAGAGAAGCCATGTTCATCGTATTCAATCCATAAATGTATCATGTAGTTTCCATCTAATTGTGAACCATTTCATATTTATATGATAAATACACATTAATATTTCCCTATATTTAATATATAATCATGAACCAAGTCATCTAACTCCATCAGCCATACAAACATCATCTAATATCTTGTTTAAGGGGTTTATCTTAGAGTAATCATTAACTTACTCTAATGATTATGTGACGACCCAGAATTTTCGAGCATTTAAAATCGGAATATTTAATTGATTTTAAATATTCAATAGAGTAATTTTAACTTGAATTACGAATATCATAATTTATTTGATAATTGAATTATTAAATTAAATAAGTGAAGTTGGGTAAATTGTTGAATCTGGAGTTTTAAGCCTATTAAAAATAATTTGAGGGCTCGTAAAATTTATATTGATAGTGCAGAGGATGATAGAATTTTTAAAATTGAATTTAACAGTGATTTATTCGGTTTTGAAATTTTATCGTTTAAATTGAATTTAAAAATAGCCTTCTGAGGCACAGTCTCGGAATTCAACGAAACTAGTTCCGTTGGATCAGTAATATTGTACTATTATCGGATTTCAAATTTCGTAGTGATCGGAGTTGTTGTGTGAGCGTACGATATATAAACGCGCTGAAAATTTAACTGATAATAATTGATTCGGAAAGCTATTTTCCCCATACGATCGAATTAGGACTCGAAACCTTTTCCGTTGCGTCCGGAATAGGGATATAACCCTAGGAACTTCTAGCGGTACGCCTAATTATGTATTCAAATTTTTACAGCGTGATATGTTATAAAAAAAATAAAAATAAATATACATATAAAAAATAAACCACATATTTTATTGGTTTCAACACTAGGCAGAGATTTGTACTCGCATTCTTCCTTCTTCTGAAAGCCAACCCGAGCCTTCTAATTAAAGCCTCGCACCCCTTTTTCTTCTCTTCAGTTCGAGCAAATAACAGACCAAAAAGAAAAAAATATGGCGACTACTCCTTAAATTCTAAATCGCGTCTTCCTCCTCCGATCCTTTTCATTTCATAATCGAAGCTGTTCGATTGAGGGTCGCGAGTTCCTTCCTTTCTCGTCTTCGTGAGCGAAATCGAGTTGCCGAGGTGACCGAGATCTAGATGGACGGCTTGATTTTATAATTGTTCGTCGTGCACGCGAGTGATTGGAGTTGCCGTAGGCAGGGCAGGGTGCTTGCGAGTTGATGGGAAGGCGACAGTGTTGGAATTCGATCTCGAGCTAGTCGCGCTTCTTAGGGTAGTCACGACGTTGAGGGGAGCGCATGGCCACACGCGTACTAGGGTATTCAAGACCGATGCAGGGAGTTCGAACAATCTGAGGAAGAAGCCTTCTGGGCAGAGCTTGTTTTTAGGTATGAAATTTTATAAGTTTAAATTTGATTACTGTTTAGGTTTAGATTTAATCATCTTTGAAAGAAAAAAAAACCCAACAGTAAGAGGATAGAACAGTAAAGTTATATAAAGAAATTTCTTTTCTTAAATTTATAAATTCATATATACATATATGTGCATATTCAAATATATATATATAGATAATTTGAAATGTATATATGCGGGATTTAAATTTATATATGCGCCTACTGTTTTTAAAAATAATTTATATGCAGTAAGGTTACGTTTTAAATTTATAAGGGTTAAAACAGAATAATAATATTAGTAATAATAATAATGATGATAATGATAATATAGGATTTACATAAAGATGGGTTTTTAAATCTATACAGGTTATTTATATATGTAAATATGTGTTTTCAAAAAAAAATAACAACAAATATGAGCATGCACATTTTAAACCTACCAGTTCAATTTTAAATCAACGTATTAAAGTGGTTTACTTGTTTAATTTGCTTATTAAATTATTTTAGTTACTTAAAGTAATTTATAAAAAGAATCGAGTTAAATTACATTATTAGTTCAAAAGAAAGTTTGTTAGTTTAAAATTAAATTAAATTTTTTAATTGATTCGAATATTGATAAAAATTTAAATGTTTATACAAGGTTATAACCCAGGAAACCAAGTTGAATTGAAGTGGGTTGCAAACAAATCAAAGGTGAGTTAATCTCACTCAACTGAATTATAATTTAAATTTAATTAGCTAAATTTAAATAATTGATTGATTGATTGGCTTTGGTGTGTTATATTATATATAGTAGTGTATACTACACCTTGGAATGATTGATTTCCCGCATTATATAGTGGAGATATTTATGTTGTGCTAACGTATGTGGATGCAGGGAAAACAGGTTGGAGGGATCCAACTGGATCCCTCAACATTTATTTAAACTATTTAATGTTCGTTGTTGTGATTATTGATATTCTATGATGAATTATATTAGAATATTGAATGTTAGGGTTTGATTGAATATATTTGGGTATAATGAGTTACCAGAAATGTATAAATTGGATTTTGGAAAGAAAATAAAAGAAGTGAATTTGTAAGCGAAATAATTTTAGTAAATAAATTAAGAATGAATTGGAAAAGAAATAAAGTGATTTTTAAATTTTAGTAAATAAATTTCGAGTATGGGAAGGAAATTTTGAATAAACAGAAGATTAATGAATTTTAAACTTCAGTATTATTGTTTAAAAGAACATAGCATTTATTTTAAATTTAAGATTTGAATTTTGAAAAGAATAAAGAAGAAATTGGGAATAACCTGAAATTTTTATATTTCAGTTAAAAGATTTAAAATCAAAAGGAAATAGTAATAAAAATAAAGTCCATAATTAACGAATTTAAAAAGAATTGAGTAAGTAAAGAAATTTATTTCACATGGAATAAATTGGAAATCAATTTGGAAAATTAATTTAAGTGAATGAGATTGGAAACTCTCTCTGAATAACCAAGTACATATTCAAAGTAAATTTTTAAATATAAGTTAAAGTTTTAAAGTTGTTTTAAAAAGCAAGTTTTGGGAAATTTATTATTTCTAATATTTAAATTCTAAAGAAAGTATTTCCTTTTAATCTATTATGGTAGTAATTATTTAAAGAGTGACTTAGTATCTTGTTTTTAAAAGTGAAAATCTAGTTTTATATTTTATTAAGTAACTTTATTTTCAAATATTAATATAGTATGTATTTTTAAAAAATTATTGAAGTAGTTTTAACTTAAATGTTTTAAAGTATTTCAAAGTAAAGTGTTTTAAAATTATTTTAAAAATCTAGTTTTGTGCTTGGTGACTTCAGTGGAGATAGAAAATATTTGGGAAATTTTATTCTGAAAAAGAAAGATGATTTGAAACTGTTTTCTAGGGGTTGAAAATAGAAATATATCTTGTAAAGATATTTTTGAGGTTAATAAATAATTTGGGAAATTATTTATTGTTTGATGGATGTTTGTGAATGTTAATTGACAGTTAAATAACCGACTATTAATATTGGCCAAATGCGTTGATCGTTTCGAAGAGACGAGGATCGAGATTTATTTCTCGAAAACCACTTCGATCCGGTTTATACGTTTCGTGGGAAACGAGTTTGGATGTGAAGATGGAGCAGTGAAGTGCAAGGGCTAGTCGCTACTAATCCTGAGGATATTTCCAAAATGGATGTAGTAGGAATAGTGCCTTTGGTTCCGTTCGAACCCGGGACGGACTTGTATGGATGAATGCTTTCGGAACATCGTTAGGTGGACGATGGGCATTCTAAGGGATATGTTCCAAAAAGGTAACGCTTAGCCTCTAGCCTCATAAACCGGGAATGACTGAAAATCAGGAGTTATGCAGCAAGGCTAGGTGGTTAGCATCCATTCAGGGTGAGGTCATCCCTGTCTAGATGTCCCCTTTTATTTCGGCTTAGTGGGTGGTTGCTGATCCCAATTGCGGGGTGATCTCACTCGGGATTATCCAGTAAGGGATAGTCCCGGTCTTATGTTGCAGGGGGTCGGGAGTGATCCTTGGTACTGTGATCTAGGCCACGTACTATGATAGGTGGTACCACAGTGCCTAGTCATTAGTTGAAAATCCATTCTCCCTACGAGCCTTGCACGAGTTTTGTTTGTATTACCCACTCTATGGCTAGTAGCTGGAATTTAATCATGTAATAGTTTCGGCTATTTTATAAGTATTTGTATATAGACCCTATTATAATATCAGAGGATTTCTATAAAAAGTGTTTTGGCTATCATAAGGTAAAAACCCGACATGTTTATTTGTGGCGTGTCTTACGAGATGCTTTTGTTTTCAAAAGAATTTTTGAAACTTTAATAATCAATTTGAGTGTGATTTCTCATGCTGGTATTCCAGACTGACTCGGGTGTTATTTAACTATAATGCTCGGGCCAGACCGAGTATTATTGGTTACAGGATAAGATGCTGTGGAGCTTAGGAGACGAGCTGGATGACGATACGTACTTTCTTATTTGTTTTATATATATTCCGCTATGTTGATTAACTGTGTATCCAGTTGTATGTTATTGATGTTGAGCTGTGATTGATGTACTCTGATGATGTAATATAAAAACAGATATATTTGTTTTGGTGCAAAGATATGTTAATATCTATTATATTTTATTCCGCTGCGATGGTTAAATTCTGTTGTTGTTTTCTATTTTCTTCTTCTACCTCTTCTTCTTTAACCCAAATGGTTCGTATTTCTGTACAACTTGAGTTGATTTAGGTAGAATAGTGTTGACTCAAGGGGTACGGATTTGCGGGTCATTTCACTTGGTATCAGAGCTTAGGTTGGTGATAACCTTGGCTCTGGTGGGAATTACCCATTTAAATTAGAGTCCGTAGTACTCTAGAATGAGTTTGAGCGTATTAATAGATATGAGTGCGTATTTGTTGGTGAATGTAAATTGTTTTAATATTGTGTTGATTTGTTTATTGAGTGGCATATGAACCTTCGTCGGCACAGTTTGGACAACTGTATCGAAGGGGTTTCTAAACACTTGAATAGAACAGTTTGACACGATATTGTTTTAAATGTGGGTGAATGAAATAATTTTACCCAAAAGTATATTTTGATGTAAAGAAAAGTTTTTTGTAAACTATTTTAGCTAATATATGGTTGCTTGGATGTTAGGAAGAATAATATTAAATTATTATCATTGTTGAGTAAAAATTTAACTAGAAATTTAAAACATAACCAAAGGTTGAGGAAATAAATTCATTATAAAATGAAATTTATAAATATGAATTATAACGTAACTTATAAATTGAAATATAATTAAATGGGAATTTGTATAAGCATAAACTATACAAATGCATTATAGTTAAAATTTGAATTAAAACAGAATTTGAAACTTTAAAACCCTGGAGATTTTGGAAGTATTTTGAAGACAAATAATAGCATTATTATTTTAAAAAGTATTTCTGAAAGGAAATTGTTCCAAATAAATATTGGAAAGGGAGATAGCATTGAATTCACTTCAGTCGCTGGAAAATAACTTCGGTGATGAATGCAGCATCATCGATGTTCATTTCGAGTTTCTAAGTGACAGATTGCTGCCAAATTGATTTGTTCAGGAAAACGTGTTTTTGAAATTTCAAAGGCAATTTGATGGAAATAAAAACCAGGATTGGTTTAAATTTTTGAGAAGTGTGATTTGTGATGTTGGAGATTTCAAAATGAATTGAAACCAAAAGCCGGGGTGTTTAAAAATCATGATGGGATAGGTTATAAGCTTATAAATTAAGATGATTTTTAAATCAGGAAGGAAATATAAGCTTTGAATGTTGGAAATTTAAATTTAAAGTGAAAAGTTAAAAATGAAATTAACTTGGATTGGGGAATAATATTTAACTGGATTGAAATTAATTGAATAGGCTGAAAATAATATCCAGTTGTATTCGAATTAAGTTGAAATCTAATTGATTTAGATAAATTTGAGTTAAAATAAAATTTAATTGGAATAAGAATTCAATTGAGTTATTAAATGGAATTAGATTCTCACCTGAATAAATGGAAATAAGCGGGATAAGGATTGGATTGAAATAAATCAGAAGAACTTATAAAAGAATTAAAAATCCATAGAATAAAATATGCTTAGGTTATAAATAAGCGTAAGGCTTGAGTTAAAAATAAAAGAAGAATATATTCAAGCCTAGAATGAATGGAAATGTGTAAAATAATAAGTTGTGACTTATAAAATTGGAAAGTGAAATAGAAAACCCAAAATAAATATAATTTGATGAATTGGAAAATAAAATAAAAATCCAAACTTGAATTATAAAATAAATTTGAAATTAAGAAAATTAAATGAAGAGATTTTGAGATTTAAAATCAAGTATTGGATTTTAAATAGGGGAAGAACTAATTAGATACTGAATTAATTAATGAAATATGTAATGGGAACCTAATGTAGTTAAATAGAAGCTGAATTGTGAGTTAATGATGAAGTTTGGAAATAAAAACTCAAGTTATGAATTAAATTCGACTTGAATGGTTAGTGAAGTAAATGTAATTGTATTGTGAGTTCATAAAATTGGGTGGTAAATTGAAGATGGATAGCGGAATCAGAATTTGAGTTATTAATTAAAACTTGACTTGAGGTGCAACAAATTAAATATAATTGGAAATGTATCGAATAAAAATGAAATTGGATTAAAATAGTAATAGTTTGAATTGCAAATAAAATCCAAATAAGTGGAAATAAATTGGAAATGGCCATGTAATCGATTGAATGAGTTGAATCCGAAAAGTTAAATTTTATAATAACTAATCAAATAAAATTGTAGATTTAAAATGAGATTTGATTGAGATAGAATTAAGTTGAATAGAAAAGAAAATTTTACTCGTACGATGGAAAGAGCTTAAAGCTTAAGTATAAAATTTGAATAAATTAAAGTAAATTAACTTAAGCTAAATAGATGGAGGAGAGTTGAATTGAAATCCACTTAAACTAAGTTTAATGATATTGGGTTGGATTTAAACCAAGTGAAAATAAATTTGAATTGAACTAAAATTCGTTGAGTTATAGATAATATTTAAGGGAATGAAATGCTTAAATAAATAATTGTAAACCATTTTAATTGTTAAGGAATTGAAATAACTAGAGACAATGGAAAAAATAGAATGTTTTTAAGTTAATAGAATGGTTTTAAATGAATGCGGATAAGAAATGAAACGCAAATGAATGGATCGTGAATTAAATTTAAATAGAATGTGTCGAGCTTGATCAAATGGTTGTGAATGAATTTTAAATAGAGAGAATTAAATAATAAATTGAGTTGGAATCAATTTAAAATGGTCATCGGCTAAGTGATTATGTACTTGCATGAATATTACCAATTTGCATGAGAAAAATTGGTCGTTGGACGATGATAGAAGAAAATAAAATTCTATGAATCATTGCAAGTAAATAAAATTGATTTTTTTAAATCAATTGGAATAATATGGGTCTGTTGAAAATTAAAAGTAAATTGAATGTAAGCATATGAGTTGTTAACCTTTCGTATTAAGTAAAACGATGTGTGATTTGGCTGTAAGAAATTAAAATGTGTAGCGAAATCTTGCTTGTGCTTTTGAAAATTTGTATAGCATGCATTGTTCATGGAATTCATGTTTTAGCTATGTATGTAAAAGTGAAATGTTAATAAATCACATATATTTCATACTTACATATTTTAGTTCAGTAAGTACAGGTTCAGGGAAGTCATTGGGCTGGATTTGATTTCGCTAACTGCTAAATAAATAAGCTGCTTGCTTAAAAATGCTAAATAAGGTATGCCTACGCAACAAAAATAGGAAATATGAACTGTTTTTTGTCTTTCCGACCGTGTGGGTCGATGTATATATATTTATATCTTTTGTCAAATTGCAAAAGCTCCTCCATACAAAGGAGACTCTGCCAAAATTTTTTGGAAAATTTGAGAGTTAGAAATTTTTTGAAAATGTTGGAAAATTTTGTTAACGACAAAATGATTTCAAACTGGAAGTTGAAATAGATTAGTAAATAAAACTAATTTAAAGTAATGACATGAATTAGTTATAAATGAAAAAAATAAAATTTAAATATTCAGAGTTAGTGATAAATTGAATTCATATGGAAATGAAAGAATCAATTTGAATAGAAATAGATATAAGCTAAGTGGTAAGGTGAAAATAAATAAAAAAGCATATAAAATGCTTATACTAAACTTAAGAAAGAAATGGTGAATTCTTAATTGGAAATTGATATTACAAATATAATCTAAGTTTATATTTGGATGAATAAGTATTGACATTTTGTGAGGAAGTCGATAAAATGTTTTGAAAGTTGTGACTGGATATAAGTGCTAAGCAGGATATCCAGGTATATAAAGAGAAAAGAGAATTGGTTTTGATTTCAGATGATAAATTTGAATTGCCCGACCAAAAAGGTATGTGTTTAAATTTTAATATGAAATTTGATTGGGCTTTTGGATCTAACCGCTTGGCTTTTTGTTTTCTTTTGGAATTCGGGAGCCTGTAGAGGCCTTTTGTAGTTGTACCGAGCTAGCTGCGCAAAGGAGACGTTGGCGAAATTTTTCGAAAATTTACAGAGTTAGAAATTTTTGAGAAAATTTTGATAATTTAAATTTGGATTTAAATTTAAATTTGAATGGTTGAATGAGTAAAGTTATTTGGAAACTATGGTAGGTTTTGGGAAGTTAGTAAGAATGATAGTGGGTCTTTAATAAAAGATATGTATGGCAAGTTGATAAAACTGTTTGGATTTGGGGAAAAGAATAAACGGGTATTGGACCATTCTTCCTAACTAGTAATTTCGGGTACGAAATTCTTTTAAGGGGGGAATGTGACGATTCGGAAGTTTCAAGCATTTAAAATCGGAATATTTAATTGATTTTAAATATTCAATAGAGTAATTTTAATTTGAATTATGAATATCACAATTTATTTGATAATTGAATTATTAAATTAAATAAGTGAAGTTGGGTAAATTGTTGAATCTAGAGTTTTAAGCCTATTAAAAATAATTTGAGGGCTCGTAAAATTTATATTGAGAGTGCTGAGGATAATAGAAATTTTGAAAATTGAATTTAACAGTGATTTGTTCGGTTTTGAAATTTTATCGTTTAAATTGAATTTAAAATAGGCTTCCGAGGCACAGTCTCGGAATTCAACGAAACCAGTTCCATTGGATCTGTAATATTGTACTATTATCGGATTTCAAATTTCGTAGTGATCGGAGTTGTTGTGTGAGCGTACGATATATAAACGCGCTGAAAATTTAATTGATAATAATTGATTCGGAAAGCTATTTTCCTCATACGATCGAATTAGGACTCGAAACCTTTTCCTTGCACCCGGAATAGGGATATAACCCTAGGAACTTTTAGCGGTACGCCTAATTATGTTTTCAAATTTTTACAGTACATATGTGTGATATGTTATAAAAAAAAGAAAAAAAAGAAAATATACATATAAAAGATAAAGCACATGTTTTATTGATTTCAACACTAGGCAGAGATTTGTACTCGCATTCTTCCTTCTTCTGAAAGCCAACCCGAGCCTTCTAATTAAAGCCTTGCACCCCTTTTTCTTCTCTTCAGTTCGAGCGAATAACAGACTAAAAAGAAAAAAATATGGCGACTGCTCCTTAAATTCTAAATCGCGACTTCCTCCTCTGAACCTTTTCATTTCATAATCGAAGCTGTTCGATTGAGGGCCGCGAGTTCCTTCCTTTCTCGTCTTCATGAGCGAAATCGAGTTGCCGAGGTGACCGAGATCTAGATGGATGGCTTGATTTTATAATTGTTCGTCGTGCACGCGAGTGATTGGAGTTGCCGTAGGCAGGGCAGGGTGCTTGCGAGTTGATGGGAAGGCGATAGTGTTTGAATTCGATCTCGAGCTAGTCGCGCTTCTTAGGGTAGTCGCGACGTTGAGGGGAGCGCGTAGCCACACGCGTACTATGGTATTCGAGACCGACGCAGGGAGTTCGAACAATCCGAGGAAGAAGCCTTCTGGGCAGATGGTTAGATTCTGTTGTTGTTTTCTATTTTCTTCTTCAACCTCTTCTTCTTTAACCCAAATGGTTCGTATTTCTGTACAACTGGAGTTGATTTAGGTAGAATAGTGTTGAATCAAGGGGTACGGATTTGCGGGTCATTTCTCTTGGTATCAGAGCTTAGGTTGGTGATAACCTTGGCTCTGGTGGGAATTACCCATTTAAATTAGAGTCCGTAGTACTCTAGAATGAGTTTGAGCGTATTAATAGATATGAGTGCGTATTTGTTGGTGAATGTAAATTGTTTTAATATTGTGTTGATTTGTTTTTTGAGTGGCATATGAACCTTCGTCGCACAGTTTGGACAACTGTATCGAAGGGGTTTCTAAACACTTGAATAGAACAATTTGACACGGTATTGTTTTAAATGTGGGTGAATGAAATAATTTTACCCAAAAGTATATTTTGATGTAAAGAAAAGTTTTTTGTACACTATTTTAGCTAATATATGGTTTCTTGGATGTTAGGAAGAATAGTATTAAATTATTATCATTGTTGAGTAAAAATTTAACTAGAAATTTAAAACATAACCAAAAATTGAGGAAATAAATTCATTATAAAATGAAATTTATAAATATGAATTATAAATGTAACTTATAAATTGAAATATAATTAAATGGGAATTTGTATAAGCATAAACTATACAAATGCATTATAGTGAAAATTTGAATTAAAACAGAATTTGAAACTTTAAAACCCTGGAGATTTTGGAAGTATTTTGAAGACAAATAATAGCATTATTATTTTAAAAAGTATTTCTGAAAGGAAATTGTTCCAAATAAATATTGGGAAGGAAAATAGCATTGAATTCACTTCAGTCACTGGAAAATAACTTCGGTGATGACTGCAGCATCATCGATGTTCATTTTCGAGTTTCTAAGTGACAAATTGCTGCCAAATTGATTTGTTCAGGAAAACGTGTTTGTTTTTGAAATTTCAAAGGCAATTTGATGGAAATAAAAACCAGGATTGGTTTAAATTTTTTAGAAGTGTGATTTGTGATGTTGGAGATTTCAAAATGATTTGAAACCAAAAGCCGGGGTGTTTAAAAATCCTGATGGGATAGGTTATAGGCTTATAAATTAAGATGATTTTTAAATCAGGAAGGAAATATAAGCTTTGAATGTTGGAAATTTAAATTTAAAGTGAAAAGTTAAAAATGAAATTAACTTGGATTGGGGAATAAAATTTAACTGGATTGAAATTAATTGAATAGGCTGAAAATAATATCCAGTTGTATTTGAATTAAGTTGAAATCTAATTGATTTAGATAAATCTGAGTTAAAATAAAATTGAATTGGAATAAGAATTCAATTGAGTTATTAAATGGAAATAGATTCTCACCTTAATAAATGGAAATAAGCGGGATAAGGATTGGATTGAAATAAATCAGAAGAACTTATAAAAGAATTAAAAATCCATAGAATAGAATATGCTTAAGTTATAAATAAGCGTAAGGCTTGAGTTAAAAATAAAAGAAGAATATATTCAAGCCTAGAATGAATGGAAATGTGTAAAATAATAAGTTGTGACTTATAAAATTGGAAAGTGAAATAGAAAACCCAAAATAAATGTTGTTTGATGAATTGGAAAATAAAATAAAAATCCAAACTTGAATTATAAAATAAATTTGAACTTAAGAAAATTAAATGAAGAAAATTTGAGATTTAAAATCAAGTATTGGATTTTAAATAAGGGAAGAACTAATTAGATACTGAATTAATTAATGAAATATGTAATGGGAACCTAATGTAGTTAAATAGAAGCTGAATTGTGAGTTAATGATGAAGTTTGGAAATAAAAACTCTAGTTATAAATTAAATTCGACTCGAATGGTTAGTGAAGTAAATGTAATTGTATTGTGAGTTCATAAAATTGGGTGGTAAATTGAAGATGGATAGCGGAATCAGAATTTGAGTTATTAATTAAAATTTGACTTGAGGTGCAACAAATTAAATATAATTGTAAATGTATCGAATAAAAATGAAATTGGATTAAAATAGTAATAGTTTGAATTGCAAATAAAATTCAAATAAGTGGAAATAAATTGGAAATGGCCATGTAATCGATTGAATGAGTTGAATCCGAAAAGTTAAATTTTATAATAACTAATCAAATAAAATTGTAGATTTAAAATGAGATTTGATTGAGATAGAATTAAGTTGAATAGAAAAGAAAAATTTACTCGTAAGATGGAAAGAGCTTATAGCTTAAGTATAAAATTTGAATAAATTGAAATAAATCAACTTAAGATAAATAGATGGAGGAGAGTTGAATTGAAATCCACTTAAACTAAGTTTAATGATATTGGGTTGGATTTAAACCAAGTGAAAATAAATTTGAATCGAATTAAAATTCAGTGAGTTATAGATAATATTTAAGGGAATGAAATGCTTAAATAAATAATTGTAAACCATTTAAATTGTTAAGGAATTGAAATAACTAGAGACAATGATAAAAATAGAATGTTTTCAAGTTAATAGAATGGTTTTAAATGAATGCGGATAAGAAATGAAAGGCAAATGAGTGGATCGTGAATTAAATTTAAATAGAATGTGTCGAGCTTGATCAAATGGCTGTGAATGAATTTTAAATAGAGAGAATTAAATAATAAATTGAGTTGGAATCAATTTAAAATGGTCATCGGCTTATACTTGCATGAATATTACCAATTTGCATGAGAAAAATTGGTCGTTGGACGAAAATAGAAGAAAATAAAATTCTATGTATCATTGCAAGTATATAAAATTGATTTTTTTTAAATCAGTTGGAATAATATGGGTCTGTTGAAAATTAAAAGTAAATTGAATGTAAGCATATGAGTTGTTAACCTTTCGGATTAAGTAAAACGACCTGTGATTTGGCTGTAAGAAATTAAAATGGGTAGCGAAATCTTGCTTGTGCTTTTGAAAATTTGTATAGCATGCATTGTTCATGGAATTCATGTTTTAGCTATGTAAGTAAAAGCGAAATGTTAATAAATCACATATATTTCATACTTACATGTTTTAGTTGAGTAAGTACATGTTCAGGGAAGTCATTGGGATGGATTTGATTTTGCTAACTGCTAAATAAATAAGCTGCTTGCTTAAAAATGTTAAATAAGGTACGCCTACGCAATAAAAATAGGAAATATGAACTACTTTTGGTTTTTCCGACCGTGTGGGCCGATGTATATATATTTATATCTTTTTTCAAATTGCAAAAGCTCCTCCGTACAAAGGAGACTCTGCCAAAATTTTCCGGAAATTTTGGGAGTTAGAAATTTTTTGAAAATTTTGGAAAATTTTGTTAACGACAAAACGATTTCAAACTGGAAGTTGAAATAGATTAGTAAATAAAACTGATTTAAAGTAATGACATAAATTAGTTATAAATGAAAAAAAAATTAAATATTCAGAGTTAAAGATAAATTGAATTCATATGGAAATGGAAGAATCAATTTGAATAGAAATAGATATAAACTAAAGTAGTAAGGTGAAAATAAATAAAGAAGCATATAAAATGCTTATGCTAAACTTAAGAAAGAAATGGTGAATTCTTAATTGGAAATTGATATTACAAATATAATCTAAGTTAATTTTTGGATGAATAAGCATTGACATTTTGTGAGGAAGTCGATAAAATGTTTTGAAAGTTGTGATTGGATATTAGTGCTAAGCAGGATATGTAGGTATTATAAAGAGAAAAGAGAATTGATTTTGATTTCAGATGATAAATTTGAATTGCCCGACCAAAAAGGTATGTGTTTAAATTTTAGTATGAAATTTGATTGGGTTTTTGGATCTAGCCGCTTGGCCTTTTGTTTTATTTTGGAATTCGGGAGCCTGTAGAGACCTTTTGTAGTTGTATCGAGCTAGCCGCGCAAAGGAGACGCTGGCGAAATTTTTCGAAAATTTAGGGAGTTAGAAATTTTTTGAGAAAATTTTGATAATTTAAATTTAAATTTGAAGGGTTGAATAAGTAAAGTTATTTGGAAACTATGGTAGGTTTTGGGAAGTTAGTAAGAATGATAGTGGGTCTTTAATAAAAGATATGTATGGCAAGTTGATAAAACTGTTTGGACTTGGGGAAAAGAATAAACGGGTATTGGACCATTCTTCCTAACTAGTAATTTCGGGGACGAAATTCTTTTAAGCGGGGAGGAATGTGACGACCCGGAATTTTCGAGCATTTAAAATCGGAATATTTAATTGATTTTAAATATTCAATAGAGTAATTTTAACTTGAATTACGAATATCACAATTTATTTGATAATTGAATTATTAAATTAAATAAGTGAAGTTGGGTAAATTGTTGAATCTGGAGTTTTAAGCCTATTAAAAATAATTTGAGGGCTCGTAAAATTTATATTGAGAGTGCTTGGGATAATAGAAGTTTTAAAATTGAATTTAACAGTGATTTGTTCGGTTTTGAAATTTTATCGTTTAAATTGAATTTAAAAATAGCCTTCCGAGGCACATTCTCGGAATTCAACGAAACCAGTTCCATTGGATCCGTAATATTGTACTATTATCGGATTTCAAATTTCGTAGTGATCAGAGTTGTTGTGTGAGCATACGATATATAAACGCGTAGAAAATTTAGTTGATAATAATTGATTCGGAAAGCTTTTTTCCCCATACGATCGAATTAGGACTCGAAACCTTTTCCGTTGCGCCCGGAATAGGGATATAAACCTAGGAACTTCTAGCGGTACGCCTAATTATGTATTCAAATTTTTACAGTACATATGTGTGATATGTTATAAAAAAATAATAAAAATAAAATATACATATAAAAGATAAACCACATATTTTATTGGTTTCAACACTGGGCAGAGATTTGTACTCGCATTCTTCCTTCTTTTGAAAGCCAACCCGAGCCTTCTAATTAAAGCCTCGCACCACTTTTTCTTCTCTTCAGTTCGAGCGAATAACATACTAAAAAGAAAAAATATGGCGACTGCTCCTTAAATTCTAAATCGCGTCTTCCTCCTCCGATCCTTTTCATTTCATAATCGAAGCTGTTCGATTGAGGGCCGCGAGTTCCTTCCTTTCTCGTCTTCGTGAGCAAAATCGAGTTGCCAAGGTGACCGAGATCTAGATGGACGGCTTGATTTTATAATTGTTCGTCGTGCACGCAAGTGATTGGAGTTGCCGTAGGCAGGGCAGGGTGCTTGCGATTTGATGGGAAGGCGACAGTGTTGGTATACGATCTCGAGCTAGTCGCGCTTCATAGGGTAGTCGCGACGTTGAGGGGAGCGCGTGGCCACACGCGTACTAGGGTATTCGAGACCGATGCAGGGAGTTCGAACAATCTGAGGAAGAAGCCTTCTGGGAAGAGCTTGTATTTAGGTATGAAATTTTGTAAGTTTAAATTTGATTACTGTTTAGGTTTAGATTTAATCATCTTCGAAAGGAAAAAAACCCAACGAGAAGAGGATAGAACAGTAAAGTTCTATAAAGAAATTTCTTTTCTTAAATTTATAGATTCGTATATACATATATGTGCACATTCAAATATATATATATATATATATATATATATATATAGATGTTTGCGTCAAAATTGACCACAAACACCTAATATCGTGAAAGCACCCGTTTTTGAACACAAACCAGCAACAATCAATTATAGAACTCAGATCTAAGCAATAACAATCACAATAATTCACGAATAACAATCACAAACACAGGATTTATAGTGGTTCGGCGATCTTGCCTACGTCCAATTTGAAGTTTATGTCTTTATTGATGTTCACTTGATGATTTCAATTGATTACAGCAGATTACAACTGATGGTAGCTTACAAATATGATTACAACAGTGATGATGAAGTGTGGAATTGAATCCGGCAAAGTCTCGACGTTCAATGGCGGAAGCTCCCCCCTTTCTGAAGGCTTCAGGGTGCTATTTATAGGCGTAGGAGGCCCAGATCTCGCTCAAACTTCGCGAGACTTTTTCTGGCACGTGAGTGGGCCCACGCGACCGACCCCACCAAGTTTCGACTCGATCTGAGATCGATATGAAGTGATTTCGAATCCATCAAAAAATGATCCAATCGAGTTGAAACTTGGCAAGAACAATCTTTACCTTGTATGGAAGCTACTGTGAAAATTTCGTTGCATTTGGATCAGTGGTTTAGGAGATATGGTCGATTCGAATTGGAGTGTTTCGGTTGGCTGTATAGTTCGAATCCATTGCTTCGAATCCACTCCGTTCGACTCCATCAGCTCACGTGGTCTTGTGATGAGGTGGAGCGCGTCCTTCGAGTCGATCCGATCTTCTCTCCGGGTTGAACGCTTCCTCTCCTTGGATCCTGCCGACATCGCATCGTGGAGTGACACGTTATCCAAGTTAGTTGACTTGGTGGATACGAGCGAGTGATTGTCCATGGATTCGAACGTGACCAGTTCGAACTGAGGTACCCCAATGGGTTCAAACTCGATCGATACGAACAAGATCGGTTCGAAGTGACTAACTCTTGATGGATTCGAAGCTGGTGGGTTTGAATGGAGCGAGGTATTGATGGATGCGAACTATATGGAGTCGAGTTGAGACATGTGGATGGGTACGAAGCTTGGCCACCTGATGGGTTCGAAGGTAGGCCATCGGGATGGATACGAAGGTGTCGATGCGAAGTCCATGGATTCGAAGTAGGAAGAACTCGATGGATTCGAAGGACTTCCAATCTTGATGGGTTCGAAGGGGATGGAGTCGAACCGATGGATGCGAACATGACTTCTGGCCATCGATTCGAACTATGGGGTATCCTATGGATTCGAACCGAACAAGGGCTATCTCTCTCAAACTGAATTCATCATATCTTGAGCATACGAACTCGGATCAACTTGAAACTTGAAACGTTGGCTCTCGTGGATTTGCAGACATGTCCTACCAATTGTAGCCTGATCCGGGCTCGGACAAAATTCATCGATATCCATAGCAAAATGAAGTACAACCGATCTCTGAGACGAACTGTCTCTTGTTTTTGACCGATCTTTTGGTATCACGGCTTTGCCAAAAAGCGAGATAACATTTGCCCCACAAAATATGCCTTGTGGTAGGGAGGCGTGTTTTGTAATGCCGTGATCTGGATGTTCATATCCTGTTGAAGTCCTGCAAAGGAATTTACAGTTTTATGCGGCCTCAAATAACGACCGTTCGGGATCGGGATATTTGAGATGAAGTGCGACCGTTCATGGTCAAGCGCCTAACTTCAAATGACGATCATTCGGGATCGAGCCATTTGAGGTGAAGTGCGACCGTGCACGGTCAAGTGGCAGACCTCAAACGACGAACGTTCGCGATCAAGCCATTTGAGGTGAAGTGCGACCGTGCGCGGTCAAGTGGCATACCTCAAATGACGACCGTTCGCGATCGAGCCATTTAAGGTGAGATGAGCTGTGCCGTTCGGGGCGAGTTGTGACCGTTCGCGATCGTGTGCCGTTCGAGGCGAGACGTGACTGTTCGAAGTCGGGTGTCGTTCGAGGCGAATTGTGACCGTTCGAGGTCGGAGATTATAAGTGAATCGTGACCGTTCGCGGTCGGGTGCCGTTCGAGGCGAGAAAGTGTGCCTAGGAGGGCTTGGTATTGCTGATACCAGGTTCACGTTCGAGTGGGTCCCTGGATCATTTGTCAGGGTGGTTTATCGCCATCTCAGAGCATGCCTAAGGACCGTTCGTGACCCCGTACATATGTAAGTAGCTTAGCCATTTCAGAATTATCAGAATCAAACATCTATTCAACAAACGAGTTTTAGAATAGAAATGTCCAAACAAACAAAGTCCAAATCAAAACGAAACAAAAGCAAAGCAAGGATGTCAAAGTGTAAGTTCCCACTACTAAACGGTCAATGATCATTCAGAGCATGTCTGGGGATCGTTCGCGATCTCGTACATGTATAAATGAGTTAATTGTGTTAGTGGGAAGCTTACGACTTGTTCATCGTTATTTCAATCAATTGATAATCAAACGGTGTCTTGATTCAGGGTCGCCTCTAGCTGTAGACGATGGTCGCTCTGGTTTCACCACTGGAGTTCACCTCCTCACATGTTGAAGGAGCATACCGTTCCTGATATGTCCTTCTACCTCGTCCTTCAGATGCCTACAATCATTAGTGTTATGACCGTTTAATTCATAGGATACACAAAACTTATCTGATTTTCTTTCGTCAGAGGTTGGATCCCTTCGCACTGGCCTACGATACGGAACCTGCTCCTTGGTATCTTGATAAATTCGTTCCAGACTCTCATTCAGCTCAGTGTAAGTGGTGAATCGCGGCTCCCTCCGTTGCCGCTTTGACCTGTCATTATAATCCTCAGCCTTTCGTTTTCTTTTATCCTTGCCTGAGTCCTTTTCGAGAGGCTTTTTGTCATTAAGAGCATAAACTTCTATTCCCTCTCCTTCTTCTCTTTCTGCATTCGCATCCTCCAATCGTAAAAACTTTTCCGCCTCATGATAGAATTATCCTAGATCCACGGGTGGATCCTTAGTTAATGAATTTTTGAATTCTGTTCCGTTAGCTATTCCGGACACAGCCGCCATCATAATAATGGATGGATCTGGTCGATCCACCGAAGTTGCTGCTGCATTGAATCGCGTTAGATAACTCGTCAAAGTTTCTTCGGTTTTCTGCTTTAAACTTGCCAAGGTCATCACATTCTTGGGTCTTGTAATGTGAACCCTGAATTGCCTCATAAATTTCTCAATTAAATCATTCCATGTTCTGATGGATCCATTCTCCAATTGTCTAAACCACAATGCTGCAATATCCACCAAGTACAATGGAAAGCACCAGGCCATAACCTCCTCTGATGCCCCCAGCACTTCCATATGCCTCATATACTTCGTTAGATGAACCGTGGGGTCCGTTCTCCCGTCATACATGTCCAACAATAGTAACTTGAAATCCGGTGGGTTCCTAGCTCGCCTGATTGCTGGAGTAAAAGGACTCCTATTAACATCCTCCAAATCTTTATTTACCAAACCGCCTCTCATAGCTTTTCTAACCATCTCCGCCAATCTGTCATTGTCCCCGAGATGCAACTTTCGCTCATCACTTTCGACCTGCCCCCCAAGTCCACGAGGGAATTCTGGGATCTGCCCCCTTGACTGAGAGTTCACTCCTCTACTACTCCCGGGTTGTGCAGATGTTCCTCTTTCTCTCTCTGAAATTGGGTCAACGTTCTCCATGGGTGTGCCTCCTAATCCAGCTGCTACGCCGGATGGTCCTGCTTCGTTCTGAACTCCATCCACTTCTCTATTCTATGCTCCAAGTTATCCTATTTGTTGAAACAAACTCTGGATCAGCTCCTCTTGTTTCTTCATCATTGTCTCCATCTCTTCCCTAGTGATGAAGACCGATGCTTGGTTCGCTCCTGAGGAAGCCTCTTGACTCCCTTGATGTTCACTCCTCTCTGGCCTTGGCCTTCTGCTTGATTGTCTCGTCATAATTTCTCAAATCTGAACTTTCAAACTTTCTGAATCAACTTCTAATTGGTAGAACTCCTGAATTAGCCTTCTCAGTGAAAGCACCAAAATGTTTGCGTCAAAATTGACCACAAACACCCAATATCGTGAAAGCACCCGTTTTTGAACACAAAACAGCAACAATCAATTATAGAAATCAGATCTAAGCAATAATAATCACAATAATTCACGAATAACAATCACAAACACAGGATTTATAGTGGTTCGGCGATCTTGCCTACGTCCACTTTGAAGTTTATGTCTTTATTGATGTTCACTTGATGATTTCAATTGATTACAGCAGATTACAACTGAAGGTAGCTTACAAATCTGATTACAACAGTGATGATGAAGTATGGAATTGAATCCGGCAAAGTCTCGACGTTCAATGGCGGAAGCTCCCCCCTTTCTGAAGGCTTCAGGGTGCTATTTATAGGCATAGGAGGCCCAGATCTCGCTTAAACTTCGGGAGACTTTTTCTGGCACGTGAGTGGGCCCACGCGACCGACCCCACGAAGTTTCAACTCGATCTGAGATCGATACGAAGTGATTTCGAATCCATTAAAAAATGATCCAATCGAGTTGAAACTTGGCAGGAACAATCTTTACCTTGTATGGAAGCTACTGTGAAAATTTTGTTGCATTTGGATCAGTGGTTTAGGAGATATGATCGATTCGAATTGGAGTATTTCGGTTGGCTGTTTAGTTCGAATCCATTGCTTCGAATCCACTCCCTTCGACTCCATCAGCTTACGTGGTCTTATGATGAGGTGGCGCGCGTCCTTCGAGTCGATCCGGTCTTCTCTCCGGGTTGAACGCTTCGTCTCCTTGGATCCTGCCGACATCGCATCGTGGAGTGACACGTCATCCAAGTTAGTTGACTTGGTGGATACGAGCAAGTGATTGTCCATGAATTCGAACGTGACCAGTTCGAACTGAGGTACCACAATGGGTTCGAACTCGATCGATACGAACAAGATCGGTTCGAAGTGACTAACTCTTGATGGATTCGAACCTGGTGAGTTTGAATGGAGCGAGGTGTTGATGGATGCGAACTATATGGAGTTGAGTTGAGACATGTGGATGGGTACGAAGCTTGGCCACCTGATGGGTTCGAAGGTAGGCCATCGGGATGGATACGAAGGTGTCGATGCGAAGTCCATGGATTCGAAGTAGGAGGAACTCGATGGATTCGAAGGACTTCCAAGCTTGATGGGTTCGAAGGGGATGGAGTCGAACCGATGGATGCGAACATGACTTCTGGCCATCGATTCGAACTACGGGGTATCCTATGGATTCGAACCGAACAAGGGCTATCTCTCTCAAACTGAATTCATCATATCTTGAGCATACGAACTCGGATCGACTTGAAACTTGAAACGTTGGCTCTCGTGGATTTGATAACCATGTCCTATCAATTGTAGCCTGATCCGGGCTCGGACAAAATTCATCGATATCCATAGCGAAGTGAAGTACAACCGATCTCTGAGACGAACTGTCCCTTGTTTTTGACCGATATTTTGGTATCACGGCTTTGCCGAAAAGCGGGATAACAATAGGTAATTTGACATGTATATATGCCGGATTTAAATTTATATATACGCCTACTGTGACGACCCGGAATTTTTAAGCATTTGTAATCAGAATATTTAATTGATTTTAAATATTTAAAAGTTAATTATTAACTTAAATTACGAATATCACAATTTATTTGATAATTAAATTGTTGAATTAAATAAATGAAGTTGGTTAAATTGTTGAATCTGGAGTTTTAAGCCTGTCGAAAATAATTTGAAGGCTTGTAAAATTTATATTGATAGTACACAGGATAATAGAAGTTGTAAAATTGAAATTAGCAGTGGTTTGTTCAGTTTTGAAATTTTATATCATTTAAATTGAATTTGAAAATAGTCTTCCGAGGCACGGTCTCGGAATTTGACGAAACCAGCTCCATTGGATCCATAATATTTTATTTTTATCGAATTTCAAATTTCGTAGTATTTGGAGTTGTTGTGTGAGCATACGATAGGCGAACGCACTGAAATATTTATCAGAATTCAATTTGATTACTGGTCAACTTCAGCCGTATCTCCTTCACATCACAACTTTTCCCCATCCTGTCAACAACACTGTAGTCATTTTTCCTTCTCCTTTACGCTACATATCGCCTTTAAATCTTGCTGATAGAAGAAAATTTTCATTGGGAACCAAAGAAACTTACTTCGATCAAACAAACCCAGTACGAAGTTTTAAAGGAAAATCAAATTTCATTTACAACCCTCTCGTTCAAATCTGTTTTAATGGCTGAAGCCTCCACAAAATCAAACACACCCCTAGATTCTCGAATCATGCCTTCCTCTCATATTCTCAGAGAATCGAAGATATAGAAAGAGAGTCGCGAACCAAATCGCCTACATCGCGTTCGTACTGGAACCAAATGAGAGCAGTTCGAGTTCGATCTCTCGCTCCTCTAGTTCAATCGCGAATCGGGGGTGGGAGGCGACTGTGTTTTTGGGCATTTCGTTGTCGCAGGAGTGATGGGAAGCGATGTGGCCGAAGGCAACTAGCGAGGCAGTTTGGAAGTCGCGATGGTCGACTTAGATGGTGGCATTTCGTGGGGGAACTCGAGTGAGTGAATGGTGATGAGCGATTGTCGAATTCTTTTTAGGCTAATTGCAGTAGGATTTTCGCTGAGGTATTTTCGTTTCTTGGGATTTTATTTACTGATTTGCTTTGTTTTATGATAGATTATATTTACAGGAAGAAATAAACATAAAAATTATTAATATTGATAATGAATATACAAAGTGATAAATGTTGGACAATGGTAAATTTAGTTTGAGGCTTTTTTAAAATTGTTAATACTCAAGCCTAAAACCTGAGTTTAACCCGTTGATTTTAGTTTATTAATCAGAAATTTATTGTTATAAATAAGATATTCGAAAAATAGGGATTTTTAAAAGCGTATGAAGAATTTATAAAAGTTAGAGTTTTGAAATCTATAATTTATTTTTATAAGTGTATGTGAGTTTAAAAAGGGAAAATTACTAGTTTAAAATTTATTACTATTTATTTACCGGAAACTATATAGGGCTAAAAAGGAATTTTAAATATTTTGATTTGAACAGTTATATTAAAATTGAACTTTCGGTTTATATAAATTATCTTTTAAAAATATGTATTAGGGTGATTAACCTGTTTAAATTACTTGTTTAATTACTTTAGACACTAAAAATATTATATCAAAGGAAATTTGTTAAAATAAATTATTGGTTTAAACCCAAATTAGTAGCTTAATTAAATGAATAAATAGCAATTAATCGATCGACTAATTCAAAGATGTTAATAGAATCGTATAATGTTTATACAAGGTATAAAATCATGGGAACAAGCTGGATTGAATCTGATTGCTAGTAAAAGAAAAGGTGAGTTAATCTCACTCAGTTAAATTTAGATTTAAATGATTAAATTTAAATAATTGTTTGAATGATCGGATTGATTGATGTGCTATAGTGTGATATATATTTGAAATTGGCATTTTATATTGTGCTAATATCTGTGGATGCAGGGAAAACAGGTTGGAGGGATCCAACCGGATCCCTCAACATTTATTTAAATTATTTAATACCATCTGTTGTGATTATTTGATATTCTATAATCAATGATATTGGTATATTGAATATTATGGTTCGATTGGTTATAATTGGATATAATGAATTACCAAAAATATATAAATTGGATTTTGGAAAGGAAAATAAAAAAAAAGTGAAATTGTAAGTAAAATAATTATGGGAAAATTTGAATATATTTAAGAATTGGAGAAGAAATAAGTGACTTAAATTTCTAATAAATAAATTGTGAGTATAGAAAGGAAAATTTGAATAAACAGGAAGTTAATGAATTTTCAAATTTAGTGTTATTATTTAAAACAAAACATTTATTTAAAAGTTAAGATTTAAATTATGGAAAGAATAAGAAGAAATTGGGAAAAATCTGGAATTTGTATATTTCAGTTAAAAGTTTTAGAATCAAATGAAAATAATAATAAAAACAATAATTAAGTCCATACTTAATGAATTTTTGAAATGAATTAAGTAATTAAAGAGAATTATTTCAAATGGGATAAATTTGAAATCAATATGGGAAAAATTGATTTAAGTGATTGAAGTTGGATCTTCTCCCTGGATAACCAAGTACGTTTTCAAAGTAAGTTTTTAAATATAAGTTAAAAGTTTTTAAGTTGATTTAAAAAGCAAGTTTGGATAATTTATTTTTCTAAATATTTAAATTATAAAGTAAGTCTTTCCTTTTTAATCTACTATAGTAGTAATTATTTAAAGAGTGACTTAGTAGTTTGTTTAAGATTAAAAATTTAGTTATATTTTATAAAGTAACCTTATTTTCAAATATTTATATAGTATGTATTTTTAACAAATTATTGAAGTAGTTTAACTTAAATGTTTTAAAAGTATATTTTAAAGTAAAGTGTTTTAAATTATTTTAAAAATCTAGTTTGTGCTTGGGGATTTCAGTGGAGATAGAAAATACTTGGGAAAGTTTATTCTGGAAAGAAAGAATGGTTTGAAACCTGTTTTCAAAAGGTTGAAAATAGAAATATACCTTGTATAGATATTTCGAAGGTAATAAATAGTTGGAAAATTATTTATTGTTGGATGGTTGTTTGTGAATATTAATTGATAGTTAATAACCAACTATCAATATTGGACAAATACGTTGATCGTTTCGAAGAGACCGGAATCGAGATTTATTTCTCGAAAACCACTTCGATCCGGTTTGTATGTTTCGTGAAAACGATTTTGGATTCGAAGATGGAGCAGTGAAGTGCAAGGGCTAGTCGCTACTAATCCTGAGGATATTTCCAAAATGGATGTAGTAGGAATAGTGCCTTCGATTCCGTTCGAACCCGGGACGGACTTGTATGGATGAATGCTTGCGAAACATCGTCAGGTGGACGATGGGCATTCTAAGGAATATGTTCTATAAAGGTAACGCTTAGCCTCAAGCCTCATCAAATGGGAATGACTGAAAATCAGGGTTTATGCAGCAAGGCTAGGTGGGTAGCACCTAAGCAGGGTGAGGTCATCTCAGTCTAGATGTCCCTTTTTATTTCGGCTTAGTGGGCGGTTGCTGATCCCAACCGCGGGGTGATCTCACTCGGGATTATCCAGTAAGGGGTAGTCCCGACCTTGTGTTGCAGGGGAGCGGGCGTATTCCTCGGTACGGTGATCTAGGCCCCGTACTGTGACAGGTGGTACCCCAGTGCCTAGTCATTAGTTGGAAATCCATTCTTCCTACGTGCCTTGTACGAGTTTTGTTTGTATTACCCACTCTGTGGCTAGTAGCTGGAATTTAATAGATGTAACAATTTCGGCTGTTTTATAGGTATTTGTATATAGACCCTATTATAATATCAGAGGATTTCTATAAAAATTGTTTTAGCTATCGTAAGTTAAAAACCCGACATGTTTATTTGTGGCGTGGTCTTACGAGATGCTTTTGTTTTCAAAGGATTTTTGAAACTTTAATAATCAATTGAGTATGATTTCCTCCCGCTGGTATTCCAGACTTACTCGGGTGTTATTAACTGTAATGCTCGGGTCAGACCGAGTATTATAGGATACAGGACATGATACTGTGGAGCTCAGGAGACGAGCAAGATGACGATACGTACTCTCGTACTTGTTTATATATATATATATATATATATATATATATATATATATATATATATATATATATTCCGCCGTGTTGAGTTGTTGTGTATCCATATGTATGTTGTTATTGTTGAACCGTGATTTGATGTACTCTGATGATGATGTAATATATAAACTGAGATATTTGATATTTGAGTAAAGATTATTTATTATATGTTATATTTTCTTCCGCTGCGATGGTTAGATTCTATTGTTGTTTTCTATTTTCTTCTTCTACCTCTTCTTCTTTTACCTGAATGGTTCGTATTTCTGTACAACTTGAGTTGATTAGGTAGAATAGTGTTGACTCAAGGGATACGGATTTGCGGGTCGTTTCACTTGGTATCAGAGCTTAGGTTGGTGATAATCTTGGCTCTGGTGGGAATTACTCAATTAAAATAGAGTCTGTAGTACTCTAGAATGAGTTTGAGCGTATTAATAGATATGAGCGTGTATTTGTTAGTGAATATAAATTGTTTTAATATTGTGTTGATTGGTTTATTGAGTGGCATATGAACCTTCGTTGGCACAGTCTCGACAACTGTATCGAAGGGGTTTCTAAACACTTGAATAGAACAATCGACGCGGTATTGTTTTGAATATGGGTAAATGAAATAATTTTACCCAAAACATATTTTGATATAAAGTATAGTTTTTAAAAACTATTT
Organism: Allium cepa; assembly: GCA_030765085.1. Classification (NCBI taxonomy): domain Eukaryota; kingdom Viridiplantae; phylum Streptophyta; class Magnoliopsida; order Asparagales; family Amaryllidaceae; genus Allium; species Allium cepa. The sequence continues at coordinate 271,461,332 of CM060929.1, forward strand.
AGCTAATATATGGTTGCTTGGATGTTAGAAATGATGATATTAAAGTATTATCATGTTAAGTGAAAATTTAACTAGAAATTGAAATGTAACTAAAATTTAAGGAAATAAATTCATTATAAAATGAAATTATAAATGTAAATTATAAATTAAAATATAATTAAATGGGAATTTGTATAAACATAAACTATACAAATGCATTATACTTAAAATTTGAATTAAAACAGAATTTGAAAACTTTAACCCGGAGATTTTGGAAATATTTTTGTTGTTTTTGGGTTATTTCTGAAAGGAAATTTGTTTTAAAATGGATTTTGGAAGAGATATAGCATTTAAATCACTCGGATTATTATAAAATAATTCTGATGATGACGGCCGCATCATCAGTATCCATTTTCGAATTTCTAAGTGATGGATTGCTACCAAATTGATTTGTGCAGGGAAACCTATTTGTTTTTGAAAACCTCAAAGTAAATTTGTTGAGAATAAAACCAGGATTGGTTTAAAATTTTTGAGAAGTATGATTTGAGATATTGAAGATTTCAAAACAATTTGAAACCAAAGCCGGGAGCTTAAAAATCCTGATAAGATGTGTCGTAAGCTTATAGATTGAGATATTTTATTTAATCAGGAGGAAATATAAGCTTGAATGTTGGAATTTAAATTTAAAATGAAAAGTTAAAAATGAGGTTAACTTGGATTGGAAAATAAAAATTTAACTGGATTGGAATTGATTGAATAGGTTGAAAATAATATACAGTTGTATTCAAATTAAGTTGAAATCGAATTGAGTTAAATAAACCTGAGTTAAAATAAAATTGGATTGGAATAAGAATTCAATTGAACTATGAATGGAATTATATTCTTACTTAAATAAATGAAAAATAAATTGAATAAGGATTGGAATTGAAATAGGTAAATAAGAATAACATATAAAGGAATTATAATGCATGGAATAAACTATGCTTGGGATATAAATTAGCATAAGGCTTGAAAAAATTAAAAAATAAAAGAAGAATATATTCAAGCCTATAATGAATGGAATAGTGTAAATAATAAGTTGTGACTTATAAAATTTGAAAAGTGGGATAGAAAACCCAAAATAAATATTTTTGATGAATTGAAAAGTAAAATAAAAATCAAAACTTGAATTATAAAATAAATTTGAACTTAAGAAAATTTAAATGAAGAGATTTTGAGATTAAAATCAAGTTCTGGACTATAAGTTGGGGAAAGACTATTTAGATAATAAATTAGATAATGAAATATGTAATGAGAACCCAATGCAGTTAAATAAAAGCTGAATTGTGAGATAATAATGAGGTTTGGAAATAAAACCCAAGTTATAAATTAAATTCTACTTAAATTGTCGATGAAGTAAATATAATTGAACTGTGAGTTCATAAAATTGGGTGGTAAATTGAGAATGGATAGAGGATTCAGAACTTGAGTTATTAATTTAAATTTAACTTGAGGTGTTAACAAATTAGATATAATTGGAAAGGTATCGAATAAAAAATGAAATTGGATTAAAATAATAATGGTGTGTATTGTGAATAAAATCCAAATATGTAGAAATAGATTGAAATGACCTTGTAATTTATTTAAGTGAACTGATAATGGATTGAACTTGGAAATTTGAAATTTATAATAACTAATCAAATAAATTTTTAGTTTGAAAGGAGATTGGATTGAAATAGAATCAAGTAAATTGAAAAGAGAACTTTGTTTGCAAAATGAGAATGAGCTTAAGTATAAATTGGAGTGAATAAACTTAAGCTAAAAGGTGGAAAGGAGTTGAATTGAATTCAACTTAAATTAAGTTTAATAATATTGGATTGGTTTTAAATCAAGTAAAAATAATTTTTTAATCGAAATAAAATTAGGTGAGTTATAAATAATATTAATGGAATGAAATTCTAGAATAAATAATTGTAAACCATTTAAAATTATTAATGAATTGAAATAACTTGAGACAATAAGAAAATAGAATGTTTCAAGTTTAATAGAATGGATTTAAATGAATGTGGATAAGAAATAAAGTATAAATGAGTGGACTGTGAATAAAATTTAATTGGTAACGAAGATGAACCTAAATCGTTAATGGTTTTGAATAAACTAGTTTGGTTAATAAAATGAAATGCAAGTTAATGGATTCAAATCTGAAATGCAATGAAAATGAGAACATATGGATTGTGAATAAATTGAAAATGGAATAGAATTATGTATAAATTGAGTTGAAATCAATTTAAATTGGTTATAAAGCATAAATACTGATTTATTCACATAAATATCGTCGAATTGCATGGAATAAATTGTCGTTTGGATGTAAATGGAAGTAATTAAAATTCTATGTGTTGATGAGGGTAAAATAAATTGATTTTGAAAGCTATTGAATTAAATATGAGTTCAGTTTGCTTAATAATAAATTAAATGTAAGCGATTGAGTTTTAAACCATTCAAATTGATGAAGTGGCATACGAATGGATTGAAAACCATTCAAATTGAATGAAAATGGTTTATAAATTAATTGGAACAGTTGAATTAGTATGAAAGTTGTAAAAATTGCTTACGGAAAATGTTGGATGTGCATTTCTTTAGAATATATATGATTTAACCATTGCAACTAAGTGAAATATAGTTAAATTGCATATATTTGGCACTTACATGTTTAAATTGAGTAAGTACAGGTACATGGAAGCCGTGTGGCTGGATTTGGGTTGCATTAACTGCTAAATAAATAAGCTGTCTTCTTAAAAATGCTAAATAAGGTACGCCTACGCAATAAAAATAGGAAATATGAACTGTTTTTGGTTTTTCCGACCGTGTGGGTCGATGTATATATATTTATCTCTTTTGTCAAATTGCAAAAGCTCATCCGTACAAAGGAGACTCTGCCAAAAAATTTCACAAATTTTGGGAGTTAGAAATTTTTTGAAAATTTTGGAAAATTTTGTTAACGACAAACAAATTCAAATTGGAAACTAAAATAAGTTAGTAAATGAAACCAATTTAAAATAATTAGTTATATATTTCAAATAAAATGTAAAGATAAATTGAATTCATATGAAAATGAAACGATCGATTTGAATAGAAATGGATATAAACTAAAGTGGAAAAGTGAAAATAAACATAAGAAACATATGAAATGCTTATGTTAACTTAAGTAAGGAATGGTCAATTCTTAATTGGAAATTAATACTACAAATATATATTAAGATAATATTAGAATGAATAGATGTTGACATTATGTGAGGAAGTCGATAAAATGTTTTGGGAATATTGTAATTGGATATTAGTGCTAAGCAGGATATGCAGGTATTATAAAAGGAAAAAGGGAATTGGATTTGATTTCAGAGAAAATAAATTTGAAATGCTCGACAAAAAGGTATGTGTTTAAATTTCTGTGAAATTTGATTGGGTTTTTGGATTGAGCCACTTGGCGTTTTGTTGTCTTTTTGGTTTTGGGAGGCCGTTGAGCCATTTTGTAGTTGTACCGAGCTAGCCGTGCAAAAGAGACGCTGGCGAAATTTTTCAAAATTTAGAGAGTTAGAAAATTTTTGAGAAATTTTGAAATTTAAAATTTGGTTTTAAATTGAAATTTGAATGGTTGGGTATATGATATTGGTAGGAACCTAAGGAAAGAAGTTTAGGAAGTTAGTAAGAATGGTGATGGGTCTTTAGAAAGATAGTTGGGTAGGATATTGAATTGTTGGTTTTGGAAAAAAGTAAACGGGTATTGAATCATTTTTCCTAACTAGTAATTTCGCAGACGAAATTCTTTTAAGGGGGGAGGAATGTGACGACCCGGAATTTTTAAGCATTTGTAACGGGAATATTTAATTGATTTTAAATATTTAAAAGTTAATTATTAACTTAAATTACGAATATCACAATTTATTTGATAATTAAATTATTGAATTAAATAAGTGAAGTTGGGTAAATTGTTGAATCTGGAGTTTTAAGCCTGTCGAAAATAATTTGAAGGCTTGTAAAATTTATATTGATAGTACATAGGATAATAGAAGTTGTAAAATTGGAATTAGCAGTGGTTTGTTCAGTTTTGAAATTTTATACCGTTTAAATTGAATTTAAAAATAGTATTCCGAGGCACATTCTCGGAATTTGACGAAACCAGTTCCATTGGATCCATAATATTTTATTTTTATCGGATTTCAAATTTCGTAGTGTTTGGAGTTGTTGTGTGAGCATACGATAGGCGAACACACTGAAATTTTTATCGGAATTCAATTTGATTACTGGTCAACTTCAGCCGTATTTCCTTCACATCACAACTTTTCCCCATCCTGTCAACAACACTGTAGTCATTTTTCCTTCTCCTTTACGCTACATATCGCCTTTAAATCTTGCCGACAGAAGAAAATTTTCGTTGGGAACCAAAGAAACTTACTTCGATCAAACAAACCCAGTACGAAGTTTTAAAGGAAAATCAAATTTCATTTACAACCCTCTCGTTCAAATCTGTTTTAATGGCTGAAGCCTCCAAAAAATCAAACCCACCCCTAGATTCTCGAATCATGCCTTCCTCTCATATTCTCAGAGAATCGAAGATATAGAAAGAGGGTCGCGAACCAAATTGTAACAGCCCAAATTTTTAACAAGTATTTTTCACTTGTATTTTAAAAACTTTGGGGTTTATTATATAAAAATCTAAATTTTAAAGTGATTAAAAATAAAAATAAAACAATTGACCAAATTTTTAATTAAATAATAAGATCTCTGAAATTTTGACATGGTTAAGAATTAACTTTAATTTGGAAATTTGAGTTTTTGTCGGAGATGGTAAATAACTTAATTTCTAGCAAAATCAACTTTTAATTAAGAAAACATTAATAGCTTAGGTGGTTAAGACATTTGGGCTATTCACGACAGGTCACGAGTTCGAGTCTTAGCATGGTCATAATTTCGAATTTTTTTAGTGTATAAATGAACTGGGTAATTACGCCTTAAAAATGGCGCCTAAATTTAGGGAATAAATACCGTATATATATATATATATATATATATATATATAAGAAAACGTATAGAATTTTAATCCGTTATTTCGGTATATTTTGGGCATAAAATATTATGGCTATGGTACACATTCTTAAAAATATGACCTTAGTGTAATGAGTAAATTTATCAGTGGCATGTGTTTTAGAGGGAAGGAATATTCTAGCATTCAAATCACATATGTTGCCTCTAAATTCAACGCATTACTTTAAAATTTTGATTTCATAGATTTTTTTTTCCATTCAACAAAATTTATTTCTTGCATTTTTCAAAACACAATTTTCTCCTAAATCCCAGTCATGCGCAGTATCCATTCTCCTATCTGCTTGCCTATTTCATATGCGTTTTTCTCTTTACTCATATCTCTTACGTTATTTTTCTCTTTCCTGTAAAATTTACTTCCCAATTTATATACATATTAATTTGATTAAATCATTTCCTAAAAGTCTAAACATAAACTGAAAGTTTTGAAGTTTTTAAATTTTGTTAAAAGACAACTCAAATTCGCAATGTTAATAAAAAATGAATTTTGTATATTTAAAATACAAAAATTGTAAGCGAATTTAATTTAAGTAATAACTTTGTAAAATTCAGTGTTTTACAGACTATTAAATTTCGCATTTAAAAAGGGCATGCATTGTAATGATATAAGTAACGTAAAAACGTATAAATTAAAAACGTTACTTTTGTATAAATTTTTGGGCGTATAGTAATGCGTCAGTTTGGCGTATTTTAAAAATCATATTTATATCTATATGGATTAAAATATCAGCCAGTAGTTTTATAGTAAACGTTACCTTTTCCATAGCTTTCAATTGGGTTTTAATTTTTGTTTATGACTTTTTCATTCCAAAATTTTTGCCAATTTTTGCTTTTCATTTAATTAAGATCAAAATTTCATATAGCTGATCACGCAACTATTAAATGGTATAAAATGTTGAAATCAAATTTTCATAAATTGGCAGCATAAATCAACGCATGCATTTAATCAAGATTTTCGTATAACTGGGAATAGTGAATCACGCTCCTCTATTTCATAAAGCACGAATCCATATCTCTTGCTTCTTGTTTCCCACTGCAATTTGTTTTGCAAATTTTCGTACAACTGATCAAGCAAATTATGTAAACATTTATTTCATTTGCCTTTTCAGTACAGAGCCAATTTATATTCACTGACCGTTTTGCCTAAAATCACGCAAGCTTATCCATGAATTCAAAAAAAAGAAAAGAGAAACAACGTTCCATCATAACAAACTGGAAAGTAAATCGCGCATATTTTTTTTAGAGATCTCTTGCCAATTTTCACCTATTTGTTTCCCTGCATGCCGTGCCTATGTTCCATTTTGGACCGAGTATACTTCACTTCCTTGCATACATAGCAACTCCTCTTTATAAATACATAGCCTCGTCCAAAACTTTCCTCTACATCTCATAGTATAGCCTTCTTCTTCTTTTGTGCTGAAGCCTCTATCAGGTGGTTTTACTTTTTCTTTTCTTCTTCCAGTTTTTCCCTTTCTTCTTCTTGTTGTTCTCTGTTTCCCTTTTGCCTTGCTCGGCTACTTCTCCACCACGTCACGTCCCTCTAAGTTTTCATAACCGAGCTTATATCCCGAACAAGCCCATGATTAATATATTATAATATTTTTCTAAAAATTATTAAGTATTTTTGAAATAAAATTTATGTAATTTAACTAAAATTAGACTTAAGGCTTTAAAATTTTAAAGGTGTTTTGTTTTTTTTTAGTTAAATTTTTGTAAGTTAATAATTGGTTTTAAAGTGAATTTAAAGATTTTATTTACGATAAATGGCATAATAATTAAATTTGATTTAATATGGAGTTGAAATCTAACCTAGAAATTTTAATAAAAGTTATTTCCGAAAATGGATATGTTTGGTATAATAAATAATGTACTTTAAATTGATAAAATGAAAGACGGTTGAAATGGAACATTTTGGAATAACGTTTATTTAACTTGAATCATAGTTGAATTGATGTCTAAATGAATAAAGTTGTGAAGAAAATTTAGTGTATATTAACTATAAAAAGGAAAAAAAAAATTATGGAACGGATGTGTTTTGTGAGTAAATAATTGAAAATGTTGTTTTCAAATGGAAAGGTGGAATTTCAATTTATGACTTAACTTGAAAATTTGAAATTGGGTTTTAAATAAAATTGTTAAGTTAAGTAAATAAATGAGAATTTAGTTTTATTTAGGAAGTGGGTATTTTTAAATTAAGTGTAAAGTTATTTGGAAAAATATATATACAAGTTAAGTAAAATTAGGAAATTCCGACTTACAAATGATTCATAGTAAATTTGGATATTTTATTTATAAAATTTATTTTATTTAATCATAAGATAAATGGTATCCAAATGAACATTTTTCTGAAGTAGGAATATGATTTTTAAAGTTAAGAATGGTTAAAAATTTAAATTTTAATGTTTCTGAATTCGACAATGTTTTGAAATTGAAGTGGCAGAGACGTGTTGTAATTAAGAAACAGAGAGAGTTTGCATTAAAGAATAGTTTAGGCAGAGACGCAAGTTTGTGTAAATACATATTTTTCAAAACTAGATAAGTTAGGGTATGCTGGTGGAAATAATAATAATAATAATAATAATAATAATAATAAATAGTATTGCCAAGCCTATGAAGTTGGGGTCGGGATGTGGGGTGAGGCAGTCGAGCAAAAGCTGAACCAAAATTTCTTTTATTCTATTCGTTCCAGTTGTTTCGAAAATTTTGCTTTGACCGTAATTTTAAAAGTCGCGTATTTGGTATTTGGATCTTATTTTAGATTTGAATCAAGGCGTGGCATCCGCGGAAACCTAATCGTGCCAATTGTACGATCCTTTATCAAGTGGTAAAATCGTTTGAATCTGATTATCTGCAGTATAAGGTGAGTATTTCTCACCAGACAAACATACCTATATTTATGTGAATTATCGCAAGTGTATTTGTAAATTATTTATTAAATGTCATCTGTCCGTAATATAACGTATGATGTTAAACCCCATTTTAAATTGACACCTCATCAGCTGTTTATCTGTTGTAATATAGTTGCAGTTATATTATTTAATGCTTATTTACTGTTAAATCATCACTGCAAGTTCCCTGTAAATTGAGATTGTTATAGGCTGAAATGATAGGCCTGTACGATAATTATTTATTCATTTATTTATTTAATTGTTAAATTTTAAATATTTAACTTGGGATTGCGGGTTTGAAATGATAGAACCCGGGGTTTTTGTAAATTGCGGGTTGAAATGATATATATCCGTATCACTTGACCTAGGCTAGAAAACTATATACAGACCCGTGGTTTATATAATATTTTTATGAAATGTTTTAAAAAATATTTTTAAATAGAAAGTTTATAATTTTCTGGTTTAAATGTATTTGAAGGATTTTATTTTTTTATTTATTTATAATGATTTTTGAATGAGTCAAATGTTAAATAAATGAATGTTTATGTAAAATTTTGGAGTATAACTTATTTTGGAAAATTATGAATTTTTGTTAAAAGTGAGATTTTAGTTAAGTAAAATAATTGATATTAAGTTTTATTTTGGGAATTTAAAACTTAATGGTTAAGTTAATAAATTACAGCACTTAAATGCTGTCTTTTGTAAATAGACTGTTTTAACCTATAACTTTAGGTAGCATTTTATAAGTGCTACGGAAACTGAATTTTGATTGTTTTAATAAAATTTATGGAAATAATCTTTGGAAAAAAAAGCTTAAATTTTGGAATATAATATGAATAAATAAGAATAAGGAATTGACTTTAAATGGTTTTAAATGGAAGAATTTAACTTTTAAATGTGAGTCGAAAGGCAATTAATTCCTAAATAAATTGAATAGATTTAAATGGTATTTTATATTAAATGAAATGACCGATGTTTAAATAAATGATGTTTGAAAGGATATTATGATATTGAAATGTACTTGAAATTTATTTTGATTTTTAAAGTATAAATACCATTTTTTTTTTAAAGTTGTAACCACGGGTTATAATAACGCTTGGTTGTTAAAGAGACCGGGATCGGATGTCTGGCATACTCTCTATCGGTATCGAAAACCACTTTGACAACCATGTACGCGATGGAGATTCCAGAATGAAGTAGGATGGTGGTGGCGTTTTCTATGAGGTAAATACGTGGACCCGACTCCCGTGAGTTGGCATAAGGTGGCTAAAACAGGAGCGATTGACGGATTAATGAGGTAGCACCTCTGATCGGACGCACTTCTTCTGTAACGACCCAGGATTTTAATTAATTTAAAATTTGAATATTTAATTAATTTTAAATATTAATAAGTGAATTTATAAGTCGAATAAATTTCATTTCGAATAATTGGATAATTAAATCGATAATTTAATATGTTAAATTATGGAAATAATTGAAAATCGAGTTAAATATGATTGAAAATGATTTGTAAAATTTTATTTTATCATATTGAAGTTAGAATGATATTTTAGAACTTTTAAAATTGAATTAAAAGTTAATTTGTGAAAATTGAATATTTTAATATTAAATCGACTAGTGAAAATAGTCAATTTTTGAACAGTCTCAGAATTGGACGAAACAAGTTCCATTGGATCCGTAATAGTTAGTTATTACCGGATTTCAATTTTTGTGTCAATCGGAGTTATCGTTTGATCGTGGCAGCTCGAAACGCATCGAATTGTTTTTAAAATTAATTTGGCGAGTTAAAATATCCATTTTTCAAAAAGTCTCGGATTTCGACGAAACCAGTTTCATCGGATCCGAAATGTGATATTATTGTAAGGTTTCAAATTTCGTGTCAATTGGATTTACCGTTTGTCCGGTACAAATTAAAATGCCTAGAAAATCGTTTAAATCAGTTTAATTTAAATTAAACGTTTATTGCCATAACTCGCACAGATGTCCGAATTAGCTTTCGAAACCTGTTCCATTGTGTCCGGAAGCGGGGTAAACCCTAGAAACGCTGGTTACGGCGCGTAAATCGGAGTTCGGAATTTCCGGAATGAATAGTGTTTCGTTCGTTTCCTATAAATAGACCATCTACTTCACAAATAAAAAAATAAATAAAAACCTAAAACCCTAGCCGCCTCAGCCTAAACCAATGGCCGAAAATATGTGTGTTTCTTCCTCCAATTTCTCAAAATCCACACATTAATAGCGAAATCTTCCAACTAGAAAGATGTCAGGCTCGTCGAGATCCATCGATCCAACGGTGGAGATTGAATAATTCGCGACGTGGAGAGGGTTAGGGGCTCGCGAACGTGGTAGGTTTGGATGCGTTTCTCGAAGCACAAGGGGAGCCGAGCTTGGCCGCGTCTTGGCCGGTGGTGGCTCTGGGGGAGGCGCGCAACGTGAGGGTGGTTGATCAACTTATCGGTGTTCGTGGAGGTTGCGATCTCTAACCCTAATAATTTGTATATGGGTTCGGCTACTGGAGTTGAAGCGCGTGAGGGAGATGATGGGGTGGACGGGCCTGATGCTTCCATGTTGGATCGAACGGCTATGATACTGTGTATGTTAAAATTAAAAATAAATGTTGTAATTAGTTATATATAAATTCGTGTAAACTTCATAAATTCATATCTTTTTCATACGAGGTCGAAAACGCGCGAAACCAGTTGCGTTGGAATCGTATGGACGAGCACTACGCGATGGAGTTGGATTGGAGTCGTTTGAAGTTAGTGAAAATTTCGTGTAAAATTAAACGTCCGTTTAATTTTATTCGAAATAAATCGCTAAAACGAAATTGAAATCAAGGTGAGAACTTCTCACTCAATCGAATCAGTTTCGATTTTATTTTAAATAGTTAGATTTAAAATATTTGAATGCATGTTTGAATGATGATTGTTATCTATTGATTGTTAAAATAGACATTATGCGCCGTTAGTAAGCGGATGTTATTTATTAAAAACATATACCGCGAATATTTCATAAACAGTGAAATTGGTATTATATATAATAGCAATATATATATATTGGCATATGTATATATTGGAGTTATTGATTTCCCGCATTTGCATAGCGGATGAGACCCTATTGCGCCGTCTATTAAGCGGATAATATTTTAAATCCCATATACCGCGATAATTCCGTACTGGAGCGGAATTGGTATTGTGCTAATGTTTGTGGATGCAGGAAAACAGGTTGGAGGGATCCAACTGGATTCCTCAACAGTATTTATTTGATTTCAGATATTTTGATATTTGATGGATTATCATATCGATATATGATATCGTTGTTGTCGTGATTGACTATTTGGTATGTAGCATCATTGGACCAAACTTTGGAACTTTAAAATGATTTTTAAAGTGATTTTTGAAAATATACTATATGTTTGGAAATTGATTCATTTTAAATAAATAAAAATTATAATTTTAATGTTATAAAAAATATATTTTTGAGAAATATAGTAAAAAAGCTGATTTTTGAAAATATGAGGCTAATGATTTTATAAAATAGTTTAAACGGGATTTCTGAATTTATTATAAAAAGTTTAAATATAGGATTTATAAAATTTAATTATTTTATAAATCAAAATGGTGAAATTATAAAGGGGATTAAAGATGTTTTAAAAGAATAATAATATAAATTGATTTATATAAAAAGATTTATAAATTGATAATTTATAAATGAAAATATTTGAATTATAAAACGAGTTTTATAAGTGTTAGAATGAATTGTGAATGAATTTCATAAACGAATGAAATTTATAGAATTATAAACGGTGAAGTTATAAATGGAATTTTATAAGCAGTAGGTTTATAAAATTTATAAAGTTATTGAAAGAATAGATTTGGATAAATAATTGACTCTTATAAGTTATAAGATTTATAATTATGAAGTCCAAAGGAACGATTTTTGCAAACAAATAAATTATAAGTATTTCACTTATAATATGAACCTTTAGTTTATAATTGAGTTATAAATCGAATAGGTTAATAAAGGAATTTATAAAAGGAAGTTGTTATAAAATAAATAGAAATGGAATTTATAAACGTTGTTTTATAAATTCGCAAACGACTTGTTTTGATAAGTTAATTTTTATAACTTATTTATGAAGTTATATTCACGTTTTTGACTGTGAATAAATCCTTTAAAATGAAATGTATAGAAATAATGAAATTGGTTAACGTAGTATATTCACGTTTTTGAATAGTGAATAATATGTTAAAGAAATAGTTTTGAATGTGATGTTTTAAATAGAATTAAAACGACCTAACGATGTTTTAAAATGTGTTGAGATTCGAAACCATAGATTTCAACATTTATTGTTGAAATAGACGTTTTCGAGAAATAGAAGGAAATGGTGGACTATAACACTGTTGTTATAGTAAATGATTTCCAAAAGGAAGTGTTTTGTATAGTCTTGGGATTTATATATATCTATTTTAATTTCGAATCCCTATACTAGTGATTTTGGGTTGTCGTAACGATGTTTTACGCAACATTCGTTTTGGCCCAAATAAATATGTTTAAGAGAATGATTTCCTTAAAGAATGAAATATATACTTAATCTCGATTTAAGTATATTGAATATTTTCCAAGTGTTGAAAATAAATAAAATTTGTGAATTACTTATGAATAAATAAGTATGGAAATGTTTTCCAATATAAAGTGAATATTTTGAGAATTTATCTTTTTGAAGATAAATTGAAATGAATAATTGAAATCGTATATGCATGGATATTTTGGAATGTAAATTCACTATGGAATTTATAAAAGAAAGTGGAATTTGTTAAAAATAAATATTGATTTATTTTTTAGTATTGAAAATAATATATCTTGTAAAGATATTTTGGAAAATAAATAATTTGGAAAATTATTTGGAATCTGGTGATGTTGTGCATATCCATTGATAGTTCAATAACCGACTATCAATATTTCCCTTTGAATGGGTAATTGATGTGATTTGTTTGAATTTGAATGCCACACTTATTTTTGAATAAGCGCTCACTATTCGGGTTAATCGGGAAAGGACCATGAGGTCGTATAACCCATTCCGAATATGTGATACGTCGTTATGAATTGCATTTGAAGACCGGTGTTGAAGACCGGATCTTTTTGAAAGCGAAAGGACAACTCGTCGATTGTCTTTGCACCGAGTAGCTACGGTATAGAGACTCGCTATGTGATGGGAAGTCCGGACGTGATTAGAGAATATCCGGATTGCAAGGACTTCTTTGTAAGTGCCTTCGGTTTTGTTCGATCCCGGAACAGACTTGTATGGATTGTATGTCTGACATTACAAATTGAGATATAAAGCAGATTTCTTTCAAATATATTTCTGTTGGTGGCGGAGAATTTATTCTTTTAGCTTAACACCCTAGAGGTTATGTAGTTGAAGGTTATCAGCGATATATTCCCAATTTGGTAATGTGACATGCTGAGTGTTGCTGTGAAATGATCATTGTGTTGATTATTTGTGATAGGATCATTTATTTGATCGTCTATCCTGGTGATCATTTCTATGATCATTTGTTGACCCAAAGCATGGCTTTTGTATAAAGTATGTTTTTGTGGACGTGACTTCGTCGAGCCTCACACCTCGGGAATGGTCAAAATAGGAAAGATGCGGCAAGGTTATGAGGGGTAGCGCCCTTTAGGATGTGTGCATTTCCTTCTGGAAAAGGGTGGTATCATGGTATGGAGCCCAGATACTTACTCATGTTGAAAACACTTTGTTATGATTGTGTGATGATGGTGACGAGCGCTCAGTTGAAAGGTCCCAAAGGACCGGGGGATGGCATATTCGGTCAGTTGTTACTCAGTTAGGGGTACCCCGGCCTTGTGTTGGTAGAGATCCGGTTTGGTTCTCGAGGATGTCCATCCAGAGGCATTCTCATGTGGCAATGGGAAGTTCCTTGGCCTGATCATTCGTTGGAAATCCAAAGAAACAATACGAGACTTGTACGGTTTTAGTTGTATAACCTGCTATGGAATGTGGCGGTAACCTGCTATTGAACATAGTTAGCTATAGTAGGCATACGATAATGGTCGTATGTTGGCTAAGATTTATATTCTACTTTCGAAATATTTTTCTACACTATGCACTAGTAATAATATCAAATGTTCTTTTTAATGCGTATCAAGCATCTTTGACTATCATAAGGAGAAATCTCCTCCGATTCTGCGTTTGCATTGTGTGTGTGTGCGGGAGGCCTTATGGTAGTCTCATTTTTAAAAGCATTGCGAATTGACTTTAAAAATATTCTTCTATTTTGTTTTCAAAGATAAATAAACTGTTTTGAGTTCTCACACCAGTCACATGACTGACTCGGAGTTTATTGTTTTCCTTCCTAAACTCTGGGTGCCCACCAATTTCCACACGGCCAGTTAAGAGTTAGGTTTATCAGGATATTCTGGATATTCTGGAGTTGCTGGAGGCAAGATGGATGGCATGGCGTATTACTAGTATATAGTATTTCTTTTTCCGCTGCACTGTTTGTTGTTGTACACTCTGATGATGATGTAATGAGATGTAATGAAATGTATAAAATGTAATAACTGATATAGTTCTTTGTTTAAAGATTATTCATTTATCTATTATATGTTGTTCCGCTGCGAATTGTGAGATTCTGATGTTGTTCTGCTGTTTTCTATTCCGTTCTATTTTCTATATTTCTTTCCTCCCTATTTTCTATCTTCTTATCTCTTCTTCTATCCTTTTTCTTTTTCTTAAAACCCTAAGGTTCGGTTTTCCGTCGTTTGATTGCTCGGCAGTCGATAAAGTGAGTATCGATGTTGAATTTTCGAAAGTCGAAGAATCGGGACGTTACAGTTGGTATCAGAGCATATGGTTAAGCGACAACCATGGTTCTGTTGGGTATTACTCATTAGAGATAGAGTCAGTAGTACTCTAGAATGAGTTGAGTGTAATAATAGCCATGAGAGCGTATTTGTTAGTGAATATATAAAATTGTTTTATATTGTGATGATTGGTTTGTTGAGTGGTATATGGATTCTGGTTAATACGAGTAATTAACGTTGTTGATAGGGATCTCTAAACACTTGAATAGAACAACTCGACACAGTATTGTTTTAAATTGGGTAAATGAAATAATTTTACCTAAGTATATTTTATATATAAAAGAATAATTTTTCAGAATTATTAAAGTATATAAGTTGATTGTTAGATTGTTTGAATAATCTAAATTGAAGAATAATTGTATAAGCAAATGAATTATAAGAATTGAATTTGATTTGGAAGTGAAACTAAATGGATATATTTATGAATATGAGTTGAAATAAAAATGAATTTAAAGTTAAATGGAAATTTACTTTAGAAATGGAAGTATAACTTAAGAGATGTTGAATGAAGTTGATATTGATATCAAAGTAAATTAACAAAGTTAACTGATAGATATGAACTTAAGTTATTTAAATGAAATTCAACTTTTGTAATTGAATTGAATTAATGGATAAAATGTTAAATCAATTGAATGTGAATTAAGTTGATATGAAATAATGAATATAAGTGTTAATTCATTAAAATCTAATGTTATTGGAAGTTGAATAATTGAATGAAAATCAATTTAATTAAACCAATTGAAAGTGAAGGTGTTAAACCAAATTGAATGAATATAAGCAAAGGAATTTGGTTGTAATTAATATACATTGGTTGTTATATGATTGTTAATTGATTGTATATAATTCATTAAGTGTTAATGGAATTGGAAGCTAAAGTAATAGGAAATTCAATTGGAAGTTAAATGAATCTTAAGTAGATTTGAATTTGATTTGGAAGTGAACCAACTTGAATATGAATTAGCGAATATAAACTAATAGAAAATGAATGTTAGTAAAAACATCCACTGTTAATGAATCAAATGTAATTAAATTGAAAAACCTATTTCATTGAATATTAATGAGAATATGAATGAATATTTATTGGTTATGGATGATAGTTGGTTGATGTTTGCATTTGTTGTTTTACTACATTTGCTATGTTGGCATATATAGTTATTATGTTGCTATATGTTGTATATCGATACTATTTTCGTATATGCATGTTCTCATGTTGTTTACTGAGTGTTTAGTAGGTGCGGATCGCGTTTGCTTCGCATTTGGAGCTCGCTTTCGCGCTATATTAGCCGTATATGCTTGCTAATAAAATATAAGGTACATATCTCGGATTAAATATCGTACTTTTACACGTTTTCCCTTCGGGATGCCTCATTACTTGATGAGATGTATATTTGTGATATATATACTGTCATTTTTTTTTGGATCGAGCCGCGCAAAGGAGACTATGGCGAATTTTTCCGGAAATTTAAGGCGTTAGAAAATTTTTGAGAAAATTTGGAAAATTTTGAAAACTATAACTTTGATTTGGAATTGAAAGTTAAACAATAGTAGTTGTTTTTGAAAAGATAACTAAGTATGATTTGAAAACTTAGTAAAGTTATTGTAAGAAATTTAACTATGGATTTTGGAAAGTTAATAAATTCTGTAATTTTTCTTACTTGTTAATTTCGAGGACGAAATTCTTTTAAGGGGGAAAGATTGTAACGACCCAGGATTTTAATTAATTTAAAATTTGAATATTTAATTAATTTTAAATATTAATAAGTGAATTTATAAGTCGAATAAATTTCATTTCGAATAATTGGATTTAATTGAATAATTAAATCGATAATTTAATATGTTAAATTATGGAAATAATTGAAAATCGAGTTAAATATGATTGAAAATGATTTGTAAAATTTTATTTTATCATATTGAAGTTAGAATGATATTTTAGAACTTTTAAAATTGAATTAAAAGTTAATTTGTGAAAATTGAATATTTTAATATTAAATCGACTAGTGAAAATAGTCAATTTTTGAACAGTCTCAGAATTGGACGAAACTAGTTCCATTGGATCCGTAATAGTTAGTTATTACCGGATTTCAATTTTTGTGTCAATCGGAGTTATCGTTTGATCGTGGCAGCTCGAAACGCATCGAATTGTTTTTAAAATTAATTTGGCGAGTTAAAATAGCCATTTTTCAAAAAGTTTCGGATTTCGACGAAACCAGTTTCATCGGATCCGTAATGTGATATTATTGTAAGGTTTCAAATTTCGTGTCAATTGGATTTACTGTTTGTCCGGTACAAATTAAAACGCCTAGAAAATCGTTTAAATCGGTTTAATTTAAATTGAACGTTTATTTCCATAACTTGCACAGATGTCCGAATTAGCTTTCGAAACCTATTCCATTGTGTCCGAAACGCGGGGTAAACCCTAGAAACGCTAGTTACGGCGCGTAAATCGGAGTTCGGAATTTCTGGAATGAATAGTGTTTCGTTCGTTTCCTATAAATAGACCATCTACTTCACAAATAAAAAAATAAATAAAAACCTAAAACCCTCGCCGCCTCAGCCTAAACCAATGGCCGAAAATATGTGTGTTACTTCCTCCAATTTCTCGAAATCCACACATTAATAGCGAAATCTTCCAACTAGAAAGATGTCAGGCTCGTCGAGATCCATCGATCCAACGGTGGAGATTGAATAATTCGCGACGTGGAGAGGGTTAGGGGCTCGCGAACGTGGTAGGTTTGGACGCGTTTCTCGAAGCACAAGGGGAGCCGAGCTTGGCCGCGTCTTGGCCGGTGGTGGCTCTGGGGGAGGCGCGCAACGTGAGGGTGGTTGATCAACTTATCGGTGTTCGTGGAGGTTGCGATCTCTAACCCTAATAATTTGTATATGGGTTCGGCTACTGGAGTTGAAGCGCGTGAGGGAGATGATGGGGTGGACGGGCCTGATGCTTCCATGTTGGATCGAACGGCTATGATACTGTGTATGTTAAAATTAAAAATAAATGTTGTAATTAGTTATATATAAATTCGTGTAAACTTCGTAAATTCATATCTTTTTCATACGAGGTCGAAAACGCGCGAAACCAGTTGCGTTGGAATCGTATGGACGAGCACTACGCGATGGAGTTGGATTGGAGTCATTTGGAGTTAGTGAAAATTTCGTGTAAAACTAAACGTCCGTTTAATTTTATTCGAAATAAATCGCTAAAACGAAATTGAAATCAAGGTGAGAACTTCTCACTCAATCGAATCAGTTTCGATTTTATTTTAAATAGTTAGATTTAAAATATTTGAATGCATGTTTGAATGATGATTGTTATCTATTGATTGTTAAAATAGACATTATGCGCCGTCAGTAAGCGGATGTTATTTATTAAAAACATATACCGCGAATATTTCATAAACAGTGAAATTTGTATTATATATA
Source organism: Allium cepa (assembly GCA_030765085.1). Classification (NCBI taxonomy): domain Eukaryota; kingdom Viridiplantae; phylum Streptophyta; class Magnoliopsida; order Asparagales; family Amaryllidaceae; genus Allium; species Allium cepa. Next base: position 271,479,583 of record CM060929.1, read on the forward strand.
ATAGCAATATATATATATTGGCATATGTATATATTGGAGTTATTGATTTCCCGCATTTGCATAGCGGATGAGACCCTTTTGCGCCGTCTATTAAGCGGATAATATTTTAAATCCCATATACCGCGATAATTCCGTACTGGAGCGGAATTGGTATTGTGCTAATGTTTGTGGATGCAGGAAAACAGGTTGGAGGGATCCAACTGGATTCCTCAACAGTATTTATTTGATTTCAGATATTTTGATATTTGATGGATTATCATATCGATATATGATATCGTTGTTGTCGTGATTGACTATTTGGTATGTAGCATCATTGGACCAAACTTTGGAACTTTAAAATGATTTTTAAAGTGATTTTTGAAAATATACTATATGTTTGGAAATTGATTCATTTTAAATAAATAAAAATTATAATTTTAATGTTATAAAAATTATATTTTTGAGAAATATAGTAAAAAAGCTGATTTTTGAAAATATGAGGCTAATGATTTTATAAAATAGTTTAAACGGGATTTCTGAATTTATTATAAAAAGTTTAAATATAGGATTTATAAAATTTAATTATTTTATAAATCAAAATGGTGAAATTATAAAGGGGATTAAAGATGTTTTAAAAGAATAATAATATAAATTGATTTATATAAAAAGATTTATAAATTGATAATTTATAAATGAAAATATTTGAATTATAAAACGAGTTTTTATAAGTGTTAGAATGAATTGTGAATGAATTTCATAAACGAATGAAATTTATAGAATTATAAACGGTGAAGTTATAAATGGAATTTTATAAGCAGTAGGTTTATAAAATTTATAAAGTTATTGAAAGAATAGATTTGGATAAATAATTGAATCTTATAAGTTATAAGATTTATAATTATGAAGTTCAAAGGAACGATTTTTGCAAACAAATAAATTATAAGTATTTCACTTATAATATGAACCTTTAGTTTATAATTGAGTTATAAATCGAATAGGTTAATAAAGGAATTTATAAAAGGAAGTTGTTATAAAATAAATAGAAATGGAATTTATAAACGTTGTTTTATAAATTCGCAAACGACTTGTTTTGATAAGTTAATTTTTATAACTTATTTATGAAGTTATATTCACGTTTTTGACTGTGAATAAATCCTTTAAAATGAAATGTATAGAAATAATGAAATTGGTTAACGTAGTATATTCACGTTTTTGAATAGTGAATAATATGTTAAAGAAATTGTTTTGAATGTGATGTTTTAAATAGAATTAAAACGACCTAACGATGTTTTAAAATGTGTTGAGATTCGAAACCATAGATTTCAACATTTATTGTTGAAATAGACGTTTTCGAGAAATAGAAGGAAATGGTGGACTATAACACTGTTGTTATAGTAAATGATTTCCAAAAGGAAGTGTTTTGTATAGTCTTGGGATTTATATATATCTATTTTAATTTCGAATCCCTATACTAGTGATTTTGGGTTGTCGTAACGATGTTTTACGCAACATTCGTTTTGGCCCAAATAAATATGTTTAAGAGAATGATTTCCTTAAAGAATGAAATATATACTTAATCTCGATTTAAGTATATTGAATATTTTCCAAGTGTTGAAAATAAATAAAATTTGTGAATTACTTATGAATAAATAAGTATGGAAATGTTTTCCAATATAAAGTGAATATTTTGAGAATTTATCTTTTTGAAGATAAATTGAAATGAATAATTGAAATCGTATATGCATGGATATTTTGGAATGTAAATTCACTATGGAATTTATAAAAGAAAGTGTAATTTGTTAAAAATAAATATTGATTTATTTTTGAGTATTGAAAATAATATATCTTGTAAAGATATTTTGGAAAATAAATAATTTGGAAAATTATTTGGAATCTGGTGATGTTGTGCATATCCATTGATAGTTCAATAACCGGCTATCAATATTTCCCTTTGAATGGGTAATTGATGTGCTTTGTTTGAATTTGAATGCCACACTTATTTTTGAATAAGCGCTCACTATTCGGGTTAACCGGGAAAGGACCATGGGGTCGTATAACCCATTCCGAATATGTGATACGTCGTTATGAATTGCATTTGAAGACCGGATCTGTTTGAAAGCGAAAGGACAACTCGTCGATTGTCTTTGCACCGAGTAGCTACGGTATAGAGACTCCCTATGTGATGGGAAGTTCGGACGTGATTAGAGAATATCCGGATTGTAAGGACTTCTTTGTAAGTGCCTTCGGTTTTGTTCGATCCCGGAACAGACTTGTATGGATTGTATGTCTGACATTACAAATTGAGATATAAAGCAGATTTCTTTCAAATATATTTCTGTTGGTGGCGGAGAATTTATTCTTTTAGCTTAACACCCCAGTGGTTATGTAGTTGAAGGTTATCAGTGACATATTCCCAATTTGGTAATGTGACATGCTGAGTGTTGCTGTGAAATGATCATTGTGTTGATTATTTGTGATAGGATCATTTATTTGATCGTCTATCCTGGTGATCATTTCTATGATCATTTGTTGACCCAAAGCATGGCTTTTGTATAAAGTATGTTTTTGTGGACGTGACTTCGTCGAGCCTCACACCTCGGGAATGGTCAAAACAGGAAAGATGCGGCAAGGTTATGAGGGGTAGCGCCCTTTAGGATGTGTGCATTTCCTTCTGTAAAAGGGTGGTATCATGGTATGGAGCCCAGATACTTACTCATGTTGAAAACACTTTATTATGATTGTGTGATGATGGTGACGAGCACTCGGTTGAAAGGTCCCAAAGGACTGGGGGATGGCATATTCGGTCAGTTGTTACTCAGTTAGGGGTAACCCGGCCTTGTGTTGGTAGAGATCTGGTTTGGTTCTCGGGGATGTCCATCCAGAGGCATTCTCACGTGGCAATGGGAAGTTCCTTGGCCTGATTATTCGTTGGAAATCCAAAGAAACAATACGAGACTTGTACGGTTTTAGTTGTATAACCTGCTATGGAATGTGGCGGTAACCTGCTATTGAACATAGTTAGCTATAGTAGGCATACGATAATGGTCGTATGTTGGCTAAGATTTATATTCTACTTTCGAAATATTTTTCTACACTATGCACTAGTAATAATATCAAATGTTCTTTTTAATGCGTATCAAGCATCTTTGACTATCATAAGGAGAAATCTCCTCCGATTCTGCGTTTGCATTGTGTGTGTGTGCGGGAGGCCTTATGGTAGTCTCATTTTTAAAAGCATTGCGAATTGACTTTAAAAATATTCTTCTATTTTGTTTTCAAAGATAAATAAACTGTTTTGAGTTCTCACACCAGTCACATGACTGACTCAGAGTTTATTGTTTTCCTTCCTAAACTCTGGGTGCCCACCAATTTCCACACGGCCAGTTAAGAGTTAGGTTTATCAGGATATTCTGGATATTCTGGAGTTGCTGGAGGCAAGATGGATGGCATGGCGTATTACTAGTATATAGTATTTCTTTTTCCGCTGCACTGTTTGTTGTTGTACACTCTGATGATGATGTAATGAGATGTAATGAAATGTATAAAATGTAATAACTGATATAGTTCTTTGTTTAAAGATTATTCATTTATCTATTATATGTTGTTCCGCTGCGAATTGTGAGATTCTGATGTTGTTCTGCTGTTTTCTATTCCGTTCTATTTTCTATATTTCTTTCCTCCCTATTTTCTATCTTTTTATCTATTCTTCTATCCTTTTTCTTTTTCTTAAAATCTTAAGTGTTCGGTTTTCCGTCGTTCGATTGCTCGGCAGTCGATAAAGTGAGTATCGATGTTGAATTTTCGAAAGTCGAAGAATCGGGACGTTACATCTTCGTATGCCATTCTATTACTTATGTGATTGTATTGGTGCGCACCTTTGATTTGGGAGTGTTGTTCGAGGTGGGCGGTAGCTGCGCGCTACGCGTTACCATCGGTCCGGAAGCGTAATTGGTATATCTACCCTGGCATTGCCTAGTTGTGCCGTGTCACCTACCATAGCGAGCCTTGTACGATTTTGTTTTTCTCCCGTAGCCCGTGTGGTATCCTCTGGTGGCTTCCCGATCAGGAGGGACCATGATATTGGATGGACTACTGGGACTATTACGTGTTAAGGGGAATATTGGGTCACTCCTTAACGCTATTTAAAAGTAAGTTTATTTTAATACAGACATTATTATAATAGCGAAAATATTCTACATAGTAAATAGTTTAACGGATCCTTAGAGGATGGGCGGTCTCAAGCATCCTTTAAGTTACTTGCTCTATATTACAGTACACTTGAATTAGCTTACACTATATAAGTATGTATGTCCTGACTCGAGTGTTTATGTTTTATTTTACGCTCGGGTCAGCCTGAGTTGCAGTTCAGTCATCATCCTAGAGCTAGGACTTCTGTAGATCCTTTCAAGTTGCTGGCTTCTTTCTGTCCGTTATCTTATTTATGAAATCAAGACTTTGGGATTTTTGGATTTTCTATTTGATGATTTAAACTATATTTGGGATGGAAGACTTTGTAATTTGTATTTGTTGAGACTATTTATAGTGGCTTCATGAACCACTAAGTATTTTTAAATTCCGATGCGAGTATTCTGATTCTGTGTCTGTGATTCTGTGATTAATTATTTACTGTATATTTTGAGATTTGCCAAATTTTATTTACAACGCGGTATTTTGAACAATTCAAGTCCGACATGTGCGGATGCGAATGGTTGAAAATATCGGGTCGTTACACAAATCGCCTACATCGCGTTCGTACTGGAATCAAACGAGAGAAGTTCGAGTTCGATCTCTCGCTCCTCTAGTTCAATTGCGAATCGGGGGTGGGAGGCGACTGTGTTTTTGGGCATTTCCTTGTCGCAAGAGTGATGGGAAGCGATGTGGCCGAAGGCAACTAGCGAGGCAGTTGGGAAGTCGCGATGGTCGACTTAGATGGTGGCGTTTCGTGGGGGAACTCGAGTGAGTGAATGGTGATGAGCGATTGTCGAATTCTTTTTAGGCTAATTGCAGTAGGATTTTCGCTGAGGTATTTTCGTTTCTTGGGATTTTATTTACTGATTTGCTTTGTTTTATGATAGATTATATTTACAGGAAGAAATAAACATAAAAATTATTAATATTGAAAATGAATATACAAAGTGATAAATGTTGGACAATGGTAAATTTAGTTTGATGCTTTTTTAAAATTGTTAATACTCAAGCCTAAAACCTGAGTTTAACCCGTTGATTTTAGTTTATTAATCATAAATTTATTGTCATAAATAAGATATTCGAAGAATAGGGATTTTTAAAAGCGTATGAAGAATTTATAAAAGTTAGAGTTTTGAAATCTATAATTTATTTTTATAAGTGTATGTGAGTTTAAAAAGGGGAAATTACTAGTTTAAAATTTATTACTATTTATTTACCGGAAACTATATAGGGCTAAAAAGGAATTTTAAAATATTTTGATTTGAACAGTTATATTAAAATTGAACTTTCGGTTTATATAAATTATCTTTTAAAAATATGTATTAGGGTGATTAACCTGTTTAAATTACTTGTTTAATTACTTTAGACACTAAAAATATTTTATCAAAGGAAATTTGTTAAAATAAATTATTGATTTAAACCCAAATTAGTAGCTAAATTAAATGAATAAATAGCAATTAATTGATTGACTAATTCAAAGATGTTAATAGAATCGTATAATCTTTATACAAGGTATAAAATCATGGGAACAAGCTGGATTGAATCTGATTGCTAGTAAAAGCAAAGGTGAGTTAATCTCACTCAGTTAAATTTAGATTTAAATGATTAAATTTAAATAATTGTTTGAATGATTGGATTGATTGATGTGCTATAGTGTGATATATATTTGAAATTGGCATTTTATATTGTGCTAATATCTGTGGATGTAGGGAAAACAGGTTGGAGGGATCCAACTGGATCCCTCAACATTTATTTAAATTGTTTAATACCATCTGTTGTGATTATTTGATATTCTATAATGAATGATATTGGTATATTGAATGTTATGGTTCGATTGGTTATAATTGGGTATAATGAATTACCAAAAATATATAAATTGGATTTTGGAAAGGAAAATAAAAAAAATTGAAATTGTAAGTAAAATAATTATAGGAAAATTTGAATATATTTAAGAATGAATTGGAGAAGAAATAAGTGACTTAAATTTCTAATAAATAAATTGTGAGTATAGAAAGGAAAATTAGAATAAACAGGAAGTTAATGAATTTTAAAATTTAGTGTTATTATTTAAAAGAACAAAACATTTATTTAAAAGTTAAGATTTAAATTATCGAAAGAATAAGAAGAAATTGGGAAAAATCTGGAATTTGTATATTTCAGTTAAAAGTTTTAGAATCAAATGAAAAATAATAAGGACAACAATAATTAAGTCCATACTTAATGAATTTTGAAATGAATTAAGTAATTAAAGAGAATTATTTCAAATGGGATAAATTTGAAATCAATCTGGGAAAAATTGATTTAAGTGATTGAAGTTGGATCTTCTCCCTGGATAACCAAGTGCGTTTTCAAAGTAAGTTTTTAAATATACGTTAAAAGTTTTTAAGTTGATTTAAAAAGCAAGTTTGGAAAATTTATTTTTCTAAATATTTAAATTATAAAGTAAGTCTTTCCTTTTTAATCTATTATAGTAGTAATTATTTAAAGAGTGACTTAGTAGTTTGTTTAAGATTAAAAATTTAGTTATATTTTATAAAGTAACCTTATTTTCAAATATTTATATAGTATGTATTTTTAACAAATTATTGAAGTAGTTTAACTTAAATGTTTTAAAAGTATATTTTAAAGTAAAGTGTTTTAAATTATTTTAAAATCTAGTTTGTGCTTGGCAATTTCAGTGGAGATAGAAAATACTTGGGAAAGTTTATTCTGGAAAGAAAGAATGGTTTGAAACCTGTTTTCAAAAGGTTGAAAATAGAAATATACCTTGTATAGATATTTTGAAGGTAATAAATAATTGGAAAATTATTTATTGTTGGATGGTTGTTTGTAAATATTAATTGATAGTTAAATAACCGACTATCAATATTGGACAAATACGTTGACCGTTTCGAAGAGACCGGTATCGAGATTTATTTCTCGAAAACCACTTCGATCCGGTTTGTACGTTTCATGAAAACGATTTTGGATTCGAAGATGGAGCAGTGAAGTGCAAGGGCTAGTTGCTACTAATCCTGAGGATATTTTCAAAATGGATGTAGTGGGAATAGTGCCTTCGATTCCGTTCGAACCCGGGATGGACTTGTATGGATGAATGCTTGCGAAACATCGTCAGGTGGACGATGGGCATTCTAAGCAATATGTTTTATAAAGGTAACGCTTAGCCTCAAACCTCATCAAATGGGAATGACTGAAAATCAGGGGTTATGCAGCAAGGCTAGGTGGGTAGCACCCAAGCAGGGTCAGGTCATCTCAGTCTAGATGTCCTTTTTTATTTCGGCTTAGTGGGCGGTTGCTGATCCCAACCGCGGGGTGATCTCACTCGGGATTATCCAGTAAGGGGTAGTCCTGGCCTTGTGTTGCAGGGGAGCGGGCGTACTCCTCGGTACGGTGATCTAGGCCCTGTACTGTGACAGGTGGTACCCCAGTGCCTAGTCATTAGTTGGAAATCCATTCTCCCTACGTGCCTTGTACGAGTTTTGTTTGTATTACCCACTCTGTGGCTAGTAGCTGGAATTTAATAGATGTAACAATTTCGGCTATTTTATAAGTATTTATATATAGACCCTATTATAATATCAGAGGATTTCTATAAAAATTGTTTTAGCTATCGTAAGGTAAAAACCCAACATGTTTATTTGTGGCGTGGTCTTACGAGATGCTTTTGTTTTCAAAGGATTTTTGAAACTTTAATAATCAATTGAGTGTGATTTCCCCACGCTGGTATTCCTGACTGACTCGGGTGTTATTAACTGTAATGCCCGGGTCAGACCGAGTATTATAGGATACATGACATGATGCTGTGGAGCTCAGGAGACGAGCAAGATGACGATACGTACTCTCGTACTTGTTTATATATATATATATATATATATATATATTCCGCTGTGTTGAGTTGTTGTGTATCCATTTGTTTGTTGTTATTGTTGAACCGTGATTTGATGTACTCTGATGGTGATGTAATATATAAACTGAGTTATTTGATATTTGAGTAAAGATTATTTATTATATATTATATTTTCTTCCGCTGCGATGGTTAGATTCTGTTGTTGTTTTCTATTTTCTTCTTCTATCTCTTCTTCTTTTACCTGAATGGTTCGTATTTCTGTACAACTTGAGTTGATTAGGTAGAATAGTATTGACTCAAGGGGTACGGATTTGCGGGTCGTTTCACCTACTGTTTCTAAAAATAATTTATATGTAGTAAGGTTAGGTTTTAAATTTATAAGGGTTAAAACCGAATAATAATATTAGTAATAATAATAGTAATAATGATAATATAGGATTTACATAAAGCTGGGATTTTTAAATCTATACAGGTTATTTATATACGTAAATATGTGTTTTCAAAAAAAATAACAACAAATATGAGCATGCACATTTTAAACCTACCAGTTCAATTTTAAATCAACGTATTAAAGTGGTTTACTTGTTTAATTTGCTTATTCAATTATTTTAGTTACTTAAAGTAATTTATAAAAAGAATCGAGTTAAATTTACATTATTAGTTCAAAAGAAAGTTTGTTGGTTTAAAATTAAATTAAATTGTTTAATTGATTCGAATATTGATAAAAATTTAAATGTTTATACAAGGTTATAAACCAGGAAACCAAGTTGAACCGAAGTGGGTTGCAAACAAATCAAAGGTGAGTTAATCTCACTCAGCTGAATTATAATTTAATTGGCTAAATTTAAATAATTGATTGATTGGTTGGCTTTGGTGTGTTATATTATATATAGTAGTATATACTACACCTTGGAATGATTGATTTCCCACATTTATATATAGTAGTACATTTAACTGGATCCCTCAACATTTATTTAAACTATTTAATGTTCGTTGTTGTGATTATTGATATTCTATGATGAATTATATTGGAATATTGAATGCTATGGTTTAATTGAATATATTTGGGTATAACGAGTTACCAGAAATATAAAAATCGGATTTTGGAAAGAAAATAAAAGAAGTGAATTTGTAAGCGAAATAATTTTAGTAAATAATTAAGAATGAATTGGAAAAGAAATAAAGTGATTTTTAAATTTTAGTAAATAAATTTCGAGTATGGGAAGGAAATTTTAGTAAATAAATTAAGAATGAAATTTATTTTAAATTTAAGATTTGAATTTTGAAAAGAATAAAGAAGAAATTAGGAATAACCTAAAATTTGTATATTTCAGTTAAAAGATTTAAAATCAAACGGAAATAGTAATAAAAATAAAGTCCATAATTAACGAATTTTAGAAAGAATTGAGTAAATACAGAAATTTATTTCAAATGGAATAAATTGGAAATCAATTTGGAAAATTGATTTAAGTGAATGAGATTGGAAACTCTCCCTGAATAACCCATTACATATTCAAAGTAAATTTTTAAATATAAGTTAAAAGTTTTAAAGTTGTTTTAAAAAGCAAGTTTTGGGAAATTTATTATTTCTAATATTTAAATTCTAAAGTAAGTATTTCCTTTTAATCTATTATGGTAGTAATTATTTAAAGAGTGACTTAGTATCTTGTTTTTAAAAGTGAAAATCTAGTTTTATATTTTATTAAGTAACTTTATTTTCAAATATTCATATAGTATGTATTTTTGACAAATTATTGAAGTAGTTTTAACTTATATGTTTTGAATTATATTTCAAAGTAAAGTGTTTTAAAATTATTTTAAAAATCTAGTTTTGTGCTTGGTGATTTCAGTGGAGATAGAAAATATTTGGGAAAGTTTATTCTGAAAAGAAAGATGATTTGAAACTGTTTTCAAAGGGTTGATAATAGAAATATATCTTGTAAAGTTATTTTTGAGGTTAATAAATAATTTGGGAAATTATTTATCGTTTGATGGATGTTTGTGAATGTTAATTGATAGTTAAATAACCGACTATCAATATTGGCCAAATGCGCTGATCGTTTCGAAGAGACCGGGATCGAGATTTATTTCTCGAAAACCACTTCGATCCGGTTTGTACGTTTCGTGGGAAACGAGTTTGGATGTGAAGATGGAGCAGTGAAGTGCAAGGGCTAGTCGCTACTAATCCTGAGGATATTTCCAAAATGGATATAGTAGGAATAGTGCCTTTGGTTCCGTTTAAACCCGGGACGGACTTGTATGGATGAATGCTTTCGGAACAACGTCAGGTGGACGATGGGCATTCTAAGGGATATGTTCTAAAAAGGTAACGCTTAGCCTCAAGCCTCATCAACCGGGAATGACTGAAAATCAGGTGTTATGCAGCAAGACTAGGTGGGTAGCACCCATTCAGGGTGAGGTCATCCTTGACTAGATGTCCCTTTTTATTTCGGCTTAGTGGGCGGTCGCTGATCCCAACCGCAGGGTGATCTCACTCGGGATTATCAAGTAAGGGGTAGTCCCGGTCTTGTGTTGCAGGGGGTCGAGAGTGATCCTCGGTACTGTGATCTACGCCACGTACTGTGAAAGGTGGTACCCCAGTACCTAGTCATTAGTTGGAAATCCATTCTCCCTACGAGCCTTGTATGAGTTTTGTTTGTATTACCCACTCTGTGGCTAGTAGCTGGAATTTAATCATGTAACAATTTCGGCTATTTTATAAGTATTTGTATATATACCCTATTATAATATCAGAGGATTTCTATAAAAAGTGTTTTAGCTATCGTAAGGTAAAAACCCGACATGTTTATTTGTGGCGTGGTCTTACGAGATGCTTTTGTTTTCAAAAGAATTTTTGAAACTTTAATAATCAATTTGAGTGTGATTTCTCACGCTGGTATTCCAGACTGACTTGGGTGTTATTTAACTATAATTCTCGGGTCAGACCGAGTATTATAGGTTACAGGATAAGATGCTGTGGAGCTCAAGAGACGAGCTGGATGACGATACGTACTTTCGTACTTGTTTTATATATATATTCCGCTGTGTTGATTAGCTATGTATCCAGTTGTATGTTATTGATGTTGAGCTGTGATTGATGTACTCTAATGATGTAATATATAAACATATATATTTGTTTTGGTGTAAAGATATGTTAATATCTATTATATTTTATTCCGCTGCGATGGTTAGATTCTGTTGTTGTTTTCTATTTTCTTCTTCTACCACTTCTTCTTTAACCCAAATGGTTCGTATTTCTATACAACTTGAGTTGATTTAGGTAGAATAGTGTTGACTCAAGGGGTACGGATTTACGAGTCGTTTCAGATTACCTCCCGAGGCCAGTCTGTCACTAATTAATCTTCTGCTTGAACAATGTCACATGATGAAATGGCCACTCATTCCACCATAGGGCCACCCTGACTACACCTTGAATCTCCTAAGAGGTTGAATGTAAGCACCCTGAATACATTCCAAAAAACATCCTTACATAGCATCAATAGCCCATCTTAGTCCCAAACTGCTATCGTACAAGTTACCAATTCATTTTATTTATAATATCACTCTGGTGTTTCAGCACCCTACCATAACTCCCCCATAGAGTTTAAAATATTCTTAGGTTGAACCCAATCGTGGCACCTTGCCATGTACCATTGGACTTTAGACTTAATAGTCAAGGCACCATGTCATCCAATAACTCTATGAGCCGGTACATCTTTACGATCATGGCTTAACCCTTTTCTTTCATCCATTTATTATGTACCGATACCCTAGGTATTCTTTAGATAAAAAATGATAAGGTGTCATTTATTAGCTTCGTTAAGCTTTCTTTATTTCAAAAATATATTAACATAATTCCAACTTATAAAACTCTTCTTCCATCATTGCTATGAAATAATCAATTAACACTTGGAAACTATCATCTAAAGTACACTCGTTTTACTTAGAAAATCATAGCTTCCCAAGCTATCACATATTGAACTTAGCTGTTGCACATTGGTTATCCAATACCAGTCAAGCCTAGTGATCGCACATTGGCTATCCCGTAGACTTTGTACGTTGGTTTTCCTAGGTCATCGCTAGTTAACCCTTAACTAGCCATCGCATATTGACATTTTATTTTACTATTGAAAGTTAAGCTTCTATAAGCCGTCGCAAGTTGATAGCTCCCAAGCTATTGCATGTTGATCCACAAGTGGTTATCGCAAGTTGATACTGCACTGTCTATCACACCCCAAGTGGCTATCACAAGTTGATACCCCACTAGCTATCGCACGTTGAGCCTCAAGTGGCAGTCGCAAGTTGACTTCCATCAAGCTATCGTAAGTCGAGCTGCCATCAAGCCATCGCAACTTGAGCTGCCTTCAAGCCTTCACAAGTTGAAGAAAGTATAGTTATCATAAGCTAATATCTTTCATGAGTTGATCTATATGGATATCGCATATCGACTCTCAACAACTAATGCTATTTAATAGACCATTGGCTATCGCAAATGGATTATTCTTAGTGGTCATCGTAAATTGACAAGGCACTTTCGTAGTTAACTTGAAAATTATTATATTACCTTGTTAAGTAATTACTTTACATCAAATCCGTTTGGTGTCGAATTCTCATTGGTCAATAAAACTCTTCAGTTTTCTTCTCAAAACTTGTTATTTACAGTTCCAGTTATTTATTTAATTGTCTTTAATTGATGAATTATTTCCTTCGTCAAATGATTCATATAAAATTGAAAATTAATAGGAAATATTGCAAAAGTTCATTAAAAATCTAATTTATCATAATTTATCTCATACCAAAATTTCAGATCAAAATAATTATTTTTAATAATTATTTTTCTCAAAATTAACCATCTTCTCAACTTAGAAATTTCATAACAATTCCAAATTTCATAAATCGTGAAACTAAGAAAATCTTTCATTTTTTATCACTTTAAACATAATATTAAATTTACAAAGCATATATATGTGATTAAACCAAGTTTTACCCTAAACATGAAAAAATTCCTTCCATTTAAATTTCAAATCACATTCCAAACAAGGTTTAACCATCCAAACACATTTCTAGTCATCAAAAACATTCATTCACAATAAAATCCTATTCCAAATGAGTTAGGAAGGGTTTTAGGGAAAAATTTACTAACTTTGAAAAAATACCTTGATTAATCTTCTTCCTCTTAAAGTTGGAAGCTTAAATTCTTCTAGCTTTGTTTTTCTCTTCTCTTAGCTTCAAAATGATGGTCGGCCTTGCTTGAGTTTTAAAGATTTAGATTTGTAAATGAAAATAATACGGAATAATGGAATAGGGTTAAGGAAAATAAGTTATTGATTTTGGCTTAGGTTAATATCCCTTCTAGCCCAGTTTCACCAATCCATCACCCTTAACACAAATCCTTCTTACTCTAAAATTTAATTTATTTATCTTCATTAACAAGGACAATTTTAATTACCCCAACTACCCTTGATCCAATCAATTAACTCTTTAAAGTATCCCACACTTAATTAATCAAATCTTCCTCAGGCAATCCTTGTAATTAAATTATTATATTTACTCTTTTAATAATTTCCTCTTGTTATTATTTTTATTTAATTTCCTATATTATAGACCCTCCAAAATATGGGGTGTTATAGTCTCCCTCCTTATAAAAATTTCGTCCCCGAAATTTAGATAATATAGAATACATGATTTACGCAAACACCCTGAAAGTGTAAATTCATTATTCAGGTACAAAAGATTACACCAGTACCATACTACTGTAAACCAACAATCTTCAAACATAAATGCATTAGTGCAACTATTAACACATAATCATACCGTAATACAAAAACAATAGTACCCTACTAGTTCACACAATAGATAAAAAAGCACTTCGCTATATACATGAATGTCTAAAACAACTCAGAATAGATATTCTTAATCCTATCATCCACCTCCCAGGTACAATCTTCTTTATCGTCATTCCATTGGAGACGAACAAGACTTATACCTTTGTACCTTAACTCCTTCATATCAGGACCTACTATCTCCTTTGGTCACCTTACATATGTTAAATCAAGCTCCATAGATACGCCCTCTATCTCCCTCACTTCCATTGTCGAACTTGGGTCGTGCACACATTTCCTCGAATGCATATATAAAAAACATTATACACACCCACTAAACTACTTGCTAGCTCGACTCAATAAGTGAATTGACCAATCCAATCAATCACTAGAAATGGTCCTACATATGTAACTGTCGATTTCCCCACCTTTCCAAATCGCATAACACCCCATATTAGGGAAACCTTAACAAACAGATAATCTCCTGCTGCAAACTTGAGCTTTTTTCTCCTCTTATCAGCTAAACTCTTCTACCTTAATTTCCCTGCCGTCATTCGAGTGCAAGACAATTCTACCCACTCAGTACCATCCTTTACCAAATCTAGTTCCAACACAAGTTAATCTTCTATGTCTAACTAACAAAAAGGTGATCTACATGGTCTTCAATAAAGTGCCTCAAACAGTATCATCCCGATAGTCGAATGGTAATTGTTATGATAGGAAAACGACTAGATGGAAATGATCTTCCTACGATCCTGTGAAATCCAAGAAACATGCCTATAGAAATACCCGAGCACATAGTTCACCCTCTCGGTTTGACCATCAGTCTGTCAGTGGCTTTTCATGCTCAAGTTCATCTTCGTACCCAATGCACTTGCAAAATTCTTCAGAACTCACGGTGAACAATGGGTCTCGATCACTAACTATGTGACTCGAAATCCCAAGTAGTCTCACAACATTCTTCACATATAGCTTCGCTATGCTAGCCGCCGTTCTCTTCGATTTCATCGATATAAAATAGGCACTCTTAGTTAATATATCGAATATCACCCAAATACTATCATGTCCTGTCCTTGACCTAGGCAACCATCAACAAAATCCATTGATGCTTAGTCCCACTTCCAAGTCAGTGCTTCCAACAGTTGAAGTAAACCACTCAACTTTTGATGCTTGGCTTTAACTTGCTGACAAGTGAAGTACTTCTTCACACATTCTCTTATGTCACTCTTTCCCAAAAGACGACTTCTTCATGTTACGATACATCTTCATACCCCTGGGATGTATAGCAAACTCAGACCAATTACTTTCCTCCAAGACTTATTTCCAAGGATTTCCTACATTCAGAACACACAGTCTTCCTTTCTTCCTAACCCATCTCTTTAAGTTTGTCTCAATCCTTTTAGATCCTTGACATCCGGTCCTATCTTAATTCGCCTAATACTTTTGGCTATTAATTGGTCCTCTTTCTACCTTGCAACAATCCTATCCATAAGTGTTGGATTTACCTCCAAACTAGCTAACATACTCAGATCTTTACTAGACCCTGTATTCTGCTTATTGTGCACTTCACAAGAGGCTAACGTCTCTAACATCTTCCATTCCTCAATCATGGCTAACACTCTATTTTGTTTCTTTCTGCTTAAAGCATCACCAACCTTATTACCCTTTCTTGGAGTATATTCTATCCCGAAATCGTATGCTGCCAAGAATTCCAGCCACCTTTATTGCCTCATATTCAATTCCTTTTATGAGAATAAACACTAAGGGACTTATGATCTGTATACAACATGAATTGTTCTCCCAAAAGATAATGTCCCCAAATCTTTAGCGCAAACACCACTGCTTCCAACTCTAAATCATGAGTTGGGTACCTAATCTCATATGACCTCATTTGCTTTGATACGTAAACTATCACTATCCTATTGACATCAATGCTGCTCCTAAACATTTTCCACAAGCAGCGGTGTATACTACAAACTCCTGATTTCTTTCAAGCACAATCAATACAAGAGCACTTGTTAATAACTTCTTTCACTCCTGAAATGAACCTTCACATTTATTGATCCGTACGAACTTCTCATTCTTCTTAGTCAATTTAGTCAAGAGCACTACTATACGCTTGAAATCCTTAAAGAATCTTCAATAGTAGCTAGCCAAACGTAAGAAACTTCTCATCTCCAAGACTGTCACTGGCCACTTCTAAACATTAATAGTTTCTATCTTTGATGGATGTGTTGCTAATCCATTTTCTAAAACAACATGCCAAAGAAACTTAATTTTTCGTTTCCAAAACTGACATTTTGAACACTTTGCCTTCAACTTGTATTGTGTTAACATCTACAATACCAATCTGAGATGGACTTCATGAACTCTCATCTCCTTAGAATATACCAAAATATCATCAATGAAGACCACCACAAATCCATCCAACCAATTGCAAAAGATTCGGTTCATAAGATTAATGAAGAATGTACGGGTGCTTGTCAGTCCAAACAGCATCACTAACCACTCATATGAAACCTTGTTTGAAACGTGGTCAATGCAACATTATCTTCTACTACTCTCAATTGATGGAGCCCGTCGCTAAATCTAGTGGTGAGAACATTCGAGCTCCCCTTAACTAGTCAAATAAGTCGTCTGTCCTATCTAATGGATAATGATTCTTCACCATCAGTTCATTCAACTTTTGATAATCAGTACACATCTCTAAAAGTCCATCCGACTTCTTCGTGAATACCATGGATGCTTCCCATGGTGAACAACTTGGCATAATGATATTTTTATCCTCAAATTCCACCGTTTGATTCTTTATTTCTTCCATCTCCTTAGGCGGCATTCTGCTAGGAAGTCTATTAATAGGTAGTGCCCTTGGCCTTAAGGGCGTTTGAAACTTGATTGCCTTCCTTCGTGGTAATCCCATTATGAGTTCGAAAACATCTTTTTAACCAACCATACTCTACTGACCTCATCATCTTCCATGGCACATAACAACAAGTCTAACTTCTCCTTTATCATATCTAATGTTTTCATAATTCTCTTTCCACCTCTTGGATTCCATAAGGCAATAATTCAATCTGCATAACAGATCCTAGCGTCATTATGCGCGAACCAATCCATGCCAAAAATTATCTTATACCCTTCAAAGTCAGACACATATGGTTCGTAAACAAACAAGTGTCCGCACAAATCAAACACAATGTCAATGTACTTTAATCCAAGGGTGGAATGCCCACCTATTGGACTAATCACATGCAACTACGTAATCAAATAGGCAGCATCTATTTCTCTTCTATCAACTAGATCCCTCGAAATGAAAGGGTGAGTAACACCAGTAACAAATCGAACTCTAATTGGCATATTGGAAAGCGAAATCATACCTCTAAGCACACGCTTTCCTTTTTCCTTAGTAGTTGGTCAAGACAAAGGTCCTCCTACGGCACAAACCATCACTTTCTGTTCTTCTGGGAAATCTCTCTTCTTATGGCCAAGTCTATTACAAATAAAGCACTTGACCATGCCCTTGTTCTGCGACTGGATACACTTAATGGAATAATGTCCCTTCTGCCATAGTTACAGAAAGTAACTTCTTCTATATTTGGCTTCCGAGCTCCTCCTCTAGAAGGCTTTCCTTTCATTTGTGTCTTTTCGCCCTTCTAATACAGATCGAATCTTTTCTACCACCCACCCTTAGGTCTAAAATCAGCCTTCTTCTCTTCCTAAAATAAGAGATCATATAGTCTCATCATTTCTGCCCTCATCTCAAAAGGAGCCAATAGAAGCGCCATCACCTTGAGATTCAGCCCCTTCCTTGGACCTTTTATTAACTTCTCGTTCTTCTTTAGTAGATTATTAGCATGCTTCCTTCCATGCTTCGATAAAGCACCATAGCGAGACCAAAAGATAACTGTCTAATCCGTAAATTCGGCCTAAGTTTATAGAAAATCACAACAACAAGGTTCAGACATAAAGCATGGTACAAGCACATCCATAGTGAGACCATGCCACTGTGGCATGGAATAGGTTTTCCCTCACTTTATCACCATAGCAAAAGCATCATAACATGCAAACAAACATTACATCATGAGCTACCATGTGCATCATATTCAATCCATAAGTGTACCCTACACTTGCCATCTAATTATGAACAATGTCATATTATATTATCAATAGAAATTAAGTATGTCGTATACTTAGTATATAATCATGAACCAAGTCATCCAGTTATCCATCATCCATACAAACATCACCTATTCTCTTGTTTTAGGTGTTCATCTTCAAGTTATCATTAACTTACTTTAGTGATTACCTACTTAGGTCTGTCTATCACTAATTAATTTTTTGCTTGAACAATGTCACTTGATGAAATGGCCACTTATTCCATTAATGGATCCACCCTAACTAGAGCCACCTTGACTCTCCTAAAATGTTGACTGCAAGCACCTTGAATACATTCCAGCAGTGTGCTTACCGAGCATCAATAGCCCTTCTTAGTCCTAAACCTTTACCTTTCATGTTGCCAGTTTATTTTATTTATAACATCATGCTGATGTTTTTGCACCCTGGCATAACTCCACTTTAGAGTTTAAATGTTTTTAGGTTGAACCTTACCGTGACACCCTACCATTCAGCATTAGACTTTACACTTAATAGTCAAAGCATCCTGTCATCCCATAACTCTGTGGGTCGATATATCTTTATGATTATAGTTCAGCCCTTTTTTCCATTCATTTATAATGTACCCTGCACTTAAAACATATTATTTTTGATAAAATGTTACCCTATCATTTTTTAGCTTCTGTAATCTTTCTTCCATTTTAAAAATAAGTTAATATAATTTTAACTTATAAAACTCTTTCATTGTTTCATCCATTTGAAGTTAATTAATACTTGAAAACTGTCTTTCAAAGTGCTCTCATTTTATTTAGAAAATCATAGCTCCTACAGCTATCGTAAATTGAACTTAACTTTTGCACATTGCATATCCCACGGCCATCGCAAATCAAGCTTAGCTATCGCATATTGCCTATCCCATAGGCTTTGCATGTTGGTTTTCCCAGACCATCGGTAGTCGACCCTCAACTAGCCATTGCATGTTGATAGTTTATTTTACAATCGGAAGTTGAGCTTCTATAAGCCATTGCAAGTTGATAGCTTCCCAAGCTATCACACATTGAGCCCCAATTGGCTATCGCACACTAAGCCCCAATTGGCTATCACATGTTAAGCCCCAAGAGGCTATCGTATGTTGACTTTCATCAAGCTATCGCAAGTTGAGCTTCCATCAAACCTTTACAAGTTGATCTGCCACCAAACCTTCGCAAGTTGATGAACATATAGCTATTACAAGTTGATAGCTATTGTGAGTTGTGCTCTAAGAGCTATCGCATATTAGCTTCCAAAAGTTGATGCTAGTTAACAGACCATTGGCTATTGCAAGTTTATTATTAGGGGTCATCGCAAGTTGACAAGGCACTTTCGTAATTAATTTGAAAACAATTTTATTACTCTATCAAGTAATTTCTTTACACCAAATCCTATTTGGTATCGAATTCCCATTGGTCAATATATGTCTTTACAATTTTCATTTTAGAACTTGTTAGTTACACTTCCTATTAATTAATTAATAGTCATTAATTAATTTTTTTTCCATTATTAAATAATTCGTATAAAATTAGAAATTAATGGGAAATTTCCAAAAATTCACCAAAAATTTAATTTATCGTAATTTATCTCTTATCAAAATTTTAGATCAAAATAATTGTTTTATTATTTTTAATAATTAATTTATAAAAATTAACTATTTACTCTACTTAGAATTTTAATACCATCATTGTTTATCATTATAAACATCATGTTAAATTTCCAAACCATATAAATGTGACTAAATCATGTTTTATCCTCAAACATCAAAATCCTTTCATTTAAATTTTAAATCACTTTCCAAACAAGGTTAAATCATTTAAACGCATTTACAATTAAATTCGAACAAAATGGTTTAGGAGGGCTTTTAGAAAAAATATTACTCCCCATGATAAAATAACCTTTATTAATCTTCTTCCTTCTTAAATTTGAAAGCTTGATTTTTCTAGCTTTGATTTTCTCCTCTCTTAGCTTCAAAATGTTGGCCAGCATTGCTTAAGTTTTAGTGATTTAGTTTTGTAATTGAAAATAGTGTGGAATGAGATAATATAGCTAAGGAAATTAGGTTTGCGATTTTGGCTTGGGCTAATATCCTTTTAAGCCTAGTCCCACCAATGCATCTCCCCTAACACAAGTCATTCCCACTCTAAAACTTAATTTATTTCATTATCAAAGCCAACTATAATTGCTTTAATTACCCTTTTTCCATTCAATTAACTTTTTGAAGTGTCCCACGCTTAATTAATCAGATCTCTCACAGGCACTCCTTACAACTAAATAATTATATTTACTCTTTTAATAATTTCCTTTTATTATTAATTTATTTAATTTCACATATTATAACCCTCTAAAATATGGGTGTTACACTTAGTTTGGTTTATTATTGATTAGTCATATGTAACTATAAAGAAAATTGTGTTTTATTGCTGCGTCTAGAGTTATATGGCCTTTCTTCTCGTGTCAACATCAACACCAGTATAACTCAGTATTGTACTGGAAGAAAATCAAATTATACATCAATTCCTATTTCCTAGTAACGGTGTTTATGATGCCTACCTTTAGGCGTCCATCTGTGAACCTTGCTTATCCTCAGTCGTTGGTCAATCACAAAAGTCTGATTGTGTGCTACCCTTGTAGCACAAAGTTGAACTTTGAAAATATGGATCCATTGATTAAAAAATAACTTTAATTATTGAATGGAAATCATTATCTTATTACATCGAATCTTGATGAATATGGTGCCTTATTTATGAAAAGAAATCAAGTGAAATAGTAGCACAAATGCTCACTATTCAAAGCCTGCATAATAAGGATCCTATAGACCTTCGATAGCCTGAAAGTGTTATTTGCAAGCTTTTGTCCTATTATATTGGATCCTACCCAGTTTGGACTAAGTGGCATATACCTATAAAAACATGTTTCAAAACAAGATCACCTATTAAAAGGTACAGTTTTGTACCTTGGCATTGAACTCTTTTACTACTTTTTGCTTATGAGAAGCTACCCTTAGGTTAACTATTTCTAATTTCCCCTCCACCAAGTTGAGGGATAATAGAAGCATCTACTCGTTTACCTTGGGTCAAAGTGAATTCGTTTATGAGAAAGGACTTTAGTTTCAATCGGAATCGTAGCCTCGGTTCTATAGGCCCATGCAAAAGGAGTATAATTGGTTGCAGACTTTTAGGTTGTCCGATAGGTCCATAACGCCAATGGTAACTCATACCCAGTTCTTCAGTCACTTCTTAATGATGAATTTGATAAACTTTTTCACCGCCTCCACCTATCAATTTACTTATGGATGTACTATCATTGCAAAGCTCATTGACATTGTGAAGAAAATTCATAAAAATTTGTACTTTTGAATTGAGTTCCATTGATAGTGATGATCTTCTATGGAACTCAAAACCTAAACAAAATGTCATTCCTCACAAACTTGATCGCTTAAGCAAAAGTGATCATCATAAGAGGTTCCGCTACAACCATTTTTGAAGTAGTCCACAATCACTATCACCTGCTTTGCACCTCCCTGGGACATCGATAATACTCCAGTGTTATTAATTCCAAATAGCCATGGATTAACCATCTGCATAATTACATTGGATATGGCTCTTGGAATATAAGCAAATATTTGGTACTTGTCATATTTCCTGGAATATTCAACTGAATCTCTCTGGATAATGGCCAAAAGTTTCCTATAACAACCTTGAATTTTAGTCATTTGAATTTGGAATATTTAATTGATTTAAATATTAAAAAGTTAATTTTACAAGTTAAATAATTTTATAGTGATTAATTTGATAATTAAATTGTTGAATTTAATCTTTGGAATTGTTTAAATTATTAAAACCTTAATTTAATGTGAATAAAAATGACTTTGAAAGTTGATTCAAATTTCATTTAAATAAGACCGAAGACAGCAAATTTTTAGTTTAGATTTAAAAGTGATTAATTTGGGTTTTATAATAATTAGTTTTAATTAACGTGTAAAAATAGCCTTTTAGGGCATCATCTTGGATTTCAACGAAATCAGCTTTATTGGATCCGTAATAATGAATTATAGTACACCATCGAATTTTGTGGTGATCGGGCGTATCGTTCGGTCATGCGAGTTCAGTACGTATAGAAAGAAACTAAAGAAATTTAAATCAATATTATTTGATTTTGAAAAGCTAACTTCTGTATATGATAGAATTGGCTCCCAATACTAATTCCATTGCATTCGAAATAAGGGTATAATAGGTAGAACGTCAGGTGGCACATTTCGTTTGGAATTCGAAAATTTAACGTGTGAGTAGCGCTTTGGAAATTTTCTATATAAGGACTTGAAATGCTTACTTTTGCAAAACCTAGATCCTAATTATCTTCAGCCGCCATTAAACTAGTGCTTCATCCAACATTCGTGACCAATCGCCGTACTAGCTCTGGGCCCTAACTAGAGAAATGTAGAGCTCGACCCCACCAGCAAGTTCAATGGTGGAGATGGGCTATGGTGGTCGAGGATGGTCAGAATCTCATCGTGAATGCAGAAGCTTTATCAGTAAATTCATGGCGATCGAGGGAGATGGGGAGGCGATGCTTGTACTGGGAGGCATGGCCAAGTTGGAGGTGGCAAATGGCATAAGTCACGGTAGATGGCGGCGTGACGAGATGGCGCAGTGAAGGATGGAAACACATGCGAATGGGTTTACACGTGTGCCTAGGTTCGAAGTCACGAGTGTGAGTGAGAGGGAACATGACATTTAATTTTTTTTTAATTTAAGTAAATTATAATTTACATAACCTTAAACTTAATTAATTCATATCTAATTCATACGAGGTCCAAATTCAACAAAATAAGTTGCATTGCTATCGTACTAGTGAACACTACATTATGAAGTTAGATTGGATGGATTTGGAGCTTGTAGAAATTTTGGTTAAAATTGAACGCCTATTCAATTTTAGTCCAAACTAGAATGCTTCAGCGATAATCGGAATCAAAGTGAGTTAACTCACCTCTTGGCCCAATTTTTTTTATAAGTGTGGGTAATTTTATTGTTGACTGGTTGTTGATTGTTTGGATGATTTACTTATTTTGTTGGTTTGGATATATTCAATCCCCTGGAGCGGATGAGATCATATTACATTCCCGTGTAAGAGCAGATGATCCCTTGTATATGATCCCTCCTCGAAACAGTTGAATTATATTTTGTGATTATATACTATATATGATGTAGTGGGATAGTTTGGCAGGATCCAATAGGACTCACCACATCGTTGACTTTATTTTTCATATAATTTAATATATGATGTGTTGGATGCCATATTTGATGACATGAATGATTTTTTCCTATTTAGTGCTATGGTAGCACTGGACCAGATTTTTAGTATTTTGAAATACTATAATGTGAAGATTTAAATTTTTAAAAGAATTTTAAGTGATTTCAAAAATTTTATATGTTAATAATTATTCTTGAATTATTAAGAGAAGGAATTTATTTTAAATCAAGCAAAAAGTATGATTTTTAGACATTATAAATTAATATTTTTATGAAACATTTTAAATAGAGATTTTGGAACGGTAAAATAAAGATTTTTAAAATCTTAAAATAAGTCCGTCTTTTATAATAAAAGAATACATATTTAAAAAGAAGATAGAAATATTTTGGTATAAATATTTATCAACCGTTTTATATAAAGTGATGTGTATATGTATACATATATTAAGATTTATTTATAAATATGGAATTTTATAAATGTGGTAATGTATAATTATGACAATTTACAAATAAAGTGAATATTCGTAAAATTATGTTTTATTAATTAAGGGGTAGATTTATAAACGATGTTTATAAATATAGGGAAACTTTTATCATTGGATGAGAAATAAATCACAATTGTGAATTTATTATAAGATGTGGGATGTTCTTTAGAAAAATAGTTGATTCTGTTTTTGGAATTTGAAAGTGAGGATAGATTTGGAGATGTTAAACAATATGTTATGACATACAAAGAGATTTAAAAATATAGCTTTGAATTTAAGTATGGATTTTTATCAAGAAGGTATATTTATGTTTTAAAAGTTGTTTATTTATATTAATATTGTTTTAAAGATGTTTATAAATATTTTAATAATTTGAAAAGTTAATTATTTTAATTATTAATATGGTTTGGAATTAATTATAATTATTTGTCAATAAATTTTTAGAAATTAATTATTATTATTTATAATAATGTTGAAGATAAATTATTATTGTACTAAGGATGTTTTGAAGATATTAATTATTATTTACGATGATTTGATGTTGATTATTATTTATTTATAGTATTTATTATTATATAATAATAGTGTTTTAACTAAATGATTAGAATTTATTTATAAATGTTTTCAAGATTTATAAATAGAATTTTATAAATAGATTTGGATTTTATAAGAGGAATCTTATAACATGGTTTGGGAAACTTAAAGGAAGATTAGTTAAAGGGTAAGAAGAGTTTAATAAATGGTCTTAGGTATTTGTAAAAAAGATTTAGAAATGGGTTTATAGATTTATAAAAGTAGTTTATAAATGGTTTTCTAGATTTATAAAGGGTTTATAAATGATTTTAGGAATGTATCAAAGGGAGTTTTATAAATAATTTCAGAGACTAATGAATACGGTTATAAATGGGTTTAGTGACTTATAAAGGAATTTATAAATTGTTCTTGAATTTGTGAAAAGGAAATCTTCCTCTGTTCTGTAAATATACTTATACTGTTGAAATAAGTATATAGATTTTTCCCAAGCATCGAGAATATAGGGGTGTCGGTATATCTTCATAAAGATATTTGAGATAAATATTTTAAAAGTATTTTAAGTAATGAAAAGATTAGTTTAAGAGCCTTAGAGTTGCTTTGTACTTAACCAATATTTTTTTCTTAGAAAATTGAACCTCTGATTGCATTAATGTTTATTTGATAGCTAAATAACCGACCATCAAATGTTGGTCAGTTCTTACTTATTGTTGTCCATTCGAAGAGATCGGGATCAAAGATGTTATCCAAAAACCACTTCGAACTGGCATAAGCATTTCAAATTGGAATATCTTGAATATAAATTGAAATGGAGCTTTTGAAGTGCAAAAGCTACTTGCTACTAATCCTAGGGATGATTCCGAAATGGATGTAGTAGAAATGGTGTCTTCGGTTTCATTCAGTCCTAGAATGAACTTGTATGGATGAATGCCGGTATTGCATTGTTACCTGGAGGGCAGTGTTAGCATTACAAGTGGGAAGTTCTATATAAAGGTAAAATGTAACCTCGAGCCTCATCAATCGGGAAATGACATAAATCAGGCATGTAGTTGGGCCAAGTGGGTCGCCACCATCAGGGTATGATCATCCCAAAATCTAGATCGATTACTATATATTCATGTATGCTCCAAGGCCCATTAATGAAAGGGTTGATCATATTCGATACTACAAGTCAAGTGCTAGACCATTTCTGTGTAGCAGGGGTACAAGATGTTCTTGTCAGACCCTAGTGCATTTTATCTAGAGATATACCATCGGAAGGTAGTTCCTTACCTTATCATAGTATGGAATCCATTCTCCAATACAAGTTGTACAGATTAGTTGTGCCCAACTATGCTTGTAATGGCCAAAAATTTAATCGCTATTTAAATGGATATTTAATATTTTTTAAATAATTAATAAACGGAATTTTATTAAGAAATAAAACAATGAAAAATAATAATTAATGATGATAAGATGGTTTTCAAAATTTGTTTACGAAAACATATATTTCATAGAAAAATAGAAAACGCGACCAAAAGTTATTTTCCAAAATATCGATTTTTCATTCGTTAGAAGTTATTCAAAAGGTTATATAACTATGTTAAACATATATGAACACAATATAAACTAATTTAACATGGTGTGCACATGTTTTATATACATGTGCATGTTTCTCCTTAAATATATAAACACATAAGTTAAAATAAGATTATATATATATATATATATATATATATCTGTGTATGTGTGTGCATAACATACAAAAATACACATTTTCAACATAAGTACACTAGAGAACATGATATGTATAGTTGAAAGTAAGGGGTGTACAATGGATGAATTCAAAGGGGGAGGGGAGGGGTATGATGTGCATGCATATACATATGTTAATATCCACTTTGTATTATTTTAATTGAAGTCTAAGCCTATATATACCCATTTATCCTCCTGCTTCTCATTTTAAAACCTTTTTCTTCATTTCAAATTCCTAAGAGCTTAAGAAAACTTAGCCATGGCCTCCTGTTCATAAATTCTAAAGATTGAAATATCACTTCTTTCACTAAAAATCACCTCTTTATTTAAAAAACCACTTCTACAAACGATTCAACACCACCTCCTCCAAGTTACAACACTACATCCATCCAAACTATAAGGGTCGAGCCCAAACTAGTTAAGGCCGAGACCAATTATCCTAGGCTGTGCCTATCTTGGAGGTCCAAGCACCCAAAAGTTCCATATTTGCAAAATTTCTAAAGCGTTTTCAAGTTTTGGAAAAAAGATCGCTTTGATTTAGAAAAGTTTCATTGAGTGAAACTAATATTTTTTTGAAAAGAAAACAACTTGTTTTAATGATCTATACATTGTGAAATTGTAGTGTTTGTCGTGTTGAAATATCATGTTGTTTGGATGATATATGATTGCAAGTTGGTTGTTTAATATAGATTTGTGATTTGGATAATATATTGATATGTTTGGATATGTATATGAATATGGTTATGGGATATTGATTTATGATATGATCGTAGTGTTGCTTGTGAAACAAAACCAAGTATGTTGTAAAATGGTTGTGAAAACTAGTGCTATAAAAAGTCGCAATGGACTTGAGATCCGATTTGAAAACTAAAGCTCTTTTTTCTAGCTCTGGATGAAAATGTTTTCCAAGTTTTTACCTTTTGTTTAAGGTTTCAAAACTCATACAATTGTGTTTTTAATCATGCGGTAGCTAGAGTTAAGTGAGATTCCCATCTAGAAATCAATTCTAGCGAACTGCGCTTATAGCGATAGTCGCTATGGATGCAGTTCGAAATTTTTGCGATTTCAAGTATTTAAGTGTTTTCTTTTAGATTATTTTTAAAAACTCATTTCAAAATAATTAAATAAGTCAAAAGTTTAAGTTTTAATTATTCTAATTAATTAATTAAGTAATTAGGTTAATTAATTTTGAGATTAAGGAAAATTTTAACTAAATTAATTATTTTTAATTAAGTAAGTTTTAGATAATAATTAATTAGGATAAAATAAAATTAATTTTCATTTAATCAAGTTTATTTTAATTATTTAATTAGAGATAATTATTTATTAAATTATTATTTAATAAAATGTTATTTAATTAAAGGATAATTAAGGTTTAATGATAAATAAAATTAGGATTATTAATTATTTAATTTTGATTTGATTAAATATTAATTAAGGTTTAACTGAATTTTAAACTTATGATTTACTTTTAGTTTATTTATTCTAAAGTTTCTTCTAAAACCCTATCGGTTATTTATTTTTAACCAAGTTTTTTGTTTAAGTATTTTGTTTTAAACCCAAAGATTTCTTGTCCATGCTATTAAGCAGCGAAATGAATTAAAGTAGTTGTAACAATATGATGATCCGTTTTATTGAAAGTATGTCGATTTGTGCTTATCACAAAATACTGCACTTCAGCAATGTTAATAATATGAGGGGGTTAATTTCGATAAGCAGGTCATGATAAACTAAGCACTTGGAATGTATGTTCATATGTAAACCTTTATACCCTGATAGTGAAATATTCCACTATATACAACTTGACCTTTTAAAATTATCGAGCACTGGTTTGGAGAGACGGAATCAGATATTAGTTATTTTTCAAAAACCACTTCGAACCAACGTAAATGTTCCAGTTGTAAATATTAAAGGCAAGGTCCAAGATGAAGACTATAAAGTGCAAGGGATGTTTGTTACTAACCCTGAGGGTGACTCTAAAACGGGTGTAGTGGTGATACTGCCTTTGGTTCGTTGATCCCCTAAACGACTTGTATGGATGAGTGCTGACATTGTGTCAACATATGGAAGGCAATTTTAGCATTCGAAATGGGCAATGCTGTAATAAAGGTAAACATAGCCTCATCAATTAGGAATGACTAAAATAGGGGAACGTAGTAAGGCTAGGAGGGTCGCTCCTATGAGGGTAAGGCCTTTCCTATCTAGAGTCCCTATTATTAACTCAGTTATGTTTAGGTACGGTTGCTGATCCCAAACAAGGGGTGATCTTAGTTGGTATTATTTAATAAAAGATAGGCCAGTCTTGTGTTAGTAGGGGTCGATAGGTTTGTCCTTAGTGTTATTTTATCTAGAGATGCACCATGACGGGAGGTACCTCAGTAGCATAGTCATTATATGGAATCCATTTCCCAATAGGTTCCTTCGGTCTTAGTTGTATAACAATTATGCTAGAATTTAATTAATATAACAATTTCGGCTATGTGAATTATTTACTTGAAACCCCTAGATATTATGATAATATCACCTGGTTTCAATATAAAGGGTTTTGGTTATCGTAAGATATAAACCCGTCCGTGTTTGTGTGCGGTGTGGTCTTACGAGATACCTTTGATTTTCAAAATCATTTTGTAAAAGTAAAAAATTAAGTTGTTTGAGTTTACTCACACCAGACCCATGTCTGATCCAGAGTTTTATTTCCTTTTCATAAAACTTTTGGCTACTCAAGTTTGTATGAGTAGCCAAGTGGTCCAGGTTTCTTACGGAAGCATTTTGAAGGAGCTGGAGCAGGTGGCTTCACCGTTAGCTAATTATTATCTTATTCCGCTATGTTTATGTATGACCTATGTATTTTGTATGGACATGTAGTTGTAGCTGTCCGATTGAAAGTTGTAATGTAATGATTCTGATGTCATTTGGAAATGACTATGTAATATCCTATGTTACCTAGCATATGTTATTCTGATTCGTGGTGAGATTCTATGAGTGTATAGATACTTCTTATCTTTTTTTCTTCTACCCTTAATGGCTCGTCTTTTGGTGCAAGAAAGGTGATTGTCCTAATGTTGAAACATGAGTTGCAAGCATTTCGGCTATTTTATATATTTACTTTGAATTCCTAGATATTATTATAATATCACCGATTTTTCTATAGAAATGTTTTTGGTAATCATAAAATAAAAGCCTATCTATGTTTATATATGGCGTGGTCTTACGAGATGCCTTTATTTTGGAAAGAGTTTGATAACTTTAAAAGTTCAATTGGATGTGTTTTCTCACGCTGGTTTACTAGAGTGACCTAGGTATTTTTTATTATAATGCTTGATTCAGATCGATCGTATTACAGATTCAATTTGGATACTTTGGAGTTTCAAAAGACGAGCTCGAGGCCCAAAGATGTATTCGTATGTATTGTTATTTTTCCATTGCATTGTTGTTGAAATTATCAGCAACTATGAGGACAAGATGTTATAACCGTCTTAGCTGATGATTGTGATTTGTTTTTGTACTTTGATAGATGTATGCGTATTACAGTTTTTCTTTGGTAAAGATCATTGATAATATATTATATGTTATTCCGCTGGAATTGTGAGATTCTGTGTTGTTTTAGTTATTTTTCCCTTCTTCTTCTCTTCTCTTCTTTTTCCTACTTTCTTTCCCATAAATGTCTGTCTTTTCATTCAATTTGGATTGGAAATGTGTGGTTTATTGTCAGCTTGAATTATGCGGATTTGTGTGTTGATATACTAGGTATCAAAGCGTAAGGTTAAGCGAGAACGTTGGCGTTAGTGGGGTAACTCATTAAGAGATAAGGTAATGGAATGTCTTATTATGAGCTTGAGTGTATATATGAGCGCATATTTATTAGTGATATTAAAATGTTTTATATTGTGTTAATTGATTTGTTGAGTGGCTTATGGATTCTGGTCAATACAAGTAATTAAAGTTATTGATAGGGAACTCTAAACACTTGAATAGACCAATTCGACACGATATTGTATTGAAATTAGGTAAATAAAATAATTTTACCATAATTATATTTTATATATAAAGGAATAATTTTTATGAAATTATTAAAGTATATATGATGTTTTTGGGTGTTGGTGAATAATAATATTTGATTATTATCATTTGTCATTTATTGTTTATGTTCTAATAAAAATTATTAGTATTATAATGTAAATAGAGATAAACAATTTATAATGGTTTTATATAACCCAAGTGAAATTATGTATAAGGGAAATTATAAGTGTGATTTTTAAATAAAAAGGATTTACAAGCTAAGAATTTAAATCCCATTGATTTTGAAAATTGGTTTTTCAAAGGTTTTGGGAGAATAATAATAGTATTATTTTGAAAATATTTTTATTTGAAATATTTTAAAAGGTTTTAAAGAAGCACTGAACTCGCTTCAGTCGTTGGAAAATGATTTTGATGATGACTGCAGCATCATCGACGTTCATTTTCGAGTTTTGAAAGGAGGAATTGCTACCTATGAAGTTTTCCTTTGGTAAAACTAGTTTTAATTTAAAAATTCAAAAGTATGATTTGAAATACAAATAAATTAATTATAGTATTGTTTCAAAATAATTTGGAATAAGAACAAAGTGTTTAAATTATGAAATTTTTTATATATGTATTTGGTTGAAATTATAAGAAAACGGTTTTTGTAACTTATAAATTGAGGAATAATAAGTTAAAAGCAAAGTTTGAAATTGCTAATTATGAATATTAAGGAAAGTAAAATTTGAAAATTAAACGAATGAAATGAAATTTAACTTAAGAAAGGTTAAATGAAATTGAATTGGATTTAAAATGAATTATATGAGCTAATAAAGTGAATTAACGAAATCAATAATGGAATGAATATGAATTTAGGTCACAAAATGAAATTCAATATAAGCTGTAAAATGAATAGAATATGGTTTGGAATATTGTTTGATAAAATTGAATATGAACTTAAGTTGTGAAGTAATAATAAACATAAGAAGCATTGTATAAAATGTTTATAATGAACTTAAGTAAAAATTTGATGGAATGGTTCTTAAGTGATATTGGTATTGAAGGAAATATACTAAGTAATAATTGAATGTAAATCAATTGAATGTAAATTAATTAAATGTAAATCAATTGAATGAATAGTTGAATGCAAATGTATTAAATGAGAATAAAATGAATGACAATGGAATGGATGTGAATAAAAAGAATTTGGTATAGCTAAGAAATCAAAAATAAATACATAGGTTATTCGTATGTTATTTATTTGCATAACTATTTGATCCAGATTCGAATATATGATTTCGAGATTATTTATATCATTCCAAGTTAGAATTTTTCACTTGATTCTCGACGGCGAACACAGGATGTGGGTTTTTGTTTGATTCTGATATTCTCTATCATAGTGTATAGCTATGCAAGGAGAATGATGGTTTCTAATCAAGGAGCCAGATCTGGGTCTGCACTAGAGTGGTCGATTATGATATTCTCTATCATAGTTTAGAAGTGAAATCGTGTGATCGAGCAAGCGATCAGGTATGGTTTTGTGTACGGATGGTATATGTACACCGTACGGGCTTAAATAAATTAAATGTTGACGTTGGAAAATGAAAATCGATATAATTATGAATTAATTGGATGGATATTATTTGTTGGACGGTTTCTCTGTATTTGCTACATTTGCATATGGATATTATATTAATACATGTTATATATTGATACTACTTTTCTATACTTGTTTTCATTGGTTGTTGAGTGATTAGTAGGTGTGGATGGTGTATGCTTCGCATTTGGAGCTTGTTTCCGCATTATATTGATTGTATATGCTTGCTAATACTAATAAAAGGTAAACATCACGGATTACACATCATATTTTTATATTTTTCCCTACGGGATGCCTCATTCTTGAAGATGGGATGTATATTTGTGATTATATATATACTGTAAATTTTTTGATCGAACCACACAAAAGAGAAGCTGGCGAAATTTTCCATAAATTTAAGGCGTTAGAAGATTTTAAAAAAAAATTGAAGAAATTTTTGATAACTAAAATTTGATGTTTATGTTATAACTTGGAATGGTATTAGTTAGTAACTATGAACGAATTTACAGACTTAGGAAAAGAGATAATAAAGTTTCAACAAATTGATTTAGAAAAGTTAGAAGTTTAAAAGAAATTGGCAATCTATTTCAACCAATCGGTTTTGAAAATTTAAAGGATTTTGTGGCATTTTTCTTACTTTGAAAGTTTCGGAAATGAAATTCTTTTAAGGGAGGGAGAATGTAACGATCTAGAATTTTAGTCATTTGAATTTGGAATATTCAATTGATTCAAATATTGAAAGGTTAATTTTATAAGTTAAATAACTTGAATTTCAAATATAACGATTTATTTGATAATTAAATTGTTCAATTTAATATTTGTAATTGTTTAAATAATTAAATCTTGAATTCAATGTGAATAAAAATGATTTCAAAAGTTGATTTAAATTCCATTTAAATAAGAATGAAGATAGGAAACTTCTAATTTAGATTTAAAGTGACTAATTTGGTTTTTATAACAATTCGTTTTAATTAACGTGTAAAAATAGCCTTTTGGGACATTGTTTTGAATTTCGACGAAACCGTTCTTATTGGATCCGTAATAATGAATTATAGTATGCAGTCAAATTTCATGGCGATCAGACGTGTTGTTTGGTCGTGTGAGTTCGAAACACATTAAAATTAATTAAAGAAATTTAAATTAATATAATTTGATTTTGAAAGGCTAACTTCTGTATATGATGGAATTGGCTTCCAATTTTAGTTCCATAACATTCAGAATAGGGGTATAACATATAGAACGCTAGGTGGCACGTTTCGTTTGGAGTTTAAAAATTTAACGTGTGAACAGTGCTTTGGAAATTTTCTATATAAGGACATGAAATGCTCACATTTGCAAAATCCAAACCCTAATTAGCTTCAACCGCTATTAAACTAGTGCTTCATCCAATGGCCGTGACCAATTGGCACCACTACAGGCTGCACTGACTCTCGACCCTAACTAGAGAAATGTAGAGCATGACCACACGAGCAAATTCAATGATGGAGATGGGCTATGGTGGACGACAATGGCTAAAAAATTATCGTGAACACGACAGCTTTTTCGGCCAAATCACGGCGATCGAGTGCGGTGGGGGAGGCGGCACTAGTGCTGGGAGGTGCAGTTGAGCTCGAGGCAGCGAATGGCGTGGGTCACGATGGACGACGGAGGGACGAGGCGGCGCGACGAAGGATGGAAACGCAGTCAAATAGGTTTTAAGTGCATGCCTGGGTTCGAAGTCACGAGCGTGAGAGAGAAGGAAGGTAACGTTTAATTTTTTTTAATTTAAGTAAATTATAATTTAAGTAATCTTAAACTTCATTAATTTATATCTAATTCATACGAGGTCCAAATTAAACGCGGCAAGTTGCATTGCGATCATATCGGTGAATACCACATCATGAAGTTGGGTATGATGGATTTGGAGCTTGTAGGAGTTTGAGTTAAAATTGAATGCCTGTTTAATTTTAATCCAAACTAGAACGCTTCAGCCAAAGTGAGTTAACTCACCTCTCTGCCCACTTATATTTTTATACAAGTATGGATAATTTTATTATTGATTGGTTGTTGACTGTTTGGATGATTTACTTTTTTTGTTGGTTTGGATATATTCCCGTCCCTTGGAGCGGATGAGACCCTATTATGTTTCCATGTAAGAGCAGAAGACTGTTTCCATGTAAGATCAGAAGACCATTTGTATACGATCCCGCCTCAAAGTGGGTTATTTATATTTTATGATTATATACTATATGTGATGTAGGGGGACAAGTTGGAGGGTCCAATAGGCTTCCCCGCATTGTTGATTTTATTTTTCACATAATTTAATATATGATGTGCTGGATGCCATATTTGATGACATCGATGATTTTTGCCCATTTAGGGCTATAGTAGCACTGGACCACATTTTTAGTGTTTTGAAATACTACATAGTGAAGATTTAAATTTTAAAATAATTTTAAGTGATTTCGAAAATTTTGTACATCGATAATTATTATAGAATTAATAGTAGAAGGAATTTATTTTAAATTAAGTAAAAAAGGATGATTTTTAGACATTATAAATTAATAGTTTGATGAGATATTTTAAATAGAATCATTGAAGTATAAAATAAAGATTTTTTAAATCTTAAAATAAGTCTGTCTTTTATAATAAAGGAATACAACTTTAAAAAGAAGATAGAAATATTTTGGTATAAATATTTATTAACCGTTTTATATAAAGTGAGTATAGACACACACACACACACACATACTAAGATTTATTTATAAATGTGGAAGTTTGTAAATGTGATAATGTATAAATGTGACATTTTACAAACAAAGTGAAGATTTGTAAAATCGTATTTATTAATAAAAGGGTAGATTTATAAACGACGTTTATAAATAAAGGGAAACTTTTATCATTTGATAAACTAGAGAAATAAATTACAATTATGGATTTCTAATAAGATATGATGTTGTTTAGAGAAAAGTTGATTCTATTTTTGGAAATTGAAAGTGATGATAGATTTTGAGATGTTAAACAATATGTTATAAAATAGAAAGAGATTTATAAATTAAATTTTATAAATATGGAATGATTATGTTGAATTTAAGTATGGATTTTAATCAAGATAGTATATTTATGTTTTAAAAGTTGTTTATTTATAGTAATTGTTTATCAATATTTTAATATTTCGAAAAGTTAATTGTTTAAAATATCAATATAGTTTGGAATTAATTAGAATTATTTATCAATGAAGTTTTGAAAATTAATTATTATTATTATTTACAATAATGTTGAAGATAGATTACTGTTGTTTTATTAAGGATATTTCGAAGTTATTAATTATTATTTTAAGATGTTTTGAAGTTAATTATTATTTATTTATAGTATTTATTAATATATAGATGTGTTTTAAAGCAAATGATTAGAATTTATTTATAAACGTTTTTGAGATTTATATGTAGGGTTTTATAACCAGATGGGGGTTTTATAAGAGGAATCTTATAATATGGTTTGGGAAACTTAAAGGAAGATTAGTTAAAGGGTAAAAAGAATTTTATAAATGGTCTTAGATATTTGTAAGAGAGTTTTAGAAATGGATTTATAGATTTATAAAAGAAATTTATAAATGATTTTTATGGATTTATAAAGGGTTTATAAATGATTTTAGGAATGTACAAAAGGTAGTTTTATAAATTTCAAAGATTAATGAATGGGGTTGTAAATGGGTTTAGAGATTTATAAAGGAATTCATAAATTGTTCTTGAATTGTGTGAAAAGGAAATCTTCCTCCATTTTTTGAATATACTTATACCATTGAGATAAGTATATAAATTTTTCTCAAGTATCGAACATAAGGGTTTGTGGGTATATCTTCGTAAAGATATTTCAGATAAATATTTGGAATGTATTTTAATTAATGAAAAGATTAATATAAGAGGCGCAGGGTTGCTTTATGCTCAACCAGTGTTATTTTTACTTAGAAATTTAAACCTTTGGTTGAATTGTTTGTTTATTTGATAGCTAAATAACCGACAATCAAATGTTAGCCAGTTTTGAATTATCGTTGTCCATTCGGATAGACCGAGATCAATTATGTTATCTGAAAACCACTTCAAACTGGCGTAAGTGTTTCGAATTGGAATGTCTTGAAGATAAATCGAAATGGAGCTTTTGAAATGCAAAGGCTACTTGCTACTAATCCT
The DNA here is from genome assembly GCA_030765085.1 of Allium cepa. Taxonomy (NCBI): domain Eukaryota; kingdom Viridiplantae; phylum Streptophyta; class Magnoliopsida; order Asparagales; family Amaryllidaceae; genus Allium; species Allium cepa. The sequence continues at coordinate 271,515,329 of CM060929.1, forward strand.
AAGAATGATTCCAATTTGGATGTAGTAGAAGTGATGTCTTCGGTTTCGTTCTGTCCCAAATCGAACTTGTCTAGATGAATGCTGGCATTTTTTGTTTCCTAGAGGGCAGTGTTAGCATTCCAAGTGGGAAGTGCTATATAAAGGTGAAACGTAATCTCGAGCCTCATCAACCAGGAAAAGAAAAAAATCGGACATGCAGCAGGGCCAAGTGGATCACTCCCATCATGGTATGGTCATCCTAAAATGTAGATCGATTACCATCTACTCATGTATGCACAGAGACCCATTAACGAAAGAGATGATCATATTCGGTACTACTAGTCAAGTGCTAGGCCAGTCCTGCGTGGCAGGGGTAAAAGATGTTCTTGTCAAACTCCGGTTCATTTTATCTTGAGGTATACCATGGAAGGTAGTTCCTTACCATGTCATAGCATGAAATCCATTCTCTAATACGAGCTTTACGGACTTAGTTGTGGCCAACTATGCTGAAATGTGAGATGCAAACATTTCGGCTATTTTATATATTTACTTCGAATTAATGGACATTATTATAATATCGCTAGATTTTTTATAGAAAATATTTTGACTATCGTAAGGTAAAAACCAATCCTTGTTTATGTGCAGCGTGGTCTTACGAGATACCTTTATTTTGAAAAGAGTTCGGTAACTTTAAAAATTCAACTAGATGTGTTTTCTCATACTGGTTTACCAGATTGACTCTATACTATTTATTATAATGGTAGGGGAGGCCGAGCATATTACAGATTTAGTTTGGATGCTTTGGAGTTTCAGGAGACCGGCTGGAGGCCCAAAGACGTATTCACGTACATGGTTATTTTTCTGCTACATTGTTGAAATTATCAAAAATTGTAAGGATATGTTTTTATAACTGTCCAGGCTAATGATTGTGATTTGTTGTCATACTCTGATGGTTGTACGTATATTACAGTTTCTCTTTTGTAAATATCGTTGATAGTATACTATATGTTGTTCTGTTGCAATTGTGACATTCTGTAATGTTTTATATCTTTTTCCCTTCTTATTCTCTTCTCTTCTTTTTCCTTCTTTCTTTCCATAAATATCCGTCTTTCCATTCAATTTGGGTTGGACATGTGTGGTTTTTATCAGCTTGAATTGTGCGGATTTGTGTGTTGTTACATATCCATCGTGAAGAGTCTTCTTTACTAAAGTCTACCCCCATTGTGATTGCTACATCTTCATTTGTATATAACCACGAGGATCTTTTTAGCCTCATCTTTGTCGATAGGCCTTAGCAAGAGGGTAGAGAATCCTCTCTTATATAGCAATTCTCCTTGTAAAATGAACCAATGCATTTTATGCAGGAACTTTTGTCTTTCGTTTCAAATTTTTAGGAGAGTCTTCTTTAGCAAATAATCTTTGATCAGAATCACCGACAACTCCTTTCCACTTCAAACTCCAAGATCCAATCAACATCCATCTTATCGACGCTTAGTATCTTCAGCACCTATATTAGCAGGATTCCCAGTAGATGTGCATCTCTAGAGCTTATCAACTTGGAAAATGAATCATCATTAGTAGTATTCTTTCCTCTAGCGGTGTGTGTTATCGTGTAGTACTCAATGTCGTCCAGTGGTTCTAAAATTTTTGATAGGTAAGGGGCCAGTCATTCACCTTTAGCCTTAAATTCTTTCATCACTTAGCAAACCACTAATCAGGAGTCACTGAAGATATGTAGTGTCTTTACCCCTGGTTCATTTGCAATCACCAGTTGCGCTACCAATGCTTTATATTTTGCTTCATTATTCATCGCATGGAACTCGAGCTTCAATTCATGAAAGATCCTCTGACCTTTAGGGGTTATCAAAACTACTCCAGCCTCGGAATCATGGTGGTCGGAAGTTCCATCCACATATAGTTTCCATTGAGAAAGTTTGACCATTTCTTATTCAGCTTCTTATTCCCAGATGGTGAACTCAGTAATGAAGTTCATCAATGCCTATCCTCTAATCACTTTCCTAGGATGATAAGTAATATTGTAGTGACTCATCACAATATTCCACTTTACTAGTCTTCACAAAATCCCATGATGACGCAATACTTGTCTAAGTGGTTGATATATCAATACCTTTATTGAATGAGCTGATAATATGGCCTCAACTTCCTTGATGCTACCAACAAGCAATATGCCATCTTCTCAAGTTTCAGAATCGTTTCTCTGCTCTGGTGAATTGCTTTCTAATATAGTAGATTGGCCTTTATAATTTACTATCCATTCGCACCAATGTTATAATTATCGCATGATTCCAGACTACTAAGTAAATATAAATATTTTCTCCTACCAAAGGGTTCGACAATATAGGTGATTTCTTCAGATGCTCCAACTGATTATGAAAGGCGGCTTCACACTGGCTCATCTATTAGAAATTTCCTTCTTCTTTCTTTCGGGCATCAAAGAATCCTATATATTTATTATTCATCTTTGAGATGAACTAACTCAATGCAGTGACTTTACCATTTAAGTTCGGCATTTCCCTCCTTGTCTTTGGAATAGTAACCAGCTTCAAACCATCAATCTATTCCGGGCTAGCTTCAGTTTCCCTTGAGTTCATCATGAAACCTAAAAAATTGCTCGATGCAACTCCGAAGGTGCACTTAGGTGGATTCAATTACATTACAATTCTTAAGAGTACATCAAACATCTTTGAAAGGTCATTTATGTGATCCGTTGATTATCGTGACTTCATAAGCATGTAGTACACATAGAATTTCATCTTCCATACAATCTACTCTTTGAACATCTTATTAGGCAAACATTGATAAGTAGCTCTAGCACTCTTAAAACCAATTAATGTCATTCTATAACAATATAACCCTAAATCTATAATAAAATTGTATGCGCTTGATCTGAGACATATATTGCAATTTGATTACGACCAAAGTATGCATCCATGAAGGATAGTAGTTCATGTCAATTGTTCCTCCCACTAGCCAGCATATTCATTGCAAAGGACGAATTCCTTTGGCCATGTCTTATTCAAATCAAAATAGTCAATACATATATGCCATTTCTCATTCTCCTTCTTAACTAACACCGAATTAGATACCTATTCGAGGAACATTGCATAGAGGATGAAGCCATTAACCTTCTATTTATCCACTTCTTATTTCAATGCAGTGGGTCACTTTGGTTCCATGCTGCACTATTTCAACTTTGCTGGATGGAAATTTAGGTTCACATTCATTGTGTGACATGCAAATTCAAGCAATATCAAGTAATATTTCAACTTCGTCGGATGGCGACTTGGGTTTACATCTGTGTTTGCACGAAGAAAATCTACCAACTTATTCATTCTCATCTTCAAGTTGAGTTGTTATCCAACTTTGAGAACCTTTTAAGGATTATTGTCACAAACCGAAACCCCAATCACCAGCTCCTTTTGTGGGACTATAGAATTATAATACTTACTATTGGACCAGAGCCAAAGCATGGATCCTAATTACTATGCATCTATGGATTTGATGATGAGAAGCTTCGTTGCATAATTTCCTTTATCACATTGCTTTGCCTCTATGAGCTCAGCAATGTAGTACTCTCGACATGTGCCTCAGTATCCTTGAATTGCCCTTGCTTCGTTCCTCATTGGAAACTTCATCACCAAGCACCACAGCGCAAGCGCAACTTGCAAATCAACAAGTGCCAGTCAGCCAAAAAGGTATTATAGGTAGAAAATCAACCTACCACCGTAAAATTCAGGAACTACACCACCCTGTGGCCTCCATCTCCTAATTCAACGAAAAATTTGATTCAATCGATTAGAGTTTTGGCCACTCCGGTAAATCCTTGAATGTGGGGTTTACATGGCTATAATCCTTCTCTCAAGTCACATATTATCAAAAGTATACTTAAATAAAATATTCATTGAGCTCCTACTATCAATAAGGACTCGGTGTACTATCGCTGGCCCAATTACAGTCATAATCACCATCGATTCAAGTGTCAGTGTCTTGACACCATCATTATCTTAGTTATAAAAGACTTTGTCATCATAAATCCTCCATTATTGTCTAGGTGGATCTACCTATTCTGCACAACATAGTGTTGAGAAGCAATTAATTAAAATTATAATGATGATTTAATTAATTAAAATAGATTTTTAAATATTAAAATGAGAACAATTTTGGATTTGTTTGGAAATATTGGAATATGATGATAAAATATTTATTAGTGAAATCAATTTTTTTGGTAGGAATTATTTGTTAAAAGATTATAGAATGAATTATTTTAGAAATTAAATAATTTGAAGTTGTAAGTTATTAACAAATGATGAATTTGGTTGTTTATGGGACATATTGATATTTTAAGTCTGGAGTGATTTAAAAATATTAAAAGTGATTGAATAATTTTTATAAAGTTTAATCTTAATAATAAATTAGATTAGAAGTTTAATTTAAGAAGGAAAAGAAATTTTATTTCATTTATAAAGATAGCTTTGGAATTTATTTAATAGTTGGACCTAAAATGTATTTAAGGAGAAATTAAATGAAAATGAGTTAAATATAGGAAGTAATATTTTTGTAAATTGATATTATGGACGAGTAATAAAGATTTGAGTAAGAAATAAATTTTTTAATTGGAAATTAAAATTAATTTTAGGGTTAATAAGTAAATATTATTAAAATGGGCTAAATACGAAAATTTTGAGGTAATTAATTAAAATAAAGAAATTATGGAAAATAAAATCCTACAAAATTTATCACGTTCAGTAATCACTTGAGTAATACAAATATGATTTTTATTTTGAAATTTTATAGTAATTTGCATAAGTAAAAATAGTTGTATAAAGTAAAGAAGGTAAAAAAAAAAATTGAAGGTTTACATGAAACACAAGCCCAAAACTCTAAACCCCAACCCACAATTTCATACATAGACTTTTCTAAGCCTAGAGATCTCCTTCTCATTTATTAGAAATCTTCACGTAAGCCTCCCCTTCCATTATTTTAACTTCTTACTTCATAAAACTCGAATTATGAAAATCCTTCCTTTTTTTCTACAAATAGAAATAAAACAAAGTCCTATAAATTCCTAAATTAAAATATGAGCATATCAACACCATATTACACCACTAGTAATGAAGTAGTAGGAATTTTGATCAAGATTTAGGTGCTTGGAAATTTTGCAATAAAGAGGAAGGAGTAGAGGCTAGCTATGGCTAAGGTTAGTAAATATATTCACTACTCTATGCGTAAACATGTATTAGTATATATGTGCATCATTATATGGATGTATGCATTGATAAATCAATCTCTAAAATCCATTATTTGCAAAATTGTTTTTCCCAACAATCTTGAATTCAAATTTGATATGGATGAATTATAATGATATTGATTTGTATGGTGCATGTGTGTGTGTATGTTCATGATTAGAGAAAGAATTAACATAAAAATCAACATGGAGGAGGAGAATTCAATTTTAGTAGGAAGTTTGGGCTACAACAAAATTGCATCACTGGTGCTTAGCATACCAGTCCATCGATGGGGTATTTTATATAGCCCATTATTTATTTAAATATATATATATATATATATATATATATATAATTATAAATTTAAGAATATTATTAAAGAATGGAATTTATGGTATTACCTTAAGATAAGTTTTATTGATATTTTAGTATTAAATACATTACTAAAAAAATTAATTTATTAAAGGAAAATTTATTTTTAAATTTAAATAATTATTTAAAAATCTTTTATAATTTTAGAAAAATATGAAATATTTTCTAATAAATATTTTATGTGCCTATAAAAGCATTTCGTGATTTATGAAATATACAAGGGTTTTGAAATTATGTTCTATGAATATTTAATAAATGTAATTCGACTTCATATTTATATATTCATTAAAATATCCTAATTAATCTTTAGAAAATTATTAAATGATTTCTAAATACTATTAAGCAATTTTAATATGAGTTATTAATAATTTTGAGTATAATATGAAGATTTTGAATTTTATGTTATGATATGTAATAAATAGAATTTATTTTAAGTTTTTAAATTTTCTTAAATATAGTATTCAATTATAGAAAATTGTGGAAAGGCTTTTATAAATTATATTTGACTTAAAAGGTGATTTTAAAATTTTTAAATATGAAAAGAGATTTAGAAATGTATTATAAGTATTTAAAACCTTTATTTTGATATTGTAAAAACAAAGTGAATGGACTAGTTAATATATAAATGTTTTAGACATTTTATTATATTTCTATATTTCAAACCTCTTTTATAAAATAACTTGAATGCTATGGTTGTTTACATTTCTATGCAACAATAAATTTGAATAAACAGAGTTATAATACCGTTTGGTATGTGACTTTCAGTAATATTTCTCTAGCTATACTTTGGATTCATTATATAGAATAATATTTTGTGAAATACTAAATTATGAGGAATATAAGTAAATGAATTAGTAATATCGTTTGGTATAGGACGCATGGATTAGTAATAACATTTGGTATAGGACACTTGATAATATTTGTTCGGTTACTCCTACGACTCATAAGATAGAATATGGTAGTGTTAAGGGTGTGCTACATAAGCTTTAAATAAATGATTACATAAAACACTATGGTATGGGACGTCGTTGTAATATTTATTCGGTTATTATTTGCTCGTGAATGGTGAAGTCCATGGTTATATGCTTATTGATATGTATAGATTTCTATTACTTTATTTACTCTTATTATACGTGTTGGAGTAAACCACATTAGGATAGTATCCAGTCCAACGGTTTGATTACAAGATTGCGCCAAATATCCAGGACACTCTTTTAGCGTAGCAGGATTAGTTCCCTGTAGCCCCTGTGCATGCCATCAGTCTGTCACCTTTAGGGGCACTTGTAGGGTCATGACTGAGGCTATGCATAAAAGAGCGCCCAATGGATATGTGCCACCATGACTGTCGAGGTAACTAAGACAATAGGAGCTAGGTTTGTGGACTGATATGTGTGGCTCTTAGAGTAAGCAGGCGGCTATCAGTCTCACATATGGTTCTTAAGGCAAGAGGTAGATAGATATACGTTATTATATACCTCGAACATTATGTTGAGATATGATTGCCTGATATGGTGCCCAATGTATAGTCAATTTCCATATCGTTCACTTATATTGTTGATAGGAAGGCGACCTATACTCTATAGGAAGACAACATATTCCTTATTGACTAATGCATGGATGCTCTTTTTTATTATCATTATGAATACGATAGACCCAGGAATGTCTACTTTATTATTATCTGAGAGATATACTTGGGCATTTCTATAAGCTAGTCCAATTATACTTGATGATTTCTTATGTATTGAAGATGTTTATACGTACATTTATTTCATCCACTTGACACTATACTAAATGAGACATAGTTTGATATGTTTTATATGGGTGATAATATGCATATAATATGAGATATAATATTATATGTTTATATTGAGTTATCCCCATGACACTAAATTATATTTATTATATCATGCTAGTTGTTGTCATATCTTGACATCTATATTTTAGACATAGTTTTACCCTCGTGTTATTTATATCATACTCGGATTAGTCCAAGACATTTCAGGTTCAGGGATTAAGCGACCAGCTTGTGTTTTCTAGGCATAATAGCAACTAATTATTTAGTATAGTTGTGTATCATCATTTACCTCATGTATGTATGTCATTGTGTTGTATATTAGACACATATCGTATTTATTTTAAGGTAGTGGACTTTTGATATATTATGTAATCATGCATTTTTTTGTATATTTCATATTATATTTTATCGTTGCGACAACGACTATGTATTCTCTATTATTTATTGTGTATTGTTCTTTCTTGAAAATGCACGCGTTTATTGCTTTGTATCGATACTCTATATGTATATGTGAGTTGCTTATTTGATTTTTGAAATACGTACTAATGTTAGCCCAAGGAAATATTCATGTATGAGCCCAATATGGCCTAATTCTCCATTATATCAGACGGTATTACTTAATAATACTCTCTGGTAGTATGAGTATTGAGGTGGAGTGTTTCATTTGGTATAAGAGATAGGTTTAAAAAAGAAAATATAAGACACGAGTCATGACTTTAGATAAGACTTAGAATCCTTATCCTCTTGGGTGTGTTAGTTAGTTAGCCTATAATAAGGATGGTACGTGTGTGTGATGATTATTGGGGTAATCATTTGAGAACGTATTTGTGTTTTTCTATATATAATATTTTACTTCTACCTCTTTTTGAAAATAAATCTCTATATGAGAGGTGGAATGGTTATTGTTGTAGTAAGGATGGAAGAAGTTTGTCCAACCAGTAGCATCGGTGTCGATGTTGAATGTTAGACATCTGGGAGGCCTGGTATATAATTGTTGTATCCTAATCCGTTAGTGATCAACGTATGCAGCGGAAGCAAATGGATTGCTTTCCATTGAGTGCATTGATAGTTTGTTTCTTAAGAAAGCTTGTTTGGTTGTATTGAATTTGAAATAATTGTTTAAGAATGATATTGAGTAGAAATCAGCACTTGAATGTTAGAAATCTACTCAAATATTGGTGATGGAACCTTGTGGTGTCTTCAGTAGTAAAGTTGCCAACAAGAATATTGAGAATTGTATCTTATGTATAATAATATAATATTTATTTATATACACCACAAATCTTTAATACTAATAAAGAAAATTCATTGAATACATTTACTCGGTGTCTTTTTGAAATTCCAAATATACCCTTTTCAGTTTTCAAAAACCGTATCTCATCTTCGCGTTCTTCCTCTCCCTCTTCCAGACACTGCATAACCCTAACTTTCCTTCTTCTCTCACCATTTAAAAAAATGATTTCCTCCCTTATTTACCACCGATGACGATTTCCAGTGAGTGCAACAGCGACGATTCATCGTCTAAATCGATTTACAGTGAGTGACATCCATTACGCTACAATCGCAGGTAATTATCAATTCACTTTCATAAACTAGATCAGTTAGGAGTTCCATCTTTGTTACTTAACGATTCATTTGTTAAATCGATTTCCGTTTTGTGCGATTGCAGCGACGCCTGACGATTCATCATTTCAATCGATTTTAATTGAGACCGACAACACCGCCGCCTGATGATTCATCCAAGCAATCAATTTTCATGACTGCAATAGCACTGATAATTAACAACTACTCCCTGAATCACCTCTGCATTTACACGATTACGTTCAACCATCATTGATTCGAAATCCAGTAGACTTCGCTCCCATGTACTTTACTCTCCACTGCAAATTCCTTTGCTTATTTCTGCATTAAACATTCCTTGCTTCACCAATTCACAGTATGCCTTTGCATTTGAGTGTGCGTGAGTAGGGTTGTGGTTGCCCATATGTGTTGTGAAAAAATGCATGCAAGAGATTCTTTATGCTTTGTGGCTTTTGGTGTACCTTTCTACTTGAAATTATCTGTGTAAGTTTTTACCTGCATGTATGTATTAAAGGTTAAGTCAATTTGAGTTCATATCAGCTGATAAACTTATCAAATATTATTGTCAGTAAACAATTAAAGTTACTTAAAGAAAAGTAAAGCAGGGAATTACAGCTTGAGTAAATTTTAGATATTATAATCATTAAGATTTGATTGCTTATCAGGATTTTTGCATTCTCATGTGTACGTTTTTTGAATTTTTATTTCACCTTTGCTGTAGGATTGTGAATCATTTTCTGGATTATCATGGAAATCTGATATTTGCTTTCATTCAACTAGATCGTAAACTTTAGCAATAATGTTCTTTTGTTTGGAACAAAATTTGAAACTAATTAACTGAACTCAATATGGTGGTGTAGAGGAGCTTACAGCTGCCCTTGATGATCACGGAACAATGCAAGTCCATGAAGGTGATTTTGAAAATGGAAGTTTTCTTATTCTAATTTTTTTTAAATACTACATTTATGTTAAACCAACAATTCAATAATAAAATCATGGTTTAACTACCGCGGTTTAACATTCATTTGATGATTTTTCCCTGGAATTATGTTGATCCTTTTGCAATAAACTGGCTATGGGTGTTACATTTTAATAGTCTTACTGCAGTTATTATCCCATTATCATTCAAGTAATATAGCATCTTTTACTCTTAGAAGGTAAATTTCTACCGTGGATTTCTAATTTTTGAAAGTACCATGCAAAATTTGGAGTTAAATTTGAAAACAAAATTTATTATGCAATTGTTATTTACCTATTGTAAAAAATTTAAAATTTAATACGAAAATTTTGCCTACCTTCTGTGGAAAGGTTCTCATATTTGTTATGGGAAGTTATTTATATTTTCTGAAAGGTTATAAAATTTGGTATAGAAATATTAAAAAAAATTCTTCCATGGGATTATCTTTTATCATTTGTGGAAACATAGAAGTTTGTTTTATCTGCAAGTTAGGATGCTTATATGTTCTATTATATACATAATACAAGTTGAAGGGTTGATTTGTTTAACCTTCATTTGGCAGATTCAAGTTTGGGACATGGTATCTACATGAATGGGAACTTATATGCTTAAATATGAGGATGGATTCTTGCTGCTCTACATGGGTAATTTTTTTATTCCTTTGACATTCATTTATTTGGCATTATTCTTGGTTCCCTCTTGGTCTATTTTCGTTTTGTCTTAAATTAGGGAACGTTGTTGCTTTACTGTTCAAAACGCTTGGGTAATTTCCTTTTCTTTTCCCTTTTCCAATTGTTTGTTCCCACTTTATTTTACTCGATTATTGCCATATATTTGGTTTTGTCTGCATAATTAAGTGAATAGTACTTGGTCAAAATCTTTGCTAATAGATGTTTTTTCATATTCCAATAGAAATAATAAACTGAAATATATTTTATTGAATATGACCCATTTATCGATCTATGTAACACTTTTTCAAATTTCAACAGATCTATCTAAGTAGCAAAAGTAATTTTTTTTTTAAATTTACCTGATTTATTGATTCTGAAATAAAGTTGAATATATTTCATATGCTCATATCCGTATTGTCCAAACTTCTGCTTCAATATGATATTTTTGATTTAAATTCATCTTTCACAAGCTACTTGAAAAAATATATTAAATCAATGCAAAATCCATAATGTGATATGAACTAATTATCATGTTTCTTGCACGTGGCATTAAGATAGATGAAAGTCTCCTCGGAAGAGTTCTGTTTATACTAGCATGCAACAGTTCATTGGTTTTAATGTTGATGCCCAGTTTTGGATTATTCACTTTATGTTTTGTTTTGGTTTATGGCGTTAAAGGTTGCAAAAGGTAATATTAGTTATGAATAAGAATGGTGGGTTTTAGTAATGAACTTATATATTGGCATTTCTTTTAGCATTTCAACCAAATTGAATGTTAAATATAAATAAGTTGGTAAAAGGGAATACATCATCATACATAGAAGTGTTGGTACCTGGCAAACTTTTGGAGCGAAAAATTAAAAATACAAAAATACAAAAATACAAAAATTTGATTCATTAATAGCTTGATTAATAGTTATCTTCCATTGTTTGTACTGTGCGCTGCAAAAAGTAGGTATGGTGTACATTATTCAGATTCATACTTACAACAGTGTATTTGTTACACAATTAACAACCTTGACTACTCAGCCATATAATATCTTTCTCACATAATCCGTAAAATAAAGAACAAGCGAAAATTATGTTTGACTTATAAATTATAATGCTCCTTTTTTCCCTTTATTTTGTTAAGTACCATTCTTAGATTTATATACGTTTGGATTTGGATTTGGATTTGATTTAGGGTTGAAAACCTTCAAAAGTTTAGTAAAAAAAAGTTATTTTAATAGGAATCATCGAAGCCTATATGTCTCGAAAAATCATGCTTATGCAGGCTCTATGTAACAGTATCCATGTTCAGTAACGCGAGTGATCAATTTTTGTTATTTTTTCAAACTTCTTTCTTTTGGAGAGTGATGTGGGTGAAGATTCAAAAGAAAAAAATGCATATATATTGTAATGCAAGATTATGTCACTTTGGTGTTTGGTGCAATTAGGTAAATTGTAATGCAAGAGTAAGGGACTTTTTTCAGAACTTTATATTGTTTTATATTGTACATTGTTACTCAGTTAATATGATTGAAAATAATAACTGAAAATGAAATTATTAACACCTTATATTACATGTTTTCCAACCCAACCCAATATGATATTTTACATTTTTATTCATGTTGTACCCACTTTCTATTTGAGATGTGAATCAACCATGGTATTCACAGTTGATTTTTTGAGTCTCTTGGCATGCATATAGAAAACCACGATGTATAAATATGTTCTTTGTTTACTGTCGGCTTTGTTTTTAGTTGAGAACGGCAATAATGAGATAATTTTTCCCCTTGAAATTGAGCTTTTCAACCCATCCTACCATGTGCTTGGCGTCATTTTATCATGGTTAACATTTAGTACTAACTGCTTTATTGGGTCAGAGTTTTATGTATTAATGCTGCTTTAAAGGCAAGAGTAAATAGCCTTGATTTTGCACTAAGTAGAGCAGTTAAACTGAGTTCAATGTGTTTAAAGTAAAAGCAGTTTTACAATGGATGTGCTTCCACAGTTGTACGAACTACAACTACTTTACCTACTCAACCTACCCAAAAATTGACATTTGCTTTGGTGTGTAAACTACTCAAATTACCTTGCATAATGGATCTTAATTATTATCCCAATACAATCAATCAACCATTCTAAAATTGCTGCATTTTAACTTACCAGGTACAATGAATACAAAAGTTATTTACTAATTAGAATGAAAACACCATTAGCATCAATTTTTATACATACTAAATAAAACAACTAACTAATAACTACATTATACAACAATTCATGCAAACCTCGCATACTAACATAATCATATAAATTGCAAGAACAAGTACATAATTAATAAAAATATAACCACAAATGAATATTATAAACTTTAACCATTGAACTAAAAACCATGGACCTTATATGCACAAGTTATTAATTTTAGAAAATTATAAAAATATAAATTTAATTAGTTTTAACATTATTAAATAATTTATAAAAACAAAAAAATTGGCGTCAATGCATTGCGCATCCGACGCCACTGCTCCTTTCCCCAGCATTCACACAACGGTGTTGGGAACGAGGTATGTCGTTGCCACGTCGGACGTCAAGAACAGAAATGGGCCATTTTATTACTACGAACGCTATCTTACAGTAACAATTCTACAAAATGATGATGTAGGTTTTTGAGATCAATTCACATTCATATCAATTGACTTTGTTAAAATAATCTTTAGAAAATTGTCACTTAGAGATGTTTAGTCCTCAATCATTTAATACTTTGATAATGGAAGTTGTTGTCAAAATTCAAAAAAATTACCATACTGCTAACATAGTTGTTAATTTTATGCTACAAATTGGTCATAAATTGATGTGATAAATATATAAACTGATAATTTAGATTCACTTGATATTTTGTTCGAGTATGCTCTTAAATTATGCACAAAATAACGTGGATGTGGCAAGCTACAATGTTAAGGTTCTCGATAAAATTAGAAATGGCGAAAAATGATCACCGCGCTATTTTTTTTTTTTTAATATCTACACTGTAAAAATATGGTTCAGCAATCAAATGCAGGTCCACCTGGACGTGCATATAAACGGAGGTTATTGAAAGTAGCGGCCCAAATTCAGAGTCATTTTCATACTTTGCAAGTTTGAAAGAATTTTGTTAACATGCATAGGCAAGCTATCAAAATTCAAGCTGCCTTCAAGGGCAACCAATGTAGAAGGAAATACCACAAACTAACTTGTTCAGTTGGAGTTCTTGAAAAAGCGATGCTGAGGTGGTGGAAGAAAAGTAAAGAGCTATGTGGTATTAAAAATGTATTTGAACAAGAAATGAAAGTCACTGTGAACACGATGAAGATATCTTCAAAATTGTGTATGAACAAACTGAAGAGCGAATCAGAAATTCAGTTATAAAGGTGCAATTTATGTTTAGTCATATCAAGCACAACAAGAGTACCAGGTGATGAAGCTAACCTACAAAAAGCACAAATGAAATTCATATAAATGATGACAACGAAACCAATGACTTTGCTAGCAAAGTAATTTTGTAGTTCAAGCTGGAAACCATACAGCCTACATAGGTTTGTATGTACAAGAATAATGGATGAGGAATGTATTAAGTAAGTTGTTGAACAAATACAAAACATAGAGCTGCCAAATAAGGTGTATATGTGTTAACGTGTACGACATATGCCTGTGATACTAGCGTGGAAAAAAAGATACAAAGTTTTCCTACAAAGTATTTCTTTTCCCTATACTTATAAGCAAAAAAGAGATCAGTGATTTATTGAGCCTTATACTTATGAGTGGAATGAGAATTATTATTTTTTGTCCGTGTTTATTTGGCACAATCTATTTTATGTCAGTGGCACTACTTATTTTGTGTATTTTTATTTTGATTGTTGAGGCGAAAAGGGACAACTATCCCATATTATTTTATGATTCTTTATCAAGGTTTTTATGGAACGACCTATATTATTTTATGATTCTTTTACTATGATTGTTATCCCATCCTTAACTTTTTTTATTGATGCAGTCATATATCAAAAAAGAGCATGTATTACAATGTTAGACATTATCTGTATGCAAGAATATCATGGTGTATGAGTGATAAAAACCAGGTATGCAAGTTCTATTCCCTTTTACATTTAGTCAATTTTCGTTGTTAGGAATAGAGCTCTTAGTTCAAACCGAATGAGGTATTGTGATAGTATCTTTGAATGCAAGATGATACGACCTGCTTTTATTTGCTACAGGGAAATGAATTTTCAAATGAATGTTTTTATTGCACTACACTATTTAAGTAGTTTGAATAAGTTAAGATAATATATAGTTTTGATGTTGAAAAATCATAATTTTACTTTCTATTATTGCTTTAGAATTGGGTTCTGATTCACAGTTTAACTTGGATCTCTTTGATCTCAGTTTTGGGTTAGAAGTGTCTTTAAATGAGTTTGTAGCTCCTCTTGCTACAGGGGTTACTGATGTTGATGTTGATCCTATGCTAGGACAATCTTTATCTTTAAGTGATTGGTTCTTTAAAGAAGATTTGCTTCTAGATGGTGAGATGGTTTCGTTTGTTGAAGTCCATTTGGACATTGATATGCTTTTGGCAGAAAGGTTGGATGTACATGTTGTGCATGGTGCACCTGATGTAAGTGAACAGGTTGATCATTTTGGTGTTCTGGTCAGTGAGGTTATGATTGATGAGATTTCTTCTCCAGTTGATTCTTTAAATTTGGTTAAAAATGTGGTGATTTGTAGTCCCTGTGACAAAATGGTTCCTATCTCTTGTGAGGTCGGGGAAATCACAGCATCTTCCTCTGTTGTTCATTTGGATGTGAATATGAATAAGTTAGTGGAGCTTAAAGATACCGTTGCTTCTCATGTTTCTGGTGATATGGTTAGTGTTTTGTCTGGTCAATCTAATGAGACTGGTGGTAATTATGCTCCTTCTTCTTCTTCGAGGAGAGGTAGACGTAGAAAGTTTGCAGCTTCTAGTGGTTTGGTTCGTCGTAGTGTTAGGATTCGTGACAGTTGCTCTCTGTCATCGGGTGAGTTTCCTGGTTCGAACTCCGTGAGCGGTGTTTCGGAACCAAGCTCAGGTACGCATTTTGATTTGGGTAGCATTTATTCGTCTTATGCTCTGGGTGACTTATCAGCTTCTGATTTCAGGCATTTAGCCAGTAGTTTTGCTTTTATTTTCTCTGATTTTGAGTTAGATCGTGAGTTTATTAGAAATAAGGAATTTGATAGGGCTAGATCTATGGGTTTATGAGAGTCATCAGTTGGAACATTAGAGGTTTGAACGATCTTAATAAATGTGATAAAGTTAAAATCTTTTTTAAAGACTTCTCTATTGATATTGCTCTTTTACAAGAGACTAAAATAGAATGTCCTGACTTTCGTTTTTTTAGAAGATTAGGTGGTTTTCGTTTTAGTAAATGGGTTTTTCTTCCTTCGGTGGGTTTTTCGGGGGGTTTAGTGATTGGTTGGAGAGATAGCCTCTTTAAATTATTGCAGTGTATTCAAAAGCAACATTCTTTACATATTATTTTACTTAATTTAACCGACAATTCTATTTTAAATATTTCTAATGCTTATGGGCCTAATTCTAAAATTGATAGGCGGATCCTTTGGAATGAATGCCTCGAGTTTAGATCTTTGGCCCCCGGATCTTGGATATTGGGGGGTGATTTTAATGTTACCCGTTTTATTGGGGAGCGTTCTCCCCGTGAAGGTGATTATTCTGCCATGGAGGAATTCGATCAATTTATTATTCTCTCTAATTTGATTGAAATTCCTCTATCCAATAGAGATTTTACTTGGAGTAATAATAGAGAGTATCCCTCCTTGGCTCTTTTAGATAGGTTTTTCATTAGCGATGAAATTGAAGATAAATATCCCATCTGTAAAGTGTCTGGTCTTCCTTTCACCCTTTCAGATCATTGTCCCATTATTCTGTCTTGCGATCATCATAGAATTATTTTTCGTTCCTTTAAATTTGAAAAAATGTGGCTTCTTGAACCATATTTTTCAAATTTAGTTGTTAATAAATGGTCGTCTATGAGTTTTTATAGTTTTAAGTATAGTGATAATTTAGCTAAAGCTTTTGTGCTCAAACTTAGAAATCTTAGGATTTTTCTTAAAAACTGGAATAAAAACATTTTTTGTAATATTAAAATTAAAAAAGAGAATATTCTTAATGAGTTGCTTAAACTTAATAAGATTGAAGAATCTAGACATTTAAGTTTAGGAGAGAAAAATGTTCTTAACAACTTAAAAGAGGAACTTAATTCTATTCTTGAAAAAGAGGAAGTTATGTGGAAACAAAGATCAAGAATTCAATGGATTAATGAAGGTGATAACAATACCAAATTTTTTCATAATATAGCTAACGGTAGAAAACGTAGTAACATAATTAATTCCATTTTAGTTAATAATGTGGAATTAGTTGAACAACGCGATCTCAATAATGCTTTCACTGATTATTATAAAGATATCTTTGGTAATAATAATAATCATAGAGTTAATGTTAGATAGAGTGATCTTTACCCATCCGTCTCTAATATTAATCTTTCTGATTTAGATGTTCCCTTTTACTGAAGAGGAAATCCGTAAAGCCATTTTTGATTTACCGGGAGATAAATCTCCGGGTCCGGATGGATTTCCTATTCTCTTTTATAAAACTTTTTGGGAGGTTTTAAAATTAGACTTAATTAATATCTTTAATGAATTTTATAATGGAAGTCTTCAATTAGGTAGATTTAATTTTGCTAATGTTATTTTATTACATAAAAAAGTTGGTGCTAATACTTTAAAAGATTTTAGACCCATTTCGTTGATCAACTGCTCTGTGAAAATTATTTCTAAAGTTTTAGCTAATAGACTTGGTTTAAAAATGAATGATTTAATTGACTGTTCTCAATCAACTTTCATTAAAGGAAGAAATATCACTGATAGTGTAGCAGTTGTTCAAGAATACATTAATTTTTGTTGTAAGAATAATATTACTTGTGCTATTTTAAAATTAGATTTTGCTAAGGCTTTCGACTCGGTTGATTGGGATTTCCTTATTGAAATTTTCCTTGCCAGAGGCTTTAGTAAAAGATGGATTAACTGGATCGTTAACTTACTTAAATCTGGTAACTCTAGTATTATGGTTAATGGAATTTTGGGTAATAAAATTCAATCCAAGAGAGGATTGAGGCAAGGGGATCCTTTATCCCCCTTCTGTTTAATTTAGCGGCTGATGTTTTTTCTAAGATTATTAAGAATGCAGTTAATAATAATCTCTTGGGTTTTTTTGGTAATGATATTTCGAGTTTTGGTTTGTCTGTCCTTCAATTTGCTGATGATACTTTGCTTTTTTCCTCTCATCTTCCTAGGCACATCATTGCTCTTAAGTTTATTCTTTATAGTTTTGAACTTTTATCAGGTTTAAATATAAACTTTGATAAAAGTTCGGTTTTAGTTTTAAATGATTTTGACAAAGTTGAAATTTTAGTTGCTAATACTCTAAATTGTAAAACTATGAGTTTTCCTTTTAATTATCTTGGTTTTGTTATTAGACCTTCAAAACTTAAGCATGAAGATTGGTTATTAATCATTGATAAAATTAAAAATAGGATTACTAATTGGAATGGGAGATTCTTATCTAGAGCTGGTAGACTAGTTTTGATTAACTCTGTTTTATCAGCTCTCCCTATCTATTGGATGCCTATGCACCTCTTTCCTGGTTGGGTAATAGACAAAATAGATAAAATTAGAAGAGACTTCCTTTGGAATGGTGATAATCCTAACAGTAGCTTTAAATGTTTAGTTAATTGGGATACTGTCTGTAAGTCTAAAAAAGAGGGTGGTTTAGGTGTCATTAATTTACGTAATATGAACTTGTCTCTTCTTTGTAAATGGTTATGGAAATTCAGAGATACGAGTGATAATGCCATTTGGAAGGAGATTATATCTAAAAATTACTATAATAGTAGTTATAATCTCTATCAAACTAGTCCTTCAATTTATTGTAAACTTTCATATTTTTGGAAATCCATCTTAAAATGTAATGATATTTTCAACTTAGGTGTAAATATTATTGTTCATTCTGGTAATAACACATCTTTTTGGCATGATAGTTGGATTTCCGCTACTCCTCTTAAGATTGAGTTTAAAGATTTATATGATATTTGTAACTTTAAATTTGCATTTATTTCTGATGTTTTTAACTCTGATAGTGACCCTCCTTGGAGTTTCAATTTTAATAGTATTTTAGTAGGCTCAACCCTTAGACAACTTTATTTGCTTTATGCTAAGCTAAATCTCTACAATATTGACAATGATAATGATTATATTAGTTGGGAGTGGGATAAGAGTAAGAAATATTCTTCGAATTCCTTTTACAAATTTATTAACTTTTCGGGTGTTTCTGACAACTGTTTTAAATTTATTGGAAATCTAACGCTCCTCCAAAATCTAAGATCCACATGTGGCTCATTATTCATGGCAAATTGAATACTATTGAGCTTTTAAAAAAGAAAAATATTTTTATTGATAATAAATGTTATTTTTGTAATACATACTCTGAAGATGTTAATCATATTTATTACGAGTGCATGGATACTCATTCTATTCTTATTAAGACCCTTAATATTTTTGAGTTTAATATTAGTTCTAGAGTTATTGATTGTTTTTTCTTTTGGAATTCTTTTAGATTTAAGTTCAATAAGGATATTAGTTACTTGCTTGATACTATATTTACAATATCTTGTTGGTACATTTGGTTTGAGAGAAATCAAAGGATTTTTAATAATAAATATAATCACTATAATACTTTGATAATTTTAATTTCATCTTTCTGCTTAAATTGGATTTCAAATCCCAAATATAAATTAGCCAAAAATAATTGCTTTAAGGAATATCTTAACAAGGTTAGAAATAATATTAACATTTTCAAACTTAACTTTAATAATTTTGTCCCTAATAAATTTTTTATTAATTCCTATACTAATTTAAATAATGTTCGCATGTTGCAGTATAATTTTCTTCCTATTATTTGTCCTTAAAGTAGTTTCTTGTATTGTTTTTATCTCTGTTTTTATTTCTTACTTTTTAGTCCTTTAGCATTGTTAGCTTTTGGTTCTAGTTTTTCCTTGCTTTAATTTTCTTTTTGGTTTTTATTCTCACATATATGTATATAAAATCTTTTTGTATACATATATGTGATTCATTCTAACTTGGTTTACTAATTTTGTTTCAGGTTTGGTTTAGACAGGTTGTTAGTTCTCTCTTGACTGGTTTTCAGGATAGCTTGCAGCTTTGTACTGGTTGGCAGGATTGCTTTTCACAGGGATTCCGACTGCGTCTAGCTCTCCTTGGTGGCTTCTCAGTGTCTTCAGAGTGGTGTTCTTCTTTTATTTTTATTTCGCCCCTTGGATCTTCTCTTATTTTGAGGGTGTTGATTTTTATTTTCTCTAGATTTAGATACCTATAACTCTCTATTATCGGGTGGTGGCCTTGCCGGAGCTCGGTATTAGGGTTTAATGGGCGGTGGCTTTGCCGGAGCTCATTTGAGGGGAATCTATTTCTTTTAGAGGATAGTCTTGTCACCTGCCAGGCATGTTGGCAGCTCCTTTATATTTGTTATATATATAGCTTCATGTGTGCTCTCTCGTTTTTTAGGGGATCACACATTTCTCTCAAAAAAAAATTATTGTTTCAGAAGATCATAAGCTCATTAGTGTGATTAAATAGATAAGGCCAAAGAATTGAAGTTGCTAGAGGTTTTCTATTTTGGACCGGTACATGGAACATAGGAGGTGTTGCACTTTCATGTGTATCTAGCAGCTGAAGTAATCAATATGTTGTTTGATGATAAAAAAATCAAGGGTCGTGTGTAAATGTTCAAATGTTTCATGTGCATCTGAGATTTCTTCTAAAAATAGCAGCTAGCTTCATGAGCATATGACAGCTGAAGTGATACTCTAATACAATATAAAAATGTTCATATACTGAATATGACATTATATTACTTTGTTATTTGATACTTAGTATGGAAAGCAAGTTTATGAGCAATGACCTTAAAATATGGACAATTTTTTTAATCCATGTAGTCGAGGATTTAGAACTATTACAAATTTGCATTTTCAGTTAACGTAACAAGTGTTCCACATGAGACGTGCTATCTTGGGTGGCTACAAACACTAATTACAAAAGAAATCTTTATAATGTTTTAAAATCTGTATGTACTCCACATTTTTTTACTCTTTACATTAGCTGTAACTAGATCAATAGAATACTGCACAGGAGAAGAAAGAGACAAACAAATAGTCTTAAATGAGTTCAAGCAATAACAACTGTAAAACACAAAGAAAGATATTACATACTTTAGTCAGTTAGTGTGATTTTCTTTTACATGGATAAGATAAAAGTAGTATGATTCTAAAAAGCTCAAAAAATTAGAATGGAATTCTTACTAGCGTTTTGTGTTGATCGGACTATTCTTACCTCCTAAGCTTAAATTGCATGTTCTTATTTTGCATGGTGTAGACTAATAATGTTGCTTGCTTATGTTTATGGTTATTTCTAAGGATAATTGAAGCTACTTCATTTTGGATCCGGATATGGGTGTAAAAAGCATGTAAAAGGAGAGAATATGTTATATCTTTTATTTATTAGATCAGGACAACAAACATATTAAGCAATCTTTTTCATTGTAGTTTAAAATATACTTATTTTTTGTTATATGAGTTGGTAATGAACATCGGCAGAATTATATTAGGCAATTTTTCTATAACATCTGAAAGAACTACTCTTATTCTTTACTATCAAGTTGCACATGAACATTTTTTCTATCATGCACTGGCTTATCATAAAACATAATGTCTCCTTTTAGTGGTCATTTATTGTACCGATTCTATATAATCAATAATATTCATGTGCCTTGATTTTTGTTTTTATTTATCTATAGGTGAATTTCATGTACAAATGATAGCAACAAATTATTGATATGAATATTATATATGCACAAATGTTGGTTTTTCTTAGCATTTTTTTATAATAAGCGAGATGAATTGATTTCTGCTTAGCATTTTTGTGTTATACTATATCTTCACGTCTTTCTGTCTATTATTATTACTACATTTGCTTATGTAGTCATCGATTAGGATAATGTAAAAGATTGCAATTTGTTTCAAAAAATAATATCGTTTTATGGTTTTAATAAGTAGTTCTTACGCTTCTATGATCATCCATAAATGATGAGTTAATTTGTTAGATTTATTATTGTACACAATATATATAAACATGACGATTTTAAGTATTTTCACTTATTTTTTTTTTTGTTTTTTTTTTGAACGGGTACTTTATATACAACAAATCAATGGGACAACATATTCCATGTCAAATAAATGTTCGAAAGCAAGTTTCGAACTTGTGACATCCTGCACCAAGTCAAATAAGTATTTTCACTTTTTATTCCAATGAAGCAAACAAGTAACCAAATTGTTCAAGTTGTGCATAATTTCAAACTTAATTTATACTGTAGTTTATGCTATTGATTAAAAAAACATACTACCATCTCTTTATAATTTTAAGTTAACTAATTTTACATTCCAAATCTTCATTCATTGCAATAGAAAACTAATAGGACACGATCGTTTAATGGAAGTGGGAGATGGCTTCGGTGTGGGGCTTGACTTTGTTTTGTGGTGCCTTCTGGTGCTTCTAGGGTACATGATGTGGTGGTGCCAAAGCGATAATACATTTTGATGGATGAGACCTGTTGCGACTTTTCTATTGATTAGAAAAACGCAAATTTTAATAAATTCTGCAAGCACACAGGCGTGTAGTATGCAGGTCGAACACAGGGAATTGTATTTTAAAACAATTAAAATCCATAGTTAAATCTTAGGCGTGTTAAACGAATTCGACAGTGAATTTTGAACAGAAAATAAAAACAATAATATACTCCGAATCGATTTCGAAACTAATCAAAATTGTAACAAAAAATAGAATTGTAAAAAAAATCAGAACAGAAATTAAAATTGCGGAAAAGAAGATAACGGAGCAAACAACTGAAATAATTATTAACTAACTGAAAAGAGTGCAGAAAATAACTAAGAACAAGAATAAATAAATTGCTAAATCTAATCAACAATCCTATGTATTTTGTTCGAAAATAAAAACAGTGCTGAATTTAAATCTAAACGTGAAGAAAAGTGATGAGGTAAGAGATGATCTGAAGGTGCTGTATAATGCTGTATATATAGGCTTCAGCCCCTAAAATCAGTCCATCTTTTTAGCAATAGGACCGGTTCTATTCTTAGTATTTGCCAAGATAATTGTACTGACTGGGTCCATTCCTTGAATTGGTGAAGAGTCAAGTTGCCACGTCATTGCTTGAAATACTTTTATATGTGAATTGGTCCAAATTCATACGTAAGCTACTTTTGAATGTGTCCCATTTTGCTTCATATCATGGCTATGTATTATGCTACTTGAATTGGCCATGTTTTTTTTTTGATTTACAGGTGGCATTGCTTTGAAATGGATATCCTTGAATTGTGTGAGCTGATATGAATATTTCCAATTGAGTGATATGCTTGATACGTGTTTTCTTTTTGAATCATTCGGTATCCAAAATGCTGCACTCATTATTGCGTGTCTTTTGGAACGGACCAATGCCACAACCGATTAATTTCAACATTGCACTTTGAAATCTATAATCTGCAAAACTACAACAGAATACCCGTATAATACCGCTTTATATAAATAAAAATATATGAAACAAACGGTTTAAAATGCATAAAAATACGTTCATCAAATACCCCCACACTTGAACTTTATTCGTCCTCGAATAAACGAGAAAATAAAAACTAACTAAATCCTTTTTCATAGGAAACACGATTGCATTGAGCGTATGCAACAAGCCATTAAACCTCTAGGTGTCCCTAGTAGGACGAGTTGTGTCTCGTGAGGGTTTTCAGCGGATACTATCCACAAAATCCAAATGCAGTATGTGATGATTCTAATGTACTACATGAATGCAAAATTCTACACAAATGGAGGCTCGATTTACTTCAAAATAGTTGCAACAAAATAATGTATATCAGTTTTAGTCAACTTCTTCAAATTTTTGGTTCCTCACTAATCACAAATTTCAATGTAACTCAAGTTTTCATACATTAGATTCTAGTTTGGCCAGTTGTTTCGGTCGATAACATAGTGCATCCATGAAATAAATTCTTCACTGTTGATCACAGTTTTTTTTCAAAATGGTATTTTTCATTTCCATTTGTATAACAAGCCAAATCAACAAAGTCAAGAAGTGTTTGGGTTTCAAAGCTTAGTCTCTCTTTACTAGTTTTTTTCTTCTTCTCTTTTTTTTTTACACCTATCCTTTGGACAAGGTATACCACCCATGCACTGCCTCGCGGGCTTACGTGAGAGTTGGGACAGAGCTTGGCGGATTATGCAAACCGACGCTGACTATGTCAGAAAAGGTCGGTAATCCTTAGGTGATTATTTATTTAATTATTTATACACCTAACTCAGAATGCTGAGGCCAGGTATACCATCCATGCACTGCCTTGCGGGCTTACGTGAGAAGAGTATAGAGCGTGGCGAGTGCACACACTTTCACAAGTGTGCACACCTATCGACTCTAGGTGTTTCTTATTAGTTTTTTTTTTGAGAAGAGCTAAAGAGTGTTATGCAAATCAACTTAGCACCACTTAACTTTAATGATTTGAGATGTCAACGCATGTACTTTAGATCTGCCATTTTTTTTAAACAAAGACTACAGTTTAGAAAAGATTTCATAACCATCACCTATGAATCCCCCTATATACTAACCTCACTATTATCGCTTATAATTCAACTTTTCATTATATTTTACATTTGAAATTAGTGATTCACAAAAATCTTCATCAATTGACTTCAACTGCTTACTTACTTTGCCTTTACTAATTAAAAGTAAATCGAAGTCCTAAAAATATTGGGAAATGAAAAAAAATTGAAAGGAAATTTGAAAACAAATAATGAGATGATTTTTTTAATAAAAAATGATGCTACACTATGAAATATGAACAAACAGAATGAGATATGCGTCCCCCCCACACTGGAATGAGACAGTGTCCCAACTGTCAAATAGAATGCAAATGCAAAATAGAAGAAAAAACTAAAAAAAATACAACCTGATATGTGCAAGATAGTGAGCGGCTCATGCCGAATAGCTAGGTTCGTGAAGATCCATGAACTCATCGTCCTCGTGCTGTTCAAACTCTAGAAATGGCTTCAAGCGTTGTCCATTGACCTTTGAAATGGAACCGTCCCTAGGATTTTCAATTTCAACTACGCCATAAGGGTATACTGTTTTCACAATATATGGACCTGTCCAACGGGATCTCAATTTTCCCGGAAATAAATGAAGTCTGGAATTATATAAGAGAACTTTCTGACCTACTTCGAATGTCTTACGAAGTATGGATTTATCATGATAGAATTTGGTTTTCTCTTTATAAATCTTTGCATTTTCATACGCTTCATTTCTTAGTTCTTCTAATTCTGACAATTGTAATTTACGATGCGATCCGGCTTTTTCTATGTCAAAATTAAGGTATTTGATTGCCCAAAGTGCACGGTGCTCGAGCTCAACGGGTAAATGACATGCTTTTCCAAAGACTAATCGGTATGGTGGCATTCCTAGATTGGTTTTATAAGCTGTGCGAAATGCCCAAAGGGCGTCTATCAATTTAGATGACCAATCTTTTCTGTTGGAGTTAACCGTCTTTTCAAGAATTTGTTTAATTTGTCTATTGGAAATCTCGACTTGACCGTTGGTCTGTGGATGATATGGAGTAGATAGTTTATGAGTGATAGAATATTTCTTAAGAAGAGATTCAAAAGCACGATTACAAAAATGAGAACCGTTATCACTTATAATGGCTCGAGGTGTGCCAAAACGGGAAAATATGTTTTCTTTCAAAAATTTGACAACAACTTTATTGTCATTTGTTCTGGTAGGAATGGCCTCAACCCATTTAGACACGTAATCTACTGCAAGTAGGATGTAGAGATTTCCAAAAGAATTAGGAAAAGGACCCATGAAATCGCTGCCCCAAACATCAAAAATTTCGATGATAAGGATTGGGTTTAGGGGCATCATGTTACGTTTGGAAATACGATATGTTTGTTGACATCTAGCGCATTTGGAGCAAAATTCGTGGGCATCACGAAAAAGAGAAGGCCAATAAAAACCGCACTGTAACACCTTACCAGCAGTTTTCTTTGCTCCAAAATGTCCTCCACATGCTTGATTATGTGAAAAAGAGAGGATGCTATGGAATTCATGTTCGGGGACACATCTACGTATAATTTGATCAGTGCAATATTTGAAGAGATAAGGATCGTCCCAGTAAAAGTTTCGAATATTGGAGAGAAATTTGTGTTTATCTTGTTTTGACCAATGGGAAGGTGTTTCATTTGTGACAAGATAATTTACGATGTCCGCATACCATGGTGCACTGGAGAGGGAAAGAATTTGTTCATCGGGAAAATGATCGTTGATTTGAGAGTTATTGTAGTTTTCATGAACTATACTAGAAAGATGATCGGCTACGACATTTTCAGAACCCTTTTTATCTCGTATTTCTAGGTCAAACTCTTGAAGAAGGAGAATCCAACGGATTAAGCGGGGTTTGGTATCCTTTTTCGTGAGTAAATACCGCAAGGCGGCATGATCAGTGTAAACTATGACCTTAGAACCTATGAGATATGATCTAAACTTATCGAGGGCAAAGATAACTGCTAAAATCTCTTTTTCTGTGGTTGAGTAATTCAACTGAGCTTCATTAAGAGTTTTGCTAGCATAATAGATTACTCGAGGAAGTTTATTGATTCGTTGACCTAAGATGGCTCCAATGGCATAATCAGAAGCGTCGCACATTAATTCGAAAGGCAAAGTCCAATTTGGAGGTTGGATGATAGGTGCAATGGTCAAGATCGATTTGAGGGTTTCAAAAGACGTTTCACATTCATTGGAAAATTCAAATTTAACGTCTTTAGCCAGAAGATTCGAAAGAGGTTTTGAAATTTTTGAAAAATCTTTAATGAACCTCCTATAGAATCCTGCATGGCCGAGAAATGAGCGAATGTCCTTTACGGACCTTGGAGGAGGAAGGCCCACAATAAGATCAACTTTAGATTTGTCAACTTCTAGGCCATTTTTAGAGACAACATGACCTAAGACTATTCCTCTCTTTACCATAAAATGACATTTTTCCCAATTAAGAACAAGAGATTTCTCCTTACATCGCTTTAAGACACGTTCTAAACGAAGGAGGCATTGATCAAAAGATGACCCATAGATTGAAAAATCGTCCATGAATATTTCTAAGAAATCTTCCACCATATCAGAAAATATACTCATCATACATCGTTGAAAGGTAGCGGGAGCATTACAAAGGCCGAAGGGCATGCGACGATAAGCGAAATTTCCGACGGGACATGTGAACGTTGTTTTGTGTTGGTCCTCTAACGCAATGGGAATTTGATTATAGTCGAAGTAACCATCAAGAAAACAATATTATTCATGACCGGCTAAGCGTTTGAGCATTTGATCAATGAAAGGAAGGGGAAAATGATCTTTTCTTGTTGCTGCATTGAGTTTTCGATAGTCGATGCAAACGCGCCATTTTGTTTTGACCTTTGTCGGAACAAGTTCGTTATTCTCATTTGTTGTCACAGTGATTCCAGACTTCTTTGGTACAACTTGTACCGGACTTACCCAAGTACTGTCAGAGATAGGGTAGATTATGTTATTGTCTAAACATTTGATAATTTCTTCCTTTACCACTTCTCTCATGTTAGGGTTTAATCGCCTTTAAGCTTCGCGAGTGGGTTTAGCCTCGTCGACTAAATGTATTCGATGTTCAATAATTGATGGACTAATTCCCTTAATGTCAGCGATTACCCATCCTATTGCCTCTTTATTTTCCCTTAAAATTTTCAAAAGTTGTTCTTCTTGGTCCTTAATGAAATCGGATGCCAAGATTATAGGGAAATTTTCCGAAGAATCTAAGTATGCATACTTAAGATCGTTTGGAAGAGGTTTGAGGTCTAATTTAGGACGTACTTCTCTTGAGGCTTCAGTAGACATCAACTGATTGAATTCTAGTGAATTATGAGAAGAGCAGAGCATATAATTTAATTCATAAATGTATTCATCTTCATTTAAATTAGAATTAAAATGATCTAGGCACATGTTAAGAGACTCCGTAATATCACTAAAATCATTTTCTACAATTGTTTGGATCATGTCAACTTCTTCTATTTCAAGATCCCTTGGTTGTCTGTTAAGATTGAATATATTTAGTTCAATGGTTAGGTGCCCAAAGGAAAGTCGGAGTTGACCATTCCTACAATTTATGATAGCATTTGATGTTGCTAAAAATGGACGACCTAATATCAAGGGAATCTGACCGTTAGGATTTGAGACAGGTGCGGTCTCTAGGACTATGAAATCGACTGGGAAATATAATTGCTCGATTTGTATCAAAACATCTTCAACTGTGCCCAATGGTTTTTTGACAGATCGATCAACTAGTTGAATTGTGATGTTTGTAGGTTTTAATTCCCCTAGTCCAAGTTAACAGTACACGGTATAAGGCAAAAGATTTACACTTGCTCCAAGATCGAGTAAGGCATGACTAATGTGAGTGTTACCTATTTTACAGCCGATTGTAGGACAACCGGGGTCCTTATACTTGATTGGGGAGAGATTTGAAAGAACAGAGCTAGTATTTGCAGTTAGAAATGCAGTCTTAGGAACGTTAGTGGCACGTTTTTGAGCACAAAGCTCTTTCAGACATTTGGCATATTGAGGAATTTGCTCGATGGTATCAAGAAGAGGAATATTGACTCTAACTTGTTTGAAAATTTCAAGAATTTGGTCAAAATTAGCGGGCTTCTTCTTTTTGTTGAGTCTATGGAGAAATGGAGCAATGGGCTTATAGACTCGTTCGGAAGTTTTTTCATTCGAAGAAGAAGGTATGATATTATAGGGTGAAGATAAGGGCGTAGAAATGTTGGGGTTGCCAACGTTAGAAAGCGAAGAGTGGTCGGGACTGCCGACCTTGGATGAAGAATTAGAGTTGTTTGGATTGACAACAGTGGGTGTTGACTGAGTTTTAGAATTTTGAACAAGGGAAGACTTAAGAAGGACGTCGGGGTTGCCGACATGGTTGTCCACCTTCTTTCCAGACCTTAATGTGGTGACAGCATTAACCGGATTTACATTTTCGTCCTCACAAATATTTACTCCTCGAGAGTCATTCTTTGGATTCACTTCGGTTTGACTAGGCAATTTACCTTTCTCATTGATTTTCATGAGATCCTTCATCATTATCAATATTTGTTCATTTTGTTTAGTGATTTGCTCAATTCTCGCATCTTGGTTAGTGATTTGTTCATTTTGTTTAGAGAGTTTTTTTTCCAATCGAACAATTTCTTGTGAAGGCTGAGAAGGTTGGGGTGATGGATTGAAATTAGGATGCCTGTATGGTTGATTCGAAGGTTTTGTTTGAGGAGCGGGTTGAGAATTTTGAGAATTAGAGGTTGGGGCTCGATAATTCGGATTTGGTATCATTGGATACATATGTGATGGATTAGCCACATTGTTAGGATTTGACCATGAAAAATTGGGGTGGTGCTTCCAGTTAGGATTGTATGTGGATGAATAAGGACTATTTTGAGCTATAGCATTGATTTGGTCTTGTGTGTAGTAATGGGGTAGTCCTTCTCCTTCTTGAGGAGTTTGGGTATCTATAGGAAGATGTGATGGGTCAATGGCATGTACTCCTCTATTTGGAGCATGAATTGGAACACGAATTGTTTCCCATTGCATATCCTTTTCCGAATACTCTTCTAAAAATTCCCAAGCTTCCTCGTCTGTTTTTGCCATGAATTCTCCTCCGCACATTGATTCGAGTTGGGATCTTGTTTGATAGTTAAGCCCTTCATAAACGATTTGGCACAAAACGTGTTTAGGGATTGCATGATGTGGGCAACTATATAGCAATTGATTGAACCTTTCAAAATATTTTGAAAAAGTTTCTCCTTCATTCTGAGAGAATTGGTTGATTTCAGTTCGAATTTTAAGAGTTTTGTGGAAAGGAAAAAACTTTTTCAAAAATATAGTAACGAAATTGTCCCAACTCTTAATTGAATTTTTAGGAAGAGAATTAAGCCATCTTTTCGCACTTTCTAGAAGTGCGAATGGAATAAGTCTTAGCTTGATGAATTCATTAGAAAGTTGTTGCATTTTAGTTGTAGAAGCATATAACTCAAATTCACTAAGAAATTCATTTGCATTTTCAGACCCAGTGAATTTTGGTACCCCTTGGATAAAAGAATGTTTTAGCTCAAAATTATTTCCTTCGGCAGGTGGAAATGAAATAACCGAAGGTTGAACAGTCCGTGTTGGATAGCATCGGTTTCTAAGGGATAATGGTCGGTTCTCATGAAATTCATTATTTCCCACATGTGATTTAGGTGATAATTTCGGTGAATTATGGTGTGAACTGTGTTGTGAACCGTGTTGTGAACCGTGATTGCTCATATTTGTTTGATTTGAAATTTCCGTTGATTTGTTTAATGAAATATTTTGGCTTTCTAAACGGTTAAAATTATTTCTTGCCCAAACACGCATAAACAAATCAAGGTGTAACAACCAAAAGTAAATTAAATCAGTTTTCAGTTGGGCACCTGTAGAGTTGAAAATTACTTACAGAGGTGTATGATAGTCTGTCCAATGCAGCTGAGTAGCGCTAGCGGATCAAACTCCAAAGTTTGTGGTTGCTATGTTGTTGTTACCTGTCAGATATCTAAGAATGATAAGCTTAAAAAAAATTAAACTGCAACTGTGTATATATAAATGAAACGTGACTGAAATAAGCAAAATGGAATGTAACTTGATGAAATAATGCAATGAAGTATGCTTTGATTACCTTGGTTATGTGAAAAACTATGTATGAATGAAATAATGAAACATGAATATGTGTACTGCAGTGATCACTGAAAAATGTGTGAGTAAAATAGAACTAATGTGTCATGTGATGAAAATTAGTGCAAAGTGCATGAACGTGGGAGCAAAGTGAAAACACAGTGACGTGCAAACAATCTGCGTGAGTTGTAAAAAAAATTGAACAGAAACTTACGTGTGAGTTATAATAAACTTACGTGCAAATATTTGAACAAAATAAAAATTTGTTCGTGAACTAAATAAAAGATGGTTACGTGATTACGTGAGTATGAGAATGGAAATGTGAACAAAAAGCTGATTTAATGCAACTGAATTAATGTAAGCAACAAACTAATGCAAGTATGAAAACTAAGCTACTGCATGCAACTTGAAACGGTAAAATGGTTACGTGAACCAAACTAAGCTACTGCAGTGAACCAAAATGGTTACGTGAAAATAATGGTTACGCAAAAACAGGCTACTGCATGCAAACTAACAGGAAAATGCGTAAGTAAAATGCGACGAATGCAACATAATGAAAAATGCAAGCAATGTGTAAATTTGAAAATGAAGCAATGTGAGTCACAAACCAAAGCAACGCGAAAAATGCAGCAGTGAGAGAATTTGAATGATTAGAAACCGAAAGTGTGGCTATGTGAAACGTGATTTTTGAAAAACGAGAAAAAAAAAAGTAAAATTTTTTATTTTTATTTTTTTGTTACGTGGAAACCAAAATAGACCAAAATAGCAATGCAACTAAATAACGTGTAGCAGCAGTAAGTTGACACACAAAAATGAAAGGAGAAGCTCACGTATATGTGACAGCTAGTAATGCTTAAAATGAGATTATATCTGATAGCATACACATGAACGTGAGAAACAAAATTTAAACTAACGTAAGCTGGGTATGTGAACAGAAACCAACTAAATGAGATGCAATTCACATGCAAAATGTAACGGAAAAAGCAAATGCAGCGAACGAACAAAATGCGATTTTTTTTTATGTAAAACGCTACTTTGGTGAATGGAACTGAAAAACGAAAAAAAAGCGATTTTTTTTTTTTGAAAACTGATGCAAAAAAAAGTAAAATAAATTAACACGAATAGACTTGAAAACGAAAAATCGAAAATCTCAAAATAGCAACTCCCCGGCAACGGCCCCAAAAACTTGTTGCGACTTTTCTATTGATTAGAAAAACACAAATTTTAATAAATTCTGCAAGCGCACATGCGTGTAGTATGCAGGTCGAACACAGGGAATTGTATTTTAAAACAATTAAAATCCATAGTTAAATCTTAGGCGTGTTAAACGAATTCGACGGTGAATTTTGAACAGAAAATAAAAACAATAATATACTCCGAATCGATTTCGAAACTAATCGAAATTGCAACCAAAATATAGAATTGTAAAAAAAAATCAGAACAGAAATTGAAATTGCGGAAGCTGTAACGCCTCGCCCCGAGACCCACCTTAGTAAAGAGAATTAACGAGTAATTCCGTCTACTAAAGCGGAGAATAGGGCTGGTTAAGGGCGACCATCTATAACTTTGTCTTAAACATCTACTGAATACGTCGATAATGCAATATACTTTTTCTTTCCTATCTCAATAGATCGACATACATAGTAAATGTTTAATCCAAAACTATAGGTGGTTAACGGATCTATCGGAACAAAATACAATAACTAAATGTAAAGCACATCACAGATTAGTAATCAACATCCTATATATACATCACTCACACCACTAGCTTTAATCTATGAAAATTTTTAATTTCTATTTGAATTAATTGGATGGAATATCGATTGAATTGCTTTCAAGTTTATTGTGGTTTGCTAAAAATTATTTGTGAAAAATTGCTGCAGTAAAACAGCAATATCTTAGTGCAAATTTACCCGAATCAGCTCAATCTTTCTGCAGTTGAAAGAAAACTCTGTTAGCTACAACTTCTCTTTTAATTACTTTATGAGATTCTATTGTTTATAGGGTCGAAATTTAGTTTAAAACTGATGCATACAGCTCTGCCCTGTGCAATTTTGTTTGTTGAAATCTGATCTTAAAATCACTATAACTTTTGAATGATAAATCGGAATTGAGTGAGACTTTTTTCAGTTGAAGGTTATATTTATAGGGAACAACTTTTATGTTTCATGTTTTCTGTAATTTTGAGGTTAGCTATGTCGAAATTTGATTTTTCTACTGCTACCCGAGAGCAAAAACAATATTTGCTCTCTCATTGAAGCTGAAACGAATTTAACCATAACTACTTCGTTTCTTAATCGATTTTGATGATCTTGGTCATTCCGGAAAGCTTAGAAACTAATCTACAACTTTTGTTTAATTCATTTTGCCCGATTTAGATGTTATTTATGCTAAAATTGCAATTGTTTATAAGAGGCACAGAATCGTCAGAAATCCTACGCGGACAACCGAAGGAAGCCTCTGGAATTCGCAGTAGGTGATCTTGTATTCCTTCGTGTATCCCCTATGAAGGGAGTAATGCGCTTTAGCTCCACTGGGAAATTGGCTCCTCGCTTTATAGGACCATTTCCGATTATTGAGCGCATTGGTCCTGTAGCATATCGATTGTCTCTGCCATCTCATTTATCGGGTATTCATGATGTCTTCCACATTTCTCAGCTTCGGAAATGTATTCGAGATTCTGATTCAGTTATTGAGCCTTCCGAGCAGCATGATTTTAAGATCTCACCTAGCTTATCAACCGTTCAGCGGCCTATTCGATTGCTTGGTTCGGAGGTGAAACGCCTTCGAAGCAAGGAAGTTCCTCTTGTCAAGATTCAATGGTCGGAGAATCCCAATGATTGCACTTGGGAAACCAGAGAATCTATTGAGCGTTCGTTTCCGGAGTTCCTTTCTTCGTTTGAGTGGTGAGAAATCTTTTATCTCGAGCTTTGCTTACTTCTTTTGTTTGATTCAATGAGTTGTTATAGAATTTTTCCCTTAGGAATTGCGCGGACGCAATTTTATTAAGGAGGGGAGTCTGTAACAACCCTGCTTTGGAGATTACCATGAATATTAAATTATAATGATGATTATAATTTAATATTGGAATTAATTGAATTAATAAGGATATAATATTGTTTATTTTAATATTAAAAAAAATGAAATTTGGATTAAATTGAGCCAGTGTGATAAATAAATGAAATCTTGAATGTATAATAGATAATTCTTGAGCGGAATAAAATTTATGTTTTATTTCGAGAATTTTCAAATATGGTTGTTAAATTATATTTGAGTAAAATGTTAGTATTGGCAAGTTTAGAGTTATTGTTAGTATTGCTATTTTATTATCAAGAATAAGTGAAAAATATATTCCATGTGATAAAAATAACATTAGTGAGTGAAATAAAATATTTATTGATGATTTAGTCATGTATTAATATTTTGGAACATGCTATATATTTTATTTGGCCAATTATGCCAATTTACAAGTTATATTGTAAATACATAAAATATATATATATATATATATAAAGTGATAAACTTGTGTTTTATCTTTCTATTTGGAATCTTCATGTTGAGACGATTCCAACAAGCCTAGATTTGTCAAAATCGGATTAATATTGAAATAGTTATGAATAATTGAAAATATGTCTTAAATTAAATTTCAAAACTAAATTATTCTAAGGCTTATTGGGTTTGGCTGATATTGGGTTCATACCCAATAGCCTGAAGTGGTTTCTGGAATGAGAAAAAAAAAACAGAAGTGTACGTACAGAACACTTCTATTCCCTCATCTTCCTCCCCAATAGCTCCAGAAACTATTTCAATGGCCTCCTGCTAAATTTTCAACCAAAACTCCAAGCCAATTGCTCAAATTAAAGGATTTTTAGTCAAAAATTTATAAGAGGTAATCTCCTATTCAATTATATCTCCAATTTGTAGAAAGCTCCATAGTTTGTTTACTGTAACTTCTATTTATAGTTTTCTATTGTCTACATGTTGTTTTCTTAGCTTCTACAGGTGATTTTGCGGCTTTTAGGAGTTAAAAGCTTCCATCTTTCAGTCTAAAATCCTTGCTTTTGCTCAAAAATCATAAGTATATAACTTACAGCAACTAAATTGAAAGCCTGTGAAAAATCTGTAGCTTTATGTTGCAAATTCGTACTAGTTTCTTAAGTTTTCGTATATCTCGTTTGGCTGAAAATGCATCATAGTAAAATGGTCATAACTTTCACGTTTCTTGTCCGTTTTACTTCAAATTTTTTTTTTGTTGGAAACTGCATTCGATAAGCAACAATTTATTTTCAGATTGTATCCTGAGATTTTGCATTTTTAATGACCGAAAATGGGTTTGAAATCAGGAGCCTGATTCTGCCTTTAACAAATCAGGCTTAGTTTGTATTTGTTAGCAAAACAGCCATAACTTTTGACACACAAATCGGATTTTGATAATCTTGACCTTTTCGGAAAGCTTATTTCATATACTACAACTTTCATTTATTGAGTTTTCTGTTATTTTGAGGTTAGCTATGACAAAATTGAATTTTTTTACTGCTGACCCGAGAGCAAAGCCAATTCTGCTCTGTGTTTGACACTGGAACAAAATCGGCCATAACTTTTTCAATTTTTATCCAAATTCAATAATCTTTGATGTTCTGAAAAGCTAAGAATTTTCTCTAAAATTTTAATGTTTTAGGATTTTTGAAATTCTGAAGTTAAATTGATCAAAATTGTATTTTTTTGTTGCTATCCCGAGACTAAAACTTCAGCAATGTCGAATTTAGACTTCTGAACCATTTTAGACATAACTTTTTCAATTTTTATCCGAATTCAATAATCTTTGATGTTCTGGAAAGCTAAGGATTTGCTCTAAAAGTTTAGTGTTTTAGGATTTTTGAAATTCTGAAGTTAAATTGATCAAAATTGTATTTTTTGTTGCTATCCCGAGACTAAAACTTCAGCAGTGTCGAATTTAGACTTCTGAACCATTTTAGACATAACTTTTTCAATTTTTATCCGAATTTAATAATCTTTGATGTTCTGGAAAGCTAAGGATTTGCTCTAAAAGTTTAATGTTTTGAGATTTTTTAAATTCTGAAGTTAAATTCATCAAAATTGCATTTTTTTTGTTGCTATGCTGAGACTAAAGCTTCAGCAGTGTTGAATTTAGACTTCTGAACCATTTTTGGCATAACTTTTGCGTTTCTTATCCAAATCAATTAATTTTTGAAGTTTTGAAAACTGTAGGAAGAATGTGACAACTTCCATTTGTATCACTTTTTGAAATTCTATGATTAAAGGGTCGAAATAGCTGATGCAAAATCGATGTCTTGAGCACTTGCATGTAGTCTTGTGTGTTGTATTTGCTTTGGTGGATGAGTTTTCTGATGATTTGTTGTTGTTTTTTTTCACTTGATTTGTGAATAGTTTGAGCTCATTATTTTACACCATATGCAGATGATATGAGACAAGGTATATGACTTTTGTGAACATCTGAGTTTCTATTTTAATGTGGATTTGACTAACGGTTAGTAAACTGTTTAGTGCGAACGTGTGGTATGGGACACAGGTTAACACTTTACAGATTCCTCTCCGAAAGTTAGCGACACATTCTAGAATTACTAGTGCTATGACCTTCGGGTCATCTGAGAATCTGAGAATCTGAGAAATCCGGAAAAGGTGACCTCGGTCGCCTCTGAGATCTCTGTTGGGTACCTAACTATATTACTAGCACTAGTCTGAGAACTTTAGCACGTGCAACATGCTTTAGCATGTAATTATTGGCCAATCTGAGATTTATTTTATGAGTTAAGAGAATTTTGATTTCACCATATTTTGATGTGTTTACTTAGCCTTATAGAGATGAATAAGGCGAAATATGAGTTCTTGAGGATTTTGGTGATTTCAATTTTATGGTTTTTTAC
This sequence comes from Allium cepa, assembly GCA_030765085.1. NCBI lineage: Eukaryota > Viridiplantae > Streptophyta > Magnoliopsida > Asparagales > Amaryllidaceae > Allium > Allium cepa. Next base: position 271,551,806 of record CM060929.1, read on the forward strand.
TTGGGTTTCATTTACTACTTTGATAAGTTTATTTATTCATATATCATATTTGGATGTTTTCTTTATATGCATAAATCCCCTAGTATTAACCCAAGTAAGTGTAGAATTATACCATTCTTAGAGATAGACAATTCTTGATATCAACCTTAGTCATTCTTATCAATTAGTGGTCCCTTGATGTATGTTTCCCTTATACCTTATCGTATTTCCTTTCTAACGATAAGATTCAGTTGCCTGACCCGTGTGTTTATCACTCGTGTCAGACCGAGTTGCAGGTTAGGTTGGATGACTATCCTTTTTGCTTGGATCCGTTTTGCTATCTTTTGTGGGCTCTTGACTATGGACTTGGATACCTCCACTTTTGATGGATCTTTTTTTTACCACTTCATGTATATATTCTTTTATGGGATGATGTTGTATTATATTATGGGGTGCACGGTATTACATCAGATGTTTGGTTTTGTATCAGTATATATTATCTGTGACTGCTGTTTCTGTGACATGTTATGATGTTATTGTGCTTTGTTCTGAATAGATCCGTTAGCCGTGTAGTATCGTATTAGTTAATCACCGAGTATGTCGACTACTTGAGATTCACAGAAGAAAAAAAAACTAAGTATCGACATACTTAGTCATTAGCTAGTGCATTACTATTCGGTCGCCCTTAACCAGCCCTATTCTCTGCATTAGTAGATGGAATTACTCGTTAATTCTCTTTACTAATGTGGGTCTTGGGGTGGGGCGTCACAGCTTGGATAACGGAGCAAACAACTGAAACAATTATTAACTAACTGAAAAGAGTGCAGAAAATAACTAAGAACAAGAATAAATAAATTGCTAAATCTAATTAACAATCCTACGTATTCTGTTCGAAAATAAAAACAGTGCTGAATTTAAATCTAAACTTGAAGAAAAGTGATGAGGTAAGAGATGATCTGAAGGTGCTGTATAATGCTGTATATATAGGCTTCAGCCAATAAAATCAGTCCATCTTTTTAGCAATAGGACCGGTTCTATTCTTAGTATTTGCCAAGATAATTGTACTGACTGGGTCCATTCCTTGAATTGGTGAAGAGTCAAGTTGCCACGTCATTTCTTGAAATACTTTTATATGTGAATTGGTCCAAATTCATACGTAAGCTACTTTTGAATGTGTCCCATTTTGCTTCATATCATGGCTATGTATTATGCTACTTGAATTGGCCATGTTTTTTTTTTTTTTGATTTACAGGTGGCATTGCTTTGAAATGGATATCCTTGAATTGCGTGAGCTGATATGAATATTTCCAATTGAGTTATATGCTTGATACGTGTTTGCTTTTTGAATCATTCGGTATCCAAAATGCTGCACTCATTATTGCATGTCTTTTGGAACGGACCAATGCCACAACCGATTAATTTCAACATTGCACTTTGAAATCTATAATCTGCAAAACTACAACAGAATACCCGTATAATACCGCTTTATAAAAATAAAAATATATGAAACAAACGGTTTAAAATGCATAAAAATACGTTCATCAAGACCTTGATTTACCAAGCGAGAACTATATGGTTCTTAATTCAAATTCGGGGTTGATGTGCTTGACTGTGATGGAGAGCAATGGAATATCGATTTTAGGGAATTCTCAGCAGCGGAATTTGCATGTTTTGCATGATTTGGAGAAGGGGAGTTTGTCCTTCATGCCTACTAAATTCAATGATCTTTGATTAGGCTGGGTTTGGAGTTTGGCTGTTTATATATAGGATATATTGGTATTTAAATCATGTCATATTGTTCTCTTTTATTTGTTTCATTTTTGCTATTTCTTTGTCATACCATTTTTGCACCTTAAATTGATATGCTTTTGCAAAATCTTCTTTGATAGGCTAAGACAAGAAGAACCTCTATAGTCTTATGAAACGAGTGGCATGAACATGTCATGTTCTTCAGTTGCAGTAACTTATGAAAAGAACAGCCTCAAACATTTTAGAGGGTGGTGTAGACAAGCCATATCGGTAAGTATATGTCTCCATTTTTTCTTGGTTTGACTTAAATGGTTTTATTTTTCCCATTCTTTCACAATTTTGATATTTCATGTTATTATTCTTATAATTAACAGACTCCTGTTATTTATCCTCTTATATCCACATCAAAAGTGTTCAGAAATAAATAAGAGTTCGCCACCATGAAACCTTTTTCTCCTTATTATTATCTTCAAAATATAAATAATTGTAATCAATAGATGACCAACATTTTTCAAACAATTGCTTTTTAAGCATGATTATGCAAATTATTAAATCCTGTGGATGTTACTTAGTGATTTTATGCACTGAAAATTGAAAACAGTGCACATGTAAATTGTTTTTGATATATCTAAAATGAACAAGTGGTTAGGTGTAATTTATTCTATAATTTGCCACTGAAACTCAGTTAGTTTCGCTTCTTCTTTTGTTTTTAATTTTTTTAAAATATTTTATAAACAAGAGTCAAGTGCTAGAACCACGGATAGAAGTTCATATGTATAACAAAAGCCACGGTGGAAGTCTTATGCATTTAATTCTCCATATTACTATACTAGATAGAAGAACAGATACTAGAGATGAAGCCATGTTGTGAAGTGAAGATACAAATAATATGTTTCAATATTAGCTAAAAAATCATATGGATGTACAAGTACAAGTATCATTTCCATTTCCAGTAGTATAAAATAAACTAAAACAAATGAAACGAATAATAAAACTTTAGTATTATAAAAAAATTGGTTCATGGCTGTTCTTCAGTTGTTTTGGTCTTCTTAAATGTTGTGTTAGGTTCAGTTTATACAGACAATGATACTGTCAAATTTACTTTTAGGAGTATAACTATAAATGCATGCACATTGTAATTTGCAGGCCCACCTGGGCGTGCATATACACTCGTAAAAAATAAAAAATTAAGATGAATGTAAAATTAGATGCTTGCTTTGTTGTATGCATGGACGAACAGCTTGATGTTTAGATGGTTGTAAGTGAATTATTATTTGTATATAAATATAAAGGTTAACTGGAAATAATTTTTATAAAGGCAAGCTCTTTTTTAATTAGTAATCTATTTCGTAAAGTATATGTATATAAAGTGGTATTCAATTATGCTTTCGTATAAGAAAATAAATATTCTATAAAAGCAATATAATTAAATGATTTATTTATATATATAACATTTACAGAATATTTTGAAATATATTTGCGTTAACTTATCCGTTGAGTGTTTTAAGAATTCTTGTCGATGTTTCTAAACAATGTTATCGATAAGGATTCCTTAACACTAGGAAGAGACATTTGGCCATAATGTCATGTAAATATTTTAATGTTTTGAAAAGATTAGAATGTTCTGAAAGGATTAAATATTTTTTACAATATTAAAAATAATATTCTGAGTGATAATATAAAGTTTTGATAAGTATTATAAACAATATTTTAAAAAGAAATTAGTATCTTTGAGGAAAGTTAAATTATTTTGGAAGAAGTGAATCTTTTAAAGGAAATATTAGTGACTAGTTTTTGGAAAGATGATTAAAGATGAAGTAGAATTTTCAATAAATATTTTGAGTTATATTTTGAAGGGAGTTTTAAAAAATTTATTTAAATTAAATTCATTATAAAAAGTATTTTAAGCAAAAGATATTTTCATTTTGTTTTATGTACACCACTAATTACTAGGAGATGGAATTTGTTTAATTTTTGGCTTAAAAGTGGAAATTTAATTTGAAATGAATTTTCAAGTTACTTAATATCAATATCTCTGATAAGTAATTTGTTTATGCACACAAAAGTGTTTGTTTTGAGTATATTATAAATTTATATTGTGCTGTGGATTTTCGGGATATATTTCATGCCATAGAGATTACACCAAAATTTCTCATAAATTTGAACTAAAGAGAAATATTTTTATTATTTTGTATTAGTATTGGAATATTCCATATAAGTTTGCCTAAACTCTTAGTCCTTGATGGTGGACAATCAGCAAAGAAGATAAATTTGAGCCTTGTGGTAAGCCACCAAAGAAAGGTCTAAAAAAGGTTTTTGTATAGCTCTATTTAATAATCATGGGTCAATACAGATCACTATATGTGCAAACCCAAGATAGTACAGGTAGAGCATTGTTTGTTATGTAATGATTGGTTTTACAGGGTGGTATGTTTTGATGGTTGATTAATTGTTTTGCATCTGAGTATAAATTGTAGATGCTGTAGCTGAGCTAGAAGTTATTAGCTTAGTTATAAATTTTTCCTAAGGAAAAATTATAAGGATACAATTTTCTTAAGGGGAAGAGTCTATAATAATGCAGCGTTGAAAAGTAATTAAATAAAATTAATAATAGTGATTTAATTAATTAAAATGGGTTTTAAAGATTAAGATGAGAATAACTTTGGATATATTCGAAAATATTGGAATCTGATGATAAAATATTTGTTAGTGAAATCTATTTATTTTAGGAGGAAATATTTGTTAAAAGACTGTGGAATGAATTATTTTGAAAGTTAAATATTTTAAAGATATGGATTATTAATAAATGATTAATTTATTTATTTTGGAGTTATACTGATATTTTAATTTTGGAATGACTTTAAAAATATTAGCAGCAATTAAATAATTTTTTATAATGTTTAATCTTAATAATAAAAAGATTAGAAATTTATTTAATACTATGTAGTTGAAACGCTTAGTGGTTCCATAGCGGTGGAGGTGCAAAATGCTATAACGAGGATAAAGCGAGGATATAACGGGAAATAATGGAGGTGCAAAAAGCTTCATTAGGTGTAATATTGTAATGATATGCCTTTCTTACAACTAAAGACGACAATTAATACACCCTCAGTATTCATATGCCGATTATTTAGTCATCCGAAAGACAGGTCATTAGAGGTGAAAGAAAGAAACACAGAACAGAAGAAACTAAACAACACAAAATCTCATAACGCAACGGAACAATATATATTACTCAAAATAATATCTAATAAAGTCATTTCAAATGACACATTAGGGTCGTACTGATAGAAATTCTACCTAGGACAGTTATAACAGCCTGTCCATACCTAGCTGATACAATATACATATAATATAGTGGAAACAAGAAAAATAACTAGCTATCGATGAAACCACCTGCTTCAAACTCCTCCAAGGTAGATCTAAGGAAAATCTGAACTACGTAGTCACCCATTCAAATTTGAGCACCCAAGAGTTTAGGAAAAAGGAAAATAAACTCTGGGACAGACATGGGTCTGGTGTGAGTAAAGCATAAGTCTTTAACTTTATAAAAACCTCTAAATCAAAGGCATCTCGTATGGCCACACCACACTTAAACACAAATGAGTTTTTACCTTATGATAAAAACATATTTTATAGAAAATCTGGTGATATTACAATAATGTCTAGGAATTCAAACTAAATACAAAAAATAGCCAAAATGCTTGCATTTCATGTTTCAGTATTATTGGGCACAACTAAGTCTATAAAGCTCGTATTGGAGAATGAATTTCATGCAATGACAAGGTAAGGAACTACCTTCTAATCGTACATCTCTATATAAAATGCACCGGGGTCTGACAAGAACATCTTGTACCCCTGCCACATAGGACTGGTCTACCACTTGACTAGTAGTACCGAATATGATTAACCTACTTTAGGCCCAAAGCATACATGAGTAGATAGTAATCGATCTATGTAACAACCCGCATATTTTATGATTGTATATTTAAACATTTTATTTAAATATAGAATCGTTAGTCGGATTAAAGTCTGAAATGCTACTTTTTGCAAACAGTCGAATTAGGACTTGAGACCACTTCCATTGAGTCCAAAATGGCATTTGCGACCTTTTTGAGTATAAACATCGATATGTTTGGAGTTGAATAGAATTTTGATATTTTCATTTGGCGCTTTGGGTTTGGGTTTCAGCCCGCTAACCCAATAAGAGAACCCAACTTCTTTATCAAACAGTCTAACTCAACTCCTCTTTATTCATTTCATTCATCATTTCCTAACACTCAAGCTCAAGAGAAAAATGGGGGAAATGATTGTAAATTAGAAATTCCTAAGCCCAAGTTTTCTCAGGAAATCCAAGTTCTTGCTCTAAAATCAAAGAGAAGCTTAGGTAAGCATCCCCTTCATCTTCTCCATCTTAATCTCTCTTCAATTTTTAGAATTTCCTATAACCTAACTTAGGAAAAACTTCACCTTTGATAATAGATTGAAGATTCTAGAGGTGTATTGAGGAGAGATTGGTGTTGCTTTGTTTTGAAGCTCCTCCTTCATTGTTTTTGGGTTTGAAGTTGAGTTTTTGAACTCACATCTACGTCTATAGCTTTCATTGTTGTTAGTTATGAACTCCTAACATCTATTCATGTTCAATTACTTTTGATTTGAATTGGTTTGGTGAATTTTTCAATTTTGGTGTTTTGAAGTCAAAATCTATATAGATCCTATCTTGGATATTTGAACATGTTATTTGTGGCATATCGAAGAGCCTATAGTGCTGGATTGTCAATTGGCATAAATCCCTAGCATCCATCGCTTGTTCGATCGCATTTCGGTTTGGATTTGGCCTTTTTGGGCTAGGCTGTTTTTTTTAGCAAAAAAATTCAGACGTCTGAAACCAAAATTCAAACGTCTGAAACCAAAATTCAAACGTCTGAAACCAAATTTAGACACCTGGATTAAAATTCTAGATGTCTGAAATAGATTTGGAAATAGAAAAAAGGGCAGAGACAAAATCCAGACGTCTGAAACAAAATTCAGACGTCTGGATGTAAATTTCAGATGTTTGAAATGGATCTGGAATTGAAAATAGAAGGGAGAAAATCACATATACTTCCAGAACCTAGGGCCAGACATCTGGAAACACCTACCAGACGTCTAGAACTGTCAACTTTACCTATTTTGGCTATTTTTAAGCGAATTTCCAAGTTTAATCGATTTTTGTTGATCAGGTTAGTGGTTGTCACTTGTTGTTGACTTTGATGACTTCATTTATGGATTTTTTGGAAATATCCATTTGATTGGATTTGATATCATTTTTATGGTTTGGATTCACGTCGTCGAATGTGAATTTTTGGTGATAGATTGTTTTCACAATCATCTCTATGATTTGTCACTTTTAAATACAAAGGTTTCTATACCGGTAGTAAATACTCAAACTCTTTCACAAAAATGATTTCGATGTTATTTTTAATATAAAGCTCGTCTTTAAAATCGTTTTCCAATCTATTAGTATATACAAACATTTACCTCATTCTTATGAGAAATCTAATTAAACGACTTAGCAAAACAAGTGGTATGAAACGCTTGCGTTCACTTTGTTGGTTAATTTTTGGACTTGTTTGATTAAATTCTTGTGGCAACTTTCGAGTGGAAATCTACAATTTGTTCGTAAATATTCAAGTCAAGCCAGTGCTTATGGGACATGAAGCTAAACTCATTTATTTACTAGCTTAGTGTAGTTTACACTTATCGATTAATGATGATCATTTTGTGATTTAGACTAGCGATGTGCGATGTCTCTTTATTTGTGTGGGGGAATAAACCCCGTTTATGGAGTTTCGGCTCAAAATTGGTGAGGTGGCGACCCATGGTCTTCGGGATGTTGTTGGAGTCTCGACTCAAAATTGATGGTTAGCAACCATGGAATCGCGTTCCGTTTGTAGTGCACGTGTTGGTGAGTTTTCATGCTCCCGTTTGTGATAGGCCTCCCCTTTGTGATTTTTGGATTTCTAGTTGATGATTTCTAGAATTTATGTTTCACAATTTTTGTGATTTACATTGGTAAGTTTTATCAATATTTGTGATTTGGTGAATATGTTAAAGAATATGACATTCTTTTTGGTGTTTGAGATTTTCGGGATATTGTATGATTTTTGTTATTATCTAATGTATACTTGTCACGGTATGGCATTATTGTTATCATACATTTTTTTCATATCTCTTATCCTATCTCATTTTATATGATATTTATAGCTAGACTGATCCATTTATTATTTTCTTCTTAAATAATATTCGGGTCAGACCGAGGTGTTACAGGTGCTTTCATTTGACTTCTTAGTTGAGACTAACTTTTGACTTTTGGCTAACTGCTTAGATTAGTAGTTTTGTTTTATGCATTCGAGAAAGAGACTCCTTAATGTATACATATTCTTTTGTCTAGCACTTGTATCTATTCTTTTGTGATGTAGTGATCTTATATGACCCCTACTTTAATGTACACTTTTATGTGTTGAATTCACATCTGTTTCCGCCTTAGTGATATGAATGTGACTGGTTTTGTGTTATGCTTATTTTATATTTGTTGCCGAAAGCCAAATAGCCACTGTGTAGTGGCTTTGAGTTTGTATTTGATATGTCGGATTTCCTCTTGAAACAAAATGCATAATATACTATCTGACATGTCAGTGCTCGCACAAAGCAATTACACAGATGGTCGCTCCTCAACAGCCTTATTCTTCATGCTAGTCGACGGCATTACCCCGTAGTGTCCTTGGCTAGTGTGAGCATAGAGGTGGGGTGTCACAGCTTGGTATCAAAGCCAAACTTCGGAACAATATAGATTATTATAGCAAGGATCATTGTCCTAAGTCCCTCTTAGGAATCGTGCCTTAGGAATTAATTCGAGTCATTGGCTCCGTTTTATCCTGTTTCTTTTATGATGCCTTATTTTATCAATCAAGTTTGTTTGATATTCATTCTAAGAATAATTTTTTCCTATTCTTTCTTTCTTTCTTAAAGAAGAGATATGGTTAGACCATGCCGTCCCAACGCCGGTCAATCCAGTGCTACTCCTCAGGATGGAGTATTCATGTCAGCCCAGTAGCTTTTAAATCTTGTAAAGAATGCTCAAGCTGCCGGACCCATTCCAGAGCATACTCACCCTAAATCTAGTTTGCACGCTTGTGCAGTAATTATACCAATTTGGGTGGAAAGCCATTCACGGGTTCCGAAAGCGTTATAGAAGTTCAAGCTTGACTTAGAACATGCAATCACATCTTTTCTCGCATGAATCTTGTTGATCTCCATCGAGTCCAAGTGGCTTCTAGCATGCTCCAAGAAAGAGCATTAGAGTGGCATGAACTTTTGGTTTCTGAGATTATCAAAGTGGATCTTACTTGGCAGCAATTCTGAGAAAGATTCGAATTAAAGTTTGTGCCGGAAGCTGAAAAATTAACTTTGGCCCGACGCTTTATTGACCTTGTTCAAGGTGAATCTTCTATGATAGATTATGTCGCATCTTTGAAACTTTCTCTAAATATGGGGTCGAGTATACTAATATCTCATTGAAGAAAAATCAGAGGTTTGTCTATGGATTGAATAAGAATCTAAAAAAGCCATTACTTCTGAACTTAGAGGTTTCTTTCGATCAGCTTGTCGATATCGCTCTTCGACTTGAAGAGGCCGATAAAGAAAGTAATGTTGAAGTTGTAGGTGCCAAATAGAATTTCAATAACAACAAGAAGAGGCCTATGAAGTTCAAGCATAATTCGAACAAGAAAGGGAAGCAAGCAACTTCGGTAGAAAAGCCTCCTATTTATATTCGTGGAGAATGCTACAATTGTGGTTCTAAGGACCATTATGCAAATAAGTGTCTGAAGTCCCTTACTTGTCGCTATTGCAAAAGTTCAGGTCATACTATATATTCATGTCCCAAACTTCAGAGCAAGGAGGGAAAGCTAAATGTTGTGCAAGCCCCTTGTAACCCTTCTTGTGGTCAAGGTATTGCTCATTCTATCCTTGATGGCAATATTATGTTTCGTGATCTCCTTATTCGGGTTCTTTTTGACATGGGTGCATCCCACTCTTTTATATCAAAAGAACTTGTTGATACCTTTTCTTTAAATGTTACGGGCTTGATGACTTCTTTGAGAATTGCGAATCCGGTTGGTGGATCCTCAACACTCAGTTTAGATTGTAAAGATGTCGAGATTATTTTATGCGATTATTCTTTCCAAACCGATTTGCATGTTATGAGCTACTTAGGCTTTGGAATGATTTTGGAAATGGATTGGCTTAACCGTTATGAAGCCCACATCCTATGTCCTGAGAGGACTATACATCTTCGACATCTCAATCTGTTAAGCATATTTCTATTATTCTTAAAGATTCAGATTCCAATTCGATGGCATCCTTATATTCTCTAAATCCACATAATGACGATAATGATGATGAGGAAGATGTTATTTCACTCATTCGCGTTGTTCGTGAATTTCCCGATATATTTGAGCCTGCTTTAGGATTACCCCCTAAGCGAGCAATTGAGTTCAGAATTAATTTGATCATTAGAGATCTACCTATCACTCGTCCTCCTTATCGTATGTCCAATAAGGAAAATGAGGAGATTCGTAAACAATTGTCTGAATTGGAAGCGAAGTAGTTTATTCGTTCTAGTTCCTCTCCTTAGGGAGCTTCGACTATCTTTGTGAATACGTCCGATGGTACCCATAGGATTTGCGTTGACACTGCAAGCTTAATGTTCTTACCATTAAGAATAAATATCATTTACCTTAGATCAATGATCTATTCGATCAACTTTGCGGTGCTAGAGTCTTTTCATAGTTAGACTTAGCCACAGGTTTTCATCGGCTTCATATAGCATAGGATAACATTACTTTGGCATCGTTCTGTACTCGTTATGGATCTTATGAATGGCTTGTTATGCCATTTGGTTTAACGAATGCTCCAGCTTATTTTGTTGACCTTATGAATCGAGTTTCCAAAAATGTCCTCGATCGATTTGTTCTCATCATATAGATGATATGATCGTTTATTCTAAAACTGAGGAAGAGCATGAAAAACATCTTCAAATTGTATTGAAAACTCTTAGGTGCAATCAATTGAAAGCAAAATTTTCTAAGTGCCGCTTTTGGCAATCCCGTATGAAGTTTTTAGGACATATCATTTCTGAATCTGGAATTTTTATGCATCCTTCAAAGATTGAAACGATTCAAAATTGGAAGAGACATGAGAGTGCGATGGAAATTCGTAGCTTTCTTGGGTTGGTGGGCTATTACCGCCGTTTTATAAAAGACTTTTCTAAAATTTCCGTTCCTCTTACTAGTTTGACAAAGAAGGGAGTTAAGTTCATTTGGTTAAACAAATGTGAAGCATCTTTTTGGAAATTAAAAGAACTCCTTTCTGATGCTCATGTTCTTATGATTCCCGAAGGGGACCAAGACTTTATTGTTTATACCGATGTTAGCCGTGTTGGTTTGGGAGCCGTTCTCATGCAAAGGGAATGTGTTATTGCGCATGCTTCTAGGAAATTAAAGCCTGCCGAGACTAGATATGCGACTCATGATTTAGAGCTCAAGGCAATTGTTTTTGCCCTTAGAATTTGGCGTCATTATCTTTTGGGAGAGAAATTTGTTCTCTACACCGATCATAAATCTTCGAAGTATTTATTTTCTCAAAAGGAGCTTAATTTGTGTCAACAATGTTGGCTCGAGTTCCTTGCGTCTTATGATCTTAATATTCTTTATACTCTCGGAAAGGGAAATCGTGTTGTCGATGCCCTTATTCATAAGCAACAAGCAGTTGTTTCTATGATGATATCCAAATGGAATGATCTCAAGACTTTGTCCACTTGTGAAATTCGAGATCGTGAATCCGATTCATGTTCGTCACTTGTTTTATGTAGCCTTGAGGCTCATCCTTCTATTTTTGATCTCATTCTTGATGCTCAAAAGCATTATCTCGAATTGGCTCATCTTAGCCAAAGTTGTCGGGATATTAATATTGATGGTCTGAAAGACTTTGAAATCGATGCTTGTGGCGGCATTCGAAAATTTGGTGGACTTACCATGCCAACTATTTATGATCTTTTTAAAGACATTTTAGAAGATTCTCATTGTTCTAAATTTACCATTCATCCCGGTAGTAGTAAAATGTATACGGACATGAAGCAACTTTATTATTGGGATGGAATGAAATATGATATTGTTAACTTTATTAAGCGTTGCATGACTTGCCAAGTCGTTAAGGCCGAGCATCAAAGGCCTAGTGGGTTGTTGCAACCTTTGGACATTCCTGTTTGGAAGTGGGATCAAGTCTCCATGGACTTTATTGATGGTCTTTCCCATTCTCGTTCGAGTCACGACAGTTTATGGGCGATTATAGATAGACTCACCAAATCCGCCCATTTTATTCCCGTCCGGTCCAATCGGACCATACCTCTTTTGGCCAAACTCTATGTTAAAGAAATTGTTAAATTACATAGAGTCCCTCCCTCTATTGTTAGCGATCGTGATCCATTGTTTACTAGCGGATTTTAGAAGAGTCTTCAAAAAGCTTTGGGAACGAAGCTTAATTTTAGCACCGCTTATCACCCTCAATCCGATGGACAAATCGAGCGTGTGAATCAAACTCTTGAAGATCTTCTTCGTGCATGTGTTCTTGATTTTGGTGGAAGTTGGAAAGATCATATTTCTCTTGTTTAGTTTTCCTATAATAATATATTCCAATCTAGTATAGGTGTGGCACCTTCTGAGGCACTATATGGAAAGCTATGCCGATCTCCTTCTTGTTGGCTTGAGGTCGGTGAGAAGCTGGTTTTAGGTCTAGATTTTAGTTGTGATTCCACAGAAAAGATCGGCCTTATTCGTCATAGAATGAAAGAAGATCAAAGTAGATAAAAATCCTATTCCAATAAATGAAGAAGGAATTTAGAATTTTCTGTGGGAGATTTGGTGTTTATTCGTGTTTCACCTATGAAGGGTGTTGTGCGTTTCAGTCGATCGAGAAAATTAGCACCTTATTATATTGGCCCGTTTCCCATCACCAAACGTAGTGGTTCTATGGCTTATTGCCTTTTGTTACCGGCTCAATTTTGTGCTATTCATGACGTATTCCATATATCTCAACTACGAAAATGCCTAAGAGATTTCGATTCTATTCTTGAGCCCGGTATTATTGTAGAAATTGAGGTTTCACCTAATTTGACTTATGAGCAACATCCTATTCTTGTTATTGCTACGGAGGTTAAATGCCTTCGTAATAAAGATGTACCGCTTGTGAAAGTTCATTGGTCCTCAAATCCTAAGGATTGCTCTTGGGAATCTAGAGAATTCATCGAGCAAACACATCCGGACTTACTCCCTCGTGCTCCTTTAGGTGAAATTCTTACTTCAAATTTTCTTTTGTGCTGATATGCTTTTATGGTTCTTACTCTTTATTTTCTTCTTAAGTATTGTGAGGATGCAATTTCTTTAAGGATGGGAGTCTGTAACAACCTGCATATTTTACGATTATATATTTAAATATAGCATCGTTAGTCGGATTAAAATCCAAAATGCTACTTTTTGCAAATACTCGAATTAGGACTTGAGACCACTTTCATTGATTCCAAAATGGCATTTGCGACCTTTTTGAGTATAAACACTGATATGTTTGGAGTTAATTAGAACTTTGATATTTTCATTTAGGGCTTTGGTTTTAGGTTTCAGCCCACTAACCAATAAGAGAATGCAACTCATTTATCAAACACTCTAACTTAACTCCACTTCATTCATTTTATTCCTCATTTCCTAACACTCAAGCTCAAGAGAAAAATGGGGGAAAAGATTTGGAAATTAGAAATTCCAAAGCCCTGGTTTTCTTAGGAAATTCAAATTCTTGCTGTAAAATCAAAGAGAAGCTTAAATGAGCATCCTCTTCATTTTCTCCATCTCAGTCACTCTTCAATTTTCAGAATTTCCTATAACCTAACTTAGGAAAAAAATTCACGTTTGATAACAGAATGAATATTCTAGAGGTCTATTGAAGAGAGATTGGTCTTGCTTTGTTTTAAAGCTTCTCCTTCATTGTTTTTGGGTTTAAAGGTGAGTTTTTGAATGAACATCTATGTCTATAGCTTCATAGTTATTAGGTATAAATTTCTATCATTTATTCATGTTCAATTGCTTTTGATTTGAATTGGTTTGGCGAATTTTCCAATTTTGGTGTTTTGAAGTCAAAATCTTTAAAGATCCAATCTTGGATGTTTGAACATGTTATTTATGGTGTATCGAAGAGCCTATAGTGTTGGGTTGTCAAATTGGCATAAATCCCTAGCTTCCATCGCTCGTTCGATCGCATTTCGGTTTGGATTTGGCATTTTTGGGCTAGGCTGTTTTTTTGCATAGCAGAAAAATTCGGACATCTGAAACCAAAATTCAGACGTCTGAAACCAAATTCAGACGTCTGGCTGAAAATTCCAGATGTCTCAAATAGTTATGGAAATAGCAAAAAGGGCAGAGACAAAATCCAGACGTCTGAAATAAAATTCAGACGTCTGAAACCAAATTCAGACGTCTGGATGAAAATTTCAAACATTTGAAACGGATCTGGAATTAAAAATAGAAAGGAGAAAATCACATATACTTCCAGAACCTAGGGCCAGACATCTGGAAACACCTACCAGACGTCTGGAACTGTAATTTTTGCCTATTTTGGCCGTTTTTAAGTGAATTTCCAATTTTAGTCGATTTTTTTGATCTGGTCAGTGGTTGTCACTTATTATCGACTTTGATGACTTCATTTGTGGATTTTGGGGAATATCCATTTGATTGGATTTGATATCGATTTTTATGGTTTCAATTCACGTCGTCGAATGTGAATTTTTGGTGATATATTGTTTTTACAATCATTTCTGCGATTTGTCACTTTTAAGTACAAAGGTTTCTATACTAATAGTAAATACTCAAACTCTTTCACAAAAATGATTTCAATGTTATTTTTAATATAAAGCTCGTCTTTAAAACCGTTTTCCAATCTATTAGTATATAAAAACCTTTACCTCATTCGTATGAGAAATCTAATTATACGACCTAGCAAAACAAGTGGTAAGAAACGCTTGCGTTTACTTTGTCGGTTAATTCTTGGACTTATTTGATTGAATTCTTGTGACAACTTTCGAGTGGAAATCTTCAATTTGTTTATAAATATTTAAGTTAAGCTAGTGCTTATGGGACATGAAGCTAAACTCATTTATTTACTAACTTATTGTAATTTATACTTATCGATCAATGATGATTATTTTGTGATTTAGACTAGCGATGTGCGATGTCTCTTTATTTGTGTGGGGACTAATCCCCGTTTGTGGAGTTTTGGCTCAAAATTGGTAGGGTAGCAACCCATGGTTTTCGGGCCGTTTGTGGAGCCTCGGCTCAAAATTGATGGTTAGCGACCATAGAATAGCGTTCCGTTTGTGATGCACGTGTTGGTGAGTTTTCATGTTCCCATTTGTGATAGGCCTCCCTCTTTGTGATTTTTGGATTTCTAATTGATAATTTCTAGAATTAGTGTTTCACCAATTTTTGTGATTTACATTGGTAAGTTTTATCAATATTTGTATTTTGGTGAATATGTTAAAGAATATAACATTCTTTTTGGTGTTTGATATTTTCGAAATATTATATGATTTTTGTTGTTATCTAATATATACTTGTCACAGTATGATATTATTGTTATCATACGTTTCTGTCATATCTCTTATCCTATCTCATTTTATATGATATATATAGCTAGACTGATCCGTTTATTATTATCTTCTTAAATAATACTCGGGTCAGACCAAGGTGTTATAGGTGCTTCCACTTGACTTATTAGCTGGGACTAGCTTTTGACTTTTTCTAACTACTTAGATTAGTAATTTTTGTTTTATACATTTGAGATAGAGACTCCTTGATGTATACATATTCTTTTGTCTAGCACTTGTATCTATTCTTTTGTGATATAGTGGATCTTATATGACCACTACTTTGATGTACACTTTTATGTGTTGTATTCATATTTGTTTCCACCTTAGTGATACGAATATTTGTGATTGATTTTGTGTTATGCTTATTTTATATTTGTTGCCGAAGGCCACATAGCCACTGTGTAGTAGCTTTGAGTTTGTATTTGATATGTCGGATTTCCTCTTGAAACAAAATGCATGATATACTATCTGACATATTGGTACTCGCACAAAGCAATTACATAGATGGTCGCACCTCTACAGCCTTATTCTTCATGCTAGTCAACGACATTACCCCATAGTGTCCTTGGCTAGTGTGAGTATAGAGGTGGGCGTCACAATCTAGATTTGAAATGACCATACCATGATGGGAGCGGCCCACATGGCCCTGCTACATGCCTAGTTTTTATCATTTTCCGGTTGATGACGCTTGAGACTACGTTTTACCTTTCATATAGCACTTCCCACTTGGAATACTACATTGCCTTCCAGTCGATGACACAATGTCAGCATTCTTCTATACAAGTCATTCAGGAGATGAACGATCCAAAGGCACTAATTCTACTACATCCATTTTAGAATAACCCTCAGGATTAGTAGCAAGCAGAACCATGCAGTTCAATGAGCTTCGTCTTCCATTCCACCGTCTTTAAGATGTCTGTAACATCCCCCTACTTGGAGGCTCAAAACTAGCGGCTATGGATGCTACAGTCAACCATAATTATTAATCCTCGGCGGCCAAATACGGCGTCGTTAGATTCATTGATACACAGGAACACATGAACATGGAAATTTTTTAAAACATCCACCAAGACCACATTCCATTTCAAAACATTTCCAATTCATTACACAATCCCACAGTCATTAACTACGTTTGAAAAAAAATATTTATTACAAAATACGCCAAGAGCGACATATGAAGATGCCTCCTTGGATGATCAAAGTATATATGGGAAATATGAAAACCTTTCCTTTTCGAACAAAATAGCGGAGTCAAATAAAAGAGAACTCTAGATATCTATCGTACCTCCCGCATGTCTCTAAAAGCTTTATTCGTCTAATGAGGTACTTAAAAACCTCAACTCTCAAACTACTCAAAATCAATTAAGTACCCGAGAGCATAAGTGGAAAACATAAACTTTGAGTCAGATATAAAACCTGGTGTGAATAATAATCTACCATCCCAAATCATTTAGATATCTAGTGAGACAATGTCGCTTAGCAGAATGGGTTTTCCCCTCACTAGTATTTTAAAAACTTTATAAAACCATATATCGTGCTCCTGCATCCATAATAGTTAAAACAATTCAAAACAATGGGATATGATGATATGAAAAATAAATGAATCAATTCTGGATTACACATCCCCATTCATTCTGACTATCAGTCTCAATTATAGTTTCTAGGTTTACTATAAACCTATTAGTTTTCATGGGCTAAGTAATAATCGGTAAACATTTAAGGACTCTCTGTCCAACTATATAGTCTTCCCGGGATCACTATGAACCTATTGGTAACTCCAATATCTTTATTCTTATCCTTGTTTTCATGGGTTGACTAGGAACCTATTGGTAGCTCCAATATTTTCTTTTCTTATCCTAGTTATCATGAGCTGACTAGGAATCTATTGACATCTGTCAATATCTTAATCATGATATAAATTTCATGGGCTAAATACAAACCTACTGGCCCCTTCCATTATCAAATCATAGTTTTCATGGGATTACTATGAACCTGTCTTTCTGACATCTTCATTTATACATAGTTTTCATGGACTAACAATGAATCTATTAGCCCCTGTTAATATCTTTTCCTACACACAGTTTTCATGGACTTACTGAGAACCTATTGGCCCCTGCCAACATCTTTCTCTCTAATATTTTATCATTCTATATCCTTGTCTTCCTGACCTCCTAAATGCAATTCTACTCATTCAGAAGTTAGCTTAATTTATATTCACTAGTGGGCTAACCTAACTGATTATTTCGTCGTTCCCAAAATACAATTATGGGTCCATTACAATGTGAATATACATACATATATGAAGAAGCAAACACAATAACTTGGTTAATCCCTTTAATCAAAGAAAACTTCTTCAAAAACTCCTTTTCAGAACATTTTATTTAATTATGCCATGGTTTTCCTTTGAAAATGAGATTGGGCTATTTGTTTTGAAAACTAAAGCTGTCGAAACTGCCAAAACCTTGCTTTTGACTTCACTGGATAATCTCCTTCGAAAGCATATAAATCTCATTTCAAAACATTAGGCTCCTACCTTTCGAAACACTTTAAAACATCTCTTTCGAAACCTCTCAAAGTAATAAAGTATTACTTAATAACACTTAAAAGCATAGCTTTGAAACCATTGAATGTACCTCTTTAGAAACCTTTAGAAGTATCCCTTTCAAATACATTGAAAGTCTCCCTTTCGAAACCATTGGTTCTATAATTAAAAACATCATTTAGATCAAAGTGAATCCAAATGAAAGTACCTCTTTCGAAACCATTCTTTATCATATAAAAGTATTGGAGAAAACTTGATGGCGTCGGCACCATCCCTTTAGAAAGCTTGTAGGAAGTCGCTTGAAACACCTTTAAAACATGCACTACCTTTCGAAAGCATTATTTATCAAGTAAAGGAACCCATTCGAATGAAAACATAAGTTGATGGCAACCCCTTTGAAAGCATTTAGAAAACCTCTTTCAAAAACATACGATTCGACTCCTTCTAAGGCTTTAATCAAAACAAAGGCAGGCATTTCTCTTTTAAAACAAACCAAAAGGTATCGATCCCATCAGAAGCTATGCTTTCGAGACCATATCTTACGCCTTTCTCCAATCCACTGCATACCATCTAAGTGATATCTTGTATATTGGTTTCAGCTTAGTGGGGTTCCACTTGATAGAAGGTGAAAGGATTGAGTCGAAAGGTGCTTCTAAAGAAGGCGGAACAAACTTTTCTAGTAAACCTGATTTAATATTAATTAAAGAAAATACTTTCCAACTAACCTGCCACGTGTAAACACAAGATTGGTTGCCTTAACTTTTCAAATTCTTCAATAAAATAACTGTCGCTAATTTTAGATCTAAACTTAAGTTAGAAAATAAGCCCTTACATTAACCAAACCAATATTGCAAAGAAGTCCCTCTTCTAAAATAATTTAATTTGCATAGTAAATCATTTAGGAAAAATCCTAAAAATTCACTTTAATCATGTTATTTAACATATCAAAATTTCACAGATTCTCAATATATTTTACGAAACAAATTTATAACCCAGTTAACCATATTTTCCTCAAAATTGGTAATAATATTTCCATAGCTTGGAAAATTATCAAAATTAAAATCCAACTCCAAAATCATGTTTTTACAACATAAAAAATTTCCATGGCATTTAAGCATCAACCTAAATCAGTTTTTCCTTAAAACTGCCTATAATCTTATTCAAACAATCTTGTATAAATCAAATATATTGTAATTCGAGCATTTCATCATCCAAATCATCATACAAAAGAATTTACCCTTAAATCCGAAAATATATCATTATAAAAAAATAGAGATGGAATGAATTATTATTCACCTTGATTAAGATAAAGAAACTGGATTGAGATTAATCTCCTCTGATCTTTAATCCTTAGCTTTACTTTGATTTCTCTTCTCTTTGATTACGGCAGGCTCCTCTTCTTACATTTGTGTTTTTGTTTGCAAAATGATGTGAATAGGAAATGAAATTGTAGGAACGAGAATATATAAGGATAAGGGTTATATGCGGAAAATTCCTAATATACCCTTATGTAAATTAATTAACTTATACCCATTCTTAAACCCATATAATTATTTATCTGAGCACGACCTAATTTATATTTATTCAAATCTCAACCCCCTTATCACTTAACATTTACATTATTCTATTTAATTTATCTAATTAAATCTTCTGAATAATGTTATCAAAACTTAGGGTGCGTTACAATGTCCTTACTTCGAAATGCTTGCTTTGGATCGAAGTGGTTTTCGAATAACATATCCGATCTCGCTCTCTCCAAGGCAATATTCGATAATTTCCGGTAAACTCAACCTCGGTTGTTGAGGAAATAAACATTCAAAGATAAGAGCAAAGATCACATCTTAACAGTTATTGGATGGATTTCCTTATCATTTTTCCTACGAGAACAAAACGTTATTTATATGCATAGTACAACATCATCGGGGATGACTATGCCATATAACTTACGTGTTTCTCCTAGATATTTCCAAAGTTACGTTTTGGATCCAAATTTGATAGTTGGTTATTTAACTATCGTTTAAACAAACAACAACCAATTTCATTTAAAGTTTATTTTCCATAGCAACCACTAAGCCGGAAACCAAATCTTTATTTAATAAATCTTCTTTCAAAACATTTGTCTAAAACATTTATATACTTATCTCTCTGACATAAGTATATACACAAAACATTTATGAATAACTTCTTACTACCAAATCATGTTAAAAAGGATAAAACAAATGTTGTTTAAGTTGGAGGTAAGGACAATCCTAAAATATTCCATTGGTGTTAGGTGCGGAACAGATGTTCCTTACCACCATTTTTAAAAGGTCAGTTTAGAGAAACCTAGATCTCAAATTCTTGTTTTTTCATATTTCTTTCGATTAACGCTTTTAATCAAATCTATTTCATTCATGAAATCTCTTTTACTTGAAATGCAGATCCATTTTAGAATACTTTCCAAACTTCCAAATTCATTTATTAAATACCCTTTAATAAATATTCAAAATCATTTACATAAATTTCTTTTATAAAAACATTTTTATATAAATTTCTCATAACTATCCAGACCTTTTTATAAACTCTCTTTATGGATATCCAAATCAAATTCTAAAATTTCTTTTACAAATACCCAAAATCAATTGTAAAACTTCTTTATAAACCTTTCCTGTTCAAGCAATTTCCTAAATAACCTTGAATCAAATTAACTTCCTTTAATAAGTAAATCCATTTTATAAATCTTCCTTATTTATGAAATCTTCTTTGTATAAAAACTCAAATCCATTTACCCAAAATACTTTATAAATTTCCAAAATCCTTTATAAAACCCTTTGTAACAACTTCTTTTTATAACATGGAAAACCATTCCTATAAGATAAAAACATCTTTAGTAAAACCATTTGTCAAATCATTCTTTAAATATCTTGTTCAAAATGCAATAATTTTAAACCTATTTCAAAAGAAAATGAAATATTTATCTTTACAAAATCAAACGGTGATTTAGTGACAAAAATGATGCTTTTAATTTTGTTTTACTTATTCAATCTAACATGGCATAACATAACAATAGGTGTATAAGGGATCAACACATAACAATCAATCAACTTAAGTAAATGTCCAAGTTAATTATAGTTGCAGAATGGTGTTTTGTACTACTAACGGCTTTCATTTATTTTTCCTAATCATACGGGGTTACGTAAAAGTAAGCGACCCAGAAATCCCTTGATTTAAAACAAATTTGAAAAGAAAACAGTTTCAAACAAAACTGATTTCTTAAACTCCAAGCGATTTTAAAATAAGTTAAAACCCTTGTAAATGAGAGTCAAATCCTTATTAAATAGTAGTTAAACTCTAATTAAAATTAGTTAAACTCTAATTAAACCTTAATAAAACATAATTAACTTTAATAAAAAATTAATTAAATAAAACCATTTTTACAATAATAATTAATTAATAATTATCTTAAATAAATAATTAAATAATAATTAATTAATCCTTAATTAATAATAATAATAATTTAATAATCAACTTTAATTAAGTACGATTAACTTAATGGATTAACATTTACGTATATATACCATTATTAACAAATGATTAAGTACTAATTACTTTTATTAATTAATCAATTAATCATTGAACAGATAAATAACTAAATAATAAACAATTATTCTCTAATAACTTATAAAATATTTCCAAAAAGATTTCTAAGTGAAATCAAGTTTAGATTAGAAAAACTATCGTTATAAGGACCCGTAATTTCAAAACTTGAAATTTTGATTTTCTAACTTTTAAAACTTCAACTTGGTACTATTGTCTACTCTAAAATATGAAAATAAACTTTTAAAACCAAAATGAAAGTTTTAAACTTGAAAAAATTTGGCTTTGAAACAAAAATCAAACTTTCGACAGAAAACGGATTTCTACGTCACTTTTGGTTGGTGAATAGCTATCTTCATGTCATGAGCCCATATACAATAAATACAACATTCCAACAAAATATCACATCATAACATTATAGCACAGTCATAAGCAACAATATTACTTCACAAACGCTAACTAACTTTTCCAATATTCAAGGTATAATCTTCATCGCCTACTCAAACTTCGGCATAAGCAATCAACTCTGAATTAACATATATGCATGCATATACAACATATAGCATTATCATATACTTAAGCAACATTTTAATTTATAAGTTTTACAACTTTAAAAAGTTGGTAACTTGATTTTTAAAAACATGAACTTTACTCATCAAGTTTCACTAAAACTTGAATTCGACCTACATCTTGGTATTAACTTGCAAATGAGAATACTTTGGATGCTTTTACACCTAAATTAGGATCGGTCATGCATGTGTTAGGCTCGACCATGAATATTTGTGGAGGGTATGGACTTATATTTTGGAAGAAAGGCATCGTAGTGTATGCCAAATTGGTTTAGTGGACTAAAGAGGAGATTATGAGTAAAAAGAAGTGATTTTTCTTACTTTATGATTTATAAAGAGAAGCCATAAATATATGTTTCAATCATTTAGGAATTTGAAAGTGGAGAAGAGGATTTTAAAATAAAATTACGAAATGGAAGGACTATTTATAGGCTTAGGAAAATATTTTTAAAATATGAAGTGTTTATAATTAAATATATTCACATGCATGCACTTCATACCTCCCCTCCCTCTCTCGTACATGTTACCCCCTCTCCCTAGGTCATGTTGTAGGGTATCTAAGGTATGGCATAGGATTTGTATATATATGTGTGTGTGTGTGTGTGTGTGTGTGTGTGTGTTTATATGTATATATATACACGCCTCTTATAACATAAATTTTCACGTCCAAGCTTAGGTATAAATATATATAAGTTAATATACATATGTATGCTTAATTGATACTAATCCTAACATATATAAATGTGTGCATGTTGCACCAAGTGTGCACAACGTTCCCAATGGCTTTCGGGTTTGAAAAGTCGAAATTTCGAAAAAACATTCTTCAGTCAGGTTTTCTATTTTTATTTGAACTATCGATATCGGTAAAAAAAATTAAAAACTATTTTATCATCATTATTAAATAGTTAAAATAGGTTTATTTACTAATATAAATCAATTTATTGATTATATAAAATATATTTAAATAGCCTATTTCAAAGTGGCAAAATCCTGGGTCGTTACAAATATATTTTACCATCATTTGTTATTATTTAAAAAAGTTATATTTTAATTATAAAACTAATTATTTTAATATTTAAAATTTAATTAAATATTCTCATGTCAATGTGGTAAAATTCTGGGTCATTACAAATACCAAATATTTAAAGTTAGTTTATTCTCATTCACACATTATTTATATAGGAAAAGGAAATATTGTTTAATTTTATATAACAAAATCGAAGAATATCATGATTTATGGAGACTAGATGTGGTGACTATAGTATATTTCGAACTTATATTGAGCACTTATGCCTTAAAATTAGGTCTTTACCTTAACATTATCGATTTGGTTTAAAAGAAACTATTCAAAACAATTTATATACTAGTGTTACTAAAGCGAGTGCTAAAAAGCCTTAATTTAGAGGATAAAGCAGAAAATTGTGATGCTTAAAGCAGATCTTGTGTTTAATAGCGCTAAATTGAAATAACATAGCGGTCGAGGAACGCTATGCGATATAATGGTGATTTTGCACGGTTTCGGCGGGGCTTTGACTACACAGATTTAAAAAAGGAAAAGAAATTTTATTTCATTTATATATATAAAGAGCTTTGGAATTTATTTAATAATTGGACGCAGAACATGATTAAGGAATAAATAAATTAAAATGAGTTTAATATTGGAAGTAAAAGTTTTTATAAATTGATATTATGGATAAGTAATGAAGATTTGAGTAAGAAATAATTTTTATAAGTGGAAGTTGAAAATAGTTTTGGGGTTAGTAAGTAAATATTATTAAACTGGCCAAACTATGACAATATTGAGATTATTAATTAAAATAAAATAAATTATGGAAAATAAATTATATAAAATTTACCATGTTGAGTAATCACTTGAGTAATGAAATTATGATTTTTACTTTGAAATCTTATAGTAATCTGGGTTAAATAAAAATAGTAGTATCAAAGAAAAGAAGGTGAAAATTATTTATTTTAGAAGATTTACATGAAGCCAAGCCCAAAAATCTAGACTCAAACCCATATTTCAATATATTGACTTTTCCGAAGCCTAGAAATCTCCATCCCATTCACGAGAAATCTTCATACAAGATTTTCTTCCATCATTTTCATTCTTACTTCATCAAACTAAAATAATAAAAATCCTTCATCCTCTTCCGAAAAATCTTAAAATGAAATGAAATCCTATAAATTTCCAAATTAAATATGAGAATCCTAATACCATAATACACCGCTAGTAATGAAGAAGTAGGAATTTTGATCAAATTTTGGGTACTTGGAAATTTTGCAACAAGTAGAGACTAGCTACGACTAAGTTGAGTAAATATGTAACAACCTGCACCGTAATGGGCCCGAGTTTTCTCTGTATTAAAAATCTAAGTCCACCAAGTATGGATCGTTAGTGTTGGTATCCTATAATAAGAAAAAGTACATATTGGAGCACCATCGATGTAAATTCACAGTGGAATAGTAAAGTATAATGAACATATGATTACCGACCAAGGCTGATACCTTTAATATCTAGTGCACTTGTCAGTGTCGAGCATGCATATCCTTCCACCATTCCCGCCTTATCTATGTCTACCATGTGGGTTGTAATGAGGAGGAGGTCAGAACAACATTCGAGTGAGTAGTAAATTGCGTACTTTTTATATAACACTAGTTTATTCCAAGTACTTTCCATTACATGTTGTTTGCCTCTTAAACTAAGTCATCTAGACTTCACATACACGTACGATACGCCCCACCTACTCAAGGTATACAATAGCCACACATACGATACGCCCAACCTACTCAAAGTAAATAATAGCTACACGTACAGTACGCCCCACCTACTCAAGGTATACAACAGCAACATGCATGTGGGTATATATATATATATATATATATATATATATATATATATATATATATATATATATATATATATATATATATATTATTTTTTTGAAATTTGGTTAATTTTATTTCAAACCTCAAAAGGGCCAAAGCCTAGATACAAGCATACAACAGTATTTCACATAGATACAACAACGCACTTTATACAGAAGCTACTTCAACTAAAACATTCGACTTTTAGGATAGGAGACTTATGGCGGCTCCCAGAACTTTGATCGATTATCCCCGATCCCAGCCTTCCAGCTCATCCTCTCCATTTCCCGTTCTTCTCATTCTGTCAAATTGTTAAGCTTCCTCTTTGCAATTCGTTTAATTAGGATACTTGCATCTTGATTGATCTGTCCAGTTAGTGACAAGACTTCTTTTTTCTTGTTGTTAAAAGCCCTATCGTTGCGCTCACAATAGAGATGCCAGACGTAGTTGTGAGGAAAATTTTGAACAATTTTTGCATCCGGTGCGACACATTACCCCTCGTGTTCAGGTAATTTACTTCTTCTTTCAGATTCTTAGCTTCATCTATTTGCATGCATTTTAATTTCCAAATAAGAGCAGTTGAAGAATAGATGTTCATGGCTTTCAATTTCTTTTTTGCAAAAATTTTAGGTCGTATCCTCTAATATCCCCCAACTATGTAACCTATCCTTTGTAGGTAATTTCCCCAACAAGGCATTATATAGTGTGTGCACCATTTTTGGGTTGTTAGAACTACTCCAAATAATTTTATGCCAAAAAATAGCAGGATGTTCCCCTTTTATGTCTTCCCAAGCCTTATGCGGCTTAAACTGACCTTTAGGTGAGTTTTTTCTAGATCCATGTGTCTTCTGCTCTATCATTGTGAACAGGAAGATCATTGATTTCTTATTTGAAATTTCTAGTAATTAGCTATTTGTCACAGTCCCAATTAGTTCCAATAATCATACTGGCCACTTTGCATGTAGGATTTCCATGAGAGTAATATTATTCCCATCCTATTCTATCAATAAAACATTTACTGTTCAGCCACGGATCCTTCCAAAGATCTGTATTTGTGCCATTACCAATCTATATTTCAATTAGAGATTTCAATTTATTTCTGAGTTTCAGTATGTTTTTCCAGATAACTGATGCATTATTGTCTATTGTGATTGTCCAAAAGTTAAGTATCTTTCTCTCATCCATCTAGGCCATAAATTATCTAATACCAGTTTTTCCAGGCTAGCTTCATCCTATAGATTTTTTTCAGTTCATACATATTTTTGTGCCCAACTCCTCCTTTCTTTTTTGGTTTACATTAATCTTTATAACTTACTTTATGAAGCTTACCCCTCCAAATGAAATTAGCATGTACTGCATTTATTTTAGCAATAGAGCAGACAGGAAGCTAGAAAGTTTGCAACCAAAATCTGATCTTTGATGTGATAATAGTGTGAACAAGTCCTATCCTTCCAGCAAAAGATAAGAACTTTGATCTCTGACCTTGCAATTTTTCTCTAATATTGTCAATATAGTTTCCACATTCATTGTCAGTTATGGTATTATTTGATAGTGGAATTGCTAGATATTTGACATGGAGAGACCCTTCTGTAACACTAATTATCCTTAAAAGATTTTATGTGTCTTTGCAGAACTTATTAAAATAGCATTTAGTTTAGGCTTCATTAAGTTTCATGCCAACTGTTGTTTCCAATTGTTTGAATATTTCATTAATAGTTTCTACTGCAGTCAGAGTAGCTTTAGTCACAATGATAGGATCATCAGCATAAATTGGATGTGAAACTATTGGTTCAATCTTGTAAACAGGACTAATCTTTTTGTGAAGGCAAGCTATTTCCATTTGCAAAGTGAACCACTCCATGGCAACAACAAATAAATAAGGGGATGGATGATCTCCCTGTCTAATCGCTCTAGTACTATGAATATATCCCTTAGGAGTCCCATTAATGAGTATAGAATAGGTAGGAGTAGATAAACAATGATCTTAACTTTAAATGTTTTCCTAGAATTCCCATAGAACTAAGCATAAGATTACAAATTTCTTGTTCACCTTATCATATGCTTTAAGTAGATCAACTTTTACACACATTTTGTCGGCACCATGTTCATTAAAATCTCTGATAAGCTATGAGCCATTTCTGAAATAAATCTGCCCTTTATAAAAGGACTTTGACATTGAGAAATCTGGTCTGGCAGCACCTTGTTCAGCCTTATGCATATGATTTTGCTTAAAATTTTGAATGTGGCATTACAGATGCTATTGGTCTATATTCTTTAAATCTTTCAAGTTTTTTAACCTTATGAATCAAAGATATAAACGTGTGATTGATTTCTTGAATAAAACTCACCATTGTCAAAAGCTGCTTGACAAGCTTTAAGCATTTGATCATTCAGTTGTATCTAGTGCACTTTGAAGAAGGCTGCCCCTATTCCACCAGGGCCCGTGCTGGAATCGTTATGAATGGAGAAAGTAGCTCTTCTTAGTTCCCTTTCTTGAATCCCAGCTGTCAACGTGACATAACCCTCTTTGGAAACTTTCCTTCTGCATTGGATATCAGGTAATATGTGTTCAGTTTCACCATTATATCATTCAGAGAAGTATGTTATTGCTTTTTCTTCTACTTTTCTAAAGTTATCGGCAGCATTTCCCTATACATTAAGACAATTAAGAAGGTTATTATAATGGAGCCTTTGCGACATTTTAGTATTATTTTTTTATTGTGATCATCTCCATGGGTTAGCTTTTTTTAGCTTTCTGTTTAAGGTCCGCTGCATGTTTTTTTAGTTCAGCTTTCAGCTTCTTTTGGAGTGAATAAAAATCAGCATTAAGACCCTCATGTAGTGGATCTTCGTCTAATAGAATGTGTATCTCCTCTAGTTGAATTTTAATTTTTGCACTTCATCAATATGTTTTGGTCTAATGCGATTCCATTCCTTCAGTCTTTTTTCATATGTTTAACCATCATAATATATTTGTACATCTGAGTGCCCTGAGTGATTGCTATTGCACTGAAGTCTACAGTTTCATTATAACCTTCCAAATTATCCAGTGACTAGCATATCTGAATAGTTTCCCTTTTGTACTAATTACATCATTATTAAATTACCCGAAGAGTGGACTATGATCACTTGTTGAACTTGGCAGAACAGTTATTTTCAAACCGAGGATTTTATTGAATAGCTCTGCATTTCCTAAAGCTCTATCTCATCTAGATGAAATTTTCTTTGCCTCACCACTTCTCTATATATAATTCAAGCCAGAGTAGAAGGCCTCAATCAATCCATAATCAAGTACACAATCATTGAATTCCACTACCTAGGACAGCTTCAATGTAAGTCTTCCTTTCTTTTCACTTATACTAAGCACAACATTAAAGTCTCCCATAATTAGCCAAGGTTGGGTAATAGATTTAGAGTTTGTTTTTACCTTTTGCCATAGTTTGGTTCTTTTTGATGCCTAATTTCTAGCATAAGCAAAGGTGATAATGACATCTAACCCAAACAATGTTTTTAAAATGTATAGACAATTGTTGACCATATTTATTGATAACTATTCCAAACCTATTGATTTTGCCATAGAATGAGAATTCTGCCTTTAACTTGGTCAGTACTATTGTGGGCTAAATTCCAATTTTCCCCTAGTTGGTTCATAAAAATATCTATTGTCCTGAGTGGATTTATTTTCAAGAAGAGCTATAATAGAAGTCCTATATTTGGCCAAACATTATCGAGGTCTAACTGACGAACGTCATTGTTAAGTCCTCGCATATGCCAACATAGAACTAACATTAATACATTTTTGCTCCTAGTCATAGGAGCAGAATCTATCTTTCTTATGTTAATAGTATTACCTCCTCCTTTTGAAGAAAATTGTTTATCATAAAGTTCATTCACCTCTGTATATTTTTTTATGTTGTCATCCTCTTCATCGCTTTCTTCTTTATCATATGATTCCAGCCAGATATTCAATTGATGTATGTCCTTCAGAGACTCAGGAAGTACCTCATCATCCTTCTTCTCCATAGGAGGTCTAGCAATTAGGATTTGGTCATCGGGAAGAGCTGCATTTGGGGGTTGATCTACATCATGGTGGTAGTCCTTGGTCTTTTGATCATAAATTGGAGGAGCTGATAGCCCTGATCCAGAGCCCTTCTCACCGATCGAATTATGTCTAACTAGTAGAAGGGTTACACTAATTGCAGCATTTTGTATCTAAATTTTTGTTTCTGCATCATTTTTTGAACTACTAGTGCCAGGTATATTTTGTGTTGTTGTTGCTGGAATGTTGGTTTTTGCCTTTTCTACCCATATATGTGGAGTCTTCTCTGTGTAATTATTAAAGTATTGGTTGTTATGACCAAAAAACTTGCATTAAGTGCATCTAGGAGGAACAAACTCATATTCTACTTCCTATATATATATGTATTACCTCGTTTGTCAATAGCTTTATTAGTTTTTGGCAGCTCAGAATCAGTTTAATCTCCACTAGGATTCTTGCATAGTTGATACATTTAACCGGTCTTGTGTTTTTATCAATGTCCATAGGTTTTCCCACTAAACTAGCTAGTTTGCTCATATATCTTGTATTCCATAGAGCAAGATTTAGGCTATTGAGTTTTATCCAAACAGGATAAGTTGTAAACATTTGCCTTTCGAAATTGAAGTTTGCTTCCCAGTTGTGCATGATTATGAGTTTGCTATCCATAAACCATGGTCCTCCTTTGAGAATGCTCTTATAATCATCTTCTCATTCAAATTTAATTAAGTAATACCCATTGTCTCTTGGAAAGATGGCCCACATACCTTTAGCGATCCAGACCCTTATAACATAAGCATGGAAATAGACATAATACGATCTCTTGCCTGCCATGTAAATATATATCGAATTTCTCCAGATATTCTTAGATTCTGCATAATCTTCTTCATTGATAACCACATAGAGTTCGGTTGCATCTAATTGAGTTTCAAAGAAATTGATGTTACCTTTCATTTTGACTTTGCTTCCCAAAGCTTCAATCCATGATTTAGGGTTTATGACTGTTTGTCTAGGGTTTTTCTTGAGTGCGTCCACAAACGATTGTTTACCTTTCTCCTTCTCTTTCCCCTTCCACATAACCTCTTTCCATCCTCCTCCTTCATCATATTCCAGTTTGATCGCTAGGATTGAGGGATGCCAAGAAATTCCCATGGCACCATAGTCCCCCTTTAGACCAGGATACTTTCCCCTAGTATCTGTAACTCTGCATATCGTTACGATCCATCGTCAACGTAGCATCATGTCATTGCCAATATGCATACCAAAGAACTCTCGTAGTGCTTGATAATGGCATTACAACTATTTAGCCATATTCTATCTCATTTTGAAAGAGCTCTATTAAGGGTTACATAGCCTTGCTTTGTAACAAAAAACAAACTAATAAACAACTACGAAGTGGTGCATATCTTAAACGTGATCCACACTAGTAAAGGTGTAGCCCATTTTGGCGTAACCCTTGTCTTTCTGCTGATCGCTCAAGGCTAATGACGATCTCGACCTATGTAAACATATCCTACTCCTCAAAAATATGGTACCAATCTCACTGTCATAGCTCCAATCCTAAGCTCACTGTTCCATTTTGATTGCCTAATGCAGTCAAGGAAATGCACACTTAGTCACTTAACACATACCCCTTAAAAGATTGAAATAGACTCTACTTAGCCCTTTGACATTATGAACGGGGTGAACTACCCTACTTTGGTATATTCCCTTAATGTAAATGCGAACGCCATGGGTCCTACAGTTGGACATGTCCTACATCAGTATAATGTATACACAACTGCTGGTATCCCTTTGCGGTGGACAAACTTCTATTGTGTAACACTACAGACCTTGAATTCCAATCCATATTAGTGACTATATCATTTTAATTAATCTAAGTCATTGGCAAGATTCAATAATGCACGCCTGCCATAAATACTTGAGGCTATATATTTATTTAATTACTACACCTCCTATGTTCAACTGTTGATATTAGGTTACTTTTACACGACTTACTTCTTGTTTCATTAATGCCATTTAATCACATTTAATGCTTGCTTATAATTTTAATAGATTACATATCTTTTATTGCTTAACTTCTACTTAACACTATTAAATATAGCTTACTGTCCCTTTTCAACTGTTAACTACCTTTCTTTGATTAATAAATCTTCTTAATTACTTATTTCATTTCTTTACATATATTCCATCGCTTATTTGTTCAATTTTTAACTTACTGCATATACTACATATACAATTGAACCATTGTTATTATTTTTACTTACAATATTATAATTTATACTTAGGGATTTTTTCATTTTAACACAGCAATTACATCTTTCCAAAGGAAAACATTAACACTGTAATTTTCCAAAAATTATATCAAAGAGGACTTGTGTTACATTTGTAATTACAAGAATTATCTTTTTTGTTTTTGTTGATATAGATGGTACAAAATACGGTAAACATTCCTATTTTGTACATCTCTTTCTTTTAGACATATTCCTTGTTATTTCAAATGGTACACTTTCATTCATATTTATAAAATTAGATAATTTATGGAAATTTATTTTGCAACACACTTCATTCCAATAAATGAAAATACTACTTAAACCCCAATTCAATTTATAATAACTTCTAATTCATGTTTACTAACATATACCATTCAACCAACCAACCTAGAATTGTTATGCAATATCATAAATTTAGGTACTACTTTCACCCTTTTCCAGATTCAAATATATGTAGTGCTTAACCAAAGTTAAAAAATCACAAAATATGTATGCATGGTTTTCGAATTCATTACATGTATATATTTAATCCTACAACTCCAAAATTAAATTTAGGCATACAAGGAACAAATTTACAATGATATAAATCCAGTATTATATAAAAATATTAATTTTCCACTAACCTTCAAGCTTCTAAATCTCCAGATCTAAATCATGTTATTCCTATTTGACTCCCTTTTTCTCAAACATGTACTACAAACATATACATATTTAGTAGAAATTCAGATCCAAGAAGAGATTTGAATTTAATTTAGATTTGAGTTTAGATTTGCAATTTTCCTTAGCTGGCGCTTTAGTTCGATACTACTCTTCTTCTCTAACTGCACTCTACTATTCTCCATTTGTACATACATACATATATATATAATTTGTATATCTTTCCCCTGCTTTAGAAAATATAAGGAGAATAGCGAGGGTTTAGGTCTGTATTTAAAGGGGTTCGAATCAATTTCAGCCATTAGATTAGATTATATTAAATCCGAGCAGTTCTGCCTAGGTTCTATTCGTAGCCACCGGCCTACAAG
This sequence comes from Allium cepa, assembly GCA_030765085.1. Classification (NCBI taxonomy): domain Eukaryota; kingdom Viridiplantae; phylum Streptophyta; class Magnoliopsida; order Asparagales; family Amaryllidaceae; genus Allium; species Allium cepa. The sequence continues at coordinate 271,584,155 of CM060929.1, forward strand.
CGGTTGACAGATTTGATGCGACTGGTTGATCGCTAGTGCTCGACCGGTCCCAATGAGGTGTCAGCCGCTTGCCTATTTATGTTAGACGTTAATTTATTTCCTATTACACGTATTGTTTTAATCGTCCTAATATAACGTTAATCCTGCTTAGTCATTAAGTAAACATTAACGTTAATTAATATAAATTAACTACATTTATTTTCTTATATACATATATAATCATTTCAAATTAAGAATCTTCAATCTCTATAACTTTTTTGGAACTTCGATCGCAAAAGTTAATATGTGAAAATTGATTAGAAAATCGCTACGAACTCAACGGTGCAACTTTCGTAGAAATTTTTTGACATTTGTGAAATTTACAATTTCAACTTTATTAATTTTTAAATTACTTTCTTTTTAATTAGGTATCGTTCAATTCATGGGTGTTTACATTCTCTCCACTTAAAGAATTTCGTCCCTAAAATTCCTCAAGGAATATATCAAGTAACCTAATGTGCAACCAATCTAAGTTATCCAACCAATTAGTGTGTAACTAATTTTGCAGGCAATCCTGTACAGGATCACAACATATCACAACATATATGACATGCATATAGAATAATACTAAATTGGCATCTTCAATATGAATGCATTATTCAAAACAATTTCAAAAATATGGTGCAAACAACCTATATAAATACAGCCGGTTCTATATGTATGAAAGTGTTGAAAATCAAAATCTTTGTTGTTGCACACAAATTTTACCAATTTTCTAGGAATATATTTTAACTAATTTTGCATCCAATCCTTACCATATAAAATTCTAGCAAAAATTTCTAACATTCAAAAATTTGAAAATCCAGTTTTCTAAACCAATATTCATATATTGGAAAAAAGAGTTTAGATGGAGAATTCCATATTTCCATCCATTTCTTGTGTGCCCCTTTACGTTGTACTTTGGAACCTTCTCTTTTTGCTGTGGTTCTTTTCCAACTTTTCCATGTACAGTCCTTACAAGGAAATTTATTTTTAAAATTTTAAAACAAGTTATTTCAAAACAAGTTTTGTTCACCTATCGACAAGGTATGGAAAAAGAAATCCCAAAGTTATAATAGCTTTTTCCTATCACTAACTATATTTTACTCACTATCACTTCTACTGTATGGTAGAATTCATATTTGCTAAACCATTGACTTTTCTCTACGCGAAACATGTGACATTTCAATAATCAGAAATTTTCTCTTCTTTTTTGTTCAAAATCTTTTACAATTAAATTTTCGAAATAGTTGGAAAATAAAACTTACTTTTTAAAGCTTTTAATAAATTTAAAAATCTTATGTTTTTCAACAAAATTTTCTAAAGTATATGTTTTTGCTTTTTAAAATAAATTTAGCCACATCCTATGCAGTCGAGATTTAGTTAATGGGTTAACGTCATGATTGACTCTTTTCTGTTACATGGTAAATTTTCAAATTTCTAAACTTGTTATTTTTATTTTTAAGCAATGGTCGGCACACAAGTTCATTTATAAATTTCATCTTTTAAGGCATAGTGATTGTGATCCGTGGTTTTATAACGACCTTCCTCTTCCTTCGCTTGCTAAAATTTATTTTTTCAAAAGTTTAAAACTTTTGGAACTTAACGTTATTCCTAATTTATTTTATGAACTTCCAATCTTACTTTGTATTAGTTAGGTGTCTATATAAGATTTTCTTATATATTATACTTTCCAACATATATAGCAGTTAATCTAGAAAATCCAGGAAGAAATAAAAAGAAAATTTTCTTATAAAATATCGTGCGCGGTTTTATACAAACAAAGACAACTAATGTTTACAAACCTAACTAACCTAAAAGAACGGTTGTTGGAAGCTCCTCTTCAGTGTCAACTGACACACTTCCTACTTAAATTAAATGGACCTTTCTAATATGTCATTCTATAGTAACTCACATATCCTAACTTTCCTTTTTGATTTCTAATAAATAATTTATTACTACCATTATCACAACCGATATATTACTATCTTCTATTAATCCAGATCTCTTGATAGTATTCTCAAATCTTGAAACATGCCTTCTTTAATTTTTCTCATGCAGGAATACTCTGAACTCGCATAAATGTACTTTGATAGCATTTCCCATTTCCATATGGGTTCTCCTTTTTGGTCTTCACACATGTTTAATGAAATATTCCTAGGCTCATACCAATATTCCTTATATCCAACGGTGATTCATTATTGCTATTCTGCGAGTGTTCATCATCATTTTATTTTTAGCCTTTACTTTTACCCTATCTTACCTAGGTAGTCATCCTTATCTACTCCATATTAAAATTTTAGTTAGGTTTTCACTCTTTCTAAAAATAAAACTTCATAGTCATAAAGTACTTAATCCAAAAACTTTTTCCTTCTAAAAATACGAAATCAGAAACTTTTTATTAGATTCAATAATAACTTGGTGCCTTAACTGTTAAAACTATAATTAAGGATTTTTGAATCAAGTTTATTTATCAAATCCAATAAAAATGTTAGTAACTTAATTTAAAATTTTCTTTTCTTTTTTCTTCAAATTTACTTTTCCTTCAGAGATCTTCACAACAAATATTTTACTTCTTAAAATGCAAGATTTTTAATTGAAACCACTTATTAAGTTTTGTCTTCTAAAACCAAATTGTTATACCCAACCATTTTTCAATTATGCACCGCAAAAGGGTCTCTAAAACATCCTTTATAACTTTTAATAAAAGTTGGAATAGATAAGGACAACTTCCATCCTATTATTTCTTCAATACTCATGCTACTTCCATTTTCAACCTTAGCGAAGATTCTAATAGCATATAAGGAGGTATTTTAAAAGATGTAGGCAATCAATGTGCACAATTTTGAAAAATATCCATTTCCTTTATTTTGTCTTCAATTTTCTATATAGTTTCTAATTAATTTACTAACATTATTTTGTCATCAATTCCAAATATTGTTCTTATATAAATTTCCTCTACCTAAATTGCTATTATTTAAGTGTCTTGTCCTTATATATATAACTCCCTTTTTTATGTATGAACCTATTTAAGAGGTTATTCTCCATATTTTTCTTATATGGGAATATTATTCTTATCTTCACTGTTAGACATTCTTAGCCTTTTATTTTCTTTACCCCATTTAAAACAAGTACCACTTCCTATTGTCCACCCCTAAAAAGAATTTGATAACTTAAAAAATTTCATCTCAGAAAAATCAACGAGATATATATATGCTTTATATATTCTTCAAAAGAAACATATCTTTATTAAAACCCATTTTTAATTGAAAATTTTGATCTAAACTAATTTTAATTTCTACTATAATTTTTTTTCTATTTTTTAAATATAAATGGATTTTTATTCTACGAAAAATTTAATATTTACTTCTCAAAAAATAGGGTTTTCCACTATTAAACAAATCCCTTGAAAATCCATTTGAAATAGATTATTTATATAATTTTTTCGAAACATTTTATATTAAATTCTTTCATATAGGGTCAGACTCAGAGTGGGTTTCACTTATCTCAACTTTTGAACTTTTCTTCTTTTCCACTTTCTTCTGCTTAACTTATTTCATAATATTAAAATCCAGCTATCATCTTGGAGTGATCACTACACACCTTCTTTTGAGAACTTATTTAATTCTTACTTCCGTATGTCTGCAAGATGGTTACTTTTCCCTTATTTGGACCAAATGTACATCATTAATCGACAATCCTATGGGATTCTACAACCATTGGGCAGTCCAAGCCCAACAAGGGAGTTAAGTACCATCCAGCAACATGGACCTTCCATATTCTGCATTCATGCTCTTTTTAAGTCAACGCCTTCCAATATGACCTATTTTCTGTGGAGTGATCGAAATAGGTGTCTTTCATTTATCGTTCTAACTTATAGTCTCATTGTCCATCTTTCTCGAACATGGGTGCAACTACTTCTATTGTCGAAATTTAGAGAGTTTGCCATATAATATATATGTTTATAGGTAAAATACAAATACGTTCACTCAACGTACCCTAATTCCTACAATCATCTAACCTAAGCATAGATACCAAATGTAACAACCAGCACTTTAATCCGCTCGAATTTTCTCTAAATCGAAAACCCAAGCCCACTGGTTACGGACCATTGGTGTTGGTATCCTATAATAAACAAAAGTATATTAGAGCACTATCGATATAAAATCACATCGGAATAGAAAGTATAATAAACATATAATTGCCGACTAAGGCTAATACCACTGATATATAGTGCACTTGTCAGTGTCGAGCATGCATGTCCTTCCAACATTCTCGCCTATTGTTCCTCTAAGTCTATCCTATTAGTTGTAATGAGAAGGGGGTCAGAAAAATGCTTCGGTGACTGGAAAATTACATACGTTATACATAACACTAGTTTATGTCGATTGCTTCCACTACATGTTATGTCTACCTTTTAAACTTAGTCATCTCGAGTTCATATACGTGTATGATATGCCCCACCTACTCGAGGTATGCAATAGCTACATACATGTATGTGTATAAGTACCACAATCCCCCTTTGGAACGAGTTACTTTCCCCACCAATATCTGTAACTCTGTACCTCATAAGGATCCATCATCCACGCAGTATCACGTCCTCACCACCATGCATACCAAGGTACTTCCATAGTGCCTAATAATGGCATTACAACTATTTGGCTGTATTCTATCTCATTTTAAATGATCTACATTACAGGTTATCTAGCTTTTCCTTTAAATAACCAACAAATTAACAAAAAACTATGAGGCGACACATGTCCTAAACGTGATCTATACTAGCAGGAGGTGTACCCCACTTAGGTGTAACCCTTGACTTTCCATTGACCGCTCGGGACCAATGACGATCTCAACCTATGTAAACAGCTCCTACAACTGACATATGTGGTACCAACAATGGGATACAGTGGGATGTGTCCCATATTAGTATAATGTATGTGTGATACTACTAACCTCGCATTCCAACTCATATTAATGACTTTGTCAGTATAATTATTCTAAGTTATTGACTAGAATCCATAATTCACACTCATCTTAAATACGTGCTTAAGGCTAAATGTCAATTTGTTTAATTACCATGCCTCGTATACTCAACTGTTAATATTCAGCTACTTTTTCACAACTTACTTCTTATTTCATTAAGCCATTTAATATCATTTACTGCTTGCTTCTAATTTTTATACATTTAGGGACTACTAAAATCAAGTATATGCGATGTCTAACCAAAGTTAATGGCTCATAGAATATGTGGGATTGGTTTTTCAATTCATTACGTTTATATATTTAAGCCTACAACTCCAAAATTATATTTAGGCATACAAGGAACAGATTTACAATGATATAAATCTAGTATTATATAAAATATATAATTTTCCACTCACCATTAAACTTTCAAATCTCCAGATCTAAATCCTACTATTCATGTTTGACTTCCTTTTTCTCCCTAACGAAATATGTACCACAAGCATATATATATATATATATATATATATATATATATAAGAAATTTAGATCAGAGAAGAGATTTATAATTAATTTAGATTTGGGTTTAGATTTACAATTTACATTTTCTCGTGCTTTGATTTGATAGTATTCTTCTTCTCCTATTACACTTCACTATTCTCCATTTACATTACATACATAAATACATATATGTGTTATTGTTTATATAGATTTTAGAATTTGAGAAGAAGAGAAAATGGCAGAGCTTCGTTATTACTTTAGAAAACACGAGGAAAATAGTGCGGGTTTATGCCTTTATTTATAGAGGTTCGAATAAATGTCAACCGTTAGATTAGATTATATTAAATCCTGATCGTTCATCATAGATTTAATTCACAACCGCCAGCCAATAAGCTATCAAGCGCTTTGATACTACCGATCGACCGCTCGATCGACTGCCTCTTTGTTTTAGGCATTAATTTGTTTTATATTACATGTTATTTTATATTATTTATCTTGTTTTAACTAACCTAATTTAACGTTAATCATGCTTTGTCGTTGAGTAAGCATTAACATTACTTAATGTAAATTAATTACATTTATTTACATAATTACATATGTAACTATTTCCAATTCAAAATCTTCGATTGTTAATAACGTTTTCGTTTGAACTCGGACCGCAAAACTTTATATATGAAAATTGATCAGAAAATTGCCATGAACACAACAGTGCATGTTTTGGAGCAAAATTTCGATGTTTGTGAAATTTTGATTTTGGGATTCATTAATTTTTAAATTAATTTCTTTTTAATTATTTATCATTCAATTTATGGGGTGTTACAAAATGTATGTACAAATCTATGTATAAACATGTATCAGTATATGTGCATCATGATATGAATGTGTGCATTCGTAAATCAATTCTCGAACCCATTATTTGCAAAATTGTTTTTTCTAACACTCTTGAATTTGAGCTTGATATAGGTGATTGATAATGATATTGAATTGTGTGTTTGATCTGTAGTGCGTGTGCATTCATGATTAGAGAAAGAATTGGCATATAAATCAACAATTAGAGGAGGAGAATTTGATTTTAATAGAGAGTTTCGGCAATAAAAAAATGTGCCACCGGTGTGTAACACATCAATCCACTAATGGAACATTTTATGTAGCCCACTGTTTATATATAGGTTTATAATATATAGTAAAATTATAAATTCAAGTATATTATTAAAGAATGGACTTTATGTTTTTACCATAAGAAAAGTTTTATTAATATTTTAGTATTGAATGTATTATTAAAAAATTAATTTATTAAAGGAAAATTAATTATTGAACATAAATAATTATTTAAAATCTTTTATAATTTCAAAAGATATGAAATGTTTTCTAATTAATAATTTAAGTGTTTTACAAAAGTATTTCATGATTTATGAGAATATGCAAGTGTTTTGAAATTATGTTATATGAATATCTAATAAAGGTAGTTTGACTTAATATTTATAAATTTATTTAAATATTCTACTTAATCTTCAGGAAATTGTGAAATGCTTTCTTAATACTATTAAGTGATTTGAAAAGGTTATTACAAGTATTGAAACCTTTGTTTTGATATTATACAAACTTGGTGAATGGAATATTTAACATACGAATGTTTTAGAGGTTTTATTATGTATCTAATTCAAATATCTTTTATAAAATAACTTGGATGTTATTGTTGTTTACATTTCTATGTAATGAGAAATTTGAATAAATGGAGTTATAGTACCATCTGATATTGGACTTTCGATAATATTTCTTCGGTTATTCTTTGGACTCGTTATATAGAATAATATGGTGTGAAATTCTAGATTGTGTGGAATATGAGTGAATGGATAAGTATTACCGTTTGGTATAAGACACTGGTAACATATTTTCAGTTACTCCTACGACTCATAAGATAAAATAAGGTGGTGGAGTGAGTGCAATATATGAGCTTTGAATAAACGATTGAGTAAAAGTGATGGTATGAGACACTGTTGTGGTATTTATTAAGTTATCCATTACTCGTGAATGATAATGATGTAAGAATTAGTAAGACGTGCATACGAGATGATGCTCATAGTGGTGAGCAAAGGGTTGGTGCCCATGGTTATGTGCTTATTGATATGTATGGATGTCTATCACTTTGTTTACTCCTATTGTACATGTTAGAGTGAACCAGATTAAGCTAGTACTTATTTTAGCGACCTAATAGCGGGGTCATGCCTTGGTTCTGTGACACATTTTTGGCATAGTAGGGTAGGTGCCCTTTAGCATCCGTGTCACATGGACCAGCAGTATGTTACCTATAAGGGCACTTGTAAGTTCGGGTTGATGCTTGCATAGACGTGTACCTAATAGATATGTATCACGATGACCGTCGAGGTAACTAAGATTGTAGGAGCTTATTTAGTGGACCCATGTGTGTAGCTCCTACAGCTGGCAGGTAGCCATCAATCTCCTATTTGGTTCTTAGAATGAGGAGATATAGACATATATTACTACATACCTCAAATATTATGCTTAGATATGATTATATCTGAGATCGATGTCTAAAGCATAATAAGTTCCTGTATCATTCATTTATATTATTGATAGGCAAGCAGCTAATACTCTATAAGTAGATGGCTTATTCCTTATTGATTGATGCATGGATTCTCATTTGTGTTGTCATTATTAATACGATAGACCCGGGAATGTCTACTTTATTATTGTCTAAGAGGTATACTCAGGAATTGCTATGTGCTAGCCTAATTATACTTGATGATTTCTTATGCAGTGATGATGTTTATATGTATGATTGTTTCACCCACTTGACACTATACTATATCACACACAGTTTGATATATTTTATATGGGTGATGATATGCGGATCATATGAGATATAATATTAAATGTTTATATTGATTTAACCTCATGACACGATGAACTTTATTTATTATATCATGCTAGTTGTTGTTATATCTTGACATCTACATTTTAGAAGTAGTCTAATCCATGTGTCATTTATATAATACTCGGGTCGGTCTGAGATATTTCATGTTTAAGGATGAAGTGACCAGCTTGTGTTTTCTGGGCATAGTGGAGACTAATTATCCAATATAGTCGTGTATCATTATGTTTTGTGTTAGCTTATGTATGTATGTCATTATGTTATATATTGGACATATTTTGTATATTATTTTGAGATAGTAGACATTCGATATATTTTGTAGTCATGCCGTATTTTGTAACATATTATATTTTATCGCTGCAACAATGACTCTATGTTCTCTATTATTTATTGTATATTATGTATTGTTCTATATTGGAAACACACATGTTTATTGCTTTGTGCCAATACTGTGAACATATACGTGAGTTGTTTACTTGATTTTTGAAATATATACTAGTGTTTGCCCAAGGGAATATTCGCGTGTACAAGCCTAATATCGCCTCATTCTCTGTATTATCAAAAAGCATTACTTAGTAATACTCTTTATTACTATGGGAATAGAGGTGGGATGTTTCATCTTCTATAGAGTAGAAAATTTCTTGGGGCGCGTGCCTCGAAGAACTCTATGGTGCTCTATTTCTTTCCAGCCATTCTCCGTAGGATGCAGACCACATGTAATGGTATTAATCATGATACAACTGGGTAGTTGCCTAGGGCCTTCATACTAGGCCCAACTACATTGCCTTGGTCTTGTCTGTGAGGCTAACCATTTCCTTGCCTATGTAGGTTCTTAACATACAGTTGTGTTATCCTGCCTTTTGGTTAGGCCAGGATATCATGGATTCAGCTAAAGTGGATGGATTAGAAATCAGTTACAGTTGAAATTATGGATGATAGTCGAATAGATTCGGATGGACAATACTCAAAAAATGGCTAAGTACCCAATCAAGGTGTAATCAATATAAAGTGACAGGGAAGTCCCGATGAGGCCATATTTCAAATTTCAAGTCAATCGGAGTTTTTATGCTTGAGTTATGGACAAGTGAAAAATACATATGAGTCAATTTAGAATGATCCATAAAACAGTAAATGGACGAAGATCGATCAACATCTAAAAATTCACAAGACCAATTCACTTGAAACTTTCAAAGCATCAATAAAATGAAGATTGGAGACTACAAAAACGATAGTAAGTCATAAAGTGGAGATATGAAGATGGCTGATCATTATTGGCTAATCATTTTGCCGGTCCATCAAAACAATCGATATAGTTTAGTCCATAATACAAGTTCGACAACGATCGATCCATATCTCTCAATTTACAAATCAGAATGATTCAATATTTTAGGACAATGTCAATAGGCATGTGGGACCCCTCAGAAATGATCGCACTTGAATTGAATGCAAGAAAAATGACCGGTAAACATTTGGCCGATCGTTATTTATTGTCAAGTTAAGGCCAACAATCATTATGATGGGCCCCTATGGGCCTAGTGAGCCTTTTGCCAAAATCTTAGCGAAATATCTCATCATCTCTCCCTATAAATACATGCCTCTTGGTTCATTTTTAGGATCTTTTTTAGGCGGATGGTTAGAGGAAACTTCATTACAATCAATTGCTACCTTTATTTCTCCATTTTAATCAAATTCATAAGCGATTAATAAAGGAAAATCCTTCAAAGTGGATGTCAGCATACAACGCTGAACCATTATAATTCTCTGTGCTTTTTATTTTTTTTATTTTTATTTGTTTTTAGATTAATCCTTTCCTTGGTTTAATTTAATCTTCCTCACTTACTTCGCTACTAAATCTATTCTTGGGTGTTTTTGACCAGTTTTGGCATAAACAAGTTGCATTTTCTTTTAGCAGATCAGATCATCAATTACATCGTGCAGATGTCTGCACTCATTCATATTATTCCCATTAGTTTCATGGAAGAGATAATACTTGTCAGACCACCTCTCTTCTATAGTAGACTTCCTTATAGGCATCTTTTAATACTTCTCCATAGCATGCATAGCTAGGTAGGTGTTCTCAATGGAATCAGTCAATTTCATCTGATTCCCATCATGAATGAACCTCAAAGGCTTCTTGGAATCTTGCTTCTTACTACCAGCGTTATTGAAGTTTTTTTCACTTATTTCCATTACTAAAGTTTTTCTACTGTCTTGCCATCCCTTTTGACAGCAACATTACTCTGCATTATGTTGTTTGGTCCAACCAAATCACCAAAGCCAATTCCTTCTTTAAATTCTACCTCTTCCAAGCGTAGAAATGGATTTTCCTTCTAGTAATAATCTTTCAACGAAGCTGGCTTCTTCATCCTAATTTACTTCCCAAAGTTAATTTGGCTATGGACTTTGCCTACTAAAGCCATCAAAATAGTCTCCTCTATAAGATTCTTCCCTAATGTCATGGCAGCATTAAACCTCTTCAAGAAACTTTTCGAGGTCTCTTCGGACATTTAGTGCATGTTTGTTATGGACATTGCATCCTTCAATTGCATAGAATACACCCTGAACTGCTCCAAAAACTTTTCAATAAGATGATCAAAAGAGGATATGGATCCGGGCTCAAGCCAGCAGAACCACATCATGGCATGTCCCTTGAGAGAGAGAGGAAAATACACTTACATCTCACAACATCAGTTGCACATGAACCATTCATATACCCCCCGTACTTCATTAGATGCTACATGGGATCGGTCAATCCATTGTAATTCTGTATTATTGGCGTAAAAAACTTCTTTGGATACATAGCTGCTCTAATTTTTTTCGTGAATGGGCACTAACTAGCTGTGGATACCCATCTATTATCCCACCGTTGTTGATTCTGATGCAGTAGTCTCTATATTATCTTAGGATGTGACTCGTCAATGCCAATGTTTCACCCTGAGCAGCGATAATCATGGGCATCACCATGTGTTCGCGTAGGTGAACACCGATGGTTAGCTCAATGGGATCTAGGTTTTCCCATATATGAGGAGTCCATTCACACAACTATCTGGCGATGTCGACCAAGATTACGTCCTCTTCTTATGGGCTTCATAGTTTTCCCTTCAGCATGTCTAGGCTGGGGACCAGAAGGTTATCCACTGCCAACATCAATTTCTTGCAACTTGGATTTAGAGTCATACCAGTTCACCCTCTATTAGGATCGATTCATACCGAACTTTCAAATTGATCGGTACTGATCGATGGCCCCAATGAGATTAATGCTTCAGCTTTGACATTTTTTTTCTTTTTGCCCCAACGTCTTCCTACTCATCTTCTGCTTACCTTCTTTGGGATTCTTCTACGATGAAGAAGAAGTGTCTCCATCTAAATTTAAAGACAAGTAATATCTTTTGCTCTTTCTACACTTCTAAGTTTTTTTGGCTATTCGGGTTGGGACAACAAACTCATCATCTCTTCCATGATAGCCATCTGATTTTCCATCTTTTCTTATTTATCTCTACCATCCTATAGTCCAATTCATCCTTTATTGCCACATCTAGTGCACTCAAAGCTTCTGCATGAGCTAGTTTAGTAATTTCATCTTCGTGTTGAGAGCCTTCGTACTCCTTCTCAAATACAGCACCGGATCTAGTAGCTTTATCCTTCATAAGAGCAATTTCATCCTTTAGACCTAAACAGAAATTTTAAATCTTAGTAATAATCAGATTTGAAATTGAATTCTTTATTCTCAGTGAAAGCTCCCAAAATATTAGCCAAAAAGTTGGTCAATGCCCTCAGTCGAATAAAAAACAAAAATTAAACAAGTAAGAAACAAAAGAAAGAGAGAAAGAACATAATTTTTATATGGTTTAGCTAACTCTCGTGCTTATATCCACTACTAAATATTATTTTGATTTATTCTTGCTTACAGAATAAAATTACAGCTATTGATTATTTCAAATCTGCAATTTTTGAATTTGTCAATGTTTGAAAATTAGCCAAACTTTCAAAAAAGTCATTTTCTAGCTGATGTAGGTTCTCTATTTATAGGAAAATTTGAGCATGCAAATTGTTGGATTTGGTTTGAATGAGTAAAGATCTCCAAATTAGAAGTTCCAATAGGAAGAAGTTGTCAAAACTACCATTTTCCAATAATTAATATGGTTCAGTACCGATTTATATGGATTAGTAATGACCCATCTCTTTGTCTTTTCTTTGTTACTTTTTCAACGTAGCTAAATTCTTTAGTCTTAACAGTTGAATCTTCATAAACTTCATGTAACGACCTGGAATTTTATCACTTTGATTTGTGAATATTTAAATTATTTTAGACATTCAATTTAGTTTTTAACAATTAAATAATCCACTTTTAATTTATGAGTAATGATAGAAAATTCATTCTTGAATTTTGTTTACAAAAGTAAGTTATTCAGGGAAAAACAGAAAATGTGATAGAAACTCTTTTTTTGGATTTTCAGTTTTTTTCGAACGACGGGTTATAGATAGTTGTTATACCCTTGTGTAACCTCAAATACAGCACTTAAACATATAAATATTTTTAGCTTGGAATGTTAGAATATATATATGTTAATAATGGAAAATAATAAAAATTGAAAATATATTTAAAATTAAAAATATAAAAAGACAGATTTGAGATTTGAAAGATACTTATGTGTTAAGATGAACAAATAGGACTTTAGCTTTGGAAAGGTATGGCAACACTCTTAAACTAACGTATATTCAAATGGATGACATTTGGATGATTTACGTAGTGATGTAAGAGTTGAATTTTTGATTAAAGGGCATTTCAGTTTTTAGTTTATTCAATTTTTGTTTATTATTTTTCATCTTACACACACACACACACACACACACACACACACACACACACACACACACACATATATATATATATATAGCATTCGTCATATCTTATTTTTCATGATATTTTATCTCGCTTTTTCACTTTGCATTCAAGTTCTCCTTTCTGCTTCATTTCTCGCCTCCTTATATATTTGAAAATCAAAGAAACCACTCCTACTTTCTTCCTTCTAAAATTGTATCTTCTTATACAATCAAAATTATACTAAAGCACCAACATAGGAAATGTTAGTTTAGATCCAAAGTATTTTCTAAAAATAGTTGGATATGTTTTCGTCGAATAGGGTAGAGTGTTGGGCCAAAGACAGTAAATAGTCTAATATTGTCGATTATTCATCGAGCTCGGATCGACGAACGAAGGGCAAGGTTGGGTTCATATTGTCAAGTGGGGATTTTTGGTGGAGATTGCATGATTTTAACAGAGAGGGTTTGGAATGGTGGATGAGTTAAATCGTTTTGACAATATCAATTTCCGACGAACTGGTGGTCGAGGGAAGAAATAGCCGGTGTTGTGGCAAAACTTGAGGGTAGACGCAACTTTTCCATGGTGGTTGTAACAGCCCTAGTTTTAGATATTTATTTTATTATTAATTATTTAATTTTAAAGTATATTTATATAAATTGTGTTTAAAAATATAGTTTAATTATTTAATTTGAAGATATATTTTATAGATTTGTGTATGTCAATAAAATTTGATAATAACTGTAAAATTTTAAGCTATGATTTAACTGTAAAATTTCGCGTTCAAAGGACGCGTCAATTATAGGGTATAAGCAACGTAGTAAAACGTGTGTTTTTAAAATGTTATTTTTATCAAAAATTTTGATGTTTTAGACTGCGTCTGTTTAACGTAGCGTAAAAATAATATTTTCAAACCTTTTTGAAGAAAAATATCAGTCAGTTAATTTCTACCCAACATTTCTTGGTTAACTAACAGTTTGATTTCAAATATATTTGTATACGTTTTTCTCTACATAAATATTCACCTTTCTATTTATTGTCATCAAACCAAAAATCAAAATTCAGCTAAATTAAAACAAATCACGTGAGCAATTTGGGCATTGGTACATATGTAACGTTCGAACAGTTGCTCTCTGATATCTTTCCGTTCACATTCGTTTCAAAGCCATGCATGTGTTCTCCATTCATTTAGCCTCTGCATCATCAATTTTTTTTAAACATAAATCACGATATCACTTGAATCAAATATCAAAGCTTGCTTTTATCTGGTTTTCAAAGGGCATCAACAAGCCTTCAGTTTGAAACTCTCGGCCCTTTTGCTTATATATTTTTCAGACTAGAATGTGTAAATCACATTTGCCACTTCCAGAAACATAAACTGGAAATGAATCTAGTGCTTAAATCACGCAAGCATATTCAAATAGAGGTTACGTGTGTTCCCACTGGCCTTCCCAGAGCATGGCCATCCTTCTTTTAAATCGAGCATAAGCAACATTTAATCTGATTTTAACTGATGCATTTACCTCTCTTTTAAATTCACCACAAACTGCTCTGCCGTTTCTTAGATTAAAAGAGTATTGCATAAATCAATATTTGCCGTTTGATTTCCTGTAAATCAGAATGTATGAACTGATTTTTTTTTGATAATCACGTATTCATATTCAGATCAAAATAACTGATATGTTTTGCATTTACTTCCTCTGCCTATATATACTTTCCCACTTCATCATTTTTCTTTTCTAGATCTCAACTTCTCTGTTTTTCTCATGGACCCAGATCAGGTAATATTCCACTTTGTTTCTTTTGTTTTTCAGTCTCTTTTCTTTGGCATTTTGCTCGGCTACCCACCCATCTGACCATGTCATAGATAGACACATAAGCCTATAAACTGAAAAAAAAAGGGAGAATGTAATAGTGATGGCATTTGTGTTGATGAAGGGAAGTGCAGAGCAATATATAAGGTAGTAATAGATGTTAGTGTTGAAGGTAAGATAGAAAGTAGATAGGTTGGTCACTAATCTGCATTCAGAATCTACATCTACTTGAATTGGGAAATTAGGCTGATACCACTGTGCATGCATTTGTGTGGATTTGTGAAGTTCAAACTATAATGGGTTGTGTAGTGATAGAAACATGGTACATATAGGGTGTGAGTTCCAGACCTCATTCATAAAGGTTAAGTCTGCATACATACAAGGCCTGCAATAGGCTGTACAAAGTGTGCATGTACATATATCACAAGTGCATGCCCAGGCCTTGAAGCTGCATAAGTGGTGACTGGGTGATAAGGATGGTAGTGTGAAGACTGTAGTGTTTAGTATGAAGATCTGGGCTGAAGTTAATTCAAGTGATGTAAACATATTAGGTTCTGATTTTATATGGCCACTTGATATGCATGTATGAACATATCTACAGTTATTTAACTTAGCCTCTGCATGTTCAATTTTGAAGACTGGGAAAGGAATTTAGACTGAAAGGGGTAAGGACTTTAGTGATTGCAGTAGAAGTAAATTCTAGCTGTTGTAGCTGATTGGAAGTAGTAGTATAGGGCTCTGTTGATCTTGATCTAGAAAGCCTGAGAAGAATTATTGATAGTTGTTTGAACAACAAGTTAGGCAGAAGGAATAAATGTGTAAATGCACGCATGAGTTCAGTGCATAGTACACAAGATAGGGTGTGGGACGAGCATGGATGTGTCCAAGTCAGTTGATATAGGCATAAAGATGGAACCTGAGTATATGTGAGTAGATATAGGCATATAGTCACTGTGTGCATGTGTCAAGGCTGACAGAAGTGGAGATGCCTGACTAGAATTGTGGTAGAAATAGGTAGGCAGCTGTTTGGTTCGAAGCCTGGAAACATGGTCACGTGTTTAAAACTTTTGAGAATTTTGCATAGTTGAGGTATCAGATTTCATTCATAACAGTTAGGCTACATGTTTGTAATCTTAGTGGTAGGCTGTACATCTGGATCACTGTGTGTAGCTGTATCACAGGGTGTACATGTTCAACTGACGTGAGTAAGATGCAAACTGGAGTTGTTGGATACTAGAGATAGTTAGGTAGGCAAGTATGATGTGTGAAGCTTCAGTAGATGCTCTTATGTGAGTTGCTGTAGAAAAAGTAATGGGTATGATGGAAGTTTGAATAGGAGATGGACATGTTTTACAAGGAAAATGCATACAAAGCTTCAGTGTTGGTAGCATGGATGACTCGAAGCAAACTGCATATTGACCCGAAGTATTGCATGTTATTTCTTGAAGCTAAATAAATATGGCTCGGGTAGTTGTTTTTTTCTTACCTGTTGAAATTTGAAACCCAGTTTTGTAATATATATAAGTCAAACTGGAATTCGCAAAGCAAAAGAAAAAAAAAGGAAAAAAAAAAAGAAAAAAAAAGAGAAGAAGAAAAATGGATAAAGTTTGGAACTGGTGAGCATAGGTTGGATCCAGATAGAGAAGAAGTGAAAATTGATTAAAGTAGAGGCAGAGTTATAAGCATGAGGAAGGGTTGGCGTGAGTGTGTGCTTGTGCACGTGAAAGTTGAAATTTTATGTGTGCACGTGTACATGTGTATCACGACACAGAGTAGGGAAAACGTCCCCAAATTTCGCTTAGCCTGACTTTAGAAAAATTTTGTCGTAAAATTTTGTGTTAACCCGGTCCTCATTTTTTGGTATATTTCGGTCACGGTACACGGTGGAGTGGTCGAGCAAGTCAAATCATTCTCGTTCTATTTTAATTTGACCGTAAAATTCTAAGTCGCATATTCTATTTTTCTACTTTTGTTCTAGATTTGAATCTAGGCGACATCCGAGAAATTTTATCGTTACTCTCTGTCGTTCTGTACCGGTGAATCGTCGTTTTAAATTCAAAATTTTCTGCAACTCTCAGGTGAGTATTTCTCACCAGACATACGTATTTATATTTCGTAAATTATTGCAAGTGTATGTGTAGAAATTTATTTCACTACTATCTGTCTGTAATGTTGTATAAAATGATAAATCCCATTTAAATTGACAACTCATCAGTTATTTATATGTTGTATTTTATCTGCAGTTATATTATGTTATTGTTTATTTACTGCTTAAATCACACTGCAAGTTCCCTATTAATTTAGATTGTATGGGCTGAAATGATAGGCCTAAATGATTATTATTGTTAAATTATGCTGTTAACTGCTAAACTATTAAACTTGGGATTGCGGGTTTGAAATGATAGAACCCGGGGTATTGTAAATTTCGGAGTGAAATGATATAAATCCGTACCACTTGACCTAGGCTAGAAAACTATATACAGGCCCGTGGTCCTTATAATATTTTCTGAAATATTTAAAATTATTTTGGAAGTTAAATATTTGATTTATATCTTTAAAGGAATTTATATTGATTTTTAATAAGTTATAAATAAAGAAATAAATAAATATTTGAATAAATTTATGGAATATAACTTATTTGGTAAATCGGGATTTTGAAAGAATAAGATTTCAGTTAATAAATGAATAAATAAATAGGTTATATTTGGAAATATTTATCAAGTTAAACAATCTATTACAGCATTTAAATGCTGTCTTTTGAAATTTGACTAGTTTTACCCATAACTTTAGGTAGCATTTCCTAAGTGCTATGGAATCTAGAATTTGATTGCTCTAAAATTTATGGAATTTGATAAATTTTATTTTACCTTAAGTTTTGGAAAAACTTAAGACATAATATTTATAACTGTATTTTCCTAAATAAATTAAAGATAAATATTCTGGTATTAAGTAAATTTTGGGAAAAATTTAATGGTTAAAATTTGGAGTTTTATTTATGGAAATTATGGGAATATTCAAGACTAAAAATATAAAACATTGATTTGTGAAAGAATAAAACCCAAACTAAGTTTTGAATAGTAAATACTCCAATTGGATATATATAAAAATTGAAATGGTTTTGGGAACATAAAGGGATATTTAAATTATGGTTAAACTTTAAATAAAGAAATATATTTGTGAAGCTATGTAAATTATCTTCTTTACAAAGTAACCATAAAGTTAACCCATTTATATATATACCGTTGAATGTCCAAACCATTGTGTTTGGGAGTTATGGATTTAAGTAAAGTTTCCAAAACATTATCCTTTGAAGATATAATTCAAATATTTGGTCTCCAGAGATTATAAACAATATGGTTTTGGAAAGAATTATATTTGAATATAACGATATCCTATTGTTTTGGGTTTTAAAATGATATCGTATCTATAGTTTTGAAATGGAAATGTTTTTAAAGTATAAACTGTTTTTAAATAACCACGGGTTATAATAACGAAGGGTTGGCAAAGAGACCGGGATCGGATATGGACATACTCTCTGTCGATACCGAAAACCACTTTGACTAACCGTGTACGCGGTGGAGATTCCAGAATGAAGTAGGTTGGTGGTGACGGTTTCTTGAAAGGTATATACGTGGACCCGACTCCCGTGAGTTGGCATAAGGTGGCTAAAACAGGAGCGATTCTCGGATTAATGAGGTAGCTCCTCTGATCGAACGCACTTCTTCGTATACCATTCTATTGCTTATGTGATTGTTTGGGTGCACCCTTTGATTTGGGAGTGTTGTTCGAGGTGGGCGGTTGCTGCGGCTTCGCGTTACCACCGGTCCGGATAGCAATTGGTATATCTACCCTGGCATTGCCTAGTTGTGCCGTGTCACCTACCATATCGAGCCTTGTACGAGTTTGGTTTTCTCCCGTAGCCCGTGTGGTATCCTCTAGTTGCTTCCCGAGTAGGAGGAGCTATGATATTGGATGGACTACTGGGACTATTACGTGTTAAGGGCTATATGGGTAACCCCTTAATGCTAAGAAATAAGTATGTTTACTTTATAAATAGACACTATTATAATAGCGCCATATACTACATAGTAAATAGTTTAACGGATCCTTAGAGGATGGGCGGTCCCAGGCATCCTTTGAGTTACTTGCTATATATTACAGTACACTTGATTTAGCTTACATTATATAAGTATGTATGTCCTGACTCGAGTGTTTTGTTTTATTGTACGCTCGGGTCAGCCTGAGTTGCAGCTTCAGTTTCTTCTCCGTAGCTAGGACACTCAGTAGATCATTCGTGCTATTGGAAGTTGTTTCAGCCTTTATCCTTTCTGGAATTCAAGACTTTGAAGACTCTCTATCTGTGTATGTTAAAATTTGTATTGAGGATTTTAGACAATGTAAGTTCTGTTTTGTAAAGATGTATCAGTGGCTTCATGAACCACTAAATTTTTAATTTCCGCTGCGAGATTCTGATATCTGTGTATGTGATTCTGCGATTTATTTATTGTATATTCCGAGTTTTGCCAAATTTATTCTACAATCTATTATTTTGAACTATTCCAGCTCGACATGTTCTATTATTGTCGAATTCGAATGGTACAAAATAGTGGGTCGTTACAGCTGGTATCAGAGCTTTGGCTCTAGGCAAAACTTAGAATGTATGGTAAATTTGATTTACAGAATCACCTTCATTCGGGATTGAATCTCTTCCTTTTCGAATTTTGGAACATTCCCTGTGATTCCAAAGTTCATTCGTGTCCCTCACTTTTCATCTTCTCTGGATTCCGGAGTATCCCATAACTCCACTACGGATGATCCTTATAGTGAATTGGCGGTCTCGCCATTAGTCTGATAAAGGGGTGAAACTCCTTTACAATTAGCATTGATTCACCAGAGATTTATATTTATCCTCGGTTTATATGCCAGTATCTTTGGTTATTCCGAACTCTATCTCTTCGGATCAAATATAGATTTACCCAATCATATCGATCCGACTCTTTAAGTCACGGATGACTAGGTCAAGGTTGTCCGCGATTTATATAGACTTACCCAGTTCCTTATTCTGTTATTTAATCGTCAAGTCTTCTGATTTCAACTTATCTTGAATTATTTGAATTCATCAAAATTTGAATTTCTACCCTTGTTTTGGAAAATTATTTTTGAAAGAAAAATCTAAATATATATAAGTATGATTTTTAGAATTTTATAATTAATTTGACTATTTGTCAAGAGATAATAGTTTTGATTTTATTTATGATTTTGTAAACCATGTGATAAATAATTGAATATAAACAGTGGTCATAAATTAATTTAGAAACAGAAATGAATTTAAAACAAGAACTTAAGAATCCAATTTCTGATGATTACAAACCGTAGGTTTAAAAATTTTAAAGGATATATTATTTAAAGTATTTTCGAATAGAAATTGTTTCCAAAGAATTTTAAAATATAGTACTTTTCTCTTTGTCGCTGGAAAATAATTTCGGTGATGACTGCAGCATCATCGACTTTCATTTTCGAGTTTCGAAGTGAAAAGACCATTCTGTAGTCTGGCTACAGTGTTACCTTGAGATTTTAATTGATTTGAATTTCTAAAATATGACTTAATATATATAGATATATAATTTAAATTGATTTGACATATTATGTATATATATTTATCTATCTCTAAATGGTTGAAGGAAATCAGAAATTTAATTCTTAAGTTTTATCTTTGGGAATAATTTCAATAATTAAAAATATAAATTTGGAAAAAAAAAATATTTCCAATTGGAGATAATTAAATTTGGAAGTTTTAGTTGTATAATACTCAATTTCATTTCAATATGACTTACCTTGATTTTCAAAAGTTAAAAATGAATTTGGATAATATACAATATAAAAGGATTTTATAAATAAAAATTTGAGTGGTTATAATTAATATTATACACTTAAATTTTAGTTATAAAAGATTAAGTGAGATAAATAAGAAAAAGGGAATTTAAGGAATTTATTTAAATAACCTCATAATCAAAATTTGATAATTGAGATTTTGGTTTTCAAATAAAAATTTCAAGTATAACTTATAAAAGGAATATCTCATAAAATAGGTATTTCAAATAAGTGTTAGGTTATTTGTTAAATATAGAGATAAGTAAAATAATGAACTTTTGAAATAAAATAAAGTTTATTTAGATATTACCTTCATAAAAGTTTGTTTTAAAAAATAAGTAAAATATTATCCAAATGAATATTGCAGAATTGAACTAATTTGAAATACTATTATATCTACGGTAACATATTTTAAGTGTTGCTGTTTCTAAAAATAAATGTTTTGAAAATTATAATTGAATAAATGAAGTTTATTTAAAAAAAATGTTATGATTTTGTAGTATGATTTCTAAAAGATAATATCTATAAATCTTATTGACTTTCAAAGTATTTTGATTTCAAAAGCATTATGATTTCAAATTTATTATTTTGTTTTCCAAACTATTTTTTTTTCCTATCTGCTACGGATTGGGAGGCTATTGCTTATACCAATCTATTTAGAAATTTTTCTCTATAATCTCTGAAATCTTGGTTACTCATCTTGACCCTGAGCACCGCTGAGCACCCATAGACTGACAGTCAAACTGAAGGGGCAAAACCAATTCTAGTGAATCTCTTCGTGCTTCAAATTCGGAACTATCCATTTAAGATTCTTGTTTATTTAGCTTATCTTCCTTTTGTTTCTCTTCTTCGTTTCTTTTCGAGGACGAAAAGTTCTTAAGTGGGGGAGAGTGTAACAGCCCTAGTTTTAGATATTTATTTTATTATTAATTATTTAATTTTAAAGTATATTTATATAAATTGTGTTTAAAAATATAGTTTAATTATTTAATTTGAAGATATATTTTATAGATTTGTGTATGTCAATAAAATTTGATAATAACTGTAAAATTTTAAGCTATGATTTAACTGTAAAATTTCGCGTTCAAAGGACGCGTCAATTATAGGGTATAAGCAACGTAGTAAAACGTGTGTTTTTAAAATGTTATTTTTATCAAAAATTTTGATGTTTTAGACTGCGTCTGTTTAACGTAGCGTAAAAATAATATTTTCAAACCTTTTTGAAGAAAAATATCAGTCAGTTAATTTCTACCCAACATTTCTTGGTTAACTAACAGTTTGATTTCAAATATATTTGTATACGTTTTTCTCTACATAAATATTCACCTTTCTATTTATTGTCATCAAACCAAAAATCAAAATTCAGCTAAATTAAAACAAATCACGTGAGCAATTTGGGCATTGGTACATATGTAACGTTCGAACAGTTGCTCTCTGATATCTTTCCGTTCACATTCGTTTCAAAGCCATGCATGTGTTCTCCATTCATTTAGCCTCTGCATCATCAATTTTTTTTAAACATAAATCACGATATCACTTGAATCAAATATCAAAGCTTGCTTTTATCTGGTTTTCAAAGGGCATCAACAAGCCTTCAGTTTGAAACTCTCGGCCCTTTTGCTTATATATTTTTCAGACTAGAATGTGTAAATCACATTTGCCACTTCCAGAAACATAAACTGGAAATGAATCTAGTGCTTAAATCACGCAAGCATATTCAAATAGAGGTTACGTGTGTTCCCACTGGCCTTCCCAGAGCATGGCCATCCTTCTTTTAAATCGAGCATAAGCAACATTTAATCTGATTTTAACTGATGCATTTACCTCTCTTTTAAATTCACCACAAACTGCTCTGCCGTTTCTTAGATTAAAAGAGTATTGCATAAATCAATATTTGCCGTTTGATTTCCTGTAAATCAGAATGTATGAACTGATTTTTTTTGATAATCACGTATTCATATTCAGATCAAAATAACTGATATGTTTTGCATTTACTTCCTCTGCCTATATATACTTTCCCACTTCATCATTTTTCTTTTCTAGATCTCAACTTCTCTGTTTTTCTCATGGACCCAGATCAGGTAATATTCCACTTTGTTTCTTTTGTTTTTCAGTCTCTTTTCTTTGGCATTTTGCTCGGCTACCCACCCATCTGACCATGTCATAGATAGACACATAAGCCTATAAACTGAAAAAAAAAGGGAGAATGTAATAGTGATGGCATTTGTGTTGATGAAGGGAAGTGCAGAGCAATATATAAGGTAGTAATAGATGTTAGTGTTGAAGGTAAGATAGAAAGTAGATAGGTTGGTCACTAATCTGCATTCAGAATCTACATCTACTTGAATTGGGAAATTAGGCTGATACCACTGTGCATGCATTTGTGTGGATTTGTGAAGTTCAAACTATAATGGGTTGTGTAGTGATAGAAACATGGTACATATAGGGTGTGAGTTCCAGACCTCATTCATAAAGGTTAAGTCTGCATACATACAAGGCCTGCAATAGGCTGTACAAAGTGTGCATGTACATATATCACAAGTGCATGCCCAGGCCTTGAAGCTGCATAAGTGGTGACTGGGTGATAAGGATGGTAGTGTGAAGACTGTAGTGTTTAGTATGAAGATCTGGGCTGAAGTTAATTCAAGTGATGTAAACATATTAGGTTCTGATTTTATATGGCCACTTGATATGCATGTATGAACATATCTACAGTTATTTAACTTAGCCTCTGCATGTTCAATTTTGAAGACTGGGAAAGGAATTTAGACTGAAAGGGGTAAGGACTTTAGTGATTGCAGTAGAAGTAAATTCTAGCTGTTGTAGCTGATTGGAAGTAGTAGTATAGGGCTCTGTTGATCTTGATCTAGAAAGCCTGAGAAGAATTATTGATAGTTGTTTGAACAACAAGTTAGGCAGAAGGAATAAATGTGTAAATGCACGCATGAGTTCAGTGCATAGTACACAAGATAGGGTGTGGGACGAGCATGGATGTGTCCAAGTCAGTTGATATAGGCATAAAGATGGAACCTGAGTATATGTGAGTAGATATAGGCATATAGTCACTGTGTGCATGTGTCAAGGCTGACAGAAGTGGAGATGCCTGACTAGAATTGTGGTAGAAATAGGTAGGCAGCTGTTTGGTTCGAAGCCTGGAAACATGGTCACGTGTTTAAAACTTTTGAGAATTTTGCATAGTTGAGGTATCAGATTTCATTCATAACAGTTAGGCTACATGTTTGTAATCTTAGTGGTAGGCTGTACATCTGGATCACTGTGTGTAGCTGTATCACAGGGTGTACATGTTCAACTGACGTGAGTAAGATGCAAACTGGAGTTGTTGGATACTAGAGATAGTTAGGTAGGCAAGTATGATGTGTGAAGCTTCAGTAGATGCTCTTATGTGAGTTGCTGTAGAAAAAGTAATGGGTATGATGGAAGTTTGAATAGGAGATGGACATGTTTTACAAGGAAAATGCATACAAAGCTTCAGTGTTGGTAGCATGGATGACTCGAAGCAAACTGCATATTGACCCGAAGTATTGCATGTTATTTCTTGAAGCTAAATAAATATGGCTCGGGTAGTTGTTTTTTTCTTACCTGTTGAAATTTGAAACCCAGTTTTGTAATATATATAAGTCAAACTGGAATTCGCAAAGCAAAAGAAAAAAAAAGGAAAAAAAAAAAAAGAAAAAAAAAGAGAAGAAGAAAAATGGATAAAGTTTGGAACTGGTGAGCATAGGTTGGATCCAGATAGAGAAGAAGTGAAAATTGATTAAAGTAGAGGCAGAGTTATAAGCATGAGGAAGGGTTGGCGTGAGTGTGTGCTTGTGCACGTGAAAGTTGAAATTTTATGTGTGCACGTGTACATGTGTATCACGACACAGAGTAGGGAAAACGTCCCCAAATTTCGCTTAGCCTGACTTTAGAAAAATTTTGTCGTAAAATTTTGTGTTAACCCGGTCCTCATTTTTTGGTATATTTCGGTCACGGTACACGGTGGAGTGGTCGAGCAAGTCAAATCATTCTCGTTCTATTTTAATTTGACCGTAAAATTCTAAGTCGCATATTCTATTTTTCTACTTTTGTTCTAGATTTGAATCTAGGCGACATCCGAGAAATTTTATCGTTACTCTCTGTCGTTCTGTACCGGTGAATCGTCGTTTTAAATTCAAAATTTTCTGCAACTCTCAGGTGAGTATTTCTCACCAGACATACGTATTTATATTTCGTAAATTATTGCAAGTGTATGTGTAGAAATTTATTTCACTACTATCTGTCTGTAATGTTGTATAAAATGATAAATCCCATTTAAATTGACAACTCATCAGTTATTTATATGTTGTATTTTATCTGCAGTTATATTATGTTATTGTTTATTTACTGCTTAAATCACACTGCAAGTTCCCTATTAATTTAGATTGTATGGGCTGAAATGATAGGCCTAAATGATTATTATTGTTAAATTATGCTGTTAACTGCTAAACTATTAAACTTGGGATTGCGGGTTTGAAATGATAGAACCCGGGGTATTGTAAATTTCGGAGTGAAATGATATAAATCCGTACCACTTGACCTAGGCTAGAAAACTATATACAGGCCCGTGGTCCTTATAATATTTTCTGAAATATTTAAAATTATTTTGGAAGTTAAATATTTGATTTATATCTTTAAAGGAATTTATATTGATTTTTAATAAGTTATAAATAAAGAAATAAATAAATATTTGAATAAATTTATGGAATATAACTTATTTGGTAAATCGGGATTTTGAAAGAATAAGATTTCAGTTAATAAATGAATAAATAAATAGGTTATATTTGGAAATATTTATCAAGTTAAACAATCTATTACAGCATTTAAATGCTGTCTTTTGAAATTTGACTAGTTTTACCCATAACTTTAGGTAGCATTTCCTAAGTGCTATGGAATCTAGAATTTGATTGCTCTAAAATTTATGGAATTTGATAAATTTTATTTTACCTTAAGTTTTGGAAAAACTTAAGACATAATATTTATAACTGTATTTTCCTAAATAAATTAAAGATAAATATTCTGGTATTAAGTAAATTTTGGGAAAAATTTAATGGTTAAAATTTGGAGTTTTATTTATGGAAATTATGGGAATATTCAAGACTAAAAATATAAAACATTGATTTGTGAAAGAATAAAACCCAAACTAAGTTTTGAATAGTAAATACTCCAATTGGATATATATAAAAATTGAAATGGTTTTGGGAACATAAAGGGATATTTAAATTATGGTTAAACTTTAAATAAAGAAATATATTTGTGAAGCTATGTAAATTATCTTCTTTACAAAGTAACCATAAAGTTAACCCATTTATATATATACCGTTGAATGTCCAAACCATTGTGTTTGGGAGTTATGGATTTAAGTAAAGTTTCCAAAACATTATCCTTTGAAGATATAATTCAAATATTTGGTCTCCAGAGATTATAAACAATATGGTTTTGGAAAGAATTATATTTGAATATAACGATATCCTATTGTTTTGGGTTTTAAAATGATATCGTATCTATAGTTTTGAAATGGAAATGTTTTTAAAGTATAAACTGTTTTTAAATAACCACGGGTTATAATAACGAAGGGTTGGCAAAGAGACCGGGATCGGATATGGACATACTCTCTGTCGATACCGAAAACCACTTTGACTAACCGTGTACGCGGTGGAGATTCCAGAATGAAGTAGGTTGGTGGTGACGGTTTCTTGAAAGGTATATACGTGGACCCGACTCCCGTGAGTTGGCATAAGGTGGCTAAAACAGGAGCGATTCTCGGATTAATGAGGTAGCTCCTCTGATCGAACGCACTTCTTCGTATACCATTCTATTGCTTATGTGATTGTTTGGGTGCACCCTTTGATTTGGGAGTGTTGTTCGAGGTGGGCGGTTGCTGCGGCTTCGCGTTACCACCGGTCCGGATAGCAATTGGTATATCTACCCTGGCATTGCCTAGTTGTGCCGTGTCACCTACCATATCGAGCCTTGTACGAGTTTGGTTTTCTCCCGTAGCCCGTGTGGTATCCTCTAGTTGCTTCCCGAGTAGGAGGAGCTATGATATTGGATGGACTACTGGGACTATTACGTGTTAAGGGCTATATGGGTAACCCCTTAATGCTAAGAAATAAGTATGTTTACTTTATAAATAGACACTATTATAATAGCGCCATATACTACATAGTAAATAGTTTAACGGATCCTTAGAGGATGGGCGGTCCCAGGCATCCTTTGAGTTACTTGCTATATATTACAGTACACTTGATTTAGCTTACATTATATAAGTATGTATGTCCTGACTCGAGTGTTTTGTTTTATTGTACGCTCGGGTCAGCCTGAGTTGCAGCTTCAGTTTCTTCTCCGTAGCTAGGACACTCAGTAGATCATTCGTGCTATTGGAAGTTGTTTCAGCCTTTATCCTTTCTGGAATTCAAGACTTTGAAGACTCTCTATCTGTGTATGTTAAAATTTGTATTGAGGATTTTAGACAATGTAAGTTCTGTTTTGTAAAGATGTATCAGTGGCTTCATGAACCACTAAATTTTTAATTTCCGCTGCGAGATTCTGATATCTGTGTATGTGATTCTGCGATTTATTTATTGTATATTCCGAGTTTTGCCAAATTTATTCTACAATCTATTATTTTGAACTATTCCAGCTCGACATGTTCTATTATTGTCGAATTCGAATGGTACAAAATAGTGGGTCGTTACAGTGGTAGTGAGAGCCCTAGTGGCCAGAGGAAGTGAGAATGGGTTGAACTAAGGTTTAGTGGGTTTTTTGGTATTAGGCTCGAAACTGGAGCTGTTGGCGGTGCTAAGGTGACCGAGTTACCTTGATGGGCCAGAAGGTGTGGCGGCTAGTCGTGGTGCGATGGTCAGAGGCGGTGTTAGTTAATGAGCAAGGCGGTGGAATTGGTGGTGCTATGTGGTCATGTTTGTAACCTGGAACGAATTTTCGATTGGTTCGAAGCGGTTGAATTCTGTCAGGGTGGCACGGAGTGCAGTGTAGTTTGTTGAGAAGGACGTGGCGAATTTATGGGTGGTCATTGATTGTTGAACAAAGGTGGCGGCTAACGGTGCACATACACGTGTGCACGTTGTGCACAGGAAGGGTTGGGTTGGATTTGGGGAAAATTGATTTGGAGAAGGAGGGAAATTGGATTTTGAAGTGGATTTGGGATGAAAGGTGAAGTGTTGTGGCTAAGGAGGAGGGTTGGTGAAGTGGTCCAGGCCTTATCTTGGGTGATATTAATTTTTATAAAATTAATTTATTAAAAGTTAATATAGTTAGCCGTTGAGTTAAATTGTCGTCTACTGTTTATTTTAAATCTTTTTAACCCATAAACTTTAGCATTTGACTCATAATGACATCTAGAACACTATGGTATCACTTGTTGATAGTCTTATTGAAGTATATTTTGTGATATTATAATAGTGATTGAATTTATTTACGTTGTTTAAAATAATAATGTAGTTAAATTAAGTATACTTCATTGATGTTATCTATTTGGCTGAATAAAAACTATTCTATTATTTTGGTCATCTATTGAGCAAAAAAACAAACAATGCTTTGTTAATTTAATTGTTTATATTATTTGGACATTTGTTTAGCAGAATATATCCCTGTTCTGCTATTAAATTAATTTGGACAATAAATTTTATGCCAGTTGATTTATGTAGGATAAAAGACACAGTAACTATGGATGGTTAATTATAGATTCAATTTACATATATGTTGCATATATAAATCCATTATGTGACTTGAAAAGTCAAAGAGAAATATATGGTAACTTGATTTAGTACCACTATGGCCGCAAAGCCTCTTTTTTAATTTTTAAAGTTATAGATTCAAAATAAATTCAATTGTATAATAATTTGAGGTAAGCGTTTTTAAATGATATTTTAAAATAAGTAATTTAATTATTTTAATAAAGATGTTTAAATTAATTTGATTTTATTTTTAACGATATTTTAAGTTATTTAATTATAAAATCGGTGTTGTTAGTTAATCGGTTTAGTTTTGTTTAAAGTAAATTAATTAATTATTTATGACGTATAAAGGTAATTAATTAATTTAATAATGGTGTTTATAAATGATAAATTGTTTTACAAAAAGGATTATCCTTAGGGAAAAGGGTTTATTAAAAGAAAATTTACAAATGATATTTTGTTAAGGAGTTTTTAAACGATATTTTGGTAAAGAAGTTTTATAAGGAGTACATAAATCATTTAAGAGATTTATAAAGAACTTCTATAAATTAGTTTGGAGGTTTATAAATGGATTTGAAGTATAAAATGGGTTTATAAAAGATAATTTTATAAAAGGAATGAGACTTGATTTCGATAATTACTCCCTCTTAATTATGATGGTATGGGAACATTCTTTCCATACTTAACACCAAAGGATAGTGGTTTGGTTTAAACTAAGAAATATTTAAAATAATATTTTGTTTTGGCCTATGTAAACATGATTTTGGAAAAGGGGAAAATGTTCCTCAAGTTTGTTAATATATTTATACCGTTGAGGTAAGTATATGGATATTTTTTAAGTATTGAAAATATAATGATTTGAGATATATTTATCCTGCTGAGATAAGTATATGAATGTTTTCCCAAATATTGAAAAGAGTATAATAGGTTTGTGAATATATCTTTTTGTGAAGGTATTTTAATCAAATAACTAAAAAAGATTTTAATAATTGAAAGATTTATTTATGAAGGCTCAGTAGATACCATATGGAATTAAATCTACGTTTGATTGCTTGTTATTTGATAGTTAAATAACTGGCTATCAAATCTTGGTCCAAAATATAACTCTATAATTATCTAGGAGAAACACAGGAGTTATAAAGCACAGTTATCTTCAACGATGTTCTATTGTGTGCATAAATCTCGGTTTGTTCTCCTATGGCAAATGATAAGAAAATCCATTCACATAAATAGTAAGGAGGTAATCACAGCTCTTATGTATTGTCTGCTTATTTCTGAAGGAACCAGAGTTGAGTTTAACGAAAACTATCGAATGGTGGTTCGAAGAGATCGGGATAGGATAAGAAGAATTATTTAAAAATCACTTCGAACTAGCATCTTCAAGATGATGGAATCAAAGACGGAGCTCTAGAAGTGCAAGGACTATTTGCTACTAATCCAAATGGTGACTCCAAAATGGATGTTTTAAAATAGTGTCTTCGGTTTGTTCATATCCTGAATAACTTGTATGGATGAATGTTGGCATTGCATTGCGCTAAGATGGCAGAGTCAGCATTCCGAGTGGGATTTACTAAAAGTGGAAAAAGGTAATCGTGACCTCATAAGCCTCACAACCTGGTAATGAATAAAACATGGAATAAGCTTCAGAGCTATGTGGTTCCCTACTATTAGGAGAAGTCATTCCTTAATCTAGAATCGATATTTATGGATTTGATATGCGCGCGAAAATAAGGCCATGGCTGATGTTAGAGCCTTGGTCCAAAGGAATGATGTAATCTGGCCTATCACGTTAAAGGGGCAGCCGAATCTGATTTGCATGGGGTCCATGTGAGGCCCTTGGTATATTTTTATAGAACTTTACTGTAGCTGACAGTAGCATAATAGCCCAGTCGTTAATGGAAATCTAATCTCCAATGCATGCTTTAAGGACTTAGTTGTGCCCAACTATGTTGAAATGTGAGACATGATCATTTCAGGTATTTTATATATTTACTTCACCGTAGACAATATCATAATATCATTGGATTTTAAAATAAAAATGATTTGGTTATCATATGCTAATAACCGGTCTACGTTTATGTGCAGCATGGTCTTACGATATACTTTTACTTCTGAAAGGTTTTATAACATTAAGCAGTCCATTTAATTGTGTTTCTCACGCTGGTTTTACCAAACTGATCCGTGCATTATTATTTTTATATTGCTCGGGTCATCCCAAGCATATTTTCCCAGATTTAGTTGGACACTTTGGAGCTCTAATGACCCATCGTTTTGACCATTGAAAGTCGACACCGAATACTACTAATGTATTCAGATGTCGAGCATCCAATCAACAAAAGGGAAAATTGTTAGGGTAAATAAAAAGAAAAGAACAAAGAAAATTAAAATCTCATAACGGAATCAATAACATATAACATAGCAAGATTAGTAAAAGATGTCACTCTAAAATTATAGAGTTAAATACAAACCTTATCAACTGGACAGTTATAAAACCCGACCTTACAACGCTGATATGGATACTATACAAAACAGCGAAAAATAAAACACCATGATAGGTGAATCTCCAGCTCCTCTCCATGATCTCCATAACACCAAAGCCAACACTAAGAAAATACTCGGTCTGACCCAAGTATTATGATAAAATAACACCCATGTCAGTATGGAAATACCTGCGTCAGCAAACTCAAATAATGGGGAACATATAGAAGTTTTGTGAGACCACACCGCTAATGCAGAATGGGTTTTTACATCGCAATAATAACTTCCATACAAGAAAGAGTAAAGATAACAACATGAAACGAATCCAAATAAGAATTGGCATAAATCATATTAGAAACTAGACTTAAAAGAATGAAGATAATTTGAGCCGAATCCAAATCAGATAGAATGGATAATACAAGATAATAGTCCAAACATGAAAAAATGGAAATACCTATGATTAAACATCGTGAAGAATGGTTGATTCTTCCCATTGCTATTATAGAAAAACAATTTGAACGTTCAAATCAAATAAGAAAAGAAAATTTTCCAACAAATGATTAGGAGGGTGCAACCCACTTGAAGTATACCTCTAGTAATATACTTCTTAGAACCTCATTTACTCTGTGACACTTCTTGAAAACCTCCAAGCCGGATCCCGGCAAACCTTACCAAAAATCTGAATATTTCACATCCAAATCATAACCATTTTTAAGGTGAGGGCACACCAAAATCTTAATGAGATGTGAAAATACCATAATGGTAGCAACCCCACATAGATTGGTCCCCTCTCGCGTTTTGGTTTTAGTCATTTTCGACGAAGGATATCAAATATCAAAGAGCAAGAAATCATTTTTAAGGTGACGGTACACCATGAAGAAAGCTAAATGCAATGATTAATAAATCTACTATAGGGGATAATTAAAACGACCACACAAGGAAATAAAATTTCATATTTTTATCACTACTTGTCGATTCCGAACAAGTGCTATCCCTCGCTTGAAAATGAAGCCAGGTAAGTTGAGATAGTATTACCTCTAGGCATCATCTTGATGACATTTTTAAACTTTAAGATAGAACCGAGTCTAAGCCTCAACATTTAATGTTAAAACTATGACCAAATCATTTCCATATAAGCGATATCGTTTACGAAATTACTTTTCCATAACCAAATCGAACTTTCCTTTTTTTTAAACAAAACTTGTGCTTGATTTCCATTTTTCAACATTGGTAAAAGCATTTTTAGAAATACCTTGTTAAAATGTTCTTTTAAAAGAAAATTTGCATAATACTAAGCGTAAAGAGTCAAAGAAATGTCATTAAAACATTGTTTACTGTAAACTTAGAACATGTTATACTTAGCTCTATTTATAAATTTAAAATAATATTTATTATCCCAAAAGAAAATAAAACAATTTAAATATAAATTTAAACACAATACGGATTATCCCGAAAGATTGTCAATCACATTCATAATCTCTTTTTAAATAAACAAATCCATGATATTAATAAAATAGTTAATTATTTCCAAACACTTCCATATCATCACTAAATTAACTTTAAAACCTTTATTTAATAGGTAGAACAATTTTAAAATGCTAAATCAGTTAATTAACTTTAAAACATTTAACTATAATAATTAATTTACTTAATCACTTTTATTAAATTAATTTACTTTAAATATCATTAATTAAAAAAGATTTATTAAATTCAAATAATCATTAATTAAAATGAATAACTAATCTCAAACATCATTAGTTAAAATGATTGCTAAATTTTTAAATGCCATTAATTAAAATAATTAATTAAGTTCAAATAATTATTACTTAATTGGGTTAATCGAATTCAAACGTCATTAGTGAAAAGGATAATCTAAATACAAAAAATCATTTTTTAAAAATGATTAATTAACCATAAAACACCATTAATTAAAATGATTAATTATATTTCAAATATCACTAGTGAAAACAATATGTTGAATTTAAAACAATCATTAATTAAAATGATTAATTGAAGCTTCAAATCGTTAATTTAAAATGATCTATTTTAAATTCAAATCTAACTAATCAAAAAAATTAATTAATTTCAAACATCATTAATATAAATGATTAATTGAATTCAAATATCATTATTTAAAATGATTAATTACTTTTAAACATCATTAATTAAATTGGTTAAACAATTTCAAAATCATCAGTTAAAATGATTAACTTGTTTAAATAACTATTAATTAAAATGATTAGAAAATTTAAAATATCGTTAATTAATATGATTAATGAATTTTAGAATACTGTTTAGTGAACACACAAGCTCAAGTTCAAAATACACATGATAGGGTTTTGGGAATGAATATCAATAAATGACCGTACAGCGAAAATCGTTATAACGACACTTAAATGATTTAAATGGAATATCAAAATTTATTTCTATTAAATTTCAATATAATAACATAAGTGTGTAAATATATAATTATTAGTGAAAAACCCCTCAGGGTCTCTTCACAAATTCTTCTTGCAAAACAATGGTTAAAGACATTATATATAATCATATAGGTTCATAATAATCAAGTTAATATGTCATCCATTTTCCAAACGGAAATTCAACCAAAAAATCGATCAAATAATTTAACAAATATCCAAGCAATTAAAAATAGTTTATAGCATCATAAATATGATATAGTGAAATTAAATGTGAGTTAAACTCACATTGATTCCAGTTTTCGCTAAAGCATTCCAGTTTGAACTAGAACTGAATGAACGTTTGATTTTGGCATAAATTTTCATTATCTCCAATTCCAACCAATTCAACTCGCTTGCAAAGATCTCAATGACACGAGTCTAACAAAAAAACAGCGTTTGAATCCGACCTCATATGAGTGAGGTACACATTTTATAAGTTTTCGAATTTAAATAATTTGATTTATTCACTAATTACTATAATAACACTACTAATCCCCTTAACCCACTCTTCCTCTTCACCTTAATTACCATTCCTCCTACACATGCTTCACCAACCTCACCATACGCGCACGCCCAAAATCCTCCTTCGATCCACGACCGCACAACGTACACACCCCTTGCCTCCATCTCATCACGCTGGTCACCACCATTCCACACTTGCATCCACGAATCCAAAGCAACCTACTATGGTCGAATCTGACATAAGAACAGTTGCTCTCCCTCAAACAAGGTCGCCCTACCCAAAAGTTCATCGGTCGAAGCTCTCCACTCAAGAAGCACCATGCCATCGTCGAATTTTCCTGATGTCAACTATAGCTCAACAAAAATCAAACCCTATGTCGACTTTCAAAGCATGGAACGACCCAAATCAATGTCAAACCCAACAAAACATACAAAATCGAACCAAACTCCATTTCGAGCACAATTTTTTTTTCATGATTTTTAGTTTACTCTACAATTGATTTTGATTTTTAATGTTTGAAAAGATCCTTTTCTTAGTTTGTAGGCATGATTTAAATAGAGGAGAAGAGGTATGGGAGGAGTATGGGTTAGCTGATGGAAGTGTGGGCATTGAATTGGTGGGAAACTATTATTTTATTTGTAAATATCTGATATTACACACCCGAAAATTTTGAATCCCAATTGAAATGTGCCGACTAGAATTCTATTACAAATACCCCTACTCTGAACTCAATAGAACTAGTTTCGAGACCTAATTCCAAAGTGTACACAAGTTAGCCTTTTAAATCAAATTATATTTAAAATTAATCGCAATGTGTTTCGAGCTCGCATGACCAAACGGTATGTTCGATTATTAGGAAACTCGATGGCATGCAACAATTTATTATTCCAGTTCTAATGGCACTGGTTTTTTCAAAATCTGATACAGTGCGTCAGAATGATTATTTCACATATTTAAATATCGTTTTACATTTTCCATCCAATTATCAATATTTATCTAATCTATTTATTTTTCTGTAAATAAACTTTCAAATTGAATTCAGCAACATTACTTATTAATTAAAAGGAGTTAAATAAAATAATGAAATCCATTTAATTCATATTTAATTCGTAATTCAAATATTTAAACATTTTGTATATTTGAATTTTAAGTTATTAAATTCCAAAATTCTATTATTGAAATATTTAAAATTAATTAAACAATTGAAACCAAATGACCAAAATTTTAGGTTATTACAGGAGATTTTAGAAAAAAAGCTTGATGTCTTCAAGATGTACTTACGTATTTTCTTTTATATTTCGCTATTTGTTCTTGTTGTAGTTATCAGCAATTGTAAGGATAGGTTGTTAACACCGTCCAGGATGATGATGGGTTAGTGTTGTAATATGGTTTATCTATGTATATTAAAGTCTCATTCTTTTTAAGACCATTTTAGTATTATATATTACTCGTCATATTTTTGTGAGATTATGTTCTATCTTTGTTTTTTCTTTCTCCCTAACAATCTATCTTTCTAGCACTAGGATGCTCGGCATGTGAATACTATGGATATATTAGTGTCGACTTTTGAGAGTCGAAAAGGCGGGTTATTACACTTGATATCAGAGCTAAAGGTTAAGCTAGAACCTTGGCACTAGCTGGGTACACTCATTAGCAATAAGGTTAGTAACACCCTAGAATGAGTTTGAGTGTATTATATATAAGAGGGCATATTTGTTATTTTTATAAAAAATATTTTATATTGTGTTGTTTATTTTGTTGAGTGGTTTATGAATTCAAGTCAATGTGTCTGGCCTACATTATCTGGGGATTCCTAAACACTTGAAGAAGGCCAATCGAAAATGGTATTGTTTTTAATTTGGTAAATGAAATCATTTTACCTAGGAGTATATTTTGCATATAAAAGAATGATTTTTTTAAAAGAATTAATATAGTTCTTTTTTATGTGTTTATTTGTTAGGAAAAGTAATATAAAATTTTTAATCACTTAGGGTTTGATTGTCATCTTCATCTAGTTTTTGGACATTGACTATTGTTTGTTTATTTATAAATAATTATCCTTTTTACAACATGAGTTAGGTAGAAAAATGATAGGGGACATTGAAACAAACACCTTTTGAATTATGTTACACAATTTGACTATAGGCATTCGACATTAATGTTGGGTTAAAATTTGATTTTAATAAAAGATGTTTATTAAAAGTTGGAATATTTTAGAATAATTATTTGAGAATTAATTTTATAAAGGAAATTGATTTTTATAAAATGGGTTTATAAGAGTGTGGCTTATAAATAAAAGGATTTAAATAGAGAATTTGAGAACTTAAATCCCGATGCTTTTGAAAAAAGGTTTTGGAAAGAATAATAATAGTGTTATTTGAATGTACTTATGAATATAAATATTTCTAATGTACCTTTTAAAGCACTAAACTCACTTCTTTCGGTGGAAAATAAATCCGATGATGACTACCGCACCATTCGTTCATTTTTGAGTTTCTAAATGGGAAAATGCTATCATAGCAATTTGTTATAGAATAGTTTTGATAAAACAAACTTTTATCCCAAGAGCATGGTTTGATTTGCAAAAGAAAATAGATATATTATTATTTCAAATGTTTTTGAGAAAAGTAGTAAAAGTTTTACTTTCAAGAATAAATATTTTGAAAAGAGAATTTTAAGTAAGAAGTATTTTCTTTAGGTTAGTTCAGAGAATGAGTCTCAATTTGTTTTGTGATGATATGAATAATCTTCTATGTGACGATCAGATGTTTGCCTAGGTGAACATTATAGTGCACTTCATAAATTATTCTGTTTATCATTGTACGATCGAAATAAGTTCAAATCCGAAGGAACCCGAAGTATATACAGAATTGTTTCATAAAGTGGACTTTGAAATGGAAGAAGTATTTTTAAGTTAACTAGTTTGGGTGGCCCGAAAACAACCAAAAATGGGAAAGAGATGTGTTCGGATGGTAGGCACTTCTCTTAAGTATCAACCTTTTTGGTTAGTGAATGTATGATACTATTTGGTAGTGCCTAGTTCTATAGTTTAATTTCGGGGTTTTGTAGGCAATATATATGGTTAAATATATAGAATCATTACAAAAAGGGCTTTGAAATAAAACCAGGTATTTGGACCTTGAGTTTACTTAAGGTAAATAAATTTAAAGTAAAAAGTTTTAAATCAGATAATGGTATATACCCTCGGGATATAGAGGGGCATTATACAAGTTTATGAACTTAAGTTGTGTTGTATGAAAATGTTTTCATAAATAATTTTAGAAAGTAAATTGGTTAAGTTTTATGTAAATTGGTTTCCTTCTTTGTTTGATTTAAATGAGATTTCGGGGTCGAAATTCTTTTAAGGAGGAAAGAATGTAACGACCTGGAATTTTATCGCTTTGATTTAAAAATATTTAATTTATTTTAGATAATTAATTTGGGGTTTTAATAACTAAATAACCCTCTTTATGACGACCCAGAATTTTTAGACATTTAAAATTGAAATACTTAATTGATTTTAAATATTTGAAAGTTAGTTTAACTTTAATTTCAACACATTTTTATTTATTTGGAAATTAAATTAGTAAATTTAATAATATGAAATTGGGTAAAATATTGTATCTTCAGTTTTAAGCCGATTAAAAATAATTTAAAGGCTCGAAAATTTAAATTAATGATACTAAAGATAATGGAAGCTTCAAAATTGAATTTGAAAATGTTCTGTTCAGTTTTGAATTTGTATCATTTAAGTCGACATTTAAAAATAGCCTTCCGAGGCACAGACTCGGATTTCGATGAAACCAGTTCCATTGGATCCGTAATAATGTATTATTAGGATTTCAATTTTCATAGTGTTTGGAGCGATCGTTTGGCCGTACGGTTAGCAAACGCGTTGAAATTTTTATCGAAATTTAATTTAATAACTGGGTCTAAAAAAGTTATCTTCTCCATATGATCAAATTTGGACTTAAAACTTTTTCAGTTGTGTTCGAGAAAGGGGTTAAACATTATAAACGCCTGGCGGCATGCCTCAATTGGAGATCAAGATTTTGAGTTGTATTTATCGAAGCGATTTGAATTTAAATTTAAATTAAATTATATATTCACATGTATGGGGCAAATAGACACGTTGAGGAAAATTCGTACACTTGGCTTCCTTTTTCTGTTCTTTTCTATACGCGTTCATTTTTTATTAAAAAATATATACCAAAAGGAAATAAAACGCGCAACAAAAAAATCATCAAACAACAAAAATCAAAATCCCTCTTCAACTTTATTTCTCAGATTGAAAAAAAAGATTAAGATGCCTCGATCGAAATCGATCGCGGCCTCATGCAGCAGAGCAACTCGATCAAGGTAGAACAACCTCGAGTCAGGGCGGCGAGTTCTCACGATGTCCGGTATCGCATGATGAAGAGGCGATGTCGTGGTGGCGCTTCACAATCGAAGCCGAAGCCAGAGTAGGCGACTGGGGTTGGAAGGTCAGAGCGGCAACGAATGTCGAGGCAACATCGTTGTCGAGGCATGACATACTCGAACGAATCACGACGACGTGGTGGAGTTGTTCGCAAGGGTGGTTGTCGACGGAATCTCTAGCGAATCGTCGCCATCGGCGTCAGTGTTGAGCATCGCAAATGGCTCGGGACCAATATGGGAAGTTTGCAAGAACTATAGCGAATATGGATAGCATGGAGTCGAGCATTTCGATTCAACCAAGGGTTTGGATTATCACAGTAAGTTGATTCTATTTTAATATAAGTGTAGATGTATAAGATTTTAAATTTTTACAGTAAGATAAAGTTTTAAGTAGTTTTTAAATTTTTATGTTAACCTTACGTTGATTTAAATCTGAAATTTTATATATGCAGTTTAGAAATGAAAATCGTTAGTTAAACTAAAATTATCAAATGGAAGAAATTAATTGTTTGACTTGTTTGAATATTAATAAAATCATAAAATTGTTTATACAAGGTCTAATACTGTGAAGAAGACAAAATGGGAAAGCAAACGGATTGCAAATAAAAGGTGAGATCTTCTCACTGAATTGAAATAACTTTGATTGATTGTTTGAATGTGATAGTCTATATAGTAGTATACGTATATATATATATATACACGATATATATATATATCAGAGTGGTTGATTTCCCACATTATATAGCGGATAAGACCCTATGCGCTGCATAATAGCGGATGATACAATATAATCTCATATACCACGATATTTCCACCTCGAAGTGGAATTGATATTTAATTGCTGTGCTAACGTCTGTGGATATAGGGAAACAGGTTGGAGGAATCCAACTGGATTCCCCAAATATTTAAATTTATTTTCATGTTTTGACGTGATTGTTGATAATCTATGAATGATTATTTGGTGATTGAAATTTATTGAAGGTTATGGTTTAGTCAAATATATTTTTGGTATCGTAGGATACCAAAAATATAAAATTGGACTTTTGAAATTAAAGCAGAAAATTTTAAGTAAATTCATTTTAAAGAATTGGATAAATTTAAAGAAGGAATTTTAAAAGGGGAAGATTGATTTTTGGAAACCTATCAAATAAATTCTAAGTATGGGAAAAAGATTTTTATAAATGGAAATAAATGGACTTTGATTAGTATTGTTTAAAAGTTGAAGAATTTATTTTAAAATTCAGATTTTAAAAATTTAGATAAATGTGTGAATACTAGATTAATGGTTTTGAAATAGATTTTATAAATAAAGGAGTAATTTTTAAATGGAATAAATTTTGAAAATCAATTTGGAAATTGATTTGGTGTTTGAAAGTAAATTTGGAAATCAATTTGTAATTTGATTTGGTGTTTGAAAGTGAATATTTTGAAATCAATTTGAAAATCGTATATCAATGGATATTTGGAAATTTAAATTCACAATGGGAATTTAAAAAGGAAAGGGAAATTTGTCTTAAAAATAAATATTGGTTTGGAAAGAAGCTTACGGATTTGGAATGTAAATTGAGATAAATCAAGAAGGATTTATTAATTGTTTTAAATGGACTATTTTGAAATGGAAAGTTTATTTTCCTTGAAAAGCCGAGTATGTGTTCAAAGTAGCTTTCAAATATAAATTAAAAGTTCTAGAATTGGTTATGAAAAGAATATTGTTGGAGAAATTATTTTCGTAAATTATTTTTAAATCTTTAAGTTAATTATAGAAGTTATTATTTTAAAGATTTAATTGATATTTGATTTAGAAAATGGTTATTTAAATAATTACGCTTTATTTAATAATTTTATTTTTAAAATCATTTGGGCTTAAGTTTTATATGAGATATTAGTATAAAAATCTCATTATCAATATTTTAAATAAAGTGTTTAAAAGTAGTTTTTATTTTTTGGTGTTTCCAAGTATTTTTTTGGATAAGTGATTTAAATTGTTTTGAAGTATTCGGTCGTGGCAAATTTTCAGTGGAAATAAATAATATTTGGAATTTTATTCCGCAAAAAGGGAAAGTGATTTGAAAATTGTTTCAAAAGGTTGAAGTGTGAAAATATATCTTGCGAAGATATTTTGAAACAAATAATTTGGGGGAAATTATTTAAATTTGATAATTGTTGTGAATGTTGTTTGATAGTTAAATAACCGACTATCAATGTTGGCCTTTAAACAGCATCTGAATTTCGATGCGATCGGGGGTCGGATTCCAAATGGTTATCCGAAGACCACATCGAATCTTAGTGACGAATCTTTTGTTTAAAAGGTCAAACTGAAAATTTGTTGTGACTTACTTTAAATCTGAGTGTACCACTTATTTTTAAAATAAGCGCTCATTGTTCGGATTAGCAGGGAGAGAACATTGAGTCATAAAACCCATTCCGAATAATGATGGGACGAAATGGGATTGCATTTGAAGATGGTGTTGAAGACCGGGCATTTTCGAAAATGAAAGGATTACCTGTCAAATGTCTCTGCACCGAGTGGCCCCGGTATAGAGATTTTATCACCCTTTGTGATGGGTAGTCCGGACATGATTATTGAATATCCGGATTTGCAAGGGCTTCTTTCCTTAATTGGAGGAAGTGCCTTCGGTTCCCTTCGAACTTGGAACGGACTTGTATGGATGTATGTCTGATGTTACACTTTGAGATGTAAAGATGGTTTCTATCAAATACATTTCTGTGGGTGGCAGAGAATTTATTCTCTTAGCTTAACACTCTTCTCTGAGCCATATGAGCTTATAGGTTATGTAGTTGATGGTTACTAGCGATATATTCCCAATTTTGGTAATGTGGCATGCTAAGTGTTGATCATTTGTTGATCGAAGCATAACTTTTTTGAAAAGCGTAGCTTTGTGGACTAGACTTCGTCGACCTCACACCCCGAAAACGGTCGAAATAGGAAAAGTCACAACAAGTTTATGGGGGTCGCGCCCCTTAGGGTATGTACATTTCCTTCTAGATAAAAAGTGGTATCTGGTATGGAGCCCAGATATTTAACTTGTATGGATAAAAAGTGGTATTCTGGTATGGAGCCCAGATTATTCACTTATGTGGATGTTGATTGTTGAGGCGCCTTGGATAAAGGTTGGTCTAGATGGGGGGTGGCATACTCATGACAGTTAGTTACCTAGTTATAGAGGTAATCCGGCCTTGTGTTCGCAGAGATCTGGTTTGGTTCTCGAGGCATCCCTCCAGAGGCGTACCCATTCGGTGAAGGAAGTTCCTTAGCGTTGACCATTTGTTGGAAATCCAAACAAACAATACGATCCCTGTACGGTTTTAGTTGTATAACCTGCCATGCAGAGTGGCGGTAACCTGCCACAAAACATGGTAGCTATAGTAGGTATACTATAATGGTAGTATGCTGGCAAAGATTAATATTATATTTTCGAAATATTTTCCACACTATGCACTAATAATAATATCAAAATATTTTACGTATCAAGCAAGTTTGACAATCATAAGGAGAAATCTCCTCCAATTGTGCGATTGCATTCTGTGTGTGGCGGGAGGTCTTATGGTAGTTTCATTTTCCAAAAGCATAGCGGATTTCTTTTTATTTCCTTTTGTGCAAATAACTGTTTTAAGTTCTCACACCAGTCCTATGACTGACCTGGAGTTTATTGTTCCCTTTCATAACTCTAGGTGCCCATAATTTTCCACACGAACAGCCAAGAGTCAGGTTATCAGTTGTTCTGGAGCGAAGTCAGAAAAGTTTGCTGTGGAGATTAGTCTACAAGTTGGATTGGCAAGACATATCACAAGTATATGATATTCTTTTCCGCCGTTGTTTTGTATACGACTCTGATGATGTATGTAAAAAAAACTGATATAGTTCTTTTATTTAAAGATTATTCATTATCTATTATATATTGTTCTGCTGCGAATGTGAGATTCTGATATTGTTTCTGTTTCTTCCTCTATCTTCTTCTTCTTTAACCCTAACGGTTCAGGTTTTCCGACGTTCGATTGTTCGGCATTTGATACAGTGGATGTATTGATGTCGACTTTCGGACGTCGAAAAAATCGGGTCGTTTCAATTTTGTATCACAGCAATTGGTTAAGCGATAACCTTGGCAATGGAGGGGATTACTCATTAGAGATAGAGTCAGTAGTACTCTAGAATGAGTTTGATTGTATTAATAGATATGAGCGCGTATTTGTTAGTGGATATAAAAATTGTTTTATATTGTGTTGACTTATCGGTTGAGCGTTTATAGATTCTGGTCGGTGCAGTTTGGCCAACTGTAACGATAGGGGTTTCTAAACTCTTAAACAAGATAAATCAACATGGTATTGTTTTAAAATAAGGTAAATGAAATAATTTTACCCAAATTATTTTTAAGTATGAAAGAAATAATTTTCCATAAATTATTATAGTATATGGTTGCTTGGTTGTTAGGAATTATAATACTAAATTATTTTCATTTAAGTGTGAAATTGAATAAGAAATGAAATTTTAACCAACAGTTAAGAAAGTGAATTCATATTACATTATTAAATTGTAAGTGTGAATTATAAATGTGATTTATAATTTGAAATAGAATTCCAGACGAATATTTGAAAATGTTTTTAAAAAAAGGATTTGGGGTTGAAATTTTAAAAGATTAATTCCCTTTTGATTTGAAAATGGTTTTCAAAGGTTTTGGGTAAATAATGCTGAAATTATTTTGAATTTTTTTTTGAGTTAGATTTGAAATCTGGTAAGATTTTGATTTGAAAATATTTGGAAAGTATTTTTGAAGGGATAAAAGCACTAAACTATTTTCGGTCGCTGGAAAATAACTTCGGTGATGACTACAGCATCATCGATGTTCATTTTCGAGTTTCCAGAAAAGGAATTGCTACCAAATGGTTTCAAATGGGAGTTGTTTGCAAGACTGGGTTTGGTTTTGGAATTTCAAAAGATGATTTGAATTGATTTCAAAAATGATTTTGAAATGATAGAATGACTCTGGAATACTACTTAAAATATTTATGGAATATAGTTGAGTTAGGTAACTTATAAAATTTGAAATTATTAGAGTAAAACCTAACTTAAAGAAAAGTTAAAATTAAAATAGTGTGGAAAGTAAATAAGTTGGAAAACTTATCGAAGCTAAAAATTTGGATTAAAAATGAATATTTGAATTGAGTTAAATTAAGTGAAATGGAAAATTTGTCAAGTTGGACCAAATAAAACAAAGTATTGAAATAAAATTTGTA
The DNA here is from genome assembly GCA_030765085.1 of Allium cepa. Lineage (NCBI taxonomy): Eukaryota > Viridiplantae > Streptophyta > Magnoliopsida > Asparagales > Amaryllidaceae > Allium > Allium cepa. The sequence continues at coordinate 271,627,841 of CM060929.1, forward strand.
AGTGAAACTAATTAAAGAAATGACAAATCAAATATGGTTTGAAATGAATTGAATTCATATGGAATTGGAGATCCAGTTTAATTATAAGTAGTTATAAACCAAAGTGGTGAATTGAAAACAAATATAGGAAGTATATAGAATATTTATATTGAACTCAAGAAATAAATGGTGAAATTCTCAAGTAAAATTTGAAATTGAGAAAATATTCTAAATTAATATGTGAATAAAGATTAAACTGGAAATTGTGAAATGGCGATTGTGAATAAATGGATAGAAATCGATGTAAATGTGAATAAAAGAAAATTGACATAGCTAATAATCAATTGGAATAAATATGTAGGATATACGAATATTATTTTATTCGCATAGCGATTCGATCCAGAATTCGAGCACAGAATTTCAAGATAGTTATATCGATCCAAGTTGGAATTTTTCACTCGATTTTCGACGGCGAACCTGAATATGGATTTTTGGTTGATTCTGGAAATTCTCTATCATAGTTTATAGCTATGCAAGGAGAATGATGGTTTCTACTGAAGAAAGCAGATCTAAGTCTGCACTAGGAAGTTGGGTGGACGATACTAGTTTGAAAGCGAAATTGTGTGATCGAGTGAGTGATCGAATTTGGTATTGCGTACGAATGATATACGGACATCGTACGGGCTTGAATAAATATTGAAACTTTTGTAATGAAATGTGCAAAATGATTTTGAATGTTGAAATTGGACATTATTACTAGTAGGATATACAGGTGTTATAAAGGAAAAGGGAATTGGAATTTTGATTTCGAAGATAGAATTAAATTGCTCGACAAAAAGTATGTATTTAAATTTCTATATGAAATTTGATGATTTTCTTATTCAGCCACTTGGCCTTTTATTTTCTTTTGAAATCTGGAGACCCGTGGTGGCATTTTGTAGTCGTACCGAGCTATCTACGCAAAGGAGACAATAGCGAAATTTTTCGAAAATTTAGGGAGTTAGAAAACTTTTGTGGAAACTTTGAAAATTTAAAATTTGGTTTTGAATTGAAATTTAAATGGTTGAATAAGTAAAGTTGTTTGGAAACTTATGGTTGAGTTTGGAAAGTTAATAAGAGGGCTAATGTGTCTTCAATAAAAAGATTTGTTTTGGTAAGTTTATAAAACTGTTTGGTTCTGGAAAAATAATAAACAGGTTATGGATCATTCTTCTTAACTAGTAATTTCGGGACAAAATTCTTTTAAGGGGGAAGAATGCAATGACCCAGAATTTTTAGACATTTAAAATTAAAATATTTAATTTATTTTAAGTATTTGAAAGTTATTTTAACTAGAGTTTCAAAACATCTATACTTATTTGGCAATTAAATTAGTAAATTTAATAATATGAAATTGGATAAAATATTGTATCTTTAGTTTTAAGCCGACTAAAAATAATTTGAAGGCTTGGAAAATTTAAATTAATGATACTGAAGATAAAGGAAGCTTCAAAATCGAATTTGAAAATGTTCTATTCAGTTTTGAATTTGTATCGTTTAAATCGACATTTAAAATAGCTTTCCGAGCCACAGTCTTGGATTTTGACGAAACCAGTTCCATTAGATCTGTAATAGTGTATTATTATCGGATTTCAATTTTCGTAGTGTTTGGAGCGGTCGTTTGACCGTACGGTTAGCAAACGCACTGAAAAGTTTATCAAAATTTAATTTAATAACTAGGTCCAAAAAAGCTATCTTCTCCATACGATCAAATTTGGACTTCGAACCTTTTCCGTTGCGTTCGAGATAGCGGTTAAACATTATAAACGCTTGACGACACGTCTAGAATGGAGATCGAGATTTTGAGTAGCGTTTATCGAAGCGGTTTGAATTTAAATTTAAGTTAAATTATATATTCGCATGTATGGGGCAAATAGACATGTTGAGGAAAATTCAAACACTTGGCTCCCTTTTTCTGTTCTTTTCTATACGTGTTCGGTTTTTATAAAAAAAAATATACCAAAAAGAAATAAAATGCGCAAGAAAAAAAAATCATCAAACAACAAAAATCGAAATCCCTCTTCAACTTTATTTCTCAGATCGGTAAAAAAAGATTAAGATAGCGCGATCGAAATCGATCGTGACCTCACACGGTAGAGCAACACGATCAAGGTAGAACAACCTCGAGTTAGAGCGGCGAGTTCTCGCGATGTCTGGTATCACGCGACGAAGAGGCGATGTCGCGGTGGCGCTTCACAATCCAAGCCGAAGCCAGAGCAAGCGACTGGGGTTGGAAGGTCAGAGCGACAACGAATGGCGAGGCGATGTCATTGTCGAGTGGCGTGACATACTCGAACGAATTGCAACGGCGTGGTGGAGTTGTTCACAAGGGTGGTCGTCAACGACATCGGCAACGAATCATCACCGTCGGCGTCAGTGTTGAGCATCGCGAGTGGCTCACGATCAATTTGGAAAGTTCGCAACGAACTGCGGCGAATCTGGGTAGCACGGAGTCGAGCATTTCGATTCAAGCAAGGGTTTGGACTATCACAGTAAGTTGATTCTGTTTTAATATAAGTGTAGATGTGTAAGATTTTAAATTTTACAGTAAGATAAAGTGTTAAGCAGTTTTTAAATTTTTATGTTAACCTTAAGTTGATTTAAATCTAAAATTTTATATATGCAGTTTAGAAATGAAAATTGTTAGTTAAATTAAGATTATCAAATGGAAGAAATTAATTGTTAGACTTGTTTGAATATTGATGAAATCATAAAATTATTTATACAAGGTCTAATACTATAAAGAAGAAAAGTCGGGATCGGAAACGGATTGCAAATAAAAGGTGAGATCTTCTCACTCATTGAAATAACTTGAATTTTAATTATTGATTGATTGTTTGGATGTGATAGTGTGTGTGTGTGTGTGTATTGGAGTGATTGATTTCCCGCGTTATATAGCGGATGAGACCCAATGCGCCGCATAATAGCGGATGATATGATATAATCCCTTATACCGCGATATTATACCACGAAGTGGAATTGGTATTTAATTGTTGTACTAACATCTGTGGATGCAAGGAAATAGGTTGGCGAGATCCAACTGGATTCCTCAAATATTTAAATTTATTTTCATGTTGTGATGTGATTATTGATAACATGTAAATGATTATATTGGTGAATGAAATTTATTGAAGGCTAGGGTTTAGCCGAATATATTTTTGGTATCATAAGACACCAAAAATATAAAATTGGATTTTTGAAATTAAAGCATAAAATTTAAGTAAATTCATTTTAAAGAATTGGGTAGATTTAAAGAAGGAATTTTAAAAGGGGAAGATTGATTTTTTGAAACCTATCAAATAAATTCTAAATATGGGAAAAGATTTTTATAAATGGAAATAAATGGACTTTGATTAGTATTGTTTAAAAGTTGAAGATTTTTTTTTAAAATTCAAAATTTAAAAGTTTAGATAAAGGTGTGAATAATGGATTAATGGTTTTGAAATAGATTTGGATAAATAAAGGAGTAATTTTTAAATGGAATAAATTTTGAAAATCAATTTGGAAATTAATTTGATGTTTGAAAGTAAATTTGGAAATCAATTTGGAATTTGAGTTGATATTTGAAAGTGAATATTTGGAAATCGATTTGGAAATCGCATATTAGTGGGTATTTGGAAATTTAAATTCACAATGGGAATTTATAAAGGGAAGGAAAATTTGTTTTAAAAATAAACATTGGTTTATTTTTAAAAAGCGTGGAAAGAAATTTACAGATTTGGAATGTAAATTGAGATAAATCAAGAAGGATTTATTAATGTTTTTAAATGGACTATTTTGAAATGGAAATTGTATTTTCCATGGAAAGCCGAGTATGTGTTCAAAGTAGCTTTCAAACATAAATTAAAAGTTCTAGAATTGGTTTTAAAAAGAATATTGTTGGAGAAATTATTTTCGTAAATTGTTTTTAAATCTTTAAGCTAATTATAGAAGTGATTATTTTAAAGATTTAATTGATATTTGGTTTAGAAAACGGTTATTTAAATAATTACACTTTATTTAATAATTTTATTTTTAAAATCGTTTGGGCTTAAGTTTTATATGAGATATTAATATAAAAATCTCATAATCAATATTTTAAATAAAGTGTTTAAAAGTAGTTTTTATTTTAAGTGTTAAATTGTTTTGAAGTATTCGAGATTGGCAAATTTTCAATGGAAATAAATAATATTTGGAATTTTATTCCGCAAAAAGCGAAAGTGATTTAAAAATTGTTTCAAAGGGTTAAAGTGTGAAAATATATCTTGCAAAGATATTTTGAAACAAATAATTTAGGGGAAATTATTTAAAATTGATGATTGTTGTGAATGTCATTTGATAGTTAAATAACCGACTATCAATATTGGCCTGTAAATGGCATTTAAATTTTGATGCGATCGGGGGTCGGATTCCAAATGCTTATCCGAAAACCACATCGAATCTTAGTGATGGATCTTTTGTTTAAAAGATCAAAGTGGAAATTTGTTGTGACTTACTTGAAATTTGAATGTACCACTTATTTTTAAAATAAGCACTCATTATTCGGATTAGCAGAGAGAGGACACTGAGTCATAAAACCCATTTCGAATAATGATACGATGAAATGGGATTGCATTTGAAGATGGCATTGAAGACCAGGTATTTTTGAAATGAAAGGATTACCTATCTAATGTCTCTATACTGAGTGGCTCCGGTATAGAGATTTTATCACTCTTTGTGATGGGGAGTCTGGACGTAATTAGTGAATATCCAATTTTGCACGGGCTTCTTTCCTTAATTGGAGGAAGTGCCTTCGGTTCCGTTCGAATCCGGAATGGACTTTTATGGTTGTATGTCGGATGTTACACTTTGAGATGTAAAGCTAGTTTCTATCAAATACATTTTTGTTGGTGGCGAAGAATTTATTCTCTTAGCATAACACTTTCTCTGAGACATACGAGCTCAGAGGTTATGTAGTTGTTGGTTGCTAGCGATATATTCCTAATCTGGTAATATGGCATGCTAAGTGTTGATCATTTGTTGATCGAAGCGTGGCTTTTGTGAAAAGTGTAGCTTTGTGGACGAGTCTTCATCGGACCTCACACCTTGGAAATGGTCCAAAAAGGAAAAGATGCAGCAAGGTTATGGGGGTTGCGCCCTTCAGGGTATGTACATTTCCTTCTGGATAAAAAGTGGTATGGAGCCCAGATATTTAACTTGTGTGGATAAATAATGGTATTCTGGTATGGAGCCCAGATTATTTACTTATGTGGTTGTTGGATGTTGAGACGCCTCGGATAAAGGTTGGTCTAGGCTGGCGGGTGGCATGCTCATGATAGTTAGTTACCTAGTTACAGATGTAACCCGGCTTTGTGTTGACAGAGAATCAGTTAGGTTATCGGGGGGTCCCTCTAGAGGCGTACCCATTCGGTGAAGGAACGCTACAACAGAATATGATATTAATAAAGCTATTTAATAACGCGTTATTCTGAAGCGTTATTATTGACCCTTAAGTATCTAGTTAACTGTTGATTTTTATTCTTCCTACAGGTGTAACGCAGCCCCAAAACATCTCCCTCCAACTTCCCAAATTATTTTCCCTCTCCCTCCAAAACCATTCCGCCTCCCTCTAAAACGCGCGCATCTCCCTCCTCCAAATTACATTAGCGATTCGAAGACTCCAAAACGCGCGCGCTCCCTCCTCCAAATTAAGTTAGCGATTCGAAGAAAGTAGAAACGCTATCAAGTTTTGTCGAAGAAAGCAAACTCCTTCGATTTCGAAGCTAGGGCTTTGCGTGTAGCTCCGATCTGTTTGTAGAAGTTTCAACAGGATTGAAGTTGAGGTTCCCGCTTCGATCGAGTTTGAAACCGAAGCGGGAGACTACTGACGTTCAAGAACTGTCAGTTTCTAGAAGGTTTACTTTTTTTTCCTACTTAACAAATATTTGCGGAAAAATATTATGTACTATTTGACCAAGAATTATGCGATTAGTTTGAATTTAAAATGCTAAACCCACTATGTCTTTGGTATTTAATATTTTTTGGTAAAACTGTTGATTTGTGGGTTCTCTTTTGTATTCCATTTAGTAAATGATATACTTAGATAACTCAAGCTTGTGCAAAAATTGAGGCATGGTTATGTATGACTAGTACTGAGCTAAATATTTACTTCATAATCGAATGATGCACAGTCACAGAATTATCAAGTTAGAAATCTATATTGTGCATATGCTGGCAAACTCAGTAAAGTTCACTTAAAAATATAGATAGATGTGCATCAGATGAAGATGAATATATTTCGATTCAGTTGTATGTTTGGAAAATAAGAACTTGCATGGTTAATCAAAGTTGTTTGGGAAAAACACATAGAGGATGCTGTTAAATAGCTATCAACTGAATTATATTAACTGTACTGTTTATAGCTAATCTTGGAGTATCAACTTTTGACTTGTTGGAGGTTTATCTGTATCATTTAACTAATCTCAACATGGCAGTCTTTTTGCCAGTTAATAATTATTATTATTCATGTGCTAAGAATACAGAATAATCAGTTTCATGTTTTAGTTAAATGTTAAAGTGTGTAAAATGCATAAGCAACCGCTCTATCTATTATCTTTCGAGTTTCATATTAGATTCTTCATCCTCTTGTACAAACTATCTTCTGTGCCCAGTGAGGCATACTGATGTGCAGTTTAATTTGCTGCATATTCAATCTTAATGAACATTTAACATAAACATATAACTGAACTTAGAATTTACTAAGTTATCCAAACTATATGAACTTCATTCATATCTTAAGTTTGATCATCATTCTGTAATACACATAGGGTAAAAAGCTTGCAAAAGATGCATTCAATTATAGTTCCTATAATATAAAGGCTGAAATCGTTATAGTAAAAACTCTGTTAGTTCCATGATTAATTTACCATTCTGCATTCAATTATACATGCTTTTGGATATAAGATTTCATCACGTTGATAATAGTTTCAAGTGACTTAAATTTGGAAACAGTTGACTTCAACTATTTATTTTTACTATATGCACACATGCTTCTTAAATAGCACCCGCTTTAGTATATGTATTCTACGTGTTTGAACCTGTTCTTGTATGTACTCGCAAAAAAAATCATGTCCACTTTTTTTTTCCTCTCTCTTTTGATTTTTCACAAGCTGGGTATTTTTCTAGATTCTAACAGTTACTTGTTTTGTATTTACAGATCCTATATATGGAGACGTTTGTAAGTACTTTTTTGTAAGCCATATTTATCCAAATGATAATAAATCACATTATAGGATTCACATGTCATTTTCCATTAATTATTGTTCCTAAACAATAATATTTTAAATTTTTGAATCACCTTGCAAAATTTATGACTTTCAAGTCATTATGTATAGTTACTGAATTTAGTTTGGCAATAGTAATGTAAACGTTTTACTTGTATTTCCTACGAGAAATGTATGTTTTTTTCTATTTTAACATACTAATACATCTGTTTCTTCACATTACAGTTATCAGCAGATTAAATTTTACAGTATGTTATTTTGATCAGTGAGCTGTGTGATGTTGAGTTCCTCATAGCTTTCTCAATTCCATATTTTGGTTATATTTGATTTTACTGTCCTGGAAAACTGGAAATCCCATATCATTGAATAACTCCAATACAATTAGGCATATAGAAGGAAGATGAATCTTTATTAGTAGACCATTTTATTGTTAGTTAATATATTTTTCTGTTTACTATTATGCAGGCAAAAAATTAGGGACCGCTTATCCTACTGGCTTCCTCGATTTCGATGTGAATGTTCGTATGGTTAAGGCGGTTATAGCCTCAGGATTAAAGAAAGGTAATTCTAACAGGAAATCTTCTGCATATAATGGTATAATATTATCAATAATTTTATTTGTTCTATATTATCAATAATTTTATTTGTTCTTTTAAACTATTTCCGAAACTATTTTTTATTGCTTATTTTGCCATTATTTATTTGAAATATATTGAGATAGCATTGTGAATATCTAAGATCGCAAAAAGTCAGATTCGACTTTCATTTTGTTGTGGATTCGTCTTGTACATAATTCTAGCACTAAAAGAAAATTATTTATTAATTGCAATGAGTTACAACGTTTGAAACGCAGGCTGCTGTTTTTAAAACACTTAATACACAAAATAATAAAACAAATTGCAGTGCGATGATTACGCAGCATAAATTTTATTTTAGCGCACTTTTACAAGAATACAAGTAAAACGTTTACATTACTATTGCCAAACTAAATTCAGTAACTATACATAATGACTTGAAAGTCATAAATTTTGCAAGGTGATTCAAAATTTAACATATTATTGTTTAGGAACAATAATTAATGGCACATGACATGTGAATCCTATAATGTGATTTATTATCATTTGGATAAATATGGCTTACAAAAAGTACTTGTAAACGTCTCCATATATAGGATCTGTAGATATAAAACAAGTAACTGTTAGAATCTAGAAAAATACCCAGCTTGTGAAAAATCAAAAGAGAGAGGAAAAAAAAGTGGACATGATTTTTTTTGCGAGTACATACAAGAACAGGTTCAAACCAACAGGCGACGTAGAATACATATACTAAAGCGGGTGCTATTTAAGAAGCATGTGTGCATATAGTAAAAATAAATAGTTGAAGTCAACTGTTTTCAAATTTAAGTCACTTGAAACTATTATCAACGTGACGAAATCTTATATCCAAAAGCATGTATAATTGAATGCAGAATGGTAAAATCATGGAACTAATGGAGTTTTTGCTATAACGATTTCAGACTTTATATTATAGGAACTATTACTAATATATATATTTATATTAAAGGCAAAAAGCTTGCAAAAGATGCTGTCAATGATGAAGGTACCAATCTTAATTAAAAATAAAAATAAATTCTTGAATTATTATCCTAGATACACATTTGAATCTGTAATTTTTGATAACGCCAATTGATAACGCAGATGAATACCAAAGCTTTATGTGTATTCAACAGTCTGGTTGCATATTTATTTAATAAGGTAAAAACTTTGAAGTATTAATCATGCTCTTCTACTCTTCCAGTACATCACTCGTACTTATATGGTAAATTGACATTTTATATGCAATCGCTATGTTATTCTTAATTTTTTTCCCAGATATAAGTGTTTCTGCAAATTCACAACAATTACTTTATGTGGGCAATAAAACTTACTGCTCTCTTTTTACAATTTATGTTGATGATGAACTGTGAGTATCATGCATATACCATGTTTGATTAAAATTGTCTAACTAGAACTGTAGCCCGTCTTATCCTGTTCAAAACCATTTACAAACAACCTTGATTGCTTGAACTATCATATTTACTTCCTGTAATTTTTACATAGCCAACTGCCATTGTCGACTAATGTTCAAATCAAAATGTTATTATGAAATTTGTTTTAGAATTTACAAAATTTATGATAGATCTGAAATTTGTTGAAAGCTAGAGTTAAGCTTCTATGAAAGGTATTTACCTTTTCAGTTACCATGGTACAATTTTTACTAATGTAAATGGATATAAGGCACAACTTTGTATATAGAGCCATTATGTATTTAACAACAAACATTTACCTTGAATTATTTGTATAAAGAGAGTAATGTAGTTTCTCAAGAAGTATTATAATAATAGTAATAGTAATAGTAATAATAAAATAATAACCAAGTTACATAAGTTTTATAAAAACTAACTAAATATATATAATAATAGTCAAAATCAAAATAAATTAACTAAAACTATAAAAATTAACTTCGTTAATTAAGTTTTATAAAAATTAAGAAAGTTTATAAAAATTAACTAAGTTTATAATATAATAATAATAATTTAACTAATGTTTATGAAACTTAATTTAGTTTATAATAAATAATACTAACAACAGTAATAATCATAATAGTAATAATAATAATAATAAATAAACTAACTTTATAAAAATTAGATAAGTTTCATAACAATTAACTAAGTTTATAAAAATTAGATAAGTTTCCATTTATCATGTTAAAAGTCATCTTCAGGTGAAAAATATAAAACTTTTTGTTTATTTATTTTTAACTATATGTTTTTCTCATGTTAAAATGTCATCAGATTTACAGAAGCATGAGACACGTATAGGCAGTAAAGGTATTAAATTTTCTATTTTACTAGTACATATTTTTAAATGTTGATAACCTTTTATTTTTTCATTTGTTACCAAATATATTGCAAAATCAGGTTTTCTCTTATTGCTAGGCATATAATATATGGTGCGACTTAGTAATAAATGCTTGGTTTCTGTTGCAGGATTTAAAATCTTTCAAAATCTATGCCATTTCTCACGTTTTTTGTCTAATAATTCTATGGATATCATTTTTTATAAAAGCGCAAATTAACTAAATCATTTTCTGCTTCTTATTATTGTTTTGCAGGTAAATTTTTGTGATGGTAACTCATAAGCAATTCCAACTCCAGAAAAAGCATGCTTTCGAATTTGGGTTCTGATCAAAGTTGGAATCGTTCGTACCGTCGATTGAGTGTTCGATTTGTTGCAGTGTTCGATTGAGTGGGTGTCGCATTGTCAGTAGGCGATTGAGTTACGAGTCGCTTTAGGGGATTTTCTGTTCGTGGTTCGTGGTTCAATTGGGGAGTTTGCGGTAGGGTAGTGCTGTTTGATTGTTGGATAGTGTTGTAGGTTGATGGTCTTGGTTATGATGTAGACAGGTGCTCTGTCAGTGGCAAGTGGAAGTTTAGCAGAAATGCAGTGTAGTTATGGGGTTACTCTGATGGGTTGAAGGAAGTGGGATTGAGGTCGCGTTGTTGTGTTTCGAAGTTGGTTTTATGCAGGTTGAAGTATTGGTGATGGAGATGACTGTAGTGATTCGATATGTGGGGCTGTCGCGAGTTGTTTAGGGGCGATTGGTTTCGTGGATTCGCTGTTTTGATGCGTTGGATGACCAGCGAAGTGGTTGAATGCGTGCTGCTATCGCAAGGTAGAGGATCTACTGTGGCAAGGAATTTCTGTGATGTTGATGAAGTAGAGTTGCTGTTATACAGCAAGATTGCAGAGTTGTATTTGTGTTGTTTAATGTGTGTTGATGGCACAGTATCGTTAATGAAGAAGGCAGGTGCGTGAAAGTTGCTAGGTTGTAGGCAGTGATGTTTTAGGTGCTAAGGCTTGGATGGTATGGGGGTTTTGTGATTTAAAGTAGCAGTTATGATCAGAGAATGGTGACTGAAGAGGAGGTGTTGTGGTTTGTTGATATGGACAATGGTAAGTGATGGGCTGTTCATTGAGGCAGTAAGTGGCAAGTGATGACAGTTGTTGATTTAATGCAGAGGAGGGATGTATGGTGGTGAAGTGAGTGTTGACAGTTGTACTGCTGTGAAGGGGACGGTTTGACAGAGGTTGCACTTGTAGAAGTGCACAAATTCAGATGTAACAGTTTCAGGTGTAATGTAACAGTGCACTTGTGAAGGGGGTGTGAAGTTTCGATCACAATGGAGGAGTTTGTGGATTGCCGAAGCAGAGTGCAGAAACTGTTTAGGAGTGAAGCAGGTTGTGGTCAGGTGATGGTCAAGTGTGATGTTGTTTGTGGCTGTTGGTTGTAAGTAGTGAGGCAATAGTGGTTGAATGCAGATGGTTTTGAGAATTAGATGACAAGGTCAAGGGGTAGTTGCTGGTTGATGTGTAAGGTCTATGGTCTGTTGTTGTATGTTAGGTAGGAGACAGAGTGGTGGAGTAGTTGTATTGGCTGACAGTAAAGGAAGGAGATAGACAATCATAGTTCAGTGGTATAGGCAGTTTGATGTTGAGGCTTTGGTTGTTGATAAAATGGACCGTATTGATGGAAACTGTTGCTTGTAAGTGATTAGAGGAGATGGTTTGTGGGTGGTTTCGTGATATGGCAGAGGTGATACGACTGGGTGTAGTGATGTGATGTTGCTAGCAAGTGGTTGAGACGTGTAAAGGCCCATTGTTAATAACTTTTAATACTTCTGAAGTTGTAGAAAAGTGTACAATGAAATGTCCAGGTTTTTAAATTATGAGATATTATATGTATAAATATTTTGTATGTTTAGTATAGCGTGTTACATCTCTTAGCTGTATTATAAAATATTATATGCATAATGCTTAATGGTGTTATAAAGATTTCCAATTCCATTGAGATTTAGCTGTATTATAGCGGCTACAATAAGCTATTGAATAAATATTTTATAGCGGCAAAATGGTGTTATAAAGATTTCCAGTTCCGTTGAGATTTAGCTGTATTATAGCGGCTATAATGAGCTATTGAATTAACGTACCATAGCGGCGAAATTGCGTTATAAAACTAAGCTCAACCATAGCGGCATATTTTGTGTTATAAATATTCAACAGTTTTTTATAACATGTCTATATACAGCGCTTATCAAACCGCTATGGTTGTGATTAATAGCGGCTATATGCCGCTATAAAAGAAACTTTTTGCTGTAGTGGAAGTTACTTAGCCTTGACCATTTGTTGGAAATCCAAACAAACAATACGAGCCATATATGGTTTTAGTTGCATAACCTGCCATGTCGCATGGCGGTAACCTGCCACAAAACATGGTAGCTATAGTAGGTATACTATAATGGTAGTATGCTGGAAAAGATTAATATTTTACTTTCGAAATGTTTTCCATACTATGCACTAATAATAATTTCAAAAAGATTTTGCGTATCAAGCATATTTGACTATCATAAGGAGAAATCTCCTCCAATTGTATGATTTCATTGTGTGTGTGGTGGGACGCTTATGGTAGTTTGATTTTTCAAAAGCATAGAGGATTTAATTTTGTTTCCTTTCATGCAAATAACTGCTTGAAGATCTCATACCAGTCCCATGACGGACATGGAGTTCATTGTTCCCTTTCTAAACTCTAGGTGCCCATAATTTTCCACACGGGAAGCCCAGAGTCAGGTTATCAGTAGTTCTGGAGCGAAGTCAGTAAAGTTTGCTGTGGAGATCAGGAGACAAGCTGGATTGGCAAGACGTATCACTAGTATATGATATTCTTTTCCACTGTTGTTTTGTATATGACTCTGATGATGTATGTAAAAAAACTGATATAGTTCTTTTATTTAAAGATTATTCATTACCTATGACATATTGTTCCATTACGAATGTGAGATTCTGATATTGTTTATGTTTCTTCTTCTATCTTCTTCTTCTTTAACCCTAACGGTTCGGGTTTTCCAGCGTTCGATTGTTCGGCATTTGATACAGCGGACTTATTGATGTCGACTTTCGGACGTAGGAAAAATCGGGTAGTTACACTCTTTTTATTTAAGACTAATGATGGGAAATTTATTCTTGAATTTTGTTTACTAAAACAGGGAGTTCGATGAAAAACAGAAAATGTGACTGAAACTCGTTTTTCGGATTTTTACCTTTTTATTGAACGATGGGTTATTGAAAGTTGTTATACCCTATATAAACTCAAATACAACAATTAAATGCATAAAAAAATTTAGTTTGAAATGCTATAATATGTGCGTGTGTGTATTAATAATGGAAATTGATAAAAATAGAAAATATATTTATTTTAAAAATATGAAAAGATAGATATGAGATTTGAAAGATGCCTTAAGCATTGAGATGAACAAAAAGGACTTAAATGGAAAGGTACATGGAAACGCTCTTAAACCTTACATATATTCAAATGGATGACATTCGGATGATTTGTGAAGTGATGTAAGAGTTGAATTTTGTATTAAAGGACATTTTGGTCTTTAGTTTATTCTATTTTTATTTATTATTTTTCATCTTATATGTGTACATATATATATTTGCATTCCTCATCTCTTATTTTTCATGATACTTAATCTCACTTTTTCACTTTGCATTCAAGTTCTCCTTACTGACTTCATTTCCCCCTCCTAGTATATTTGAAAATCAAAGAAACCACTTCTCCTTTCTACCTTCTAAAATATATATCTCCTCGTACGATCAAAATTAACCTAAAGCACCAGCATGGAAAATGTTGGCGTGGATCCATAGTAGTTTCTAAAAATAGTTGGAAGTGTTTTCGTCGAATATAGTAGGAGTTTTAGGCTAAAGACGACGAATAGTCTAATGTCGTTAGTTTTTCATCAAGCTCGGATTGACGAACAGAGGGCATGGGTGGGTTCGTATCATCAAGGAGGGATTTTTGGTGGAGCATGTGATATTTAATAGAGGGGTTTTGCATGGAGAATGAGTTGAACTATTTTGACTCAAAAATCATTTTTTTGATGAACCGATAGTTGAGGTAAGAAATGGTCGGTGCCATGGCGTAGCTTGAGGATAGATACAACTTTTCCATCTTGGTAGCGAGAGCCCCAGTGGTCGACGAAGGTGAGAATGGGTCAAACTAAGGTTTAAGGGTGTTTTTGGTATTGGACTCGAAAATGGAGGTGCGGTCGGTGCTAGGGGTTACTGGGTCGGCTGTGGGTGGGCTAGAGGATATGGCGGTGAGTTGTGGTGCAATGGTCAAAGGGGCCTTGTTAGTTGATGAGCAAGGTGATGGAATTGGTGGTGCAATGTGATCATGTTTGTTTTCTGGAAAGAATTTTCGATTGGGATGAAGCAGTCGAAATTTATTAGGGTGGGTGTAACGACCTAGAATTTTAGTTATTTAAAATTGGAATATCTAATTGATTTTAAATATTTAAAAGTTGATTTTTAACTTGAATTTCAAATATAACCATTTGTTTAATAATATAATTATTGAATTTAATAATTGGAAATTGGTTAAAATATTGAATCTTGAGTTTTAAGCTTAATAAAAATAATTTAAGGGCTTACAAAATTTATATTAATAATAATGAAGATAATAAAAACTTTTTAAATTGAATTAAAGTGATTTGTTCGCTTTTAAAAATATATCGTTTAAATTTACGAGTGACAATAGCCTTCCAGGGAACGGTTTTGAAATTCGACAAAACTAGTTCCATTAGATCCGTAATAGTGTATTATTATTGGATTTCACATTTCGTAGCGTTTGGAGTTATCATTTGGTCGTACGAATAGAAACGCACTGAATTTAATATCGAAAATTCAATATAATAATTGCATCCAAAAATCTATCTTCTCCACACGATCGAATTAGGACTCGAAACCTTTTCCATCGTGTTTAGAATAGGGGTATAACATTATAAACGTCTAGCAGCATGTCTCGATGGGTGTAATGACCCGTAAATTTTAGTGGTTTTACTTATTTAATTTATTGAATTTTTGTGAAATTTTAAACAAAAAAATTTGGAAATAAAAATTTAATATTTGGAATACGTCGAATTAAACATAGCAAATGGTAAATTTTCAATTAATAATATGGAAGTTTATTTTATTATGTAATTCTATTTCAATTTAAATCATTTAATATTGATTACTTTTCAAACCTAAATATTTTACATGATAAATTTGTAAACCATCTTCTGAGCGATACGTCATATTTCGTTTCTTCAAATTTGGACTGATATTGCTCCGTTTATCTTATTTCTGGCAGATTAGCAGCATTTTTTGTACCGATTATAGACTTTTGATCGGATAATCATACCACTGATATCTGTATACCGTTTTGATCGTCTCGTCGTGCTGATCTCTACGATATATTCAATTCTGTATTTGGAGGTCCAGTACGCGACGGAAATGATAAAACGGTAAGTCATATCGGTACCATAAATTGTGACCATTAGCTTTCTTTTGCTTTTCAAATTTAAAACGGGCTGCCCAAACAAGCAATAAGTTGCTTTAATTATTCAGCTGAAAAGATGGGTGACGTTGCCATTTCTTTCACTCTGTAGTTAATTCTCCACTGTTCATGCTTTATTTCAGGAAACGTAAACTTATAAATAAATCTCCGTCTTTTCCTTTCTTCGTTCTCTATACTGTTCTTTCATTGGCGATATATATTTATGGTTTGTATTAGAGAATAAGTGATATTTCACCTAGCCTTGTTCGGCCTCACCCCTCTGCATCTCAAAGAAGAAGCCTTTCCTCTCTCCCCTCTTCCTTTTCTCTTCCTACCTATTTCACTCAACAACCTTCAACACCCGACCCCCCATTCACCCACGTCCACCGCCCGACCTTCGCCCGACCTTCCCACAGTCGAAAACTTCCCCAGCCGTTCTTCCTCTGCATCCAAGCCGTGCGTCGATCACCCCTATCGCCTTGTCTCCCCTCGCCTTGCCGCACCGAATTCCTTCCCCTTGCATTGCTTGGCTCTGGCCATCTTGTGTTGTTCGTTCTTTGGCCGTGTACTGGGTATATATATAGCTTGTATGAATATTGATTTCAACTCTTTCTTTTTGGGTACATATATATAGTAAGTGGATATATATATATATATATATATATATATATATATATATATATGATAGTGTATATATATCGTATTATAACACGTATGTTTCCATATATTGATTTATATATATATATATATAAATTTGTATAAGTCGTAAATATGTGTTTATTTTGTTTTCTATTAAGACTATTATATATAAGTACATTTTTATATATGTATAGGTGATAGTGGTATATCATGTTTTGTCTACTGTATGTTACATATGTATATTTTGGTTACAAACGAAATCTGTATATGTCATTTTTGTGTATAAGTCTGCTCATATATATATATATATATATATATATATATATAATCTGTTAATATTTTATTTTGTTGTTAAATATAATGTATAAGTCATATAATACTATATTAAGTTATATTCGCATATATATATATATATATATAAAGTTTCAAAATATAAGTTATATTGTTTTATGCAAATAATCTGTAAGTTATATAACTTCGTTATATATGGGTTTGTTTGTTTTATATATATAAATATTGTTTAAATATTGTCTTAAGTGTAGTTTCAAAATATAATATATACATTGCTTATATATATGCATATATTTGTTTTATTTCTGTTTTATGGTATGTAAGCTATTGTTCACAAGGTATATAAGTCTGAACGATATATGTATATATATATTACGTTCACTTTTGCATCTATATGGTACAATGTCTATATAATAATTTTATTAATAAGATACGTACATTTTATATACATGTTTACATATAATATGTGTAAAAATTGCAAATACACGTATAAATTTAAACGGGTTATAAAGTACAGGTTCTAATAGTTATATTTGTCGGTTTATATAAATATATATAAGTTATCCGTTAGTATTATATTTGTTGTATAAGGTGAATTTAGACCATTGCAATTTGTTGTATAAATTATAATGATAGATTTTATATGTATTACACATAAGTATAATTGGGTTGATTCTAATTTACGTTATATATGGGTTTAATTTAAAACAATGATTTTGAAATTCATATATATATGTATGTATGTATATATTTGATTTAAAATGGGTTTGAATTAGAATATGTTCTATACACGTAAATAGTTGCATATAGTTCTATATATGTATATAAATTAACTTTTACCAATTATCTTCGTCGACCCAGTCTGATTTGATTTCGTCTATTCAAACTATCAGCTTTGTTCGTCGAATCATATCCTTTTAGCTTTGATTTGGAAGTCGTGCTTGCATTTCGTAACTCAATCTCATCACCTATTCTATCTAGCCTTGAAAGATGAGAAATCACTCACGATTAATGTTCTTATATTATTAAATTTGATTTCAATTGAAACGACAATTGAAATATGCTGTTGTTCGTTACTTATATTGCTATATATATGTTGTTATCTGTATCTATTCACCTGTGATATCTGACACCATTATCTGTTATTTATATTGATGATATATGACTGTTATATTATTATCCTATATGTTATCACTCTGCAAGTTCCCTGTTAGTACAGAATTCACTATGGGTTGAAATGATACATACCCAAACGGACTTTAGAATAGGAGAAAATCGTTATGGGTTGAAATTATAGACCCAAACGATTTTCATTGAACTGAATTTGAGATTGCGGGTTGAAATGATATGTACCCGTGTATATTTAAATTACGGATTGAAACGATAAATATCCGTATCACTTGACCATAGGATAGAAAATTATATACAGACACCCTAGTCTATACATAAATATTTTGAAAGGATTTTCATGGTTTTGGAAAGAAATATATGGTTTAATAAATGCTGATTTTTAAGATATTATATATATGTGTTTGAAATGATGTCCAAGGTTTTGAAATTTGAATTTATTTAAGAATTATACTCAAATAAGTTTAATAATAAATGTTTTATTTTATTAAAATATAATATGGTTAAGTATTTATTTAAATTATACTTTTATATAGGGTTTAAAAATGATTTTTATAAATTAAGGTTGAGAAAATGGATTTTGAAATTGATTTGAAATTGTATTTAATTAAGAATTAGATTTAATTAAAATCAATTTTGGACTTATTGAATTTGAGATTTTAAAGGATATGGTTTTTATAACTTGATTTTGGTTTAAGGTGAATTAAATGAATATTTCAAGTTTGAATGAATTGAGGGAAGCACTCAGTTATTCGAAATTTGGAGTTTATTTAAATGATATTGGATTTATTAAGTAAATATTTCAAAACTAAATAATAGTAAATTGAATTTGATATATATATATGTGTGTGTGTGTGTGTGTGTGTGTGAAATTATTAAATTAGTTTAGAAATTGTTGAATACTGATGGCTTGGAAATATATTGAAATTGAAATGGTTTATTTGTAAATTTAAATCTGTATTTGAAATCGATATAATTTAAATGGTTTATTGGGGACTGAATTGAATTGAAATTGATGATATGAGATTTGATTAAATTTTAATTTTGGAATTCGAGTTGATTTGGAATTGGTTTATGAAATTTGAGGAGGCTATTTTAATATATAAAGTAATTGAATTATATTTAAAACTTTTTAATATCTAAACCGTTTAAGAGGGGGAAGTTATGGTTTCAAAGCTACAAATTTCAAAGTATTATGATTTGAAAGGGTTATAATTTCAAGTGTTTTGATTTCGAAGTGTTATAACTTTGAAAGTGCTATGATTTTGGAGAAGGATATATTTGAAATGAAAATGATATCGTATTGATTTGGTTTTGAAATGGAAATGATATCGTATTTATATGGTTTTGAAATGCGATGATATTTTGGTTTTGAAGTATAAACTATTTTGAAATGACCTCGGTGTTATAATATTGTTTGGTTGTTGAAGAGACGGGATCAGAAGTTTTTATACTCTGCCAACTCCGAAAACCACTTTAACAACCGTATACGCGGTGGAGATTCCAGAATGAAGTAGGATGGTGGCGACGTTCTATTAACGTATATACGTGGACCCGACTCTCGTGAGTTTTCATAAGATGGCTAAAACAGGAACGATTCCCGGCCAATAAGTTAGCTCCTCTTATTGGAAAACTTTTTCGATGCCATTCTATTACTTTGCGATTGATTGAGTGCACCTTTGATTTTAGGAGTGTGGCTCGAGGTGGGCGGTAGTGGCTGCTACGCATTACCACCAGTCCGGATGCGTAATTGGTATATCTACCCTGGCATTGCCTCATTGTGCCATGTCATCTACCCTAGTGCGCCTTGTACGATTTTGGTTTTGTGCCGTATCTTTGGAGTATCCTCTGGTGGCTTCCCGATCAGGAGGGACTACGGTACTATATAGACTACTATAACTTATAAAATGTGTTAAGGGGGATACTGGGTAACTCCTTAATGCTATTTTCAAATATATTATACTTTACTTTAGACATTATTATAATAGCATATATTGCTACATAGTAGATAGCTTAACGAATCCTTAGAGGATGGTTATCCCAAACATCCTTTGAGTTACTTGTATTTCAGTTGTTATTCCACTTGAGTTGGATTTATTGATATAAGAATGTTAGTGTTTTGTGTTTTGCTTTACGCTTGGGTCAGGCTGAGTGATACAGCTTTCAAGACTCATCTTCGAAGTTGGAGCTTCGCTTAGAGATCTAGCTATCTATCCAGCTTTCAGATATTCAGTTGATTCTAGTGATGTATTCTGATCTTGTATTTGACTATTGTATTCAAGACTTTTATTGTATCTTATTTAACTCTATTATATATATAGTAGCTTCATGAACTACTATCCTTTTTTTCGCTGCATACTGTATATTACACTGTGTTTGTGATTCTATGATGTATTTATTTACTGTATATGCTGAGTTTTACCAAATATAAATCGACAATCTGGTATTTTGAGCAATTCAAATCTGGCATATGCGGATGCGAATGGTTGAAAATATCGGGTCGTTACAATAGGAATTCGAGATTTTAAGTTACAAAAATCATGATATTTTGAAAATTTAATTGATATATATTTATATTTCTAGTCAAACCTATCTTATCTCCAGCCACCCAGGATTTGAGTATTACCTCTCTTATACATTAATGTCTTGTTTTTCCCTCCCTCTTCCTTTTTAAAACACAACCGAGCACAGTTTAGAAAGAAAAAAAAAATCAAAACTTCAAAAATTTAATTCTTGAAATCTACTTGATAAAAAAAATTCAAAACTTGCTTTAAAAATCCTATTTCGCCGAGAGCTTCGACCTAGTGTACATCTTGATGGGTTCGACGGCGTCTGGAGGAGGGTCGACGTGAGATAGTGGCTAAAGTTTGGATTTCTGATTGATTGGAGGCGAGTTGGTTGAAGTGAAGGCTGAAATTGAGTTCGTGGTATCGAAGAGCAACTTTTCCATGATTTTAAGTGGGTCCAATCAACTATGGGGATGTCGGCATTTTACTGTAAAATGGAGAGGCAACACAATTGCATTTCAAATGGAGGTCTCGGTCGAGGTAAGGAGGTGCTAGCAAGGTGGAACTCAAGACGAGAAAGCACGATTGCGTTTTGAATAGGTGTTTATAAATGATAAATTGTTTTATAAAACGGATTATACTTAGGAAAATGGTTTATTAAAATAAAATTTACAAGTGATATTTTGTAAAGGAGTTTTTTAAATGATATTTAGTAAAGAAGTTTTATGAGGAGTTTATAAATCATTTAAGAGATTTATAAAGAAGTTTTATAAATTAATTTGGAGATTTATAAAAGGATTTGAAGTATGAAATGGACTTATAAAAAGAGAATTTTATAAAAACAATTGAGATTTGATCTTGATAATTAATCCTTCTTAATTACGGTGGTATGGTAACGTTCTTTCCATACTTAACAACGCGGATGGTTGTTTGGTTTAGAGTAAGAAATATTTCAAATAAATATTTGTTTTGTCCCATTTAAATATGATTTTGGTAAAGAGTAAATTCTTCCTCAAGTTTTGTTAATATACTTATACCATCGGGTAATGATATGGAAATATTTTAAGTATTGAAAATATAATGGTTTGAGATATACTTATACCGCTGAGATAAGTATATGGATGTTTTCCCAAGTATTGAAAAGAGTATAAGGGTTTTATGAATATATCTTTTTGTGAAAGTATTTTTAATCAAATAACGGGAAGTGGTTTTAATAATTAAAAGAATTATTCATAGAGGCTTAGTGATTCCCATATGAAATTAAATCTATGATTGATTTCTAGTTATTTGATAGTTGAATAAACGACTATCAAATCTCCGTCCAAAATATAACTTTGGAAATATCTAAGAGAAACACATAAGTTATATGGAACAGTCATCTTCGACAATATTGTACTATGCGTATAAATACCCATTTTTCTCCTAGGTTAAATGATAAGAAAATCTGTCGATTTAAATGGTTAAGAGGTAATCTCCGCTCTTATGTATTGTTTGATCATGTCCTTAAGAACCAAAGTTGAGTTTACCGGAAACCATCAAATATTGGCTTGAAGAGACTGGGATTGTATAAGTATGAATTATCTGAAAATCAATTCGAACCAACTCAAGCATCGCATTGAAGACATCTTGAAGACGATGGAATTGAAGATGGAGCTCTTGAAGTGCAAGGGCTACTTGCTACTAATCTTTACATTGATTCCAAAATGGATGTAGTAGAAGAAGTGCCTTTGGTTTGTTCATATCCTGAACAAATTATATGAACGAATGTTGGCATTGCATTGTGCCTATACGGCAGTGTTAGCATTCCAAGTAAAATTTGCTGAGAGTGGAAAAAGGTAATCGTGGCCTTTCAAGCCTCACAACCCGGTAATGACAAAAACATGGGATATGTTTCAAAGCTATGTGGTTCGCTACCATTAGTAGCAGTCAATCCTCGATTTAGAATCGATATTTATGGATTTAGTAAGGGCGTGGAAGTAGGGCCATGGCTGGTGCACATTGTTTTGGAGCCTTGGTCCTAGGGAATAATGTAATAGGCATGTTATGTTAAAAGGGTAGCCGGCTTTGATTTGCAAGGATTCCATACAAGACCCTCGGTACATTATTCTAGAGGTGTACTATGGCGGGCGGTACTCCAATAGCTTAGTCATTGATGGAAATCCAATCTCTAATATTTGCTTTATGGACTTAGCTGTGCCCAATTATGTTGAAAGGTGAGATGCAAGTATTTCAACTATTTGATATATTTACTTTACCGTAGACATTATCAAAATATCACTGGATTTAAAAATAAGAACGATTTGGTTATCTTTAGGTGAAAACCATCCTTATTTATGTGTGGCATGGTCTTACGAGATACGTTTATTTCTAAAAGGTTTTATAATATTAAGTTGTCCATTCAATTGTATTTCTCATGCTGGTTTTTCTAGGCTGATCCGGACGTTATTTTTCTTAAATGCTCGAGTCAACCGAGCATATTTTCATAGATTTAGTTGGACACTTTGGAGCTTTTAGGAGATGAGCTAAATAGCTCCAAGACGTATTTTCGTATTTCCTTTTACCTTTTGCTATTTTTTCTTGTTGTATATATCAGCAATTGTAAAGATAGGTTGTTATAACTGTCCAGGTTGAAGATGGGTTAGTGTTGTACTCTACTTTATGTATGTATATTAAAGTCCCATTCTTTTTGTAAAGACTTGTTTAATATTATATATTACTCATCATTTTTTTATGAGATTCTATTATGTCTTTCTTTTCTTTCTCCCCAGTAATCTATCTTTCTAGCATTTGGGTACTCAGTACGTGAATACCATGGATGTATTAATGTTGACTTCTAAGGGACGAAAAGGAGGATTGTTGCACTTTATATGCTTCGTACAGACTCATATGGTTTGCTACCAATCCATGTTTACTTTTGCACTGGTCTTCTTTTCCAACTTCAGATTAAGCTTTTGATAAGAGTAGAGTAGGTCCCCTACCCTTATTGGATCGCTCGATAACGGTCCATACAGATCAATACCGACCGGTATAACTTGTATAATACTTGACCTATTTCTTGAGTCATTCATACTTGATACTCTTCAAGCTCCTTAGTCCATTCTTCTATCATTTCATAGTCCAAATTCACCGAAATTTACTCAATTCAAATACCGAATAACACTAGATCATTCCAGATCGATTGTAATAATCGTGGAATACTAGATCTCTTGTTGGCAAAGCTCTAATGTCGTAGATCTTGGATGTGGTCTGCCGCAACTCAATGTTATATGATGGATCGGATGATCAAAGGAGATTGGATGTGATTTGGAAGTTTCCTTGTTATCTAAAAGTGCTTCAATAATCAATTCTGTTAATTCGGTTTTGGTAGTTTCTAGCATTCCAAATTTGTCCACTGTTATTCTTCATCCATGGGTTATTTATAGGTATAAGGATGTGAAGGAATATGTATGACCTAGTCAGTTTAGTAGAAGCCAATTCAAGTAGAGCTCTTCGGTTCAATAGGAGTTCGTTCAGTCCCATGGGAGTTTGTTTGGTTTAGTAGAAGTTGGTTTGACAACACACTAACATACCACTTTTCCTGCTTGGTAAAACTCTTTACCAAACCTTTCTTGATGTTCAATTCTGAACGAATCTTCTATATGACATAAGTCCTTCATTTAAATTTGGAATTGAGTGAAACGTAGAACAATAGCTTCATATCGTCAAACATAACACTTGATCCCTTAAATGTTCATTTTGGGCGCAGTAGATAGTAGTTATCCAAGATGGGGCCTAAATTGGTTAGGAACGGAGAAATAATTTTTAGATGACCATATATTTTAATATGTAGCTCAGATTAAGATATGGTTTCAACTTAGGTTCATGTCTTAACCTTAAGCATATTTTCCAATTGGTTTGGATCAATTTCGAGACTGTGACAAATTTTAACCTAACACTTTCTCCCCTCCCCCTAATTATGCTTTATAGATATGAAGTATGCTTCGCTTAAGACCCAATTCTAGTGGGGAAATGGTGCAGTTGAGGTACAATTCCATAAAGCCTCAAGTGCGACCATTCGTGCAATGTTCAAATCAAGAGGTCTATCCTCCATGTAGGGGTCAACAACATTTGCTCTTTCCCAGTCATAAGTTTTTTCTCCCGCTCCCATTAGTTTCACATATTAAGGTGACAAGGTTCTATTATGTCATCAAATATGTACTATATATCATTCGAAATTTATTCATAATAGTAAGTCATACCATTATGTTGCAAGCTCCCTATTATATGAGGGTTCTTAGTTTCTAGAGTATTATACTTTATGTTCGGATCAAGTTGACCTTTTCTATAGGGCATTTTGTAAATACTACACTCCATTTTTTCTAGTGAAGTTGTGTCATGTCTCTGGGACTAGTCAGAATTACACTTTACTATCTCTGGAGGAGTTGAGCCTAGTCTTTAAGGCCGAGCAACTTAATACTTCAATCTCTCTGGTGAAGCTATACCTTGCTCTGAGATTAAATAACAATGTACTCCATTATCTCTGAAGGAGTTAAACCCTATCTTCAAGGCTGGGAAGTTTAGGATGTGCTATCTCTGGCAGATTTAGGTTAGTTTATACTATGTTGTCTCTGGTAGGGTTGGGATAATTTATACTTCGTTGTCTCTGATAGAGTTGGGTTAGTTTATACTTCGCTGTCTCTAGAGAGTTAAGTTTATACTATGCTGCTTCTGACAGGGGCGAGTTTATACACTAATCACTTTGGCAGAGTTTTTAGAGTTTTTATTCTAGTCTTCGGTAGGGTTAAGGAACAACAGATAAATAATTTCAATCAGTTGACAGTGAAAGGGGTTCATGTATTTTAGGTCAGAATGCGTCAAGCAAGTCTAGTTATTCGCTTGTCAATAAAAGGGACATGGGTCTTTAAGACTGAGAGGTATTCGAGGAACTCATCCAATCACTCATCAAATTGAAATCATCTATGACTATTGCATTCTTTACAATTCATATGTAAATTTATCGTTGGATGCCTAGTGGTAGAAGGACATGCTCTGACGTCCATGGGAGATACAACTTGCCCTTGAGTATAGTGTATACTCTTCCTCCGTAAGGACTCTGTTCCATCGAGAGCATATAGAATATAGTTCATGGAACTCGCATTAGATTTACCTATAAAGGGAAAAATCAAGCCCATTAGTTTATCATTAATTACATAATTTTGTATTGCTAAGCATATTACAATACCATGGATTCATACTATATAGAACATAGTTCAATTGTTTCATAAATCAATCATAAGACATAGTTCTATCAGCTTATGAAAATCCAGTTCATAAGTAAGCAGTTCAAACAAGGTTAAGAAAGTATATAAATCAAATTTAATGGTTCAGACCAAAATGTGACTTGGGTTTCAACCCAGAGCCTGCATGTAAGATCTGTATCCAAATCTTATACATCTATAGACATACCAAGATAGACTCACAAACTTTATTTTAATAGAAAATAAATAAGCAAAGCAAAATCTAAGTATCATCCCTTAGTGCCTTCAAGTGTCGACCATGCACCCAGGCACGCTGCCCAAGCTACCACCAGTAATTACCATCTAGTTCATTGGCTGCTAAAATTGATGCTCCGTTGAAGCTTGACCACTATTTGACGGGCTCTTGACATACTAGCAACCTATTCTCTCGGATATGCTTCTCGATATTATCTCTAAGATGTTGGCATTTATTGGTTTCATGACTATATATCTCATGGAAGAAGCAGCATTTGCCAGTTCCCATCTGTAATACCTTAGAAATTTGATAAATATTTCAATAAAAAATTAATAATAGAATAATGTAAAAATAATTGAAATTAATTAATCTAATTAATTAAATATAATGGGGACAAAATGGTCATTTTTTATACAATTGAATTTGATAACGAATCTAGGGTCACTGGGACCGTCTTATTTTTTGATTTGCATAGTATCTTGGTTTGCCTCATTTGGAGTTCGTATGGGAGAATTGTGATTGAAATAGAGTAAAATCAAACGGGCGCCAAAGCTAATGTTGGGTTTGAATTTGAAATTATGCGGACAATTGTTTTTCTCTCCTTCCATTTAAATTAGATTACACGTGCCTTTTTCACCTTAAAAAACAACCGCATCACTTTCTTTTTTCTTCCTTCTTCTTCCTTTCAAACCACCTAATATCAAAACCTAATAACTAAATAATCCACCGAATCGAGCGAGACTAAAAATGTTGTGCAGGTATTTGACAAGGCTAAATATCAGTAGTAATTTAGAGGTAAAAATCTAAAGCGAGGAGACATAGTAGGTTTGACGGTGAGGATTTAGATAAAAATAGGCGTTTCGATGAGTCATTCATCCTCTTATATATAATGACATTACAACACTCTAATGATGATATATAGTCTATAATACTGTAGAATAATGTAACACATAAATTTCGATTGAATAGTGATTTAGGAGGGAAATTATAATTTACAGTAAAGTTAGAACTAAGGTTCACTAATTTGTATAATATAATGAATATATGAACAAATTGGTGAAATAAATGACCAAACCAGACTTAGAAACTTAGATTTACTTTCTAGGTACGTTCTTAGGCGACCAAAGGCGGAGCAGAGGTGACTAGAGGCAAAAAATGATGATGAAAGCATCAGAACTCGAAACTGACAGTAAATACGTTCGCTCACCAGTTGCACCAACTAGTCCTACAGTGCCCTATAAATTTTCTTGATTGAACCTAAAACAGAAGAGGCTTATTTAAATAACAAATGATCGGTTTGAGTCTTGTTTCTCATGTGTTTTGGTTGGTGATCTAAGGCTAGTGACGAGGAGAATGATGGTGCTACAAAGTAGACGAATGTATTTGATGATTGGTTGTTATTTGAAATGAATATATATGTAGTTGTAATATGGGAATGTGATACGACTATGGATACAGATATGAATGAGTCTGGAGCATATGTGGATGGCCCAGAGTGCGTATACAGATACGAATGCGGTCCTGTGACATAAGTATGTGGTCCAGGCATAACATTGCTCCCTTGTAGTGCTTCAACGAGCCAGGTGGAGGAGGTGGATGTCAATCGACCCTGTAGGCTACAAGAAGACTGAGGCATGAGTCCACTTAGTTAGCACAAAGACAATGGGCTTTCCTATAGGTTTTTGGCGGTCCAGGGAAGTGAGTCCTATACACAATTTACATGATGGTGGACAATAGGTGACCATGTAAGGCAAGAGGTTAGACCAGGGAAGTGAGTCTACATAGACATTGTCCGATATGGTTTGATGAACATGACACAGTAAGGAATAAAGTGGCGACGGAACATGTGATGGTTGAGCGATAGACTCATTATACCATGTTATAGTATTATTTTTATAGTATATGTAGAGTAATATATGACTCGTTCACCAGGCTTATGTCTAACCTACTCATACTTTCTTTTATAATATATATATATATATATATATATATATATATATATATATATATGAAGGAACTAGACCAGCTCGCAGTAGAAGAAATGAATTAACTTCAAAACTATTCCCATTGGTCTTTGTTGGGCCTATGTAGTCAAAATTCATTTAGAACTTTTCTAAACTTCCCTTTTAAAATTTTCTTCATATTATTATAATTGTCTAAAAATTAGTTTAATTTAATTTTAATTAATTGTTCTTTACGATGAGCATATCGAATACATCTATGCGTACAATGTAAGTGCAATATATGAAAAATGTACATAGTTAATGTGAACGTTGTTTAGGTATTGGGATCTCATAGCAACAGACATATTTCCACTCTATATATGCCTTTATCGTCTAAAACTTGAATTTTTTCAATTCATACATATTTGTGTGTGCGCATGTACATGTTTGCATGTATAAATGTATATATAGATGCATAATAAATATTTTGCATGGCGGTTCAAATTGAAATATTCTTTATTTATATTACCTTCAATAAATCAAAGAATACAAAGTCTAATTAAAGTATTTTAAAATTTTACTATTATATCTTAAACAAAACTCCTTTTGAAAACTTTTAATCAATGCAAACACACACACATAAATGATATTATATAAATATATAAATTCATGTTCGCATAAAAACAAAACAAAAGTTTGACATAAAATAAAACAATATACAAGTAGTTTGTGAAATAGAATCTTTCCTTTTAAACAAAGATTTACTACTACATAGATACAATTGTAAAACTAGGAATAAATCATTAATTTAATATTTCCCTTTTATTTCAATTAGCAAAGCTTGTTTTATAATGATTAAAACATAACACAATTAGAACATCCTATTATGTTAACAACAAATTTTAATCACACAATTATTTTAATGTATTATTCATATAGCAATTTATTCATATACATTTATGTAACGACCCGTATTTTTAATAGTTTAAAAATATAAAATTAGATAAGGTTTTTGGAATAAAGTTTTTAAAAAAGAATGTAAGATTGTATTGATACAAATTAAATTATAATATAAGGTATGAACTTAATTTAAATTTCTATTAATAAGATATTTTATACAATAAGGTAAGAATGATAATATATGTTAATCAGTATTTTAATGACATTGGTTTGAATGAGATAAATGACTGTCTGAATGTAAATTCCCAATCGATTGGAATAATAAATATTAATAAAGAATAACAAATGTTTCTTTATTAAAGAAGAAATCATATTTTATTTATTTGGAATGTTTGGTAACTGAAAGATTTAGTATATGAATATGAAATCAATTATGAATAATAGTTAATTTAATAAAAAATAAAATGAATAAGTTTAGTAAAGGACTAAACATATTTTTATTTGTTTGAAATGTATTTTAGCTTAGGGATTAATTATAGGGATGAGAAACAAATATTTAGTAAGAAATGTATATCTCCTGTTTGTATCCAATAATGTATGAATATGTTTAAATTACTAATAGATGGGAAATAATTGTTCTATTTCTATTTATATTTATTTAGTCCATTTTGATATTCACCTTTGTAATCAATTGAAATTAGTATACTTGAATAATTTTAATTAATAATAGAGAGAACATTAAATTGTAAATTAATATGTGTAATTAGCCGTAGCTTAGATTTTGTGAAACAAAAGGAAAGTTTGATTTAAAGAAAATAATTTTTTTATCAAATAAAATAAATGTTTTATTTGTGAATATAAGTTTTATTTTACTAAAATTGAATTTTGTTGCACGTTTCTAGCTGGAATATTCGATTAATTTAAATATTCAAACTTGATTTGAATTTAATTTATAAAAAAGGTAAGAAAACAACTTGAAGATTAGGTTAAAATTTTGATCTAGAATAATTAGCATGTTTACATAGGAAATTTATTTTGTTCCAAATTTGAATGTGGAGTCCCTGTTCATCTTTTATTGTGTGTAGCGGCGATCCCCATTACATTAATTGCAATGTTTAATTTTGTTTACTGTGTACTAAATAAAGATATATAAAGGCGTAAATTTGGGTGTATTGGGGATAATAAAATAGGTTAAAATGAACGTTTTTAAATTTGAGTATATTAGAGTCTTTCTTTCCATGTACAGTCTACCTTCTCAAATTTAAACCGTTGCTCTCATTTATTTTATTTTATTGCTTTCTTTTATTAAATACATGCATCTTTTGGTTTTCCATTAAGTTTTGTTTATTTACAGTGAGCCTCACCTTGAAACGTTTCTTGTATGTTAATGAAATTAATTGAGGTAGCGCACATTTAGAAATTATATACCAAAAGATTTGCTTGCCTTGTAAACATGTCTTCTCAAATTCCAACACGTGTCTTTCATTCTTTGTTAATTACCTGCACGTTAATCTCTTTTCATTTTTCAAATTTACATTTTCTTTTATTCTTCTCTTTTATATTCTAATTTCTAAACGTGCTTTACTCTTATTCATTTTTTATTTTATAAATTTCTTCCTCTAACTTTCCATTTCCAAACGCGCTGCCATTATTTCTTTTGCCTAAAGTTTTTCTTTCTCTTTTAAAAAAAATAATCATGAGCAACTTATTTTTATGAAGTCAATCTTTTCCATTTGTTTGCAAAACCATTTCCTAAAGCCTCCTTCCTACATGTATGAGCCATCATGTCAATTTTTTTTTCCGTTGATTCTCCAAGCTTTAGAAACATGAGCAGGTTTCAAAATTCTTAACGTGAGTAACTAATTTGTTTTATTTTATTATTAAAATGTGTGTACATGTTTATATATTTCATTTTCATAATATTCTCATAACTTGAATATCTTCCGCAAATGAACTCTAATTGATGCGTTGTTTCTTTCATTGGACTGGTATCGAAATTCCAAACAATATGAAACTGGTTTGGTAAATTTGGAGACTTCTCATATTTTTTTGTTTTTCATTGCATTTTTAATGGCTTTAAGTCAAAGTTGAGTGATTAAACCTGCTCACAAATACTAAAATGATTCTGATGTTAGTTAATGTAAATCGTGAAGTTATTTATTTTTATTGACTGCTGTTTGGTAATTTAACAGACATTTAAATGACATTTGCTTTGAACCGATAAGAATTTAAATTGATGGTTAAATTTGAAATTGAAATTGAATTGCCAGTTAAATACCTGATATTAATAACTAGTTAACTGTTGTGATTTATTGGCTGATTTGGATGTTGACTATGATGGATGTCTATTGGTTGACATTTTGATTGATTGGATGTTTATTTATTTTTATATATCCCTGTTATCACTCTGTATATTAAGTAACAACATATAAACTGTTATTTAAATTATTTTGAATAAATTAAGAAATATGTTGAAATGATATATACCTATGAAACTTTGATTTGCATTGAAATGATATCTATCCATCCGTGAAATTAAAGTTAAAATAATTGATCACTTGGCCATTGAGTAAAAAATTATATGTGGACACCGGATTGGTTAAATTAAATGGTTTCAAAATCTTGAAGTTGTATTTTGATTAAATGATATTATTTTAAAGGAATTAAATTGCGGATTTATACGAATTGAATTATTTCTAATTCAAGCTTTGAAAAGTTGAAAATTAAATTGGTTAAAAGAAACTGTTTAAAGTATTGAACTGGAAATGTGAAGTTATAATCGATATATGACTTTAATTTGGAAAATTGAATAATTTTAAAGATCCAAACCTTAAATTTAACAATGAAGTTCAATTTGATTTAAGTGCTTTAAATCAGTAAATTGAAATTGGACTTGAAATCGATATGAATTGAAATGGTTTAAAATAAGAGTTGGATTGAAATTTAAGTTATTAAATTGAATTGTTGAATCGAATTTGAAGTTTAAAATGAATATTTCAAAAATTGAAGTTAATTAAAATTGAAATTGAAAGCAAGTTGATTTGAAACTAAATTGAAATTGAGTCAATTGAATTGAAAGTTTGGAAATTGAGTTCTATTGATTTCAAATTTGGACATGGGTCCAGATTCATTAAAATGGAAAGAAACAGTTTGATTTGATATTATGTTCAAAATAAATTATTTTAATATAAACTGTTTGGAATCTATTTTTTTTAATACACAAATTATTTTGATTTTCCAGCTATTTTACTATATAAACCATTTTCAATACTCAACCCATTTTATATCAAACTAATTAAACTATTTTAAACTCTTTAAACTATTCTAAACTATTTAAAACTATCCAAACTATTTTCTAAAAATTTAAACTGTTCATAGTTGGAATGTTTATATTTAAATCATTGATTTAAATGCGAATGTGGTTAAATGAGGTTATAACCTAAGTTGATAATTGAAATGTGAAAATGAAATATTTTGAATATGATGATTTTGAAATGAAGGATATTTTGAAGTGAATATGATGTTTTGATATCAAATATGAATCAGTTTTGAAATGTAAAAGAGCCAACAGGTGTGAAAATAATGTTTGTTTGTTAAAGAGACCAGGGCCTCTTATTGGCATACTCTTTATCAATATTGGAACCACTTTAACAACTGTGTACGCGGTGGAAGATCCAGAATGAAGTGCTTGAATTGGAAAACATTTGCTGGATTTGAAGATAGAGAACGATGATGGATAGACCTCGACACTTATGTCAATTTGAAATGACTAAAACAGGAGTCATACCTGACCAATGAGGCTAGCTACCTCTAGCGGACACACTTCTTCATGTTACCATCTTGACTTTGAAACTTGATTGGTGCGCACCTTCGGATTTTGGGAATTTTGGACGCGGTGGGTTGTTAGGGGTTACCACCAGTCAAGAAATGCAAAACGGTAATATCCTAACTTGGGCATCGCCTCACATGCCTTGTTATACTCTTTATCCTTATTCGCGACCACTACGATTTTGTTTTAGTATTGTCATATCATGGCGCCTCCCTAGCTACTGACGTTACTAGTGATGCTACTAAGGCAAACTGTAGGTCAATGTTTAAAAATTTGTTATGGGGGATCAATGTAAAGCCTTAATGCTATTTTAATACTTTACATTACTGATAAACACTACATATGTCGTGTATTTTACTACATGTAGATAGTTTGACGGATCCTTATGAGGTGGGAAATCCCATAACATTTCCTAAGTTATTGCACTCACCTTATAAACTGGACAGAGATGTAAAAACCCATAAATATCTCTGAAGCTATCACACTTATATTTACCTGTTACTAATTTAACTTACATAAGAACTTTTAATTCTGACTCGAGTATTTTGTCTTTTCATTACGCTCGGTACAACCTGAGTATTTTAGTGTTGAAGAAATTATTCCTTGAAGATGAAGATGGAGTTTGCTAAATTGTATTTACTATTATTATTCCATAGCATTATTTTAGTATGTTTGTCGATTGTACTCTGATTATGTTGTAAAAATTGTGCAATCAAATGTATATCGTAAAAAAGCTTCACGAACTGTTTATTTGATTATTATATTTTGTCATTCCACTATGAGATTCTATGTTTTTGTTTCCTTCTTTTCATTTGTTTTCTTATTAAACTCCATTGACAATCCTCCCTTTTGAATGGTTTGAGTTAGACATGTATGGTTTATTGTCTACTTAAATCATCTAGAAGATGGGTCATCACAATTTAAGTCTAAATATTTTAGTATGAAAACTAACTTATTAACAAGAGTATTCCAAAATTCAATTTAGTTTTTTTTAATAATGATGATAAAATCAGATGACATAGGCATACACAGATTCGTGATAAGAAGGTCTAGGTTATACATGGATGAATCAACATACAGAACATAGAAAATCAAATCAAAAGGATCTAGATCTAGGTTAAACAAACTAGATAGATAAAATACACAATAGAGACAAAATTATTATCATTGTTCATAACAAAATAATAACAAAATAATAGTGAACACAGCAAGAGTTCTTTACTCATGGTAAGGATATTAAATTGATTCAAACAAGAGTTTTGAGACATTAAAATCAAAATCCAAATTCACATGTATGAATAGAAGGGAGAGAAAAAGAATTAAGGGGATGTAAACAAAATTAAATGATATGTAAATATATAGAATTACCTTAGGATGAAGCCTAGAGAACACATCTTGAATGAAGAAGAATTCCTAGATTCTTCGAATCAATCTCTAGATTTGCCATAATCTAGAGACAACCCGTTTTTCTCTTTCGAAAATTTTAGAGACTTACCACCATGGAAATTTGGAATTTTTTGGAGGAGAAGATGCTAATTAGAGAGGTAAATCATTGCGAATTTTTTTTATTAAAAGAGTAAATAAATGCAGCATTCAATATATGTTAATTCCTCTCCTTTTAGCAATATTTTCTTCTCACTCTAAACAAAAGACCGCTCTTATTCCCTAAAGGAAGCCTGATATTCGATGGGATATTTGTGCTTTAAAACATTTCAAAAACCAACTAGTATTATTCCTGTTTAAATCCAATTTAAATTTCCTATCGATCTTGTATACCGATACACATGCTTATAAATGTTATATGCAAACTTTATTAAACACTAACGGAAATCAAACAAATAAGATAAGAATTTTTTTAACAATTAATATTTCACGAATATTGATTAATTTAATTTATTTGATGTCCTTTTTTGTGTTTATTCTGTTTAATTAAATTTAAACATTTTACCGATATAGTATATCGATACACATGTTTATAACTTATATATACACACTTTACTGAATACTAATGGTATTCAAATAAATTAAATAAAATTTAATAATTAGTATTTCACAAATATTAGTTAATTCAATTAATTTTCAACTATTAAAAATCAATTAAATCGTGTGGTTCATTCAGAATCTTCATTAGTTTGGTTGTGTGACTCATAGGTGTAAATTCAGTCAATGATTAATATTGAACAATTCAAATATTAATGTTCACATGTCACCTTCGTAGTGGTGTGACATTTTGGCTAAATTTATCGCATGCGCATCTTTTGGTAAAATCCAATTTTACTTATTATAAGCATTACCCATTAGTGACAATTATTTACACCAATTCTTTTTATCAAAACTATATCATTTTGGACTTACTAAATTTGGTAATGGTCAAAATTTCAATATCGTTCATATTCAACTCTATAGTCCAAACACATAGTCCATGATTCAATAATAAGAATTATTATTAACCAAAATGTTATGGCTAAGACTTTGTGTGACGCCCCACCTCTATACCCACGCTAGCTAAGAACATTACGGTGAATGCTGTCAACTAGCACGGAGAATAAGGCTGTTGAGAAGCGACCATCCGTGTAATTTCTTTGCGAGAGTACCGATATGTCAGATAGTATAACATGCAATGCTTTATCTAGAGGAAATCCGACATACCGACACAAACTCAAAGCTACTACACAGTGGCTATAAATATCTTCGGAAAACAAATATAGGAATAAACATAACATAAATCAGTCACAGAAAATTCATATCACAAAGGCGGAATAAGATATGAATACTACACATAAAAGTGTACATCAGAGTAGTGGTCTAAAAAGATCCACAATATCACAAAAGAATAGTTACATGAACTACACAAAAGAATAAGTATACATTATGGAGTCTGTATCGCAAATGTATACAACAAAAACTATTAATCTAAGTAGTAAGCAAAAGGTCAGAGAAATGGATCCCCTGAGAGAAGTCAAGTCGAAGCACCTGCAACATCTCGGTCTGACCCGAGTATTATTTATAAGAAAATAATAAACGGATCAGTCTAACTATAAATATCAGATAACATGATATAGAATAGGAGATATGACTAAACACATAATAATCACAATGCCAAGCTGTGATATATATATATAAGTAATTGAAAATCAACAAGAGATTAATCAATATCACGATAATCTACTCAAGATAAAAAGGAATGTCATACTCCTAATGTCATTCACCAAGCCACAATAAATGACATATAAGATATGGCATAGACATGTAATATCCATAACGGCATACTACTATAAGTATGTAAATGATAATCAACAAACGATTAATTAATATCAAAGAATCTTCTCAAAGATCCAAAAAGGGTATCATACCCAAAACTTGTATTCACAACAAGTTAATGACACACGAATTCACCAATGCACAAAAATTGATAAATCATATCAATGAAAATCACTAAAATTGGTGAAACATAAATTCCAGAAATCAACACAAGAAATCCAGTCAATGACACACAAATTCACCTATGCACAAGAATTGATAAATCATATCAATAGAAATCACAAAAATAGGTGAAGTATAAACTCTAGAATTCGACACACGAAATCCAGAAAT
This sequence comes from Allium cepa, assembly GCA_030765085.1. NCBI lineage: Eukaryota > Viridiplantae > Streptophyta > Magnoliopsida > Asparagales > Amaryllidaceae > Allium > Allium cepa. The sequence goes on from CM060929.1 coordinate 271,663,821, forward strand.
TTCACAAAATAAAAGGGGGGAGGCCTATCACATGAACGGGAGCATGAAAACTCACCAACAGCTGTAACACATGAACGAGAAGCTATCTCATGGTAGCTAGCCATTAATTTGACACACGAATGGTCCGAAGACCTGACACACGAATGGTTCGAAGACCGTGGGTTGCTACCCCACCAAATTTGAGTCGAAACTCCACAAAGCAGACAAAGAGACATCGCACAACTGCTAGTCTAAATCACAAAAATGATCGTCATGATCATCGAGAAGTGTCGATTACAGTAAGCTAGTAAATATACGAGCTTAGCATCATGTCCCATAACCACTAGCTTAACTTAAATATTTACGAACAAATTGTAGATCTCCACTAGAAAATTGTCACAAGAGTTTCAATCGAACAAGTCCAAGAATTAACCAACAAAGTGAACGCAAGCATTTCATACCACTTGTTTTACTAAGTCGTTTAATTAGATTTCTCATACAAGTGAGGTAAAGGTTTGTATATACTAATAGATTGGAAAACGGTTTTATAAACGAATTTGGTATTAAAATAGCATTGAAATCGTTTGAGGAAAGAGTTTTGATATTTACTACTAGTATAGAAAACCTTTATATTTTTAAAGTGACAAAGCACAAGGGGGATTGTAGAAACAATCAATCACAAAGATCACATTCGAAGATGTGAATAAAAATCCAATGAAATCGATAAAGGATCCATCGAAGTGGATATATCTAAAATTCCAAAAGAAAATAAGTCATCAAAGATGATAATAAATGATGACAACAAATAGGATCATCACGAATCGATTTAAATTGGAAATTCAATCCAAAAAGGCAAATTGGACTCAAACAGCAGGTTCAGTCGACTGAACAGAGTTTTCAGTCGACTGACCCTGTGCCTGGAAATTTTCCAGGTTCAGGAAACTTTCTGTTTCCAGTTTCAGTCGACTGAACAGAGTTTTCAGTCGACTGAATCATGCCTGGAAACTTTCGGGTTCCAGGTTCAGTCGACTGAACAGAGTTTTCAGTCGACTGAATCATGCCTGGGCTGTTTTTCGGCCTTATTCAAATGAAGAGCAAACTCTTCCAAAATGCAACCGGACGAACATTGGCTCTAAGGGTTTATGCCAATCGGCAACCCGGCCCTATATGCTCCTCGATGCATCACCAAAAGCATGATCAAACATCCATAAAAGGATTTCACACAAATTTGACTTAAAAACCCAAAAATTGGAGTATTCACAAAACCAATCCAAATCAAGAGCAAATGCACATGAAGAAGTGTTAGGAATTCATACCCAACAACCAAAGATAATTATAGTCATAGATGTGAGATAAAAATCTCACCTTTTCTCAAAATCAAACAAGAAGAAGCTTGAAAGAAAATGGAGAATCAAGCTCTCTTCAACACAACCCAAATGAGCTTGAATCTATGCTCAAAAACAAGAACATTCCCAAAATTAGGTTTAGGAATTTCTGAAATTGGTAAGAGAACAAGTTGGAGAAGAAGAAGAGAAGCTTACCAATGGGTTCTTCTTGAGTTTGGAGCTAGGAATTTGATTTGCAAGAGAAACTAGGGTTTTGGAGTTTTAATTTCCAATCTCTCCCACCATTAATGTTATAAAAACTGAAAAGAGAAGAGAATGAGGGTGAGTGGGGGAGAGTGGCTCAGATTTGAGCATAAGTTAACATAGGGCTGAGCCCAAAAACCAAACCCAAAGTGAAAAGTAGCAAAAATCAACTTTCTCCAAACATATCGAAGCTTATACTCAAAAAGGTCGCAAACGGCATTTTAAACTCAATGGGAGTGGTCCCGAGTCCTAATTCGACCGTATGCAAAAAGTAGCTTTTCGGACTAAAATCCGACTAACGATAAAATATTTAAATAAAATATTTAAATATAAAATCGATAAATATGCGGGTTGTTACAGACTCCCCTCCTTAAAGAAATTGCGTCCTCGCAATATTACAAGAAGAAGATATATAGTAACAACCATAAAAGCATATTCAACACAAAAGAAGTTTGAAATAAGAAGTTCACCTCAAAGAGCACGAGAAAGTAAGTCCGGATGTGTTTGCTCGATGTACTCTCCAGATTCCCAAGAACAATCCTTAGGATTTGAAGACCATTGAACTTTAACAAGCGGAACATCTTTATTTCGAAGTCGTTTGACTTCCGAAGCAATGATACGAATAGGATGTTTCTCATAAGTTAAATTAGGCGAAACTTCAATCTCTTCCACAACACCGGGCTCAAGAATAGAATCGGAATCTCGAAGACATTTCCGAAGTTGGGAAACGTGAAACACGTCATGGATAGTAGAAAATTGAGCCGGTAATAAAAGGCGATAAGCCATGGAACCAATACGTTCAGTGATAGGAAATGGCCCAATATATCGAGGCGCTAACTTTCCCGAGCGACTGAAACGCACAACACCTTTCATAGGTGACACACGAATGAACACAAGATCTCCCACAGAAAATTCTAACTTCCTTCTCCGGTTATCGGCATAGGATTTTTGTCTACTCTGGGCTTCTTTCATCCTATGGCGAACAAGATCAATCTTTTCTGTGGTATCACGAATAAAATCTGGACCTAAAACCAGCTTCTCACCGGCCTCAAGCCAACAAGAAGGAGATCGGCATGGCCTTCCGTAGAGTGCCTCAAAAGGTGCCATACCAATACTAGATTGGAAGCTATTATTATAAGAAAATTCCACAAGAGAAATATGATCTTCCCAACTTCCACCGAAATCAAGCACACAAGCACGAAGAAGATCTTCAAGAGTTTGATTAACACGCTCGGTTTGTCCATCGGACTGGGGGTGAAAAGCGGTGCTAAAATTAAGCTTCGTTCCTAAAGCTTTTTGAAGACTCTTCCAAAATCCACTAGTAAGCAATGGATCACGATCACTAACAATAGAAGTAGGAACACCATGCAATTTAACAATTTCTTTGATAAATATTTTGGCCAAAAGAGGAACGGTTCGATTAGATCGAACGAGAATAAAATGGGCGGATTTAGTAAGTCTATCAACGATCACCCATAAGCTATCATGAACCGAACGAGAACGGGGAAGGCCATCTATAAAATCCATGGAAATTTGGTCCCACTTCGAAATTAGAATTTCTAAAGGTTGCAATAACCCACCGAGCCTTTGATGTTCGGCCTTAACGAGTTGGCAAGTCATGCAACACTTAACAAAGTTAGCAATATCGAGTTTCATTCCCTCCCAATAATAAAGTCGCTTCATATCCGCGTATATTTTACTACTACCGGGATGAATGGTAAATTTAGAACGATGAGAATCTTCTAAAATATCTTTACGAAGATCACTAATATTTGGCACGACAAGTCTACCAAATTTCCGAATGCCGCCACGAGAATCGATATCAAAGTCTTTCAATCCTTCAATATCAATTTTATCCCTAATATTTTGGCCAAGAAGAGCCAATTCAGGATCTAACCCTTGAGCTTCAAGAATGTGGTCTAAAAGAGAAGGATGAGCCTCAAGGCTACATAAAACAAATGATGAGCATAACTCGGATACGCGGTCTCGAATCTCACAAGTGGATAAGATCTTGAGATCGTTCCATTCGGATATCATCATAGAAACAACAGCTTGTTGTTTATGGCTAAGAGCATCGGCGACACGATTACCCTTAGTGGGAGTATAAAGAATATCAAGATCATATGGTGCAAGAAATTCGAGCCAACGCTGTTGGCGCAAATTAAGTTCCTTTTGAGAGAATAAATACTTCAAGGATTTATGATCGGTATAAAGAACAAATTTCTCTCCTAAAAGATAATGACGCCAAATCCGAAGAGCAAAAATAATAGCCGCGAGTTCTAAATCATGAGTGGCATATCTAGTCTCAGCAGGCTTTAATTGCCTAGAAGCATAAGCAATAACACGTTCTCTTTGCATAAGAACGGCACCCAAACCAATGCGACTAGCATCGGTATAAACAACGAAATCTTGATTCCCATCGGGAATAACAAGAATAGGAGCATCTGAAAGAAGTTCTTTTAATTTCTGAAAAGAAGCTTCACATTTGTCCGACCAAATGTATTTAACACCTTTCTTCGTCAAGCTAGTGAGAGGCACGACAATCTTAGAAAAGTCTTTGATAAAACGACGGTAATAGCCCGCCAATCCAAGAAAACTACGAATCTCTGTCACACTCTCCGGTCTCTTCCAATCTTGAATCGCTTCAATCTTTGAAGGATCCACGGAAATTCCGGATTCGGAAATAATATGACCGAGAAACTTCACACGAGATTGCCAAAAGTGGCATTTAGAAAATTTTGCCTTTAATTGATTACTCCTAAGAGTTTCCAACACAATCCGGAGATGTTTTTCATGCTCCTCCTCGGTTTTAGAATACACAAGAATATCATCAATAAAGATGAGAACAAATCGATCGAGGAAGTCTTTAAATACTCGATTCATTAAGTCAACGAAATAAGCCGGGGCATTCGTTAACCCAAATGGCATCACAAGCCATTCATAAGATCCATAACGAGTAAGGAACGATGTCAAAGGAATACTATCATCTGCAATACGAAGCTGATGAAAACCGGTGGCCAAGTCCAATTGTGAAAAGACTCTAGCACCACTAAGTTGGTCAAATAAATCATCAATCCGAGGTAAAGGATATTTATTTTTGATAGTAAGATCATTAAGCTTGCGGTAGTCAACGCAAAGCCTAAGTGTACCATCGGATTTCTTCACGAAAATAGCCGAAGCTCCCCAAGGCGAGGAACTAGAGCGAATAGATTGCTTCGTCTCCAATTCGGATAATTGTTTACGCATCTCCTCGTTTTCTTTATTGGACATACGATACGGAGGACGAGTGATAGGTTGAGCTCCAGGAATAAGATTAATTCTGAACTCAATTGCTCGCTTAGGTGGTAATCCTAAAACGGGTTCGAATATGTCAGAAAATTCACAAACGACGTGAATAAGAGAAATAATATCACCCTCATCATCATCATCGTCATCACGAGGATTTAAAGAATATAAAGATGCAACCAAAGCAGAATCTGAATCTCTAAGAATAACAGAAACCTGATTAACAGATTGAGGATGTCGAAGATGAATAGTCCGCTCAGGACATAGGATATGAGCTTCATAACGGTTAAGCCAATCCATTTCCAAAATCATTCCAAAGCCTAAATAACGCATGACATGCAAATCGGCTAGGAAAGGAAAATCACACAAAATAATCTCGACATCTTTACACAATAAACTGATTGCTGCGGATCCACCAACCGGATTCGCAATTCTCAAAGAAGTCATTAAACACAAAACATCCAAAGAAAAGGTATCAACAAGTTCTTTTGATATAAAAGAATGGGACACACCCGTATCAAAAAGAACTCGAATAGGATGATCATGAAACAGAATAATTCCATCAAGGATAGAATGAGGCATACCTTGACCACGAGATGTGTTGCCAGGGGTTTAAGCAACATTAAGCTTTCCCTCCCTCCTATTTTGAAGTTTGGGACACACATGCATAAAATGGTCCGGGCTCTTGCAATAGCGACAAGTACGAGGCTTTGAACACTTGTTCGCAAAATGGTCTTTCGAACCACAATTATAGCATTTCCCTTGAGTAGAGGAAAAGGTCTTTTTAGTAGGAGTTGCTTGCCTCCCTTTCTTATTAGAATAAGGACCTTTGAATTTGCTTGGCCTCTTCTTGTTGTTGAAGTTTGGTTTGGAACCCACCACTTCAACATCATTCTCCCTATCCGCCTCTTCAAGACGAAGAGCGATATCAACGAGCTGGTCGAAAGAAACTTCTAATTTTAGAAGTAATGGCTTCTTGAGATTTTTGTTTAAGCCATAGACGAATCTCTGATTCTTCTTAAGAGGGGTGTTGATGTATTCAACCCCATATTGGGAAAGCGACTCGAAAGAGGCGACGTAATCAGTCACGGAGGACTCACCTTGAACAAGGTCTATAAATCGTCGAGCCAATGTCACTTTTTCTGCTTCTGGTACGAATTTTAACTTGAAGCATTCTCGGAATTTCTCCCAGGTAAGATCCACTTCATTAATCTCAGAAATAAGAAGCTCGTACCATTCCAATGCTCTTTCTTGGAGCATACTGGAGGCCACCTGAACTCGGTGAAGATCGATAAGATTCATGCGCGAAAAGACGCGATCGCATGTTCTAAGCCAAGCTTGGACTTCAATAATAGTTTTGGAACCTTTGAAGGGCTTTTCACCCAAATTAGTGCAATCGTTGCACAAGCGTGCAAATCCCGACTTTGGGTGAGTAGGTTCCGGGTTAGTTCCAGCTGCTTGGGCATTTGTCACTAAATCAAGAAGCTGTTGAGTAGTCATAAAAACTCCATCCTGGGGCGGAGTGCTAGATGGCACGGCTCTGGGGCGGCCTGGTCTAGACATTTCTCTTCCTTTAGAAAGAAGGAAGAAGAAGAAAAAGGTTATTCACCAAATTGAATATCAAGCAATCTTGATAGATAAACAAGGAATCATAAGGAAAATAGGATGAATCGGTACGAAGACTCGAATTAAATCCTAAAGCACGACTCCTAAGAAGAACTTAGGACGATGATCCTTGTTACAATATTCCATATTGTTCCGAAGTTTGGCTCTGATACCAAGCTGTGACGCCCCACCTCTATACCCACGCTAGCCAAGAACATTACGGTGAATGCTGTCAACTAGCACGGAGAATAAGGCTGTTGAGGAGCGACCATCCGTGTAATTTCTTTGCGCGAGTACCGATATGTCAGATAGTATAACATGCAATGCTTTATCCAGAGGAAATCCGACATACCGACACAAACTCAAAGCTACTACACAGTGGCTATAAATATCTTCGGAAAACAAATATAGGAATAAACATAACATAAATCAGTCACAGAAAATTCATATCACAAAGGCGGAATAAGATATGAATACTACACATAAAAGTGTACATCAGAGTAGTGGTCTAAAAAGATCCACAATATCACAAAAGAATAGTTACATGAACTACACAAAAGAATAAGTATACATTATGGAGTCTGTATCGCAAATGTATACAACAAAAACTACTAATCTAAGTAGTAAGCAAAAGGTCAGAGAAATGGATCCCCGGAGAGAAGTCAAGTCGAAGCACCTGCAACATCTCGGTCTGACCCGAGTATTATTTATAAGAAAATAATAAACGGATCAGTCTAAATATAAATATCAGATAACATGATATAGAATAGGAGATATGACTAAACACATAATAATCACAATGCCAAGCTGTGATATATATAAGTAATTGAAAATCAACAAGAGATTAATCAATATCACGATAATCTACCCAAGATAAAAAGGAATGTCATACTCCTAATTTCATTCACCAAGCCACAATAAATGACATATAAGATATGGCATAGACATATAATATCCATAACGACAAACTACTATAAGTATGTAAATGATAATCAACAAACGATTAATCAATATCAAAGAATCTTCTCAAAGATCCAAAAAGGGTATCATACCCAAAACTTGTATTCACAACAAGTTAATGACACACGAATTCACCAATGCACAAAAATTGATAAATCATATCAATGAAAATCACTAAAATTGGTGAAACATAAATTCCAGAAATCAACACAAGAAATCCAGTCAATGACACACAAATTCACCTATGCACAAGAATTGATAAATCATATCAATAGAAATCACAAAAATAGGTGAAGTATAAACTCTAGAATTCGACACACGAAATCCAGAAATTTCACAAAATAAAAGGGGGGGAGGCCTATCACATGAACGGGAGCATGAAAACTCACCAACAGCTGTAACACATGAACGAGAAGCTATCTCATGGTAGCTAGCCATTAATTTGACACACGAATGGTCCGAAGACCTGACACACGAATGGTCCGAAGACCGTGGGTTGCTACCCCACCAAATTTGAGTCGAAACTCCACAAAGCAGACAAAGAGACATCGCACAACTGCTAGTCTAAATCACAAAAATGATCGTCATGATCATCGAGAAGTGTCGATTACAGTAAGCTAGTAAATATACGAGCTTAGCATCATGTCCCGTAACCACTAGCTTAACTTAAATATTTACGAACAAATTGTAGATCTCAACTAGAAAATTGTCACAAGAGTTTCAATCGAACAAGTCCAAGAATTAACCAACAAAGTGAACGCAAGCATTTCATACCACTTGTTTTACTAAGTCGTTTAATTAGATTTCTCATACGAGTGAGGTAAAGGTTTGTATATACTAATAGATTGGAAAACGGTTTTATAAACGAATTTGGTATTAAAATAGCATTGAAATCGTTTGAGGAAAGAGTTTTGATATTTACTACTAATATAGAAAACCTTTATATTTTTAAAGTGACAAAGCACAAGGGGGATTGTAGAAACAATCAATCACAAAGATCACATTCGAAGATGTGAATAAAAATCCAATGAAATCGATAAAGGATCCATCGAAGTGGATATATCTAAAATTCCCAAAGAAAATAAGTCATCAAAGATGATAATAAATGATGACAATAAATAGGATCATCACGAATCGATTTAAATTGTAAATTCAATCCAAAAAGGCAAATTGGACTCAAACAGCAGGTTCAGTCGACTGAACAGAGTTTTCAGTCGACTGACCCTGTGCCTGGAAATTTTCCAGGTTCAGGAAACTTTCTGTTTCCAGTTTCAGTCGACTGAACAGAGTTTTCAGTCGACTGAATCATGCCTGGAAACTTTCGGGTTCCAAGTTTAGTCGACTGAACAGAGTTTTCAGTCGACTGAATCATGCCTGGGCTGTTTTTCAGCCTTATTCAAATGAAGAGCAAACTCTTCCAAAATGCAACCGGACGAACATTGGCTCTAAGGGTTTATGCCAATCGGCAACACGGCCCTATATGCTCCTCGATGCATCACCAAAAGCATGATCAAACATCCATAAAAGGATTTCACACAAATTTGACTTAAAAACCCAAAAATTGGAGTATTCACAAAACCAATCCAAATCAAGAGCAAATGCACATGAAGAAGTGTTAGGAATTCATACCCAACAACCAAAGATAATTATAGTCATAGATGTGAGATAAAAATCTCACATTTTCTCAAAATCAAACAAGAAGAAGCTTGAAAGCAAATGGAGAATCAACCTCTCTTCAACACAACCCAAATGAGCTTGAATCTATGCTAAAAAACAAGAACATTCCCAAAATTAGGTTTAGGAATTTCTGAAATTGGTAAGAGAACAAGTTGGAGAAGAAGAAGAGAAGCTTACCAATGGGTTCTTCTTGAGTTTGGAGCTAGGAATTTGATTTGCAAGAGAAACTAGGGTTTTGGAGTTTTAATTTCCAATCTCTCCCACCATTAATGTTATAAAAACTGAAAAGAGAAGAGAATGAGGGTGAGTGGGGGAGAGTGGCTCAGATTTGAGCATAAGTTAACATAGGGCTGAGCCCAAAAACCAAACCCAATGTGAAAAGTAGCAAAAATCAACTTTCTCCAAACATATCGAAGTTTATACTCAAAAAGGTCGCAAACGGCATTTTAAACTCAATGGAAGTGGTCCCGAGTCCTAATTCGACCGTATGCAAAAAGTAGCTTTTCGGACTAAAATCCGACTAACGATAAAATATTTGAATAAAATATTTAAATATAAAATCGATAAATATGCGGGTTGTTACACTTTGGCTTTGAGTTGACTTATGACGACCCGCCATTTTGACTCTTCAAAGTCGACACTAATACATCCTCGGTATTCACGGCCGCAAATTCGAGTACCGAAAAGGCAGATTGATCAAGGGTAAAAGGAAAATAATGCAAAATAGTGTAAAAAAACAGAATCTCACACGAATGGAATAATCATATATTATTAACCATAAAAACTTTTACAGCATAAAATTTTGATTAAAATACCAGAGTATAACCTAGATTCAGCCTGGATAATTCTAAATCCTTTGTCCTTATAAATGATAAAAAACAAAAGCAAAAATGCAATGGAAAAAAATAGAATACGTCCATACGTCGATAAAGATCTTCATCTCTCCTCTGGAAACTCTAAACGTCTTCAGTTAATGCTGAAAATACATGGATCTGACCCGAGTATTTAGAATATCCGGATTAGACTTGGCAAGCCAGCGTGAAAAACATGAATTATAAATATATGTGACAGTGTAATAGATCAAATTGATGCCCAAACAAAACCTTTTTGAAAGCAAGGGTATTCGTAAGACCATCTCGCACATAAACACGGATGGATTTTTACCCTACAATAACCAAAATACTTTATACCAAAACAATTTGATATTATCATTAATGACATTGGTTTGAAAATATTTTTCAAATAAATATATAAAGAAGGTACTAATACCCGATTAAATGGTGCATATGATGCCAAAGGGGTAATTGAAATGTTTGCAAAGCATTACAACTATTTGGGAATACAATCAAAACTGTAAAACTCATATTGGAATTAGATTTCCAACATGATAGGGAGCTGGTGGCCATTTCCTCCAATGCAATATCCACACATAACATCCCAGTCTCTGGTGATTATTCACCTTTCTCGAGCAAGCCTCCGTACCACATTTGTTACCGTAAATATATGATATGGGATTAACCTAGAGGTTAGTGGAAAGCTACCCTACTTATGAAGATCTTCTCCTTCAAAATCACTGTCTTCAACATAACTTCAATTCCGAACGTATACATTGGATTGAAGTGGTTTTCGGATAGAAATTACCTAAATCCGACTCCTGTTTCTCCAAACCAATCTTCGATAAAAAGATGTCAAGTATATAGGTGATTATCAAACAATATCCAATCAATTTATCTTTTTATCAAATTAAACATCTTTTAGAGATATATTCTTTTAAACCATTCCTTTATGTTTTCAAGAGTATATGGAATCATTAAGCCTCATTTATCAAACCCTCTAGTTAATTAAAACTTCCTAATCTTGTAATAATTCCAAATCATTTCATCTTTTACTTAGGAAAACGTTTCCAAATCATTTATTTAAATCTTAATAAAGATTTCTTATTTTCAAATCATAACTTTTAATGGGTCAAAAACGATGTTATTTAAGACATCACTTACTGTAAACCCAAATCAGTCAGTAATGAGTAGAAACGGAACCATAGAGGTTAGACTAACTATACTCAATACCAATTACCATATTCAACCAGTACCATTCGTCGAATAGTAGTAAAATCACCTTTTAATTTCACACGGATAGTACGAGTTTCCTTCTCAGAATTTAATACAAAGTTTAACTAGGGTATTCTCTACACCACCAAAATCATATTTTAAAATCTTGTTTAACTTTTGAAAACCTCCAAGTCCCTTTTCATTAACTTAAGAAAATGTGGTCTGAGTAGATCAAATTAACTATCCCCTCCATTGGGCCAATTCGGATAGCTAGACAGAACCAGACACTAGTTATCCAAGCACGGGTCTAGAGATTATCTCTCCGTCACCTATAAGGGGTCAAGTTATTTTATCAACTCTAAATCCTTTATATGATCCTTTTTTAGTGATGATTTTCATTTACTTAATACTGTTCCAAACATTGTTTATAACAATTTTTCTTTAAATATTTATTTTAAACTCCTTTATAATACTCATAAAACTTCCAAATCATCTTCAAAATACTTAATTAATTAATTAGAAAAGATTATTAAAAAGATTGATGAAGAATAATTAATTTCAAGCCATGATTTGCAAAAGTTACCAAAAACCGTTGCAAAAACCGATGTGAATAGTGTATTTAAAGCTTCTTAGATCAAAGTACTCATTTCATTTCATATAAGTCTATTTTTATAACTCAAATACCCTTTAAAATATTTTAACATATTTATAGAATTTATTTCATGTTTTGATGATTTAAAAATATCTAATTTTAAAGAATTTACCACTTTGGCTTTCAAACCGCCAAAATGTGATTTTTTGAAAACTTGATTTGGAAATATTTCAAACTCTACTAAACAAAATCTAGATTTTCTTCTTTTGTTTGAAAACTATACCCAAATGGATCTAGAAAATTATTATTTCAAAGAATTCCAACTTATATTGAATCCTATACATTGGTTTAACTTTTCAGGTTGGAAAATGATATATTGCCGCTACGTGATAAGCTCGATTTGGCTCTGTTTTTCAAATTTCATTAAACTTTGCCAAACATGGTTAAAATGTTTAAAATGCCATAGTAGATCATTTAAAATCATTTCAAACTATTTTTACTATATTAAAAACCCCTTTTCCATTTTATTCCATATTATAATGATATATATTCATTTTGCAATCTTTGTATCTTCGAAACCATAAAGAGGCTTACTAATTCACAAAGACATATCAATAGGGATTTATTTTTCCATAAATTAACCATGGTTAATTAATTAACCATGGTAACCATTTCTATTGTGGATAATTATGATTTTCTCATTATTTGTTATATTTATCACAACTAAGTTATCAACTATATAATTAACCAATTTTCAAACATCCATATAAATCGTCCAACATATTTAATGGTCATGTTATCATACTAGAGATAATTATAGATGTTATTTGGTAATTATGAATGTCGAGTACTCATCATCATTCAACCATACTTCCTTCCAACATTCATCTCAACAACACTCCACTACATACCCTTCACTAACCAAATCATCACCAAAACAACCTTTCCTTCCTCCTAAACCATACGGCCATCACCATCTTCCACCCCATGCTCACGGCCAACCTCCTCCGCCACCCTTGCTTATGCCTACACCACCTCCACTACCCAAAAGTCCACGGTCTAGCTCCTTCCCTCTTTAAAAAATGCTTACGACCATGTTAGGAATGGGCCATCAAACCTTCAAGCTTTTTACAATAACTTATTATACACCTTCTATTGATGATGCAAGATTTTTGGCCAAGTTTAATAGTGTTTTGACCTCGTTTGTTATAATTTCTAGAAAGTTAGAGAGGAGGAAGAGGAGAAGAAGAAGCCATTAGAACATGGAAGAAGAAGAAGAAGAGAAAGAAGAGAAGAGAGTACTTGTGAAGAAAATGGAGGGATATGCATGTGTATTTATAGAAAAGTAAAAGTGGTAATTTACAAAATTAAGCTCTCACCAAATTACCAAAACACTCTTGGATATTTCTTTTAAACTTCACATCACCATTTTCAACACTTACCATCACCACATCACATTGTCCTTTGTCTTCCTTCTTAAGACTTAAGTAATGACATGAAATGACATGATTTGATGTTTGCTTTTTTATAAAAGAAATATCTTTCTTACTTACTTTTACTAGTTATATTCTAAAGTTTTCTAATCATGCTTACTAAAAGTAAACTTGTTTAGTTATTTTATCTTATATGTCATGTTATATGTATATATACATGTTAACAAAGGTGCAACAACGTTGTGACAATTTTCATTTGATAAAAAGTTAGTTTTTTACAAAACATTTTCCGGTCACAATTTCAGTTTTTAATCAAACTATTTGTTTATGTGAACAAAACATGAAAATAAATTTCTTATAATCTCTAAATAATTAAAACAAATTTACTTAAGCTATATAACCATTTTAAATAATATTAAAATCCAATTGTAAAAATACAACGTCGATCTACAAAATGCGACGATGTTTGTATATTTTTATAAAACAAGTTTATATATTTAAAAACTATTATAAAATAATTATTATCATCATACAATATTTAAAGTAATTATTTCGAGAAAAACTAATTATTGAAAATCGATTTTTGTCACTTTTCCGATGAAAATTCAAAATTTCTGTTTTTGAAACGGATTTCAGAAATTAGCTCACCATTATTATTTATTACACAAAACATGATTATTTTTTTAAAATAATCCTACATTTCAATATTTAAAATTAGTTAAATATTTCAATTAAATGTGATAAAATTACGAGTCATTACATTCTTCCCAACTTAAAATGATTTCGTCCCCCAAATTTCATCACAACTCAAACTCAAAAGAGTTTACCAAAATATTATCTTTAAACTCAATTCCATATGATATACACATATCATCTGTATGTAATATCTGATTCGATCTGCAATTCACATATACAACTTTACTTTCGAACTATTATCGATCCTTCGATCCTCTTGTGCGGACTATGATTAGGCTTCTTAATCGATAACCTTCATTTTCCTTATAGAGCTCTCAACTATGATAGTAAACGCAAGTACCAAACCACAAACCCTTATTAATGTTCACCGTCAAGAATTGAGTGATAAATCCTTATCCGAACTGGTGTAAACATCTCAAAGTTCCGTACTCGAATCTTAGATCAGAATCATATGACGAAATAACCTACGTACATCATACGTGCTTATTAACCTTTCAAAAATTTCATGAGATTTTTCATAAAACTTTTATCTCTTATTTTTATAAAGATATAGTCACTTTAAATATTTATTATCAAATATTTTTTCTTAAAGGAAAACATTTTATTTCTAAAGATTCATATCGTTTCCGTTATAATAAACATTATAAAACATTTCTTTTACGAATGTTTTCAAAATCTATTTGCAAACAATTGCTTTTCTATAAACATTTCATAATATTTTCTGAAAACTACTTTCAAAACCATTCATTAAATTGATAGATTATTTTCTTTCTAAAGAAACCACTTCAATTCAAAAGATAAATTATCTTTTATTTCTAAAATTATAACAAATTTATCTTATTATAATATATTCCTTTTAACTTAAGGAAAATTATATAGATCGACTAATTCCAAAATAATACCAAGGAACTAGGTATTACCAATAGTATCACAAATCCCCTTAATCGGAAGGGTAATACCTAAGAGCAGTGTTTACCATCCGAACATACCTCTTTCCCTTTTCTAGTTATTTTCAAGCCACTCGAAATGATTACTATAATAGACTTCCTTTGTTTTTAAATTTTTTATTTGAAGTAATATTATTGTTATTTCTTTTGAAAATTCCTTTAGAGATTACTTTTTCTATTAAATCCATTTTATAAATCCCTTTCATAAATCATCTTATATTAACTAACTTCTTTTTAATCACATTTAATTTTTCATAATTATTTTCCCAAAATACCACAATCTAAATTCTCAAAATTTATATAGCATACCTTTTATTTTTATCTTCTACGAAATCATTTTATAGTGTAAAATACAATTTCATAGGACATGCTTATTTATTATTTTATATAAATTCGATAATATTAACCCAATATTATTATCAAACAACTTATAGTCAAATCATGAAACTTAATTTATAAGGTGTTCGTTCAACCCACAAATGATAATAACTAAATATTATCATTCCCTTAATCACAAAAACTATACACATTTTCAAAAGTTATTTCCTTATATATGAAATATGATCTTAGGTAAAATTATTTATTTACCCAAATTATTCAAAATTAGTATGTCAGTTTGCCTTATTTAAGTGTTTAGTAATCCCTATCGATAACAATGATTAGGAACATCGATCAAAATCCATAAACCATCAATGGATAGTTCAACATAAAAAAATCATAGTCACTAACTGTGACGACCTTCAAATCTGATCCCATTTAGAGCTGACAATAAACCACACATGTCCAACCCAAACCGAACGGAAGACAGATAGTCATGAGAAAGAAAGAAGAGAGAACAGAAGAGAAGAAGAAGAGAAAATGAAACTAAAACAATTGCAGAATCTCACAATCGTAGTGGAACAACATATAATATAATATCAATGATCTTTACAAAACAGGAACCGTAATATACACACATCCATCAGAGTACAGAAATCGATTGCTATTCACCAGCCTGGACAGTTGTAATGACATTTCCTTACAAATGCTGATAATTTAAACAACAACGCAACGAAAAATAAACATATACATGAATATGGCTAGAAGACCTCCAGCTCTCCTGCTGAAGCTCCAAAGCATCCAAATCTGAATCTATAAATATGCTCGGTCTAACCCAAGCATTGAATAGGAAGAATTCCCGGATCAGTTTGGTGAACCAGTGTGAGAAAACACATCTCAAATGAATTCATCTTAAAGTTATAAAAGCTTTCCTTTATTCAAATAAAGGTATCTCATAAGACCACGCCCACACATAAACACAAACGGGGTTTTACCTTAAGATAACCAAAACATTTATATCAAATCCTATTATATTATACTAGTGTCTATTATACAAATAATATTAATCGTTGCCAAAATTGTTACATTGATTAAATTTCAGCATGCTAACCACAATCCTGGTTTCTACAAATAAAATGGTAGGCATGTAGTGGAGAATGGATTTTCATACAAATGACCAGGTAAAAGGATTACCTTCCGGCAGTACACCTTTAGAGGAATGTATGGAGGCCCAATAGATGGTCCTCTAGCAACACAAGACCGGCCTAACTCTAATTAGATAGTACCGAATATGCCATCACCTCGGTTGTTACTGACCTATCCGAGGGCCCTCATAGCATACATCCACAATGATTTAAAACCCAAATGTCATAGCAAGAATAAATATATCTAGAAGGGGATGATCATATCCTAATGGTTGCGAACCACATAACCTAGCCGCATCTACCTTATTTCGGTCATTTTTAGGTGTAAGGTCTAAGGTCACGTTTACCTTTCACATAGCACAACATCTTTCCTCTTTGAATGCCTCATTGCCATTCCATCGATCATTATTGACTTTAACAAACACACAATCTTTGAGCTCGTACATTTTAGAGAAGGATCTTGAGCTAAGAGAATTTGCCTTCTCCGCCACTAGACAGATGTATGTTTGCAAAAATCAGCGAGGTGATCTCAAAAATGCAATGTTAGACATCCATCATACAAGTTGTCCAGGAACGTACATTGGGAGTGTACCTTGCACTTCTCTTAGGATTAGTAGCGATTGGTCCTTGCATTGGATATTTCATAACGAAGAGATCACTGCTACTACATGTATATTGGGAGTGTATCTCCAAATGATCAACAAGCAGTCCTTCATTACGAAAATCCCAAATACCATTTTCTTCTAAACCTGCATATTTAGTGCATATGCGTTGGTCCGATGTGGTTTTTGGATAAATCTGACCCTGGACTCTCCGGATCAACAATATAAAGAGGCCAAATATTTGATAATCGGTTATTTAACTATCAAAGCAAACAATAATGTCTAGCACCAAAAGCAATCACTAGACCCATTTAATAAATATTTCATTAATTAAATCAATCTTCAAATATTCATTTCAAATTATCTTTAAAAAGGTTTATTCACAAAACCATTTCAAACTTTTCATATTGGAAAATATTTCCATATAATTATATCAGCGGTATAAGTATATTTCATAACACTACCATTTGGAGACATGCCAAATAGATTCCTACAACCGTACAACTCCAGAGTTCTTACACCTCCGGACGATCGTTATGTATAGGAATCAATGCTCCTACACCACAAAACCTTTAGTACGATCATAAGAACTGATTCGTGTATTTCACGATGGAATATCAAAACATAATTTATTGGATCAAAACGAATGTTGTGTACAACATCATTACGACAACCCAAAAACATCAGTATAGGAATTTTATTTAATTATATATAAAATCTCGTATGCTATATAAAACATTTCCTTTCGAAAATCATTTACTATAACAACATTGTTATGGTCCATACCTTCCTTACTTCTCCCGAAAACTTCTATTATAACAATAAATGTTGAAATCTATGTTTGCGATACTTACCACATTTTAAAACATTTTTCAAAATTATTATATTCCATTTGAAATTATTACTTTCAAAACATTACTTCCAAAATATAAATTACTTTTAAAACCATTGACTCCATCAAAACAATCACTTTCAACATTCCTTTAAATAAAAGTAAATCTCAACATAAATCATTTCCATATTTATAAACTATGTTTACAAATCTCCATTCGATGTTATAAAACTTTTAATTAATAAAATTGCTTTATTTACAAAATTCCACTCATAAATCCAATCTTTTATAAAATTAATTTTGCTATCAAAATCCATTTATAAATCCTTTTCTTTATAAACCAAGTTTATTTATAGATCCCTTTATAAAACATTCACAAATTTCTATTACAAAACTATTTCTTTATTTATAAATATTGCTTCTATAAATCTTTTTATAATTAATCAAAATCCCAAATCTAAGTATTGCCCAAAACTATACCTTTATAACATCAAAAATCATAACTTTTATTTGTTTAAAACGAATCCATTGTTTTAATAATCTAAAAATTATCAAAACATATATACTTTCAAAATTACTTTGAAATTCCTTTTAAATCAAAATAATTATTTGAAAATATAAAAATAAGGCCCATTGTTACCATAACACTAAATAAGCAAAGCATATCCAAATCAGTAACATGGCATCCAACAAATCATATATCAGCATATATATGAAAAGTAAATCAACAACGGTGAATAATCCCGTTGGATCCCTCCAACTTGTCCCCCTGCATCATAGACAACATATATCACAAAAATGTAAATCAACTACTTCGAGGTGAGATTCTTATAAAAAGGGCCATCCACTCTTACACGGGAACGCAATAGGGTCTTATCTACTCCAATAGATGGGAATATATCCAAACCAACTAATATACATAATATATCATCCAAACAAGCAATAATCTTCGTAAATAAAATTATTCCCACTTATACAAAAATATAAGCAGGCCATAGATGTAAGTTTACTACAAAAAATACCATAAATTGCCAGCGCTCCAGTTTGAATTAAAATTGAACGATCATTCATTTTAACCCAAATTTCCTACTAGCTCTGAATTCATCCAATCTAACTCCATAGTGTAGTGCTCGCTGATACAAATGCAACACAACTTGTTGCGTTCTGAAATGGACCTCATACGAACAAGTTATAAATTATTTAACATTAGATAAATTTAAAAATATAGTTAACATAATAATTAAATTTAATTTAAATTTAACCTTTCTCTAATCTCTCTTCCTCACGCATGAAGAACCCAGACACTTTTTTATGTTCAAACGTAAATTTCGCCTCGCCACCAGCTGTACGTCGTCGAACAACCTCACCCAGTCGCGCTCCACCGCACGCCCTTCCAGCACTGCCTCACGCCCCCACCTACGCATGCACGTACGCGCGAATTCGCTTTAAAACCCAAAAAACTGCAATTCGAACGCAAGCGATTTGCTACCATGTCGAGCGACGATTCGACAATCCATCGGTAAAGATTTTTTCGTGGAGTCGAGCTCTCCAACTTTCATGTTGGACGTTTCGACTAATTTTGCTCCTAGCTCGCCATGCAATAATGGCTATTGGATGGTGGAGTTTAATGGCGGCTAAGATTAATTTTTAGGGTTTGGTTTGCAAATGGAAGAAAGTTAAGGGCTATTTATAGAAAATAAACATGGCACTATTCACGCGTTAAAATATCAAACTCCAAATGAAGCTTGCCGCCTGACGTTTTATATGTCATACCCCTATTTCAAAACATAATGGAATATATATCGGGAGCTAATTCATCATATGTAGAAGATAGATTTTCAAAATCACATTATTTTAAATTAAATTCCTTTAATGAATTTTTACGCGTTTCGAACTCGCACGATCAAACGATACGTCACATCGCCACGAAATTCGACAGCATATATAATTCACTATCACGGGTCCAATGAAACTACTTTTGTCGATATCTGAGACAGTGCCCAAAAAGATTATTTTTACAAATTAATTAAAACGAGTAATTTCCTATTTCAGTTTGTTCGCTTTTATATCAAAATTAAAAGTTTACTAACTTCATTCTTATTCAAATAGAATTTAAATTGACTTTAGAAATCTTTTTCATTCATATTAAATTCAAGATTCAATTATTTAAATAATTTCAAATATTAAATTGACAATTTAATTATCAAAATAAATCATTATATTTGAAATATAAGCCATTTAACTTTTAAAATTAACTTTTTAGTATTTAAAATCTATTAAATATTCCAAATTTGGATGACTAAAATCCTAGATTGTTACACTAACAAATATGCACTCATATATATACTCTCAACTCATTGTATGGCATCTCTTACTCTATCTCTAACGAGATACTCGACCAAGAGTATTACTAACCCTTTATCTAATGAAACTTTAGCCCTATCAGGTTCACGTGTTTGCTCAACCTAAGCTCTGATACCAAATGCGATGACCCGCCTTTTTGATTATTGAAAATCGACACTAATATATCCTCGATATTCACGTGCCGCAAATTCAAGTGCCAAAAAGGCAGGTTGATCAAGAGTAAAAATTAAATAAAGCATAATAGAGTTGAAAATAAAATTTTGCATGAATGGAATAATCATATATTATTAACCACAAAAAAATTTATAGTGGAAAATTTTAAGTACAATATCAGAGTCCAGCCTAGATTCAACCTGGGTAGTTATAAATCCTTTGTCCTTACAAATGCTGAAAACAACATAAAAAATGAAGCAAAAAGAAAATAGAATACATCCATATGTTGATGAAGGTTTTCAGCTTTCCTTTGGAAACTCCAAGCGTCTTCTGTTAATCCTGAAATTACTCGGATCTGACCCGAGTATTGAGAATATCCAAATTAGGCTTGGCAACTAGCATGAAAAACACGAATTATAGATATATATATAACAATGTCATAGATCAGATTAATGCTAAAACAAAACCTTTTTAAAAAGAATGGTATCTCGTAAGACCACACTCCACATAAACCCGAACGGGTTTTTACCTTACGATCAAAATACTTTATACCAATACAAATTTGATATTATCATTAATGACACTAGTTTGAAAACACTTTTCAAATATATTATAAAGAAGGTACCAATACCCGAATAATGTTAAATGGTGTATATAATGCCATAGGGATAGCTGAAATGTTTGCAAAGCATTGGGAATAAAACCAAAATTGTAAAGCTTGTATTGGAATTAGATTTCCAACATGATAGGGAATTAGTGGCCATTTCCTCCGATGCAAAATCCATGCATATCATCTAAGTCTCCAATGACTATTCACTTTTCTCGAGCAAGCCTCCATACTACATTGTTACACTACTATGGAACAACGTATTTCCATGGCTTTGCTCTTTCTCAGTCGAGCCTCCAATACCTGCCCATTTAAACCATTGAGGGTCCAAACACTATTGGACTCCTCCATCATCAATAAAACCGATAGCCTGAAATATGTCCTGCAGACCATACAGTATCATGTATCATTCTTAGGATGTAAGGCTCATGAAGCTACGCTCTTCTTTCCACAAAGCCATGCTTTTCTTTTCACAAAGAAAATTCCACTTAGAATGCCACATCGCCATTTCTAACAACACATTATTGATTTCCATAGAAGTACAATCTTTGAGCTCGCATGTCTTAGAGAAGGATGTTAAATATAAGAGGGGTTATCTCCTACACGACCAAATAGATGTATGTTTATAGAAATCAATGTACATGGTTTTAGAAATGTAATGTCAGACACTCATCCATGCAAGTTGTTCAGGTAAAGGATAAACCGAAGGCATTGCTCCTAATACATCCTGTTTGGGAATTACCCTTAGGATTAGTAGCTAGTAGTCCTTGCCAATCGAATATTTTCAGAACGAAGGCACAACTGACATCATAAATATATGATATGGGGATTAACCCAGAGGTTAGTGGTAAGCAACCCAACAGTATGAAGATCTCCGTCTTTGAAATCATTGTCTTCAACGTCTCTTCACTTCTGAATGTATACATTGGTTCGAAGTGGTTTTAAAATTTGAATTACCCAAATCCGACATTGGTTTCTCCTAACCAATCATCGATAAAAGATGTCAAGTATATAGGTGATTATTAAACAACGTCCAATCAATTTATATTTTTATCAAATCAAATTTCTTTCAAAGATATATTCTTTTAAACTATTCCTTTATCTTTTCAAGAGTATATGGAATCACTAAGCCTCAATTTTCAAATCCACTTGTTAATTAAACCTTTTTAATCTTGAAATAATTCCAAATCATTTCACCTTTTACTTAGGAAAACGTATCAAAATCATTTCTTTAAATCTTAACAAAAATTTCTTATTTTCAAATCATAACTTTTAAACGGTCAAAAATGATGTTATTTAAGTCATCATTTACTGTAAGTCCAATCAGTTAGTATTAAATACAAATGGATCCATAGAGATTAGACTAACTATACACTTTAACAATTTTCGTATTCAACATGTACTATTCGTCGAGTAACGGTGAAATCACGTTTTAAATTCAAACGGATAATATGAGTTCCCCCATCATAATTCAATATAGATTTTAACTAGGGTATTCTCTATACCACAAAATTATATTTCAAAATCTTGTTTAACTTTTGAAAAACTCCTAATATCTTTTCTTTAACTTAAGAAAATGCGATTTGAGTAGATGAAATTAACTATCCCCTGCGTTGAGCTAGTCTGGATAGCTAGAGCGGAACCCAGACGCTGGTTATCCAAGCTCGGGTCTAGAGACTATTTCTCTATCACCCATAAGGTGGTCATGTTATTTGATCAACTCTAAATCCTTTACATGATTTTTTTAGAGATGATTTTCATTTCATTAACACTATTCGAAATATTGTTTAAATTAATTTTCCTTTAACCATTTATTTTGAACTCCTTAAAGTACTCATAAAACTTACAAATCATCTTAAAAATGCTTAATTATTCATTTTATAATATTAATAAAAATATCGTGGAAGAATAATTAAGTTCAAACCATGATTTGTAAAGTTACCGAAAACCGTTACAAAAACCACTGTGAATAGTGTTTTTAAAGATCAAAATACTAATTCCATTTAACATAAGTCTATTTTTATAACTCAAATCTCCTTTAAACCTTTTTAACATATTTATGGAATTTGTTTCATATTTTTGGTGACTTAAAATATCTATATTTCAAGAATTTACAACTTTTGTGTAACGACCCAGAATTTTTAGTAATTAAAATTTTAATATTTAATAAATTTTAAATATTAATAAGTGAATTTATAAGTCAAATAAATTTTTATTTGAATTTTTGGATTTAATTGAATAATTAAATCGATAATTTAATATGTTAAATTATGGAAATAATTGAAAATTGAGTTAAATATGATTGTAAATGATTTGTAAAATTTTATTTTATCATATTGGAGTTAGAACGATATTTTAGAACTTTTAAAATCGAATTAAAAGTTAATTTGTGAAAATTGAATATTTTAATATTTAAATCGACTAGTGAAAATAGTCAATTTTTGAACAGTCTCAGAATTGAACGAAACCAGTTCCATTGGATCCGTAATAGTTAGTTATTACCGGATTTCAAATTTCGTGTCAATCGGAGCTATCGTTTGATCGTGGCAGCTCGAAACGCATCGATTTATTTTTAATTTAAATTTGGCGAGTCAAAATAGCCATTTTTCAAAAAGTCTCGGATTTCGACGAAACCAGTTTCATCGGATCCATAATGTGATATTATTGTAAGGTTTCAAATTTCAAGTCAATTGGATTTACCGTTTGTCCGGTACGAATTAAAACGCCTAGAAATCGACTTAAATCGGTTTAATTTAAATTGAGCGTTTACAGCCATAACTCGCACATACTTCCGAATTAGCTTTCGAAACCTGTTCCATTGTGTCCGGAACACGGGGTAAACCCTAGAAACGCTGGTTACGGCGCGTAAATCGGAGTTCGGAATTTCCGGATGAATAGTGTCGAACGAAACTCTATAAATATGCACCACCCCTTCAAAAAAAAGAAAAAAAGAAAGAAACAAAACCCTAGCAAAACTACAGCCGCCACCTAGGTATGAACGGCCAGAAAATCATCAACTTCTCCTCCTCTTTTCTCTTCATCCATCAATCGATTCACGAAATCATCAACATGAAAGTTGTAGAGCGTCTCGAGCTCGTTAGATCCATACGGAGATGATGGCGTGAAGTGGAGCAGGTGGAGGGCAGGATGGCCGCGTCCCCTGGTGGTTGCGCACGCAATTCAAGGCGCCTGGGGTGGCCGAGCTTCAGGTGTACATAGGCGAGGGTAGCTCTCGAGACAAGCTTCAAGATGGCGCTTCCTGATCGAATTATCGTCGAACGTAGCGATCGCAAAATTTAACCCTAGTTCTATGTGTATGGGTTCCTTTTCTCGTGCACGTTACTGGAGATGATGAAGAAAGGAGGAGCGGCCCTGATGTGTTCATAGAAGGATCCAACGGTTTGGATTTTGATAGGTTGAAAATATAAAAGTTATGTTGTAAATTAGTTAATATAAATTCGTGTAAACTTCAAAAATTGATATCTTTTTCGTACGAGGTCGAAAACGCGCGAAACCAGTTGCGTTGGAATCGTATGGACGAGCACTACACGATGGAGTTGGTTTGGAGTCGTTTGGAGTTAGTGAGAATTTTGGGTAAAATTAAACGTCCGTTTAATTTTATTCGAAATAAATCGCTAAAACGGAAATAAAATCAAGGTGAGAATTTCTCACTCAATCGAATTAGTTTCGATTTTATTTTAAATAGTTAGATTTAAAATATTTGAATGCATGTTTGAATGTTGATTGATATCTATTGATTGTTAAAATAGACATTATACGCCGTTAGTAAGCGGATGTTATTTATTAAAAACATATACCGCGAATATTTCATAAACAGTGAAATTGGTATTATAAATAATATCAATATATATATATTGGTATATGTATATATTGCAGTTGTTGATTTCCCATATTTTTTTGCGGATGAGACCCTATTACGCCGTTATTAAGCGGATAATATTTAATAAGAACATATACCGCGATAATTTCGTACTGGAGCGAAATTGGTATTGTGCTAATGTTTTTGGATGCAGGAAACAGGTTGGAGGGATCCAACTGGATTCCTCAATAGTTTTTATTTGATTTCAGATATTTTGATATTTGATGGATTTTCATATTGATATATGATATCGTTGTAGTCGTGATTGACTATTTGGTGTGTAGCATCATTGGACCAAATTTGGAATTTTAAAATGATTTTAAAGTGATTTTTGAAAAGTATACGTTTTATAAAATAATTTTTGAATTGATCCATTTCAAATAAATAAACGTTATAATTTTTAAAGTTATAAAAATTATGATTTTGAGAAATACGGTTAAAGATTGATTTTTGAAAATACGGGTTAATGATGTTATAAAATAGTTTAAACTGGGATTTTTAAATTTATTATAAAAAGTTTAAAAATAGGATTTATAAAAATTTGATTATTTTATAAATCAAGAGAATGATGAAATTATAAAGGAAATTAAAGACGTTTTAGAATAATAATATAATTTGATTTATATTAAGAGATTTATAAATGGATATTTATAAATTGAAATATGGACATTATAAAACGAGTTTTATAAGTGTTTGAATGAAGTGAAAATGAATTTCATAATTGAATGGAATTTATAGAAATTTAAATGGTGAAGTTATAAATAAAATTTATAAATAGTAAGATTTATAAATTTGTGAAGTTATTGAAAGAAGGATTTTGGATAAATGAATAAATCTTATAAGTTATAAGATTTATAATTTGGGAAGTTAAAAAGAACGATTTTGTAAAATAATCGTTTTATAAGTATTTAACTTATAATATGAACTTTTAGTTTAAAATTGAGTTATAAACTGGAATAGGTTAATAAAAGGATTTATAAAAAGGAAGTTTTTATAAATAAATAGAAATGGAATTTATAAACGTTGTTTTATAAATTCGCAAATGACTTATTTTGATAAGTTAATTGTTGAAACCTATTAATGGAGTTATATTCACATTTTTGAATAGTGAATAATCCTTTGAATTAAAATGAATAAAAGGATGAAATTGTTAATGAAGTATATTCACATTTTTGAATAGTGAATAAGATGTTAAAGAAATTGTTTTGAATGTGATATTTGAAATAGAATTAAAACGATCTAACGATGTTTTAAAATGTGTTGAGATTCGAAACCATAGATTTCAACATTCATTGTTGAAATAGACGTTTTCGAGAAATAAAAGGAAATAGTGGACTATAACACTGTTGTTATAGTAAATGATTTTCGAAAGGAAATGTTTTGTATAGTATTGGGATTTATATATCTATTTTAATTTCGAATCCCTATACTAGTGATTTTGGGTTGTCGTAACGATGTTTTACGCAACATTCGTTTTGGCCCAAATAAATATGTTTAAAAGAATGATTTCCTTAAAGAATGAAATATATACTTAATCTCGATTTAAGTATATTGAATATTTTCTAAGTGTTGAAAATAAATAAATGGATTGAAAATTACTTATGAATAAATAAGTATGGAAATGTTTTTCCAAGGTGAAATGAAACGTTTTGAGAATTTATCTTTTTGAAGATAAATTGAAAATGGATAATTGAAATCGTATATGCATGGATATTTTAAAATATAAATTCATTATGGAATTTATAAATGAAAAATGGAATTTGTTTGAAAATAAATATTGATTTATTTTTGAAGTATTGAAATTGTATATCTTGTAAAGATATTTTTGAAAATAAATAATTTGGAAATTATTTGGAATCTGGTGATGTGTGCATGTCCATTGATAGTTCAATAGCCGACTATCAATATTTCCCTTTGAATGGGTATTTGATGTGATTTGTTTGAATTTGAATGCCACACTTATTTTTGAATAAGCGCTCACTATTCGGGTTAACCGGGAAAGGACCATGGGGTCGTATAACCCATTCCGAATATGTGATACGTCGTTGTGAATAGCATTGAAGATCGGTGTTGAAGACCCGGTATTTGCGAGAACGATAGGATGACCTGTCGATTGACTCTGCACCGAGTAGCTACGGTATTGAGTTCTCCATATGTGATGGTGAATCCGATCAGGATTGTGGATATCCGGATTGCAAGGGCTTCGTAAGAAGTGCCTTCGGTTTTGTTCGAGCCCGGAACAGACTTGTATGGATTGTATGCCTGACATTACAAGTTGAGATATAAAGCCGATTTCATTCAAATATATTTCTGTTGGTGGCGGAGAATTTATTCTTTTAGCTTAACACCCTTCTCTGAGACGTACGAGCTCAGAGGTTATGTAGTTGAATGTTATCAGTGATATATTTCCAATTTGGTAATGTGACATGCTGAGTGATGCTGAAATGATCATTGTGTTGATTATTTGTGATAGGATCGTTTATTTGATCGTCTATCCTTGTGATCATTGTGTTGATCATTTGTTGACCCAAAACATGGCTTTTGTATAAAGTATGTTTTTGTGGACGAAACTTCGTCGAGCCTCACATCCCGGAATGGTCAAAACAGGAAAGATGCGGCAAGGTTATGAGGGGTAGCTCCCTTTAGGGTATGTGCATTTCCTTCTGGAAAGGGTGGTATCATGGTATGGAGCCCAGATACTTACTCATGTTGATACACTATATTTATTACTGTGTGGTGTTGTTGGTGACGAGCGCTCGGTTAAAAGGTCCAATGGGACCGGGGGATGCCATATTCGTGTAGTAGTTACCTAGTGATAAAGGTAACCCGGCCTTGTGTTGGCAGAGAGCTGGTTAAGTTCTCGGGGACGTCCAGCCAGAGGCGTTTCCATGTGGCAATGGGAAGTTCCTTGGCCTGACCATTTGTTGGAAATCCAAAGAAACAATACGTGACTTGTACGGTTTTAGTTGTATAACCTGCTATGGAATGTGGCGGTAACCTGCTATTGAACATAGTAGCTATAGTAGGCATAAGTGCGGAATGTCTATGCTGGCTAAGATTTATATCTTTATTTTTGAAATGATTTTCCTATACTATGCACTAGTAATAATATCAAATATTATTTTAAATGCGTATCAAGCATCTTTGACTATCATAAGGAGAAATCTCCTCCGATTCTGCGTTTGCATTGTGTGTGTGTGCGGGAGGCCTTATGGTAGTCTCATTTTTAAAAGCATTGCGAATTGAGTTTAAAAATATTCCTCTATTTTGATTTTAAAGTTAAGTAAACTGTTTTGAGTTCTCACACCAGTCACATGACTGACTTGGAGTTTATTGTTTTCCTTCCTAAACTCGGGGTGCCCACCAATTTCCACACGGGCAGTTAAGAGTTCAGGTTTATCAGGATATTCTGGAGTTGCTGGAGGCAAGCTGGATGGCATGCCGTATTACTACTTATATAGTATTTCTTTTTCCGCTGCACTGTTTGTTGTTGTTGTATACTCTGATGATATGATGAAATGAAATGTATAAAATGTAGTAACTGATATAGTTCTTTGTTTAAAGATTATTCATTTATTATTATATGTTGTTCCGCTGCAAATTGTGAGATTCTGTTGTTCTGTTGTTTTCTGTTCCGTTCTATTTTCCCTCTGTTTTCAAATTCTCTATTCTCTTTTTCTTCTATTTTAAAATTTTCTGTTCTCCTTTCTATTTTCTCTTCTTCCTATTTTCTATCTTCTTATCTCTTCTTCTTTCTTTTTCTTTTCTTCTTTCTTAAACCCATAACTATTCGGTTTTTCGGCAACGAAAATCCGCAAGCGTTACATTTGGTATCAGAGCTTATGGTTAAGCGACAACCATGGTTCTGTTGGGTATAATTCATTAGAGATAGAGTCAGCAGTACTCTAGAATGAGTTTGAGTGTAATAATAGCTATGAGAGCGTATTTGTTAGTGAATATAAAAATTGTTTTATATTGTGATGATTGGTTTATTTAGTGGCATATGAACTTTCCTCAGCACAGTATGTACAACTATGCCGAAGGGGTTTCTAAACACTTGAATAGAACAATTCGACACAATATTGTTTTTAAATTGGGTAAATGAAATAATTTTACCTTGAGTATATTTTGTATATAAAGAAATAATTTTTCAGAATTATAAAAGTGTATATAAGTTGATTGTTAGGTTGTTTGAATAATCTAAATAAAAGAATAATTGTATAAGTAAAATGAATTATAAAGAATTGAATTATAATTAAAGTGATTTACAATTGTGAAATAAACTTATATATATAAGAAGTGAAACTATATGAATATAATTTAAAATATGTTGAATGAAGTTGATATTAGTATCAAAGTAAAATTAATAAAGTTAAGTGATGAATATAAACTTGAGTTATAGAATTGAATTGAATGAATGGATTGAATATTAATCAATTAAATGTAAAAGTTGATATAAAATAATGAATATAAGTGTAATTCATTAAAATCTAATGTTATTGGAAAGTTGAATAATTGAATAAAAATCAATTAAATTAAACCAAGATGAATATAAGTGAATGAGTTTGGTTGTAATTAATATACATTGATTGTTATATGATTGTTAGTTGATTGTATATAATTCATTAAGTGTTAATGAAATTGAAGCTAAAGTAATTGAAATTCAAATTAGAAGTAAATAAATTTGAATGGAATTGAATTTGATTTGGAAGTGAACCAACTTGAATATGAATTAGTGAATATAAACTAATTGAAAATGAATGTTAGTAAGAACATCCACTGTTAATGAATCAAATGTGATTAAATTGAGAACCAATTCATTGAATATTAATGAGAATATAAATGAATATATTGATTATGAATTTGTTGGATGATAGTTGGTTGATGGTTGATGTTGGCATTTGTTGTTTGTTGCATTTGCCATGTGACATATATAGTTATTATGTTGCTATATGATGTATATCGATACTATTATCTATATGCATGATTCTCATGTTGTTTGTTGAGTGATTAGTAGGTGCGGATCGCGTTTGCTTCGCATTTGGAGCTCGCTTTTGCGCTATATTAGCCGTATATGCTTGCTAATAAAATATAAGGTACATATCTCGGATTACATACCGTACTTTTACATCTTTTTCCCTTCGGGATGCCTCATTACTTGATGAGATGTATATTTGTGATATATATACTGTCATTTTTTTTTCGGATCGAGCCGCGCAAAGGAGACTATGGCGAATTTTTCCGAAAATTTAAGGCGTTAGAAAAAATTTGAGAAATTTGGAAAATTTTGAAAACTTAACTTTGTTTTGAAGTTGAAAGTTAAACAATAGAAGTTGTTTTTGAAAAGATAACTAAGTATGATTTGAAAACTTAGTAAGTGTTATAAGAAGTTTAACTATGAATTTTGGGAAAGTTAATAAATTCTGTACTTTTCTTACTTGTAATTTCGAGGACGAAATTCTTTTAAGTAGGGAAGATTGTAATGAACCAGAAATTTTAGTAATTAAAATTTTAATATTTAATTAATTTTAAATATTAATAAGTGAATTTATAAGTCAAATAAATTTTTATTTGAATTTTTGGATTTAATTGAATAATTAAATCGATAATTTAATATGTTAAATTATGGAAATAATTGAAAATTAAGTTAAATATGATTGTAAATGATTTGTAAAATTTTATTTTATCATATTGGAGTTAGAACGATATTTTAGAACTTTTAAAATCGAATTAAAAGTTAATTTGTGAAAATTGAATATTTTAATATTTAAATCGACTAGTGAAAATAGTCAATTTTTGAACAGTCTCAGAATTGAACGAAACCAGTTCCATTGGATCCGTAATAGTTAGTTATTACCGGATTTCAAATTTCGTGTCAATCGGAGCTATCGTTTGATCGTGGCAGCTCGAAACGCATCGATTTATTTTTAATTTAAATTTGGCGAGTCAAAATAGCCATTTTTCAAAAAGTCTCGGATTTCGACGAAACCAGTTTCATCGGATCCGTAATGTGATATTATTGTAAGGTTTCAAATTTCAAGTCAATTGGATTTATCGTTTGTCCGGTACGAATTAAAACGCCTAGAAATCGACTTAAATCGGTTTAATTTAAATTGAGCGTTTACAGCCATAACTCGCACATACTTCCGAATTAGCTTTCGAAACCTATTCCATTGTGTCCGGAACGCGGGGTAAACCCTAGAAACGCTGGTTACGGCGCGTAAATCGGAGTTCGGAATTTCCGGATGAATAGTGTCGAACGAAACTCTATAAATATGCACCACCCCTTCAAAAAAAAAAAAAAAAAAAAACAAAACCCTAGCAAAACTGCAGTCGCCACCTAGGTATGAACGGCCAGAAAATCATCAACTTCTCCTCCTCTTTTCTCTTCATCCATCAATCGATTCACGAAATCATCAACATGAAAGTTGTAGAGCGTCTCGAGCTCGTTAGATCCATACGGAGATGATGGCGTGAAGTGGAGCAGGTGGAGGGCAGGATGGCCGCGTCCCCTGGTGGTTGCGCACGCAATTCAAGGCGCCTGGGGTGGCCGAGCTTCAGGTGTACATAGGCGAGGGTAGCTCTCGAGACAAGCTTCAAGATGGCGCTTCCTGATCGAATTATCGTCGAACGTAGCGATCGCAAAATTTAACCCTAGTTCTATGTGTATGGGTTCCTTTTCTCGTGCACGTTACTGGAGATGATGAAGAAAGGAGGAGCGGCCCTGATGTGTTCATAGAAGGATCCAACGGTTTGGATTTTGATAGGTTGAAAATATAAAAGTTATGTTGTAAATTAGTTAATATAAATTCGTGTAAACTTCAAAAATTGATATCTTTTTCGTACGAGGTCGAAAACGCGCGAAACCAGTTGCGTTGGAATCGTATGGACGAGCACTACGCGATGGAGTTGGTTTGGAGTCATTTGGAGTTAGTGAGAATTTTGGGTAAAATTAAACGTCCGTTTAATTTTATTCGAAATAAATCGCTAAAACGGAAATAAAATCAAGGTGAGAATTTCTCACTCAATCGAATTAGTTTCGATTTTATTTTAAATAGTTAGATTTAAAATATTTGAATGCATGTTTGAATGTTGATTGATATCTATTGATTGTTAAAATAGACATTATACGCCGTTAGTAAGCGGATGTTATTTATTAAAAACATATACCGCGAATATTTCATAAACAGTGAAATTGGTATTATAAATAATATCAATATATATATATTGGTATATGTATATATTGCAGTTGTTGATTTCCCGTATTTTTTTGCGGATGAGACCCTATTACGCCGTTATTAAGCGGATAATATTTAATAAGAACATATACCGCGATAATTTCGTACTGGAGCGAAATTGGTATTGTGCTAATGTTTTTGGATGCAGGAAACAGGTTGGAGGGATCCAACTGGATTCCTCAACAGTTTTTATTTGATTTCAGATATTTTGATATTTGATGGATTTTCATATTGATATATAATATCGTTGTAGTCGTGATTGACTATTTGGTGTGTAGCATCATTGGACCAAATTTGGAATTTTAAAATGATTTTAAAGTGATTTTTGAAAAGTATACGTTTTATAAAATAATTTTTGAATTGATCCATTTCAAATAAATAAACGTTATAATTTTTAAAGTTATAAAAATTATGATTTTGAGAAATACGGTTAAAGATTGATTTTTGAAAATACGGGTTAATGATGTTATAAAATAGTTTAAACTGGGATTTTTAAATTTATTATAAAAAGTTTAAAAATAGGATTTATAAAAATTTGATTATTTTATAAATCAAGAGAATGATGAAATTATAAAGGAAATTAAAGACGTTTTAGAATAATAATATAATTTGATTTATATTAAGAGATTTATAAATGGATATTTATAAATTGAAATATGGACATTATAAAACGAGTTTTATAAGTGTTTGAATGAAGTGAAAATGAATTTCATAATTGAATGGAATTTATAGAAATTTAAATGGTGAAGTTATAAATAAAATTTATAAATAGTAAGATTTATAAATTTGTGAAGTTATTGAAAGAAGGATTTTGGATAAATGAATAAATCTTATAAGTTATAAGATTTATAATTTGGGAAGTTAAAAAGAACGATTTTGTAAAATAATCGTTTTATAAGTATTTAACTTATAATATGAACTTTTAGTTTAAAATTGAGTTATAAACTGGAATAGGTTAATAAAAGGATTTATAAAAAGGAAGTTTTTATAAATAAATAGAAATGGAATTTATAAACGTTGTTTTATAAATTCGCAAATGACTTATTTTGATAAGTTAATTGTTGAAACCTATTAATGGAGTTATATTCACATTTTTGAATAGTGAATAATCCTTTGAATTAAAATGAATAAAAGGATGAAATTGTTAATGAAGTATATTCACATTTTTGAATAGTGAATAAGATGTTAAAGAAATTGTTTTGAATGTGATATTTGAAATAGAATTAAAACGATCTAACGATGTTTTAAAATGTGTTGAGATTCGAAACCATAGATTTCAACATTCATTGTTGAAATAGACGTTTTCGAGAAATAAAAGGAAATAGTGGACTATAACACTGTTGTTATAGTAAATGATTTTCGAAAGGAAATATTTTGTATAGTATTGGGATTTATATATCTATTTTAATTTCGAATCCCTATACTAGTGATTTTGGGTTGTCGTAACGATGTTTTACGCAACATTCGTTTTGGCCCAAATAAATATGTTTAAAAGAATGATTTCCTTAAAGAATGAAATATATACTTAATCTCGATTTAAGTATATTGAA
The DNA here is from genome assembly GCA_030765085.1 of Allium cepa. Taxonomy (NCBI): domain Eukaryota; kingdom Viridiplantae; phylum Streptophyta; class Magnoliopsida; order Asparagales; family Amaryllidaceae; genus Allium; species Allium cepa. The sequence continues at coordinate 271,697,321 of CM060929.1, forward strand.
TATTTTCTAAGTGTTGAAAATAAATAAATGGATTGAAAATTACTTATGAATAAATAAGTATGGAAATGTTTTTCCAAGGTGAAATGAAACGTTTTGAGAATTTATCTTTTTGAAGATAAATTGAAAATGGATAATTGAAATCGTATATGCATGGATATTTTAAAATATAAATTCATTATGGAATTTATAAATGAAAAATGGAATTTGTTTGAAAATAAATATTGATTTATTTTTGAAGTATTGAAATTGTATATCTTGTAAAGATATTTTTGAAAATAAATAATTTGAAAATTATTTGGAATCTGGTGATGTGTGCATGTCCATTGATAGTTCAATAGCCGACTATCAATATTTCCCTTTGAATGGGTATTTGATGTGATTTGTTTGAATTTGAATGCCACACTTATTTTTGAATAAGCGCTCACTATTCGGGTTAACCGGGAAAGGACCATGGGGTCGTATAACCCATTCCGAATATGTGATACGTCGTTGTGAATAGCATTGAAGATCGGTGTTGAAGACCCGGTATTTGCGAGAACGATAGGATGACCTGTCGATTGACTCTGCACCGAGTAGCTACGGTATTGAGTTCTCCATATGTGATGGTGAATCCGATCAGGATTGTGGATATCCGGATTGCAAGGGCTTCGTAAGAAGTGCCTTCGGTTTTGTTCGAGCCCGGAACAGACTTGTATGGATTGTATGCCTGACATTACAAGTTGAGATATAAAGCCGATTTCATTCAAATATATTTCTGTTGGTGGCGGAGAATTTATTCTTTTAGCTTAACACCCTTCTCTGAGACGTACGAGCTCAGAGGTTATGTAGTTGAATGTTATCAGCGATATATTCCCAATTTGGTAATGTGACATGCTGAGTGATGCTGAAATGATCATTGTGTTGATTATTTGTGATAGGATCGTTTATTTGATCGTCTATCCTTGTGATCATTGTGTTGATCATTTGTTGACCCAAAGCATGGCTTTTGTATAAAGTATGTTTTTGTGGACGAAACTTCGTCGAGCCTCACATCCCGGAATGGTCAAAACAGGAAAGATGCAGCAAGGTTATGAGGGGTAGCTCCCTTTAGGGTATGTGCATTTCCTTCTGGAAAGGGTGGTATCATGGTATGGAGCCCAGATACTTACTCATGTTGATACACTATATTTATTACTGTGTGGTGTTGTTGGTGACGAGCGCTCGGTTAAAAGGTCCAATGGGACCGGGGAATGCCATATTCGTGTAGTAGTTACCTAGTGATAAAGGTAACCTGGCCTTGTGTTGGCAGAGAGCTGGTTAAGTTCTCGGGGACGTCCAGCCAGAGGCGTTTCCATGTGGCAATGGGAAGTTCCTTGGCCTGACCATTTGTTGGAAATCCAAAGAAACAATACGTGACTTGTACGGTTTTAGTTGTATAACCTGCTATGGAATGTGGCGGTAACCTGCTATTGAACATAGTAGCTATAGTAGGCATAAGTGCGGAATGTCTATGCTGGCTAAGATTTATATCTTTATTTTTGAAATGATTTTCCTATACTATGCACTAGTAATAATATCAAATATTATTTTAAATGCGTATCAAGCATCTTTGACTATCATAAGGAGAAATCTCCTCCGATTCTGCGTTTGCATTGTGTGTGTGTGCGGGAGGCCTTATGGTAGTCTCATTTTTAAAAGCATTGCGAATTGAGTTTAAAAATATTCCTCTATTTTGATTTTAAAGTTAAGTAAACTGTTTTGAGTTCTCACACCAGTCACATGACTGACTTGGAGTTTATTGTTTTCCTTCCTAAACTCTGGGTGCCCACCAATTTCCACACGGGCAGTTAAGAGTTCAGGTTTATCAGGATATTCTGGATACTCTGGAGTTGCTGGAGGCAAGCTGGATGGCATGCCGTATTACTACTTATATAGTATTTCTTTTTCCGCTGCACTGTTTGTTGTTGTTGTATACTCTGATGATATGATGAAGTGAAATGTATAAAATGTAATAACTGATATAGTTCTTTGTTTAAAGATTATTCATTTATTATTATATGTTGTTCCGCTGCAAATTGTGAGATTCTGTTGTTCTGTTGTTTTCTGTTCCGTTCTATTTTCCCTCTGTTTTCAAATTCTCTATTCTCGTTTTCTTCTATTTTAAAATTTTCTGTTCTCCTTTCTATTTTCTCTTCTTCCTATTTTCTATCTTCTTATCTCTTCTTCTTTCTTTTTCTTTTCTTCTTTCTTAAACCCATAACTATTCGGTTTTTCGGCAACGAAAATCCGCAAGCGTTACATTTTGTTTCCGAATTACCAAAATGCGATGTTTTTGAAAACTTGATTTGGACATATTTCAAACTTGAAGTCTTTATTTTCTTATTTTGTTTGAAAATTATACCCACATGGGTTTGGAAAATTCTTATTTCAAATAATTCCAACTTATATTAAATCCTACATATTGATTTAATATTTCATGTTGGAAAAAGATGAACTATCGCTACGGGACGACCTCGATTTGGCTCTATTTTTCAAACTTCATTAAACTTTGTCAAAATTTGCTGAAATGTTTAGAATGCCATAACAATCCATTTTAAATCATTTCAAACTATTTTTACTACATTAAAAAGTCTTTTTTCACTTTATTCCATTATATAATATTATATATTCATTTTTCAATCCTTTTATATTCAGAAATAAAGCGGCTTACTCACTCACATACACATATTAATAGGGATTTATTTTTCCTTGAATTGACTATGGTTAATTAACTAACCACTTCTATTTTGGATAATTATGATTTTCTGATTATTTGTTATATTTATCACAACTAAGTTATCAACCATATAATCAACCAATCTTCAAACATCCATATAAATCATCCAAGATATTTAATGGTCATGTTATCATACTAGAAATAATTATACTGTTATTCAATAATTACGAATGTCGAGTACTCACCATTATTAAAACCATACTTCCTACCAATATTCATTTCAACAACACTTCCCTACATATCCTTCACTAACCAAATCATCACCAAAACAACCTTTCCTTCCTCATAAACCAAACATCCATCACCACCTTCCACCTATGCTCACAGCCAACCTCTTCCACTACCCTTGCTTGCTCCGACACCCCCGTCACTACCCTAAAACCCATGGCCTAGCCCATTCCCTCCTCAAAATGCTCGCGGCCATGCTAGGAATGGGACATTAAACTTTCGAGCCTTCATCTCTAAATTAGTGTGCAACCTTCCATTGATGATGCAAAGTGTCCTGACTTTGTTTGATATAATTTATAGAAAGTTAAAGAGGAGGAAGAAGAGAAGAAGAATCCATTAGAGAATATGGAAGAAGAAGAAGAAGAGAAAGAAGAGAGTATTTGTGAAGAAAATGGAGGGCAGTGCATATGTATTTACAGGAAAAGTAAAAGTGGTAGTTTATCAAACTAACCTCTCACCAAATTACAAAAGCACTCAAGAATATTTCTTTTAAACTTTATATCACCATTTTCAACACTTTCCATCACCACATCACGTTGCCATTTGTCTCCCTTCTTAACACTTAAATAATGACATGGAATGACATGTTTTATTGTTTACTTTTTTGTAAAAGTAAATTAACTTACTTTAACTAATTATGTTCTATAATTTTATAATCATGTTTAGTAAGAGTAAACTAGTTATTTTGTCTTATATGCCATGTTATATATATGTGTGTACATATATATGTTAACAAAGGTGTAACAATGTTGTGACGATTTTCGTTTGATAAAAAGTCGATTTTTTATAAAACGCTTTTAGGTTGCATTTTTGGTTTTTAATCAAATATTTATTTATGTAAATAAAGCATGAAAATAAATTTCTTATCTTCTCTAAATAATTAAAACAAGTTTATTTGAGCAATAAAACCATTTTAAGTAATATTAAAGTCCAACTGTAAAAAATACGACTTTGTATATTTTTATAAAACAAGTTTATGTATTTATAAAAATATTATAAACAATTATTATCATTATATAACATTTAAAATGGATTATTTAACATTTAAAGAAATTATTTCAAGAAAAACTCATTTTTATCAAAAAATGATTTTTTTTTTCCAATTTTCTGACGAAAATCCAAAATATCTTTTTTTTAAAATGAATTTTAGAAATTAGTTCACCATTATTATTTATTACACAAAAGATGATTATTTGTTTAAAATAATCATATATTTTAATATTAAAATTAATTAAATATTCCAATTCAAAGTGATAAAATTACGGGTCATTACATGACTTCAGTTGACCATGATACTATCCTCATATAACCGAGGATATGGATCCTCTCTTGAATAGTATTTCGTTTCCAATTCTTCCACTTAACCCAACTATACTCATTTGATGGAAGTCGTGCCACGATTTATCTATAATCATAGCAGTGCGTCCACATTGAAGATCAACGACATTCTCAAGTCAAGAGAACTATGTAAGTTCGTCATATCAATATTTTCTATGTGACCTTAGTCATATTAACCAATAGGAAACTACCAGGTGAGTTGTTCCAAAGTTATCCAATAACTATCAGTTTGTAATCCCTTGATACCCCCAGGGTTCATTAGTTATACACCTCCCAACGTTTGTAGAGCATTATGTCTTCTAGTCTCAATGGTTGTATCGATATCCAGTCTCGATACGTCTTGACTTGGAATATATAAAATGGTATATTTATTTTTATTGTGATAAATCACTCATGGTTACAACATATTGTAACTACTATCACAAAACATATCATTTGCGAATTTTATATTAAATATACTTTTAATTAAATTAATTAATTAATACAACATATTATATCAAGTAAAATACATTTTATTTCAAACAAGATTGGATATCCAGATAGATATATGTAACAAATTACATAATTGCCCCTAGATAATTCCGCTAACTCTATCAATCTCACAATTGCACTTGGAGTCAATTATGGATCTTATTCCAACTTCTCCAATTGGCTTCCTTAAAAACCAATCAGATCAGCCCCTCAACGAATGGGTATGATATTGTGTTTCAATCATTTACTCTGTCAATAAACTTTCTTCGACGTAGATAAACTACCTTTATCATATGGAATAGTTCAGAGTATGTCTCTGGACTTCTAATGAGCTCTAATCTTTGTTAAGGACTACATCATGACATTTTTATAATGTAACAATGTTATAGATTCCCAACATTTGAAACAACCCTTGGCACGGTTATAAAATTTGTGCATTTATTATATATACATTGCTTTTATCATGATGTTGTTCAAGGCGATATACTAAGCCTTTTTCATTGAATCGGTCATATTTTTTCATTTTGAACATTTCCAACTTAAAGATTCTTAACTTGAATTTATTATCGACATATTATACTCAATATCACTTATGAAGTTTGAGTCCAAATGTTCCTTTATAAGGATCCAAATGCTCCTTTATAAGGAGTTCATTGTTTCTATAAACAATTCTCTATTATTTCACAAATACATGAGAACACCTCAAACAACCATTTAGTGATTCAATTTGGATTTCATATTTTCTTTGTGTATTAAATACGAAAAAAATCACGATACCATAGACAACATAATATGTATGATATTTCCTATTGCCAAAGCATAAGGAATTATCTACCATGTTCCGTATGAAACATTTTAACAAGGTGTCCTTTCACATCATTTGGTACATTCATAGTATCTTTTATACTTATTGCTAAATGACGTCATTTACCACTATCGAGTATTAAAAAACTAAAGTTTATTTTAACACAAGTATATTGTCAACAATCAGTGGTGCATTATTTACTTATAACTTAGAAATATCAATGTACCTTTGAACTCTCTTTCTTATGAACACATTCTTCCTTTGCATTTTGATAGACAATCAAACTATTTGATATTTCTATCAAAACACGTGTTCAATTTTAATGCTTGTCTGAATGATACTTTTGTACCATTCTTGGATCACATCCAAAATACCCACAAACTCATATTGCTCTCACTGACTTTAAGGCACTTTGGTTGTTATGTGCAAATAGTCTAGTTTAAATCTATATTTAGACCTTTTTTGCTTCAACACATATATACCTAAACATAGAGTCATACTAGACGATAATTTTGTGAGTAAAATCCGAACCAACTTGAGTACATCGAATGGTGAATCTGTTACATTAATTTCAACAATCTGAAAGTCACGATATTATTCTTATCAATATGGCTCACTATATGTCAATTGCAATTATCTTTCTCTTAAAGACACATTTGTGGCCAGTAGATCATATTTCTTTGGGTACAACTATCAAAATCATATTTTGATAATGTACTAGGAATCTGTTTCGAACCTACACATCGTACCATATCATAGAGTCAATAGACTTAATGGTTAATTAAACAATCGAGGGTTATTTATTCTTGACATTTGCAAGAAACTTACAATTCTTGTAACAACCCGCATATTTATCGATTGTATATTTAAATATTTTATTTAAATATTTCATCGTTCGTCGGATTTTGGTCCGAAAAGCTACTTTTTGCAAACAGTCGAATTAGGACTCGAGACCCCTTCCATTGAGTTCAAAATGTCGTTTGCAACCTTTTTGAGTATAAACATTGATATGTTTGGAGCTAGCTAAAATTTTGACCTTTTTCACTTTGGATTTGGGTTTGGGTTCAGCCCGCTAGCTAACTTAATACCCAAATCTGAACCATCCCTCCCCCATTCACTCTCATTTCCTCCTCTTTTCAGTTCTAAAGTAAAAATGGTGGGAGAGATGTGAAATTAAAACTCCAAGCCCTAGTCTTCATTAGCAAATCCAACTTCTAGCTCCAAATTCAAGAGAACCCATTGGTAAGCCTTCTCTTCATCTTCCCCAACTCATTCTCTCTTTGATTTCAGAAAATTCCTAAACCTAATTTGGGAAGTATTTCTCTTTTAAGCTTAGAATCAAGCTTCTTGAGTTGGAATTGAAGAGTGGTTGATCCTCCTTTGTTTTCAAGCTTCTCAATCTTGTGCTTTTGGGTTTAAAGGTGAGATTTTTTTCTCACATCTATGACTATAATTATCTTTGGTTGTTGGGTATGAATTCCTAACACTTCTTCATGTGCATTTGCTCTTGATTTGGATTGGTTTTGTGAATATTTCGATTTTTTGCGGTTTTAAGTCAAATTTGTGTGAAAATTCTTTTATGGATGTTTGATCATGCTTTTGGTGATGCATCGAGGAGCATATAGGGCCGGGTTGCCGATTGGCATAAACCCTTAGAGCCAATGTTCGTCCAGTTGCATTTTGGAAGAGTTTGCTCTTCATTTGGATAGGCTGAAAAACAGCCTAGGCATGATTCAGTCGACTGAAATCTCTGTTCAGTCGACTGAATCCAGTCGACTGAATCTGGAACGCAAAGTTTCCAGGCAGGGTTTAGTCGACTGAAAATCTCTGTTCAGTCGACTAAATTTGCTGTTTAGTCAACTGAAAATCTCTGTTTAGTCAACTGAATTTGCTATTTCAGCCCACTTTGCCTTTTGGGATTGAATGTCCAATTTGAATCGATTTGTGATGATCCTATTTGTTGTTATCATTTATTGCGACTTTAATGACTCCTTTTTAGGGATTTTTGTATATCAATTTCGATGAATTCTTTACCGGTTTCTTTGGATTTAATTCATGTCTTCGTATGTGGATTTTAATGATTGATTGTTTCTACAATCATTTTTATGGTTTGTCACTTTAAAATACAAAGGTTTCTATATTAGTAGTAAATATTCAAACTCTTTATCAAAGATTATTTAAACTCTATTTTCAATATCAAACTCGTTTATAAAACCGTTTTCCAACCTATTAGTATATACAAGCCTTTACCTCACTCGTATGAGAAATCTAATTAAACGACTTAGTAAAACATCTGGTATGAAACGCTTGTGTTTACTTCGTCGGTTAATCCTTGGACTTGTTCGATTGAATCTCTTGTGACAATTTTCTAGTGGAGATCTACAATTTGTTCGTAAATATTTAAGTTAAGCTAGTGATTAGGGACATGAAGCTAAGCTCATATATTTACTAGCTTACTGTAATTGACACTTCTTGATGATCATGACGATCATTTTATGGTTTAGACTAGCAATGTGTGATGTCTGTTTGATTCGGTTCATCGGACGTTACGCTGTACGACGTCGTTGTTCCGTTTTATTGTGATTTGGTTCATCGGACGTTACGTTGTACGACGTCGTTCCTCCGAATTATTTAATTTCTAGATTTCTAATTTATGATTTCTGGAATTTAAGTTTCACCAACTTTTACGATTGGCATTGATATGTATGTCATTTATTGTGGCTTGGTGAATTAAATAAAGAATATGACATTCCTTTTATGCTATGAGATGCGTGAGATATTTGTATGATTTTCCTTTGTTGATTTTCTAATGTATACTTGTCGAGGTATGACATTTTTGGTTATCATATGTTTTTATTATATCTCTTCTTATATCTCATTTTATCTGATAATTATAGATAGACTGATCCGTTTATTATTTTCTTATTTAATAATATTCGGGTCAGACCGAGATATTACAGGTGCTTCCTCTTGTCTTCCTATCTGGAACCATCATCTGACTTTTGGTGAACTACTTTAGTTTAGTAGTTTTTTTGTTGTATACAATTGAGATATAGACTCCTTGATGTATACATACTTTTGTCTTGCACTTGTATCTATTCTTTTGTGATGTTGTGGATCTTGTTTGACCACTACTCTGATGTACACTTCTATGTGTTATATTCGTATCTATTTCCGCCTTTTTGATATGAATATCTGTGACTGATTTGTGTTATGTTTATTTCTATATTTGTTTCCGAAGATTACGTATAGCCACTGTGTAGTAGCTTTGTGTTTGTGTCGGCATGTCAGATTTCCTCTTGAGATGAAAAGTTATATTTTTATCTGGCATATCGGTACTCGCACAAAGAAATTAGACAGATGGTCGCTCCTCAACATCCTTATTCTCCGTGCTAGTTGACGGCATTACTCCGTAGTGTCCTTGGCTAGCGTGGGTATAGAGGTGGGGCATCACAATTCTTTTTAATGTATAAGAATATTCATTAGATATTCTAATGTGTTGTGTTCATTCAGGTTTGGTTAATATCATTTCATCCCTCATAATGAGTTCCATCAATGGACTGTATCCAAATCCATTTAACTACCAATGATTTCTCAAAGAAATTCCTTCACTACTAAGTTGGTATTTTTGAAACATGGTTGTTTCTCAGTGTAATGGAACAGGTATTCACAAACATTTTACGAATTGCCTTATATGTATAACTGACTTAGTTTTATTTTATGAAACTTATGTTCAAAACATAAATAGGTCATCAAATGATAGTCGTTTCTAAACTCCTTTTGGGCAGATTCATACAAGAACCCTCATGAACAGACATTATGTGCAGTCTTTCGACTCGCACAATCTGCCAACTCCTTGTCCTAGGACACATTAGGGTTTCTTGTAAAGCCATTATTTTATGTGGTTTTGTAAACTATTCATTGAAAGAAATTGACTTTAACCTTGTGTACTACTCTTACGTGCTCGCCTTATAGAAAGAATTTAACTCAAGTTCACTCATCGTTAATCTTATTTTGTCCAATAAAGTTCGATTATTCTGGTCAATACATCATTATCTATTAGAGGGAGGAGTGATCTTTGAGACTGAATATCTTTGTTCATATTGGGTATATACATAACTCTTTTAAATATACTCACCCATTCAATCAAATTGAATCAATTCTCTCACATGTGATATTATTCACTTTCATTTTATATCCTATGAGCTTGTCATAGACTTATACATGTGTATCAAATACATATGTCCATTTCTGTAATAACTCGTCTATGAATATGATAAAGTACATGGAACCGTATTGGTATTAATAGACTTACGATTGCATACATGTATGTATCAATCCGAAAAGTTCTCATGATGCTCCCACTAAATAAGTGTATAGCTCTCAATTGCTTGAGATATAACTATCTAGTCTCAATGAGTCATAATCGAATAATAAAAATTATTTCTCAACTACAATTTAGTCTCAAATTCCAAAACAATTGTAAATAATTTTTATACTTCTGTATTTTTCAATGCATCACTTTTGTTATGAAAACAAATCCCATATTATAGTTTATTTCATAATAAATATTCAAAATATTCACATTGAAATATAATTACGTCTATTTTTCAGTCGAGATACAAAAATAGACATTATTTCATAAATAATGTATGGTATGTTTTATAGAATAATTTTGATAACTTGATGTAATCAATAAGTGTAATTATGGCATGCTCACACTACTTCCACTATTACTATAATATCATATGAAATATTAAGCTCTACTCTACCACTTATGTAACGACCCAGGATTTTTATGAATTTAAATTGATAATTTAAATGAATTTTTGAATTAAAAATTGTAAAATTAATTATAAAGGGCAGCGAGTTTCCCCGATTCAAATAGAAATTATATTAAGTCGTATGAATTTGAAAATTTGTATATATGTGAATATATATGTATATATTGGATTGTAAATAAATATGCAAAATAAATAAAACAAAAGTATATACATTGACACAAGTATAAAAATAAATAAATAAATTGATTTAAATTTTTATAAATGATGATAATTTGAGTTATATAAAATATATGTGTACAAAGAGAAATGTAAAACAATAATTTTTAAAGTAAAATTTATGATAAATATTTAAACTAAAAATAGAAGTAAAATAAATATTTGAGTTATAAATAAAGATAAATAAAAGTTAAGTATCGAACCAAACAAACAAAATAACAAACAAATACATAAGTATTAGCAATAAATGTTTCAAATAAATTTATGGTTAGAAATAAATGTTAAAGTTAAATTAGAATTCAATACATAAGTAAAATGAACTACAAGCAAAGTATAAAATATAAATCTAAGAAAAAAAATGACAGTAAACAAAACAAAAACAAAAGACAAAAAAAAAGAAAAAAAAAGTAACAAATAAAATACAAGAGCTTGTAAATTAAATCAAGCAAGTTAAAATTTATCTTAGTAAACAAAATAATAAAGTAACTAGATACAATGTAACATATGAAACAGTAAACATATAAATGAAGTATTACAAAACAAAAATACATACAAGTATATACACTTGTAAATGAAAACAAAGCAAGCATGGAAAACAAAAATATAAATAAAAGAATTAAGGCATAAGCTTATAAAAAAAAAAGTAAAATATCTAACAAACATAATTAAAATAGAAAATTATTTGCAAGACAAAGTAATACACTCAAACGAGAAAAGTAAAGAATAGAATTCATTTATATTATAAAGTATGCAAGACAAATTAAATTTGTACAAAAAAACAATAAAATAAAATATAGGTGATAAGTTAAATATTAATAGTATAAACTATGAATAGAAATGAAATTTGAAATGTATGTTTGTAACAAAATCACAAAAGAAAAGACATACATTTTAATATAAGTGTGTAGAAATATAAAGGTGAACTAGATAAGTAGGTTGTAAACCAAACTAGAGTAAAGTGTTGTATTCAGCCAAAACAAAGAAGTATATAATATCATTAGCTGTAATCAGGTACAAGCAAATTGTGACTTCTCCATAATGCAAGCAACTTCACCCATGTTATTGTACAAACAAGCATACCCTGCTGTACAAAACAGTATAATATAACCACCCTGTACAATAGTAATACCCTGTACCATGCCTTCTTTCTTTAATCCCTGTCTACTTCTTTTCTTTCCTATATACTTTCACGTCTGCATACATATCAGTTGGAAAGCCAAAGAAACTTTATATAGAAACTAAGGCAAAACTTAGGTAAACAACATCAAACAAACAACAACGCAACTCAATCAAACCAGAAATCAAGTGAGAAGTTTCAACAAGAAATCTCAAGCCAGTTTCAAAAGGCAACAAATGTTTTTCTCTGTTCTTCATATATAAGTGAGTAACACTCAACCATTTAATCTTAAGTATATATATTGAAGAATGCTTTGTGTATATGTATGTATCAGTGGGTTTTTTTTTCTCTGTTCTTCATACATAGGTATAGAACTACAATAAGAAAACTCAATTTCTTGCTTCCCAGTTAATGCCAGGCTTTGATTTCAAACAATATAGTTGTATTTAGGTATAAGTTAAAATCTAAAAATGGTTTCGTGAAATAATAAATGCATGTGAAGTAGAAAAATCAAATGTTTACAGTAAAAACTTTAATCTCTGGAAATTTCGAATTTCATGAAATATTGATTCAAGTATATATCTCGGATCCTGACTGAAAATAATGATTTTTAACATGAATTTGAGGATTTTTAGTGGGCTGTTGTAAGAGCAAATTGATGATGTTCGAATTAGGCCTTTTGGTCGAATTCAACCGACGTGTTGATCTGGGCGGGTCGAGGTTGTTCGAGGTGGTGAAGAAGCCTATGGTAGTGGTGGGAAAAATAGATGGAGGTTGCATCGGTGACGGAGGCGACGGCGGCGATCGTTTCTATTTTGTAAACCTAATTTCCTTCAGGGTCAAACTTTCGATCACCGCGGCCTTGATAGTGCGTCGAGTGGCGCGAGGTCTTGGGTGAGGGTAGCTTGGTCGTGGACGAAGGGTCGGTCGAAGTTGCAGAGTCCCTGGTGGTTGTGATGAGGAGAACGAGCCGTTGATAGGGTTGTGATGCAGTGCCTTGCTCGTTTCCAGGTTTTGTCTCCAGGTACTTTGTATCGAGCTTGAATGCTAAATGTCGTTCAGATGACTTGATCACCGATACGATGATGGGAATAAGTCTGAGGGGAGATCGCCGATGATGGGGGTTGGTCAACGTAGGCCGGAGGTCGCTCCGTTGGAGGTGCACGTGCACGGTGGCATATGTATCAGTGGGGTCGCGTTTGGGTCGTCGCGAAATTTTTGCTCGAGAAATTGGAGGGTTTTTGCCTCGAGTTAAACCCAGGTGCGAGAGCAGGGTCGTGTAACTGAAGTTATATTTTTAACTTAAGCTTAAATTCAATTTACTGGAAGAGAAACAAAAAGAAGAAAAAGAGAAGAAGAGGTGCACGCAATTCTATCTGGTGGTTGCGTGTGTTCATACATGAGTTCGAGTGAAAAACCTGGGTATGCTTGGGTTAATCTCGAAATGGGTTAAGCCCAATTTATTTACAGTTTATAATATAAAGTAAATGACGTTGACTGTTTTTTTTAAGTTAAGGATTTGTTTCCAGTTAATCAATCAAGTGAGTACATAACAATTTTTTTTAAACCTTAATTTATATTTTAATTAAGTAATTACTTTAAGTTAAGTGTAAAATTTATTGACATTTAAGTTTGTAGTCAGTAGTAATTTGATTTTCAAAGTTTAAAGAAGAGTTTTAAAATGTTAATTAAAATGAATAATAATTAATTAATTATCTTATAAAGTAACTAAGAATACTTAAATTATAGTTGTAATTAGAGATTGGCTAATTAATGATTATGTGATTAATAATTTGTAATAAATTACTTAAAGTTAATTAGTGTAAGATTTGTAGTCAACTAATTAAGTAATTAAATTAAGAATTAATAAATGACTTAATTAAGTTTTGTGCCTAATAAATGGATACTTAAGTCTATTAATTAATAATTAAGGTTATTAATTAATAATTAAAAAGGTTAATTAAAGATTTTTATGATAAGTTAAGTAAATTAATTAAATGATAATTGAATAATAAAAGGTTAATTATTTAAATTAATTAAAAGTTGATTAATTTATTCAATTAACGATTAAACAACAATCAATCAAATGATTTGGAATTGATTGATGTTAATTAACCAGATTGATGACCCATCTGATTACCCATCTGATTTAAATTTATCAGACAATTTCATAATTGAGTTCACTTATAGAGATTTGAATTCTATTGATTGTTGAGCTGTTCGATATCTCTGATATGCTATGTTTTGTGCTATAAATTAATTCAGTGTGATCTATGATGAATGTAGTTTAATTATTTACGATGAGTTCATATTTCCTATCTGTGCATCTGTGAATATAGATAAGCGATATTGGAAAATACCGCTTATCGATATTGTTGTAATTGAAATCTGTGATGATTACTATTGTTGCACTATTGTGTGTAAAATACCTGGACCACACCATACACACAAAATTATGGATTCACAAGGAAATCGGTTAACTCACAGATTTTTGAAATAGTTTAAAATTTGAACTTTTAAATTCAAATGTTTTGGAAATGGAATTGGAATAAAAGTGAAAAGCTTTTGAAATGGAATTTCAAAGATGGAAATTTATTTTGAATAACTGGATTAAGTGTTGGAATTTAAATACTTTAATTTAAATTTGAATTCAATATTCAAATTGAATTCTGTAATTTGAAACTAGGGATTAATGATATTATACTAGTCATTATGAGTTAAATCATTTTTAAAGTATTATTTTTGGGAATTTGAATTTAACCCAAGGATTTCAACTCGTATAAATGAATCAGGTTTCCAAAATGAAAACTGTTGTTTTCAAATGATAAACACTTTTAGATAAGAACTGAGATTCCAGTTAATTAGGGGAATCTCAAGATTGAATAGAGAAATGATTTTCCTAAGTTATGAATGAATTCCTTTTGAAAGCTATGAATTAAATCTGTTTATTTTTAACAGATTTAAATTGATGATTTGTTTAAATCAAATGGAAATGGGATTGTTTTGAAACCTATAAGTTAAATCTTTGATTTAAAAGATTTAACGAGTTAATCAAATTGAAATGAAAAATTGATTTGGAAAATCTGTGAATGAATCTTTTGTTTAAAAGATTAAAATGTGAAAATTGTTTAAACCGTTAAAGGTTGTGAAAATGAATCTTTTTGTTTAAAGATTGAAAATGGTAATTTGTTAAGCCATTTGAAGAAAAGTTTTGGGTAATAAGTTGTGACTTAATTGAAATCCCATTATCCATTTGTTTTTGAAATATCGTGCTCACTATTCGGTTTAGCCGGGAAAGGACCTTTGTGTCGTATAACCCATTCCGAATATATGATACGTCGTTATGGATAGCATTTGAAGACCGGTGATGAAGACCGGGTATTTGCGAAAGCGATAGGATGACCTATCGATTGTTTCTGCGCCGAGTCGCGCCGGTATAGAAACTCCCTAAGTGATGGGAAATCCGATCGGGATTGTGAATATCCGGATTGCAAGGACTTCTTTGTAAGTGCCTTCGGTTCTGTTCGATCCCAGAACAGACTTGTATGGATTGTATGTCTGACATTACAAATTGAGATGTAAAGCCGATTTCTTTTAAATATATTTCTGTTGGTGGCGGAGAATTTATTCTCTTAGCTTAACACCCTTCTCTGAGACGTACGAGCTCAGAGGTTATGTAGTTGAAGGTTATCAGCAATATACTCCCAATTTGGTAATGTGACATACTGAGTGTTGCTGTGAAATGATCATTGTGTTGATTATTTGTGATAGGATCATTTATTTGATCGTCTATCTTGGTGATCATTTCTATGATCATTTGTTGACCCAAAGCATGGCTTTTGTATAAAGTATGTTTTTGTGGACGTGACTTCGTCGAGCCTCACACCTCGGGAATGGTCAAAACAGGAAAGATGCGGCAAGGGTATGAGGGGTAGCGCCCTTTAGGATATGTGCATTTCCTTCTGGAAAAGGGTGGTATCATGGTATGGAGCCCAGATACTTACTCATGTTGAAAACACTTTGTTATGATTGTGTGAATTGATTACGAGCGCTCGGTTGAAAGGTCCCAAAGGACCGGGGGATGGCATATTCGGTCAGTTGTTACCCAGTTAGGGGTAACCCGGCCTTGTGTTGGTAGAGATCCGGTTTGGTTCTCGGGGATGTCCATCCAGAGGCATTCTCATGTGGCAATGGGAAGTTCCTTGGCCTGATCATTCATTGGAAATCCAAAGAAACAATACGAGACTTGTACAGTATTAGTTGTATAACCTGCCATGGAATGTGGCGGTAACCTGCTATTGAACATGGTTAGCTATAGTAGGCATACGATAATGGTCGTATGTTGGCTAAGATTTATATTCTACTTTCGAAATGAATTTTTCCTACACTATGCACTAGTAATAATATCAAATGTTTCTTTTAATGCGTATCAAGCATCTTTGACTATCATAAGGAGAAATCTCCTCCGATTCTGCGTTTGCATTGTGTGTGTGCGCGGGAGGCCTTATGGTAGTCTCATTTTTAAAAAGTATTGCGAATTGACTTTGAAAATCTTTTGTTGAATGTTTTAAAAGATAAACTGTTTTTGTTGCTCACACCAGTCCCACGACTGATCCGGAGTTTATTGTTTCTTTCCTAAACTCTGGATGCTCATTATTTTCTACACGAGCAGTCTAGAGTTGGGTTTTTCAGATAGTCAGGTTTAGTGGATTATCTGAAGTTAGTTCAGTCTTTGGACCACACCAGTCTTGCTTAGCTTGGTGGATCGTTATTGGGAGTTCGAGCTATTGCTGGATTGATTCTTGGAGATGGAGTTGCAGTTCTTGGAGTTCTTCCTTGAAGACTATCTTAGAGTTATTTGTTTCGCTGCTAGATGTTATCTATTTTCTTTTCCGCTGCTATTTTATTGTATCATATCTCTGATGTATATTGATGTCTATTGGATCATCTGTTGTATCAGATATTGTATCAAAGCTGTATATCAATGTATTATTCTTTTATTCCGCTGTGTTGTTTACTTAATGATTGTTATAAGCTCCGGCGAATCGGATTTGAACGGTCGAATCTATGGCATTCGAATACGATATGAAGTATGGATGTCGATTTTTGAGCGGGCAAAATTCGAGTCGTTACATTTGGTATCAGAGCTAAGGGTTGAACTTTAGCTCAGGAGTGTAACACATTAAGTAACTCATTAGAGATAGGGTGAAGTAAATCCTAGAATGAGTAATCCCTAAGATATCCATTTGAATGCCTCAGTAAATTCTCTTACTATCTACTGATAGTAACTATGAGTGCAAGAAGAAAACGAGATAGGGGACAGGGAAATACGACTATAATTAGTCAAAACTCTGTAACAACGGTGGAAATAACTTTCTCTATCAATTTTCTTTGATTCGTTTCCAAATTCTTTTGATTGATTCATGACGGTTACAGGAAGAAGTTTCGACGCGGTGATGATCCTACGAATCGTTGTAGAAAATTATTACTTCGTACTTCATCGATTTCTTATCAGCATTTTGATTTAAACCATAATGAATTTGGAATTAGAAATTTTAATTGAATTAAATTGGTTAATAGAATATGAAGAATGATTAGAATTGTATCGATAAAATGATTTTGTTTAAAACCAAAATTTGAAATTTTATTATAATTTCTTGTATCTATTATTGATATTCTGATTTGGTGAGCCAAATGCAGAACTGATATCCAGTTTGATCTGAAAAGATATTTCTCTATCTTTCATCTATCTGTGTTGTTTTCGTGCCTGCGAATTTCGAGGACGAAATCCTTTTAAGGGGGGAAGTTTGTAACGACCCAGGATTTTTATGAATTTAAATTGATAATTTAAATGAATTTTTGAATTAAAAATTGTAAAATTAATTATAAAGGGCAGCGAGTTTCCCCGATTCAAATAGAAATTATATTAAGTCGTATGAATTTGAAAATTTGTATATATGTGAATATATATGTATATATTGGATTGTAAATAAATATGCAAAATAAATAAAACAAAAGTATATACATTGACACAAGTATAAAAATAAATAAATAAATTGATTTAAATTTTTATAAATGATGATAATTTGAGTTATATAAAATATATGTGTACAAAGAGAAATGTAAAACAATAATTTTTAAAGTAAAATTTATGATAAATATTTAAACTAAAAATAGAAGTAAAATAAATATTTGAGTTATAAATAAAGATAAATAAAAGTTAAGTATCGAACCAAACAAACAAAATAACAAACAAATACATAAGTATTAGCAATAAATGTTTCAAATAAATTTATGGTTAGAAATAAATGTTAAAGTTAAATTAGAATTCAATACATAAGTAAAATGAACTACAAGCAAAGTATAAAATATAAATCTAAGAAAAAAATGACAGTAAACAAAACAAAAACAAAAGACAAAAAAAAAGAAAAAAAAGTAACAAATAAAATACAAGAGCTTGTAAATTAAATCAAGCAAGTTAAAATTTATCTTAGTAAACAAAATAATAAAGTAACTAGATACAATGTAACATATGAAACAGTAAACATATAAATGAAGTATTACAAAACAAAAATACATACAAGTATATACACTTGTAAATGAAAACAAAGCAAGCATGGAAAACAAAAATATAAATAAAAGAATTAAGGCATAAGCTTATAAAAAAAAAAGTAAAATATCTAACAAACATAATTAAAATAGAAAATTATTTGCAAGACAAAGTAATACACTCAAACGAGAAAAGTAAAGAATAGAATTCATTTATATTATAAAGTATGCAAGACAAATTAAATTTGTGCAAAAAAACAATAAAATAAAATATAGGTGATAAGTTAAATATTAATAGTATAAACTATGAATAGAAATGAAATTTGAAATGTATGTTTGTAACAAAATCACAAAAGAAAAGACATACATTTTAATATAAGTGTGTAGAAATATAAAGGTGAACTAGATAAGTAGGTTGTAAACCAAACTAGAGTACAGTGTTGTATTCAGCCAAAACAAAGAAGCATATAATATCATTAGCTGTAATCAGGTACAAGCAAATTGTGACTTCTCCAAAATGCAAGCAACTTCACCCATGTTATTGTACAAACAAGCATACCCTGCTGTACAAAACAGTATAATATAACCACCCTGTACAATAGTAATACCCTGTACCATGCCTTCTTTCTTTAATCCCTGTCTACTTCTTTTCTTTCCTATATACTTTCACGTCTGCATACATATCAGTTGGAAAGCCAAAGAAACTTTATATAGAAACTAAGGCAAAACTTAGGTAAACAACATCAAACAAACAACAACGCAACTCAATCAAACCAGAAATCAAGTGAGAAGTTTCAACAAGAAATCTCAAGCCAGTTTCA
This sequence comes from Allium cepa, assembly GCA_030765085.1. NCBI lineage: Eukaryota > Viridiplantae > Streptophyta > Magnoliopsida > Asparagales > Amaryllidaceae > Allium > Allium cepa. The sequence goes on from CM060929.1 coordinate 271,716,405, forward strand.
AAAGGCAACAAATGTTTTTCTCTGTTCTTCATATATAAGTGAGTAACACTCAACCATTTAATCTTAAGTATATATATTGAAGAATGCTTTGTGTATATGTATGTATCAATGGGTTTTTTTTTCTCTGTTCTTCATACATAGGTATAGAACTACAATAAGAAAACTCAATTTCTTGCTTCCCAGTTAATGCCAGGATTTGATTTCAAACAATATAGTTGTATTTAGGTATAAGTTAAAATCTAAAAATGGTTTCGTGAAATAATAAATGCATGTGAAGTAGAAAAATCAAATGTTTACAGTAAAAACTTTAATCTCTGGAAATTTCGAATTTCACGAAATATTGATTCAAGTATATATCTAGGATCCTGACTGAAAATAATGATTTTTAACATGAATTTGAGGATTTTTAGTGGGCTGTTGTAAGAGCAAATTGATGATGTTCGAATTAGGCCTTTTGGTCGAATTCAACCGACGTGTTGATCTGGGCGGGTCGAGGTTGTTCGAGGTGGTGAAGAAGCCTATGGTAGTGGTGGGAAAAATAGGTGGAGGTTGCATCGGTGACGGAGGCGACGGCGGCGATCGTTTCAATTTTGTAAACCTAATTTCCTTCAGGGTCAAACTTTCGATCACCGCGGCCTTGATAGTGCGTCGAGTGGCGCGAGGTCTTGGGTGAGGGTAGCTTGGTCGTGGACGAAGGGTCGGTCGAAGTTGCAGAGTCCCTGGTGGTTGTGATGAGGAGAACGAGCCGTTGACAGGGTTGTGATGCAGTGCCTTGCTCGTTTCCAGGTTTTGTCTCCAGGTACTTTGTATCGAGCTTGAATGCTAAATGTCGTTCAGATGACTTGATCACCGATACGATGATGGGAATAAGTCTGAGGGGAGATCGCCGATGATGGGGGTTGGTCAACGTAGGCCGGAGGTCGCTCCGTTGGAGGTGCACGTGCACGGTGGCATATGTATCAGTGGGGTCGCGTTTGGGTCGTCGCGAAATTTTTGCTCGAGAAATTGGAGGGTTTTTGCCTCGAGTTAAACCCAGGTGCGAGAGCAGGGTCGTGTAACTGAAGTTATATTTTTAACTTAAGCTTAAATTCAATTTACTGGAAGAGAAACAAAAAGAAGAAAAAGAGAAGAAGAGGTGCACGCAATTCTATCTGGTGGTTGCGTGTGTTCATACATGAGTTCGAGTGAAAAACCTGGGTATGCTTGGGTTAATCTCGAAATGGGTTAAGCCCAATTTATTTACAGTTTATAATATAAAGTAAATGACGTTGACTGTTTTTTTTAAGTTAAGGATTTGTTTCCAGTTAATCAATCAAGTGAGTACATAACAATTTTTTTTAAACCTTAATTTATATTTTAATTAAGTAATTACTTTAAGTTAAGTGTAAAATTTATTGACATTTAAGTTTGTAGTCAGTAGTAATTTGATTTTCAAAGTTTAAAGAAGAGTTTTAAAATGTTAATTAAAATGAATAATAATTAATTAATTATCTTATAAAGTAACTAAGAATACTTAAATTATAGTTGTAATTAGAGATTGGCTAATTAATGATTATGTGATTAATAATTTGTAATAAATTACTTAAAGTTAATTAGTGTAAGATTTGTAGTCAACTAATTAAGTAATTAAATTAAGAATTAATAAATGACTTAATTAAGTTTTGTGCCTAATAAATGGATACTTAAGTCTATTAATTAATAATTAAGGTTATTAATTAATAATTAAAAAGGTTAATTAAAGATTTTTATGATAAGTTAAGTAAATTAATTAAATGATAATTGAATAATAAAAGGTTAATTATTTAAATTAATTAAAAGTTGATTAATTTATTCAATTAACGATTAAACAACAATCAATCAAATGATTTGGAATTGATTGATGTTAATTAACCAGATTGATGACCCATCTGATTACCCATCTGATTTAAATTTATCAGACAATTTCATAATTGAGTTCACTTATAGAGATTTGAATTCTATTGATTGTTGAGCTGTTCGATATCTCTGATATGCTATGTTTTGTGCTATAAATTAATTCAGTGTGATCTATGATGAATGTAGTTTAATTATTTACGATGAGTTCATATTTCCTATCTGTGCATCTGTGAATATAGATAAGCGATATTGGAAAATACCGCTTATCGATATTGTTGTAATTGAAATCTGTGATGATTACTATTGTTGCACTATTGTGTGTAAAATACCTGGACCACACCATACACACAAAATTATGGATTCACAAGGAAATCGGTTAACTCACAGATTTTTGAAATAGTTTAAAATTTGAATTTTTAAATTCAAATGTTTTGGAAATGGAATTGGAATAAAAGTGAAAAGCTTTTGAAATGGAATTTCAAAGATGGAAATTTATTTTGAATAACTGGATTAAGTGTTGGAATTTAAATACTTTAATTTAAATTTGAATTCAATATTCAAATTGAATTCTGTAATTTGAAACTAGGGATTAATGATATTATACTAGTCATTATGAGTTAAATCATTTTTAAAGTATTATTTTTGGGAATTTGAATTTAACCCAAGGATTTCAACTCGTATAAATGAATCAGATTTTCAAAATGAAAACTGTTGTTTTCAAATGATAAACACTTTTAGATAAGAACTGAGATTCCAGTTAATTAGGGGAATCTCAAGATTGAATAGAGAAATGATTTTCCTAAGTTATGAATGAATTCCTTTTGAAAGCTATGAATTAAATCTGTTTATTTTTAACAGATTTAAATTGATGATTTGTTTAAATCAAATGGAAATGGGATTGTTTTGAAAGCTATAAGTTAAATCTTTGATTTAAAAGATTTAACGAGTTAATCAAATTGAAATGAAAAATTGATTTGGAAAATCTGTGAATGAATCTTTTGTTTAAAAGATTAAAATGTGAAAATTGTTTAAACCGTTAAAGGTTGTGAAAATGAATCTTTTTGTTTAAAGATTGAAAATGGTAATTTGTTAAGCCATTTGAAGAAAAGTTTTGGGTAATAAGTTGTGACTTAATTGAAATCCCATTATCCATTTGTTTTTGAAATATCATGCTCACTATTCGGTTTAGCCGGGAAAGGACCTTTGTGTCGTATAACCCATTCCGAATATATGATACGTCGTTATGGATAGCATTTGAAGACCGGTGATGAAGACCGGGTATTTGCGAAAGCGATAGGATGACCTATCGATTGTTTCTGCACCGAGTCGCGCCGGTATAGAAACTCCCTAAGTGATGGGAAATCCGATCGGGATTGTGAATATCCGGATTGCAAGGACTTCTTTGTAAGTGCCTTCGGTTCTGTTCGATCCCAGAACAGACTTGTATGGATTGTATGTCTGACATTACAAATTGAGATGTAAAGCCGATTTCTTTCAAATATATTTCTGTTGGTGGCGGAGAATTTATTCTCTTAGCTTAACACCCTTCTCTGAGACGTACGAGCTCAGAGGTTATGTAGTTGAAGGTTATCAGCAATATACTCCCAATTTGGTAATGTGACATACTGAGTGTTGCTGTGAAATGATCATTGTGTTGATTATTTGTGATAGGATCATTTATTTGATCGTCTATCTTGGTGATCATTTCTATGATCATTTGTTGACCCAAAGCAGGGCTTTTGTATAAACTATGTTTTTGTGGACGTGACTTCGTCGAGCCTCACACCTCGGGAATGGTCAAAACAGGAAAGATGCGGCAAGGGTATGAGGGGTAGCGCCCTTTAGGATATGTGCATTTCCTTCTGGAAAAGGGTGGTATCATGGTATGGAGCCCAGATACTTACTCATGTTGAAAACACTTTGTTATGATTGTGTGAATTGATTACGAGCGCTCGGTTGAAAGGTCCCAAAGGACCGGGGGATGGCATATTCGGTCAGTTGTTACCCAGTTAGGGGTAACCCGGCCTTGTGTTGGTAGAGATCCGGTTTGGTTCTCGGGGATGTCCATCCAGAGGCATTCTCATGTGGCAATGGGAAGTTCCTTGGCCTGATCATTCGTTGGAAATCCAAAGAAACAATACGAGACTTGTACAGTATTAGTTGTATAACCTGCCATGGAATGTGGCGGCAACCTGCTATTGAACATGGTTAGCTATAGTAGGCATACGATAATGGTCGTATGTTGGCTAAGATTTATATTCTACTTTCGAAATGAATTTTTCCTACACTATGCACTAGTAATAATATCAAATGTTTCTTTTAATGCGTATCAAGCATCTTTGACTATCATAAGGAGAAATCTCCTCCGATTCTGCGTTTGCATTGTGTGTGTGTGCGGGAGGCCTTATGGTAGTCTCATTTTTAAAAAGCATTGCGAATTGACTTTGAAAATCTTTTGTTGAATGTTTCAAAAGATAAACTGTTTTTATTGCTCACACCAGTCCCACGACTGATCCAGAGTTTATTGTTTCTTTCCTAAACTCTGGATGCTCATTATTTTCTACACGAGCAGTCTAGAGTTGGGTTTTTCAGATAGTCAGGTTTAATGGATTATCTGAAGTTAGTTCAGTCTTTGGACCACACCAGTCTTGCTTAGCTTGGTGGATCGTTATTGGGAGTTCGAGCTATTGCTGGATTGATTCTTGGAGATGGAGTTGCAGTTCTTGGAGTTCTTCCTTGAAGACTATCTTAGAGTTATTTGTTTCGCTGCTAGATGTTATCTATTTTCTTTTCCGCTGCTATTTTATTGTATCATATCTCTGATGTATATTGATGTCTATTGGATCATCTGTTGTATCAGATATTGTATCAAAGCTGTATATCAATGTATTATTCTTTTATTCCGCTGTGTTGTTTACTTAATGATTGTTATAAGCTCCGGCGAATCGGATTTGAACGGTCGAATCTATGGCATTCGAATACGATATGAAGTATGGATGTCGATTTTTGAGCGGGCAAAATTCGAGTCGTTACAACTTAATATTGGCTATTTATTTCATTTTGTGTAATTCAGTTATAGTCAAGAATTTTTAGATCAAATATCTTAACTACAAAGAAATAAATCTCATTGGAAACAATTTTCGATTTGAAAATACGTTTTGGAATAAATATCATATTTCTTATTCCAATGTTAAGTATTAACTATTATTTTACAATTTTCATTTCTGATGTTTCTTTATAAAGCAAAAGTGATCATTCACTCTCTTTACCCTAACACCTTAAATCATATCTAATCCTATATATGTGTTTTCCTTTCTAGGTAGTCAAACCATTCAAAAGAAAGCCCTTACTACAATATCATAATGAACACTTTACAAACTGATATAAAGCACAATCGATCATCCTTAACATTTAAGGACATCAAATATATTGCACCTAGCATATAACTGATCAAACTGATATTTCAGCAATCGAGTTCTTAGATCAATATTGTGGTTTTAGGTTAATGTTAAATTTAACACAATACGATCTTTATTGTAATCAATCAAATTAAATACTCGATCTTACAATACGATTTACTTGTTTGCTTCAAATGAACTAATTTCATCGAAGCAACGTACATTATGAATTATGACATTTACTGTGTGGTAGTATATGAATCATATATCCATAGTCTTTTATTGCTTTTGAGTTTGGAAATTATAGAATGCAATACACAGTCTTGACCAAATAAACACGTAAGCGACCAAATTATGAATGCATTTAGTAGCGCTATAAAATCAAACGCTTGCATGGGTATAGAAAACATTGACATGCAAGAAGTATTTAATAGTAAGTGTGTGTACAGGTGTGTGTTATATATCTATTTGTCAATTTTCAACTCAGTTCATTTATATATCTTTATTGATAATCGTTTTATCAATCATAATAAATACACAAATTTATCAATATAGATTATTATAACAATATATAGCACATATTCTTAGAAAGGTTAAATGTTATCATTTCTTATTTCTAGTAAGGCTCTCTCTAATCTTTTATGTTTCACCAAACCCAAAGCGAACATAGAATATTCGACTTAACTAGTGGGTGTTAGAACTTGTATGACTTGGGATTCTGACCATGAGGGAAGCTCAACAAATCATATGCCTACATATAATGGATAACTCTTTATAGGTTGTATCACATATAAATCGTAACTCGTGGTTTCTTTTCCTAATCTCGGCTTTGCCTTGAGGAAAGCTCAACAAGTAAAGTGAGATTTTCACTCGGATCTATCATTTCGCCATAGCCTAAGTATAATGCATATACCTTAAGGAAAACTCAACAAATACATGCAGTTATCTTACCTCATCTATTCAATATATTAAGAGTACTACACATAACATCCTTAGCTTGAGGAAAACTCAACAACTAAAGAGAGATTCGATTCTAGATAGGGATGATCATACCTGACTTAGAAGCAACCCACTTAGCCCTGCTGCATCTCCTATGTTTTAGTCATTCCCAGTTGATGAGGCTTGAGGCTATGTTTTGCCTTTGATATAACACTTCCCATTTGGAATGCTAACACTGCCCTCCAAGCAACAATGCAATACCAGCATTCATCCATACAAGTTTTTTCTGGGACTAAATGAAACACTTGAGAGCTTCGTCTTCAATTTCTTCATTTTCAAGATGTCTTCACTTCAAAACCCTTGAGTTGGATCAATGTAGTTTCCGGATAACATATCCGATCCCAGTCACTTTGAAAGAACTTTCGATAATTTCTGGCAAACTCAACCCCGGTTGTTTTAGGAAATAAATAGCCAAAGACAAGAGTGGAGATCACCTACTAACAATTAGTGGATGGATTACCTTATCATTATCCTAGGAGGGCAAAACAAGATTTATACGCACAATACAGCATCGTCGGAGATGACTGTACCATATAACTCACATGTTTCTTCTAGATATTTCTAAAGCTTCATTTGGATACAAATTCGAAAGTTGGTTATTATTTAACTATCGAATAACAAACATCCAATAGGGATTTAATTCCATATGGAAAACCAAAATGGTTAAACATACAAGCAACCACTAACCTCCTTTTAATTAATCTTTCATTAATTTAAATTCAATTTATAATGCCTAAATCAAAATTCTGTTTACAAAGATATATATATATATATATAGTATACACCCACAAATCCCTATTTCTCAATACTTGTGTGATAACCCAGATTTTTGGACATCCGTAATTGATAAAATAACTGGGTTAAGTAATAGAATACTAATTTACAGATTGTACAAATAAATCTGATGATAAATATTTATACCTGGATAAATATTTATTTGATAATCTCCTAGTATAATTATTTAAAATTTACAAATTTTTTTATTTTTTTCAAATAAATTTAATGTGTGTTTGTTTAAAATATATATATATATATATATATGAGTCAATTTAATTTAAATTTGAGATGAAATCCAATGATAAATATCTTAAAGTAAATTGGATTTAAAAATAATGTATGTTTGATTTTTATTAGTATATAAGTAGTTCTATATTATTTTCTTTAAAAGATTTTATAAATATAGTAAAGAGAAAATGTGTTAAAGGAAATATATAGGTATAATATTAAAACATATGTCATATTACATAATTATATAAACATAAGTACATAACATTTATACATGTAAACAAAGACAATTGTAAAATCATATAAACATGTAAAACATAAGCTAAAATGGTTTAAAACAAGATTTACAAAATTATTTAAAAAAAGGATTTAAACATAAAATTTATCACAAATGACATTTTTTTTAAATAAGGAGACACAAAATAACAAGTGTAACTTAAATGGATTAACAAATAAACAAATGTCATTTATTCATTTTATTTTAGGATTAATTAATAACGTGAAAAGAAAAGGCTACATATATACATAAATTCCTATTCTTTCTATTTTTTCTTTCATAATATCAAAGTACCCAAAACATGAGAATTCAAAGGAAAAGAAATCAAACTTAAACTTTAAATTTAAAACAGTAACATCAACAAGCAAGTTCAGAAGAAGTTCAAGGTTCCAGATGTAAGCAAATCAAAATCAACTCAAGCAACAAAGTTTCAATACCAGACCAAACTCAAGAAATTTTAGATCATCTCAAACCCAAAAGCAATCCCAGATTTCAAAAGTAAAGAAAAATTTATCAAACCTGTTCTCTATTCTAGAAAATTGCAGGTGAGTAAATATATATTTTTAAAAAAAGCTTAAGTAAATCTTAAACTGTGCATGTGATTCTTGGATTAGATTTGTGCTTTGCATGTGTATATATAAGTATGAATCTTTGAATATATGATTGTATTTGATCTGTGCATGTTTGGATGCTTGTTCTTCTCTGTTTCCTAAGTTCTGAGTTTAAAACGAAAACCTAAAAAATTCAAAATCACCTTATTTGATCATTGTTTAGAATTGAGTCCCAAACATAATATGATTGTATGAATATAATTAAGTTTTTAAAATTTTAATTATATGAATTAAGTTTGAAATTTACTGGAAAATGGAAAATAACAGTGGAAATTAAGAAATGGGTTGAAATCAAGTGCAACGATTTGTAAATTCAAGTATATAACCTGAATCCTCTGTTCGAATTAGGATTTTTAAAACAAAAATCTCAACTTTTAGTGGAGTGTTGATGGTGCAGTTCTTAGATGATCAGATTTTGATTTTTGGGTTATTTCTGTGATCGACGAACTCTTGGTCATCGGGGTTTTTTTCAGAGCTTGCTTGGTGATTAGGGATGCCAAGAAAAATGGTGGGAGTGGAGATCATGGGCCATCGCGTCGGCGGTAGGTCGATTGGGTTTTAAACCATAATTTTTGTTAGGGTCAGACTGAGTATTACAGATTTTCAGGTAGGGATGTTCTAGAGCTCAGGAGGCGAGTTGGATGGTAGAAACGTGTGGAGTGTATTCCACTGTGATATATTGTAGTTTTTTTTGCGACAAGTTAATTTTAGCTGTCCAATATTTGTGTTTTTCGTAACTCTGATATATTGATGTAAATTAACTGATATAGTTTTTCTTTGTATAACTGCTTTTATTTGATATTATATTTTGATCCGCTGCGAATGTGAGATTCTGTGACTTGTTTTCTGTTTCTTCTTATACCTCTTTTCTTCTTTTCCTAAATATCTGAAATTTTCGGAATCGAAAATTTTGGGTTGTTACATTTGGTATCAGAGCAAGGTTAAGTGAGAACCTTGGCTCTGGTGGGTGTACTCATTAAGGATAGGGTCAGTGATACCCTAGAATGAGTTGAGTGTGTATATATATGTGTGTGTATATATATATATATATATGAAAGCGTACTTGTTATTTTCTTATATAAAGGTTTTAAAAATGGTTTTTATAAAAGCTTATATTTTATATATAAAGCAATAATTGGTTTTTGGGTATTAAAATTAAATAAGAATTTAAGTGGTAAATATATGTCCAGATAGGAATTGAATAGAATGAACCATACAAATAAAGGGAATTAAAATTGGTTTCAAACCAAATAAAATAAAATGGTTATTTTATCAAATACTGGCATGTTTGTTTCCTAATAATGATTAAGCAAAATGAAATGTGTTAAGGGAGTAAACTTTTAGATAAGTGTGACTTGTAAATTGAAGTGGGTTTTAAATTGTGAAGTTTGAATCCTAAGATTAAAAACATTTGAAATTTATTTTCAAATTGTTAAAAGGAATGATAAATAATATTATTCAGAATATTTTTGAAAGTAATCTTATTTTAAAATAAGAAGTTGTTTGAAAACTTTTGTTTGGAATTTAAAGTCAAAGGTCGTTTAAAACTTAAGGTATATCTTGGTAAGCAAATTAATATATAAGAAGTAAAAGTTGAATTCTTCTAGTTAAGTCTAATTTATAGGTTAGGAAGTCCCTCTAGAATTCAGTCTTTGAGAGAAATGGCTAAGAGTGAAGAATGGAAGGGAAGGCGCAGAGAACGTAGAGCAGCTGCACGTAAGGAGCGAGAAATAGCAATACAGGGGTATGAAAATTGGATTAAGGAAAGGAGTGGACCAGGACCTTATGATAATGTCACCTGCTATAGATGTTTCAATAAGGGTCATTTCTTAGCCAAGTGTGGTAAAACAAGCAAGAAATTAAAGGGTGCATTCCAACGATTTCGCTCCGAGATATTATGCTTTAAGTGCCATAAGAATGGACATTTCCTTAACCATTGTCCTGAAGTGAGAAAGGTGAAGCGTAAACCAGTGGAACCAGTCAACGAGTCAACCATTTGCTATCATTGTAAAGGGTTGGGACACATCGCTAGGAGTTGTCCCAAGAGACAGAAGTGTTGAATATGCGTTTATATGATTTTTTGTTTGATGATAATATATATATATATATATATATATATTCATTTAAATGTATTTGTTAATGTACTATTTTATTAAATTAAATGAATATTTTCTGAATAAAATAAATAACACAAAATTTGAATTCAAACAGAAATTTTATTCAAATAAATATTTATTACAATTTTTGAATAGTACAAATTTCAAGCTCTCACTGTATACAATTTCAATTACAATACAAATTTGATTAAATTACAATTCACATTTACATTGCACCTCACTACATATCACTCATTCACTCAACTCGTATTGATCTTCAACTTCATTCCAATGTGAATCCAGCATCTGAGCAATCTGCAGAAATATACATTGACGCAGTAAAATTGAAAATAAAATATTTTTGCAGTATAAAATAAAATATGGATTTTGAAAATAATATTTGCCTCAGTTATTTGGGTTGTTCGTCATCATCTAATTTTGAATTCATCATACACGAATAGCTTGTGACATACACAGTGTATCACTGTATATGCCACAAGGCCGTGCACACCGATATATACACTTGACAAAATTACAGGGACAAGCCTCGAAAAGTATCAGACTCAAGTGCATATATAGGAATGCAACAGTGAATCACAAACCAAGTGCACCAAAGATATAACATGTATGCAACTATGGAACTGGACAGTGCAAGTGTCAGACTCGAGCATAAAGGCTACAACTTCAAATGAACATCACAAGAAAATACAACTCTAGCTGAAACAATGTGCTCAAAGCAAATCCAGACCACATGAAGGAACAAACACATGAATGTACAACTACAAGTGTGTCAACCAAACAAATCAATGCAGCAGCACGCACGCGCACACACACACACACACACATATATATATAACAAGCATACTGCACAGTCAAACTGCAATAGATCACAACAATGAATGAACATCACATTGAAGCAACTCGAGCTCAAGACAGTACAACAGAAAATCAAGCAGAGTACAGGCAAAATGAAAACAGGCCAAAGGAATCACAGTGAACATTACAAATACAACACATATATACATACATAGATGTATGTATACACATGGCAGTAAAGACATAGTGGCCGGAGTCATGAAACAGCAAGAAAAATCGAACAAGGTCGAAAGTGCTACCAGAGGCAGTGAATAGTATGGCAAAAGTCGAACAAGATCAACGTCATAAAATCAAGTTTGCAGTCGAAAACAACTGTAGGTCAAATGAAAACCGAAGTCAACATCGAACCAAGTCAGATAAATCACCATCGATCAAAGAATATGTTGAACAAGTCAGAAATCGAGAAGCCATGTTATCCAAGCCAAAAATATACGAATTGAAAATGTCAGAAATCATCACAATCATCAATACAAAATTAAATGGCCGAAGACGAATTCAAATTGATGTATACAAACCAAAATCAAGGATCTTGAATCCTATATAAATAAGTAACATCATCGGCAAATTGCAAGCATTGAGTTCAAGCATTCAACTAGGAGAGCAAAACGCATAAATTACGTACCAGAGTCAAAGTCGAACTCGATCAAATCGAGGAGACGTGTTTGAATTGAAGAAGGAGTCGATTGCCGAAGCAAGACAGAGAAATAGCAATTATCATCGACCATCTACCGATCGGCTTCATCGATTTTCTCACAAGACCTAATTTCAGAAGCTATAGGAACGAACGAAAGAACGAACGACCGACATTGATAAAAGAGAAAACGGAGGCCGCGTATTTTGGTGATAAATAATATTGGGCCGGCCCTTCCATCTTTAATATTGGTTTATATTAAAAGGGGATAATTAGGGTATTGTTTTTTAAATTGTTGTCTTTTGTATTTTCTTTTGAAAATTGTGTAATTACTAGTCGTGTGACTAGGGGACAAACTACGTGGCGTAGTTTGAGAATTCGTAACTCAGTGGCTGAGTTGTGGCAGGTTTTGAGCGTAGAGTTAGGTTAGTTAGTAGCGGGTGTCGCAGTTTACGTGTGTAAGCATGTGACTACTTAATTTCTAGTAGAAACCTTGGGGGCAGCACATAGGCAGGGTTTTGCCGAAGTTGTGTAAATTCTATGTCGTTCTATTTCTGCATTTATTATTCTTCTATTATCTGTGCTACTATAATTTTGATTTATCTATGTTGAAATAATTTTATAAGCTTCCGCAACAATTTTTATAATTAACAGTATCACCCTATTCCCTCCCCTCTAGGGTGTAATCGATCCTACAAGTGGTATCGGAGCTAGGAATAGAAATCAACTTTTGTTTTTAAAAAATTCGTTTTTTAAAAACCAATTTTGGATTTAAAAATTTGAATTTTTAAAATGGCTTCTTTTAATACTGCTTTTACTGAGGGTCAATCCATGGTTAGATCACCAATGTTCAATGGTGAATAGGCCTACTGGAAAAATAGAATGAAAATTTTTCTGAAAACCATTGATGCTTGGAATATTGTTGAGACAGGTTATAGAGCACCAACTATAATTGTAGATAATCAGGAAATAGATAAACCAAAGGATCAATGGACAGAACTAGAATTACAAAATGCTAATGCTAAAGTTATGGATTCTATTATTTGTTCATTGGATTAATTTGATTTTAATCGTGTTTCACATTGCCTAACTACGTAGGAAATATGGCACACACTAGAAGTGACTCACGAAGGAACATCTCAAGTCAAAGAATCTCGCCTTGCCATGCTAAGTAGCGAATACGAGAACTTCACAATGGCGAAGGAAGAAAATGCCAAAGAGATGTATGGACGTCTTTCCAATATCGTATACAAATCAAAAGCTCTCAGAAAATCATACACAGAGTTGGAGATGGTCCGAAAAATCCTCAGAGTCCTTCCATGAAGTTTTAAAGCCAAAGTGACTGCCATTCAAGAAACAAAAGATTTAAGACAGATGAAAGTTGAAGAACTCATCGGAAATCTCACCACTTATGGGCTAGAAATGAAATTCAAGGAAGAGCGTGAAGGAGGTGACACTCGAAAGAAATCAATAGCTCTTAAAGGAACAACAGAAAGTGATGGTGATGATGATGATGGAGCAGCAGAATTGGAGCTAATAATAAAGAAATTAAAAAGGTGGAATTACAAATACGGAAATCCAGCTCGAAATCAAAAATTGAAAAGCAGAATAGCCAAAGCACTTGACTACTCAGAAGAACAGAAGATCATCTGTCACAAGTGCAACCAACCCAGACACAACAAGCCCAATTGTCCTCAAAATCGACGCGACTTTGAAAAGAAATCAAAAAGGAGAAGTTTTGCAGCAACGTGGACTACAAGTGATGAAGATAATCCAAGTACTACTAGTGAGAGTGAGAAAGCATATATGTGCCTTCAAGTAAATATAACTGATAGCGACGATGACGAGCCAAGTGAGGTATCAAAACTCACTCACTCAGAATTACTTATATATTTCCACAAAATAAATGGCTGTTTTGAACGACTTAGGGAATAGTATGCTAAAATTGAATCACAAAGAGATAGTTTGATAGAATTAAATAAACAACTTGATTAATTAGTTAAAACCTATCAAAGTAGGATCCCTAAGTGTGATAGGTGTCCAATATTTGAAGAAGAAATTAAAAAATCAGAAATTAATATAAAATCACTTGAAAATGAAATTCTGATTTTGAAAGAGAGTGAAAGTACTAGAAGAGAAAATTCTATTAAAAAGTGCACACAATTGTTAAACGAAAATGAATCTCTCAAAACACAAGTCTAATAATTGTCAACGACTTTAGATAAATTTTCAAAAAATGAAAAATCGTTGAATATGCTATTGGAGAAGAAAACTGTTAATACAATTAGATAAGGACTTGGATATAATCAATCTGAAAAGGTTAAAAGCAAAATTAATCAAGTCAATTCTTTGTGCACAATTTGTAGAAAATATGGACATAATCACAATAATTGTTGGTATAAACCCAAACACATGAAAACTATACCAATTTGGGTTCCAAAAGGCACAAATATAAAATCTCTCAAAGTTAAACAAATCTGGGTGTCGAAAGGAACATATATAAATAGTTTTGGGTCTCCACAAAATTATTTTTCAAAATATTCTGCCACTAACAATCATGGACCTATAAAACAAATAGGTCATAAAAATCTTTTATCGTGTAGCAGTGGTGGGAGGCAAAGGAACAACAACAGTGTTATCTGGATTCTGGCTGTTCCAGAAACACATCGGACGACAAAGCAAAGTTCCTTAGCCTAGTATAAAGGTGACAGAATCACAATGGACAACAACAAAAAATATCATAAAGGTAAAATAGGCCATGTTATATTTATTTGAATGATATATTAAATGTGATAATCTGCACCATAATCTGAGTTAAATCAGCCAATAATGTGATGATGAAATGATGATGATTTTGATTCTGACTTATTCAAAATTATTGGCCAATTATATTCTGATGCCAAGAACGCTATAAAAATCTGCAGAGTCTTTGAAGTACTTCATATATATTAGTTTGGATAGTGTTTTATTGGATGATAATATATTTGGTTATTTTACGGCTGACTCTACATTCACGGTTTTTGATTATTTACACGACTTCAATTCAAATTCAAGAGAATGTCATTTAAAAAGCTGTTAAAATTAATTTTGAGTTTTTTTGTTGCACAGTTCATGGTCTGGTCTATCAAATTCAATTAATGATAATTTTGAGTGGAAGAGAAATTCAGATGCAGATTATACTGGTAATCTAGTTGATAGAAAAATTACTAGTTAAACGTGATTTTTGTTGAGACATTTAGTAACTGCATCGTTTTTCAAAGAAAATATCTGCATATTTTTCATTTCAAATAATTTTCAAATAGCAAAAAATTTTCTCATACAACCCCTTCTAGAAAATCGTTTTTGACCATGTTTTCAGATCAATCATTTTGAAAAATTGATTTTATAATTATTTTTGAATTTGATTTTAAATGACTATTTTGACTAATCTGACTCCCTAATAATTATCGAAAAGATAAATAGTGATTGAAAAAGTGATGAGTGTTGATATTTATCATATATTATGACTCGAGGCAGTATAATTAGTAAATTTCTTTAGAAATTTAAATAAGAGTTATAAACTTTTTGTTGGTAAAACATTCCATGACCATCTCTATTTCTATCATATTTCTAACGACCATCACTCATCAAAATTCAATATAGTTTGTCGATATGTGGTACTTTAAACAGGAATCATTTGTTTTTCATTTTACATTTTTTTAATAAAAATAAAAATAAAAATAATATAATATAATATAATCCAAAGTATTTACTCTCATTTAAAAGTCCTTACGGTTATGCATGAGTGAATTACTTGGAATTTGTTATATGCTTCCATGCTCATTTAAAAGTTCTCACGGTTATGCATGTATGGAACGCATATCAAAATTGATTTTTTAATTCATAATAAACAAGTTGATTCTAATCGCATTTAAAAGTCTAGAAGATACTTGAATTAATTTTTTTAAAATAAAATTGGAATACTACTAATCTCATTTAAAAGTCCGAACGGTTACGCATGGTTGGTAGATATTCAAATTCCTGATATAAATATACCACAAATAGACACAGCTGTATGGTTTTTATATGATGACATCATTTCCATCATTCTAAAAGTGGAATATGCGCCTAACAAAGTATTTATGATTTTTGTTTGATTTTTTATTGAAATTTAATATTTATATTCAATTGAGTTTTAATGTTGGATTAATATCTATCACTTTATCTCCATTTTTCTAACACTATTACTCTTTTGCTGATAACAAAAGGGGGAGAGAAAAGTTAAGATTTTGTCAAATAAAATCAAGCAAAGGTCAAATATTTTCTATTTTCATCTAGGATAATTTACATATTTAATTGTTTGCATATATGAAGGGGGAGTTTTGTGTAGAGAGGAAGCATTTAAATAGGGGGGCAATTAGAGTATATCAATAATCAAATACATTTAACGTATTCAAAATCTTAAATATATGTTGGTTATCATCAAAAGGGGGAGATTGTCGAATATACGATTATATGATTTTTGTTTGATGATAATAAATATATATATATATACATATATATTCATTTAAATGTATTTGTTAATGTAATATTTTATTAGATTAAATAAATATTTGCTGAATAAAATAAATAACACAAAATTTGAATTCAAACAGAAATTTTATTCAAACAAATATTTATTACAGTTTTTGAATAGTACAAATTTCAAGCTCTCACTATATACAATTTCAATTACAATACAAATTTGATTAAATTACAATTCACATTTACATTGCACCTCACTGCATATCACTCATTCACTCAACTCGTATTGATCCTCAACTTCATTCCAATGTGAATCCAGCATCTGGGCAGTCTGCATAAATATACATTGACGTAGTGAAATTGAAAATAAAACATTTTTGCAGTATAAAATAAAATGTGGATTTTGAAAATGATATTTTCTTCAGTTATTTGGGTTGTTCGTCATCATCTAATTTTGAATTCATTATACACGAACAGCTTGTGACATACATAGTGTATCACTGTATATGCCATAAGGCTGTGCACACCGATATATACACTTGATAAAATTACAGGGATAGGTGAGCACAGGTCAAACCCAAAATGCCGGGTTCAACTCAAGTGCAATAAAAATAATGTCACAATATCAACACAAGGTCAAACCCGAGCTTTAAAGCTGGATTCAACACAGGTGCAACTCAAATGTACACATGAATGTTATGATCAGAGTATGCATATATACATGTCGATCTGGTAGCAAACAAAGTCAATAAAACATGAATCACATACATGGCAACCAAACTAAAGTATAGAGCATAAGCAAGTCACAGTCAACTTGAAAATATGATCTGCCTCAAGCAATGACAAGTACAACATGTATGCATGCAATGCACAGTGAAGATAACCAGTGCACAACAGCCTCAACTAAAACTCCAAAGTACATGAAGTATACAAGAAAAACTCAAACCAGACATGAAAAATACTCGAAGCAACTCAAGTTAGTGCACCAGTAATGTTAGCAAGCCTCGACCAAAATCAAAATGTACAAATACAACCTAGTTCAAATGAATCTGGACAGAACAAGCCTCGAAAAGTATCAGACTCAAGTGCATATACACGAATGCAATAGTGAATCACAAACCAAGTGCACCAGAGATACAACATGTATGCAACTGTGAAACTGGACAGTGCAGGTTTCAGAATCGAGCACAAAGGCTACAACTTCAAATGAACATCACAAGGAAATACAACTCTAGCTGAAACAATGTGCTCAAATCAAATCCAGACCACGTGAAGGAACAAACACATGAATGTACAACTACAAGTGTGTCAACGAAACAAATCAATGCAGCAGCGCGCGCGCGCACACACACACAGATATATATATATATATATATATATATATATATATATATATATATATATAACAAGCATACTGCATAGTCAAACTGCAACAGATCACAATAATGAATGAACATCACATTGAAGCAACTCGAGCTCAAGACAGTACAACAGAAAATCAAGTAGAGTACAGGCAAAATGAAAACAGGCTAAAGGAATCACAGTTAACATTACAAATACAACACATATATACATACATAGATGTATGTATACACATGGCAGTAAAGACATAATGGCCGGAGTCATGAAACAGCAAGAAAAATCGAACAAGGTCGAAAGTGCTACCAGAGGCAGTGAATAGTATGGCAAAAGTCGAACAAGATCAACATAAAAAAAATCAAGTTTGCAGTCGAAAACAACTGCAGGTCAAATGAAAACTGAAGTCAACATCGAACCAAGTCAGATAAATCACCATCGATCAAAGAATATGTTGAACAAGTCAGAAATCGAGAAGCCATGTTAACCAAGCCAAAAATATACGAATTGAAAATGCCAGAAATCATCACAATCATAAATACAAAATCGAATGGCCGAAGACGAATTCAAATTGATGTATATAAACCAAAATCAAGGATCTCAAATCCTATATAAATAAGTAACATCATCGGCAAATTGCAAGCATTGAGTTCAAGCATTCAACTAGGAGAGCAAAAGGCATAAATTACGTACCAGAGTCAAAGTCGAACTCGATCAAATCGAGGAGCCGTGTTCGAATTGAAGAAGGAGTCGATTGCCGAAGCAAGACAGAGAAATAGCAATTGTAATCGACCATCTACCCATCGGCTTCATCGATTTTCCCACGAGCCCTAATTTCAGAAGCTATAGAAACGAACGAAAGAAGGAACGACCGACATTGATAAAAGAGAAAAAGGAGGTCGCGTATTTTGGTGATAAATAATATTGGGTCGGCCCTTCCATCTTTAATATTGGTTTATATTAAAAGGGGATAATTAGGGTCTTGTATTTTAATTTTTTTTCAAATTGTTGTCTTTTGTATTTTCTTTTGAGAATTGTGTAATTACTAGTCGTGTGACTAGGGGACAAACTACGTGGCGTAGTTTGAGAATTCGCAACTCAGTGGCTGAGTTGTGGTAGGGTTTTGAGCGTAGGGTTAGGTTAGTCAGTAGCGGGTGTCGCGAGTTTAAGTGTGTAAGCGTGTGATGCTTAATTTCTAATAGAAACCTTGGGGGCAGCACGTAGGTAGGGTTTTGCCGAAGCTGGATAAATTCTGTGTCGTTCTATTTCTGCATTTATTATTCTGCTATTATCTGTGCTGCTACAATTTTGATTTATCTGTGTTGAAATAATTTTATAAGTTTTCGCAACAATTTTTATAATTAACAGTATCACCCTATTCAACCCCCCCCCCCTCTAGGGTGAAATCGATCCTACAAGAAGAAGATTAAGGTTATGGAACGTCCTGTAGGTGGCGTTATCCAGATTGATGAGAGGGTAGAAACCTTTTGTAGAAAATGCTATAAGTGGGGACATCCTGTTGAAAAGTGCATGTTTGGGCTTTTCCCATTAGAAAGAAGTCCATAGGAAGGATTCTGGTAGAAAATGCTAGGACTCTATAACCTAGGTGATGATGTAGACATCTAGATTTATGACTTTATAAGGCTTTTGTTGTGATAATGGATGTGATGTTTGAACTGCTAATGTGCAGTCTATCAATGTATGAAATATTTTGTGGCAGTACGATCTAATATAAAATCACTTTCTTTTATTTGAAAATGGAATATGAAATTAATTCAAAACTGAAATTTCTGAGGTTTGATCTCAAAAGTTGAAATTGGGTAATAAATTAGAATTTGAAGACTAAATTGTTTTTGAATTCTTATTTGAACTTTGAAATAAGTAAAGTAAAGATAATTTAAAATGAAATTCTGAAATTTGGACTCAGAATTAAGTGCATTAAAGACTTTTAAAATAAAGGTTATTTTCGTTTAAGAGGATTAAACCAACATTTGAAAATTTAACTCGAATTTAATTGGAGATGATTTAAAGTAAGATTGAATTTGAAATCGGATCAAATTGAAATTTGATTTAAATAATTGGGATTTGTGATCAAAGTTGAATAGCTTTTAAATTCAAATAGAATTTGATTTGAATTTGGAAAGAATCGAGGTTAACTCAACTTGAATTGGGATTAATTCAAACTGGAATTGAAATAAATTAAAATTGAAAATTGGTTCAATTTGAAATTTATTTGAATAAATTGACATTGAATTCGAAATTGAATAAAGATAAATTTGGAATGGGAATTGAAGTAGTTTAAATTGATTTGAGATTGAATCAATGTTAAGAGGAAGTATAAATTTAAAATTGAATTGATTGGAATAAAGATTGGGTAGTGGAACAGTTTGGCTCTAAAACTATTTTCAAATAAATTATTTTAATATAAACTGTTTTTTTAAATCTATTTTTCCGAAGCTATTTACTATATACAACCTTCTTTTTAAAGCCAAACTATTTTGTACTTATTTTACAACTATTTTATAAACTGATTACTATTTTTCAATTACTTAGAACTAATTACTATTTTGCAATTATCTAACTATTTTACAATTATTTTATAACTACTTAAATATTTTATAGCTATTTTACAAACTAATAACTATTTTTCAACTACTTATCTATTTTAAACTTTTCAAACTATTTTCTAAATATAAGCTGGTCAGAATGTAAACTGTTTATGATTAAATACCCATTTGAGATAAGAATTAAGGTGATAATCCAAATGAGAATCGACGCAACTGTGAATAAGTAAATAAAAATCGAAATGAATGTAAATAGAAAAGGGAATTGATTTGGTTAACAATCAATGGAGATGAATACGTAGGATGTATGTATATTATTTTATTCGCACAACGATTTGATCCAGATTCGAGCACAGAATTTCGAGATAATATATCGATCCGGGTTGGGATTTTTTCACTTGATTTTCGACGGCGAACCTGGATATGGATTATTGATTGGTTCTATAAATTCTCTATCATAGTTATGACTATGCAAGGAGAATGATGGTTTCTGATCAAGAAACCAGATCCGAGTCCGCACTAGGAAGTCGGGTGGACGATACTAGTTCAGAAGTGAAATTGTGTGATCAAGTGAGCGATCAGATTGATATAGCGCACAAATGATATGTATACATCGTACGGGCTTGAATAAAATCGATATTGAATATTTGTGAATAAGAATTGTGAAATGGTTTTTGAAATGAAAAATATATTTTGTGAAATATATGATGAAATAAAAGTGACTTTATAGAGTAATCAAAATTGAATATTTGATTTGGAATAAACAAAATTATATATCTTTGTTATACAAGATAAATCTCCCCTTGTTGAATCTATTGCCAGAAGAAATGGGTTTTTGAAAAGTATTTGGAGTATAAAAAGTGAATTTATACAAGTATGAAGTGATTCAAAAAGATTTTTCAAGGTTATATATATATATATATATATATATAAAGGATCTTATGAGAATGATTTTGAGGAATGGTATTTGGAACCTATGGATTTGGAAAGGCTTTTAATTTTTGGCAAAAAATCAATTTTGGAAATTTGGAAAGCCTAGTTGAGAATTATCGATTTTGGAATAATATATTTTGTGAAAAAGAGATTTATATGGGATTCATATAGGTGTATGATTTTGAAGATACTATATGTGTATAGTATAAAGTGTTTTGAAAATGGCTCTGCAGAAAAAGTCGCTCCCTTGAAATGAACTTCTCAAGAGTACCTTAGATTAGTACTACCTTGAGCCTCAAAAGGGGGGAGGCTCTAAAGTGGATCCTATGAGGATTTCTAGACAAACTGAAGTTCTTGAGGATTATTGGGTAGTAATAGTTGAGGGCGCTGATGCCTACAGAGGCATTTGGGTTATGCTGTGACAACAGTGTAACTCGATGTCACTGCGATCTACTGTGGACCATAGCGGAAATCGTGTAGAGGTGAGTGTCAATGGTCTACGCTTGATTTTGCCGAGAAGGCAACGTAACATCGGTAGATTGCGATCTATGGTCAAGTGGAGTGGAGAAGTTTCATTTATTTGGCAGCGAAATTCGAGGCGCTGGTGCCTACAGTTATATGGGTTTTTGCTGTGATAGCAACCTAACCCCAAATGTAGTTGTGATCTATAGCGGGTTTCATGGCGTAATCCAGGGGCACGGAGGCCTAAAGTTATCTGTGGATTTTGCCGGGATGGCAACGTAACCATCGAGCTAATTGCGACCATGGATGGGGATGATGATTTCCAAAGCATTCTCACCAGAAATGTTTCCTCTATTTTCAAAAATGTTCTCTATACTTTCAGTAAAAAAAATTCCAAGTATTTTCACTGGGTGTTGAAAATGGGTCTGCTAAGTACTTATAGATTTTCAGTCCTACGCCTGATCAACGTATGACCGAATTTCCATGAGAACAAGGATGGACTGGTTGAGACATCGAGTTATATATAAAAAATATTTTTATAAAAACTATTTTATAATATTATGCGGATTTTAAGAGTGTTTTAAAAGTAATCAAAGGTTAAATTATCCGATTTAAAGTATTAAATAAATTCTGGCTTTGTTCCTTTTCGAGGACGAAAAGATCAAAGGGGGAAGGGATGTGATAACCTAGATTTTTGGACATTTGTAATTGATAAAATAACTGTTTAATTAATAGAATACTGATTTATAAATTGTACAAATAAATCTGATGATAAATATTATACCTGGATAAATATTTATTTGGTAATCTCCTAGCATAATTATTTAAAATTTACAATTTTTTTTATTTTTTTCAAACAAATTTAATGTGTGTTTGTTTAAAATATATATATGAGTCAATTTAAATTTAATTTGAATTTGAGATTGAAATCCAAAGATAAATATCTTAAAGTAATTGGATTTAAAAATAATGTATGTTTGATTTTAATTAGTATATAAGTAGTTCTATATTATTTTCTTTAAAAGATTTTATAATTACAGTAAAGAGAAAATGTGTTAAAGGAAATATATAGATATAATACTAAAACATATGTCATGTTACATAATTATATAAACATAAGTACATAACATTTATACATGTAAACAAAGACAAATGTAAAATCATATAAACATGTAAAACATAAGCTAAAAGGGTTTAAAACAAGATTTATAAAATTATTTAAAAAAAGGATTTAAGCATAAAATTTATCACAAATGACATTTGTTAAATAAGGAGATATAAAATAACAAGTGTAACTTAAATGGATTAACAAATAAACAAGTGTCAATTATTCATTTTATTTTAGGATAAAATGAAACGAAAAAGCTACATATATACATAAATTCCTATTCTTTCTATTTTTTCCTTCATAATATCAAAGTACCCAAAACCTGAGAATTCAAAGGAAAAGAAATCAAACTTAAACTTTAAATTTAAAACAATAACATCAACAAGCAAGATCAGAAGCAGTTCAAGGTTCCAGATGTAAGCAAATCAAAATCAACTGAAGCAACAAAGTTTCAATTCCAGACCAAACTCAAGCAATTTCAGATCATCTCAAACCCAAAAGCAATCCCAGATTTCAAAAGTAAAGAAAAATATATCAAACCTGTTCCCTGTTCAAGAAAATTTTAAGTGAGTAAACATATATTTTTTTAAAAATCTTAAGTAAATCTAAAACTGTGCATGTGATTCTTGGATTAGGTTTGTGCTTTGCATGTGTATATATATGTATGAATCTCTAAATTTATGATTGTATTTGATCTGTGCATGTTTGGATGCATGTTCTTCTCTGTTACCTAAGTTTTGAGTTTAAAACAAAAACCTAAAAAATTCAAAATCACCTTATTTGATTTTTGTTTGGAATTGAGTTCCAAACATAATATGATCGTTTGAACATAATTATGTTTTCAAAATTTTAATTATATGAAGTAAGTTTGAAATTTACTGGAAAATGGAAAATAAGAGTGGAAATTTAGAAATGGGATGAAATCAAGTGCAACGATTTGTAAATTCAAGTATATAGCCTGAATCCTCTGTTCGAATTAGTATTTTTAAAATAAAAATCTCAATTTTTAGTGGAGTGCCGATGGTGCAGTTCTTAGATGATCAGATTTTGATTTTTGGTTGTTTTTAGTGATCGACGAACACTTGGTCATCGGGGTTTTTGTCAGAGCTTGCTTGGTAATTGGGGATGCCGAGAAAAATGGTGGAAGCGGCAATCATGGTCAATGGTACGTAGATTGGGTTTTAAACCCTAGTTTTTGTCAGGGTCAGACCGAGTATTATACATTTTTAGGTAAGGACGTTCTGGAGCTCAAGAGGCGAGTTGGATGGAAAAAACATATGGAGTGTATTCCGATGTGATATATTGTAGTTTTTTTCTAGGACAAGTTAATTTTAACTGTCCAGTGTTTGTGTAATTGTTGTAACTCTGATATATTGATGTAAATTAACTGATATAGTTTTCCTTTATATAACTCCTATTATTTGATATTATATTTTGATGCGCTGTAAATGTAAGATTCTGTTACTTTTTTTCTGTTTCTTCTTCTACCTCTTTTCTTCTTTTCCTAACTATCTGGAATTTTCGGAATAGAAAATTTCGGGTCGTTACAACTTGGAAAAATAACCATATACTTATCTCAACGGTATAAGCATATTCACCAACATTTGGGAAGATTCCTCCTTTTATTCAATTATAAAATCATTTATAGCTCCATTATAAATCCACAAAATCATTTATAAAACTCCTTTTATAAATCTATAAACCTATTCCTAAATTCTTTTATAAATATCTAAACCTTTTATAAAACTCTTTTATCTTTTTAACAAATCTTCCTCTACGTTTTCCAAAACATGTTATAAGATCCCTCTTATAACATCTTATAATCCACATCTGTTTATAAAACCCTACTTAAAAATCTCGAAAACATTTCTAATATAAATTCTAATTATTTACTTAAAAAAAGTATTATATAATAGTAAGCATTATATATAAATAATATTAACTTTAAAACATTTTTAAATAATAACTAATAAATTCCAAAACATCCTAAATAAAACAATAATAATTCATTTTCAATATTTTTATAAATATTAAAATTTAATTTTCAAAACTTTATTGATAAATAATTAAAATCAATTTCAAACTATATCAATAACTTAAATAATTAACTTTTCAAAATATTAAAATATTGATAAACCACTTTAAAACAATATTAATATAAATAAACAACTTGTAAAATATAATAATATTTCCTTGATAAAAATCCATACTTAATTTCCAACATGATCATTTCCATATTTATAAAATTATATTTATAAATCTCCTTCTCTTTTATAAAACTTCCTTTCATAAAATCCCTTTATTTATGAACCTCATTTATAGCTCTATTTCCTTTATAAATCTCACTTATTCGCAAATCTCATTTAAAAACGTAAATCCCCATCCATTTTTTTATCATTGCTCCCATATGGATAAATTCCTTCTAACAATTCATTTCTATTTATAAAATATCGTTAGCATTCCCAATTTAACCTTACCTTCAATTTCCAAAGTAAAGTCGATATTTTCTAGAATATCATTCCACATCTTATAATAAATCCACAACTTAATTTATTTCACCAATTTATTAAATGGTGATAGTTTCCTTTAATTTATAAACAGCGTTTATAAATTCACATTTTTATTAACAAAATACGATTTCACAAATCTTCACTTCATTTGTAGAATATCACTTTTATAATTTATCGCACTTATAAATCTCACATTTGTAAATAATCTTTAATATATGTATACACACACACACACATATATGTATATGTTACTTTATATAAAATGGTTAATAAATATTTATATCAAAATATTTGTACTTCCATTAAAAACATATTCCTTTATTATTAAAGACGGACTTATTTTAAGAATTAACAAATTTTTATTTTGCAATTGAAAAATCTCTATTTAAAATTTTTTATAAAACTATTAATTTATAATGTCTAAAAATCATACTTATTATTTTATAATAAATTTCTTCTTTAATTAATTTAAGAAAAATTATTAAAACATATATATAATTTCAAATATCACTTTGAAATCCTTTTTAAATCAAAGCATTAGTCTATAATATTTTATAATACCTAAAAATAAGGCACAGTGCTACTACAGCACTAAATAAACAAAAACATATCCATGTCATTAAATATGGCATCCAACAAGCCATATATCACAATATATATACATACATACATATATATATATATATGAAAAGTAAAATCAGCAATGTGAGGAATCGAGTTGGATACCTCCAACCTGTCACCTTGCATCATATACAATATGTAACCAAATAACATAAATCAACCCCTTCGAGGCGGGATCGTATACAAAGGGTCATCCGCTCTTACACGGGAACATAATAGGGTCTCATCCGCTCCAGGGGCAAAAATATATCCAAACCAACAAATAAATATGGTAAATAATCCAAACGTCCAATCAAAAATTTATTTTCCACTGTATAACATGCTAGTTAACCATGAAGGAAAGTTTAACTCACCATAATTTCTGTTGTCGTCGAGGCATTCCGGTTTAGAGCTAAAATCAAACGGCATCCGACTTTAGCCCAAATTTCAACTATCCTCAAATTTATCCAAACCAGTTCTAATTCGAAGCTTATGTCATCACGAGTGAAATGCAAAAATCCGTGCCTAGATTGGACATCGTATAAGAGAGTTATACACATTTTTAATTGTCGATTTTTAAACTAAAATATAATTAAACTAATTATAATATTATCATTATATTTATAGAAATACCCTCTTCCCCAAATTTCATTTACCACCTCCAACAAACTCCCTCCCTCATTACCGACCACTCCTCCACCTCTTTTGCCCACGAAATCACATGAGACCCTCATCGAGCTTATCCTTGTCACGAGCTCCTCTACATCGACCCATCCATTTCATCTTTGATCACCCCTCCCTAATTGCGACGTCCACACCACCACAGCCTATTACCAAAGTCATTGCCCCAAAAACATGACCGGACCCCACCAAAAAATCTCCACCGCCTCGCCTTGCTTCTCCGAGCTTCAATACACCCTCTAATCGGACTAATATCTCACCAAACCTAAGAATTTGTTAACCCTAGTTTGAAAAATTCAAAACGTCTTATTTTAGATTGCCTTCGACCAAAATAAGACCAAAGATCTTGTTTTTATTTTTTTGGATTTTATATCTTTTGATTTCATACTTTTAAAGCTCATTTTTTTCACTAGTTTGAAAAATGAGAAGAGGGGGAACTGAAATAATATAAATTAGAGATGGGTATGGTATGAGATGATGGGGTATGTGATGAACACGTGGGGTATGGGTTTGATATGGTGTATATACTATTTTATTTAATTAAAATCACATATTATGTGCCAGAAAATTTTCGACCTCCTGGAAAGACGTGCTGTCAGGCATTCTATATGTAATATTACTATTCCGAATACAATGGAACTAATCTCAAGACCCAATTCAATCGTATAGAGATGAGAGCTTTTCAAACTCAGTTATATTAAAGAATTTCTAAAATTAATTTCTACACTTTTCAATCTCGCCAGCTAAACGATGTGTCTAATCATCACGAAATTCGACAGCATTTAATTACTCACTATTACGGATCCAATGACACTAGTTTCTTCGAAAACCGAGACAGTGCCCTGGAAGGCTATTTTCACTTGTTAATTTAAAATAAATTATTTTCAAAATCACTTTATATCCAAACTTAAAAGTTTGCTATCTTCATTTCTATTAAAATAGAATTTAAATCAACTTCCAAAATCATACATTCATTTCGAATTTAGGATTCGGTTATTTTAAATATTACCAAATCTCTATTTTAATGATTCAGTCATCCAATGAATCGCTATATTCGAAATTCAAGTTTCTTAACTTATAAAATTAAATTTTCAATATTTAAAATCAATTAAATATTCCAAATTAAATGATTAAATTTTTGGGTTGTTATATCTTTTATATTAGGGGGTATATTTAGGCTTACTTCACCTTTTCGGCTAGGTCGGTGACCATTTAGGGTACCTGATCACCCAATTCCAAGCCTAAAGATTATCCTTCTAGACACTGTGCTAAGTGAGCAAGCTTAATCAGTTAATCCTGACATGACTAGTTAAGACCACATAAGATTTTGGGCTCTGATACTATTAAAGGAATCAGGCCAACCCGTAGTGGAAGAAATGAGTAAATTTCAAAAGACTTCCTATTAGATCTTTTCGGACTTATGTAGTATAAATTCATTTAGAACTTTTATAAATTTTCCTTTTAAAAATTTCTTTATACTATTATACTTGTTTACTAATTATTTAATTTATTTGTAATTAATTGTATGTTGTGATGAGCACATCAAATGCATACATGTGTATAGTGTAAGTGCAACATATGAAAAGTGTATATAGTTAATGTGAAAGTTGTTTAGGTGTTGGGATTTACACCGCAACGAACACATTTCTGCTCTATATATACCTTTGTCGTTAAAAACATAATTTTTTTAATTTATATACATGTGTGTGGGTGTATATATATGTGTGTGTTTACATGTATATACTTTAAATGTATATGTAGATACACAATAAATATTTTGCACAGCAATTTAAATTGAAATATACTTTATTTATGTTACATGCAATCAATCAAAGAATAAAAAGTCTAATTAAAGTAGTTTAAAAGTTTACTATAATATTTATACAAAACTCCTTTTGAAAACTTTAGGTTAAATACAAACACACACAACACATAAATGATATTATATAAATATATAAATTCATGTACATATACAACCAAAATAAAATTTTGAAATAATATAAAACAATATATAAGTAGTTTGTAAAATAGAATGCTTCCTTTTGAACAAAGATTTAGTACTATGTTGGATACAATTATAAAACTAGGAATAAATCATTAACTTAATGTTTCCCTTTTTATTTCGATTAGTAGAGCTTGTTTTAGAATGATTTAAACATAACACAACTAAGTCATCCTATTATGTTGACAACAAATATTAATTAATGTAATTATTTTAAAATATTATTCACATAGCAATTTATGTGCAAACATTCAAGTCTAAATCTTCTAAAATTAAAACTAACTTATTAACAAGAGTATTCCAAATTAATTTAGTTTTTTTAATAACAATGATAAAATTAGACGATATAGGCATATACAGATTCATGATAAGGTCTAGATCTAGGTTATACATGGATGAATCGACATATAGAGTGTAATGACCCACCTCCTCGACCCTCAGAAATCGACACTAATACATCCTCGGTATTCATGTGCCACAAATCCGTGTTACGGAGAGGTGGATTATTAGGGTTTTTTAAAAGAAATGAAGTTAGAACAAAAAAATAGAATCTCACATCGTATTCAACATTTAATTATACATATGAGTTACTCCAAATTGCTTCATCAAAGTTCTAGCAAGTACTAATCCAGCCAGGATAGTTATAACCGCATATCCTCACAACTGCTATTAGATACATCATACAAAATACATCGGAATTAATAGATAACTTTCTACAAAGGACCCAAAATGCTCCATGCTCCATCCAAAATGCTCCAAGTTACCTAACTACTTGGTTGCTAGGAAAAATAAGGCACCAAGAGTTTAAGGGAAAAAGAAAATAAACTCTGGATTAGTCATGGGACTGGTGTGTGAAGCTCAAAGTATGGATATTCGGAAACAAAGGATATATCATAAGACCACGCCACACATAAACATTAAACGGGTTTTTACCTTATGATAACCAAAACATTTGCTACATAAAATTATGGATATTATATTTAATTGCGTTCTTTAAAAATCCTTTCAAATAACATATTAATCATAGCTGGAATTATTACATTTGTTATATTCGACAGCATAATAGGTTCACAACTAAAATATTAAAGGCTTGTATTGTAGAATAGATTTCATACAATGACAAGGTAAGGGACTACCTTCCAACAGTACATCTCTAGAAAAATGCACCTGACACTCCAACCTCTACCAACACAGAGTTGGCCATCTTTATCATAGATGGAACCGAATATCCCATTGCCCCGTTGTCGTTCCTGACCTTTATCGAGATCCCAAAGCATACACAAGATACCCAAAATATAGAGAGTAATCTAGAAAGGTGACGACCATATCCTAATAGGAGCGAACCATTTAGTCCTCCCGCATCTTCCTGTTTTTGTCATTCCCCGGTGATGAGGCTCTAGGTAATGAATACCTTTCTTATAACACACATTTCACTTGAATGCCACATTGACAACTCCATTACACACCAATGATTTCCACAAATATACAACCATTGAGCTCGTACGTATAAGAGAAGGGTGTTAAGTATAGGAGAGTTACTTCCTATGCCATTAAGCAGATGTACGTTTATAAAAATCAATGTACGTACACCTTAGAAATGCAATGTCAAATATTCGTCCATACAAGTTATCCAAGAAAAGGACAAACCGAAGGAACTCTCTTGCCACATCATGTCTGGAATCATCCCTAAGATTAGTAATGAGCAACACTTGCATCAAAATTCAAATGAAGGTACTACTACCACATATATATGATAGGGGAAATTTCCCCCATGGGTTAGTGACAAGCAGCCCTTCATTCCATTTATTATCATTCCATGTCTTCACCTTCGAATACGTAAATTTGTTCGAAGTGGTTTTTGGATAGGGATTAACTAAATCCAACCTCGATTCCTTCAAACCAATCATCGATAAAAAGATGCTAAGCTGAGGGTGATTATTGTTTCACTCGTTTATACCTTTTATCAAATAAAATATCTCTTTTAGAGATATAAATTTTAAATCATATTCTTCTCCAGTATATACAAAATCATAGACCTCTTTTTAACTTTGGAAATACCAAATCAAAATCATTTCTTATAAATCATATTGCTAAACCTTACTGAGTAAAAAGGGTCGATAAAAATTATACTAATTCTACTCAACATCAATTTCTGTATTTAACCTTTACTATCCATCGAATAACGGTGAAATCACCTTTTAAATTCAAACGAGTATTATGGGTTTCCTCCTTGGAATTTAATATCAAGTATAAGAAGATTATTTCTATATGACCCAGGTTGTACTAGATTTGAAAAAAGTTAAATCTTTTATACTTGCCTCGTTTTCGACATTTTGACCATTTAAAAAGGCCAGGTGAGCCAGGGCACTGGTTGCTCCTGAACATCTCCTTATTTTAAGCACCTCACATTCGGATCTCACAAATAGAAAAATCCAGTATACTCATCGGGCTTTTAGAGCCAAGGTTTAATCACTTGATTATAATAGTTTTCTTTAAATCATTTATTTAAACTTTTTAAAATGAATTAT
This sequence comes from Allium cepa, assembly GCA_030765085.1. NCBI lineage: Eukaryota > Viridiplantae > Streptophyta > Magnoliopsida > Asparagales > Amaryllidaceae > Allium > Allium cepa. Next base: position 271,747,420 of record CM060929.1, read on the forward strand.
AAAAACTTCAAATCATATTTAAACTACTTAGTTGTTAATTTCAAAACAGTTATAAAAGCTTTGGGGAAGAAAACTTAAGTTTAAAGTCGTATTTCAAAAGTTATTGAAAGTGCTGCAAAAGGTATTGCGAATAGTACTGCTAATTGTGTATTCAAAGCTTATTTGATCAAAACAACTTTTTATCATTTAGAAATCCATATTTATAACTCAAATCTCTTTTAAAATATTTTAAAATATTTACAGAACTTATTCTATATTTTAAAGAATTAAATATATCATTTTTTTTAAATTTATCGCTCTGGTTTCCAAACTACCAAAGCACGACTATTTTGAAAACTTGTTTTGCTCGTATTTTAAAATCTACTAAAAAAATCTCAATCATTTTCTTTTGTTTGAAAACTATGATTATAAGAGAAAGTTTTATTACAAAGAATTCTAACTCTGAATCCATCGAATAAACGGATTTAAACTTTTACGGCGCGAACTGCCGTTACACGACGCGCCTATTTTTGACTCAACTTTCATAACTTGTCAAAACTTCACCAAATTGGGTTTTAGTGTTTATAAAACATTTATGAACCATTTTAAATCATTTATAAGGGGTCTAATGATTCTATATCACTTTTATAACTTGATTTGGAAAGTGATTTCCTTATGTAATATCGATGTATATTTAATGTGACTTGTTTGCACAATTAAATACTATATTAAAACGACCCATACTTAATGATCAAAGCATTAAATATCCATAGCAATCATATCACATCATCATTTTATGTAAATGTATAAATAGAGTTTCTCACTTGAATTCGTTTCTAACTTTGTGAAAATTTGCTATAACTTTGCTATGATCGCACTGGAGTATATGGAATTGAGCCTTAGACCTTTGGGAAGGCTCGGCCTATGCTTGCTAATGGAGGTGGGCACGGCCTTGGGTGGTGGATGGTGTGGCCATGGGTTTTATATGGGGAAAGGAGTGTATTTGCTAAGGTTTTGAAGAGTTCCGGTAAAATATACTTACTATAAATTTTAATTTCTTTTTTCCATAAAGTTTGATATTATTTTCCTTAGACAAGAAGTCATTAATGTAGAGAAGAAGAGGATGAAAAGGTTATGAATTCTATGAAGAAGAAGTTTGAAAGAAGTGAAGAGAGGTAGGTGCTATTTATAGGAAAATGTAAGGATGCAAATATCATGATATTTTCACACAAACACATCATCATTTCATCACCACCACTCCCTCCTCTCCCCACTTCATTATCAGTTGAACATCCCCCCACCATTGTGTGTTGTCACGTGCTTGTACTTTGGGTGTAAGAGGTTGACTTTAGTTTTACTTAAGGATGAAGTTTTATGGTAGACATCTTGGATATTTTGTAATATATATAAGTATATTTTTAAGTATATGTGTTTATGTCCATGTGAATATGTTCATGTATATATACATGTATGTGTGCATATATATATATCAAATGATTCACAACGTTGCACAACTTTTCTACGTTGAATCGTTATGGATTACCATTTTGATTTCTTATCATATTTTCACATCTTATTTAGTGTGTGTGTGTGTGTATACTTGTAAGCAAAGTTTAATAATAATATTCCTATCATTATATATTAATTAAAAGGGCTTAGTGAATAATTAAACTAATTATTAAATCATTTAGAGTCAATTTTAATTCAAAAATCATCTGTTCTAAAATAGCGATATCATTGATGTTGTTATAAAGTGCTTTTATTTTCACAAATTAAATTAATAATTTTATTACATTTTCTCAATCATACATATAAATGAGTGTATGCATCCAGCTTCGTGCACGATGTCAGATGGTCTAAGAGTTGTTTATTGATAAAACGGTTTTCGGTCATTTTATCGTTATACCTTCCAAAGCATATATTTTTGCAAATATTAATCCAAAATAAAATTACCGATTTTATTATTATCCAAAACATTATCATTTATGTTAAAAATCCTATATTTGAATATTTCAAAAAAATTCTGAAGTGATGAATTTGCGGGTTGTTACATACTTCCCTCTTAAAAGAATTTCATCCTCGAAATTAAGGATAAGAAGAAAATGATTCAAAAGTGAGTGTGTGTGTGTTTGACGAGGGAACTATATACAAGATAGGATAAGTGACCATGCCACAGGCGTGAGTACACTGTCTCGATATTGCATGCAAACTATACATCAATCCTAAATTCAAGATAAACTTTCCTAATTATGTCTTCTATTTTCTATATGCGGTCTTCGGCACGACCACTGCATTGAACATTTACCAACTTTACAACCTTCCTTCTCAATCGCTTCTCGTCATGATCCACGATTCAAACTGACATCTGATAACTACCAAATTTGGTTCTACTTCTAAATCTTTCCGGCCAGTTGTTTCTATAATCTGCTCTGGATCATGCACATATTTATGTAGGTGGGATATATGAAAGATGTTGTGCACACTAGGCAACCTTTCGGGCAATTCCACATGATAAGCTAATGAGCCAATCCGCTCAAGAGTGGGAAAAGGTCCAATAAATCAAGGTGCTAACTTCCATGCACATTCACCACTCCTCTCATCGGAGAGATTTTCAAGAGTACAAAATCTCCAACTAAGAATTTCAAATTCCTATGCCTTTGATTAGCATAACTCTTCTGCCTATTTTGGGCTACTTTCATATTATTTCTGATCAATTTTACCTTTTTTTGAGGCTTCTCGAATCATATCAGGTTCAAGTACTAACTAATTTCTATTTTTGATCAAACATGCGGGGGATCTACATGGATTAACATATAAAGCTTCATACGGTGTCATGCCAATACTTGCCTGATAGTTCTTATTGTAGGAGAATTTCACAAGATGAAGATAGTTTTCCTATGATCCTCCAAAATCTAAGATACAAGCTCTCAGAAGACCTTCCACCACTCGATTTACCCTTTTAGTTTTTCGATTGGTCTGGGGATGGTATTCGGTGCTTATACTCAGCTTCATTCCCAAAGCGGTTCATAATACCTCCCAAAACTTACTAGTAAATATTGGGTCTCGACCACTGACTATACTACATGGGACACCATGTGATCTTACAATTTCCTCATGTATATTTCTACCAGACTCGAAGTAATACTTATTGGCATTTTTGGAATAAAGTGTGCGCTCTTGCTCAATCGGTTTACGATAACCCACCCTTCCTTATTCGAAGTGAGCCATCTATGAAATCCATCAGTTTTTGGTCCCACTTCTAAATTGGAATCTCCTGAGGTAGTAGCAGTCCAGCAGTCATTTGCTGATCGCTTTTGATTTACTGACAATTTGCACATTTATGAACATGAATAGGAATATCCCTTTTTAAGCCTTCCCACCAGAAAGTCTTTTTCAGGACCCGGTACATTTTAGGAACCCTAAGATGGATCACAGGTCAAGAATTTTGGCACTCGACTAGAACTTCCCATCTGATACCATCAATATTTGGAACACAAATTCCCCTCTTTAGTATTAAGATTCCTTGATCGTCCATACTGAATCCTATCCATCTTCCTGGTAAAAAAATTTCCTTCACTTCCTTGGCTATCCTTGTAATGAACGGATCCCTTAGCTGATTCTCCTTTATATGGTTAATCAAGGTTGGACATACCACTAGATAAGCTATAACAACTTTCCTTCTGCTTAACGCATCCACCACTACATTGGCTTTCTCGGGTTTAGATATCAGGATCATATAATGCGAGAAATTCTAACCAACGTTGTTATCTCATATTTTTAACCATCCGAGAGAAAAGAGATTTCAAAGATTTGTGATCCATGAAGAGTTCGAACTTTTCACCTTTTAAAAGAAGGATTATTGTTTACCAAGGTCAAACAAAGTTTATCAAAATAAACAATGAGAAATTCCCACCTAATAAATAATGCCTCTACATTTTTAACGTGAATACAACGACTAATAATTCTAAGTCATGTGTTACATAATTCCTTTCATGAGATTTCATTTGTTTGCTTACATAAGCGATAACTTTTCCATGTTGCATCAGCACCGCATCTACTCCTTTTCCACAAGCATCAGTATATACAATTAAACCACCGCTTTCATCAGCAATAGCTAGGACTAGAGCGGTAGTTAACCTTTTCTTGAGTTTCTAGAATGCTTCTTCACATTATGGTGTCCATTCAAATCTAACATCATGCATAGTCAACTTTGTTAGATGGAAGGAAACTATGGAGAAGTCTTGAATGAATCTCGGTATTATCCTATCGACCCTAAGATGTTATGGATGTCCTTCGGAGTTTGCGGTTGCTTCCCATCTCGTATAGCTAAAATCTTTTTTTGGATCTAATGAGATCCATTCTCCTAACACAATATGCCCAAGGAATCTTACTTCTTTCTCCCAAAAGTGTCATTTCGAGAATTTAGCTTTAAGTACATTTCTTCTCAATATTTCCAACACAATCTCCAGATGCCTTTCGTGTTTTTCCTCAGTTAGGGAATAGATGAGAATATCATCAATGAAAACTAATATGAATTTGTTTAGCACATCTATGAATACTCTATTCATAAGGTCTATGAAATAAATGGATGCATTAGTCAACTCAAAAGGCATAACTAACCATTCATAAAAGCAATATAAACCCCCGATGCAGTTGGAATGCCATCCTTAGCTATTCTTAGTTGATGGAATCCTATAGCTAAATCCATTTGCTAGAATACTCAAGCACCATGAAGTTGATCGAACAAGTCATCTATGCAGGGTAGTGGATACTTTTTTTTAATCGTTTGCTTATTTAGGTCTCGATAGTCTATGTTGGGCGAATTCTCACCCAGAAGCTCTCGAGACCAAGAAGTCACAGTTTTACCCGAGCTCGCAACCTCCACCTCGTTCGACAAACACAAAGCTAGAAGTCCATCCCCATTCGGCCCCATGACTCCATTCGGCATGTCCATCCGGTAGCCGGACCAACCATATTCGGGCAAATCACAAGTGCCATTCGGCATGCCCATCCGGTAACCGAACCAAACATCCCCTACTACTACCGGACCAGCCATACCGGTCCACCATACTCCTCCGAACCAACCATCACCCCACTACCGAATCAACTCCCATGCTACCACCGAACCACTTATCTACCGGACCATCTTCACAACCGAACCAAATAATCACCGGTCCACACTCGTTGCCGGACCACGCCTACCACCGGACCAAGCTCCATGCCGAATGTCCTCCGCCGAACCAGACAACTGCCAGTCCAGATCGCTTCAGCCCAGGCCCACCAGCAGTTATATACTTCCAAGACCCCTGCCCCCTACCTCATTCTATAAATAGAGGGGCAGGGGTACAACAATGGCAGACAAGTTTGAGAGCTCAAGCAAGGAAGGAACTTTCAAACTACCTTCATATACTGATATACGAAGCATTGTACCTGTAATCTGAAAGAAAGAAGATAATAACATATAAAGTGGACGTAGGCACATTCTGGCCGAACCACTATAAATCTGTGTGTCTTTTACATTTCAGCCCCTACTTCTTTCATATTTACATACTCATCTAAAATCACCGAAAATCACATATAATCAACTAAATAATACGACTTGGAGGTGTTTGCCCATTTTTTGTGCAAACATTTTTGGTGCTTTCACTGAGAACTGAACTCAGGCTTCATCTTCTCCCACTCAACCTTCTTCCTAACAACATCACTCGTTGCTTAGAAATCATGCCTTCCAAACAGAGAAGGGATGTTAACAAAGGAAAGAACATCGCAACTAGCAGCCTTCCAGATCCAGCAATCACAGATCAGCCCACTTCAACAGCAGTACCAGATGAAAATCAGGAAAATCCAACTGGTCCCGCAACGGAACAACCAATCACTAGGGCAGATCTGGACAGGGTTGTGGCTGAAGTAACTAACCGCTTCACATCCCAACAAGAAACTTTGGTGGACCAACTCATGACACGCTTAAGGGATGCTGAAGAGTCCAACCGCAACACTGAATCATGGGGTGAATCCCAATCCGGAGGATCCCGGAGGCAACAAAGGTCTTCACTCTTCGAACAAGCTATCAACAGGAAAAACGATGATAGGGGCCGCGCCCGGACTCAGCCCGAATTCCGACTCGAGGAAGCCCTTGGAACCGAACCTAGCGGGGGAGGCACCAGGCGAGGGTCGGATGTAGCTGAGCCAGTCATGCCACCTAATCATAGAAACCCCGCTGAACGGAGCCGAGCTAGAACCCAGCCCGAAGTTGACCCCATGGATGTGCTCGAAACAGAACCCCACAGGGGAAGATCAAGGCAGGGGGCAACTGTAGCTGGTCCTAGCGTGCATCCAAGCAGCCAAAGACAACCACTGGATAATGCTAGAGGTGATAGACTGTACCATCCCTACAGGTCATCTGGACGAGATAGATCCCGCAGGGAAGAACCGAGCTCATTTTTGTCCGCTCCAAGTTCTGACGAACGAATGGCACGATTATTCAGAGAATGTGTCCAACGGGAGCAAAGGGACCGGGGAATAGGTGCTAGGGTCACCAGTCCCTTTACCCGAAATATCGAAACTGCCATCACTCCCCGGGAATGGAAAATGCCAACCATGGAACCTTACAAAGGAACTTCCGACCCCATCGTACACCTGCAGAGATACACCCAGCATATGCTCATGAGTGGAGCAACAGAAGGAGTATTATGTAAATGCTTTCCGCTATTCCTATCAGATCTAGCTACCTCCTGGTTCTGCCATCTACCCCAAGGATCCATCAGCTCATGGGAGATGTTAAAAGAAAGGTTTATTAGCCAGTTCCGCATCCATGTGGAAGAACCCAAGGATGCTTATTCTCTATCCAATGTCAAACAGAAATCCGGAGAGACGCTGCAACAATATCTAACACGGTTCAACGCCGCAGCGGCAGCAGTTCAAGACGCCGATGAAAAACTCACTCTAATGGCCCTCTGTAGTGGTGTACATCCAGACACCAAGTTTGCCAGAAGATTAACTAAGGAAAAACCAGCTACCTTGCCTGATTTCTTCCATGAAGCTGGAAAGTATATGAGACTTGAAGACGCTGCTACGGAGAGGCAGTCAGGGCAACAAGGCAAGATAGTTCAGGACAAGGTTCCCACTGCAGCTAAGGACGCTCGAGGAAATGAATCTAGAGACAATGCTGGGGGCAGAAAGGTTGAGAAGCGCCAATATCGACCAGGGCCAAGATTTGACTCCTACACTCCTTTGAATGAAACAATCGAAAACATCTACCTAGCCACTCAGGGCGAACTCGGATACAAGCGCCCCCCGCACAAGAAAGAATCAGATAACGCACTCAAGTCCGGAAAGTTCTGTCGCTTCCACGGATCCCACGGACATGACACCAATGAATGCCACCATCTTCGGGACTTGATCGAAGAACACATTAGAAGAAGAAGACTGGAACGTTATGTGAAAGGTCAGAACAGGACTCCAACTCCTGCCAATGAGAACTCAAAGCAACCCCTCCCGGAAGTAGGCGGAGGGAATCGCAACAATCACAACACCAGTGGCTCTAGTCAAGAGAAGATAGTGGTCCTTACCATCTCAGGAGGACCACACATCGCCGACAGAAGTTGGGCAGAGATGGAAAGGTACGGCAAGTCGCTTAGAAATGCCGAAGGATATGTTAACTCCATTACGGAGGAACGCCACCCGAAACGAAAAGAAAACAATGACATTGTATTCAGTAGGCATGATTTGGAAGGAAGACAGTACCCACATATGGATCCCATGGTCATCTCTGCCTGGTTTGGTCCAGCTAAAGTTTTTCGGATTCTAATAGACACGGGAAGCTCCGTAAATATCCTGTTCAAACATGCTTTCGACAAAATGAAGTTATCAATGAAGGATGTATCCCCCTGTGACAAACCACTGCACGGTTTCACTGGAGATGCAAAAATGCCCCTCGGGCAACTTGACCTCTTCGTCGAAATAGGAAGTCATCCCCGCTCCGTTGTGCGAAAACAAACGTTCGTACTAATAGAAAACCACTCGGCTTACAACGCTTTCTTGGGAAGACCAGCCTTGTCTGACTTTCAGATTGTATTAGCCCCCTGGTGCCTGAAAATGAAATTTCCGACAGACAACGGAGTAGGAGAAGTAGAAGGAGATCAAGATGCTGCCCGAGACTGCTACGTAACTGAACTTCGCAATAACCGCAGAAAGAATAAAGGAAAAGGTGCAGAGACCACTCTCTGCATGAAAAGCTTGGAGGCATAGCAACTAAAGAAAGCCCCTCCTCTTCGATACACAAGCGATCCCTTCAATGAACTAGACCCCAGGGATAAAGAGGAGGAGGTTACCGCCGAGCCTGCAGAGGCTATGGAATTCGTATCGGTAGATAAGCATGATTCAAGTAGACTATTAAAAATCGGATCTCAGCTGAAAACGGAATTGAAGGATCAACTCATTGACTTTCTCCGCCACAACTTAGATGTATTTGCGTGGACCCATGCCGATATGACAGGAATCTCCCCAGACATAGCATGCCACATGTTGAACATCGATCCCACCAAGGTACCAGTAAAGCAGAAAAAGAGGAGCATGGGTGCAGAGCGATCAGCAGCCCTTGATGAGGAAGTAAAAAATCTACTTGCTAATGGCTTCATACGGGAAGCCATCTACCCAGAATGGATCGCTAACCCAGTGCTAGTAAAAAAGGCCAATGGAAAGTGGCGAACATGTATTGACTTCTCCAATCTGAATGACGCTTGCCCGAAAGACTGCTTCCCACTTCCCCGAATTGGCCAACTCGTAGACAGCACAGCTGGGCACGAGCTCCTATCTTTTATGGACGCATACTCCGGATATAACCAGATCCCCATGCACGCTCCCGATCAGGACCACACTAGCTTCATCACCGACCGCGGATTATATTGTTACAAAGTCATGCCTTTTGGACTCAAAAATGCTGGAGCTACCTATCAACGCCTCGTCAACAAAATGTTCGCAGAATTGATAGGACGAACTATGGAGGTATATGTGGATGACATGTTGGTAAAGTCCAAGAAAGCCAACGACCATGTAAGCCATCTGGACGGTACGTTTCAGGTACTTCGCCGATATGGAATGAAGCTGAATCCTCTAAAGTGCTCCTTCGGAGTATCATCAGGAAAATTCTTAGGATTCATCGTCCACGCCAGAGGAATCGAAGCAAACCCTGAACAAATCCGGGCTTTAAAAGAAATAAGGATACCTTCCACTCGAAAGGAAATGCAGAGCCTAAACGGAAAGGTGGCCGCCCTAAGCAGATTCATTTCCAAGGCAACTGACAAGTGTGTCCCTTTCTTCGAAGCACTCAAGAAAGACAAAGGGAGGTTCGAGTGGACTGACGAATGCTTAAAAGCCTTCCTCAACCTAATCGAACACCTTCAGAGACCACCATTACTCTCAACTCCAAATGAAGGTGAAGTGTTATACTTATACCTCGCTGTATCATCTCATGCTCTAAGCGCCGCCTTGGTAAGAGAAGAAGACCGCACACAACGCCCGGTTTACTTTGTAAGCAAAAGATTTACAGGGGCAGAAGCCAGATATCCTAAACTTGAGAAATTAGCGTATTGTTTATTGATCGCGTCACGAAAACTGCGACACTACTTCCAGTCTCACTCCATCAGAGTTCTAACCGATCAACCACTGAGACAAGTGCTCCATCGTCCTGACACTTCTGGGCGACTCCTCAAATGGTGCATCGAATTAAGTCAGTATGATATCACCTACCATCCTCGTACCGCTATCAAAGGACAAGCCATGGCTGATTTCATTGCCGAATTCACTATCAACGAAGGCAAGGAACAATCCGAAGTAGCAAAAAACATCAAGTGGAACCTCTTTGTAGACGGAGCATCGAACGAACAAGGCTCGGGGGCAGGTATTGTGATCATCACCCCCAGGGGAAGAAAGTTGTACTATGCATTGAGATTGGAGTTCACGGCCACTAACAACGATGCTGAATATGAAGCAGTAATAGCAGGATTGGAACTGGCCCTAGAAATTGGAATCAATTCCTTATGTATTCATAGTGATTCTCAGCTTATCGTAAACCAGGTACTAGGAGAATTCCAGACTCGAGGAGAACGACTCACAGCATACCTAAAGAAAACCAAACTACTGCTCGATCAATTGGACCATTATCTAATCAAACACATTCCTCGAGAAGAAAACCAAGAGGCAGATGAACTTGCAAAGCAAGCTAGTATGAAGAACAGCACCATTTCCGGAGCACTAGCAATCTCAAGGCAGCTGGCCCCAAGTTTCGAACAAGTGAATCTGATAACTGCAATCGAAGAAGGAACCTGGATGACTCCTATCCGGAAATATTTACAAGATGGCATACTACCCGACAGGCGTGACGAAGCCAAGAAGATCTTGAGGAAAGTTCCCCACTACACAACACAAGAAGGCATCCTCTACCGGCGTGGCTTCTCTAGCCCCTTATTAAGATGCGTCGCCGGAAGGGAAGCCAAGGAGATATTAACAAACATCCATCAGGGAGGATGCGGAGATCACACTGGAGGACAGACTTTGGCAAGAAAGATACTCCGATATGGATATTACTGGCCCACACTAAACAAAGATGCCCTAGACTTCGTTAAGAAATGCGACAGATGTCAGAAGTTCGCCAAGATCCCTCGACTGCCCACAAACGAAATTACTCAAATGACCAGCCCTTGGCCCTTTGCTGTATGGGGAATTGACTTAATTGGCGAACTGCCAACGGGCCGAGGCGGAGCCAAATATGCTATAGTGGCAGTCGATTATTTCACCAAATGGGTGGAAGCGGAACCTTTAAATAAAATATCTTCAGCAAAAGTTATCAACTTCTTGATCAAAAACATTTTGTGCAGGTATGGAGTCCCCCTCAAGATCGTATCAGACAACGGACTCCAATTTGACAGCGAAGAATTTGCCGACTGGTGCCAAGAGCATGGAATTCATAAAAGCTTCTCATCAGTAGCTTACCCTCAGGCAAACGGACAAGTTGAAGCTGTCAACAAAATTCTCAAAACCCTAATCAAGAAGAAACTTGAAAAGTCAAAAGGCGCTTGGGTGGACGAACTTCCTACGGCACTATGGGCATACCGCACATCTTTTAGAACATCAACGGGACATACTCCTTTCTCTTTGGCATATGGATCGGAGGCAATGCTCCCAGTTGAGACTATTGTGCCTTCCCACCGTAGGATCCACTACAACCCAGAAGAAAACGAAGAACTCCTCCTCATGTCCTTGGATCTGATTGAGGAAAGGAGAAACGATGCAGCACTCAAAGCAGCAGCTCACAAACAAAAAGTGGCAGCACTATACAATTCCAAAGTCAAGCATCGCAGCTTACAAGAAGGAGATCTTGTCCTCAGGCGAATCTTTCCGCGCCCCGGGGCACTGGACCCATCTGGGACGGACCATATGTAATTCACAAAGATCTCCACAACGGAGCTTACATTTTGTCAACAGTGGACGGAGAGGTGTTCCAGAGGGCATGGAACATCCGACACCTCCGTCGATACTTTTCTTAACTTGTACTGCCCATATGAAGTGAATTAACAAAGAGAATCAGTGGACGTAGGCATTTTCGTGCCGAACCACTTTAAAAAATCTTGTCTCTTTTTAACTTGTTCCTTTATGTCTTGGCTACTTGTTAAGTTTTATCCCTTTCTGTTGAACAAAATCCTATGGCATCTCCACTCAAGACGCACCGCGGCCTCATCTGGACTAGGCCTAACAGGTACGCTACGATTCTATGCACTCGCCAATGAGGCTCTTTTGCTCTAGCATCCCTCTGCTGCGGGTTAACTCATTGCGCGCCTGCCCTCAAAGCCAACTGTAATGAGCCGATTATAAGTCATCATAAAGGCCGACTATAGCCGATGGCAGCTCATTACGGCGTTCGGCTCGCCGGTAACTGTGAACCTACTTTAAGCCCCAACATAAGGTGTGGCCAGCCAGGGGTAGTTCACGGCCAACGGCACCCACGCTAGCCGGCCACGGTAAATCGAATAATACCCACGATTATGGACCATAATGGTTCGGGTAGTTACCGTGCGCGATCTCGGCTCCGATGTGTCTTAAGTGCGGCTGTGGTAAAAAAGAAAACTCCCCGCGGAGGCGTAAGATGGGTGACAAATGTCTCCAAGACCCACAGCTAGGGAAAGTGACTACAAAACCCGATTGCCACGAACTTAAGCACATCGACGGCCTTCCGTGACTGGAAGTTTTACTTTTACTATATTTCCATTTCACTTAAATATTTTTCTCCTATCCTGTATAACAAACTCTAAAGTACAGAAAACCAAATAGGAAGCATTCACTCATGAGGCTCCAAGCCCGCGCGCTGGGTGGCAGGGCGCTCAGCTATACCCGTGAACAATTACACAAGACACTCAAAGCTACCGCCTGCGAATAAAGCATAAAGGGCGGTACTCTCTTCTCTTGTACATAAATGCGTAACTATAGCTTATTCATACACTAACATTGCAAAACGTGAAATTATATTTCAAGCAAAAACTTAACATCAAACACAACTGGAATCACAGGCATATACATAATTATACTTCTCACACAGCACATAAAGATAGCAACAACATTTAAACATGACAAAATCAGCTTATATTATAAGATCACACGAAGTTATTCTTTGCAAATAATTTTATTACAGTTGCATATCAAAGACTAACATAAACAGTGATAAAAAAGAAACAAAAAGATGGCGGATGCCTCCACACTCCATCACCAACTTCCCCAGCCTACTTAGACGCAGGATCAGAGCCCCCAGCGTGTGGATCTGAAGTCCCACCTGTCCAGATCAGAAGAGGAATTCATTAAACGAACGATCAAGTTATGAAAACACGGAAAGAAAGGAAAGGGAAAAGAATAACTCACCAGCATCCGCCGCTTGATCCTCATCATCCAACTGCACGCCCGCTTCCTCCGCAGCGAGCAGCCGCATCCCCTCCTTCACCGCCGCTTGCTCCTCCTTTGAGAACTGAGCAGTAACCGCACTCAAGTTGAAAGCCTCCCCGCCTTCCTTACCCGCGTTCACCCTGGCCTCCTCTAAAGCCTGGAGATACACCTTGGCCATGACCCGAGGGTAATCGTCCATCCAAGACAAGCCGCCCTCCTTCCAAGTGTGGAAGTACATATCCTGCAGCATCTCATCCATCATCCCCTCGTTTTCCTCAAACTCCCTCACCCGGGCCTCGGAAGCTTGCAACTTGGCGACGGCAACGTCCCTCTCTGATTGGTATCTCAAGCAATCAGCCTGGAGTGACCTCCTCATTTCCTCCTCCTTCAACTTAAGGGACCTCCTCATCTCCTCCATCTCCTCCACCCTCCGACCCTTCTCCAACTTCGCCTCCTTCCTCCTCTTCTACACCTTCCTCCTCCGGGACAGTCGGGCAAGTACTTGGAGAAGGGCCATCGGGCTTCTTTAGTTTCTTCCCCCCGACCACGGGACGCTCTGCGAAAGGCTCCCTCTTACCGCTCTTTACTTTATCCCCCTCCTTGCTTTAGCAGCCTTCTCCTCAGCCGTGTCTCTTTGCTTAACCACGGACTGGTGCGGTAAGATCAAATTATACTCCAAGAGGGTTGCGTTCCTGATCAAGAAGGAGGCCGACCGGTCCCGTGCCGGAATAGCCTTTAGTTCAGCAGCCATTCGCACCAAGGAATCATCCTCCACGACTGCAGTACCACCTGTCGCTAGCCAGAAATAGAAGCATGTCAGAAAAAGCACTACAGTCAAAACATATGAAAAATATAAATGAAATCAATCTTACAGCCGGAAGTGAAAAGGCGGAAAGAAACAGCATCGTCTTTGACGAAGAACCACTCCTTCTTGAACATGGTGAACTTGGAATACAAGTCCAGAACTGGTTTGAAGGGTACGGCCGCCTCCAGACTAATATACGGAGACCCCTTCTTATAGCCTCTCAGGTTGTACAAGTATCGGGTTTCCCGGTTAGAAGGAGGACGCCCGTACCTCCTCTGGAAGATAACAAAGAGGCTCACCAGGATAGCATATGAGTTAGGCTGAAGCTGGAAGGGAGCCACCTTCAAATATGTGGTGAAGCTTACTATCCAAGCGTTGATAGGGGGATAGCGCCGCACATGCAATGGTATCTGCTAAAAGCGAAGTAGCCCTCGGGAGGATTATATGGCATCACTCCATCTCCCGGCAGCAGCATAAGAGCCCTATCTATCCCGAAGGAACGGGATATGACGTCAAGTTGCTCCTCCTTTAGGGAGCTAGGAAAGCAATCCGGGGGAGAGACCAAAAGTTCCTGTGGACCATATCCGTCCACTAGAGACCTCGGAATAGGTCGGTGTTGCCCGGATCCTGGTTGGACTGGGGGCAAGGAAGAAGAAGGCTCTCCTGTGCCTCTAGACTTCTTTCTATCCGATCGTGTTTCCGCTTTGCGAGACATTTTCTGCAACACAAGGAAAGCAAGGCATTAGAACGGGGAACATAGAAAAGTAAACAAACAAGTGCGTGCAAGTGTGGGATTTCATTCGCAAACTAAAGTTTTCAAGGTCATCGTGTTCATTCGGTTTCCATCTCATTCGGTCATCAAGTTCATTCGGTCATCATGTTCATTCGGTTTTCCATCTCATTCGGTCATCATGTTCATTCGGTGGTACTGTATCAGGGGCATTCGGTACGCAAGGCATTCGGCCCCAAGGCCGTAGTCCCATTCGGTGAAACGAAGACGTACGTGTGTATTCGGCAATAAGTGTATACCTGGTCCGGTATAAGGTTGGTTCGGCAAAACACTTGGTTCGGCAATAGATTGATTCGGCGCTTGTTGGTTCGGTGAAGAAAAACAAGGGGGGTACGGCCTCTATATATAGGCGAACTCACAACCACCGAACCAAACAATTCGCCCAACCGGACCAATAATACCGGACCACCAGAAGCCGAATGAGAATAGCCGGACCAACCAAGAACCGAATGGAACTCTCTCTCTACCGTCCAAGACCAGGAACTAGTGGCGTGCAAAGCGCCTCCCTCAGATAAGTACCGAACTCCAGAACTAACTAATAAAATAAGATTATGATAACGATGAATAAGTCGTAAAATGCTCACCGACGTGGATTAAATCGTTTACACGTGTACGCGACCTCGAATGGTCCACAGGCACGCTCTGAATGGTTATTAACCCTACCATCGTGGGAATTTACACTTTGACACGCATTCTTAAGCCCATCGGTCATATGGATATTTGATAATTATTATGAAATGGCTAAGCTACTTACACATGTACGGGGGTCGCGAACGATCCCTAGGCATGCTCTGAGCTGGCGATAAACCACCTTGGCAAACGACCCAGGAACCCACTCTAACGTAAACCTGGCATCGACGATGCTAAGCCCCTTCGGGGCACACTTGCTCGTCCCGAGCGACACAGTTCACTTCATCTCAAATATTCCAACCACGAACGGTCGTTATTTGAAACCACACTAAAACTGTAAATTCCTTTGCAGGACATCCGCAGGATACGAACGTCCAGCCCATGGCGTTACGAAACAAGCCTTTCTATCACCAGGAAACAAAGCGCGACACGTGCAAGCACGTGCCCCACTTTGGGGGGCAAATGTTGGGCGAATTCTCACCCAGAAGCTCTCGAGACCAAGAAGTCACAGTTTTACCCGAGCTCGCAACCTCCACCTCGTTCGACAAACACAAAGCTAGAAGTCCATCCCCATTCGGCCCCATGACTCCATTCGGCATGTCCATCCGGTAGCCGGACCAACCATATTCGGGCAAATCACAAGTGCCATTCGGCATGCCCATCCGGTAACCGAACCAAACATCCCCTACTACTACCGGACCAGCCATACCGGTCCACCATACTCCTCCGAACCAACCATCACCCCACTACCGAATCAACTCCCATGCTACCACCGAACCACTTATCTACCGGACCATCTTCACAACCGAACCAAATAATCACCGGTCCACACTCGTTGCCGGACCACGCCTACCACCGGACCAAGCTCCATGCCGAATGTCCTCCGCCGAACCAGACAACTGCCAGTCCAGATCGCTTCAGCCCGGGCCCACCAGCAGTTATATACTTCCAAGACCCCTGCCCCCTACCTCATTCTATAAATAGAGGGGCAGGGGTACAACAATGGCAGACAAGTTTGAGAGCTCAAGCAAGGAAGGAACTTTCAAACTACCTTCATATACTGATATACGAAGCATTGTACCTGTAATCTGAAAGAAAGAAGATAATAACATATAAAGTGGACGTAGGCACATTCTGGCCGAACCACTATAAATCTGTGTGTCTTTTACATTTCAGCCCCTACTTCTTTCATATTTACATACTCATCTAAAATCACCGAAAATCACATATAATCAACTAAATAATACGACTTGGAGGTGTTTGCCCATTTTTTGTGCAAACAGTCTACATAAAGCCTTAGGAAGCAGCCTGACTTTACAACAGAAACTACTACCGAGCTCCAACTTGAGTGCTTGGTCTAATTAGTCCCTTCTTTATGACTTACTGACTCTATCTAAGGTAAAATGTACTATTTAATGTACTTTATCCGCTAGGTTACGGGAATGGTGGGTATTTTACAAGGGGTTTCTATCAATCTACCCCTGTGTGATTCCTATTGAATTATTTCATCCATTTGATTCCTTAATTCATTCACTTCCTTGGGGGCCATTCTTCGAGAAGAACAAAAAACAGACCTTGCATCGAAAATCATGTCGATTCAAAACTTAATCTATATGGAGGTAAACTTTTAACTTCCTCAATAAGATCTGAAAATTTCTTAATAATTGATATTTCTTCTTGACGTTTTTGAAATGAATCTAGGGCAAACATAAAACTATCCATTATTGGACTTGATTCTTTACACATTATTTTAAAAGGTTCACCTCTTTTATTTTCCAAATACACCATCCTTTGAACACAATCAAGAAGCTTTATATGCAGACAACCAATCCATACCGAGTATAAACCTAAATCCAATAAAATCGAGGACCATTAGGTCACATGAAATTTTTTGGGATAGGTAGGAAACTTGTACTTTTTCACAAATTATACTGACATTTTTTTTACTACCAATGGAGTTAGAGATATGGATAAGGGTATCTAATATCTTTGTTGTAAGTTTAAATTGATTAACTTAATCTTTAGAACTAAAACGGTGGAAAGCCCCGGTATCAAATAAAACTGTGGGAAGCATCAGCCGAAGTTGAGGGTTCATCTTTAATGGAAAAAAAACTCTGACTTGTTATCCTTTCTTTATCAGTGGGAAATTCTTCTTCTGGTGCCCTGATTTGGGACAATTGTAGCAATTCCTATCCCAAGCCTTAGGATTCTTATAGGTGGTGACAAAATGACCCTTCTATTGGCAACTATAACAAGTAATATCCTTCAAATTATTTTCTTACGGACCTCCTTCTAGCTTGCCTTGCCATGGCTTCTTTCCAAAATGGTTGAACGTCCTCTTCTTCCAGTTATTGTTGCTGCTTTGAGTTGTAGGTGGATTCTTTTTGTCCAAAGTTTCATATAAAAAACCCTTTTCTACCAAATCTACGCGGTTTCCCTTTACATGCTTGATCATCCTGTCCTGATATTTCCCCTTCATCCTAGTGATAAACATTTCATTTTTCTTTAAAGGAGCGTCTATCAGACCAGGACCAAAATGGGACAATTCACCAAATTTGTCGGAATATTCTTCTACGGACATCTCTCCTTGATTTAAATCCATAAAACTCCGACAAAAGTGGTATTTGCCTACAGCTGGCATATATTGTTCTTCCAAGACTTCCTTGAACCATTCCCTTGAGAAATTATCTTTTGAATCATTCAGAATTATGGACTCCCACCATGCTAGAGCCCATTCCTGTAATTTCCAAGAAGCTAAAAACCTTTTCAGCTCATTCCTGATATTCAATCCCTTAAAAATTCTTTCACAAGAGAGGATCCAAGCTTGAATTTTAATAATGGACTTTGTTCCTTTGTATGGTTTACCACCTAGATTGGTGTAATTTTAGCATAGAGTAGAAAAGTTAATTTGAGGCTATACAGGGATTACCACTTCCTCAATTACTATAGTATTTGATCAACTGTTGGTGGCTGTAGTGTTGCTACCTCCCATTTGTCCTCTTCTATTACTTATCTCCTACTATCCATATATAGTAAGGAAACATCTTTAGAATTATAAACAAAATTATCTTAGGTAATGGGTACCAACTCGAATGTACTTGTTTGGATAAAATTACAAATATTCACTCTCTCTGACTAAACTTGTTCTAGGGTATTTCTAACTCTATCTATAATGATTTGACCCTATCAAGGATTAGGTATTTGCTCAACCATAAGCTTCGATACCAAATGTGATGACCCACCTCCTCGACCGCCAGAAATATACATCGTCGGTATTCATGTGCCGCAAATCCAAGTGCCAGAGAGATGGATTATCAGGGGTTTTAAAAAGAAATAAAGATAGAAGATAGAAAAAATTATAATCTCATCGTATTCAACATTTAATTATACGTATGAGTAGTACAAGCAATTACTTCAAATTGCGCCATCAAAGTTCTAGTAAGTACTAATCCAGCTAGGATAGTCATAGTATTCTATCCTCACAAGTGCTGGTAGATACGTCATATAAAATATAGTGGAACTTTCTATAAAGGACCCAAAATGCTCCATGCTCCATTCAAAATGCTCCAACCTAACTACTTGGCTGCTCGAAAAAATAAGGCATCCAGAGTTTAAGGGAAAAAGAAAATAACTCTAGATCAATCATGGGACTGGTTTGAGAAGCTTAAAGTATGGATATTTGGAAACAAAGGGTATCTCATAAGACCACACCGCACATTAACACGAAATGTATTTTTACATTATGATAACCAAAACATTTGCTACACAAAATTATGGATAGTATCCTTAACGACATTCTTTAAAAATCCTTTCAAATAACATATTAATCATAGTTGGGATTGTTACATTTGTTAAATTCGACAGCATAATAGGTTTACAACTAAAATCATAAAGGTTCATATTGAGAATGAATTCCATACAATAACAAAGTAAAGGGCTACCTCCTGATAGTACATCTTTAGAAAAATGCACCTGAGGCTCCACCCTCTACCAACACAAAACCGGTCAACCTTTACCATAAATAGTACCAAATATCTAATCACCCCGATCGTTCCCGACCTTTACCGGGATCCTAAAGCATACACAACATACGTGAAATATAGAGGGCAATCTAGAACGGTGATGACCATGTCCTAATAGGAGCGACCCACTTAGTCCTACTGCATCTACCATGTTTTTGTCATTCTCAAGTGATGAGGCTCGAGGTAATGACTACCTTTCTCATAGTACACATTTCACTTGAATTCCACATTACCAATTCCATCACGCATTATTGATTTCCATTAATGTACAACCTATGAGCTCATACGTCTCAAAGAAGAGTGTTAAATATATGAGAGTTACTTCCTACACTACCAAATAGATGTACGTTTGTAAAAATAAATGTACGTGCATTTTAGAAATGCAATGTCAGACATTCGTCCATGCAAGTTGTCTAGGAAAAAGATAAATCGAAGGAACTCTCCTACCATATCCTGTTTGGAATTATCCCTAGGATTAGTAGCGAGCAGCCTTTGCATCGAAGATCAAATGAAGATACTACTGCTACATATATATGATATGGGAAATTTTCCCCGATGATCAGTGACAAGCAACCCTTAACTCTAATTATTATCATTCCATGTCTTCACCTTCGAAGGCGTAAATTTCTTAGAAGTGGTTTTCGGATAAGGATCACCCAAATCTGACATCCGTTCCTTCGTACCAATCATCGATAAAAAGATGTTAAGTTTGAGGGTGATTATCATTTTATTCATTAATATCTTTTATCAAATAAAATATCTCTTTTAGATATATAAATCTTCAAATCATATTCTTCTCCAATATATACGAAATCATTAGACCTCTCTTTAATTTTGGAAATACAAAATCAAAATCATTTCTCATAAATTGTATTGCCAAACTTTATTGAGGAAAAAGGGTCGATAGAAATTATACTAATTCTACTCAATATCAAATTCTGTATTCAGCCTTCACTATCTATCAAATAATGGTGAAATCACCTTTTAAAATCACATAGATAGTATGATTTTTCTCCTTGGAATTAGCAAGTATAAGAAGATTGTTTCTATATGATCCAAGTTGTATTAAATTTGGAAAAACTAAATCTTTTATACTTGCCTCGTTTTTGACATTTCGACCTTAACTATTCCTCGTCCAGGAAATAGGACGAGTGAGCCAAGCCACTGGTTGCTTTTGAATATCTTCTTAGTTTAAGTACCTTACATTCAGACCTAACAAATAGAAAAATCCATTCTACTCATCGGTTTTAGAGCCAAGATTTAATCACTTGATTATAACAGCTTTTCTTTAAATCGTTTATTTAAACTTTTAAAAATAAATCATAAAACCTTTAAATCATATTTAAACTACTTAATTATTTATTTAAAATCATTTATAAAAGATTTGGGGAAGAATACTTAAGTTTAAAGCCATACTTCAAATGTTATTAAAAGTGCTACAAAAAGTGCTGTGAATAGTGTTTTCAAAGCTTATTTGATCAAAGCAACTTTTCTATCTTTTAGAAATCCATTTTTATAACTCATATCTCCTTTAAATCATTTAAAAGATTTATAGAATTTTTTTCATATTTTTAAAGAATTAAAAATATCATTTTTAAAGAATTTATCGTTTTAGTTTCCAAACTGCCAAAGCGCGACTATTTTGAAAATTTGTTTTGGTATTATTTCAAAATCTACTAAATGAAATCTCGATCATTTTATTTTATTTGAAAACTATGATCATAAGGGTTCGGAAAATTCTTATTACAAAGAATTCCGATTCAGAATCCATCGTGTAAATGGATTTAAAATTTTACGGCGTGAAATCGTGAACTGCCATTACGCGATGCACCTATTTTTGACTCAACTTTCATTACTTATCCAAACTTCACCAAATTGGATTTTAGTGTTATAAAATATTTATAAACCATTTTAAATTATTTCAAAGGGGTTTAATGATTCCATATCACTTTTATAACTTGATTCAGAAAGTAATTTCCTTGTGTAACATCGACGCATTTTCAACTTGACTTGTTTACACAATTAAACACTATATTAAAAAACCAACACTTGATGATTAAAGCATAGTAAACATCTATAGCAATCATATCACATCATCAATATATATAATATGGTTTCTCACTTGAATTCGTTATTAACTTTGTGAAAATTTGCTATAGTTCTCTACGATCACACTAGAGTCTATGGAATTGTGCCTTGGACCTTTGGGAAGGCTCAGTCTATGATTGCTAATGGAGGTGGGCTTGACCTTGGGTGGTGGATGGTATGATTGTGGGTTGTAGAGGGAGAAATGAGTGGATTTTCTTTGGCTTTGAAGAGCTTTGATAATATATACTTACTATATAATTTTAATTTCTTTCTGCCATAAAATTTGATATTATTTTCCTTAGGAAAGAAGCCATTAATGTAGAGAATAAGAGGATGAAGAGCTTATGAATTTTATGAAGAAGTGTGAATGAAGTGAAGAGTAGTGGATGCAATTTATAGGAAAATGTAAGGATGCAAATATCATGATATTTCCATAGAAATACATCGCCGTTTCATCACCACCACTCCCCCTTCTCTCCTCATCAATCTCGATCGGAAAAACCCCCACCGCATATGTTTGTCCATATGCTTGTACTTAGGGTGTAAGACATTATCTTTAGTTTTACTTAAGAATGAAGTTTTGTGGTAAATATCTTGGATTTTTTGTAATGTATGTATGTATGTATGTGTATGTATGTGTGTGTGTGTGTGTATAAGTATATTTGTATATATGTGTTCATGTGCATGTGAATATATACATGTGTATGTGCATACGCATATCTCAAATGATTTAAATGTTACAAAACTTTTCTACGTTGAATCGTTACGGAACTCGATTTTGATTTCCGTTCATATTTTTACTTTTATTTAATATATACATATATACATATATATATATATATATATATATATATATATATATATATATTTATAAACAAAGTTTAATAATAATATTTCTATTATTATATACTAATTAAAAGGGCTTATTTAGTAATTAAACTAAATATTAAATCATTTAAATTTAATTTTAATTCAAAAATCAATTGTTCCAAAATAACGATATCATTGATGATGTTATAAAGAGATTTTATTTCCAAAAATAAAATTAATAATTTTATTACATATTTTCACTCACATATATAAACGAGTGTATGTATCCAGTCTCGTGCACGATATCGAATGGTCTAAGAGATGTTTATTCATAAAATGGTTTTCGGTCATTTTATCAATATATCTTTTGAAGTATATATTTTTGTAAATATTTTTTCAAAATAAGATTACCAATATTATTTATTGTTCAAAACATTATCATTTATGTTAAAAAAAATCTTATATTTGAATATTTCAAAAAAAAAAATCTTTAGTGATCAATTTGTGGGTCGTTACATGGAGTGTCATATTAAAGTCTAATAGTATTCGCAACTCAAGAGAGCTTTGTAGATCGTCACTTCGATATTCTCTTTTTAACCTTAGTTATGTTAACCAATAGAAAACTATCGGGTGAGTCATTTCATAGCTATCCAATAACAATCGATACGTACCTCTTGGTGCCTTCAGTAGCTACAAGTAATACACTACCTAACATATGGAGCTCGTTATGAACCCTAGTCTTGATGGATGAATAAATATACTATCTTGATACATCTTGACTGTGAATTTTAATGCAATATGTCATTTTAATGCGATAAATTTATCATGACTACAACACATTTTAATTACTATCACATAACATATCATTTAAGGAATTGTCATAATTGTTATTATTGAACCGATGACTTTATGTTTGGATTATATATGTAAAATGTGGATGATATTGGAAGTTTGACCGAAACCAAATTCCATAAGTCCTAACATGATATAGTTTTGAGGAAGAGAATTGAAGTAAATAATTATTACTACCAAGTACCGCTTAAAATATTGAAATTGGATTTTACAAAAAAATGCGAACGTGATAAATTCAGCCAAATTGTTGCACCAATAGCCAAGGTGACGTGTGAATGTTAATATTTGGATTATTTGATATTAATTGCAGACTAAATTTACATCTTTGAGCTGCACAACCAAAATTTTGAATACATCGAATACCACACGATCCAATTAAATTGTTATTGTTATAAACTAATTAAATTAATTAATATTTACGAAATATTAATTATTAAATTTTATTTCATATATTTGAATCAGTATTATATGAAGTACATATATAAAAGTTATATGTGTGCATATCGATATACGATAACGATAAACATTTTAATTGGATTTAAAATGAATGAATATTGATTGGATTTGGAAATTTCTACATGTCTAGTAAGCCCATATATGGCTGGCCATACTAGAAAGGGTAATGAGATTTTTATTTGAAATTTTGGTTTTGAATTGGCAAAGAGAAGAGGTAAACAAGTAGATACAGATCTCCTCCTTTTACTACTTCTTGTTACTTAGATAAACCACACATCTTCTCTTATTTTCAGTTTACACTAAGCCTCCACCCCTACCCATGAAAATACATGGGCTTCTCCACCATCGTTTCCAAATTATATTCAAATCAAATAATATAATTCAAGTTAGTAGTATTCTCTTCTAGTTAGCTACACTTTTTGGAGGAGTATAGATCAAATTTAGAAGGAATTTAATTTAATATTCAAGGTGCTAATCCTAGGCTTCATCTACTAGTAAATTCAATACCGTTTCGAAATTTTTATACATATATATATGTGCATGTTTAGATTGGATCTCTAATATTACAACGAATTTATATATTTATTTGCTATCTTATTTAACATACATATACACATGTAATCGATTAAAAAAATAATACATATATAATATTCATGTATTTCTTTTGCCCATTTCATAAAAAAATTTGAAAATTGAAAATGATTTTAAACCATTTTAAAAGTAAAATACAAATTTTTGCAATTTTTATACAAATATATAATATAAACAAACCAATCAATTAATTTATATTCATTCAAATGTTTCCAAAAAAACTTATTACATATGTAGATATAATTCAAAAAGTGGAAATTAGGTTAAAGGGCTTCTGCTTGCAGGGTAATAAGTTTTAAGGACAACACTTTTGAATAATTAGTTTTAAGGCAATTTGCAGCATAATGATAAATTCATTTATCTTTTTACGATATACTGAAAAATGATAAATCCTTTTATCATTATTTCTGTATAATTGAAAATGATAAATTCTTTTATCTTTTTTCTGTAAAATGTCCTTAAAACTAATTTTTCAGAAGTAGTGTCCTTAAAACTTATTACCCTACACAAATAAGCCCTTGAAGTGAAAATCCCCATTCAAAAATTTAAATTCACATTCAAAAATTTAAATAATAATTTTTAAATATATTTTTAACTCTTTTAAATTATTAAACATGTTTTAGAAAAAATATTTTAATATAAATTATTATGCTTTTTTATATTATTAATTAAAAAAAATTATAATACAAATTTGTACGGATTTATATAATTAAAACTTATTTTTAGTAAAATTGCTTTGGCCAAATTATTTTTTACATAATTTATATTTACTAATTAATATTCTATAAAGAAATATTTTAAAATTAATGAAAAATATTTTAAATGATTATTACAAAAATTTTGTGTGTATTTGTTTGTGTGTGTATAAATCATATTGACATTTGAAATTTGAAATAGATATTTTCCCTTAGATCTAAATCTGATTTTAAACTTAAAACTATCATAAGATATTTTAGATATCAATTCAAATCTTTTGAATTGGTCAGCCTTTTTAAAATAAATAAAATTAATATAACAAAATTCTTTATATACATGCATGTGTGTGTGTCCACACGTATATAAATAATAAATTAAGTATGGAAAGCAAATATGCATATAAAGGGACAAATGTGTATGTTGCAGTGTAAGTCTCGGTAGTTATATACATGTTATACACTTCTATATGTTGCATTTGCATTGTACACACATATATGTATTTAATACACATATAGATTATATATATATTATATAAATATAGTCAAACATTTTATATAAACAAATTGAATAAAATAAAAAAAATATTTGAAAGTAGTTAATTGGATCTAAAATAATTTAAACTTCATAAGCTCGATAAGATCTAAAAAAGGATTTTTTAATTCGTTTATTTATCCCATACAACTCGACCAAGTTCCTTCACTTGATTCACCATAAACCACGGTGTCCCTAGTATGTAGATAAATTCTTTCTGGAATCTTTGTAAGTGCTGGATGCGGAAACATGCCCTATCCTCCTTTGAAATTTCCTTTCTCCAGCCTTATCATCTTTTACTTGCCCTTATCCTAAGGCTCTTTATCTCCAACGTGGTTGACATTGATCAATCTGACCTCGACAATGACATCATGCAAGCACAAGTACTTATCAACTTGATAGCAAAAGTCGTCCAAGTTGGTTGTTGGCTTCTTCTGTAATGACCCATAAATTCCGATAATAAAATTTGTTATTTTAACAAGATTTGGTAATTTAATTTGAAAAAAATAAAAACTTTATAATTTAATATTGAAATGAACGCAAAAATGAAATATAACAATGGTAATTATAACTAATTATTAACAATTTGAATAAAATTCTAATAAATGAAGTAGTGAAAATGTTATACCTGGTTATAAATTGAACATGAGAAAATAAAAGTAAGTATTGAATTAATTAATGAAATAACGCATTGTTAACATTAATTGAATGCAAATTAAGGTAATAATGTTAATGCAAATTAATAACTAATTAATTTAGTGCAATCCCAATTAATTGAAACCAATTGTAAGGTTATAATGGATTGTAATTAGTAAATTAGGAAACAAATTCAAAGTTATATTAATTGATAAAATAATAAGCGGTAAGCTGTAATTTGATTGAATCAATGTTAGATAAGTAATTATAATAATCGTTGGTTTATAATAAAGTATGAATGGGATTAAATTAGGAAAATTGTGATAATGATGAATTGTTTACCCATTTATTTAATTTATTGAATTAGATTTAAATCCATTGCAATTAAACTAATTAAAAACTACGTTAACAAGAATTTAGTTGATGACTGTAAAAATTATTAGGTTAATTGGATATATACTAATGTTAAATTTATCCATAAGATGATGATTGATTGAATAAAGAGATTGAATACAAATTTTATTAATTTAATTGAAATTAAAAATATAATTTATTTGAATTTACTTAAATTGAAGGTAAATACATGCAATAAATCCTTATTTGATTGATATGGAAATTTTGGCTGATGAATTAGAAGTTTATTTGTAATCAGAAATGATAGAAATGGTAAATAATTAAATTTGGATCGAAGAAGTGATTAATTAATCTAATATTAAATTATTTAATTAAATGGAAAATAGCCATTTTGGCCACTGACTCGGATTTCAATGAAACCAGTTTCATTGGATCTGTAACGGTGAATTATTGTAGGATTTCAATTTCGTAGCGATCGGACTTGTCCTTTGATCGTACGGGCTCGAAACGCCTAGAATCGATGAAATTGAAATCAATTTGAAAGAACTTAATTTTAGCATAACTTCTTCATACAATGGAATTTGGACTTGAAAACGGTTCCATTGCGTTTAAAATATTTAAAAACATATATTTTGATATATGGGTTTGTGAGAAACGCGGATTAAGGATCTTAAGGCTAAGGATAAACACTAGAGGGGGGTGAATAGTGTTTTAGAGAATTGTTAAATCTTTTTGAGTTTTTTGTTAATTTAAACACAAATGTATGCAGTATTCAGACATAGATATAATCACAGAATCAAACACAAATGCAAATATAAATTAAAAGCAGTAAAGGAAAGAACACACCGGATTTTATACTATTCGGAGTTACCCTACATCCAGTCCCGCACACAAGTACGGATTTCCTTTCAAAAACAACCTTTACAATTACACCCTCGATTACAAGGCTACGAGGTACGCCCTCCAGAGTCACAATCCTCCGGGTAGAGATACTTGATTTTCCAGGCAACAAGTTTACCCAATTGATTTCCAAGGCTACAATCACACCTTTTATACTTGAATGATTTCCAAGGCTACAATCACACCTTTTCTCGCTAAGTTGATTACAAAAAGCCTATAATTCTGAATAGCTCTGAGGATCTTGTTGAGATAGTGATAGAGAATCAAAAGAGATAGTCTAGTTAGATTCAATGTTGATTTCGGCAGAGTAATGATAAGAATTTGTATATATAAATGTGGAAGAAGAAGAGGAGTGAAAAACCAAAAAAAACTGTCTTAAAATTCGTTGAAACTAACCCCTATTTATAGAGGAACAACAATCATGTCCATTCGTGAAGAGTTATGACGAATAGACACTTCATTTCAAATTTAAATTTTGAACTCAACTGACACCATGTCGAGATGGGGTACATGAGTATGTCGGCATCCCAAAGGGATTTTTGGTGTTCTGATTTTTTTTTAAATAACCTTTATTTTATATTAAAACTATTTTAAACTTTATAAATATACTTGACTATATTTAAAATACATAAGTAAGTATAAAGAATAATATGTACAAAATTTTACTATAATTTTATATTTAAAATCTAAGTATAAATATTTAAAAGTTAAATATATTATATTTAAAAGATAGTTTTAAAACAAGGATTATTTGATTTTGAAATTAAAGATTATTTGAGGCCAAAAGTATTTTAAATCAAGATAGATGTTTTTGATGCTTTTAAAAGGACGGTTTGAAATCGTTTTGAAAAAAAGATATAATTTTGAAAAATCATTTTGAATAAAAGGTTAGCGGATACAAAACAAAGTTCCACTAGATTTTTCGTAGGTTCCATCCTACTTAGGGTTCCATCCCTTTAACAGGCTTGAAGTGGATTCATTCCACAAATAAATTGGATTTTAAGATGCCAGTGCTTTTCTTGGAGTTTTAACAAAAATTCTAACTAAAGAATAAATTACTTGAATTCTTGAACTCTTGATAATCTTGATACTCATGAGTCTTCAGTCTTGATATCTTGAATCTCTATAATGTGCAGTCTTCATTCTTGATACCTGCATGGTTAAATCCTGCATATACATGTATATCTAAACTTATACTGTTAGTATTTATATTTTATAATCTATTCTAAGGTTGTTGTCATCAAAACTATCATCTCATGGACTAAAATTCTCCCTTTTTTGATGATGACAACCTTTTTTTATAAAATATTACTTCTATCCTAATAACTCCCCCTAAAACTAATAACTCCCTCTTAATTTATGCCTAACTACCCTATTTTATACTTCTCCCCCTTTGTCATCAACAAAAACTAACTCTAAACTATATAACACCAAATTATAGAACTCCCCCTAAATCTAATACTCCATGATTTGTGATTATAATGATAGTGTTATCATAAATAATCAATACTTAGATCTAATAATAAACCTAATCCTAAACTACTAACTATTCTAAGTATATGATAACCATATAGTTATATTTATTAATAGGGAAGAACACATATAAGAACACAATTTATTTATTAATCATATAGTTATATTTACATTTTCATTGTAAACATAAGAAGGAATAAACAACAATGGTAAAGAAAGAGAAGAAACTAATGTGTGTTTTTGAACATAGAAGATCTATGAGTCGAACAGTTTGGATAGTGGAAACGGAAATTTCCACGTTGTTCAACAAGATTCCCATCTTTGTCAAAACACACTTCTCCAACGCACACGACTTTGTTGTCATCTTCCGCATGCGCTTCTTCCATGGGTTCTTCTTCTACTTCTTCTTCTTCTCGCTGGCCTCTTGTTCTTAATCTCCTAAAGAATCTTCGTCAATCAAGATTGGGTTACCATAATTGTCCATTAGAAATTTCTACAAATTCCTAAGGATTTTTCCTTGCCTCTCTTGTTCCTTGGCCATTCGAAGTTGCATTACTTGAATCTCAGTCATTAACTGAAGTGCATCCTTTAGGGAATCCTCCATTTTAGTCATACGAGTGAGAGTAGTACGTTGAAATGGGCCAGACGTAGGAGAGGGGAACGAAAAGGTCGATTTTATGTTTGATTTGGAAGAGGAGGCCTATTTGATTTCAGAGAAAATAACAGAGATATAACAGAACGATGAATAAAATTTCAAAAATATGAAGAATATATAACCAATTATTTGAATTTTGGTGGGAAAAATTTCAAAATTTGAAAACGTTGTATGTCGACATAGGGTAGAGGGGTATGTCGACATGGTTCTTGAATTTTTGCCTATTTAATTTATTTTGAATTAATTTTTAATTATACTTTGTTTATTTATATTTTATATTTCAGTTATTGAATAAATACCTAATTCTCTTCTTAATTTAATAAATATAGATTCATTTAATGGTTTTGTTAAGATATCAGCAATTTGATTCTCAGAATTGATATAATATAGAGTGATTACTTCCTTACTTATATTATCTATGAGAAAATGATGCCTGATATCAATATGTTTAGTTCGAGCATGTTGAGTAGTATTTTGGGATAAATTTATCTCACTCGTATTATCACAATAAATTGGTGATTTTGAAAATTTTAAACCATAATCTTTTAAAGTTTGTTGCATATATATTACTTGAGAACAAGGCAAAGCAGCAGAAATATATTCTACTTCAGTCGTTTATAAAGAAACTGTGTTTTTCTTTTTACTAAACCAGGAAATCAGAGAATGCCCCAAAAAGTGACAAGTTCCACTTGTACTTTTTCGGTCTGATTTACAACCAGCATAATCAGCATCACAGTAGGACATTAAGTCAAAAGAATCATTTTTAGGGTAAAATAAACCATAATCAGAGGTGTGTTTAACATATCTTATGATATGTTTTACGGCTTTTAAGTGGTTCTCTTTAGGTTGGGATTGATATCTTGCACAGAGACAAACACCATGCATGATATCATGTCTACTAGCAGTAATATAGAGTAGTGATCCAATTATTCCTCTATATAACTTTTGATATACATCTTTCGAGAGATCTTCTTTACTAAGGTACTCACTGGTTGCCATGGGAGTGGGTTTTCTACTTGCAGTAGTCAAACCAAATTTATTAATTAGGTCTTTAGCATATTTTTCTTGACTTATAAAGATATCATTATCTAATTATTCTATTTGTAATCCTAAAAAGAAATTTAATTCACCCATATGATCATCTCACTCTTTTGTCATTATTTCAGAAAATTCTTTATTCATTTCAAAATTAGTTGATCCAAAAATGATATCATCTACGTAGACTTAAACTAGTTGAATATCATTTTTATTTCTTTTAATAAAAAGGGTGTTATCTACTTTACCAATTTCAAAATTTGATTGAAATAGATAAGATCTTAGTCTATCATACCAGGCTCTAGGAGCTTGTTTTAGACCATATAAAGCTTTCTTAAGTTTGTAAACATGATTTGGTAATTTATCATTTTCAAAAAGTGGTGGTTGTTCAACATACACTTCTTCTTTTGCAAATCCATTTAAAAAGGCACTTTTAACATCCATTTGAAATAATTTGAAATTATTATGATTTGCGAAAGCAAGTAGAATCCTAATGGCTTCTAATCTTGCTACGGGAGCAAATGTTTCATCAAAATCTATTCCTTCTTCTTGACAAAAACCTTGAGCGACTAAACGTGCTTTATTTCTAACTTCCTCTCCTTGTTCGTTCATTTTATTTTTATAAACCCATTTAGTTCCGATTATAGTTTTATTTTCAGGTCTAGGAACAAGTTTCCAGACTTCATTTCTAGTAAATTGATTTAGTTCTTCTTGCATAGCCAAAATCCATGAATCATCAGTTGATGCTTCTTTTGGATTTTTTGGTTCAATAGTTGATATAAAAGATACATTACTCATTTGACATAGTTGATTTCTAGTTTTAACTACAGATTACATATCTCCCAGTATATTTTCAATAGGATGATCTTTTTAAAGTTCAGTCCTTTCATTAGGATGATTAATTTCGTTATTAGTTTCAGTTGACTCTTGATTTTGAGTAATTAAATCATCTTCATCATTTGTATCTTCAAAAATTTTGAAATTTTCATCGAACGACACATGCATTGTTTCTTCGATGGTGTTAATTCTTAAATCAAATACTCTATACGCTATACTTCTATTAGAATATCCGATAAAGATACCTTCGTCGGATTTAGGATCAAATTTATCTAAGTTATCTTTAATATTTAAAATAAAACATTTACTTCCAAAAATTCTAAAATGAGATACTTTAGGTTTCTTTGAGTGAAGAAGTTCATAAGAAGTCTTATTAGTTAAAGGTCTAATTAAAATTCTATTTAAAATATAATAGGCGGTAGCAACTGCTTCTGCCCAAAAATTCTTTGGAAATTTATTGTCTGAAAGCATAGTTCTCGCACACTCTTGAATCGTCCTATTTTTATGTTCTACTACTCCGTTTTGTTGTAGAGTTCTTGAAAATGAAAAACTGTGAGTTATTCCCTTTTTATTGCAGAATTCCTCAAACTTTTCATTTTCAAATTCACCACCGTGATCACTACGAATGGTTATAATTTTTAGAGAAAGTTGATTTTGCATCCTTTTTGAAAAGTTCTTAAAGCATTCAAAAGTATCACTTTTATGTTTCAAAAATATTGTCCATGTAAATCTAGAATAATCATCTACAATTACAAAAACATATTTACTATGATTTATTGACAAAATTTGAGATGGACCAAATAAATAAAGGTGAAGTAATTCAAGAGGTTTTGAAGTTGAAATCGTATCTTTTAATTTAAAAGAACTTTTTCTTAGTTTTCCTAATTGACATGCATCACATAAACTATCTACTTTAAAATTCATTTTAGGGAGACCTCTTACTAGATCATGTTTTGACAGTCTAGATGAGAGTTTGAAATTCAAATGCCCAAATCTCTTGTGCCAAATCCAAGGGTCACTTGTATTTTCCAAAAGATATAAGTTATCATTTGAAACTTTCATACTAAGGATATAAATATTCTTTTTCCTAACTCCCTCAAATATTATGGTTGAATTGTTATCTTCAATGAGACATTTATCTTTTTCAAATTTAATTTTATATCCTTTATCGCAAAGTTGACTTATACTTTGCAGATCATGTTTTAGATTTTTAAGTAGCAAGACATTAGTAATAATAAGAGTTTCAGAGTTACCGGCTTTGCCGATGCCAATCACATATCCTTTTGAATTGTCTCTAAAGTTAACCAGTCCTCCGTCTTTGTATATTATATCATTCAGCATATCTAGATTGCCAGTCATGTGTCTAGAACATCCACTATCAAGTATCCATTTGTTCTTTCTGATCTGCATAATTTGTCCGTTGTGGATTGATTCCTCAACAGCCATATAACATGATTCCTTCACATCAAACAATTTTAATAGACAACTTGAATTTGAACACTATTATATGCAGACTCAAAAGACAATGATGATCTGAATATTTCTAAACTAGTATTAACAAACATAGCCATTTTAAAACTTTTTCAAAAATCAGATTATGAAACTTTGAAAACCTCGCTCTGATACCAAATATGAGAAATGCGGATTAAGGATCTTAAGGCTAAGGATAAACACTAGAGGGGGGTGAATAGTGTTTTACAGAATTGTTAAATCTTTTTTAGTTTTTCGTTAATACGCAATATTCAAACACAGATATGATCATAGAATCAAACACAAATGCAAATATAAAGTAAAAGCAGTAAAGGAAAGAATACATAGGATTTTATACTGGTTCGGAGTTACCCTACATCCAGTCCCGCACACAAGTACGAATTTCCTTTCAAAAACAATCTTTATAATTACGCCCTCGATTTCAAGGCTACGAGGTACACCCTGTAGAACCACAATCCTTTGGGTAGAGATACTTGATTTCCCGGGCAACAAGTTCACCCAATTGATTTCCAAGGCTACAATCACACCTTTTATACTGGATTGATTTCCAAGGCTACAATCACACCTTCTCTCGCTAAGTTGACTACAAAAAGCCTATAACTCTGAATAGCACTGAGGATCTTGTTGAGATAGTGATAGAGAATCAAACTAGAGATAATCTAGTTAGATTCAATGTTGATTTCGGCAGAGTAATGATAAGATTTGTATATAGAAATGTGGAAGAAGAAGAGGAGTGAAAAACCATAAAAACTTTCTTAAAATTCGTTGAAACTAACCCCTATTTATAGAGGAACAAAAATCATGTCCATTCGTGAAGAGTTATGACGAATAGACACTTCTTTTGAAATTTAAATTTTGAATCAACTGACACCATGTCGACATGGGGTACATGAGTATGTCGACATCTCAAAGGGAATTTGGGTGTTTTGATTTTCTTTGAAAATAACCTTTATTTTATATTAAAACTATTTTAAACTTTATAAATATACTTGACTATATTTAAAATACATAAGTTAGTGTAAAGAATAATATATACAAAATTTTACTATAGTCTTATATTTAAAATCTAACTATAAATATTTAAAAGTTAAATATATTACATTTAAAAGATAGTTTAAAAGCAAGGATAATTTGATATCATTTTGAAAACAAGATATAAGTTTGAAAAATCATTTTGAATAAAAGGTTAGCACATACAAAACAATGTTACACTAGATTTTTCGTAGGTTCCATCCTACTTAGGGTTCCATCCCTTTAACAGGCTCGAAGTGGATTTCATTCCACGAATAAATTGGATTTTAAGATGCTAGTGCTTTTCTAGGAGTTTTAGCAAAATTTATAATTAAAGAATAAATTACTTGAATTCTTGAACTCTTGATAATCTTAATACTCATGAGTCTTCAATCTGATATCTTGAATCTCTATACTGTACAGTCTTCATTCTTGGTACCAGCATGGTTAAATCCTGCACATACATATATATCTAAACTTGTACTATTAGAATTACATATATATCTAAACTTGTACTATTAGAATTTTATTTTATAATCTATTCTAAGGTTGTTGTCATCAAAACCATCACCTCACGGACTAATAGGGTTGACCTATTTCCATTTTGGAATCGAAACGTGCTTTTCGGGTCAATTATCGTTAAAAACTCAAACCAATTGGGTACATTCCTTTCCATTTTGTTCTGCATACACACACACACACACATCGTTATAAGCCCTAGTAGCCTTTCTATTTCTCATTTCTGTATGTACAGAAATTTCTGTTGCTCCTCTTCCTCAAATGCTGAAAACCCAAATCTTCCCAATCCAATTTCAATTTCAAAAAAAAATTGCGGATCTGCAGCAACTTCGGGTCGCGCTTCGAGTTTCAAAGGTAAAAAACCTGCATCAACTTTGGGTCAAGAAGAAAATGACTCGGGTCGCTCCGGGTCGTTTTGGAAAAAACTCAGAGCAAGCACTGGGGATTTGAGGCGGTGGACCGAAGTTGAACCCGAAGTCGACCCATGACCAGAATTTTCTAATCTTCTAATTTTCATAACTTTTTCAAACGAGCTCGGATTCATGCGTGGTTTGTTTTGCTGGGATCTTATTAGAATTAGGACATTTTGGCACTGGTTTGGACGAATTCTGAGACCGTTCAAATTTTGGGCTTATTTTGAATTTAAATTCAAGGTGAGTGTTTTAACCCACTCACAACTTCTAAAATTTCTTATGTTTGTTAAATTGATTTATGATGTGATTAGAAATTTATTTATGACTATTTGGCATATTTTGAATCATCATCTCAGTTTATTTGGATTTATTTGGACAAAATAGTTATTTAATTTATTATTGAATATAACTGCCCGTAAATACCTGCTATTTATTATCTGTTCTATATTGATGTTATTGATTGAATTGGATGATGATTGTGATAAATGTTTAATGATTGATATTGGATGAATGGATGTTGTATTTTATATTGTTATAAACTGCAAGTTGTTATGGATTTTTATTTTATTTCGGATAGCGGTTTGAAATGATATATAACCGTATTTATATTTTAAATTACGGATTGAAATAATAAATATTCGTATTACTTGACCATAGGATAGAAAATCATATACAGACACAGTCGGTCTATATATATATATATATATATATATATTTTGAAATGATTTCTATGGTTTTGGAAAGAAATATACAGTTTAATAAATATTGATTTTTTGATATTATATAAATATTATTTTTATATATAGTTAAATGCTTGAAATTAAGCTATGTATAAATTTATTTAATAAAAATAAGAGAGTTTGATTTTATTAAAATATAATATGGGTAGTATTTAAATTATATTTTAATATAGAGGGTATAATGATTGAATAAATTAAGGTTGGCTGATAAATCTGAAATTTATTTGAAATTGAATCTAGTTAAGAATTAAAATCAAATAAGTTTGATATGAAATGTATTAAATTTGATATTTTAGAAGGTATGATTTTTATAACTGGATTTTGGTTTAAGGTGAATTAAATGAATATTTCAAGTATAAATAAATTGAAGGAAATACTTAGTTATGTGTAATTTGAGTTTTATTTAAATAATAATGGATTGTTATGTAAAATATTTCAAAACTAAATAATAGAAATTTGAATTATGAAATCGTAAGTACCAAACTTAGTTTTGAAATTGTTGAATACTTAAAGTTTTAAATATATTGAATTGGAAATGGTTTATTCTGTGGATCAAATCTGTTTTGAAATTGATAAAATTTAGGATAGTTTATTTGGAAACTGAATCATATTGAAAGCTAAGATTTGGGATTCGGTTAAATTTAAATTTATAAATTCGATTTGTTTTGGAATTGATTTGTGAGATTGAAGAAGCTAATTTATTATATAATGTATTTTAATATTTTAACCATTTAAGTGGTGGAAGTTATGTTTTCAAAGTTTGAGTTTCAAAGGATTATGATTTGAAAGTGTTATATTTCAAGTGTTTTGATTTCGAAGTGTTATAACGTTGAAAGTGCTATGATTTTTGGAAAGGATATATTTGAAATAAAAATCATATTATGTTGATTTGGGTTTTAATAAAAATGATATCATATTGGTTGGGTTTTGAAATGGAAATGATATCGCATTTGTATGGTTTTGAAACGGATATTATATTCTGGTTTTGAAGTATAAATTATTTTGAAATGACCGCGGTGTTATAATAACGTTTGATTGTTAAAGAGACTATGATCGGAAGTTGTCATACTCTCTACCAACTCCGAAAACCACTTTAACAACCGTGTATGCGGTGGAGATTCCAAGATGAAGTAGGATGGTGGCGACGTCCTTTGAGGTATGAACGTGGACCCGACTCTCGTAAGTTGGCTAAAACAGGAGCGATCTCGAGCCAGTGAGGAAGCCCCTCTTATCGGACACACTCTTTCGATATTATATTCCGACTTTGAGATTGATTTGGTGGCCACTTTTGACTTTTGATTTTTTTGGGGGTGTGGCTCGTGGTGGGCGGTAGCTGCGCGCTATGCGTCACCACCAGCCCGTGTGCGTAATTGGTATATCTACCCTGGCATTGCCTTGTGTGCCGTGTCACCTACCTTAGCGCGTCTTGTACGAGTTTGGTTTTCTCCCGTAGCCCGTGGAGTATTTAGGGTGGTCTGCCAATCTGGAGATGCGCTGATACTGGATGGACTACAGGGACTATTATTGTGTTAAGGGGGGGTTGGGTAACTCCTTAACGCTATTTAAAAGTAAGTTTATTTTACTATAGACATTATTATAATAGCAAAATATTACTACATAGTAAATATTTTAATGGATCCTTAGGAGATGTGAATCCCGAGCATTTCTTAAGTTACTGCACTCATGTTTGACACCGGATAGGAGATGTCAAATCCTGTAAACATCTCTGACGTCGTTCCACTCATATTCTACCATTGGTTTAACTTACATAAGATCTTTTAGTTCTGACTCGAGTGTTTTGCCTTTTCGATTCGCGCGGGTCAGTCTGAGCATTTCAGGGTTTGAAGATCTTATTTCTGGAGGACGAAGACGAAGATTGTATTACTATTATTTATTATATTACTCCACTGCATTCATACTGTTCCGCTGCATTATTTATTATTCTTTGGTATGTGTAACTCTTATATGTTTTGTATAGTATAATCAAATGTTTTCTAAAATAGCTTCATGAACTGTTATTTGATTATTATATTTTGTCAATCCGCTGTGAAATTCTGTTTTGCTTTATTTTTTTCTCCGTTTCCTTATTTACCTCAATAACAATTCGCCCTTCTGTATGGTCTAAGTCTGATGTGTATGGTTTATCGTCGATTTAAAGCGTACGAAAAGGCGGGTTGTTACATCTTCTTAAGTTCCATATAAAATTATATCTTTCATTGGTTCTTGAAACAACATCTACCAGATCATTCATTCGTCTAGTTAAAGTATTGCGACTTCTATAGGGTTCAATCGTATAGCACTTTAGGGTCCTTCATCATTTTGCTTGATATGTGCCAAAGAGTTCTCATTTTTAGATTAAAAAACATAAAAAATAAACTGATACATGAACTTTTCCTTATACACAACTCAAGAGCTTATGGATTTGTGCTTTAAATGACTAAACCACATAGCCACTAAGTCAGACAAGAATAGAGGAAAGCAACAACACATTACTTCCTTTGTAGCTCCAATTACCTCCATATGTTTAACGTACAGCCTTAAATGTGATGTAGGATTATTTTTTATTTTGTATGGTTCCATAATTGAATTCTTAAAATCTTGGTAGGTGGACTCCGATTCACTTCATCAACATCTAGTCTCTTATTATGCTCACTTAACCCTTGCGTATTAGTCAGCGACTCGTTCCTCCGCCACTAGAATTCTCTTTGTGTTGCTTAGTGGGCCACGCCATGCCCACTACGCAATGGATCAACCACTCATGGACCATTTTATTTGAATTTAAGTGGTCCCATTTTGGTAACCAAGCATATGGTTCCAGCATCAACATTGACACCTAGGGGACATCTTCCCTTGGTTTGACATAAGCTATATTACTTGGTATAATACTAGGGCATCGAGCCGATTTAATTCAAGCCCTAATTGGTTTGGTCATGAGGAAATTTGTGTCTCCATCGCTTCTTCTTGCCTTACCTTCTCTCTTGGATCCATTCCCGATAAGCATTCAATAGAATTCCCGATTCGATCTCTTTGCACCTACGTTGGTGTTGCTTGCTCCATGCTTCTATGGAATGCATCCATTAACTCATATTACTTGTCCAAGAAGGAAGCTTCGATATTTGCCATTATCACTTACACCTCTTCCTTGGTAACGTAGTTAATTATTTGACCCAGATCGGACAATGCTTCTGAACTTACCCTATGGGCGAACTACTCTCCATCCAACATCCCTACTTTCTAACCAGTGGCTTCATGAATTGTATTGAGCTCTTAGTGAAAGTACCAATATGTTTGAATTAAAAACGACCAAACACCTAGGAACAAAAATCCGGTAGAGCCTAGGATCCTGACTATAATCCTAGTGCTAATTTTTAGGAGGTGGGATCTCTGATCATCAAATAATTTTGGTTCTTATTCTGATTCAAATCACAAATCACTGACATATATATTAGAAAGCGAAAGCATATGTAAATAGAATTTATATATAGGTTCGGTTATCTTTGGCCTTCATCCACGTTATATATTTTAATACGATTCTTCGGTTTACAATTGTTATAATAGTTTTTAGATTTCTTCGGATCAGTTACTAAAATTGTAGATCACTATATCTATGGTTGGCAAATCTCGAATGCTATAGATCTTGATGCTTACCACAACCCAATGTTGGATGGTGGAATGGGTGATTAAAGATGATGTGATTTATAAGATTTCGATTGTTGAAAAATGCTCAAATAATTTGGTTTGGCTAATTCGATTTTGTAGTTTCTAGTGCTCCAAAATTGTTTGCTTATTGTTCATCTATGAATTATTTATAAGTTTGGATGTGAAGGAATATATACAACCTAGTTGGTTTGGTAGAAGTTGGATTGGTTTGGAAGGAGCTGCTTCAATTTAGTAGGAGTAGGTTCGATTCGATAGGAACAGACTACCGGACTATTTTTCCTATTTAGTACAACTCTAGACCATTCTTGATGTTCGATTCCGAACTGATCTTTAGTGTGTCATAACTCTATCTTTTTAAGTTAGAATTGAGTGAAACTTAGACCAATAGCTTCGTATCGTCGAATAGAAACATCAATGCCCTTAGATGTCCAGCTTGGGTAAAGTATGTAGTAACTCTCCAAGGTGGGTCCAAATCGTTTAGGTAGTAGACCAATTTTAAGATGATAGTGTCATTTAATTTATTATTCTGATTGGGATGCCTTTTCGACGTAGGTGCATGCCTTGACCTTAATCATATTTCCAATTGGTTTGGATCTTTTTCGAGATTATGCTAAATTTTTCTCTAATATTTACTAATTATATATTATATGTAATTTCCAACCATTTTGATAAGCTTTTAATCTTCTTTATGACCTTAAGGATGCTTAATGAATAATAAAGTACATTAATCACCCATGACCTATAATTTCATGATTGCCTAAGGGTAATTTTTTTGACCCTTGAGGATGTTCAACCGAGTCACAAAATATTCTTACAAAAACATAAACAACACTATAAATAATATATGGCTCGAGGGTGCTTAACAACCATAAGTATGTATAGTACTCTATTTACATTGTAAATGGTAGAGAGCGGCTTTATTTCAAAATTCACAACTTTAAAAATAATAACTAGAGTGTTATCTACATTTTAAGGGAGACGAGCACACGATCTCACAATATTATATGTTTTTACACCTTATATATACCCCCTTAAGTCTATGTTAGTTTTAGTTCATTTAACCTCCTTTTATACATATGTGTTATATATATAATTCCATCTATTATAACCTTTTTAATTTGTTACTTAATATATATGCACACATCCATATATGCAACTTGTTTAACCCTTTTAATTAATGTGAATATAACTTTTTTTGTTTATATAAAATTTAAAAAATTATATTTACATTTTATAACTTTTAATTTTTTAAATTTAAATTTAAAATTATTTCAAAATTAAATTTTTAATATTTAAATATACATATTTGAGTTAATCTAAGGAACACAACATTTTTGGGTCTCCTACCAAGGGCATACCCTAAAAACATATCATTTTGACAAGGCCTGTAAGGGCCAAGAATAGGTAGGTTTTCATTCATAAGAACATACCTTAATTATAGTAACCTTCTCTTTAGTTAAACATCATTTCCTAGACATCCATTTATTTGGAATTTTCTAGAGACTGCCTAATATATTGGTCATTTATTCATGGAACATAATGCTAGCTCTGATACCACTGTTGGATTAGGTGTATTAGTCAATAATATTTAATGTAGTTTTGATGTACATAGAGTTTTACGCCTAAAATTTAATTTAATTTATTTTTAATTTGATTACTTTTAATGAAAATTTGATTTTCAAGTTTACTTTAGTTGATTTGTGTTGAATTTGATAATTGAACATCATATGTTCAACGACAATTTGTATGGTGTAGATATCATACAACATTAAATCTAAACTATAAACTAAATAGCATATGGATATGCTTGTGGCATAATGGACAATGTGATAAGTGTAATGCGTTATATTTTAATATATACAAACACACACACAAACACAAACACACAAAGATATATGGCCCTAATGAACATGCACACATACACATTTAATCTTGAATATTTATTAATTTTATCATTAACTGATATATATATATATATATATATGTATGTATATGTATAATTTTTATTTGCCAATACTAATAGAAAATCATTTTTTATTCCAATTTAATACTTTGAAATATGTTTTTCATGTCAAATTTGAATTTTAAACCAATATTTCTTTAATTACCTAGTCAAGTTAATTTACACATAGACTACATACATGTGTGTGTGTGTTTGTATGTATGTATGTATACATTAGGGTATGGCCAAAAACAAAATTCCATTTTTTCGGTTATTTAATACACACAATATCCAAAATTTATCAATAATATAACTTTTAGTTTTAATTGTTATTAATTTAATTTTTCAAACTAATTCAAATTTTAATTGATATGTTTGTGTATATATATATTAACGAAAAATAGGTTTTTCATTTCTGTATGGAAAATTATTTTTATTATATTACAACACATGTAAGTACTAAATAATTTAAACTATATGATCTATATATGCAAATTATAACTGCAAAGTCATGTCTAATTCTTTCTAAAAAGAGGTCAAAAAAAGTTAAATGTATGTTTATATGTTATGTATGTGTGTATACTCGCATATTATAAAGTATAATCCTAGAAAATATTGTTTAATTTATATTATATTGTATATGAAAATTTTGAGTTTTTCTTGCTTTAGCCCGCAATATATAAAATTATGAAAAAATAAAAATACCAATTAAATTAAATACCTTGATCTAGCCAATTGCTAACACGTTGTAATACCAGTTGTTTCCTTCTTGGAGACCTTCTCCTTTCTTCTCCAAATTTGGCTTATAAGGTGGATCTATAGGATTTAATTTATTGTAATTGAAAAATATAAAATAATGAGAGAATAAGTGGGTATTTATAACCACCAAAAAGTTAGAAAATATCTCATATATTTTCCACCATGTTCTCCATTTATTTTAATGTTATCCAATAAAATTCAAAAACTAGTTTCTCCCTCATTTCTCATTATGAGACCATGTAACGACCCAGAATTTTGGCCATTTGAATCTGAAATATTTAATTGAGTTTAAATATTGAAAAGTTATTTTTATAAGTTATTTAACTTGGATTTCAAATATAACGATTTATTTGATAATTCAATTGTTAAATTTAATATTTGAAATTGCTTAAATAATTGAATCTTGAATTTAATACAAATGAAAATGAGTTCTAAAATTGATTTAAATTCTATTGAAATTAGAATAAAGATATAAGCTCTTAAATTGGAAGTAAACGTGATTAAACTGATTTTTGAAAATAACTCCTTTTAATAAACATGTAAAAATAGCCTTCCAGGTATTGTCGCGAATCTTGACAAAACCACTTCCATTGGATCCGTAATAATGTGTTATTATATGCCGATGATTTTTATGGCGATTCGACCTATCGTTTGGTCGTGCGAGTTCGAATCGCGTAGAAATTAATTAGAAGAATTCAAAGTAATATAATTCGATTTTGAAAATTTAACTTCATTGTGATAGATATGGCTCCCGATACATATTCCATTGTGTTCGAAATAGGGGTGTAAAATATAGAACGCAAAGGCGGCACGCATCGTTTGGAGTTCGAAAATTTAACATATGAATAGTGTTTTGAAATTTTTTAATAAAAGGACTTGGGAAATTTTCTTTTGCAAAAACCTAACCCTAACTAGAGAAAATGTAGCCACCATTATAACCTCAACCAATAGTCGTTCTTCCATAGCGGCATTCAAGGCCAAACTATGCTTAGATTTCAACTAGCGAAACATAGAGCATGACTCCATAAGCGAGATCAACGGTAGGATCGACCTAGATAGGATGAGCTGGTGGCAAGGGGGCGCGACGTCGGTGGCAGACTTTGGCCAATTTATGGCGATTGGTATCATGTGAGACGACGAGACTGGTGGCTATAGGTAGCTCCGGGTTCTAGGGTTCGTTGGTGAAGGAGTAGCCGTGATAGGTGGAGCGAGACGGCGCTGGCGACGCCCGTGTTTTTGCGAGTTGCCTGGTGATGTCCCGTGCGTGAAGAAGGTTAGGGCACATGATATTTTGAACGTTTATTTATTTTTTTGAGTTAGTTTTAGTTAAATTATATCAGTGTTAATAAATCCATATCTTGCTCATACGAGGTCCAAATCGAGCGTGATAAGTCACGTTGCGATAGCATCGACGAAGGCTATGCTATGGAACTAGAATGGATGAATTCGGAGCAAGTTGGAATTTTGGATTAAAATTGAATGTCCGTTCAATTTTAGTTCAAAATGAAATGCATTGGCGACTATTAAAATCAAAGTGAGTTAATATCATCTTTTTGGTTAATCAGAAAATTTATATGGTCAACAAATATTATTTATTGGATGTTTGGATATTTATTTCTGATCTTTATTGATTGCTTGGAAAATGGACTATGTTTATTAGTTGGATTGGATATATTACCGCCTATTGGAGCAGATGAGACCCTATTATGTTCATATGTAAGAGCGGATGACCCTTTGTGTAACGACCCATAAATTTTTATTTATTTTATTAATATATTGAATTTTTGTGAAATTTTGAAATAATAAAATTTTGAAATAAAAATTTATTATTTGGAATACGTATTTAAAAACATAGCAAATGGTAAATTTTCATCCGGTAATATTGAAGTTTATTTATAGTGCAATTTTGTTTCAATTCAAATCAGTTAATATATGATGATAATAAAATATTTTCCAAACCTGAATAATTTTATATAATAAATTTGTAAAGCATCTTCTGTGTGAGACGTCATATTTCATTTTTCCAAATTTTGGCTACTATTGCTCCATTTATCTTATTTCTGGAAAATTAACAGTATTTTGGGTGCCAATTTTTCGACTTTTGATCGGATGATTGTACCACCGACATATGCATACCATTTTGATCGTCCCATCACGTTGATCTCAGCGGTATATTCACTTCAGTTTTTCGAACCCCGGTGTGTTGCAAAATCAGTATTACGATTTCTCTATCGGGTTTGTTTTGGGCTTTCTTTGTCTGTACGGTCATCCATCTGGTAATGCTAACAGCCATTAACTATTGGTATTCTGGATTTCAACCGTCGTGACTTTTGGTTTAATTGAATTAAAGTTGTGGTCCGTTCTTTCATCTAGCTGTGAGAAATATAATTGTATATTGCAAGTCATTTGCCACTCATTCATCTTCCTCCACAACCCTGCAACCTCTCCTCTTCCTTGAAGCATGCATTCTCTTGCATACTCGAATAGGCATGGCCGAACCAAGACTTCATGCAACCTCACTCCTCTTCTCCACACTCTTTCCCATCACCATTCCATTGCTAGCCGACCACCACTTGCATTTACGCAACCAAGCACCATAGCCACCTAGCTTCCAAGCCAAAGCATTCCCATTTTCTAGCAGAAACCATCCAGATCTTCACCAAACCTTGCCGTAAGTCCCTTTCCATATCTTAT
The DNA here is from genome assembly GCA_030765085.1 of Allium cepa. Taxonomy (NCBI): domain Eukaryota; kingdom Viridiplantae; phylum Streptophyta; class Magnoliopsida; order Asparagales; family Amaryllidaceae; genus Allium; species Allium cepa. Next base: position 271,791,716 of record CM060929.1, read on the forward strand.
ATTTTTTATATATGTAAAGGATAAGTGTGTGTGTATGTGTGTGTGTGTAGACACACACACACGTACTGTTGGAAATTTTTTTTGTTTGTTATGAATTTACTTCTAAAAGTTGTGTATATATATGTTTTGTTTTATTAGAGTTGAAGTATAAGTTTTAGAATATTGATGTGATATAAATTTTTATATGAAATGCTAGTACTATAAAATATGCTGGTATGGTTTCTTCTATTACATATTTATAGACTGATTTTTTTTAGAAAATTTGGACATATCTATTTTGACTAGAGTTGTATGCACATAATTTTATATGTGATGTTTATATTTTATGTGTACTACTGTTATAAGGTAAATATATATATTTCTATTTTTCATATGTGTATCGTATAAGTGTATATGTATTTATAAGTATAATATGTTGTTTCAAGTTTGTAAATGCTAGTTGTAAATGCCTATACAAGTTGGTATAAGCTGTTAACTATGTATTGGTTATGTAGAGGCTTTGTTTGTGCATATGATATATAATATACATATGAAAAATTATGCGTTAGTAAAATATGAGGTTACAGTATATTTATGTTTTGTACAAATCTAAGTTATATAAATCTATTGAGTATCCCGGTTTATATTTATACACATCATTTTGCATACAATTTATACACATCATTTGTATATATTTGCTTGGATATAGCTTTATATATAATTACATGAGTTGATTTACAATTGTACAACACGTTTATATATAAGTATGTACAAGTTGTATATCTCTGTTTACTTATATAAATATATATAGGTTTATATATGCATGTATAAGGGCTGAAGGGTCGGTTGTTATAAAGTTTATACAGTTATATATTTTAAAGTATTTTAAGTTATTAATGTTTACATATGTATATTCTGTTGGATTCCCAAATATATATAAGTCAGAGATTTTGGAGCATGTGTTGCTTATATATGCTGTTATATAGTTGGTTTATTTATATACTTATATATAAATACTTCACAGTTTATATATATATACACACCTATGAATGTCTGTTAGCTAATTTGTATATATGCATTTGCTTGTAAAATTTTAAAATATATATAATATGTAATTGTATTCAAGGCATTATATGCTTGGCGTACCCAAAATAAGTAGATATTTTGATTTCGGTTGGATATTGGTTTTGAAGATATATGTATATATAGATCTTATTTTAATAGATATTTTAAGTTGAATATTGATTTTATAGAAATTTATCATATTATATGTTTATTTTATTTTAGTTACCTATATATATGTGTCCACTCATACTAATTATTTTCATCGATCCCATTCTCATTGTTCTATCAATTCCTGTTATTAGCTTTGATTGTTGAATTCGGGCCATTTTTGCTTTGCTTGGATTCGTAATTGAATTTCAGTGTCTGTATCAGTGTGCTTATCCGTGTCATCTTCCGTACTCTAGCCTCGAAAGGTGAGCAATCACTCACGATTAATGTTCTTATATTTATTAAATTTGATTTCAATTGAAATGACAATTGAAATATGTTGTTTTTAGTTATTTACATTGCTATATATATGTTGTTATCTATATCTTTTCACCTGTGACATCTGACACTATAACCTTTTATTTATATTGATGACATATGCCTGTTATATTATTATTATGATATATGCTGTTATCAATAGAACTTCCCAACATCCTACTTCATTCTGAAATCTCCACCGCGTACACGGTTGTTAAAGTGGTTTTCGGAGTTGGCAGAGAGTATGACAACTTCCGATCCCGATCTCTTTAACAACCAAATGTTATTATTACCCGTGGTTATAAATTTCAAAAATGGTTTATAATCCAAATCAAAATAATTCATTTAAACCATTTAAATATGAAGTCGTTATCCTTCCAAATCAAATATTCAATTTCCAGAATTTCAGCATTTTCTAAGTTCATTCGTTCAATTACAACATTTCAAAACATTGTATTTTCCAGAAACAACGGTACTTATAAAGTGTTACGGTAGATGTATTAGTATTTCCAAAAACAGTTCAATTTCAAAAACTGCAACACTTACAAAGTGCTACAGTAGGTATTTAGTTATTGCAAAACAGTTTAGTTTCAGCAACAGCAGCACTTACAAAGTGCTACAGTAGCTTATTTATTATTTCAGAATATAAGTTACTTTCAGCAACAGCAGCACTTACAAAGTGCTACAGTAGCCCATTTATTATTTCAGAATATAGTTTACTTTCAGAAATGTAGCACTTAGTAAATGCTGTCTTAAAACCACAGCATTTTGGAAATGCTACTAATACTAATTCCAGATTTTATTATAACATTTCAGAAACATCAAAACTTCAAATTTTAGCCATTTTAACTTAAAAAAACATATCTCACGCTTCAAAAAAATTTCATTTGGTTATAATTTAACTTATCATTTAAAAAATAACCTTTATAATTAAAAATATCCAAATTAATTATAATTCATTTATTAAATCATATTTTAGTTTACTTTTATTTTAATAAATAACTTAATTCTTTATTTTAAAATACCCATTTCATAAATAAAACTGAATTTCCATTTATTTACTTAACTTGAAAATTACATTTGAAAACCAAATTTTTTTAAATCAACTCATGTAATTATTTAAATTTCCATTTAGTCACTATAATTTTTTTAAATCATTTAAATCCAATTTAAGTTAAAATGTCACATTTATACATTTGAAAATAATTAATAAATTTTTAGAAAATATTTAAAATTAACCATGGGTCTGTGTATAATTTTCTAACCTAAGTCAAGTGGTACAGTTATGTATCATTTCAATCCATAATTTAAAAAGAAAAATCCGGGTTCTATCATTTCAAACCCACAATCCCAAGTCAAATAAAATAAATAAAAATCGCTTGAGCCTATCATTTCAGCTCATAATGATTTTTTCCTATTTTAAGTCCATTCGGGTATGCATCATTTCAATCCATAGTGATTCTATTCTACAGGGAACTTGCAGTGTGAGAAACAGAAAATAAAATGAACAATATAACATATCAGATGATGTAACAGGTTTATAAGTAGATTTTAACATCATATAATCATATCACAGGCATATATAAATTACTATCATATCATCAAATACAATTCACATGCCATTGTTTCACAATTATATAAGTACGAATGTCAAGAGTGAATAACTCACCTTCTAAAGCTAGCGATCAAATTCAAAACACAAATCCAACTCCGCAAAGCACGAAAAGGCACGACTTAGATTTGAGTGGATGGAGTGCCAAGACTCAAATTAATTATTACCTAAAAATTAGGTCGGCACATTCCATTTAACTTTTTTTGGCATTACAATAAACTTGCAATTATTTACGTCTAAATTCAAAAAAGTCAATTTATTGGAATATTTGCAGAAAATATTTGACATTTTCATTTTTGTAAATATTGCAGTTGCTAATACAAATACATGTAGTTTTTCATGCAAATATTTGTAAAATTGCAAATAATTTTCTTTTTGTTTGATTTTTTTTGTTACATTCAGTTGATGTCTATGTGAAGAGAAAAATGAAATGAGGAAAATAGTAATATTGCATATTGATATACGATGTATTATTATTATTATCGATGAACTTAAAACCTCTAATGTAATTTAAATGGTTTTATCAAGAAAGAGTTTATCAGATTTAAACTCTTTTAAAGGGGGACTCCGAATTCAGCTAAGAGGGGGTTTTTGGTGGGGAGTTTCTAGCAAATTTCAAGGGGGTTTTTAGTATCGAAAATAGTGTAAAATTTAACGTTCAACGGGGATTTTTATTTTTATTTCCCTCTCAACCAAATTTGAAATACCTATAAAATGTCGTCATTCTAATTGTTATTAATTATTATTATTGATGGACTTTGAAACTCTAATGTATGTTAAATTGTTTCATCAAGAAATTATTTTATTAGTTTTTAACGCTTTTAGAGGGGGACTCTAAAATTCAGTTAAGAAGGAATTTTTGGTGAGTTGAATTTCAAGGGGTTTTGGTAGACTTGCAGATAGTAGTGTAAAATTTCACGTTCAATGGGAATTATAAGTTTTACTTCACTCTCAACTAAATTTGAAATCCCTATAAAGTTCCCATATTATTATTACTTCTACTACTACTACTATTATTATTGATGAACCTAAGTATTCTAGTGTAATTTAAATGGTTTTAGTGAGAAGTGTTTTATCAATTTTAAACTCCTTTAAAGGGGAATACTCAAAATCAAGTTAAGAAAAGGTTTTTTCTAGGGAGTCACTATCTAATTTTGAGGGGATTTTTGGTAGGCCATTGTCGAAGGTAGTGCAAAGTTTCACATTCAACGAGAATTGTAAGTTTTCCTTCTCAACCAAATTTGAAATTCCTATGAAATTCCCTTATTATTGTTGTTGTTGTTTTCTCAAAAAATAGACAAACACCTTCAAGTCATTTGTTGTAGAACTATGTATATGGAGTGTATGGCACAACCTAATATAGGTTAATTATTTGTTAGAGAGCAAATCAAAGACATGGTAGATAGAAAAGAAATGCAATAACTACACAAGAGTTTATAATGATTCGGGATGAAAGTACCTACCTTTACTGTCTATTTTCATTGATATTCTTATAGATCAATTGTAAAAAATAATAAAATACAAAATACAATGATCTGATGTCCAAAAAGAAGTAGGTTGTCAATCCCACAACTCATGTTTGGCTTGCTTTATTTGGCAGTATATTCTACTGGAGTAGTTCGCTAGTACTATTCACAACTTGGGTAGTTATAGAAGTGAAGATATAGGGAGGCTAGGCCTATAAAATAGGCATTTTACTTGTTTATAAGATTATGTCCAAAGTTTCCATGTATAGGAGATTTGGTCTAGATTTTCTATATATAAGAGACTTGGTATGGAACTCCATACAAAGCCTGTTCCACATCTTAATTTTGACATCCTTAGGTTCGATGCTCTATGTTCGGTCCCTTTGGTTCGGTGGTTTTTCAATTAACCTAGAAAATCGGTCTTGTACCCGCTACTGAAACAAATTTCATGCCGGATAAGTTAACTACCAAGCAAGAAATAATGATTGATAGTGAATCGAACCAGTTCATTATGGTTATGAAATCTTAGGCTTGTATGCTTTCGTTTTGCCTCATGTTATTCTCTAACCTTCGTACCTTCATGCCTTAGACTTTTGGTGATGCAGTAACACTTTAACTATTGATTTCCTAATCATTTCCACTCCTTGTAGCATCTTTTCATACTCATCGTTTTATGACTGAAAACATCCACAACATTTATACCTGAATGCATGCTTTGTATAATACAAAGTATGCTTTGTTGATTTCCTCCATAAAATTTACTCATGGGTTTATTTTAAAGCCTACACTAGTTTTCAAGTTTCTCCTCCACTACTTCTGATTGGTCTTCATTCTACTTAGGACTAGTTTGGTATACTTCCTAGGATTGGTACATTCTGGTATGGTACTGGACCAATCTTACCTAATTACACAAATTGTGAGCTTCTTCACCTATTAGACCTTTATTTTCCTTAGTCATTCGTCTCAACTTCAAAAACTATTCTTCTCTCTAGTAAGTGTGCTTGTCCAGATCGAGCAACTTAAATATAACTTCTAATACAAGCATAAGGTAAGCCCTACATCTCTCAATTACGTAACTTATTAATTGGATTTGGGGGTTTTGATTTGAAATGCTCACTTACTGGAGTCGGCGGCTGCATCGGTGATAGGGTAGTGGTCACTATCCGCCACGGGTTAGTACATAGGATCTAGCTATACCTAAGCTTTATACTAGAACAAAAAATTTATGACTTGGGGTTTAGGTTTTGGCTAGGGGTTTAAGGTTCAACCACTGAACACATGAGCAAACTTGTATAGTCATTAATCCTTATGCTCTAAATATTATAGTTCCACCCTTTTTTTCTTCGTTAGTGTTGTCTTAAGGTTAGGATTGTTCGATAGTGAGGTAACACGAGTTTGGATCTAAATTTTATATTTGACCTCCGAACACACTGGTAGAACTAAGATAAAATGCTCTTGGCCATGAGCACGTCAAAATTTTGAGTTGGTTTTGTTATTGGGATTTAAGCTTACTTATGGGCCTATGTCAAAACAATGACCCAATGAGTGTCAGACCAATTACTTAGTGAGCTCCTAGGAATGTTAGTTTTTTTCGCCTCATATTTTTACTATAGCTAAAGCCAAAATGTAGACTGGTGACTCTTTTCCTTACATGCTTTTTTGTATATTTATTTATATCTCCTAATGCACCTATCACAAAGCATACACATAACAAATAGTAGTGCAAGAGGCAGCTGATATATTACAGATTATGTCGGCGAGAGGTCATAATTGGTAATCAAGTATTGTTAAAGCTTAGGCTCCTTCTTTATCAACTGTTATAGGTCCTCATCTTTAGGGTCTAGAGTTATCCAACCGATCTTAATGCACTCTTTGGTTCCCGGATACGAGCTTTTATAGCTATTGAAGGACCCGACATAGTCTATTGCTACCATGTTGACCCCAGGAACTACTACTTCCACTCATGGACTTCCTAAGGATGAAGTGCTTTTTCTATCCCATATCAAGGGCTTGTGCTCCTTTGGAGGGCTATATGTCCTGTACTGATATCATTTCTTGGTGGGGGCCCGACCTCCTCCTCAACAGTGGATAGCCGGAGTTCTAATATATCTAAAGATCACTATGTTCCAACTTCATCCAATTATTTATTCAATCCTAGACTTTACATAAAGTTCATCAAGGAATTCTAAATTCCTCCAACTCATAGGCAACTTAGCTTCCTATATGCAGTTAAAAGCTAGACGGAGGACTGCCCTTCTTTTATCTTGAGTCGTGCAGCAAGTTCAAGCCCATAAACGATTTGAATTCCAAATACACCATGTTTAGGCATGAATGTGTATGTAATAGAGACAACTCTCCCTATTTGCATTAGTGGCATTGGGGATGTAAGTGACACCTAACTTTGATATTATATTCCCCTCGCCATAAGGTCAATATATTAATCTTGTACAATGTCATATTTCAAGTATCGTAAAGTCTACCTTTGGTATTGACCTCGAGGAGATGCTTCAGAGGTTAAAAAGGATTCCATTTGAAGCCATAGAGGTCCTATGAATGATTACCCATGAGTCAATAAGATGGTAGGACTGCTCGTGGAGGGTCGCTCAATTGAGAAACGTAGAGCTCCTCGGGCTTAGAGGCTCACAAGGAAAGGGAAAATCAAGGCTAGAGTTCCTAAGGTTTAAAAGACCAGTAAGGGGCAATTGGATCAAGATTTTGGTGCTATTGCTAACAAGGACATGCCCTCGTCCAATGTAGGCCCCGATAGGGATGTAGAGGACGAAGGTTCGAATATCCCTCCACTATAAACTCACCAGGCTGGTAGTATGCAGTCTAAAAGGGAAAGGGAAGATAATAAGGTAGAAAAAATCATCGTGGAAGAACATTCACACCTCAAGGGTTGACAACACTTGATAGGGAGGACTCCTACTCCCGACGAGAGATTAGGCTCAACCCCTGAACCAACACTGACATTGGGAATGCATTGCATAAGGTTTTTGGGTTAGAGGATAATAAGGAAGAATTCACCCTAGGGCACATTATAGTCTCAGATTATCTACACGGTCCTAAGCTTGGGATCAGCTTCAGAGATATTGAGTCATTTGAGAGATCCAACTATAGTTGGCAATCTCATAGTAACCCAAGTTCATCAAATTGTTAGGCACACTTCACACATGCACACACACACATTCTTTTGTATTTGTTGTCCCAGTAAGCATTATTCATAGGGAAATGGCACTAACACTATAACTTTCTATCTTTTACGGAACGTGGATTCTAAAAGGAGCAAAATGTGATGACCCAGGCCTCAACGCTAGAAAATCGACATCCAATACATCACCCGTATTTGGATAGCGGAGATTCAAACGTTGGAGTCCAGCTCGCTGGAGCTTATAACACATTAGATGATAACAAGGCAGCGAAAACAAAATAATTTCATTGATATACAGCATGGATACAATACAGATACAATATTTTGATAACAAATGACCACCGACATTAGAGCACTATATATCATACAACTACAGAACAATAACCTAACAGCGGAATAACAACAGGGCTTCCAAAAAAATCCAACATACCGCGACTTCATTCCAAAGCTCCAAAGCTCCCAACCAAAAAGCTCCTAAAACTTCAAAGAACAAAAGCTCCAAAGACTTCCAAATCCATATCTACATCCAAGCTAGCTCTAGAACCTACTGATATCCTGACTCTATACTGCCCGTGTGGAAAATTATGGGAACCTAGAGTTTAGGAAGGGAACAATAAACTCCGAGTCAGTTATGGGACTAGTATGAGCAAACATAAAACAGTTATTTGAAAAAAAAACAAATTACAAAAAGAAATCCGTAATGCTTTTTGGAAAATGAAACTACCATAAGGTATCCTGGCACACACACAATGCAATCGCACACTTGGGGAAGGTTTCTCCTTATGATAGTCAAACATGCTTGATACGTGAAAATCCTTTTGATATTATTATTAGTGCATAGTGTGAAAAACAATTCGAAAGTATAATATTAATCTTAGCCAGCATACATATCATTATAGTATGCCTACTATAGCTAGCATCTGAGATGGCAGTTTCTCTAACTGCAAACGTAAAGGGCTTGTGTTGAGTGATTGGTTTTCCGAAAATGGCCAAGGCTAAGGAACTTCCTTTATCCGAAAGGGTACGCCTATGGAGGGACGCCGCAAGAACCTAAGCGGATCACTTCCAATACAAGCCCGGGTTACCTCTATAACGAAAGTAACTAACTATAACGAGTATGTCATCCCACGGTCGTAACGGACCTTTATCGAGGTACCTCTATCACCAACAACCACATAAGAAAAATATCTAGGCCTCGTACCAAATACCATTTTTTATCCAGAAGGAAATGCACATACCCTAAGGGGCATGACCCTTATAACCTTGCTGCATCCTTTTCCTATTCCAACCATTTCCGAGGTGTGAGGTTCGATGAAGTCTCGTCCCACAAAGCTACACTTTTCATAAAAACCATGCTTCGATCAACCAATGATCAGCACTTAGCATGCCACATTACCAAATTGAGAATATATCACTAATAAATATCAACTACATAACCTCTGAGCTCGTACGTCTTAGAGAAGGGTGTTAAGCTAAGAGGATAAATTCTCCGCCACCAACAGAACTACATTTGATAAAAACCACCTTTACATCTTAAAGTGTAATGTCAGACATACATCTATACAAATCTATCCTGGGTCTGAATGGAACCGAAGAAACTTCGTCCAATTAAGGAAAAAGTCCTTGCAAATCCAGATATCCCCAATCCCGACCAGACTCCCCATCACATAGGAAAATCTCTATACCGGAGCAACTTGATGCAGAGACAATCAACAGGCACTCCTTTCATTTTCGAAAATACCAAATCTTCAACCACCGTGCAATCCCATTTTGTCTTATCATTATTCGAAATGGGTTTTATGACTTAATGTCCTCCCCTGGCTTATCCGAATAATGAGCGCTTATTTTAAAACATGTGGATACAAATTTCCATTTAATCTTCCAAACAAAAGATTCATCTTTAAAATTTGATGTGGTTTTCGGATAACCATTTGGAATCCGATTCCCGGTCACATCGAAATTTAAATGCCGTCTTAAAGGCCAAGTTGTTTGAGTAAACAATTTCAATTCAATTCAGAGGTTCACACTCACACAGCAAATCAATCACAAATAGATAACTTATATTATCACAGTTCAATCCAGGTATTTCATATCACAGAACATTACATATCAGAGATGTCAAACAATTCAAGGCATTCAATATAATCCAATCATCCATAAGCAAGATCAACTAATTGTTCAATCCTTAATTAATTTAATATAATCTCCAAATAAATTAAATTAATTACTTTTAAACCCTACTTAATTAACATTAATTAATTACCATTTATTATTACTTTAATTAATTAATGAAATTAATTAATCATCTTTAATTATCCATCTTAATTAATTAACCTTAGTCGCTTACATTAATTAATTTTTCCTTAATTAATTACATTAATTAATTAACCCTCAATTATAAATTGTAGGATCGATTTCACCCTAGAGGGGGGTGAATAGGGTGATGCTATTAATTATAAAAATTATTGCGGAAGCTTATAAAATTATTTCAACATAGATATATCAAAATAATAGCAGCACAGATAATAGCTGAATAATAAATGCAGAAATAGAACGACACAGAATTTACCCAGCTTCGGCAAAACCATGCCTACGTGCTGCCTCCAAGGTTTCTACTAGAAATTAAGCAGTCGGACGCTTACACACGTAAACTCGCGACACCTGCTATCGACTAACCTTAACTCTACGCTCAAAACCCTGCCACAACTCAGCCATTGAGTTGTGAATTCTCAAACTACGCCACGTAGTTTGTCCCTAGTCACACGACTAGTAATTACAAGGTTTAAACAAAACACAATTTAAACACAAGTTAAAAACAAAACAAAACCCTAATTATAATTATGAGCCTTATATAACTATAAACCCAAAACTAATATAGGCCGGCCCAAAATTATTCTTTCTCTTTTTCTTTTATCGGCTCATTCCTTTGTGTTTATGACAATGGCGGCTCTCGTTCGTTCGTTCCTCTAAAATTAGGGTTTGGAAAATTGAAGTGAGTCGGTTTCTATCGATTCGATTAATGATGCTTCGATTTATTTTCTCTCTGTCAATCTCCTTCGGCTACTTCAAATCGATGCTTTCTTTTTTCACTCGGCTCGTTCAATTTTGATCGAGTTCAGAGTTGCTTCGGTATGTAATTTGTTACTTTTGCTTTACTATTTTTGCTTCCTTAAACTCAATGATTTCATAGCCGATGATGAATGGGTTTATATAGGGTTTGATTCCCTATAATTTCGTTCGAATTAATTTTCGAATTCGTCTGATAATTTTTGTGCTTGGCCGTTGATCTTCGCATGGATGCTTGTGATGATTTCTGAATTAGTCAATTTCATATATTTGTTACTTGATTCCCACGGTGTTGATTTCTGACTTGGTTTGATTCCTTGATTGCCAAGGCTCTGACTTTACTGTGACGATGATTTCTTTCTCCGTGTTTATTGACTTGATATTCTACTGTCACCATCACTGCTAGTTTGAAAACTACTTTGATGACCCATGGCTTTGACTATTTTTATTTGGTGTCTGTGACTTTGGCATAGTTTGATTTGAACTGCAGTTGACTTTGTGCATTTTTCTGTTGACATCGGTCTTGACTTTTTAAACTTGATTTTGTCTCGGCCTGTACTTGAGCATTGCATACGCTTCGTGTATTGGCTTCGACCATTATGTCTCTGATTTTGGTTTTACTTTGAGCTACAGTTTGAAATCTCCTCTTTCTTTGTTCGAACTTGTATCATGCACATGTATATACTCACGTATGTATATAATCAGTTACATGTTGCTTGTAGTAATTGTAGTCTGGTCTTGGTTTTGAAGTCTCTAATTAACTTGGTTCATGCCATGCTTCTATTTAGTATCGGTGCACTTGATTTCTTCACCTCACTGTACATTTCCTTAAGTCAGATTCCTGTTCATTTGGGTCTGGTCTCTATAGCATTGGTCGAGTCTGATTTCAGATGCACTTGAATATGCATATACACTTTCGACTTGCAATTGAACTACATTTGCATTCATTTTTCACTTGTGTACTGTCTGGTTCGTATCACATTGCTCTCTCCGTTAAACTGTTTATTCAAGTCTGCATATATGTGCATACATACAATTGTATGTGTGTATACATATATTGTTAGATTTGTACTGAGCTTGAATTGTTTGTGAATGTGGTCTGTGCCTTTGTGCCTTTGTGATATTTGCATGTCATTTGTGTCTTTGAGTCATTGTTCTGGTTCATCTGATTATAGTTCTATGGTTTGTTTGTCTAGTGACATTTGATCTTGCACTACTTGCATATCTATATAAACTTGTTGTATACATGCATACCTGTGCACGTTGTGATCTGGTATAACTGACTTCGAGTTGCTTTGAGCATTTGTGTTATGCTGTAACTTATTGTATTGAGTTGTACCCTCGGTTGTATTGTGTCTGGCTCGGTCTTGTACCACTTGAGTCTGCACTTGCATTTTTTCTGACCTTTTGGCACACAGTCTTCATTTCTATTTGGTTTGTATCAAGTCAGTTGTGTTCCAGGATTTTTGTAGTTCACTGTATTGTGGTTCGATGCACTTGTAGTCTGAGTGCAGTTGTATATTAATCCATTAATGATGATGTCTGCTGCACTATGTAGTAGCCTAGCTTGTGCACATATGGTTCTATATTTAAGTGCTACATCTGGTGGTTGCTGACACTTTGTTGACTTCGGTCATGGTGATTTTGTGTTGATATTTTGACTTCGTTTGAAACTCAGTTACTTCTGGCTTCACTGAATCTTCATTGGCATGTATACTTAGTTGGTTCACTGATGTCTTATGTGTTTATTTCTTTATGTGGTAGCTGGACTTGATCTTGATTCATGTTGGCTTGAGTCTGGGTTTGCATAGACTTTGTACATATTGTACTTCAGTTTGACTTGGAGCATTTTGTTGCTAGTCTTGTGTTCTTCATGTTCACCTGACTTTTGCTTCACTTGACGTCTGAACAGTTGGATTGCACCCGTGTTGAATCCAGCTTAAAGCTTGTGTTTGACCTTGTGCTAATATTGTGACATTATTTTTATTGCACTTGAGTTAAACCCGGCCTTTTGGGTTTGACCTGTGCTCACCTGCCCCTGTAATTTTATCAAGTATATATATCAGTGTGCATGGCCTTGTGGCATGTACAGTGATACACTGTGCATGTCACAAGCTGTTCATGTATGATGAATTCAAATTTAAATAATGACGAACAACCCAAATAACTGAGGCAAATAAAATTTCCAAAATCACGTTTTATTTTATACTGCAAAAATATTTTATTTTCAATTTTACTGCGTCAATATTTATTTTTGCAGATTGCTCGGATGCTGGATTCAATTTGGAATGAAGTTGAAGATAAAATACGAGTTGAGTGAATGAGTTAGTGAATGAGTGATATGTAGTAATGTCAAATGTAAATGTGAATCGTGATGTAATCAAAGTTTTATTGTAATTGAAGTTGTGTATATATATAGTGAGAGCTTGAAATTTGTACTATTCAAAAATTGTAATAAATATTTGTTTGAATAAAATTACTGTTTGAATTCAAATTTTTGTTATTTATTTTATTTAGCAAAATATTTATTTAATCTATGAAAAATAAAATAATACATTAACAAATACATTTAAATGAATGTATATATGTTTATTATCATCAAACAAAAAACATATACTCGCATATTCAACAATCTCCCCCTTTTGATGATAACAAACATATATTTAAGATTTTGAATTTGTTAAATGTATTTGATCATTCAATTTGCTCCCTCTATTTGAATGTTTCCTCTCTACACAAAGCTTCCCTTCATATATGCATACAATTAAAAATATGCAAATGAGCCTAGATGCAAATAGAAAATATTTGACCTTTATTTGTCAAAATCTTTTCTTTTCTCTCCCCTTTTTGTTATCAACAAAAGAGTAATAGTGTTAGAAAAATAGAGATAAAGTGATAGATATTAATACAACATTAAAACTCAATCGAACATAAATATTAAATTTCAATAAAAAAACAAAAATCATAGATACTTTGTCAGGCGCATATTCCACTTTTAGAATGATGTGAATGATGTCATCATATAAAACCATACAGTTGTGTCTATTTGTGGTATATTTATATCAGGAATTTGAATATCTACTAACCATGCATAACCGTTAGGACTTTTAAAGGAGATTAGTAGTATTCCAATTTTATTTAAAAAATTAATTCAATTATCTTCTAACCACGCATAACCATGAGGACTTTTAAATGGGATTAGAATTAACTTGTTTATTTAATAAATCAATTTTGATATGCGTTCCATACATGCATAACCGTGAGGACTTTTAAATGAGCATGGAAGCACATAACAAATTCTAAGTAATTCACCCATGCATAATCGTGATGACTTTTAAATGAGAGTGAATACTTTGGATTTTATTTTATTTTATTATTATTTTTATTTTTATTAAAAAATATATAATGAAAAATGAATGATTCCTGTTTAAAGTACCACATATCAATAAACTATATTGAATTTTGATGAGTGATGGTCGTTAGAAATATGATAGAAATAGAGATGGTCATGGAATTTTTACCAACAAAAAGTTTTATAACTCTTGTTTAAATTTCTAAAGAAATTTACTAATTATACCGTCTCGAGTCATAATATATGATTAATATTAACACTCATCACTTTTTCAATCACTATTTATCTTTTCGATAATCATTAGGGAGTCAGATTAGTCAATGTTATAATTTAAAAATTAAACTCAAAAGTAATTATCAATTTTTCTGAAAATGAACAATCTAAAAACAAGGTAAAAATGATTTTCTAGAAGGGGTTTTTTGAGAAAAAAATTCTACTATTTGAAATTATTTGAAATGAAAACTATGCAGATATTTTCATTGAAAAAAAATGATGTAGTTACTAAATGTCTCATCATATATCACGTTCCACTATTAATTTTTCTATCAACTAGATTACTAGTGTAATCTACATCTGAATTTCTTTTTCACTCAAGATTATCATTAATTGAATGTTATAGATCAGACCATGAAATTTTCAACAATTTCTTGATATCTTTTTCAACTTTTTAAATGAAATTCTCTTGAATTTTGAATTGAAGCCGTGTAAATAATTAAAAACCGTGAATATAGAGTCAACCGTAAAATAACCAAATGTATTATCATCCAATAAAACACTATTATTAATCCAAACTAATATATATGAAGTAGTTCAAAGATTCTAGTGATTTTTATAGTGTTCTTGGCATGAGAATATAATTGGCCAACTATTTTGAATAAGTCAGAATCAAAGTCATCATTTATTTCATCATCACATTATTGGCTGATTTAATTCAGAATACGGTGCAGATTATCACATTTAATATATCGTTCAAAATATACCATTACCTGTTTTACCTTTACGATAATTTTTCGTGGTTGCCCATTGTGATTCTGTCACCTTTGTACTAGGCTAAGGAACTTTTCTTTGACGCTCGTTGTGTCCTTAGAAAGCCAAAATCCAAGTAACACTATTGTTGTTCCTTAGTCTGCCACCATACCTACACAATGAGAGATTTTTATGACCTATTTGTTTTTATAGGTCCATGATTGTTAGTGGCAGAATATTTTGGAAAATAATTTTGTGAAGACCCAAAACTATTTATATATGTTCCTTTCAGCACCCAGATTTGTTTAACTTTGAGAGATTTTATATTTGTGCTTTTTGGAATCCAAATTGGTATAGTTTTCACGTGTTTGGGTCTATACCAACAATTGTTTTGATTGTGTCCAAATTTTCTTCAAATTGTGCACATTGAATCGACTTGATTAATTTCATTTTTAACATTCTTAGATTGATTATATCCAAGTCCTTGTCTAACTGTATTAACAGTTTGTTTTCAAATAAATATTCAACGATTTTTCGCTTTTTGAAAATTTATCTAAAGTCGTTGACAGTTGTTGGACTTGTGTTTTGAGAGATTCATTTTCGTAATTAATCTCGAGGAAATCAATCACTGATAGATAACTTATATTACTACAGCTCAATCCAGGCATTTCATATCACAGAACATTACATATCAGAGATGTCAAACAATTCAAGGCATTCAATATAATCCAATCATCCATAAGGAAGATAAATTGATTATTCAATTCTTAATTAATTTAATTTAATCTCCAAATAAATTAAATTAATTACTTTAATTACTTTTAAACCCTACTTAATTAGCATTAATTAATTACCATTTATTATTACTTTAATTAATTAATGAAATTCATTAATCATCTTTAATTATCCATCTTAATTAATTAACCTTAATCATTTACATTAGTTAAGTATCCCTTAATTAATTACATTAACTAATTAGCCCTTAATTATAAATTAATTAACCTTAATTATTAATTAAATAACCTTTAATTAATTATCCTTTAATTATTTACATTAATTAATTAACCTTTAATTAATTAATTATCCTTTAATTACTTATATTGAGTTATTATCCTTAAATTAATAACATTAATTAATTAACTCTTAATTAATTACGTTAATTAATTTACCTTTAATTACTAACTTAATTAATTTAAGATAAACAATTTATCTTTATTAATCACTTAATTACATTTAAGTTTTGTTTAATAAACTTTTGAAATTAATTATCATTAACACAAGAACTAGCTTAAGGCCTTTAAGTTAATTAAAAACATTTTACCTTTTGTAATTTATCTACCTAATTACGTTATTAATTTTGTTTAAATAACTTAAAGAAGTAATTATAATAATGATCACATAAATAAATAATTTATACTTAATTAATTTTAAAATAATTTACTTAGAAACCTTTAACTAATCCATACTCAATAAAAATAATCATTTAAAAGAATTAATTAAGAAATGTTTTAAAACTTGATTTTGTTTTAAAGTTTGAAAATTGCAACATCACATACCCGAGACAAAACCCGAGTCAACTCGTCATTCCCCCGAGACCAACCCCGAGCCATTTTTTTTCAAAACCTCTTATATTTTGTTTGGATTTAAAACCTGTTATCAATGGCTACACGAATAACTCGATCACAAACCCAAGCTATCCCTTGATTTCCCCGAGAGCAAACTCGAGTCCATCATCTTCTCCAAGCCATCGGTAAACAAACCTAAACTCTTGACACCTCATGCACATGCACATAAGGTGGGAGCATCTCCGACCACTGCCACCCACAAGTCATCATTGACCTACTCGGCCTAAGCAATCACCCAGAACCAAAAGTCGATCATGAAATTGCAATCGAGCAAGTCAATACAACTGGAACCCAAACCTGATTGATGAAGACACCTCGCACCTCCTATCTCCAACCACCGGAGATCACTGCCTCGTGCATGAACCCTCACCTGGGCTCCACGCTTCGATTCTACCACCTTCGAACCAACTCGATGCAACGTTGACGCCGTAAACACCACCTAAACCCAGTCGACCAAAATAGGTCTTAAAACCCTAGATCGATGCCGTGCCACCATGTGATGATTAGAAAATTGCTTGATCATTTTTCTGGAGTTCGTCAATCACCTAGCTACATTCAGCCACGATCCCGAGACTCGCCTCATCACCGATCATCAGAGAATGCTAAAACCTCCTTTCCCGTTCAACTCGCAAGTTCTCCATGAATACACACTTAAAAATCATGAATCCACCTTTAAAAATCATCGTTTTCGAAAATGTTTTAGATGATAAAATTGAAACAAGAAAACACGATATTTGAATTTGACATAGTTTAGAGTTTTACTGTATTTTCTTGTTTTCCACATGACACTTAATAATTTTATTTGAATGTATTTTTAAAACTCAGATCTTGTAAATTCAAACACTTTTTGTTTTGATATCAAACACTAAAAGGAATTAAAGGAGGAGGGATTGAATTTTGAAATTGTTTTAAACTCTGTAAACCTGGAACAGAGGCCATATATTCATATGTACAGACACGCACATACATAAACTTCATATATACAGACATGTGTTATCCCATCTTTGGTCAAAACTGGAATATCAACAAATGGACGAGGAATGGTGGATATCAGGATTGGAGATCAGTTGCAATCAAGGCTACGATCGATATCGTCAAAATTTGGTTGAACTCCGATCGAGGCGAAATTAATTGGAGATGATGATAAGGATTAGGAAAGGCTATGTTTCAAATTTCAGGTTAATCGGAGTTCATATGGAGGAGTTATGATCGATGCAAGATAGGAAAGGCATGGCTGTTCGAATCCATCGAGGGGTCAAGATGGTGCTCATTTCGAATCCATCAGGTTCGAATCGATCGAAGGCACGGCACACAAGGTTCGAATCGATACACTTCGTATCGATTGGTATGGATTCGACTCTGTGAAGTTCGCATCAGGTGTTGGTTCGACTCGATAGGCTCGTATCGATCAGATAGGAGGGGTAGATGGATCTCGATTCGATGGCAACAAACCCCAAGTGGTAGCAAGCATGTGGAGGTTCTTCGAATCGATGTGCTTCGCATCGATCAGGATGGGTGCGGATGGCTCATTTCGACTCCAGTCTCTTTCGTATCCATCAGGTGAGAGCTTCGTTCGAATCCATCAGGTGAGGCCTCGTTCGTATCCATCCTTCACGACCACTTCGTATCGATGTCCACATACTCGTTTCGAATCAACCATATCATGTGGGATCGATTCGAAGTGAACTCCTAGGATCGATGCAAAGAGAGACACGAGTTAATGGATACGAGCATGACCGTTGTAAAGTTATGGATAAGGACGAAGCGTGGAAGATGGATACGAACGCATCTTCGGGAAGGGAAGCATTCAAAACGGCGACAAAGGTGGATCAACCCAGAGAAATAGCGCCACGTCATCGATACGCACGCGCTTTGGATGGATTCGAATCATGGGTTCGAAGCATGGAGCCGAAGGCGACAGGCAACGGACAACCCCAAATTCGAATCCATCATATCTTCCAAACCATTGATCCAAATGCAATGAAATTTTTACAGGAGCTTACATGCATGTTGAAGAATGTTCTGACCAAATTTCAGCTCAATTGGATAATTTCTTGATCGATTCGAATGGAGTTCGAATCGATCCCAAAGTGGGCCCAATTTCCTGAGGCCGGGCACGTGGGCCCCCCTCACGTACTAGAAGCGGTCTACCGGATTTTTAGGAGAAATATCAGCCTCCTACGCCTATAAATAGAGCCCCTGGTCATTCAGAAAAGGGGTCGGATAATTTGAAGAAAACAAGCACGCCCGGACGCCGCTAGAGTCATTCCACATCTTCATTACTACCATTGATTTCGAATTTGGACTTTGTAGTTGTTGTAATCACTTGTAACCAGCAAGGATAATTAATAAAAGGATTCAACTTTGGAGTGGACGTAGGCCGGAGATAGCCGAACCACTATAAAACTTGTGTCTCTGTTCATTATTTCTGATTTGCTGCTTGTTATCTGCTGAGATCTGTTATTTGTGTTTGAATATTGTTGACTTGTATTCATACACTGGTGCTTTCACGATACTTGGGGTTTGTGACCAATTTTGGCACAAACACTTTGGTGCTTTCACTGAGAAGGCCAGCACCCGCTACATCGGATTTGAAGTTTGGATTTGAAGGTTTTAAGGAGTTCGGATTTGAGGACGATGACTAGGCAAAATAGTAGAAGGCAAAGGGCTGAGAGAAGCCAACAGGAAGGAAGTCAACAAGCATCCTCCGGAGCTGGGGAAGGACAGGCTTCAATCTACATAACCCGGGATGAAATGGAGGCTATGGCAAATTCTTTGCAAGAGAGATTGTTGAAGAGCCAACAGGAAATGATGCAGACTTTTTTTGGGCAAATGAGAGCTGCAGGGATGAAGAACTTAGGAACAGCTACAGCCGCTGTGGATGCAGGACAGGGGACTAGGGTCATGGAACCCAATAGAGGACGAGATACGGAGCCAGAAGGCAATCAACAAGGGCTTGGGGGCAGGCCCACGAGATCCAACACAGGAGGACCTCTGGAAGGGATTCAACAAGCTAGAGCTAACATTGCTGCTAGTGAACCACACGAGGAATATGTACCAGAGTTCCCTCGGGGGCATGGGGGGCAACCCCCAACAAACAATACCGGATTAGTAGAAATCATCAGAAGAACTGTGCGAGGTGGTTTGACCAACGGAGACTTGGAAGGAGTGAATAGGAGTCCGTTCGCTCGGGAAATAAGAATGGCTCAGAATCCACCTAAGTTCAAGCTACCTAGCGTGGAGGTATATGATGGTAAGGCGGACCCAACTGATCACTTGATGAGGTACACCAGACACATGGAGGTGCTGGGGGCATCGGAGGAAGTGATGGACCGATGCTTCCCTTTGTATTTAACGGACTTAGCTGCAATGTGGTTTAGGCAGCTGGGAGAAGGTTCTATCAGGACTTGGAGGGAATTGGTAGAAAAGTTTTTGGGACAATTTCGGGTTCACATCAAGAGGCCGAAGAATGTGATGACATTAACATCGGTGAAGCAAAGGATGGATGAATCGCTTAGAGCTTTTCTAACTCGATTCAGTGCGGCAGTCGCTTCGGTGGATCGGCCTGATCCATCGATGGTTTTAATGGTGGCAGTATCAGGAGTCAGGGAGGACTCGGATTTCAAGGAATCTCTGATACGAGATCCCCCACAGGATCTCGACGAATTCTTTCACGAGGCGGAAAGGTTCCTTCGGCAGGAAGATGCGAGTATGGATTTAAAGGTGAAGAGGGTTAATGCAACTCAGGATGTAGGACCATCCAGCAAAGGTTTGGATAAAGACAAAGGGAAAAGGAAGTTGGACGATGATGCTGGAAACGCTAGGAAGCGATGGAAGGATCCTAAGTTTTCCACATACACAGGATTGAACGAGACGCTGGAGCGTATATACTTGGATACTCGGAATCGCCTTCCATACCGGAGGCCGGCTAGGAGAGAACCGTCAGAACGGGAAAGGACATCAGGAAGGCATTGCCTCTTCCATGATTTAGATGGACACGATACCAACAGCTGCAGGCACTTAAAGGATATAATCGAGGAGCATGTAAGGAATGGACAGTTATAGCAATTTGTCGAAACTCGGAATGCAACGGTAGAGCAGGAGCAACTACCGACTACCTCGCACCGTGATGATGTGAGGCCCAGGGATGATGGTCGATTGATCATCCACTGATCAGGATAATGTGAAATGAGTAGCGAACTACTGGCAAGCAACCAAGTCATTTACACATGTATGGGGACGGAGATAGCCCCTAGGCATGCTCTGAATGATGATAAACTGCGATGCTGTGGTTTGTGAAATTTGTCTTTTGCTTTTTGATTGGACACTGCTTTTCTTTTTGGATTTGGGTTTGGAGTTTGGATTGAACTCCTGGTTTTGCTTGCTTTTTGATTTGGGTTTTTCTCTGGATGGTTGTTTTTTATTTTGAATGCTGCTTTGGATTTCTGGTTTTCTGGTTTGGATTTGGATTTTGATTGGATTTTCATCTGGTTTTTGATAAACGATCGTCGGGTATGAATTATGCCTGGCAAGGGGTGAATCACTTTGCCCGAACGTGGTAAATTGACTTTCAGGTCGTCGAGTATGGACTATGCTCGGCAGGGGTCCGGAGAGACCAGGATTCGGCTTAGGACTTAGGCCCAATATTATCGATTATTGCATCAGGTCGTCGAGTATGGACTATGCTCAACAAGGGTCCGGAGAGACCAGGATTCGGCTTAGGACTTAAGCCACGGCATTGCTCAAGGTCCAGGGACACTGGACCACAGTCGTCAGGTGTGGATTACGCTTGGCAAGAACCCGGAGAGGTGGTTATTGGCTATTGGATAAGGATGGATTAGGACTCGGCTGTCGAGTTCGAATGGATATGGAATTGGCTAAGGCTTTGGTTATTGGATTTGGAATTGGACATCGACTCGGAGCAGTCATGGATGATATACTCTGGCAATATGGCTATGGACTTTGGATATTGGATTCGGAACTATTCAAAACACGCCTTGTTATCACAAGGCATGTTTTGGGGGGCAAAGTGTTATCCCATCTTTGGTCAAAACTCGAATATCAACAAATGGACGAGGAATGGTGGATATCAGGATTGGAGATCAGTTGGAATCAAGGCTACGATCGATATCGTCAAAATTTGGTTGAACTCCGATCGAGGCGAAATTAATTGGAGATGATGATAAGGATTAGGAAAGGCTATGTTTCAAATTTCAGGTTAATCGGAGTTCATATGGAGGAGTTATGATCGATGCAAGATAGGAAAGGCATGGCTGTTCGAATCCATCGAGGGGTCAAGATGGTGCTCATTTCGAATCCATCAGGTTCGAATCGATCGAAGGCACGACACACAAGGTTCGAATCGATACACTTCGTATCGATTGGTATGGATTCGACTCTGTGAAGTTCGCATCAGGTGTTGGTTCGACTCGATAGGCTCGTATCGATCAGATAGGAGGGTTAGATGGATCTCGATTCGATGGCAACAAACCCCAAGTGGTAGCAAGCATGTGGAGGTTCTTCGAATCGATGTGCTTCGCATCGATCAGGATGGGTGCGGACGGCTCATTTCGACTCCAGTCTCTTTCGTATCCATCAGGTAAGAGCTTCGTTCGAATCCATCAGGTGAGGCCTCGTTTGTATCCATCCTTCACGACCACTTCGTATCGATGTCCACATACTCGTTTCGAATCGACCATATCATGCAGGATCGATTCGAAGTGAGCTCCTGGGACCGATGCGAAGAGAGACACGAGTTAATGGATACGAGCATGACCGTTGTAAAGTTATGGATAAGGACGAAGCGTGGAAGATGGATACGAACGCGTCTTCGGGAAGGGAAGCATTCAACACGGCGACAAAGGTGGATCGACCCAGAGAAATAGCGCCACGTCATCGATACGCATGCGCTTTGGATGGATTCGAAGCATGGATTCGAATCATGGGTTCGAAGCATGGAGTCGAAGGCGACAGGCAATGGACAACCCCAAATTCGAATCCATCATATCTTCCAAACCGTTGATCCAAATGCAATGAAATTTTTACAGGAGCTTACATGCATGTTGAAGAATGTTCTCACTAAATTTCAGCTCAATTGGATAATTTCTTGATCGATTCGAATGGAGTTCGAATCGATCCCAAAGTGGGCCCAATTCCCTGAGGCCGGACACGTGGGCCCCCCTCACGTACTAGAAGCGGTCTACCGGATTTTTAGGAGAAATATCAGCCTCCTACGCCTATAAATAGAGTCCCTGGTCATTCAGAAAAGGGGTCGGATAATTTGAAGAAAACAAGCACGCCCGGACGCCGCTAGAGTCATTCCATATCTTCATTACTACCATTGATTTCGAATTTGGACTTTGTAGTTGCTGTAATCACTTGTAACCAGCAAGGATAATTAATAAATGGATTAAACTTTGAAGTGGACGTAGGCCGGAGATAGCCGAACCACTATAAAACTTGTGTCTCTGTTCATTATTTCTGATTTGCTGCTTGTTATCTGCTGAGATCTGTTATTTGTGTTTGAATATTGTTGACTTGTATTCATACACTGGTGCTTTCACGATACTTAGGGTTTGTGACCAATTTTGGCGCAAACAACATGCAAACATAATTTACGTCCATAATTTCATAGATTATCACGTGCATCAAGATTTAAACTAGATTTCAGCTTTTATAAAAGTAGTTTACTCACCTGTAACTTGAAAACGGAGAGCCTGGATATAGTTTTTGAATTTGAAAACTTGGTTGTTCTTGCTTTTATATTTGCTTGTTGATCTGGGATGTTTGATTTGAAAACTTTGATTTTCTTAGCTTGATGTTTTTGAGATGATCTGATCTTTGAAAACTGAAACTTGGAAATTTGATTTGTCTGAGATGATCTTCTTATTTGATTTTGTTTGCTTCAGTTTTAAAATTGAAGAGGTTGTTTGCTTTGATGTTTGATTTTGTTTACTGGTTTATTTCTACTCAGGTTTGTTTTTGATAAATTTTTAAGAATGAGAGTTAAAAGAAAAATGAGAGAGAGGGAGAATATATGTATATATAGCCATGTTTCTTTATTTATTATTTTTAAAAATGAAAAACAATTGTGACACTTGTATTTTGCATGATTATGATTAAGTTATACTTGTAAAATTTCATATTATAATGCTTACGGTTGTAATTTGCATGACTAAATGTATTAGTAAAATTTTATATTATATTTTCTTATTTTTGTAAATATACTACCTTTGTTTATATTCATATAATCTTAAAAGAAAATGATTTGAATTTTAATTATACATTAATAAAATCACAAATATATTATTTTTAAATCCAATTTATTTTCAAGATATTTATATTTGAATTTCAAATTCAAATTCTATTTACAATCTAATTATATATACATATACACACACAAACAAACCTATATCTTACTTATTTTGGCAAAAATTCAAATTGATTCCCAAATTAATTCTAAAAAATTATATTAATTACAAAATTAAATGTGGCTTAAAAGGGATCGTTACGTAAGCTATAATCAAAGTTTAGATAGATGGACCGAAGGAGGCCCTAGGAAGATAAAGGCAAGGACTTTAAAGTTTGGTCCGAGTCAAAATGCAGAGCAGTCCACTATAGAACTCAATATCGGCATAAGGGTTTTTATGACCCTTTAGGGTATCAAGCTAATAATGATCGTAAGGCCTCCCAAAAGGGGTCACATTCTCTAAGAAAATCAAGGTCTAAGATGCCCTCTTTTCCTATAAATTCTTTTAGGGTCGCTTTTGCTCTTTTCGGCCTGATATGTCTAAACATCAGGAAAGATTGGATAAGAGGAAAACTTCCAAGATTTTCCATGTGACTTAGATATCAAGAACAGAAATCAAGCCTGATGTTATAGAGAAGGAGAAAACCATCAAGATCACTACCACAATCTTCCATATTACGACAATTTCCAATAATATTATCACCGCTGGAATGTAGGATCGATTTCACCCTAGAGGGGGGGTGAATAGGGTGATATATTAATTGTAAAAATTATTGCGGAAGTATATAAAATAATTGCAACACATATTTATCAGAATTATAGCAGTATAGATAATAGCAGCATAATAAATGCAAAAATAGAACAACACGGAATTTACCCAGCTTCGGGAAAACTCTGCCTACGTGCTGCCCCCAAGGTTTCTACTAGAAATTAGATAGTCAGACGCTTGCACACGTAAACTTATGACACCCGCTATCGACTAACCTAGCTCTACGCTCAAAACCCTGCCACAACTTAGCCACTAAGTTACGAATTCTCGAACTGCACCATCGTAGCTCGTCCCCTGGTCACATGACAAGAATTTACAAATGTATAAAAGGAAAATACAGATTTAAAAATAAATTAATATCATAAAACCCTAATTTAAAAAAATAGAGCCTTATATAATTAAAACTAGGCCAGCCTAAATTTATTTCCTTCTATTCCTATAGCCTTCTTTGCTCTGTAAAAAATAATTAGGGCTTTGACATAATTGAAGGCGCCATCTGATTGTAAGTCGATTACGATGTTTTTTACTTTGATTTGCATCGGCAATCGACCGTTTCTTCACTTTGCTCACAGCTTCTCCAATTTGATTGAATTTTGTATAAAGTGGTATGTGATTTTAAGCTCATGTTTTTACTGGTTGATTTCTTAGAACTTGATCTTGATTCGAGTTGAACGATTATTCTTTTTTCGCTTGTACTCGAATGTTTAATTTTGGCCGATGATGATTGGGTTTTATAGGATTGGAATTCATATATTTTCGTTCATATACATTTGTTTGAATTCGTTATTTAATATAGCTCGGCTATTGATTTTCGTATGGATGATGATGATTTTTTTTGACTTGTTCATAACCGTATATTTCCTGGTAGCTTGATTATCACGGCTCAATTTCCTGGTCGTCACGGCTTTGAATTTTTTGATTTGAACTTCGGTATTGCTTCGACTTCGACCATGGTGATTTGGGATGATATTTTGACTCCGTTCAGTTTCTCATGGCTTTGACTTGAATTTTTTCATTTACTTGACTTCGGCACTATCGCTATTCAATTTGACTTTATGTTAACTTCGGCTTTACCTTGATTTACTTGCGGCCTTAACTTTATTATACTCTGCATATACGCTGATGATGTTGTCACTACATATATGTATACTTGTTCAATTTTAGCCTTGACATATCAAAATGTTTACAAGTTCTGTATCTCTGACTTTGACCCGACTTGAAACATATAAACTATTCATCTGGCTTTGATTCCTGTAAGACTTTATTATGCTAGTATTTGCAGTTGTGTTAAATTATTTTGATCTCACCTCTAATGTCTCTGAGCTTGTTTGCAACTGCAGTTTCATTGTGGCATTTTCTTTGAGACATTGTTGTTTCACTGTTTTGTTTACCTGTGCACCGTTTTGAGTTCAAGTCTTGTTCATGTCTTTACTGTTCATTTTGATGCAGAGTCTGTATGGCCTTTTTAGTTGGACTTATACACTTTTGGTTTGTGGTTGTAGTTGATATCTTTACCTGTGCATGTTGTTTACTGATTCGACCCATATCATATTTGTCATGTGGTCTTGTTTCACTTGATGTTCGTTGGTCTTCGAGCCAATTCATGTATATAGTCTGGTTGATGATTTGCTTCGTCGACTTGTATTTGCAATGGGTTGCATTGTTCTCTTGTTCATTTGTATCCAATGTTGGTCTGACCTGAACTGATCATTGAAGTGCATTGCCTTACCTTTGTACTTGGATAGTTTAAACTTGATGGTTGAACATGTTGTGTTCTTGCTTTACACCTTCTGTTTTGTGTTGAATTTGTTTACTGGTTTGTAACCTCACTTGCATACTGCTCAATTTGCAGACCCTTGTGTGCCTGTATTTGCATTCACAACTTTGCATTGTGGTTTCTCTGACCAGTCTAGGTTGAACATTTTGATTTTCTGGCCAGCTCATTGAATATGTTACATTGATGTTGAGCTGGCCTCTTTCACTGATGTAGTTTTGTTTCTTTACTTGTATGTGGTCAGTGGTGGTCTGTTGGTGTAACATCCCTGAATTTTAACCTGGATAAATTAATAATTAATTTAATTTTTGGAAATTAAATTATGAATCTATTTGTGAATTAATTAGAAATTTCTAGAATAAATAAATATTTTAGATTATAAATAGAATTATAAAGCTTTAAGATTTAATGTGAGAAACAATTGAAAAAGATTTTATTTGTGCAAATGAGAATATATATCAAAAGATAGTAAATAAAGGAATTGATTTTTAATAAAATTCCTATTTGGAATTCAAAGGTAAATATTTTATAAATAGATTATAATTTAGAATTTGAATTTGAATTTCAAATACAAATGTATTGAAAATAAATAGGCATTTTGATTTAGAAGTTATGATTTATATAATGACTTGAATTTAAAATTTAAAACCAGAATGAATATAAAGTTTTAATATGTATTTATCTTTTTAAAAGTAAATGTATATGGATAATATTTTTAATAAAAATAATAATAAGATTTTTTGTATAATTTTATTTCAAATCATTTTCAAAAGTAAATAAGAAGCTTTAAATATATATATATATATATATATATATGAAGATTAATATGAAAATATATAAACATAAGAAAGATGTTTAAAAGTTAAATTATATATATATATATATAATATGTGTATTTATTAAAGTATAATTAGTTTTAAAACCATTTCCTTTAAATTGATAGAAATGTAAAATTGGTTTGTAAATTTATAAAATGAGATTTTAAAAAAAAGTGTATAACATTTAAAACATAATAAGTATAATTTGATAATATACATATGTAAATATAAAATAATTTATAAAATGATAGGGTTAAAACAAAATTTATAATTTCATTTAACAAAAGGATTTAAACATAAAAAGTTTATATTTTGACAAGTTTCCATATTTAAAGATAAGTGTTAACATGCGTAAGTTGTATTTACAAGTGACAAACCCTATTATCTAAATTTCTTAATAATGTAAATAAAAAATGTATGAAAAAGAAAAAAAATGAGGTTTCTCAATCTCTTTCAACCTTGAACAAAACAAAGCTCAGTTTAAAACTGCAAAACAAGTTTACAAACCCTGAAAAGAAAAATTAAATCAAACTTCAATTTGAAACCAGATCAAAGAAAGAAATGAAAACCTGATTCACAAGCAACTCAGAGATCAAGCAAGCTGGAAAAAAATGATTTCATCTTTGTTTCAAAACTGAAGCCTGAATTTCTTCTTTAATCTGAGTTATATCAAGGCAAGCAAACATGGGATCTAAACTCAAGTATTAAAGTCTATAGCAAAATTCCAGCAACTCAAACACCTTCAACATAATTCAAACCTGAGAGCAAGATCAATTTCAGATTTTCAAACTTGAAAACAATTTCCAGACCTAAAACACAAAAGCATGTTCTTTCCTATGTCTTCAATTTTTCAGGTGAGCAAACCATCATCTTTAAAACTTAGTCTGTTATATATAGGTTTGCTTGTTAAGAGGCTTCTCTATTTCAATATTCTGTGAGCAAATTTGCCTATTTTAAGTTGAATCTGTTTTTATATTTTTGATGTTGTGAAGAGTACTTCAAATGGTTGTGAAAAAAATGCTTTAAACTATGCTGATCTATGTGAATGCATGTCTTTATGTATGTATGTACATCCATGTATATACACTCTGTTAGATTTACAAACTTAAAACCATTACAAAAAAAATCTACCGCTCCTTATATAATCAATTTTAAGTTTCGATTTATAAACAAAAAGTGAATAGAACAATGTAAATTTTTTTCTTAAAATAGTTTCAGGAAAAATTATTTAGTGAATATTCTGGAAATATGTTTTTACAATGAAAAATCAATGAATGCCAGAATTTTGATTATAAAATCCCCATGCTTTGATTATATAATCGAATTCGCTTACGAAAATGATGAATTTTAAGAGTAAGATCAAGATTTTTAGATGTGGAAATCGTATGAGTCTCGAGTTGAACAAAATAAGCTATGATCATCGATTTTTGACAATCAATACAGTGATAGTGGTCGCGATCAAGGATGGAAGTAGTTGAAGGTCATGGGGTCATAGGAAAAATAATAACAGAAATTCCAGATCATCATGGAGATTGATTGACAAGGTTTTAGGGTTTAAGGGCATAATTTTGTAATTGTCATTCTCGAATTAATTTCATCGTCAATCGATCATCGAAGGTAATCGCGATAGGGGATATGGCTCGTCAAACTTGTGGAGTAGCTTCAGGCAGGACGGCAGGTGATCCAGTAGCCGGAGTTGGGTGTAGCATGGTGATTTTGACAATGGGGTCTATTCCAGTTTTGTGAAGAGGTACTCAATTTTGATTTTGTGTTTGAATCGAAGAGCTTGGGGTTTGGATCATCAGAGGGTGTGGTCGTCGATTGTGGGAAGGTCGCGACGTCGACTAGAAGTGGCCGGAGCCACCGTGCATGTGCACGGTGCATTTTCTTGTTCCTAGTGAAGATTGATTTGGGGAAGATGGGTACTCGAGTTTTTATCGAGTCAATTGAGGGAGTGGCTCGAAGTTTTTAGGATTCTGGCTCGGGGTTTTGGGCTGTGGGCTCGGGTCAAATGGTTTGGTACCAGTTTTTTTAAAAAAAAACTGTCAGGTTTTTAAATTGTGAAAGCAAGAGTTTAGACAGAATTTAAATGAGTTTATAAGTTTGGTTTCAGATTAAATTTGGGTATATTAGTTTTGAAAATAAATAAATTTTATAAATTTAAAATGTTTAAACAACTTTTAATGTTAAAGTACATTTTAAAATGAATTTAGTTTAAAACTCTTATGAATTTCTCTTATAAGATAAGTGTTTCTTTTACCTTTGATTTAAAGAGTTTTTAAATTTGTTTTTAGAATTTTGTTAAAGTTAAATTTGTAATTAGTTTAAATCTTTAATTTGAAATGAAATCTAAAGGCAAACTTAAAAGTAGAAGTTTCCAAAGGCTTTAGTAAATAGTAAATAAGTCGTTAATAAGAATAATGTTTTTATCTTAAAGATAATTAAGATTTAATGATTTGTGATACATTAAATTTATAAGGAAATCAAGGGGTAATTAATTTGTTTAATTAATTAATGATTTAGGATTAATTAATTAAGTAATTAAGGGTTTAAAATTAACCAATTAAAGATTAATTAGTTAAGTAATTAAGGTCTAAGTTAATTAATTAAGGGTTAATTAATTTGTAATTAAGAATCGTTAATTAGATAAGTATAGATTATTAATTAATGATCAGAAATTAATTAATCAAGTAATTAAAGATTAATTAAGTTACAGTTAATACTTAATTAATTAAATAACTAGGATTAATTAATGGGTTATCAATAGTTAATTAATTTATAATTGATATTAATTAATCTAAGTTTAAATTACTTAAGAAAAGTAATTAAAGAATTGTTAATTGTTAATCAAGGTCATTAACTTAAGATTATTTAATAATTTATTAATGTGATTAATTTTTATAATTAATTAGATTAATTAATTAATGATAATCATTTGTGAAATTGTTTAAGTATAATTACTTAATGGAAATAATTAAAGAATTAATTACTAAATGTAATTAATTGAGTTTAATGTGATTTGTTGAGTTAATTAATTAAGTTTAATTAATTTAATCAATGGATGTTTGATAATAATTTCTTAATGTAATTAATGAAGTATAATTACTTAGTAAAGTAATTAATGATAATTACTGGATGAAATTAGTGGAAGATGATTTAATAATGGAAGTAATTTGGATTAAATTACTTTATATGATTAATCAAGGGATTAATTAAGGATAATTAATTAGGAGTAATTAATTTATTTAATGAAGTAATTAAGGGTAGTTAATTACTGAATGTGATTAATCAAGAATGATTAATAAGTATGGTTTAAATAAAGATTAATTACTTAATGTAATTAAATTAAATTGTAATGCATATTTGTGTGATTAGTTAATCAAGTTAATCAATTTGTTATTAATGGTTAATTAATAAATGATTCAAGGATAATTAATTAAGATGGTTGTAATTAATTTATGTTAATTAACCAGGATTAGTATTCATAAGTAATTAAATTTGATTTGAATTAATCAAACAATTTACTAATTTTACTGATGGATGTTTGGATTCCATTGGACGATTGAATTGTTTGATACTCTGATTGTGATGCTCTGTTTTGATTTTCGCTGTGTTTAATGTAATTCATTATCTGTGCTACATATATTTGAGATCTGTGAATAAAAGATAAGCATTATGGTTTATACCGCTTATCGAATATAAGCGTTATAGTTTATACCGCTTATCAAATATATTGTTGTATTTAAATCTGTGCTGATTGATGATGTGGCACTTTTATTGTGTAAAACCCTTGGACCACACTATACACACACAAATATGGATTTCACGAGGAAATCAGTCAAGTCATAGATTTTTGAAATAGTTTTGAAAGTTGAATTTTAAAACCAAACGGTTTTGGAAATGGAATTAGGTTAAATATGAAAAGCTTTTGGAAAGGGTTTTAGGATAAAAGTTGTTTTCAATAACTTGATAAAGTTTTGGAATTTAAATAATTTGATTTAAATTTTGAATTCAAGATTTGAAATTGAAATCTGTGCTTGGAAACTATGATTTAAAAAGGTTATACAAGTTATATAAGGTATTTAAATGGGTTTTAAACTATTTTAAAAGCATTGTTTGGGGAATTTGAAGTTAACCCAAGGGCTTTAACTTGTATAAATGTAATCGGATTTTCCGAAACGAAAACTATTTGTTTTCAAATAATAATAGCTTTCATATAAAGAAATGATATCCAAATCGTGTTGAAAGGATTTCATGTTTTAAATAGAATGGTTTTGAAAGCTATAATTGAATCTTTGGGAAAGCTTGTTGAACTTTGTTTTAAATTGAAGTATAAAAGATTTAAGTGTGGAAATTGTTTAAACCATTGAAGGTTTTTGAAATAAATCTTTTTGTTTAAAAGATTGGAAATGTATATTTGTTTAAACCATTTGAATGAAAGGTTTTGGGCTTTAAAGATGTAACTTAACTGAGATCCCATATCAATATGTTTCTAAATATTGCGCTCACTACTCGGTTTAGCCGGGAGAGGACTTTGTGTCAGATAACCCATTACGAATAGTGATACGACGATATGGATAGCATTTGAAGATCGGTGGTGCAGACCGGATATTTTCAAAAATGAAAGGATAACCCGTCGAATGTCTCTGCACCGAATAGTTCCGGGTATAGAGATCTGATCACCCTTTGTGATGGGGACTCTCGACGTGATTAGGGATTTTCCGGATTGCAAGGGCTTCTTTTGAAGTGCCTTCGGTTCCATTCGATCTTGGAACGGACTTGTATGGATGTGTGTCTGACGTTACACTTTGAGATATAAAACTGGAATCTATCAAATACATTTCTGTTTGGTGGCGGAGAATTTATTCTCTTAGCTTAATACCCTTCTCTGAGACGTACGAGCTCAGAAGTTATGTAGTTGATGGTTACTAGTGATACATTCCCAATTTGGTAATGTGGCATACGAAGTACTGCTGATCATTTGTTGATCAAAGCATGGCTTTTGTGAAAAGCGTAGCTTTGCGGACGAGACTTGCTTATCTAGGTGAAACGTGATGGGGGGTTCTCTCTTTTTGTTAGGTGGCGAGCAGGAGACTCTTATCCCTACACGTCCTCTTTACGGGGTTGATTAGTCAGTTAGGCGTGACAATCGAAAGGCTGGCCGTAAAAGCAAGTTTCGGGTACCATTGTGAGCCACGGCGGGGCTGGGATGGTTGAAAGCCTACCAGTCGAGATTGCCGTTGTCGATGGTTGAAAATCCTAGACTATCACATTTGGTATCAGAGCTGAAGGTTGAAACTTTAGCTCTGGAGTATAACACATTAAGTAACTCATTAGAGATAGGGTGAAGTATACCCTAGAATGAGTATATCCCTAAGATATCCGTCTGAATGCCTCTGCAAATTCTCTTACTATCCACTGATAGTGAGTATGAGTGCAAGAAGAGGACGAGATAGAGGACAGGGGAGTACCACTATAAATGGTCGGTACCCTGCAATAGCGGAAACAACTTTCTCTATCAATCTTCTTTGATTCGTCTTTTCAATTCTTTGATGATTCCTGGCAGCTCCAGGAAGAAGCTTTGATATATTTGCATGGGACATAAACTCCAGAAGGATCAGAATTGTTTGTTTG
Source organism: Allium cepa (assembly GCA_030765085.1). Taxonomy (NCBI): domain Eukaryota; kingdom Viridiplantae; phylum Streptophyta; class Magnoliopsida; order Asparagales; family Amaryllidaceae; genus Allium; species Allium cepa. The sequence goes on from CM060929.1 coordinate 271,824,707, forward strand.
GATGAATTGTTTGCTTTGGTTGTTATGGTTAATAGGTATATTTTGGTTGTTTAAACTAAAGGTTTTGGATTGCATCCATATATCTGTTTATTCTTTTGGGTCTCGATATATTCTACGAGGGGTTAGTTATCCTTTGAATTAATCAATATCCCTGTATATTCGTAGATCTGGTGACCCGAATGTCTTGTACTGAATGAGTTTGTTCTCATAATTATTAGCGATATTCTGATTTGGTAAGCCAAATGCAAAATAGATACCCAGTTTGATTTGGAAACTGTTTCTCTGTCTTTGTATGTTCATCCGTCTTTGTTGTCTCCCTACTTTCAAATTTCGAGGATGAAATTTTCTTAAGGGAGAAAATCTGTAACATCCCTGAATTTTAACCTGGATAAATTGATAATTAATTTAAATTTTGGAAATTAACTTGTGAATCTATTTGTGAATTAATTAGAAATTTCTAGAATAAACAAATATTTTAGATTATAAATAAAATTATAAAGCTTTAAGATTTAATGTGAGAAACAATTGAAAAAAAATTATTTGTGCAAATGAGAATATATATCAAAAGATAGTAAATAAAGGAATTGATTTTTAGTAAAATTCCCATTTGGAATTCAAAGGTAAATATTTTATAAATAGATTATAATTTAGAATTTGAATTTGAATCTCAAATACAAATGTATTGAAAATAAATAGGCATTTTGATTAGAAGTTATGATTTATATAATGACTTGAATTTAAAATTTAAAACCAGAATGAATATAAAGTTTTAATATGTATTTATCTTTTTAAAAGTAAATGTATATGGATAAATATTTTTAATAAAAATAATAATAAGATTTTTTTTGTATAATTTTATTCAAATCATTTTCAAAAGTAAATAAGAAGCTTTAAATAAATATATATATGAAGATTAATATGAAAATATATAAACATAAGAAAGATGTTTAAAATTTAAATTATATATATATAATATGTGTATTTATTAAAGTATAATTAGTTTTAAAACCATTTCCTTTAAATTGATAGAAATGTAAAATTGGTTTGTAAATTTATAAAATGAGATTTAAAAAAAAAAGTGTATAACATTTAAAACATAATAAGTATAATTTGATAATATACATATGTAAATATAAAGTAATTTATAAAATGATAGGGTTAAAACAAAATTTATAATTTAATTTAACAAAAGGATTTAAACATAAAAAGTTTATATTTTAACAAGTGTCCATGTTTAAAGATAAGTGTTAACATGTGTTAGTTGTACTTACAAGTGGCAAACCCTATTCTCTAAATTTCTTAATAATGTAAATCAAAAATGTATGAAAAAGAAAAAAAATCAGGTTTCTCAATCTCTTTCAACCCTGAACAAAACAAGCTTGGTTTAAACTGCAAAACAAGTTTACAAACCCTGAAAAGAAAAATTGAATCAAACTTCAATCTGAAACCAGATCAAAGAAAGAAATGAAAACCTGATTCACAAGCAACTCAGCGATCAAGCAAGCTGGAAAAAAAAGATTTGAACTTTGTTTCAAAACTGAAGCCTGAATTTCCTCTTCAATCTGAGTTAAATCAAGGCAAGCAAACATGGGATCTAAACTCAAGTTTTAAAGTCTGTAGCAAAATTCCAGCAACTCAAACACCTTCAACATAATTCAAACATGATAGCAAGATCAATTTCAGATTGTCAAACTTGAAAACAATTTCCAGACCTAAAACACAAAAGCATGTTCTTTCCTTTGTCTTCAATTTTTCAGGTGAGCAAACCATTATCTTTAAAACTTAGTCTGTTATATATAGGTTTGCTTGTTAAGAGGCTTCTCTGTTTCAATATTCTGTGAGCAAATTTGCCTATTTTAAGTTGAATCTGTTTTTATATTCTTGATGTTGTGATGAGTACTTCAAATGGTTGTGAAAGAAATGCTTTAAACTATGCTGATCTATGTGAATGCATGTCTATATGTATGTATATACATCCATATATATATACTTTGTTAGATTTACAGACTTAAAACCATTACAAAAAAAATGTACTACTCCTTATATAATCAATTTTAAGTTTTGATTTATAAATAGAAAGTGAATAGAACATTGTAAATTCTTTTCTTAAAATAGTTTCAGGAAAAATTATTTAGTGAATATTCTAGAAATATGTTTTTATAGTGAAAAATCAATGAATGCCAGAATTTTGATTATCAAATCCCCATGCTTTGATTATATAATCGAATTCGCTTACGAAAATGATGAATTTTAAGAGTAAGATCAAGATTTTTAGATGTAGAAATCGTATGAGTCTCGAGTTGAACAGAATAAGGTATGGTCGTCGATTTCTGACAATCAATACAGTGATAATGGTCGCGATCAAGGATGGAAGAGTTGAAGGTCAGGGGGCCGTAGGAAAAATAATAACAGAAATTCCAGATCATCATGGAGATTGATTGACAAGGTTGTAGGGTTTAAGGGCATAATTTTGTAATTGTCATTCTCGAATTAATTTCATCGTCCATCAATCATCGGGGGTAATCGCGATAGGGGATATGGCTCGTCAAAATTATGGAGTAGCCTCGGTAGGACGGCAGGTGATCCAGTAGCCGGAGTTGGGTGTGGCATGGTGATTTTGACAACATGGTCTGTTCCAGTTTTGTGCAGAGGTACTCGATTTTGATTTCGTGTGTGAATCGAAGAGCTTGGGGTTTGGATCATCAGAGGGTGTGGTCGTCGATTGTGGGAAGGTCGCGACGTCGACCAGAAGTGGCCGGAGCCACCGTGCATGTGCACGGTGCATTTTCTTGTTCCTAGTGAAGATTGATTTGGGGAAGATGGGTACTTGAGTATTTATCGAGTCAATTGAGGGAGTGGCTCGAAGTTTTTAGGATTCTGACACGGAGTTTTGGGTTATGGGCTCGGGTCAAATGGTTTGGTACCAGTTTTTTTTTAAAAAGAAAACTGTCTGGTTTTAAATTTTGAAAGCAAGAGTTTAGACAAAATTTAAATGAGTTTATAAGTTTGGTTTCAAATTAAATTTGGGTGTATTAGTTTTGAAAATAAATAAGTTTTATAAAATTTAAAATGTTTAAAAAACTTTTAATGATAAAGTATTTTTTAAAATGAATTTGGTTTAAAACTCTTATGAATTTCTTTTACAAGATAAGTGTTTCTTTTGCCTTTGATTTAAAGAGTTTTTAAATTTGTTTTTATAATTTTGTTAAAGTTAAATTTGTAATTAGTTTATATAACAACCCGCATATTTTACGATTGAGTATTTAAATATTTCATCGTTAGTCGGATTTTAGTCCGAAAAGTTACTTTTTGCATACGGTCGAATTAGGACTCGGGCTCACTTCCATTGAGTTCAAAACGTCGTTTGCGATCTTTTTGAGTATAAACTTTGATATGTTTGGAGTTAGTGGAATTCTGCCACTTTTTCACTTTGGGCTTTGGGTTTGGTTCAGCCCATTAGCCTAAACTATTAACTCTAGCTCAACCCCCTCTTCTCTTCATTACTTCACTTTCGTTTCCTAACACTCAAGCTTCATCAAAAATGGAGAGAGGAATGGAAAATTAAAACTCCAAGCCCTAGTTCATTTGCAAAATCCAAACTCTAGCTCCCAATTCTATGAGAAGCCATTGATTCAAGCTTCTTGTGTTGAGATTGAAGTGTGGTTGATTCTTCCTTTGCTTTCAAGCTTCTTCTTCATTGATTTTGTAAAAAGGTTAGATTTTTATCTCACATCTAAGTCTATGATTATCTTTGATTGTTAGGTATGAATTCCTAACACTTATTCATGTGCATTTGATTTTGATTTGGATTGGTTTTGTTAATATTCCAATTTTTAGTGTTTTGGGTTCAAATCTTTAAAAAATCATAGCTTTGTTGTTTGATCATGCTTTTGGTGATGCATCGAGGAGCATATAGGGCCGGGTAGTCGATTGGCATAAACCATTAGCGTCATTGCTCGACCGATTGCAAATTGAGTGAGAGTTTGCACTTCTGTTCCTTTGGTCGCTCGGCCTGCAATGTGTCGGCCTGTTAGGTCGCTCGGCCTGTTACGTCGCAACCACTTAGGTCGCTCGTCCTGTTAAGTCACAACCATTTAAGTCGTTCGGACTGCACCAACTTAAGTCGCTCGCCCTGCTTTAAGTCGCAACCACCTTAAGTCGTTCTGAGGCTTAGGTCGCATATGTCGCTTACGTCGCCCATTCCTTAGGTCGCTTGTTTCTTATGCCACTAGATCTTTAAGTCGCTCACTTATGTCCCTATCTTCTTAAGTCGCTCAATTAGGCCGCATGCTATTCCTTAAGTCGCAGATCCCTTAGGTCGTATGCCGTGGAGTCGCATGAATTGAGCCGCTGATTTCTTGTGTTGCATTGTTGTTAAGCCGTAAGTCGTGGCTGTTGAGTTGCAAGGGTATTTCCACCTGGATGGATTTGGAATCGAATTCTTTGGATTTTATTCACGTCTTCGAATGTGAATTTTTGTGATTTATTGCTTCTACAATCATTTTTGTGATTCGTCACTTTAATAATATAAAGGTTTCAATACTACAAGTAAATATCAAAACTCTTTCATCAAAACAATTTCAACCCTATTTTATTACAAAGCTCGTTTCTTAAAACCATTTTCCAATCTACTAGTATATACAAACCTTTACCTCACTCGTATGAGAAATCTAGTTAAACTACTTAGTAAAACAAGTGGTATGAAATGCTGCGTTTACTTAGTTGGTTAATTCTTGGACTTGTTCGATTGAAACTCTTGTGACAATTTTCAAGTGGAGATCTACAATTTGTTCGTAAATATTTAAGTTAAGCTAGTGGTTATGGCACATGAGGCTAAGCTCATATATTTACTAGCTTAGTGTAATTGACACTTCTTGTGATCGATGATGATCATTTTGTGATTTAGACTAGCAATGTGCAATGTCTCTTTGTCTGCGAGGGAGGCTAAACCCCGCTTTTGTGGAGTTTCGGTTCAATTTGGTGGGGTAGCGACCCATGGTCTTCGGGCCGTTAGTGGAGCCTCGGCTCAAAATAAATGGTTAGCAACCATGGAATAGCTTTCCGTTTTGTGGTACACGTGTTGGTGAGTTTTCATACTCCCGTTTTGTGATAGGCCTCCCCCTTTTTGTGATTTCTTGATTTCCATTGATGATTTCTAGAACTTGTGTTTTCACCAATTTTCGTGATTTACGTTGATAAGTTTTATCAATATTTATGCATTGGCGAATTTGTGTGTCATTAACTTATGTGATTGGCATTGATATTATTGTCAATATTTATGGTTTGGTGAATAAAAATAAAGAGTATGACATTCCTTTTGATCTTTGAGAAGATTCTTGTGATATTGATTAATCCCTAGTTGATTTTCAATTGCAAACTTATCACGGTATGGCTTTATGGTTATCATATGTTTATGTCATATCTCTTATTCTATATCATTTTATCTGATATTTGTAGCTAGACTGATCCGTTTAAATTTTTCTTATTAAATAATACTCGGGTCAGACCGAGATGTTACAGGTGCTTCTGCTTGACTCCTCATTTGAGATTATTATTATCCTGACTTTTGGCTAACTACTTAGATTAGTAGTTTTTGGTTGTATACATTCGAGATAGAGACTCCTTGATGTATACTTATTCTTTTGACTTGCAATTGTATCTATTCTTTTGTGATATTGTGGATCTTTTTGACCACTACTCTGATGTACACGTTCATGTGTTATATATTCATATCTATTTTTGCCTTTGTGATATGAATTATCTGTGACAGATTTGTGTTATGTTTATTTCTATATTTGTTTCCAAAGATTATATAGCTACTGTGTAGTAGCTTTGAGTTTGTATTGGTATGTAGGATTTCATCTTAAGTTTAAATGCATGTCATATTATCTGACATATCAGTGCTCGCACAAAGAAATTACACGAATGGTCGCTCCTCAACGACCTTATTCACCGTGCTAGTTGATGGCATTACCCCGTAGTGTCCTTGGCCAGCGTGGGTATTGAGGTGGGGCGTCACAGCTTGGTATCAGAGCGAAACTTTGGAACAATGTTGAATAATCTAGCAAGGATCATCGTCCTAAGTCCTTCTTAGGAGTCATGCTTTAGGATTTAATTCGAGTCTTTGTACCGATTCATCCTATTTTCTTTATGATTCCTTGTTTTATCTATCAAGATTGCTTGATATTCATTTGGGGAATAACCTTATCCTTCTTCTTTCTTTCTTTCTTAAGGAAGAGAAATGGTTAGACCTGGCCGTCCCAACGCCGGTCAATCTAGTGCTACTCCCCAAGATGGAGTATTTATTTCTTCCCAGCAGCTTCTTGATCTAGTAAAGAATGCTCAAGCAACCGGATCTAATCCAGAGTCTACTCACCCTAAGTTTGGATTTGCACGTTTGTGCAACGATTATACCAATTTGGGTGGAAAGCCATTCAAAGGATCCGAAACTATTATTGAAGTCCAGGCTTGGCTGAGAACGTGCGATCGAATCTTTTCTCGCATGAATCTTAGTGATCCTCACCGTGTTCAGCTGGCCTCTAGTATGCTCCCAGAAAGAACATTAGATTGGTATGAGCTTCTGATTTCTGAAATAAATGAAGTGGATCTTACTTGGGAGAAATTCCGGGAACGCTTCGAGTAAAAATTTGTGCCAGAAGCTGAGAAGGTGACTTTGGCTCGTCGTTTCATAGACCTTGTTCAAGGTGAATCTTCTGTGGCAGACTATGTAGCATCATTCGAGTCACTTTCTCAATAAGGGGTCGAGTACATAAACACCCCATTGAAGAAAAACCAAATATTTGTCTATGGCTTGAATAAAAATCTCAAGAAGCCATTACTTCTAAAATTAGAAGTTTCTTTTGATCAGCTCATTGATATCGCTCTTCGACTTGAAGAAGCTGATAGAGTACGTGATGTTGAGGTTGGGAGTGCTAAACCGAACTTCACCAACAAGAAAATGCCTAATAAGTTCAAAGGTCCTTATCCCAACAATAAGAAAGGGAAGCAAGCCTCTCCGGCAACCAAGACTTCTACCTCAAGTGGTGGGCAATGCTACAACTGTGGTTCTAAGGACCATTATGCGAATAAGTGTTCAAAGCCCCGTGCTTGTCGCTATTGCAAAAGTCCGAACCATTATATATCTTCGTGTCCCAAACTTCAAAACGGGAAGGAGGGAAAGCTTAATGTGGTGAAAACTCCTAGTAACACTTCTCGTGGTCAAGGTATTTCTCATTCTATCCTTGATGGCATTATTTTATTTCGTGATCATCCTATTCGAGTTCTTTTTGATACGGGTGCGTCCCACTCTTTTATTTCAAAAGAACTTGTTGATACTTTTTCTTTGGATGTTTTGTGTTTAATGACTTCTTTGAGAATTGCGAATCCGGTTGGTGGATCTGCAACAATCAGTTTATTGTGTATGTTGGATCTACATTAACCCTAGAGGGGGGTTGAATAGGGTTATAGCAAATTTTGTCGAATTAAACGCAGAAACAAATTGCAGAAATAAATATGCTGAAAAGTAAATCACACACAAAATTTACCCAGCTTCGGCAACCCCTGCCTACTGCTGCATTCCCAGATTTCTATTAGAATTAAACAGTATCCCGCTTACAAACACTCTAACTGACTCGCAGACCCTTGCTCCCTCTCACAAACACTCTACTAGACTCGCACACCCTGCTCCGCCTATAGAGTTTCGTTTACTCGCAAACTCTGCTCCCGCCTATAGAGTTTTGCAAACTCGCACACCCTGCTCACTGAACTAATTCTAACTAGACAATCTGACACTACCTACAACCTAGGTGGTGATTTAAAAATTCTTTGTCTTAAAAAGAAAAAAACAGACTTCAAAATTAAAACCAGGAGCAAAATTTAAAATACGAACTTTGACTCTACAATTTTTGCTCAAAATAAAACTAAAAACCCCTTTAAAATTAAACCCTAAACTAAAACCCCCTTTTTATAATGAAGGCCGGCCCACTAATTCTTGAACCCGATCTTTTTCTTTTTGGCTTGTGAAAAAATGTCGGCCTCTTTATTCTTCCTTCTGAAACAATTGTGGCTGATCCCTTTGTCGAATTAGGGCTTCGTTCTTCTGTGAAATTTGGGATTTTGATGTAATCGGCTTGGTTGCTCTGCGATGCTTTAATTCGAATTCTCTCAAGTATGTGATTTTATCCTTTTGTTATCTGTGTGGATTGCTTGAATTCGATTTGCTTGTCAGTGCCGATGATGATGGTGGGCTATTATATGGATTTGATTCGATTTTTCTACACCCCCACTTTCGATGATGGTTTGGAAGACGTATTTATATGAATTCTGAAACCCTATAATTCATTTGTATCAATTTGATGCTTTCCTGATTTACACTTTCCTGATATAGTCACTTACTTTATGCATACGGTCTTGATTTGTGTAACGTTCGATTTTCCTTGATTCACACGGCAGAGAACTTTCCTCTTTTACATCGTGACTTTTTCAAAGATACGTTTTTGATTATTTTTTTTCAGTATGCATTCACAATTTCCCTTCTTGACTTTAGCATCCTTCCATGATTTTGACTTTACATTTTCTGCTTGTTTCTCGACATCAACCACTGTCTTCATTGTATATTCTGTAGCATGCCACTGAATGTTGCTGCAATCTTCACTTCTGGTCTCTGTTCATGTTGACACTGTCATATTTTGGTCCTTTTGCCTTCAGTAGCTTCACTGATGCATTTTTCCATGTATTTGTGCTTTGATGCATTTGCATGTACTCTGTCATTGTTTCATCTTGTAGTCTTCAAGCATTTGTGATTGACATATCATGTGCATCACTTGTTCATTCCACTGTGCATTTCTCTGGCCATTTGTGTTGGGCATTTATATGATGTTTGTCTTGTGTCTGCATTGAGTTCTTTGGTTTCATACATGTGAGTTGTTGTTTGCTTTTGATGTCCACTGCCCTTGTGTACATGTTGCTGGTTCATTGTGATGTCCAGTCGACACACTTCAATTAGTCTTCATGCACTATTGACATGTCTTGATGTTGTTTGATTGAAGTTCTTTATGTCTGCATCTTGAAATGTTGTATACTTTCTGACCTGATAGCATTTGGTCTTGAGCATACTTGATGCACTTCCTCATTCTAGTTGTAGCTTGATACTCATGTCTAGTCTTCTTGTATATTGGATTGTTGTAACTAGACATGTTGCTTGAGTGTTGCAGTATTCAGTTGTTATTTCCTGTACTTGTGTCTTTGTTTGGTCTTTCTGAAGCTCGAGTTGCACACTGCTTTGTATATGTTACCACTGTAGTTTCATTGTGATTTCACCGATGCATGGTTTTCATTTTGCTTCACTTCTGTACACTCTTTGTTCTTGCATCTTCACCTGGTTGTTCCCTGTACTTGTGCTTCTGGTCTGTATTTTGATGGCATGCATGATGGTGTTTATGTCTGAATCCATTACTTGACCTGTCTGGTTCATTGCTTGTTCTGGTCATTGTTCTTTGTGATTTGCACTTGCACACTTGCTCTTGTTGGCTGCGCACACGAGTTGACGAGGCAGTGCACACGTGTATGAATGTACACGTGTGTATTGCAACCACTTATGATTACCTGTCCCTGATAGGAATACAAGTGTATATATCTATGTACACAACTTTGTGTGTGATGAATTCAAATGTAAATGATGACAAATGACCCAAATAACTGAGGCACAAACAAATACATATTTTTTCAAATTCAAATTTGTTTATTTTCGGATTACTGCTGTAGTTGCTAATTATACAGGTACACAGAAGACAGGACAAGAACTGGAGTTGGACAATGCAGATAGATGCAGATTAAATGTTTTGTAAAAATGTACAGTGTTGTGTGTTGTAGTGAATGAAATGTATAAACTAGTGTATGTATATAGAGAGAGCTGAAAACTTTGTAAAATATCATATTGAATAAAATACTGATTGAATTCAATATAAATTCTGTGCAATAGTATTAATATTCAGTATGAATATTTATTCTTATATGAGTATAGTACAATCTGCAAACACTTATTGATATATATATTTGTTATCATCGAACAAAAATTCACATCAAACAGTGTAAAGATGTCGGGATTATTTTGTGTGATTTTTCTTTTCGAGCCGATTCACATGTTATGCGCTACTTAGGCTTTGGAATGATTTTGGGAATGGATTGGCTTAACCGCTATGAAGCTCAAATCCTTTGTCCTGAGCGGACTATTCATCTTCGACATCCTCAATCTATTAACCAGATTACTATTGATCTTAAAGATTCGGATTCCAGCTTGACTGCATCTTTATATTCTTTAAATCCTCATGATGATGATAATGACGGTGAGGAAGATGTAATTTCTCTTATTCACGTTGTTCGTGAATTCTCCGACATATTTGAGCCCGTTTTAGGATTACCGCCTAAGCGAGCAATTGAGTTCAGAATTAATCTCATCCCTGGAGCTTAACCTATTACTCGTCCTCCTTATCGTATGTCCAATAAAGAGAATGAGGAGATGCGCAAACAATTATCCGAATTGGAGACGAAGCAATTTATTCGCTCTAATTCCTCGCCTTGGGGAGCTTCGCCTATTTTTGTGAAGAAATCCGACGGTACACTTAGGCTTTGCATTGACTACTGCAAGCTTAATGATCTTACTATCAAGAATAAATATCATTTACCTCGGATTGATGATTTATTTGATCAGCTTAGTGGTGCTAGAGTCTTTTCACAATTAGACTTAGCAACCGGTTTTCATCAGCTTCGTATTGCAGAGGATAGCATTCCTTTGACATCGTTCCGTACTCGTTATGGATCTTATGAATGGCTTATTATGCCATTTGGTTTAACGAATGCTCTGACTTATTTCGTTGACCTTATGAATAGAGTTTTCAAAGACTTCCTCGATCGGTTTGTTCTCATATTTATTGATGATATTCTTGTGTATTCAAAAACCGAGGAGGAGCATGAAAAGCATCTTCAGATTGTGTTGGAAACTCTTAGGAGCAATCAATTGAAAGTAAAATTTTCTAAATGCCACTTTTGACAATCTCGTGTGAAGTTTCTCGGTCATATTATTTCTGAATCTGGAATTTTCGTGGATCCTTCAAAGATTGAAGCGATTCAAAATTGGAAGAGACCGTAGAGTATGACGGAAATTCGTAGTTTTCTCGGATTGGCGGGTTATTACCGTCGTTTTATCAAAGACTTATCTAAAATTATCGTGCCTCTTACTAGCTTGACAAAGAAAGGAGTTAAATACATTTGGTCGAACAAATGTGAAGCTTCTTTTCAGAAATTAAAAGAACTCCTTTCCGATGCTCCTATTCTTGTGATTCCCGGGGAAAACCAAGATTTTATTGTTTATACCGATGCTAGTCGTGTTGGTTTGGGTGTCGTTCTTATGCAAAGAGAACATGTTATTGCTTATGCTTCTAGGCAATTGAAGCCAGCCGAGAATAGATATGCCACTCATGATTTAGAACCCGCGGCTATTGTTTTTGCCCTTCGAATTTGGCGTCATTATATTTTGGGAGAAAAATTTATTCTTTACACCGATCATAAATCTTTGAAGTATTTATTTTTTCAAAAGGAACTTAATTTGCGTCAACAACGTTGGCTCTAATTCCTTGCATCTTATGATCTTGATATTCTTTATACTCCCGGAAAGGGAAATCGTGTTGCCGATGCACTTGGTCGCAAGCAACAAGCGGTTGTTTCTATGATGATATCCGAATGGAATGATCTCGGGGTTTTATCCACTTGTGAGATTCGAGATCGTGTTTTCGATTTATGTTCATCTCTTGTTTTGTGTAGCCTTGAGGCTCATCCTTCTCCTATAGACCGCATTCTTGAAGCTCAAAAGCTAGATCCCGAATTGGCTCTTCTTGGCCAAAATTTTAGGGATAAAATGGATATTGAAGGTTTGAAAGACTTTGATATTGATTTTCATGACGGTATTCGAAAATTTGGTAGACTTATCGTGCCAAATATTAGTGATCTTCGTAAAGACATTTTAGAAGATTCTCATCATTCTAAATTTACCATTCATCTCGGTAGTAGTAAAATGTACGCGGATATGAAGCGAATTTATTATTGGGAGGGAATGAAATCTGATATTGCTAACTTTGTTAAGTGTTGCATGACTTGCCAACTCATTAAGGCCGAGCATCAAAGGCCCGGTGGGTTATTGCAACCTTTAGAAATTCCAATTTGGAAGTGGGACCAAATTTCCATGGATTTTATAGACGGTCTTCCCCATTCTCGTTCCGGTCATTATAGCTTATGGGTGATAGTTGATAGACTTACTAAATCCGCCCATTTTATTCCCGTTCGGTCTAACCCGACTGTTCCTCTTTTGGCCAAGCTCTTTATTAAAGAAATTGTTAAATTACATGGAGTTCCTACTTCTATTGTTAGTGATCGTGATCCATTGTTTACTAGTGGATTTTGGAAGAGTCTTCAAAAAGCTTTGGGAACGAAGCTTAATTTTAGCACCGCTTATCATCCTCAATCCGACGGACAAACCAAGCGTGTGAATCAAACTCTTGAAGATCTTCTTCGTGCATGTGTTCTTGATTTTGGTGGAAGTTGGGAAGATCAAATTTCTCTAGTTGAGTTTTCCTATAATAATAGCTTCCAATCTACTATTGGGATGGCACCTTTTGAGGCACTCTATGGAAGGCCATGCCGATCTCTTTCTTGTTGGCTTGAGGCCGATCAGAAGCTGGTTTTAGGTCCAGATTTTATTCGTGATTCCACAAAAAAGATCGACCTTATTCGTCATAGGATGAAAGAAGCCCAGAGTAGGCAAAAATCCTATGCTGATAACCGAAGAAGGAAATTAGAATTTTCTGTGGGAGATTTTGTGTTTGTTCGTGTTTCACCTATGAAGGGTGTTGTACGTTTCAGTCGATCGGGAAAATTAGCGCCTCGATATATTAGGCCATTTCCTATCACCGAACGTATTGGTTCAGTGGCTTATCGCCTTTTATTACCGGCTCAGTTTTCTACTATTCATGACGTGTTTCACGTTTCTCAATTACGGAAATGCCTTCGAGATTCCGATTCTATTCTTGAGCCCGGTGTTGTGGAAGAAATTGAAGTTTCTCCTAATTTAACTTATGAGCAACGTCCTATTCGTATTATTGCTTCGGAGGTCAAACGCCTTCGAAATAAGGATGTCCCTCTTGTGAAAGTTCAATGGTCCTCATATCCTAAGGATTGTTCTTGGAAATTCAGAGAATTCATCGAGCGAACACATCCGGACTTACTTTCTCATGCTCTTTGAGGTGAACTTTTTATTTCAAAATTTCTTTTGTGTTGGATATGCTTTTATGGTTGTTACTTTATATTTTCTTCTTAAATATTGCGAGGACGCAATATCTTTAAGGAGGGGAGTTGTAACAACCCTCATATTTTATGATTGAGTATTTAAATATTTCATCGTTAGTCGGATTTTAGTCCAAAAAGTTACTTTTTGCATACGGTCAAATTAGGACCCGGGACCACTTCCATTGAGTTCAAAACGCCGTTTGCGACCTTTTTGAGTATAAACTTTGATATGTTTGGAGTTAGTGAAATTCTGCCACTTTTTCACTTTGGGCTTTGGGTTTGGTTCAGCCCATTAGCCTAAACTATTAACTCTAGCTCAACCCCCTCTTCTCTTCATTACTTCACTTTCATGTCCTAACACTCAAGCTTCATCAAAAATGGAGAGAGGAATGGGAAATTAAAACTCCAAGCCCTAGTTCATTTGCAAAATCCAAACTCTAGCTCCCAATTCTATGAGAAGCCATTGATTCAAGCTTCTTGTATTGAGATTGAAGTGTGGTTGATTCTCCCTTTGCTTTCAAGCTTCTCCTTCATTGATTTTGTAAAAAGGTGAAATTTTTATCTCACATCTAAGTCTATGATTATCTTAGATTGTTAGGTATGAATTCCTAACACTTATTCATGTGCATTTGATTTTGATTTGGATAGGTTTTGTTAATATTCCAATTTTTAGTGTTTTGGGTTCAAATCTTTAAAAAATCATAGCTTTGTTGTTTGATCATGCTTTTGGTGATGCATAGAGGAGCATATAAGGTCGGGTAGTCGATTGGCATAAACTCTTAGCGTCGTTGCTCGATCGATTGAAAATTGAGTGAGAGTTTGCACTTATGTTCCTTAGGTCGCTCGGCCTGCAATGTGTCGGCCTGTTAAGTCGCAACCACTTAGGTCGCTCGGCTTGTTAAGTCGCAACCACTTAGGTCGCTCGGCCTGTTAAGTTGCAACCATTTAAGTCGTTCGGACTGCACCAACTTAAGTCGCTCGCCCTGCTTTAAGTCGCACCCACCTTAAGTCGTTCTGAGGCTTAGGTCGCCTATGTCGCTTACGTCACCCATTCCTTAGGTCGCTTGTTTCTTATGCCGCTAGCTCTTTAAGTCGCTCACTTATGCCGCTATCTTCTTAAGTCGCTCAATTAGGCCGCATGCTATTCCTTAAGTCGCAGATCCCTTACGTCGTATGCCGTGGAGTCGCATGAGTTGAGCCGCTGATTTCTTGTGTTGCATTGTTGTTAAGCCGTAAGTCGTGGCTGTTGAGTTGCAAGGGTATTTCCACCTGGATGGATTTGGAATCGAATTCTTTGAATTTTATTCATGTCTTCGAATGTGAATTTTTGTGATTTATTGTTTCTACAATCATTTTTGTGATTCTTCACTTTAAAAATATAACGGTTTCAATACTAGTAGTAAATATCAAAACTCTTTCATCAAAACGATTTCAACCCTATTTTATTACAAAGCTCGTTTCTTAAAACCGTTTTCCAATCTACTAGTATATACAAACCTTTACCTCACTCGTATGAGAAATCTAGTTAAACTACTTAGTAAAACAAGTGGTATGAAACGCTGTGTTTACTTAGTTGGTTAATTCTTGGACTTGTTCGATTGAAACTCTTGTGACAATTTTCAAGTGGAGATCTACAATTTGTTCGTAAATATTTAAGTTAAGCTAGTGGTTATAGGACATGAGGCTAAGCTCATATATTTACTAGCTTAGTGTAATTGACACTTCTTATGATCGATGATGATCATTTTGTGATTTAGACTTGCAATGTGTGATGTCTCTTTGTCTGCGAGGGAGACTAAACCCCGCTTTTGTGGAGTTTCGGCTCAATTTGGTGGGTTAGCGACCCATGGTCTTCGGGCCGTTTTGTGGAGCCTCGGCTCAAAATAAATGGTTAGCAACCATGGAATAGCGTTCCGTTTTGTGATACACGTGTTGGTGAGTTTTCATTCTCCCATTTTGTGATAGGCCTCCCCCTTTTCGTGATTTCTGGATTTCCGTTGATGATTTCTAGAACTTGTGTTTTCACCAATTTTCGTGATTTACATTGATAAGTTTTATCAATATTTGTGCATTGGTGAATTTGTGTGTCATTAACTTATGTGATTGGCATTGATATTATTGTCAATATTTATGGTTTGGTGAATAAAAATAAAGAGTATGACATTCCTTTTGATCTTTGAGTAGATTCTTGTGATATTGATTAATTCCTAGTTGATTTTCAATTGCAAACTTATCATGGTATGGCTTTATGGTTATCATATGTTTATGTCATATCTCTTATTCTATATCATTTTATCTGATATTTATAGCTAGACTGATCCGTTTATTTTTTTTCTTATTAAATAATACTCGGGTCAAACCGAGATGTTACAGGTGCTTCTGCTTGACTCCTCATTTGAGATTATTATTATCCTGACTTTTGACTAACTACTTAGATTAGTAGTTTTTGGTTGTATACATTCGACATAGAGACTCCTTGATGTATACTTATTCTTTTGACTTGCACTTGTATCTATTCTTTTGTGATATTATGGATGTTTTTGACCACTATCTGACATATCAGTGCTCACACAAAGCAATTACACGGATGGTCGCTCCTCAACGGCCTTATTCACCGCGCTAGTTGACGGCATTACCCCGTAGTGTCCTTGGCCAGCGTGGGTATAGAGGTGGGGCGTCACAGTTTAAATCTTTAATTTGAAATGAAATTTAAAGGAAACTTAAAAGTAAAAGTTTCCAAAGGCTTTAGTAATTGGTAATTAAGTCACTAATAATAATAATGTTTTTATCTTAAAGATAATTAAGATTTAATGATTTGTGATTCATTAAATTTATAAAGAAATTAAGGGGTAATTAATTTGTTTAATTAATTAATGATTTAGGATTAATTAATTAAATAATTAAGGGTTTAAAATTAACTAATTAAAGACTAATTAGTTAAGTAATTAAGGTTTAAGTTAACTAATTAAGGGTTAGTTGATCTGTAATTAAGAATCGTTAATTAGATAAGTATAGATTATTAATTAATGATCAGAAATTAATTAATCAAGTAATTAAAGATTAATTAAGTTACAGTTAATACTTAATTAATTAAATAATTAGGATTAATTAATGGGTTATCAATGGTTAATTAGTTTATAATTAATATTAATTAATCTAAGTTTAAATTACTTAAGAAAAGTAATTAAAGAATTGTTAATTGTTAATGAAGGTCATTAACTTATGATTATTTAATAATTTATTAATGTGATTAATTTTTATAATTAATTAGATTAATTAATTAATGATAATCATTTGTGAAATTGTTTAAGTGTAATTACTTAATGGAAGTAATTAAAGAATTAATTACTAAATGTAATTGATTGAGTTTAATATGATTTGTTGAGTTAATTAATTAAGTTTAATTAATTTAATAAATGGATGATTTGATAATAATTTCTTAATGTAATTAATGAAGTATAATTACTTAGTAAAGTAATTAATGATAATTACTGGATAAAATTAGTGGAAGATGATTTAATAATGGAAGTAATTTGGATTAAATTACTTTATATGATTAATCAAGGCATTAATTAAGGATAATTAATAAGGAGTAATTAATTTATTTAATGAAGTAATTAAGGGTAGTTAATTACTGAATGTGATTAATCAAGAATGATTAATAAGTATGTTCTAAATAAAGATTAATTACTTAATGTAATTAAATTGTAATGCATATTTGTATGATTAGTTAATCAAGTTAATTAATTTATTATTAATGGTTAATTAATAAATGATTCAAGGATAATTAATTAAGATGATTATAATTAATTTATGTTAATTAACCAAGATTAGTATTCATAAGTAATTAAATCTGATTTGAATTAATCAAACAATTTACTGTTTTACTGATGGATGTTTGGATTCTATTAGACGATTGAATTGTTTGATACTCTGATTGTGATGCTCTATTTTGATTTTCGCTGTGTTTAATGTAATCCATTATATGTGCTACATATATCTGAGATCTGTGAATAAAAGATAAGCGTTATGGTTTATACCGCTTATCGAATATAAGCATTATAGTTTATACCGCTTATCAAATATATTGCTGTATTTAAATCTATGCTGATTGATGATGTGGCACTTTTATTAAAACCCTTGGACCACACTATACACACACAAATATGGATTTCACGAAATCGGTCAAGTCATAGATTTTTGAAATAGTTTTAAAAGTTGAATTTTAAAACCAAACGGTTTTGGAAATGGAATTAGGTTAAATATGAAAAGCTTTTGAAAAGGGTTTTAGGATAAAAGTTATTTTGAATAACTTGATAAAGTTTTGGAATTTAAATAATTTGATTTAAATTTTGAATTCAAGATTTGAAATTGAAATCTGTGCTTGGAAATTATGATTTAAAAAGGTTATGCAAGTTATATAAGGTATTTATATGGGTTGTAAACTATTTTAAAAGCATTGTTTGAGGAATTTGAAGTTAACCCAAGGGCTTTAACTTGTATAAATGTAATCGGATTTTCTGAAACGAAAACTATTTGTTTTCAGATAATAATAGCTTTCATATAAAGAAAGGATTTCCAAATTGTGTTGAAAGGATTTTAAGTTTTAAATAAATGGTTTTGAAAGCTATAATTGAATCTTTGGGAAAGCTTGCTGAACTTTTTTTTAAATTGAAAGGGGTTTTTAAAGGTGAATCTTTTGTATAAAAGATTTAAGTGTGGAAATTGTTTAAACCATTGAAGGTTTTTGAAATAAATCTTTTTGTTTAAAAGATTGGAAATGTAATTTTGTTTAAACCATTTGAATGAAAGGTTTTGGGCTTTAAAGAAGTAACTTAACTGAGATCCCATATCCATATGTTTTTAAATATTGCGCTCACTATTCGGTTTAGCCGGGAGAGAACTTTGTGTCAGATAACCCATCCTGAATAGTGATATGACGATATGGATAGCATTTGAAGACCGATGGCGAAGACCGAATATTTTCGAAAATGAAAGGATAACTTGTCGAATGTCTCTGCACCGACTGGTCCCCAGTATAGAGATCTAATCACACTTTGTGATGGGGAGTCTGGACGTGATTAGGGAATATCTGGATTGCAAGGGCTTCTTTTGAAGTGCCTTCGGTTCTGTTTGATCCCGGAACGGACTTGTATGGATGTGTGTCTGACGTTACATTTTGAGATGTAAAACTGGAATTTATCAAATACATTTCTGTTTGGTGGCGGAGAATTTATTTTCTTAGCTTAACACCCTTCTCTGGGATGTACGAGCTCAGTGGTTATGTAGTTGATGGTTACTAGTGATACATTCCCAATTTGGTAATGTGGCATACGTAGTGCTGCTGATCATTTGTTGATCAAAGCATGGCTTTTGTGAAAAACGTAGCTTTGTGGACGAGACTTCGTCGAGCCTCACACCCCGGAATGGTCGAAACAGGAAGAATGCAACAAGGTTATAGGGAGTAGCACCCCTTAGGATATGTGCATTTCCTTCTGGATAGAAGTGGTATCATGGTAGCCCAGATACTTAACTTATGTGGATATCGCAAATATATATATATATATATATATATATATTACTTTGTGATTGTTATTGTTGGGGCCTCAGATAAAGGTTGTTTGCAACTGGGGGATGGCATACTCATGTAGTAGTTACCTATTTTTGAGGAGGTAACTCGACCTTGTGTTGGTAGAGATCCGGTTAGGTTCCCGGGGCGTCCTTCCAGAGGCGTACCCATGTGGCCCAGGAAGTTCCTTAGCCTGACCATTTATTGGAAATCCAATCACCAATACGCACCTTGTACGATTTTAGTTGTAGAACATGCCATCTAATATGGCAGCTATAGTAGGCATACTATAATGGTATGTATGCTGGCTAAGATTAATATTATACTTTCGAAAATATTTTCCACTATGCACTAATAATAATATCAAATGGTTTTCGCGTATCAAGCATGTTTGACTATCATAAGGTGAAATCTCCCCTATGTGTGCGATTGCATTGTGTGTGCGCCGGGAGGCCTTATGGTAGTTTCATTTTCCAAAAAGCATTGCGGATTTCAATGTTTTAAAACTCTTTGTTGCTTGTTTTTAAAGATAAAAATGTTTTTGTTTGCTCATACCAGTCCCATGACTGACCCGGAGTTTATTATTCCCTTCCTAAACTCTGGGTGCCCACAATTTTCCAGACGGGCAGTCTAAAGTTGAGTTTTTCAGATAGTAGATATATACATCGATTCGGTAGCTTTCAACTTTCTCTTTGGTATTCTTTGGAGACTTTGGATATTGAAGTATTTGGTTAGGACGACTGAACTTGCTTATCTTTGTGCAACGTGATGGTGGTTCGAGCTAGTGGTTGGGAGTTTTGGCTTTGAGCATTGGATTGGAGTTGCAGTTTGATAATTGGAGTTATCTCTTTTGCTGTTCGTTTTCCGCTGTTGTTTTATTGTCTCTGATATTCTTGTATCCCTGATATTGATAACATTGTTGTATATTTGGATGTTTTATCATTAGAGTTGTATTTGATATTCATTTCTTTCTTCCGCTGTGTTGTTATACTTAATGTGTTATAAGCTCCGACGAGTCAGATTCGGCGTTTGAATCTGCGGCATTCGAGTACAAGTGAAGTACGGGTGCCGATTTTCGAAGGCCGAGCCTGGACTGTCACAGTTGGCATTTGAATTTGGTCTGCACTTGTGCTGAATCCAGCTAATAGCTCGTCTTTGACCCTGTGCTCGTGTCGTGACTTTATTTGTATTGCACTTGAGTTGAACCCGGCTTTTCATTTGGGTTTGGCCTATGCTCACCTGTCTCTGTAGATTTATCAAGTGTGTATCGGTGTGCATGGCCTTGTGGCATGCACAGTGATACACTGTGCATGTCACAAGCTATTCATGTATGATGAATTCAAAATTAAATGATGACGAACAACCTAATTAACTTAGGAAAATAATATTTCCAAATTACATTATATTTTATATTGCAAAAATATTTTATTTTCAATTTTATCGCGTCAGTGTACATTTTTGCAGACTACTCAGATGTTGGATTTAAGTTGAAGATTAAATACGAGTGAATAAGCGATATGTAGTGAGGACAATTATGTAAATTGAAATGTGATGTAATCGAAATTGTGTATATATTGTGAGAGCTTAAATTTGTACTATTCAAAATTGTTATAAATATTTGTTTGAATAAAATATATATTTGAATTTAAATTCTATATTATTTATTTTATTTGGCAAATATTTATTTAATTATGTGAACAATATAATAACACATTAACAAATACATTTAAATGAATATATATATATATATATATGTTTGTTATCATCAAACAGAAATCATATGCTTGCATATTCAACAATCTCCCGCCTTAGATGACAACAAACATATATTTAAGATTTTGAATTTGTTAAATGTATTTGATCATTCAATTTGCTTCCCGTATTTGAATGCTCCCTCTCTACACAAAGCTCCCCCTTCATATATGCATGTAAATGAAAATATGTAAATAAGCCTAGATGTAATAGAAAATATTTGACCTTTATTTGTTAAAATCTTAACTTTTCTCTCCCTCTTTTGTTATCAGCAAAAGAGTAATAGTTTAGAAAAATAGAGATAAAGTGATAGACATTAATACAACATTAAAACTCAATCGAATATAAATATTAAATTTCAATAAAGAATCAAACAAAAATCATAAATACTCTGTTTGACGCATATTCCACTTTAGAATGATAGGAATGATGTCATCATATAAAACCATATAGTTGTGTCTATTTGTGGTATTTTATATCAGGAATTTGAATATCTACTAATCATGCATAACCGTTAGGACTTTTAAATGAGATTAGTAGTATTCCAATTTTTTTTATAAAAAATGAATTCAAGTATCTTCTAACCACGCACAACCATAGGGACTTTTAAATGGGATTAGGATCAACTTGTCTATTTAATCAATCAATTTTGATATGCGTTCCATACATGCATAACCGTGAGGACTTTTAAATGAGCATGGAAGCACATAATCAAAAATTTCAAGTAATTCACTCATGCATAACTGTAAGGACTTTTAAATGAAAGTGAATACTTTGGATGTTTTTATTGCAAAAAAAAATAATAAAATGAAAAACAAATGATTCCTGTTTAAAGCACCATATATTGACATACTATATTGGATTTTGATGAGTGATGGTTGATAGAAATATGATAGAAATAGAAATGATTATGGAATTTTTACCAACAAAAAGTTTTTATAACTCTTGTTCAAATTTCTAAAGAAATTTACAAATATACCGTCTTAAGTTATAATATACGATTAATATCAACGCTCATCGCTTTTTCAATCACTATTTATCTTTTCGATAATCAATAGGGAGTCAGATTAGTTAATATAGTCATTTAAAATCATATTCAAAAATAATTATTAAATTTTCTAAGAATGGCTAATCTGAAACAAGGTCAAAAATGATTTTCTAGAAAGGTTTTTTATAAGAAAAATGTCTACTGTTTGAAAATTATTTGAAGTGAAAAAATATGCACATATTTTCTTTGAAAGTCGATGCAGCTACTAAATGTCTCAACATAAATCACGTTCCCTTAGTAATTTTTCTATCAACTAGATTACCAGTGTAATCTGCATCTGAAATTCTTTTCACTCAAGATTATTATTAGATAAATTTGATAGACCAAACCATGAAGTGTGCATCAAAATATCTTAAAACCAGTTTTTAACAGCTTTTAAGTGAGTTTCTCTTGAATTTAAATTTGAAGCCGTGTGTACAAGCAAATAGTGAACATAGTGATAGATCCAAAAATATATCTACGTGAATCAAGAGTAATCATCAAAACATCATCACTAATTTAAAGTCTTAGTGTTCTCGTTATAAACAAATAATTGGCCAATTTTTTTGAAAAAGTCGGAATCATTATCAACATTTATTGTCACATAACTGGCTAATTTAAATCAGATTATGGTGCAGATTATCACATTTAATATATTGTTTAAAATAAATATACTATTACCTGTTTTACCTTTACGATAATATTTCACTGTAGCCCATTGTGATTCTGCCACCTTTGTACTAGGCTAAGGAACTTTGATTTGTCGCCCATTGTATTCTTGGAACAGCTAGAATCCAGATAACACTATTGATGTTCCTTAGCCTGCCACCACACCTACACGAGAAAAATTTTTGTGACCTATTTGTTTTTATAGGTCCATGGTTGTTAGTGGCAAATGAGTTTGAAAAATATGTTCGTGGAGATCCAAGACTATTTATATATGTTCCTTTCGGCATCCAGATTTGTTTTACTTTGAGGGATTTTATATTCGTGCCTTTTGAAGTCCAAATTGGTATAGTTTTCACGTATTTGGGTCTATACCAACAATTAATTTGATTGTGTCCATATTTTCTACAAATTTTGCACATGGAACGGATTTGATCAATTTTGCTTTTAACATGTTCAGAGTGAGTATATCTAAGTCCTTGTCTATCAACATTGATTGTTTGTTTTCCTATTAACATATTTAACGATTTTTCTCCTTTCAAAAATTTTCCTAAAGTCGCAGACAATTGTTGGACTTGTGTTTTGAGAGATACTTCTCATTCAATAATTGAGTGCACTTTTTAATAGAATTTTCTCTTCGAGTATTTTCGCTTTCTTTCAAAATCAGAATATCATTTTCAAGCGATTTAATTGTACTTTCTGATTTTTTAATTTTTTCTTAAAATGTTGGACACTTATCACACTTAGGGATCCTACTTTGATAGTTTTTAACTAATTGGTCAAGTTATTTATTTGATTCTATTAAAGTATCTCTTTGTGATTCAATTTTAGCGTATTTCTCCCTAAGTCGTTCAAAACATCCATTTACTTTGTGGAAGTATATATAAGTAATTCTGAGTGAGTGAGTTTTGATATCTCGCTTGGCTCATCGTCATAGCTATCAGTTATATCACCTCGAAGGCACATATCTGCTTTCTCACTCTTACTGCTAGTGCTTTTATTTTCGTCATCACTTTTATTCCACGTGGCTGCAAAATTTCTCCTTTTTGATTTCTTTTCTAGGCCGTGTTGATTCTGAGGACAATTGGGCTTGATGTGTTCGGATTTGTTGCACTTGTGATAGATGATTTTCCATTCTTCTGGGTTGTCTAGTGCTTTGAATATTCTGTTTATCAATTTTTGATTTAGAGCTGGATTTTTGTATTTGCGGTTCCACTTTTTGAATCTCTTCATTAGTAGTGCCAGCTCAGCTGCTCCATCATCATTATCATCACCACTTCCTTTTACCAATCCTGTAAAGCACGTTTCTTTAACCAAGTCAATTATGGAGGGTCTCTCATGGTTGTTAACTTTTACACCATATATTACATCAGGAGTATCCCAAATTTCCTGTGCACTTTCACAATTAGAGATAAAGTTAAAAGTATCTTGATTAATATGAGAATCAATATATACATATCAAGAGAATTAATTGAAGTAATTTTCTCATCTTTTATATCACACTCATTTTCAATAATATCCCAACATTTAAAATTAACAGATTTTAAATAAAATTTTATTTTTAATTTCCAATTCAAAAAATCTGTTCCATCAAAAACAGAAGGAATAATATTGAACCGACCCTTATTAAAAGAAGCCATTTTTAAAATTAAAATTTGTAAAAAAAATATTGGTTTTTGAAAAATCAAATTTTAAAAACAAAAATGGCTTTTGAGCCTAGCTCTGATACCACTTGTAGGATCGATTTCACCCTAAAGGGGGGTGAATAGGGTGAAATATTTAGTTATAAAAATTATTGCGTAAGTATATAAAATAATTGCAACACAGATTTATCAGAATTATAGCAGCATGATAATAGCAGAATAATAAATGCAGAAATAGAACAACACAGAATTTATCCAGCTTCGGCAAAACCCTGCCTACGTGTTGTCCCTAAGGTTTCTACTAGAAATTAGATAGTCAGACGCTTACACACATAAACTTGCGACACCCGCTATCGACTAACCTAACTCTACGCTCAAAATCCTACCACAACTTAGCCACTGAGTTGCGAATTCTTGAACTACACCATCGTAGCTCGTCCCCTAGTCACACGACTAGAATTTACAAATGTTTAAAAGGAAAATATAGATTTAAAAAAATATCACAAAACCCTAATTTAAAAAAATAAAGCCTTATATAATTAAAACAAGGCCAGCCCAAATTTATTTCCTTTTATTTCTATAGCCTTCTTTGCTCTGTAAAAAATAATTAGGGCTTTGGCATAATTGAAGACGCCGTATGCTTGTAAGTCGATTACGATGTTTTTTACTTTGATTTGCATCGGCAATCGACCGTTTCTTCACTTTGCTCACAGCTTCTCCAATTTGATCGAGTTCGGTATAAAGTGGTATGTGATTTTAAGCTCTATGTTTTTACTGGTTGATTTCTTCAAACTCAATCTTGATTCGAGTTGAATGATTATTCTTTTTTTGCTTGTACTCGAATGACTAATTTTGGCCGATGATGATAGAGTTTTATAGGATTGGAATTCCTATATTTTCGTTCGTATACATTTGTTTGAATTCGTCATTTAATATAGCTCAGCCATTGATTTTCGTATGGATGATGGTGATTTTTTCTGACTTGTTCATAATCGTATATTTCCTTGTAGCTTGACTATCACAGCTCAAATTCTTAGTCGTCACGGCTTTGAATTTTTTGATTTGAACTTCGGCATTGCTTTGACTTCGGCCATGGTGATTTGTGATGATATTTTGACTCTGTTCAATTTCTCATGGCTTTGACTTGAATTTTTTCATTTACTTGACTTCAGCATTGTCACTGTTCAATTTGAATTTATGTTAACTTCGGCTTGTACCTTGATTTACTTGCGGCCTTGACTTTGTTATGCTCTGCATATACTCTCTTATGTTGTCACTGCATACATGTATACTTGTTTGATTTTAGCCTTGACATATCGAAGTGTTTATAAGTTATGTATCTCTCACTTTGACTCGACTTGAAACATATAAAATGTTCATCCGGCTTTGATTCCTGTAAGACTATATTGTTTAGTATTTGCAGTTGTGTTCAATTATTTTGATCTCACATCTGATGTCTCTGAGCTTGTTTGCAACTGTAGTTTCATTGTGGCATTTTCTTTGAGACATTGTTGTTTCACTGTTTTGTTTACCTATGCACTGTTTTGAGTTCAAGTCTTGTTCATGTCTTCGTTGTTCATTTTGTGCAGAGTCTGTATGGCCCTTTTAGTTGGACTTATACACTTCTGGTTTTTGGTTGTAGTTGTTATCTTTACCTGTGCATGTTGTTTGCTGATTTGACCCAGATCATATTTGTCATGTGGTCTTGTTTCACTTGCTGTTCATTGGGCTTCGAGCCATTTCATGTATATAGTCTGGTTGATGGTTTGGTTCGTTGATTTGTATTTGCAGTGGGTTGCATTGTTCTCTTGTTCATTTGTATCTAATGTTGGTCTGACCTGAACTGATCATTGAAGTGCATTGCCTTGCCTTTGTACTTGGATGGTTTAAACTTGATGGTTGGACCTGTTGTGTTCTTGCTTTTAAACCTTCTATTTTGTGCTGAATTTGTTTACTGGTTTGTAACCTCACTTGCATACTGCTTCATTTAGCAGATCCTTGTGCACCTGTATTTTCATTCACCACTTTGCACCGTGGTTTCTATAACCAGTTTGGGTTGAACATTGTGATTTTATGGCCAGCTCATTGAATATGTTACATTGATGTTGAGCTGGTCTCTTTCACTGATGTAGTTTTGTTTCTTTGACTTGTATGTGGTCAGTGGTGGTCTGTTGGCATTTGAATTTGGTCTGCACTTGTGTTGAATCCTGCTAATAGCTCGGCTTTGACCATGTGCTCGTGTCGTGACTTTATTTGTATTGCACTTGAGTTGAACCCGGCTTTTCATTTGGGTTTGACTTGTGCTCACCTGTCCCTATAGATTTATCAAGTGTATATCGGTGTGCACGGCCTTGTGGCATGTACAGTGATATACTGTGCATGTCACAAGCTGTTCGTGTATGATGAATTCAAAAATGAGGCAAATTATATTTTCAAAATTGCATTATATTTTATACTGCAAAAATATTTTATTTTCAATTTTACCGCGTTAGTGTATATTTTTACGGATTACTCAGATGCTGGATTCAAGTTGAAGAATAAATACGAGTGAATGAGCGATATGTAGTGAGGAAAATTATGAAAATTGAAATGTGATGTAATCGTAATTGTGTATATGTAGTGAGAGCTTAAATTTGTACTATTCAAAATTGTTATAGATATTTGTTTGAATAAAATATCTATTTGAATCTAAATTCTGTGTTATTTATTTTATTCAGCAAATATTTATTTAATTATGTGAAAAATATAATAGTACATTAATAAATACATTTAAATGAATATATATATATATATGTTTATTATCATCAAACAAAAATCATATACTCGCATATTCAACACGAAACCCTTTGAAATGTTGCCAATGAGCGCTCCTCCTACCTCATTTGAAGAAGTGATAAGTAGCCTAAAATGTTTCTGACATGAAGGCGTTGTTTGAATTTAACATGACAGTAGTACATGATGGAGTGGGGATTGGCTGGAAGAACGTGGCCCGGAACATGAGGATCAGTGACCTCTTAAAAAAAATTCATCAAAAGGATAAGGCCCATAAGGAGGTTATGGATGCATTGGAAAGAGCTCATGTTGATGAGGTAGAGCAAACCAAGATGGCTCATCTCGAGGAGATGGAATTTTTTTAAAAGGAACACATGAAAGGGCTCAAAATGGCAAGGAGAAAGTATAATGTAAAAGCTTCTTAAGTAATTAATACCTACAAAGTTACTTTGGCCAAGTACAAAAACAAGGCGGAAGATATCAGGACCAAAATCGTGAAGGTGGAGAAGGATTGTGATGAAATTTGCTAGATCTTCGATGAATGGAGAGCGGAGAAAGTTTCCCTTAGGGTCAAGCTTGCAGCCGTAATGGTAGAAAATAAAATCGAAAAGCTACCGAGATCGGCTTAGAGGCTCATGTATACTCTCCAAGAAGAAAAGGAGATTAGGTAAGCAGTTGGATATGGTGGGCAATATTATGGATAACATGTACTTTCAAATGTACATCGAAGAAAACTTAAAATGGATGGATGACTATCCAGAAGCTATGGTGTCCATTCATAAAAGACTAGTGAGGGAGACTAAGAAGGCAAGAGAGCAATAAGTGGGTCACCTTTAGTTTAGATGCCATTGATGTTGGATTCTCAAATGAAGACAGGGATGCAAATTTCTAAGGCTATCTTAATTTAGCCAGTATGGAAGATGAGGAGAGAAAGGAAAGAGAGACAGGAGGTCCCAACTCTATAGCCATGCCCATAGGTTAGACTTCACACCCAGTCCTTCACGCTCCCATGTACAGTGCCCGACTAAACGTGTTTCATGTTTCCTCTTTAGATGTTGGTATTGAAGTCAACCTATAGGTAATGCTCCATCGACTTATAAGAGAGGTACAATTGTCCTTTATAGTCATTGGGCTACTACCCAACTAATATAATACCATTTGGGAAAAGCTATATCTGACATCCCTACTTTTTTTCATGTAGGTGGGACAACTATGGTAGACCCTAATAGAATTGTATTGACCTCATCTTCTACCAAGGCAGCGCCTATGCCCATGAGTCCCTCTAGGCCTGTTGAAGAAGAGGAGCATCCAAAAAAATTAATGCTTGGATGAAGATGCAAAATTAGAGATAGTGGACCATCAAGAGGGGCCAGAGGATTTTGATATGAAGTATGTGCTTAAGACAAGTGTGATGGCTAACTTTCCAGCTGGCATGGCTAGAGCCAATATTGAGGCAGTTGAAGAGCTTTGGATCAAAAAAAATCAAAGAGAATTTGATGTCGCTGCCCGAGCTAAGGTCGAAGAGGATAAGTAAAGCGTGGATCATCCCAATTTAAAATTCCAAGTAAAGATCGCTTACCAATCCAAGCAAAGTTAGCTCCATTAGTTATTTGTTTCATCGTGGCATGGATATATTGACATTGTAAATACATAAGTCCAATTTTGATCTTTGATTTTCGTAAGGGAATAAGCCCAATGCTTCGTTGTCTGTGATTCTATAACTTGATACACACTTGTAATATGATCATGTTAAACATTGGAACGTCCTATGGTTGATGCTTCTTTTACTCTACATTATGTGATTTCCTACATGAACAATCGTACAAACACTTGTCTTGTAGAAATTTCAAATGAAACCAATATACTCATCAAGTTTCATTGTTGTGATGTGTTTGGTATGCCTACAGCTCTACTCTTGCCTTTTGGCACACTTGTTTAGGATCAATCACTGACAAGTTTAGTCGTGCAAGTTGATTTTGTAATCTCACCTTTCAACGGCTTGTCAACTCTTATAGTCGCTTTTCATTTACACCTAAGATACTTGTGTAGGATCAATCACTACCAATTTCAGTGGCATGACTGAAGTTTTAGGTTTGAGAGAGTATTTTCAATTTCTATATCTAGGGTTCTGAATTGAGTAGAGGATGATTGTCAACGATGAGCTACATAATCGATGGTCGCATACCAATCATTGGTAAGTAGTTTACTGCTATCGGCCAAAGTTTGTAGGTTGATTGTCAATAGTGAATTACCCAGTTTATAATTGTATTCTGACCGTGGGTATGTCCATTTCACTACCGTCGGCCAAGATTTGTGGACCAATTGTCAACATTGAACTACCTAATAGGTGGTCGTATTCTAATTGTACTTATGTCCATTCACTGTTGTCGATCATGATTTATGTGTCTATCGTCAACATTGAACTATCCAATTGGAGATCATATTACATGGGTATGTTGGTTCACTTTTGCCGACCAAGGTTTATGGAAGATCCTTGCGATGAGCCAGCATCATGTTCCCCTAATGTATAGAGGGTACCTACCCTCACATTCCTAGTGAACTATGGTGATTGGGTAGTGTCGACCGTTTATCATGATTCCACACACCATGTCGACGGAGTTTGGTAGAACTCTAGTTGTTAGTATTGTCTCAAGTCACAATCCATGTACAATAATCCATGTGTAAAATAGGAAAACTAACACAATCATATTTTAAAGAATGCATATTTATTAATAATGGTAGTAGATTGATTTTATTACATGATCATAGCATTCGAATGAAAATAATAGAAATTAAAGAAAAATATCGAAAAAAGGTTTTGAGCATTCCATGCTTTCCTAAATGTTGTTCAGTCTACCATGCTAAGAATATATGCGTCGTTGCCTAGGTCCTTATAGATAATATACGGTCCTCCCCAAATTAGGTCAAGTGCCTCAATCGAGGGAATATTTGCTTTAAGAATAGATCTCCTTCCATAAGCAGGTAGTATTTGACCCTGGAGTTGTACTGCTTTGCTACTTTCTACGTATGTGCTGCAACCTTCAAAGTTGCCTCATCCTTCTTTTCATCAATTAGATCTAAAGATATATTCGGTGACTTCTCGTTTTCATCCAAGTCACCTAGATTTCACCTCTGATCCATATGCTAGTGTGAAAGTGGTATGCCCTATTGTAATCTCGTAAGAAGTGTGATAAGCCTAAAGTTCCAGGAAGTCCATTCACCCCAGCTCCTTTAGCCTTCTCTAGACGCTTCTTTATGAGTGTTTTAACAACTTTGTTGACTTCTTCTACCTGTTTATTGGCTTATGGGCATGCCATCGTGGAAAAGCTTTTCTTTATTCCATGTTGTTGGCAGAATTAAGCGATTTCTTCACTATCAAATTGCAATCCACTATCCAGATAATCTGAAGTAGAACTTCTTGCTAGCATACAACATTTCTTATCAAAAGTTGATGACCTTAGTGGAAGATACCTTAGTGAGTGGTTTTGATTCAACCCACATAGTAAAGTAATCTACTACCATTATCGCGTACTTAACACCACCCCTAGCTATAGGGAGCTCCCCATTTAAGTCAATCCCCAAACAACATAGGACCAAGGGCTTACCATGTGATTTAGTTCGATTGGAGGTAACCGTGAGTTTTTGCAAACCTTTGACACTTGTCACATCTTTTTCCATATTCCACCATATATGGTTTATTGTCAATCAAAATTATCTATATCACAAAACTTTTTTCGCTAACGTTTGCCACTTAGTGTTGTCTCTACAACTACGTTGATGCATGTTACCTAACACTTCATGAGCCTCCCTTCCAATAACACATCTTAGCCGTGGATTAGAAAATTCTCTTCGGTATAGGACACGGTCCTGTATTGTAAAGAGATGGGCCTTCCATAGTACCTTTCTAGCTTCGTTCAGGTTAGCTGATATGACTCCATTAGTTAACTACACTATTATAGGAGTCATCAAAGTATCTTCCCCATCGATTGTTGCAATAACATCCACTTCTTCAAAAGTTGGGTCTAGTAGAGTCATTATCTATACTGACCCAAGGAATGGCCCATTTCTTGCACTTTCCAATTTTGCTGAGTCATTCGCATCTTGATTCTCCTTTTATGAGATGTATTTAACCACATAGTGCTTCAACTTGTTGAGTAAAAATTTCTACCTTTTTACATAGGTTGACAACTTCTCTCCGTTAACCTAGAATTCCCCAAGTACTTAGTTGACAACTAGTTGTGAGTCGTTGTGTACACATAATGACTAAGTCCCAACTACTTTGCAATTTCCAGTCTTCCTGTCAACGCTTTATATTCTGCTCATGCTCCAAATAGTAATCTTAGAGCTTATAAAAGTTTTCACCTTTCTGGTGTGACCAAAACTATTCCAACTTCAGAATCGTGACCGTTTGAAGCTCCATCCACAAACATGTACCACTCAAGAGCTTCTTTTCCTAGGGTCCCACTTCATCGTCTCTAATAGCGAATTCCACCATAAAGTCTACTAAGGCCTACCCCTTGATTGACATTTAAGGGTACTAGATGATTTCATACCGACTTAGCACAATGCTCAACTTTAGTAACCTCCCTGATGTATCTAAGTGATGTAAGACTTGCCTTAGCAGTTGGTCGATCAATGCCTGACTAGGATGAGATTGAAAATAAAGACTCGTCTTTTGGATGCTATCAGTAGGTAAAAAGTTAACTTCTCTAACTTCAGGTATTTGGACTCTGGTCCTATAACACTCCATAATTAATAGTTAATTAATTAACGAATTAATTCTTGAAATGAGAAAGTAAATGGGTGAAGTAACAGAAGTAAATAAGAAAAACGGTGAAGCATTTAGGTGTATACTTGCTTATCATATTAGGCCGACTATACATGATAAAAAATAATAAGAAATGCACAGTGAATAAATGGTAAAAAGCTAGGAGGGCTACGGTCCAAATTATCATTGGACAATAAACATATAACTCTTTCTTTATTTCTTTATTTCATTCTACTCAAAAATAAAATAAAATCTTGAGAAGCACATTAATGGTAGTGGCCTAAAAGGAAAAAAATAAGAAGAAAAAGGAAACAAAAGATAAAAGGAATTAAAAAGATTAAAACATGATTAATCGAAGGTCTAGGTGACTAATATTAAACCTATACACTGTTTTCATTGTGTTTGAATGTGGTTTTGATTTTATATGGTAGTGCTTATATGAGTTTGTTTAAATGAGAAAAATGATATTTTAATGAATGTTTTGGGGAAAATAATTAAACATGGGATGTTTAGATATGTTTCTTGCTCTAATGATTTCAAAATGATATGAAAATTTAATATAATGTTTTAGTCATAATTTTGGAAATGACTTTTAAACTAAGAATTTTTCCACATTGAAATAATTGGCTATGAAATTTTAAAAGAAACTATCTAGTCAGTAAATAAGAGAAAATGACTTAAAATATAGGGAACATGAGTAAAATGTGTTAAGGTAGTCATTTATTTATTTTTTTGTAAAATTATAAATATTTTCTAGCCAAAATTCATCAGCACTGAAGTTAGAACTACACAGATTAAAGACAAAAAGGTAAAGGACCAAAGAATATTATGTACATAAACATACTGAAATTAATGTTAAATGATTAGGGGACAAGATCTCATATTAATGCCAAAAAGGATAAACAAAAAATAATGTCACTAACTAAAATCGGGTACCAGATGACGACACGTGTAAAGGTAGTAACAAATGTGTTAGACTTTGTTTATGCGGAAGTAAGATGGCAGCCTAATATTAAGAAAGTAAACTAAGTACCCAGGGCCGAAGGTGGTGAATTTCCTATAGAAGCCTATTGACTTTTGACAAGAGTTGATATTATGTATAAGAGTATGCACTAAAAGATGAATGTTGGTAAAAGACATAAGTCAAAAGATAACATGAAACTGTGTAGAAAGTTGAATGGTACTTTAGGAGAACTAACGCAACATGAGTGAGGGGCATGATGGAATTGCACTGTAATATGAGTAATGGCACGAAAGACTGAAAGCTGAAAGGTACATAAAAGAACTGCACCATAATACGAGTACTGGCAGGGTTGTACCCTACTAAGACCAAAAGAGACGTACACGCTGCAATACGAGTACAAATAAGGTTGTATTACGTTGGAACTGAAAGAGGCATACTATACTACAATATGAGTAAGGGAATGGTTGTACTGCGCTAAATTCGAAAGAGATATATTGAGTCACAATACGAGTTAGGGGCTGGGTTGTACTGCACTAAAGCAAGTTTATATAACTGAATCCTAATAACCAAATAATTAGGTAAAGTTCGGATAACTAAAGATAAATAAATGAAAGAATAAAGAACCTACAATAAATGCCAGTTCAAAAGGACTATTAGTGCTGAGTCGGACGCTCACTCGAATGCATTGCCTTGGGAAGGCAAGGGAGAGGCATTCATCTTCTAAAGAGACGTGGGATGTTCAGGTGGATTACACTTTCACAAGAGTAAACGTGACTCTCTTATGGTTTTCAAACTTAAGGAAAAGAAATGAAACTGCTTAGGGTTGTACTTCGTGGTATAAACTAAAGAAATGAAACTGTTTAGGGTTGAACTTTGCAGTGTAAACTAAAGAAACTAAGGCTACTTAGTATGTACTTTGCAGCGTAAAAATAAGATTCGAACTGCTAAGGATGTGTTGCGCAATAGGAAAAGGTAAGCCGAAACTATATGGGATGCACTTCAGGAAAAAGATATGAGTTGAAACTATGTAGATTGGACTATACAGTGGCCTAGACCAAAGGACGTAATTCATTGGTGATAGAGCTAAGGGAATGCCCTAAGGGCAATTATGTAATTTGTTATATTTATATAAATCGATGACCAATTTTGTTTGAAGTAAAAGGTGTTTACTTTCTATTATATACTTGTTATATCATGATATGATTAATTAAATGATTAATTTAAAGTATATTAAATAGAATATCCTTAAATGATATGTTATGTTATAGTAATTACAGTCTATTGTAATCATGGGAGATTTATCACAATAAAAGTAACATACTATTTTAAATATTCATAGTTAAGATGTTTTGAGATGGGATATCGATACATCCATTAAGATTAGAGTACATAATGCTTTCTAAATGTTAGGCAGTGTATTATTCATGGTTGTTGGAGGCACCATTATGTACTGATAATTAAGATAATATGAAATGACTCAATCGAGAGTTCTATGTTGGTTAATATAACTAAGGTCAAACAAACTATCTCGAAGTGATGATGTTACAATGTTCCCTCGGCTTGAGAATACCATAGAATTTCAATATATACACTCTACCTTGATTATAGTTAAATCATGGCATGACTACCATCGAACAACTATAGTTAGGTCTGAGTTGAAGCACTGGAAGTGAAATACTATGCAATAGAGAATTCATATCATCGATTATATGATGTTAGTACCACACTCAACTATAATCAACTCAAAGCCAAAGTCTCTAGCCAGAGTAGTGCATTTAATAATATTTATTATTATTGAACTAAGAATTTTGTGTTTGAACTTACAAAGTTAAATGTGGGCTATATTGGAATTTTGACAAAAACCAAATTCCGTAAGTCCTAATGTGATACAGTTTTGACAAAGAGAATTACTGTAAATAATCATTGCTACAGGTTACCACTTATAATAAGTAAATTTGGATTTTACCAGAAGATGTATAAGCGATAACTTCAGCTAAAATGTCTCGTCACTAGCTAAGGTGACATATGAACATTAATATTTGAATTGTACAACATAAACGCCAATTGTATTTACACTTTAGAGTCGCACAACCAAAATGATGAATACTCTAAACGAACCACATGATATAATTATCATTGTAAATTAATTAAATTAATTAATACTTATAAAATATTAATTATTGAATTTTATTTAAGTTGTTTTAATACCATTAGTATTTAATAAAGTGCGTATATAAAAGTTATAAATGTGCATATCAGTATATGATGTTGGTAGAATATTTAAATTAGATTTAAATAGAATAAATACTAGGTACGCTTTAAAATAAAATAAAATAATTAATATTTTATTGGAATTATTTTGAATACTGTAAGTATTTAATAAAGTGCCCATATAAAGTTATGAACACATGCAGTGATATACGATATCGGTATAACACTTATATTGGATTCAAATGGGATTAACGCTTATGAGATTTTGGAAATTTTAAGGGCTAATGTGGCATTATCTATAGTCGGCCATGCATGTGGAAGAAGGAGAATATTTTATTGAGATTAATAAAGAATTAAAGGTTTGATGTTTTAAGGAATGAATATGAATTTTTTCTATCATTCCTTTAAAACAAATCTCTCTTCATTTCTGTCATTCAATTCATTCTCTCATGAAAAAATATCGTCCTTCCATCAAGTAATGGCCAAATTTTCATGGTGGTATAGGCATAAAAATTCCAAATCAAATATAAATTAAATCAAAATATAAAGGTGGTTGTCTCTTCATCATTGTAAGATCTAGAGATTGATTCATGGAATCTAAGAGCATTATTCTTCATTTAATGTGCAAATCTTTGACTTTATTTTAGGCAATTCTAATTTTATTTAATTGTATATCCATCATATTTACATATTTTAGCTTCCATTTATTTTACATCTCTTTGATTTTTGTATGTTTATCTTGTAATATAACTTAGATCCCCCTTTTGTCCACCTTGATTAATTGTATGCTCATCATGTTGATTTAATTTAGATCTCCTTTGCTCTACATCTCCATTGACTATATGTTTGTTATGATTGATATACTTCAAATCGTTTATCTTATTTAATTGTTTGTCCATAATCTTTGTATAGTTAGATCTGAATTATCTTACAATGAATTTATATATTCTGAAGTTATTCGACTACTTTTGTCATTATTTTGGAATTATTGTTTTAAAAATGTAACACTATTTTATTATGTTAAATGAAATTTTGCAACATTTGTATACGTGAATATAAATAAAT
The DNA here is from genome assembly GCA_030765085.1 of Allium cepa. Classification (NCBI taxonomy): domain Eukaryota; kingdom Viridiplantae; phylum Streptophyta; class Magnoliopsida; order Asparagales; family Amaryllidaceae; genus Allium; species Allium cepa. The sequence goes on from CM060929.1 coordinate 271,860,479, forward strand.
TATATTCGTTGATTTTTTAAACTTACCTTGAATTGTGTTATATGGTTATTTTATAGAAAATAAATTTTTTGGTTTTTATATTCATAAAAGTAAAAGTTTTCTTTTGTTCCAGAATCCATAAGTGGTCTTTTGCGTAAAATTACAAACTTTTATATTTCTAAGTTAAAATATTGATTTAAAATTATTAAATTAAATTTAACATATATGTTACTTGAATTACAATCTTTATATATACATATGGTATTTTAAACTTAAAATAGAACTTGCAATTATATACATATGTATGTATGTATATATACACATACATACACATATACATGTGTTTATGTTATTATAACTTAAATCAAAATGGACTTTTGTGTAAAACTAAGATTTATTTTCACTCTTTTTAATTAAAAACAGTGTTATAATTGTTAATTCTTGATTAGAAAACATATATAATACATGGAAGATTATTTTTAACATGTATATATGTAAACTTATCTATTATCATACATACACATACATACATACATACATACATATACATACACATACATACATATATACACATACATATACATACATACATACATATATTAAAGTCAAAACTTTGGACAATAAAGGCATATACAAAGGGACAAACGGGTCCGTTCTGGTGTAAATCTCACTAACTATACAAGATCACATTAATGATGTACACTGCTTATTTGCACTTACACAATATTCACTATAGTATATTTGGGTACGATTTATGCTATGTATAAATTGCTCATTAACGACACGTGATAATCATTAATTTAATTAAAGAGAAAAAAATAAAAGGTTTCTCTCTCCAAATAAAGAAAAACTTCCCTCAATTATTTGCATTAGTTTTATAGAGAGAAATAAATGGTTCCTTCTTTAAATTAACAAGTAATCATTATATACATGAGTGTATTTGATACATTGATACATTAAATTTAAATTGAATTCAAGCTCCATTTTAAACAATTTAAATATAATATGGTTTTATTTAAAACTATATTAGATTGGAACTGACACACTTTTAGAGTTTATAAGCCCAAAAGATCCAAATAAGAATTTTTTAAAATCTGCCTATTTTACTAGCTTTTGAGTGGCCTAGTTCCAACAATTGGGTCACCATGCGCAAAGCCATAGAGGGTTATAGGAATAAACTAAATAATATTTATAACTTGTATAAAGTAGTTTGTTGTTCTATGATTTTTTTGGATCACGAGGGGAAAACCGTTTTGCACTTTAGTAGTGCGGTCTCACTTTATGATGTTTAGGGTAACATACTACACATACTAGGCTTTATGTTTGACCCATGTTTTTATTAGCATTTTCCCTATACTCTTGGCTACTCGATTAAATAGGCTGAGTTTATGGATGCAAATAGAAAGCTTTGGAAAGGATGAATAAGGCAACTCGAAGATGAAAGTATGAGGTGTGCTTGCAAATAATAATTATTTCAATTTACGTTGTTTAAGTATCCAAGTCGGCATCTTCATATGTCGAGCATGACAATCTATTTATGTACTATTGTATTTAACCCCTAGATGGGTATGTTTTGTGATGTATTAAAAATGTAAAGACTCTTAAGACTATTATGTGTAATAAAAATTTGTAGTTGCTATACTAACTACTAAGACTATTATATATTTATACTGAACTCAGTCTTGTTGCTTGAAAATAATTCTGACGATGACTGCAGCATCATCGACTTTCATTTTTAGGTTTCAAATTGAGGAATGTTACATGTCCGGTAATACATTTTCTTACATACTTTACCAGACGTTGATTCTATCTTCTTCTCATACCACATCGTGCTTCAGGCATGAGCCGACACTGCTAGGTATGTATAGATCTTCCCCATCTACTGGTGTGGATGGGACATGTAGTTTCTGCAGATACCCCATAAGGTTAAGAAACACATGTAGACATTCATCTATCCAAGCAAATTTGTCTTTCTTTATCTTTAACACCTCAAAGAAGAGAACACATTATCCATTCCCGTAGATATAAATCTACTTAATGTCATTACCTTGTCATTTAAACTTTGTATTTCTTTTCGCGGCTTTGGGATCTTGATGTATTTCAACGCTTAGAGTTGTTTTGGGTTGGCCTCTATCCCTGTGACGTGTACAGTGAAGCCAAGAAACTTCCCTAAAGAAACCCTAAAAGAACACTTCAAGGGGTTTAACTTCATCCTAAATTCCCAAAATACTTGAAACATTTTATCCAATTGATTTATGTTATCCTTGGCCCTTCTAGACTTTACCAGCATATTGTTTACATACTTCCATGGTGCTTCTGATCTAGTTAGCACATTTTGTTGACCAAATGCTGATATGTCACTCCAACGTTCTTCATTCTAAAAGGGACAACCTTACAGTAGTATAAGCCAAAATTAGGAATAAAGCTAGTATGATTCTAGTCAAGGACATATATAGAAATTCGATTGTATACAGGGTAAGCATCCACAAAACATAATAGTTCATGTCCCGCGGTCTCATCCCTTAATTAGTCAATACTTGAAAGCAGGAAGTAATCCTTAAGGCATACATCATTTAGGTTTGAGAAGTCGATGCATGTCACCATTTTTCATTTGGATTCTACAAACACCTGATTAATTATACGCTCTAGGTAGTGGGATTCCTTAATGTATCCTTTGGCTAGTAAAGACTTGACCACCATATTTAGGATTGTCGATCGCTTAGGGCCCACACTCCTCTTTTGGTTTACCCGAGGTTTTCTTGGATCAATGTTTATTACATGCTATGCAACGTTGGCAGAGATCCCACACAGGTTGGCATGAGACCGTGCGAATACATCTTGGTTATCTCATAAGAAACCCATAGTTGAGCCTTCAAATTCCACCGCAATTGGGATTTGATCTTCATTAGCTTGGTTGGATCATGTTATTTAATCTCTATAAACTCCATCATCTTTATAAGCTCTACTATTGCCCTCTCTTCTTCATCTCTTGGATCTAATTCATTAAATGGATCACTGGTGTAACTGAGTAGAGACCTTTCCTTTATTTGTTATGCGATCGATTTTTTGAAGCACAAAGTGTTATGCTTGCTTTCCTTTCTCCATATGCTTGTTTTCACAAACCTCTACCACATACATTCCCTAGTAGTGCCTTGATCTCCGTTGACCATCCCAACTCCATGGACCATTTTCATTTTCAAGCACAATCGACCATGATTGTACAAAAGTCTAACAAATTAGTCATCCTAAAAATGCATTATGCACCGAGAAACCATCCACCAAAATAGAAGTCCACTTTTGATGGCTAATTTAGGATGGTTTTCAAGCTCAAAAAATAAATCCAACTTCCCTAGGGCCATTTTCTCTCTCTTTTAAATATGTGCAGTAGTTGTTACATGGAGTGACATCCTTCATAGATAATCTCATCTTGTCGAAAGCATTCTTGAATAGGATATTGACTAATCTTCCATTATCTATTAATACTCATTGCACTTCTGCTAGACCAGGCATGACTGAAATCACCATGGGATCACTATATGGATACTGTTTTACTTGCAACGTCATGCTCCTCACCTAGAATATATGAAATCTTCATTGTTTTTCAAAGACTTAGTATATATTTCCATTTCAACCCAACTCTCGTCTGCAATGTAAGGTCTTTCTATTATGGCACTGGCAATCATTTTTTCATTTTTTGATGGTTGAACTAGTCCCTTCTCCTCCATCCCTTCTCCTCCATCCCCATGCGGGGGTTGTTTCGGTGGCTATCACAAAGAAATAGGAGAGGCATTAGGGCTACTGACATATCATTACAACTTTTTTTTGAATATACCCGTCAATAATTTTGCGTAGGTGGTGGCACTCATTAGTATCATGTTCATGAGACTCGTAGAACCGACAATACTTCCCTTAATTTATATTCTCTTCCGTTTAATACCTTTCTGGTTTGAGGCCTATTATACTTCAAATCTACTTTCGTAGCCAAATAAATATTCTCCCAATGGTCTTTAGGTCCGTGTAAGCATCAAACTTTGGTCTAAGCCTAAATCTTTTCCATTATATACTCTTTCCACCTACGCCATCCTGGTTGTTCTCCTTCTCCTTTTTAGAAAAATTATTTCCACTTCCCTTTGCCATAGTATTCATGCCATTGGATGTCTCTACAAACCTTACTGCCACACTATGTCATTTTCCAAATGCAACATATTCCAATCTTATATACTTAACCACCTCATAGAAGAAATCCTACAAGGTCGTTGGTTTTTCCCTAATCAATCTCCTAGCAAGCATCGTTGACAAATGCACTCCACCATCCAATGCCATCAAGGTTAATCATTTGTCTACATTTTGATCTCACTGCTGCAGCATTAAACTAAGTCAAGTACTTCCACGGTGATTCATCCTCCTTTTGTTTCACATCAAACAATGAGTATTGATCCATGGGTTGCTCCATACACATCTGGAATTGACTGATAAACTTCTCCTTTAACATTGCCCAAGAGTGTATTGGATCTTGGGTAGATGATAGAACCATACGGTCGTTAAGTTTTCCATTAATAGAGGAAATCACTAGCACAATACTTCCTTCGTTGCTTCTTTCATGAGCATATGTTAAGTTTACCGCATAAACGTACTATAGGTTTAGTTAACCCTTTGTATGGTGTGCATCCAGAAATTTCTAGGGTTCTGGGCGGTTTTTATTTCCAATGAAAAAGGGCTACCAACTCTGGCTTCCATAATTCGCTTCACTTGTTCATGTCAAACACACTCTTTAATGTTTCATGTTATTCTATCTTCCAGCTCAAGTGATTGTCGACGATGGATCGACTTTACCCTTCAATGTGGAAGGTCCCCGTCATTCTCTCTATGATGACTTAATCTTCTGTCCCAGCCTCTTCCCGACTGCTAGATTGCTCCGGATGGTTAGTCGGTCCCCCATTAAGAACTACTTTAATAAGGGATGGAAAATTTAACCGGGGATGAGTAGGTTAACTATAGCTAGCCATGGTTCGGTGCCTCCCCTATTCAGTTGGAGAATTTAGTATTGTGGCCGACAGTTTGTGTCTGCCTCAAGCATGTCATAATTTGGTCCGTGATATATTGTTGTTGAGCAGCGAAACGTTTGTTAAGCTACGCCACAACTCTGTCCAGGTCACCTTTCGTATCCGCATCTACAATTTCAGGGGACTAGATGATTGATGATCATTATTGGTAGCCATTTGATTGGACGCGCCGGTGTTTCCCATGTTTCCGTCGGTAGCATCAGCTCTGATTTTTTTATTTTATTCCGGAGGCATGTTGAGAATCAATTTCTTAGTGAAAACACCAAAATGTTTGCTAAAAAATTGTCAAACACATATAAGCTACTAGACGTAGAACTGTGTATACAGAGTGTATGACACGACTTTTATATTCATAGTTTGATTGTTTGTTAGAAAGCAAATAATAGACACTGTAGATAGAAAAAATAAATAAAGTAAAGTACATAAGAGTTTATAGTGATTTGGACCAAAATGTGCTTGCATCCGCTATCCATTTTCATTATTATTCTTATAGATCAATTGTACAATGAGAGAATACAAAACACAATGATGCGGTGTCCAAAAAGAAGCAAGTTATTGATTCCGCAAATCTTGTTCAGCTTTCTTTGTTCGATAGCATATGCTTCCAAAGTTGTCTGTAATTATTATTCACAGTTTGGATATTTATAGGAGTGAACATACAGGGAGGTTAGACCTACAAAATCGACAGTTTCCATGTTTACAAGATTTTGCACGGAGTTTCCATGTATATGAGATTTGATTTGGAACTTCCATGCATGGCTTGTTTGGTAGTGCCAAAGAGGAAATCATGTTTGGTAGTGAACCAAACTGGTTCGTTATGGTTGTGAAATCTTGGGCTTGGTTGCTTTTATCTTCCCTCATGCTATTCACTATCCTTTGTACCTTCATGCTTTAGACTTTTGGCTACGCAATGACACTTTAGTTATGGATTTCCTAATCATTTATACTCCTTGTAGCGTCTTTTTGTACTCAACGTTTTATGGATGAAAACATCCATAACAATTACTACTACTACTAGTATTATTATTTATCATCGTTATCATTGACTTAAAACCTGTAATGCAATTTAAATGATTTTACCGAGAAAATGTTTATTAATTGTAAACTCTTTTAGACATGGACTTCAAATTCACTTATAAAAAGATGCTTTTGATGGAGAGCCTCGTTGCCGAAAGCAGTGTAAAATTTCACGTCTATCAAAAATTGTAACTTTTATTTTTCTTTTGACCAAATTTGAAATCCTTATGAAATGTCGTCATCATCATCATTATTGTTATTCAACTTAAAGCTCTAGTACAGTTTAAATGATTATAGTGAGAATGTGTTTTTTAAATATTAAATTATTTTAGAGGGGGAATTCAAGCTCAATTAAGAAGTAATTTTGAGTTTGTCCAATTTTTAGGGGATTTTTGGTAGATGGTTGCCAAAACTAGTGCAAAATTTCACAAAGGAAATCGTAAGTTTTATTTCCCTCTCAACCAATTAGAAATTCCTATGAAATGGCCCTATTATACCTGTCAACCACTTCCAACGTAAACGTACCTGCTATAAATTTTCAACATTCTATACCTAGGCACAGATAGCTAGTTCTAAAGTTATGTCATCATTGAGAAACTGTTGCCATGCAACCGGCCGAAGGAAAGCAGAAACACGTGTTAAGGTAAAGATGAGCCTGCTCAACTTCTCTGACTCGATTTTATTAGTACCATGCTCTCGTCTCATTTTTTATCATTTTCTACTCACAATCAATCAAACAGATGCGAAAAAGAAAACGCAAGGTAATGATCAAGAAGAAAAGCAGCGGTAGATCCGGACAAAATGATGCCGGGATATCAAGGACTCCCTGCGAATTGCCGATGGATCGACCGGATACGGTGCAGCTGAGGCCGATGAGAAAATCTTACAGAGTATATCGGGTACTTTCTGTATTTTGCATATTACAACATTTTGATTTGATTGCGAGCTGTTAAGATTGGCCCAAGTGTAAAAATGTTTTGCGAAAGAAGTTAAATCCATATTGGAGATTTTGCAGTTTAGACTTTATTTTGATAGAACTTAATGTCAACTTCGTTTGTCATATGCTCAATTTTGAATATTCTCTTCACGGTTAAGTCGTTGCTTTTAGTTGAACTTTAATGGCATGTTGATAGACTGATTAACTTGTTAACATGCATGATAAAGGAATGCAATTGAGATTTCTAATTCTCTCCTAATATAACTAGTAATTCTGAGAAATTGCCATACAGAATGCAGCTGCCCATATGGTGTAATATCTTACTGGACAAACTAAATGACATGCAACACTTATGTGGGGTGCTTTTGGCTTTTGTTCCAAGAATTGCTTCATTTTGAGCTAATCTAAGTTGAACCTGTTATATATTTGGAAAATATGCTTCGATATGAGGTATACTTTATAAGTTCTAGACTTGATTGGGCAAAAAAATTCATGAATAATGTGTTTAATCATTCTCGCATTTATGTTCTGCAAAGCTTAGGCTTTGTGCTAAGGGCAATAAATACTACATTTTAGAGTTGTATATGCGTCTGGTATCTGCTTGTGTTGTTGCGGTAACTGACTTTGCCATATGATTACCATTACACTTCAATTTTTACAAAAGGTGATTTAAGCATTATATGTTTATAGTTGATTCTTTGCCTGTAAACAAATTTTGGGATGATTAATAAAGGTGTATTAAGTTCTAAAGTACTCTAATGACCTGGTAGTGATGTAGCTTAGGATGAGTAATGCTACTGACATCACATTTTCACTGAAAATTATCCAAATTTCAGTAGGCAACAAGTTGCCATTCGGTTTTTGTTCAGCAACTTGCTGCTGACCATAATAAAGAGTGAACATGCTTTGCACTACCGACTGAACTTTTTCTTTGTAATTCTTGGAGTCAAACAACAGTCAGCCGTCAAACATAATAAAATGTGTACCGCAACTTGATGCTGACCGAAATGGGGTAAATTTTAGTGGAAATTATGATGCGAATAGCATCACTCTTTAAGATAGAGTTTCAGTCTTGAAAATTGTATTCAAAACCCCAGGACTTTGAACAATAAGATTGTTGTTGAGTATCGGCACTCCAACGCGTCCTCATGAACGCGTGCACTTCAGTGATCCGTAACGGCGCCATGTTTTGGCAACACTTGCTTATAATAATAAAAATTCCAAATGTTATGTACCATCAGTCCTACCTATATACCAAGTTATGCGTCATTTTTCTTACAATGTGGGATTTAATGTTCAACCCACGCACTCTCAAATGCGAGCCACACCTAACAATTGTTTCCCTGCAGAAGTGGCTGACACATGAATTTATGTTACTTTGGGCTGCGACCACTCATTTAAAATAGCGAGGATAAATTGTAAAGAGTGATTTACCCGTTCTAAAGAAAGTCAGGTAAAGGAATGACCTTGAGGTTCCAGATCTGGATCCTCACGATCTATATGTGCACCAAATATTGGTGCACATACCAACCATTGGGATCTGTGCTACAGGGAAAAATCCCCTTTTGGTAGTGCTATAAGACAAAAGTTCCTTCACTATTTCTGCTGAAATATTATTCCTACTGTTTATAGTTAATTTCAATTAGGTTTTGTTGGATTTGAATCTTTATAAGTCTCAGTTTATGCTAATTATGAGCTTCAATCTAACATTATAGATTTTGTAAGCTATCATATGCGATCATTTAATAAATAGGCACCGAGTAAGTAAGATCATCTCGCATAAATCATTGCTTTATGTTCCAACCATCTAGTAAATGATGCATGGTAAGAATGTCTTCCTAAATAAAGTGTGCCTGCATGCATATATACAACTTTATATTGACAATTCACACAATTGACAAGAGTCTATGTTGTTCGAATACTCTGCTTAGGTTCCATCTAAGATCCCCAAGCTTTATACTTTAGCCAGGCGCCAACAAGTTTAGTAGTGTTATTTCGCTCTGCCTTGGCTTTGACAGTGTCACTTACTGATGTCTTGTATTGTATAAAACTTCAGTGCTTGCTGCTCCATTGCACTTGTAACAACATAGATTAGAGACCAACAATTTACTGTTTTCTTAGAACATCTATGACTGTCGTGTAGTTAAGAGTCACTTATTATTATGTCTTTTTATTTTGTTTCAAGAAATATCTTTATCTTCTAGAAACAAATCTGGCCCTCTGAATCAAAACATTAATATTAAATATCGGTAGTTCAGCCTATTATATGCCAAGTTATTATAGCTAGATATTATTTTATTATATATTATTTTATATCAGCGAGTTAGGAATTTAGATTTTTTACAGTACAGTATCAGCATAAGCTTAGCTAGCTTGTGTTCTAACCAGGCACAGGTAGACGAGTCTCCAGTTGGCTTACCTGAAGGATGGGTTATGGAAATTAGGCCCAGAAAGAGGAGTCAAAGAACTGACAAAGTAAGTTCAATTGAAACTCTGAAGTTCCTATTTTGTGTTTCTTGATAAACAGATGGAAACAGAAATATGAAGTTTTCGTACTTTTGCATGAGGCTTTTTACCCACTTGTTTACATGGTGCACATCGTGTTTTGACTATGTTTTATTTACTGTGGCTATCCCACTGTTGAGGTTAACTAAGCTTTCAAATATGCTTCTAGTTTGGTAGTACTGAAGGATTTTCTTTTTCCCTTTCTCCCATTTAGGTTACTTTGTCAAAGTTACAACAACTATAGAGCAGTTTTAAAAGATACTATAGAAACAAACCATTTTTTGATGAAAGTGGCTAAAACATAGTGGAGCAATCTGTATCTGGGCTAGTGCCAGTTGTGTTTACCCACACATGTATGTATGGTGGTCTAGCATATTTATCGACAGTTGCTTTCTTTCTTTCTTTTTGATTTTTTGATCTCTCTCTCTGGTGGTGTTTTTTTTTTTAACAGTCTTAGGCATTGTTCCACGCATTGCTCACACGAACCTGTTTAGTTACTAACAACATCTGAGCTACCCAGTTAAGAGTACCAGAGAGTTCACAAAGGAAAAATAAACGGATCAGAATATAAAGTTTGATGTTGAAACCTTATTTGCCCTTTTGTAATATGAATTTAAACCTCTAAATAGATGGAGTATGAAAGGGTGCATCAAATCCTGTACATAAATAGTCTCATATAGAATAAATTTTGACTTGAAAATATACGGAACTGGTGACAAGTAATAAAGCAGTCAACTGGCTCCTGACTCCATGACTCGGCTCCAAAAGGTACATCTCTCATACAACTGCTTCATATAGTCAAGAGAATAGACATTAAAAAAGGAGGAGGAAAACAACAAGGGATCAAACATAAAGTTTGGTGAGCGGAATTGTTCTTCGCAGCTGTAGATATAACCTATAAACTCATTTGTAATATGGATAACGTAGTATGAGTCAATGAGTTACAGGGTGAATTAATGTAATTGTCCTTTTTATTTAGCATTTAAACATTTAAATTTTAATATCATCGTACATTATTATAATACAACATTTTCATGTTTTAATGATATTTATTGTATAGTATTATGTGAATTGTAAAATCAAATATAGCATTTCAAGTTTCTAGTGCTACCTTTTAGTAATATATCTTTATTTTTTATGCGTTCTCCCTTTTTTTTGTAGCATTTGAACATTTAATTGTAAATAACATTGTGCATTATGATGATGTTGAATTTTATGTTTTAATACTACTTACGCTATAATGCTGCTTATAAACTGCGTTTGAAGAAGGTTTTATAAAGCTGTTTAATCTATCATTTCATCATTTGGATTTAAATAACCCTGTACATTATTGTTATATAGCATTTCATGATATGAAGTTACATAACAGTGACATTTTATGTTTTTAAAGTACTTGTAATAATATAATTTAAATTGATAAATAAACTATAGTATATCATATTATAATGCTACCTTATAGTAAACTTCATCTCTTATTGTTGCTTAATAGCGACGTGAATTTAAAAAAAAGAAATCAAACATAGCATTTCATGTAATAGTGTTGCATTGTGCAAACATTTCAAGTTTTAATGCTACATACAGTAGCATTATATGAATTTAAAAGGCGAATGTACCAGTTCATGTTTTAATGCTACCTTGTAGTAGCATTTTATTCTTCATTTTACGTATTTTTCTATTATTTAATGCTACTTTCTTCTCTCAGTTAGCTGCATTTTTTTTACATGCATATTACATCGTTTATAAGTAGCATTTCATTTTTCCATTTAGCATTTATCATTTTTGCTGTCTTGTTTTTATATTGTAATTTAAATATAATATTACATTGTTCCAAAAACACCATGACATCGAAAACAATAATGGTTTTAAAAAAAGCTCAATTAAGAAATGGTGCCTCAATCATTCAGTTAAATAATACTGCACGAAAATCATGTAGAAAAGGCTACTGCTATTGCTCGTACAATAAAATAGCACAGTATATATTAGTACAAAAGTTTCAAAACGTCGTATGCAGAAACATCATCATTTGTTTGTCAATCTGTCTATCTGTATAACTATGACACACAAATTTATTCATGTATAATATTATTACATTACATGCGTATATATATATTATATATATATGTGTGTATATATATATATATATATATATATATATATATATATATATATATATATATAGACACACACACACATACATATATACATACACATATATAATGGTAGTAAGACGAATATTAGAACCTTCGGTTCATTCTTCAGTAACAGTGTACGCAAAAATTCCCATATCACCAGTTACCCCGAGGAAAAAAACATAATAATCATACATACAAATCATGCCACCAGTTACCCTAATACCTGATGGGTTGGATTTGAATTGGGAGGACAATTTTCCAAATCAAGCCCAAACAAAATGCGTATTTCAATTTTAGACCTGAATCGAAACTTATTACAAAAATAGGCCTCATTTTACGCAAATATGGATTGCGAAGTGTATTTTTGCTAAAAAAAATGTATACATGCGCAAATTTGAATTGCGCAAGTGTTATTTTTTTAAAAATAATTTTTTTTGTGCTTGAGCATTTATCGAATGCGCAAGTATAATTTTTGATTTTTTTTAAACACTTGCGCATATTTGGATTGCGCAAGTATAAACCGCTGAAGAAAATTAAACGAGGCCTAAGGCCTAATGTTGAAATAAAGTTTTTTTAGGGTCTAATTTAAAATTTTGTCCGAATTGGGATTATGGATAGAGCTGACAATTAGAATCGAGAAAAGCCGAACCAAACCGACCCAAGAAGGCCTGAACCGAACCCGATAGGTCTCGGGTCGGGTCTGGGTGATGAAAAATACCATAAAGACCCGACTCGAACCGAACCGATTCAAAAGACCCGACCAAAAAACATAAATATATATGCATTTTTAGTGTTATTAACCAACCAGTCTCGAACCGACCCGACTATCAGGTTGGGTCGCGTCTATGTTTTAAAACGTATATTTTGGACTCGACAAAACTCGACCTGCCAAGAACCAAGATCCGCTGGATCAGGTCTGATTACCACCTCTAATTATGGATACCCGGATGGACATAGCCCATTGGCAGAGCTAGCTATTTGTACCTGCTGCAGTTCGAGTTGGGCCTCCACCAAAGGCAATAACAGCGGCAGGACCACACGTTTGGGGTGCTCTGTAAAAGAATACTTTGTATGGCTATAGCCATGGTGCATCTGCATGTCCACCGTCTCCGGCTTTGGGTTGTGGCAAATGACCTGAGCTGTCACATTCCATTGCAGCACCGTTGAATGGGCCTCCTTGTCTGTTTTCCCAGCTCACACACGGTTGTAGCCTTCTATCCACATGAAGACATTGCTGACTTACACCAAGTTGAGGCACAAACAGAAGCGACAGCATGATCAGAGCGAGAAATGAAGGTCTAACGTGCTTCATATTGGCAAATGGGAGCTGCTTATTAGCTAGCTGGATGGAATGTGTTGTTGATGGAGAAGGCTTTTATGTAGAGCTAGCTGTCCATTTTTACTGTGTCACTATAGCTCTTATTAGTTAGAAGGTTAACAAAGTAAACTATGTAGTGATTATTTTGGTTTATCACAGGTGTAGCAATGTTTTTTGATGCCAAGTAATAGACTTCATATTGGAAAACTGTAATTAAGCCAAGAAAATAGTACTCTAAGCAATATCCGACCGTACATCTATTTAGATCTTGATACATGTAACACTTGCTACGTGGATGCTCTACTCATGGTCGTGCAACCGATAGTAGCAAGAAGGGACAATACTGGTGGAAAAACCTCATCGAGACACCAATTTTGACATTGATAAAGCACAACTGAAAAAGAAGGATTAAAGAAGATGGAAAAATGATCAACGGATAAAGGTAGTGTTAAATTTGGATGATTCAAATATTCGTTAAAAGGGAAAGAAATTGATTAATTGATTCAATCAAATCAATTAATTTAGCTGATATATGGAAGGATATTTTAAAGGAAACTAATTAATTAGCAAATCAATTAATTAGTCTGCTATATGAAGAAATAAATTATTAGGCATGGAGAATAAAGGAAAGATATGAAAACGAAGATTACACCATCTATTTATACTAAAATCAAATCACGCAAATTGGAAAGATATCTGCGTAATCAGGAAATTGATTTGCTTAATCTCCAAGCAACCCTTCATTATCAAGTCTATATAAATGAAGGAATTTTATCTTCATATGAACAAGCAAGTGTAGTATCCATCATTATTCTTTCCTCTTTCTTTTGTACTCTCTTCTTTAGTGAAATAAAAAGCTGTTGGGTCTCCGTAGACGTAGGATATTCATGTCTGAACCACGTTAATTCTTCTTGTCTTCTATTTCTGTTATTTTTCTGTGAGACTGCATAATTCTTTTTAAGTGTCATTGATATCTAAATAGGCAATACTAGATTCTGAACAAATAAACCGCTTCCGCTCAAATTAAATAAAATAAAATTACACTACAATTTGGTATTGGAGCTAGTGTTATTGTTCCTGTTTGGATATTAATGGCTACTTCTAGTAAGTCTGTTGGCAGATCTGGTGTCAATTATGTAGTAACACGTTTTAACGGAAAATGAGATTTTGGTACTTGGAAGATGAAGATGGAGGCTGTATTGAAGAAGGAGAAGACTTACAAGGTTGTTTCTGCGCCTGAGAAATTGAAAGATATTGATGCAGCTGATTTGGAAGAGATGGAAGATGAAGCTCTTACAACAATTCAGTTGATCCTTTCAGATGAAGTTCTTAGAGAATTCTCTCAAAAGAAGACGGCGAAAGAACTATGGGATGCATTATCAGATGCATATCAAGACAAGTCTCTCACTAATCGGATTATTCTTCAGCAACAACTTTATTCGTTCAAGATGAAGCCTGAAGCTGATCTCATGGAGCATGTAGATGCTTTGACGACTTTGATTATGAGCCTGAAGGCAGCGAAAGTTGATATTACTGATGAGGCTCAAGCTGTGATCCTCTTATGTTCCTTGCCTAAGGAGTATACTGCTTTTGTTAATTCCATGATTTATGGCCGCAGTAAAATTAGCCTATCTGATGTAAAGGCTGGTCTTCATAATGAAGTATTAAGAGGTAGATTGGCGAGCACTAGTTTGGATAGCGATACCGAAGGCTTATATGTTCAGAGAGGTAGAGGCCAAAGCAGGTCGAAGAAAGATGGAGGACGGAGTTATTCACGGTCTCAGTCTAGGCGACCTAAGAATTTGACTTGCCATTATTGTAAGAAATCAGGGCACTTCATAACACAATGTCCCAAGCTTGAAGGTAGAAGAAAAGATCCAAAGCAAGCCTCAGCTTCTACAGCAGAGAAATCAGATACAGAAAGTGACACCGATGTATTTACAGCTTTTGTCTCTTCTGGGAAGAGCAACTTATGACTGATTGATTCTGGCGCATCCTATCATATGACACCTGATAGGAACTGCTTTTCCACTTACCGTGAAATTGATGGAGGAGAAGTTCTGATGGGTAATGATGCTTCTTGCCGTATGGTGGGTGTTGGTAGCGTGATGATTAGGATGTTTGATGGTGTTATTCGTACGATCACCGATGTTAGACATGTACCTGATTTGAGGAGGAGCTTGATTTCTGTTGGGGCGTTAAGTAGACTTGGCTTGAAGATTGTAGTGGAAGGAGAGAAAATGAAGATATCGAAGGGTTCCATGATTGTTATGAGAGGTGTGAGGGCATGAAATCTTTATCTATTAAATGGCACTACTGTAATTGGTGAATCAGCTTCTGTTACATCTGTTGATTCGGATTCTTTCAGATTATGGTACTTACGGATGGGTCACATCGGTGACCGCAGCATGGATGAGTTGAGAAAACGAGGATTGATTGATGGAGTTCATCATTCAAAACTTGGTTTAAGGGTGTGTTCTTGGAAAGCAGACGAAGATTTCTTTTGGTACAGGAGAGCATAAAGCAAAAGCTGCCTTGGAGTATGTTCATACAAATGTCTGGGGTCCCTCCCCTTGTCCGTCTTTAGGTGGAGCCAGATATTTTGTTTCATTTATAGATGATTTCTCTCGTAAAGTATGTGTATACTTTCTTCAGTCAAAGAGTGAAACCTTTGCCAAGTTTCGGAAGTGGAAATCTATGGTTGAGAAGCAGTCAGGGAAGAAATTGGAAGTTCTCCGTTCAGATAATGGCGGTGAATTTGTATCACAGGAATTCATCGATTATTGTGAGTCTGAAGGCATTAAAACGCATTACACCACACCAGGCGACCCCTAGTCTAATGGAGTTGCAGAAAGGATGAATCGGACATTATTGGAGAGAACAAGATGCCTTAGACTGACTGCTAAATTGAAGAAGGGATTTTGGGCTGAAGCTTTATCTATGGCGGCTTTCCTCATCAACCGCACACCTTCCACTGCCATAGATATGAAGATCCCTGAAGAAGTATGGAAATGAGAGTCTGTCAGCTATTCATTTCTCAGAGTGTTTGGTTGCCCAGCTTATGTGCATGAGAGCAAAGGGAAGCTGGAACCTAGAGCTCGCAAGTGTATTTTTCTAGGTTATAGGAGAGGAGTGAATGGATATAGGTTGTGGTGTCCTATTAGCAAGAAGATCGTTATGAGCAGGCATGTGACTTTTGATGAGAAGGCTATGTTGAAGGTGAAGCCTTCCTCATCGGATGACAATGAGAGGACATGTGAAGAATACCAGACACAAAGCAAGTCATCTGTTCGTTCTTTCCATAGACGTTCAAATGGTGTTTCCGATGACACCGTGGTTGATGAGGATAATATCGATGTTGGTACAGAGGATCAAACTCAAGATGGAGCTCATTCGAAACCTAGGCCTGTCAGACAAAGAAGAAAGCCTAAGTGGCTTGATGAGTTTGTCGGATTGAGCATCGAAGATATTAACTTCGATGATATGGCAACATATGCTTTGAATGTTGTTCATGATGAGCCGTGTGATTATAGAGAAGCTATCGCATCAGTTAACAGTTCTAGTTGGTTAGTTGCTATGGAGGAGAAGATTGAATCATTGCAGAGAAATCATACTTGGGATTTGGTGCCTCTTCCCACCGACAAGAGAGCTATTGGATGCAAGTGAATCTATAGAGTGAAAGACGGCGAAAATGGTAATCTCAGATACAAGGCAAGGTTAGTCGCAAAAGGGTATGTTCAGAAGAAAGGGGTAGAGTATCATGATATCTTTGCTCCAGTGGTTAGGCATACTTCTATTCGTATTCTTTTGGCATTGGTTGCTCATTATGATATGGAATTAGAGCAATTAGATGTCAAAACTGCATTCTTGCATGGTGATCTGGATGAGGAGATTTATTTAAAGCAGCCGGAAGGGTTCATTGACAGTAGCAGGCCAGATTATGTTTGCAAACTCAACAAATCTCTATATGGACTGAAGCAGTCTTCTAGACTATGATACAAAAGGTTTGATAAGTTTATGCTTTTACAGGGATACTCCAGAAGTTTCAAAGACCAGTGTGTTTATTTCAGAAGATGTGATGGTGATATGATTTATTTGTTATTATATGTTGATGACATGCTGATTGCATCTCGGTGTATGGCCAGAATTAAGGAGTTGAAAGCGGAGCTCGGTAGAGAATTTGATATGAAGGATTTGGGAAAGACACAAAGAATATTGGGTATGGAGATAAGCAGGGATAGGAAGCGGAGAGAGTTAAGGCTCACTCAAGCTCAGTACATCGAGAAGGTCCTCGCTCGATTTGGAATGAAGAAAACTAAACCGGTTGGCACTCCATTAGGCTCTCATTTTAAGTTGTCAAAAGACTTATCTCCCTCATCGGAAGAAGACAAAAGGTATATGGGTGATATACCTTATTCTAGTGCTGTTGGTAGTCTTATGTATGCGATGGTGTGCACAAGACCAGATTTGGCCCATGCAGTGGGTGTTGTGAGTCGATATATGTCTAACCCTGGCAAAGAGCATTGGCAAGCTGTGAAGTGGATTCTTAGATATCTTCGAGGCACTTCTTCGGTGGGGTTGTTATATGGTGGAGTGGATGGTGACATCTTTCTTAGAGGATACTGGTTCTGATTACGCTGGGGATAGAGATGCTAGGAAGTCAGTGTCGGGCTATGTTTTTACACTTGGCATAGGCTCGATTTCATGGAGATCAAAGCTGCAATCTATCGTAGTTTTATCGACTACCGAAGCAGAGTTGATATCGATTGTGGAAGCAACAAAGAAAGGATTGTACTTACTTCAATTGTTGGATGATCTTTCAATGGTGCAACGGACAGTAGAGCTATTTTCAGACAGTCAGAGTGCGATTCATCTTGTAGAAAATCAAGCTTATAGTTCACGGACGAAGCACATTGATGTTAGAGGTTTCTTTCTTATGCTTGAGGAAGAACGAAGAAAGATCAAATTGTTGAAGGTGAGTACTTTGGATAATCCTTCAGATATGATGACAAAGTCACTTCCTAAGGACAAGTTTGAGCATTGATCAGTTTGATACATGTTACTTGAGCGCCATGGGGCGCTAGACCCAACAACTTATATGTTGATTACTTGATGATAAGGTGATGAAGAGAGATTGTTATATATTTGAATCAAGGTGGAGTGTTGAATTTGGATGATTCAAATATTCGTTAAAAGGGAAAGAAATTGATTAAGAGATTCAATCAAATCAATTAATTTAGCTGATATATGGAAGGATATTTTAAAGGAAACTAATTAATTAGCAAATCAATTAATTAGTCTGCTATATGAAGAAATAAATTATTAGGCATGGAGAATAAAGGAAAGATATGGAAACGAAGATTACGCCATCTATTTATACTAAAATCAAATCACGCAAATTGGAAAGATATCTGCGTAATCAGGAAATTGATTTGCTTAATCTCCAAGCAACCCTTCATTATCAAGTTTATATAAATGAAGGAACTTTATCTTCATATGAACAAGTAAGTGTAGTATCCACCATTATTCTTTTCTCTTTCTTTTGTACTTTCTTCTTTAGTGAAATAAAAAGTTGTTGGGTCTCCGTGGACGTAGGATATTCATATCCGAACCACGTTAAATCTTCTTGTCTTCTATTTCTGTTATTTTTCTGTGAGCCTGCATAATTTTTTATAAGTGTCATTGATATCTAAATAGGCAATACTAGATTCTGAACAAATAAACCGCTTCCGCTCAAATTAAATAAAATAAAATTTCACTACAAGTAGCTCATTGTTGGGTCGAGCATTTAAAGGATCTACCTAAAGATATGTCCAAAAGTGAATCTGCATTCTGTGAAACTGTATGCAACTTACTAAATAGTCGTTAACCTAATAATCTCCTAAGATCAGTTGATTTATTAAAAGCTAATCATCACTTGATGTAAATGGAAAGAAATCCAATCAACATTGCTTAGTGGACAAGAAAGCGGGGCAAACGATTCAGATTCGGTAACAATTTTACCATTGTTAACCTTTCGTATGCTTATTTAACCGAGGTATAATGTACATATTTATTTTACAACATTGTTAAATGTTAATTGTAGGTTTGAAAATAGCTAACCCTAATCATAAAAAGTTATTTGTGGATTTGAAAATAAAAAAACAATAAAAGACTAGTTTTCTTAGTATTATAATAGGAAGACGACGTAATAGGCAAAAAAAAATGGAAATATATAAATATTCTCTAACATCCCCTCCAAACTCATGATGTGGCAGTTATAAGCATTGAAAGATTGCCAACCAGAAAATGAAAACAAAAAACGGAGCGTGACTTGATAAACAAATCTGCAATCGATAAAGAAGGTGCAAAAGATAAATAGAAGTGTCTTTCTCAAGATAACAGTCGATCTCAATATACTTGAATCGATTGTGAATGACCGTTTTACGAGCATTTTGAATTGCATTCTTACTATCACAGTACATAAAAGAAATGATGAGCAAATACTCTCATATCCTCTAGTAACCATTGTAACTAAACAGATTCTTTGATGATAAATGTTATAGCATGATATCCTACTTCAGTTGAAGAATGAAAAACAATAGATTATTTCTTACTCTTCGAAGAGATAAGAGAATCATCCAAAAAATACATTAACAGGTAACTAACTTGCGATCAGTTGGATCACTGCCATAATAATCATTAGAGTAGGCATGCAGCTTCAAAGAAGAGGTGGAAGAAAATATATGACTATTAAAAATTGTACACTTAAGATATCTTAATATAGGAAAAAAAAATTCAATGAACCATAGTGGAAGGATCTACAAACGGATTAACAATATAAACAACGTATGAATAATAGCAAGATGTACCAAGCGAGGATCCAACTATAAGACTCACCATCAAAAGAAGAACACTTTGCGTTAACCTCAATGAGAGTGTCGACGGTCTTGTTATACGTAAGCCTAGCCCGATCAAGACTATTTGCATGTATTTCGATTGAGTCATTGAAAAATCGTTTGATCTTATTGCGAACATTCTTCACCTATAAGATGAAGGAAGGTACTTCGCTGAAGGCGCACTTGAATATTTTTGATGATTTGCTAATGAAGATGAAGACGGTAGATTTGAAGATTGAGGAAGAGCAAAAGACAATGATATTGTTGTGTTCGTTGCCAGATCGCTATACAGGTTTTTCAAATAGTTCGATCTATAGCCGGGATACATTGACTCTAGATGATGTTAAGACGGGTCTTTTTAGCAAGAAGTTGTGGGATCAAATGAATGAGTTAGGTGAGGGTGGTAGTGGTGCTATTAGTGGTAATGGTTTATTTGTGGAGAAGGAGAGATATATGAAGAAGGAGAACCGTGGGCGTTCTTAATCAAGAAACCCCGGTTGGAGAGGAAAGTCGAAGGAAAGAAAATGCAAGTGCTATATTTGTAGGAAGTCCGATCATTGGAAGAATGAGTGTCTGGACAAGGAGAAGGTAAAGAAAAAAGTAGCATCTTCATCAGTAGCGGTGGAGAGTGTAGTTGGTGAGGGAGATGTAGATGCTTTGTCGGCGGTAGCATCGGATGTTTCGGGTAGCGATTAGGTGCTCGATTCTGGGGGGTTTGTTCATATGACGCCAAATAGAAATTGTTTTTCCTCTTACATCGACGAAGAAGGAAATTCAATTGTTATGGGAAATGACCTATTTGCAAGTCAAAAGACATTGGTTCTGTGCAAATTCGAATGTTTGACGGAGTGGTTCGTACTCTCACTAATGTGCGCTATGTTTCGGGACTTAGGAAGTCTCTTATCTCTTTGGGACAGCTGGATTCTTTAGGTTGTAAGATCACTATTGAGAGTGATAACATGCGGATTTCGAAGGGGGCACTTGTGGTGATGAAGGGTGCAAGGACTCATGATATTTATTTGCTTCAAGGAGTGACTGTAGAAGGTGAAACTTTTATAGGAGTTGATAGTTCTCGTGGCTTGGATGCGACTAGGTTGTGGCATTTGAGATTAGGTCATGTCTCGGAGAGGAGTTTAGATGTTCTTCTGAAGAGAGAGATGGTCGATGGAGAAAGTTTCAACAAGTTGGAGTTTTGCAAAGAATGCGTCATGGGGAAGCAAACTAAAGTTTCATTCGGTGAGGGAAAGCATGATTCTAGAAGGGTTCTTTAGTATGTTCACACGGATGTTTGGAGACCGGCACCTGTAGCTTCTTTAGTTGGAGCTCGCTATTATATTTCCTTTATAGATGACTTTTCTCGAAAAGTTTGGATGTATGTAATGAAGGCCAAGTCAGAGGCATTTGCAAAGTTCAAAGTATGGAAGGCTTTTGTTGAAAATGAGAGTGGAAAGCCTTTGAAGGTTCTAAGGTCTGACAATGGCGGAGAGTACGTTTCAGGAGAATTCTTGGAGTTTTGCAAGCATCATGGTATTCAGAGGCATTTTACTACACCTGGAGGTCCGCAGTCGAATGGTGTTGCGGAAAGACTGAATCGTACTCTACTTAAGAAAGCTCGATGCTTGAGATTGACATCGGGTTTGGCTAACGGATTTTGGGATGAAGCTTTGTCAACCGTTGTGCATATTATTAATCGAATTTCGTGCTCTGCTATTGATAATAAAATTCCGGAGGAAGTGTAAAAGGGAAAGAGTATTGACTTGAGTTATTTTCGTGTGTTTGGCAGTCCGGTTTATGTGCATGATCCGGAAAATGATAAGCTTGAACCAAGAGCTTTCAAGGGGATTTTGCTTGGCTATACGGACGGTGCAAAAGACTATCGGATTTGGAATCCGGAAACGAAGAAGGTGGTGAATTCTCATCATGTTACTTTTGATGAGTCGGTGATGTTCAAGGAGAATGTGAACTCATCGGATGTTCCGGATTTGGTTCATGATGAATCAAAGGAGAAGGAAATTATTTTCATGTTTTGTCCAATGAATAGAGAGAGTAGAGTAGTTGGAGATGCTTGTGAAGAAGTAGCGGTTGATGTTACATCACATAGTCCACAGGGTGCCTCTAGCAGTGTTGGTGATGTACATGATTCTAGAGAAGATTCGGTTCAAGGTGGAGCCGAAGGGAGTTTAGGTGATGGTATTGCTACTCGGGTTGGTCGTCGTACTATAAGGCCACCCTAAAGATACGGTGATTGGAACTATCTTAGTTTTTGTGATAATTTGGACTATGCTCTTCATGTAGTCCAAGATAAGCCGATGGACCTTGATGATGTCATGAAGTCGAGTGATAGCTCAAAATGGATTTGTGCCATGGAGGAAGAGATGCAATCACTGTTGAAAAATCAAACTTGGGATTTGGCTCCACTTCCTAAAGGAAACCGTGCTATTGGGTGCAGGTGGATATACAAGGTGAAGGACGATGGAAGATACAAAGCTAGGCTAGTGGTTAAGGGGTTTGTGCAAAGGAAGGGAAAGAAGTATGATGAGATATTCGCACCGGTTGTGCGCCATACTTCTATCCAGATATTACTTGCTATTGTTGCTATTCACGACTTGGAGTTGGAGCAACTTGATGTGAAGACCGCCTTCTTGCATGGGAACTTGGATGAAGACATCTACATGAAACAATCGGAAGGTTTTGTTGTAGATGGTAAGTCAAATTTGGTTTGCAAGTTGAAGAAATCACTATATGGTTTAAAGCAATCACCTAGACAATGGTACAAGAGGTTTGATCATTTCATGCTTGAAAATGGTATTGATAGAAGCATCAAGGATGCTTGTGTTTATTTCAAGAAATTAAAAAATGATTGTTGGGTGTATTTACTCTTGTATGTGGACGACATGCTCATTGCTTCCAAGGATAAGAATGAAATCAACATGCTAAAACTGAATTTGAAATCGGAGTTCGAAATGAAAGATATTGGAGAAGCAAGAAGGATATTGGGCATGGAAATTGTAAGGAATCGAAAGCATTTTGAATTGAAACTAACTCAAAAGGAGTACATAGAGAAAGTGCTTTGCCGGTTCAGCATGGAGAATGCAAAGACGTCAAATACACCTTTATCTTTGCATATGAAGCTTTCGACTAAATGATCACTATCTTGGAGGAAGACAAGACTTATATGGTAAATGTGCCATATGCTAGTGCGGTTGGAAATCTAATGTATGCTATGGTGTGTACAATGTCCGATATTGCAAATGCCGTCAGGATGGTTAGTCGATACATGGCTAATCCGGGAAAATCGCATTGGGAAGTTGTGAAGCTTATACTGAGATACCTTAGAGGCACATCATCTCATGGTCTTGTTTTTGGCGATAGTAAGGCAATAGATTGCAAGTTGGTTGGTTATTGTGATTCAGACTACGCCGGTGATAGGGATCGAAGAAAATGAACTTTCGGATATGTCTTCACACTTGGGGGTACAGCCATAAGTTGGAGACCTAGATTGCAGACCGTAGTTGCTTTACCACAACGGAGGCAGAGTTGATAGCCGCAGTGGAGGCGGCAAAAGAGACACTCTAGTTTAAGCGATTGTTGTGTGACTTGGATTCGGGCATGATAGTATTGATGTTTGATGTGATAGCCATAGTGCCATTCACTTGACAGAGAATTTGGCGTTTAACTCACAGACTAAGCATATTGAGGTGAGAGAGTCATTTCTAGTAGCCATAAATGAAGATAAGCAAGTATATCTTCGGAAAGTACACACAAAGGATAACGCGGTGGATATGTTCACCAAGGCATTGCCGGTTGAAAAGTTCGAGCATTGCTCGAACTTGATTTGCTTAGAGAAGTGCTAGGTGCCACGGGGTGACACGGTTAAGGGAGGAACTTGGTGGTAGATGATGAAGAGTATCGGTTAAAGATTGAGGTTCTATCTTCTCAGTAAGTGCTAGTCTTTGGTGAGATAGCTTAGAATTTGGATGTTTTTAACATTTCATTAGCGGACGGGAGCTTTGCCTGAGCTCGTTGGTGAAGTGCAATGGGCGGTGGATTTGCCGGAGCTCATTGGAAAAGCATTTATGTTTGGTTGAAGGTAAAAGAAGTGATAGTTGGTGCTATCGGTTGTCGTTGATGGTATGGTACCATTGGAGTTGGAGATAGATATAGTGTCGAGGTGGAGTGTTAAATTTTAACGACACTATATTGGGATTTGTAGAGGTCGGAAGTAGCTTCGTAACGGAGGAAACGGTTCGCAAATCGGAGTTCGAAGGTGAAAATTATAAGAGAAAAGACGAAGTGGGAGAAGTTTGGGGCAGAGACTTCTTTTAGACGTCTGACCAAAGGGTCAAACGTCTGATTTGGACAGAAATGCTCACAGAGCATTCTGTCAGACGTCTGACCAAATGAGTCAGACGTCTGATCTGAAATGAAGTTGCTCCAGTGAGTTAAACCAGACGTCTGACATTTTGGTCAGACGTCTGAAACGACTTCTGACTGTTTTTCTTCCTACGGACTTGGGTGAAGATTTGTGACATCCGTAGGGGCAATTTTGGAATATTGCCTAGGGTTTCTATTCTCGTATATAAGCCAGCCTTAGGTTTCAGATCTGATGCGTGCAAGCAACTGCAAGAGATCAGCCTCCATCAAATTAGGGTTTCTCAAAACCTAATTTTTTTCAATTCTCTTCTCCACAAATTCAATTTCTAATTAGAATTGATCATTGTATTCAATCTTTTGTACTCTTCTCATCAATATTAATAAAAACTCTCTCTTAAAATGGATGTACACTAACACAACGTTAGTGGAACCACTATAATTCCGTGTGATTTATTTTTCATTATTGTTTTGATTTCTATATTGCTTGTTTGGGATTGTGATTACTTTTGGATCGATTGAGATTGAAATTGAGTTATTAATTGGTTTTTTTACACTTCTTATCACGATCTTGTCTTCCGCTGTGCTTGTGGGGTTTCTATTTGAGTGGTCTCGTGTGGAATCCCGCACCAACAAGTATATGGACATGAAGTTTGGTGGGTGGCTCCAAGCGAGGCAAAAAATTAACGATTTTTTTTAGATGTGTACTCCTTATCTAAATCACAACTAAAACATTTTATAACAGAACACAAATGCTCGAAATTTAATGTATATATCAAAAGGTTCAAAACGATGTTTCATTACATATATCCAACTGATCATCAATAAAAAAAAAATTATAATAATAAAATTCTTTCAATGTGAATAGGAGGGCGTCCACATACAATAGAATGGATCAAATGAGCAAAAGAAACAAACTTACTATTATTAAAAGGGTAAAGCATAAAATTTTACAAGTTTATATTCAATACAATCAGAAATATATGAGTTTGCAAATTTTCTAATACTCATGTGGATGCTAAAATATTGAACGGGAAAACGAAATATGACCAAGACGACAATGGCATATATGAAAACATGAAGTATACAGACACAAACGAAAAGAAGATAAATCAACATTAGTAGCAGCAATAATAATTGGTACAATTTATTCAAAACATACAATTCCCTCTTTCTATTGCCTACCTCAATTAGCTTCTGGGTCTGCAAATCCTGTACATAACAAGAAGATGAAGTAAATGTGTCTGCATTATCAAAATCACGTAACTGACCGACAAATGCAAGATTTAATATCAGATTGAGATATGATAAACATTAGAAGAGTAGAATTAATGACAAAACCAACACTTGCTGAATGCATAGAAGACCATCAGCAGATATAATTCATGGAAACAAAGATGCAGAATCGGGTGACATGTGATGTGAAATAGTCACAGAAACAAAGATGCATAATCATGTGACATATGATGTGAAATAGTCATAGAAACAAAGATGCGGAATCAGGTGGCGTATGATGTGAAACAGTAGTATCCAGAACCTATAAAGAAGATGACATACCTAAATATATATGAGGCAGCTGACCTATAGAAGAAGATGCAGACATAGCTTGAGGCTGCAAGGAGATAAACCGCTGAAATTGCTCAGCCAAAGCATTAGATTTGATACTTTCAAGAGGTAAAAAAAAAAGTTGATATAGTTTTCCTCAATGTCGGGAGACCAAACGGAATGCACTTTAATTCTTTTTTAAATGAAGCTTGGGAAGGGAAAGCCATTTTTGTTCCAGATTTGAAGTTTTTTTCCTCTCGAATGAAATGGAATGGACTGTTGAGAGTGGACAAATTATTATTTTTACCAACAGGAAATTTTGGAATTTTGATTTTACAGCGCGGACCCTACGAAATGAAGTGTTTGATAAATGCAGCATTGACGTGATAGGTAACACTGGACATAAGCATACATTTAATATAACCTACTAAATAGGACGTAAACATCACCAGTCAGCAGGGATGAAGCCTGGCAGCAATGCTGATGTGGCAAGCATCAATCCCAAACTGATGATCTCAACAACTGGGGATCAAAATAGTATTGCTTCAGCGTTTTCTTATTAGGCTGGCCTTTATTTCAAATGTTTAGGCAGAAACACATAACTGTTAAAAATGGTTCGCATATTGGCTGGACACTTGCAGTCCAGCTGATAGTTGTTTCACCAGATCTGAGTGCTGATCCTGAGGTGCAAAAACAGCGTCTATTCAAACTTTGTTTTGAATTCATGGGTGAAGCTATAGGGTTTGTAATTGCCTTTTCGGACCATGTTTCCCTTGTTGGTTCATAAAGCAAGCAAAAAAGTTAGGTATACTCATCATATATAGTTATATATACTAGAATTTCAGAATTTGCATTCGGGTGCAACCTTGTGTTACTCCCTTGTTGCTGTTTAACATTTTGCAAGTTCTAATTAGTCTGTATTTGATGCTATAGACAATTAAGTGTTTCGTCTAAACTGTTACAGCCAGGAACTTATATTTCACTTTTCTCTTCTCAAATTCTATATTCATTTTCTCTCTTCTTAATGTTTCACTCTGTGAATTTATAACAATTCTGGTGTGTTTAATATCTTTGTGCAGTATTATATAGATCCAGTTCATGGATATGGCTTGCTTTCCAAAGTGGATGTCTATCGCTATATTCAAAATAAGGAAGAATTTCAAATTGGATATAGAATCGAGAGAATACATACAACAGATAATCATTTCACAATTGGTGAATCCATTGTAAGTATGTTGATATTATTAGTTTATAGATATATTTATATATGATTGTTGATTGTTTGGACCTCTCTATCTAGTTTAACTGTACTTAAAATAGCTATAGTATGAGCGTGGATGTGTTTTGGTATGAATGCAAGATGGTAGTCAAATAAACATTTATGTCATACTGATCCAGTATAGGTTGGCTTTAGAGATTAAAATAATTGGGAAGCAATACTGTTCTCAATATTCAAGCATATAAAGAGGACGTGCTATATTTGCTACCTTTTCATATTAACAGGCTTGCTTATAAGACATTCTGTGCAATTTGTTGTCAACAATCTATCAAATATTCCATTACACTATCTTTAGCAGGCAGTCCTGAACTGATCCACTAAAATTCTATTGAAAATTTCAAATAAAAGTAACTGAAAGTTTGTTGGCTATTTACTTTATAAATACTTTGAACATTTGTTTAGTCATGGATGTTTTAAAAGATGTATTAATAAATACTTGCAGCTTAATGTGTGCATGATCCGTGTTTGCATTTTTTGGACAACTCAAGAGTCTCATAACTATGACACAACAGAACTAGTGTATCTCTACACATGCAATAGGAATGATGAAATTGTACATCAAATTATACTCGCGGTCCTCATTTTATGTATGTTATAAAATTGCCTCCATACATGTGCTTATGTCGATTGAACCCTTATTTTTATTCACCATCTCTAGAAGTCTTATGACTACATCAGAATGGAATTTAAAAATATCACTTAACTAATAGTATCATATAGGGTTGTTATGGTTGAACCATCAACCACTCAATTGTACTCTACTGTTCAGATGGTTACCGTCTACCACGGTATTGTTACGGTAACAGTTGAAGATTTTGGTAATTGCGGAAAATCATACTAATCAGACATGATTTTTATATTATATTTCTTAAAAATTATGCAATTTAGTAATTTGAGTTTGAGAAATAACATGTACATCAATGATATATGGTCTTCATGCACTAATAACATGCGCATGTATCGTTTATTTTTCAGACAAACAAGCTAGTTCCTGAAATAAGTTAAAACCATAGTTTTTTTCAATAATAACGTGCATATAATTTTTAATATATACGTATAAAAAGTTTCAAATTATAATATATGACGGTTAACCATCATGAACAATCATGGTAACGGTTAGAAATTTCTATAACCGCCAACAACGGTATCGGTTGCAATTGAAGGACAATAAGAATGGTTACAGCAACGTAAGACCCCTAGTATCATATATTGTAAAATCACACACATAAGCATAGTTGATCCATCCAAACTCTCTCATCGATATATTATATGCCCTTGCATCCACAACCTTCTGTATTTTCCATAGCAAACAAAATTTTGAATCAGCAGTATCCTAGATGTTAATATTGATTTCATCCTTCTAAATTGACGCATGCCTTAAACATTATTTAAAGTTTTCTTTTAAGATGCACATTTGTCCACGCTTTTTGTAACATTATTTGGTTGGCACTCTACATGGTCATTGCTTGTTGTTCGGTTAATGTTTTTTTTTTCAATGTCAACCAATGGTTAAATGATATTATTCCATCGGTATTTTTTTGAATGGTTACATGATGTTCATTCGCTTTTTGTCCTGCAGCCTATTCTCAGGTTAAGAAAGCGAAATCGACCTGCACAAAAGGAACCTATTTCTAATTTAAACACCCCACAAATATCATCATCATCAGCATCATGGAAACCTGCTTCAACATGTAAGTTCCAGTTTCACTAGCGGTAGTGTGGTAACTGTTTCATTGATTACCTATTTCATTGTGTTGTGTATTTTACTGGCATCATTTTAAAATGCCCTTGTAGTTAATTAGTTTCTCATTGCAGCAGATGAAGCCAAAAATTCGGAGCAATGTCACGAACCGATGATGGATAATAATCTTCAAATGCTATACAAGGATCGTTTAAAGCTGGAAGACAAAGGAGTTCCACATCCAGATGGATGTACATTCGAAGAAAAGAAAAACCAGTCTAAGAAGGTTAGTATACCATCAAAAAGAAAAGTTGAAAAAGCAATTACAGAACCTGTTCGGAAATCAAAGAGGTTAGCTAGCACTACCGATGATCTTCTATTCAGTAATGATATTGGCAAAAGTTCTGGAAAACCAAACTCCAAGAAAATTGAGCAAAGCATGCGATTAAGCATGCCTAAAAAAATGCATGAAGAAACTTCAGGAAAAGCACGTACCGATGATGATCCAGAGAAAAAAGATGCACCAATAAATGTGGAAATTCAATATAAACCAGAGAACCTAGAACCTTCAACAATTAGAGATATGCGGATATTAGAAGAGAAGCAAAACCAGTCTATGAATGCTAATAGACCTGCAAAAAGGAAAATAAAAAACGTAGAAACAAAACCTGCACAAACATCAAAGAGGTTGGCAGGAGAAAAAATTGATCTTTACAATGATACTGAAAAAGGATCAGTAAAGGTGAAATCTAATATATTCGAGCAAAGCATGCATCAAACCGTGCCTAAAGAATTGAATGAGGAAAAACACCGTAGCATAAGCCATACTGTAGATGAAACTTCACAAAAAGCGGATGCTACTGAGAATGGTGCAACCAAAAGCGACAATATTCAAAATAGAGTTGAAAGTGCAAAAACTTCGGTGAAACTTGTATCAGAAGAATGTGCATATTCATTGGTATGTCCTACAGGATTTGGAGATTTGTGGTCAGACCCATGCATAGAATTTGCTTTCAAGACTCTTACAAGTGACTTGCACATAGGAGAAATTCAAGAGAAACCAAAAAATGTGCAGCATTCAATGGAACAAGCTTCGCAACAACAGCTACATGTAAATCCATCTCTGAATACTCTAGGATTTGGAAGTTCCTGGTTGGATCCATGCATAGAATTTGCTTTCAAGACACTTACAAGTGACCTGGATACTGAAGATACACACATTAAAGAGGGAACTCAGAAGAAATTCGATAACATAACACAATCTTCAGTTGAACAAGCTTCACAGAAACAGCCATGCACAGATCCGATTATGTTTGGAGATTCTTGGTCGGATCCGGACATAGAATTTGCTTTCAGAACGCTTACAAGTGATTTTTCAAGTTTAGAGAATATTGCATCTGTACAAGATTATGTTCATCTTAGGCCTTTCTCATCTCAGTGCTCAAATGCAGCTGCTTCTGTATCTGCTCTATCAGTTTCAGATGGTGAAATGCAGAATCTGAAAAATGGGGAGGTATGAAGATCAATTATGCACATCAATTCAAGTAATGTTTATACTGTGTTAAGCAAGGCTATCTAATGACAGTAGGTCAAATGTAGTAGGGCAATTCTAAGTGTGGTGCTGTTTTTGAATGTAAAATATGTTGTGTCCTTAGCACCGCACACAAATCTGTGTCGCCTCTTCAAACCTGGATCATTTCGTAGCTGTTTGGTAGTAAATGTCAATCTGCTGTAACTTGTGTTGTCCCCATTTATTCTCTTTTTGCTGGTTGCTGTCAAATTGGTTAGTGTTATCCGGTATCCTGACCCGTTTATATTGAACTGATTGCGCAAAACAGATTCGACTGTTGTCAAGAAGGATGACCACGGAGCAATGGCTATAGGATCTGGAAGTGGAGTTCAGATGGTTATATGAAGTCGGGATTAAATGGGGTTGATAAATAGACGATGCAGGATGCCATAGATATGAAAATTAGCATGGGCAAGCCATGGATCGGCATAATTTAATGGAATTGGATGGATCGGTATGGTTGGTTGTGTGATGGATTGGTATAGATAAAAGGATATGGATCGGCAAGGCATGATTGGTCTTGTGATGGATTGACACGACACGGTTGAAGTATATGGATCGACATGGCATGATTGGTCATGTGATGGATCGACATGGCATAACATTGGGGAAAAGAATGGATCGGCATAGCGTAAACCAAGGAAGGATCGGCATGTATTATAAAACATGTGCATTTTAACAATCAATATCTGAAGTTCCCATGGTTTAAAGCTAATGGAATTTGGGGAGCAGAGTATATGGATCCTACGGGTCACGCCCTAGGGATCGCATGTTAGAATGACAAAGGATGAGGGATCGGCATGATCTATGAAGAAGGGTTCGGCTGAGAGCGATTTGCAGATGAGTTCGAATCAAAGATCAATCAAAAGCATGAGTTCTATTTACTCAATCAGCATGATATTTGAAGTACCAACAGGTCTAAACATGAAGAAGCCACCATATGGATCGCTGCTCTAGAATCGACCAATGGATGGATCGGTACAAATCCATCTTCATTGGGATTTGGGCCTAGCGACCCCTGTGGTAGGTCCATATAGATAAGATCTTATAGCCGAAGTTTTAGAGAGATTGGTGGTTGCCTTCACCTCAAAATACTGGCCTCGGGGATCATTTTGAGGATTTTTACACTGATGGTTACATAGTTCTTTATTGTAATCAACTTTCTTCCTTATTTCTTACTGTTTGCTACTGTTATCAAGTTTATGGTGAAACAATAAAGAGAATATTCAAAGTGGACGTAGGCATACGACGTCGAACCACTATAAATCTTCGTGCTTTTGATTTACTCTATTCCTCTATTTTAATTTAGTTTTCTTCATTTATTTCTCTACACAAACCTATTTCTGGGTGTATGACTAATTTGGTTGCAAACATTTTGGTGCTCTCACTGAAAAATCCGATTCACAGCTTGTTAGGATTTCCTTTACTACTGATGGATAGGAAAACTTCCCCAAAGGAGATCCACAGTTTTCTTCATAAACCTGCTTATATATTCAAATTTACTGAAATCTAAACAAGGAAATCGATAATGGTGAGACATAGCAGATCCACTTCTCAGAATGTTGATGGGAATGAGACTGCTAGTTTTTAACAAAGAGGCCCAAGCAACTAACTTGCAAATTTGAATGTTGATCCTGTTGAAATCTATAGCCCTGTTGATTCTATAACCAGACCTGAATTTAATAACTTGACGAGGGAGTTGATGGAAAGCCGTAGATAGCTGAATGAGCAGATTCAGACTAATATTAACCCAATGAACCAGATAACTCAGCAACTGCTGGGGAACACCAGAAGGGTCCTACTCTTTACTTAGCATTGAAAAGTTCAAGTATGTTGGATGAACACCCGAGGCTTAGGCATCGCTAGGTTGAAGGAGATCGCACAGAAACATCAGATCGCCGCTTGGTAGACTAATATGGTCTGCCAAGGCGGATCGGTACCCATCCCTAAAGAGGGATCGGCATCGATCCCTCCTCTAGAGGAGGGATTCCCTCACCACACTTGGAGAATCACACGGGAGCTATTCCCGGAAGCATGGACGTTGGAGTTTGATTGAATACTAACCAGGTACCTTACCAGAACGACGGTGAGATGGATGTCCAAGGTGCGCACCAAGAAGATGCCGTACCAAGAAGGCGTGGAATGGCCCACAAACATTGATCGGACTATTCACGTGAGGTGGAGCACGACCACCGCTTGGCGCCATCCATCCAGACATCGGATTTGCCGAAAATGGTCAGACAGTTGGTGAGAGAGAACCATGGTTTGAATTATGATGAGTGGGGAATTTCGAGGAGCCATACCTTGTTTACTGTTAATGTTTTGCATGCGGAATATCCGAGAAGGTTAAATATGCCATCAATGTCCGCCTATGAGGGAAAAACTGATTCTAGGCAGCATATTATGTGATACGAATGACTGATGGATTCTGCAAGAGCCAATGGCGCAACCAAGTGTAGATGCTTTCCCAGAACCTTTTCGGGATAGTAATGATGTGGTTCTTAAGACTACCTGCGTGGTCAATTTCGAGATTCGATGAGTTGGCAACCAAGTTTGTAAAACAATTCCGAATGCATGCAGTTCGTCCTAAAGATATCATGTCCCTTTCCAGTGTGATCCAGGCCTATGGAGAATCGTTGAAAGACTATTTGGAAAGATTTCATACAACTGCTTTGGAACTTAGTAACTCAAATGATCATGCTATACTTATGGCCATGACGAGAGGGATTGATACGAAATTTGAGTTTGGTGATTGACCAACTGGAAAACCACCTGCCACGTTGGAACGCTTCTATTCGAAGACAGTTCAGTTCTTGAGAAAAGAGGAGGCTAGGTCTTCTACGAAAAAGAGCGTTGCATGACCGAGTGGAGAAGCAGTGTAGAGTAATCTTGCAATAAAATAGTCCGATGACAATTCCGGGAAAGTTCAGGTGAATGTTCAGAATAAGCTGAATCAACAGAAGAAAGATGGAGATAGGGATCGAGAGCGGAAGAGAGATTATGGAAGACTAAAGCTCAGGATTCCAAAATTACACGCCGCTAAACACGCCCTTGGAAAACATTTATTTCTCCACTTGCAATATATGCAGCACAAGAAGCCGCAACCGAAAGATTCGTTAAAGAGACGAAAGCAGACTAGGAAGTATTGTTGGTTTCACGAATGTTATAGACACAATATGAATGAATGCAGGCACCTTCAGGATGTCATAGAAAAATTAATTCAGGAAAAGAAGTTGCAACAGTTTGTGAAAACTCCATAGGATGGCGGACATGGGACATCTGATCCTAATCGAGGACAAGCTCCACGTAGGGCTGAGGAGTCTGCACGGACCGGTGGAAGACTAGTGATAAACATGATAGTTGGAGGACCACACCCTGCGAATAGGTGTTGGCTAGAGATGGAGTGCTATTCTAGCGCGATAAGACATGTAGATTTTGAATGCTGTTCAAATACAGAGGATGGAGCTCCGGTAAACCAACAGTGCACAATGACAGATGACATTGTGTTTAAAAGCAAGGATGCGGATAAAATAGAGGCTCCTACATTTGATCCGATGGTCATTTCTGCCATGATTAATCCTATTTTGGTGAGAAAGATTTTAACTGATTGTTTAAGCTCGGTGAATATAATTTTCAAGAAATCGTATGATCAGATGAGAATGGAGGACCAAGATTTAAAACCATCTAAAGCTCGTATACATGGTTTTAATGGCGTGACGACTGAGGCTGTTGGTTGCCTGTTGAATTGGAAGATGGAGAATGTATGAGAGTGCGAATCATACTGTTTATTGTTTTGGATGTCGACTCGCCGTACAATGTTTTTCTGGACCGACCGGCCCTGGCTGAATTACGGGCAGCTCTTGCCCCATAGTGTAGGAGTTGTTCATGGTGATCAAGTGATGGGACGTGCCTGTTATGTAGCTGAGTTGATGGAGTCTCAATGCAAGGAGAAGGGGAAAGATGTAGACAAATATGTCCGCATCCCAGTTACTGAAGATTGATAATTGGCATTTGAGCCTTGGCCTAGGCAACACAGTTGGTTCTATAGAGATGTAGATCCGAGGGATGACGAGGAAAAGGCCAAAGAGACATAGGCTGTGTCAGTGGAGCTAACGATTGATATCACGGTTAGCCACGATGATCCATCACAAGTCTTGAAGATAGGGACGTAGCTCAGCCTCTAAATGATGAAAGAACTTGCTGGTTTTCTCCGAGCGAATCTAGATATATTCGATTGGACTCATTCTAACATGTATGGGATCTCGCATTCCATTACGAGTCAAGCATTGAATATTAATCCAAAGTATTTTCCAGTGAAGCAAAAAAACAAGGCATGAATCCAAAAAGATCTGCTGCTCTTAAAGAGGAGGTAGATAAACTAAAAATCAGCAGTTTTATCTGTGACGCCCTCTATCCTGAGTGAGTATCTAATCCCGTGCTTATGAAAAAGGCAAATGAAAAATGAAGAGCGTGCATTGATTATTCAGATCTAAACAAAGCATGTCCAAAGGACAGTTTTCCCCTTTCCAGGATTGATCAGCTAGTTGATTCAACTACATTACATGAATTGTTATTGTTTATGGATGCGTATTCGGAATATAACAAAACCCCAATGCATATCCCCGATCAGGAGTGCACTAGCTTTATTACAGTTGTTGGGTTGTTTTGTTACATAGTAATACCGTTTGGATTGAAGAATGTCGGGACAACTTATCAACGCTTGGTTAACAAGATGTTTAGGGATCAGATTGGAAAGACAATGTAAGTGTATGTGGACGATATCCTCTTGAAGTCTCGACGATCAAGCATCCACATCAAAGATATGACAGAAATGTTCGACATCCTCTGATATTGCAAGATGAAAATCAATCCTTTAAAATGTTCGTTCGGTGTGGCATCAGGAAAGATTTTGGGCTTTATAGTCAATGCTTATGGAATAGAAGCTAATCCGGAGAAGAACCAAACTATTTGAAATATATAAGCGCCAAGGACTATTAAGTAAGTGCAGAATCTGAATGGAAAGGCTACAATTTTGAGTCAATTTATCTCTAGAGCTACGGACAAATGCATTACTTTCTTCGATTTGATTAAAAAGGAAAAAAGAAACATTGAATGGACCCAGGATTGTAAACATGCGTTCCAAACTCTGGTGAATCATTTGGAGAGACTCCCTATTTTGTCAAAGCCGGTAGATCACGAGGAGTTGTTCATTTATTTGGCTATACCACCACACGCTATAAGTGCTGCCTTGGTTCTTGTGGAGAATCGAATTTGGAGGCTGGTGTATTACGTCAGCAAATGATTGACAGGAGCAGAAGGAAATTATCCAAAAATTGAGAAATTGGCGTACTGCTTGCTATCACGAAAGCTTCACCCATATTTTCAGGCACATCCGATCAATATTTACACCGACCAGCCATTATGACAGGTCCTATAGTGACCCGAGACGTTTGGGAAGCTACTCAAGTGGAACATTGAACTCAGCCAATTCGACATTACTTATCTCCCTCGGAGAACCATCTAGGAGCAGGCTTTGGCTGACTTCATAGCCGAGTTTACTGTGCAGTATGATCTTACAGAAGGAACCGAAATCCCCACTATACGATGGAAGATATATACTGATGAAGCATCCAATAATCACTGCTCTGGAGCTGGGATTGTGCTTGTAACTCATGAGAATCAGTCGATCTGTTATGCTCTGAAGCTTGATTTTCCAGCAAAAAACGACGAAGCTGGTTATGAAGCCCTGATTGCTGGACTTAAACTCGCCAAAGAACTTGGAGTTAAATCTCTTGGAATCTTTTATGATTCGCAATTGGTAGTGTATCAAGTAAAAGGAGTCTACGAGGCTAAGGGACAACGACTTGCCCCTTATCTTACCTGAGTTCAGGTGTTGTTAAGTGGATTTGAATACTATGACATTTCACGTATTCCGCATGATCAAAACTTAGAGGCTGATTTGTTAGCAAAACTCGCTAGTACTGGCGATGCACAATAGAGGGGTTTGGTACCGGTCGAAGTATTAAATACCCCAAGTATAAACATGATGGAAATCGATCAAATACTGGAAGCGGAATCCGAAAGGGAATCATGGATGACTCCATCTAAAGATTATTTACTACATGGAATCTTTCATGAATGAAGAAATGAAAAGCGACAAATTCTTCGCAAAGCATCGTGGTATATTATGTAAGAAGGAATTATGTATAGGAAAGGTTTATCAGTACCCTACTCCGGTGTATTGCTCATGACGAGATAAAGTGCCTTTTGAAAGAAGTACATGAGAGAAAATGCGATGATCACGCCGGGGGGCAAACTCTAGCGAAGAAGATACTCTATTATGAATATTATTGGCCAACCGTAAATCGGGACGCTGCTGATTATGTAAGATGATGTGATAAATGCCAAATATATTCAAAAGTTTCAAGAGCTCGGCCAATAGAAATCACGCAAATGGTCAGCCCATGGCCCTTTGCCATATGGGATATAGATATTATCGGTTCATTACCAATATCTAAAAGTGGCGCGAAGTACGCTATTGTAACATGTGATTACTTTACCAAATGGGTCGAGGCGGAACCTTTAGCTATAATCACGAATAGGAAAATGATCAAATTTATTGTCTGAAACATCATATGTCGCTTTGGTCTCTCACGAACCATTGTAACAGATAATGGGACTCAATTCGATAGCACCGAGTTTAAAGACTTCTGTCGAAGATACCGCATTGAAAAGAGATTTGCAGCGGTTGCTCACCCGTATGCAAATGGACAGGTCTATTCTGAAAAAATGTTTGGACAGGACTGAATGCAAGTGGGTGGATGAACTTCTACGGTACTTTGGGCTTACAAAACTACAAGTCCGTGACTGGCCATACTTCATTCGCCCTTGCTTGCGATTCTGAAGCCGTTATTCTAGTAGAACTCGAAGTCCCTTCTCATCGAGTGACTTACTACGATCTCATAAGAAATAAAGATCATCTCTTGGAATCTTTGGACTTTATAGATGAGAAGCGCGAGTAAGACGATTTGAGAGTAGCTACACACCGACATCGAGTCGTCCGATATTACAACATTAAAGTGCGATCAAGAACCTTCAAAATTGGCGATCTCATCCTAAAACGGGTTTTCCTACCCCGTTACACATGAATCCAATTTGAAAATGACCGTATGTCATTGAGCAGAGGCTCGGAGAATGAACTTTCAAGCTAGAAACTGTCGATGGCATTACACTTTCGAGTGTGTGGAATAATGAGCATTTACGACACTATTTCACTTAGATTATTTTCTTTACATTTCAGTTCTGTTTACTTTCAAAGTTTTTCTTTAGCATTTGATTTTTAGAATAGGCAATAAGATATATTATTTTGTTTCTTTCCATTTAATGAATAAAGTTTCAAGATTCCTTTATGGTTATGATTGTTATTGCATTGTATGCTAAGTACATAATAAAACTGATTGCTATCGATATACGTGAATAGGCTTTCAGAGTTTGAAATTGATCGATAGTGCTAACCCCCTGATGGGATCAAACAAGACGAGCTCAGTCTATTTTCTCATTTAACAATTCCTGTAAACGATCCAGAGATTGAAACACACAATAAGGAACGAAACAATCTGGAGATTAAAAATTCCTGCCCGAACTATGGGACTGAAATAAAACCAAACAACTAAAAGGAGTGCAATCTAATTGCTCTTGAAGCAATCCAAATCCCCGGAGCGCAGACTGGAGTACAAACGTAAATCGAGCGGATACCGAGCCCGTGAAACAACTCTAAGTCCCTAGAGCGCTGACTGTAGTATAAACATAAATCGAGCGGATATCGGCTGCCCACAAAATAACTCCAAGTCCCCAGCGAGCGGACTCCAATATAACCATGAATGGATGAGTGGATTTCGATCGTTCTCTATTCCATAAAATCCATGAATGGATGAGTGAATTTCGGCCGTTCTCTATTCCATAAAATCCATGAATAGATGAGTGGATTTCGACAGTTCTCTATTCCATAAACTCCGGCCTAAAATCGATAGGAGTATAATCTCGCTAAGGATGGAATTCGACCATCTGACTTCTAGCCTCGTCAAATCAATGCCGGGGGCTGAACTAAAAAAACCGCTGAACCCAACAGCGCAACACTAAGGCCAGAACTTGGTATTTGATATGAATTGAGGCCATAATCACATGGAGGCCTTGCGATGGAGATGGTGGATTGTTAATAGAATTCATAAGCAACGAATTACAAGTACATTGAATGAAAAGTAATCGTTCATCTACTTGAATAACAATTCACGCGGAACATAGCCGAAAATAAAAACTTTTGTTTACAGATGCCAAAATTTCGATGCAAGTTATTTCAAAAGATCGGATTCATACCCGTACAACTATGACTAGTGAAAGAAATAATTACGCAAACTATATACAATGATGTAAAGCAACAACCACTTCTTCGATTTTCTTTCTATTTTGGATTTTTCAGGGGTGGAGCCACTCATACTTCTCTTCTGAGACCTTTTGTCGGAGAGCTTGAGAAAGTAGGAGGAAGTTCATCGGAGATCGACCCACCCGGTGGAATAATTTGCAATGGCACGAGATGAAGATAATCGACGTCCACCTCGGTGGGTTCAACTTTGAGCTTTCTTTTCAACAATCCTCCTTTTTGATCTGTTACCTTATACTGGTCTTATCAGTTTGTTCCGAGGCACCGAGAATTATCATGTCATCAAATTCATCGGTCGGAGTGTATCTTCGGTCTTATCTTCATCAAGCACACCAATGACTTGAGCATCGGGTCCTGAAACATTAGTAGCAACCGGGTCTTCAGCCGTTTCCTCGTGTTGTTCTGCAACAGCGCCACTTATGGGAGTTTGTCTGGGATCTGGAAGACGTACGAAATTTGATAAAATAGGGATGTTGACTAAAGGCCATTGCACGTGAATAACAAAAAGCTTTTTATGTACGGAGTATAGTATGATACCATTGTTTGGTTGACTTTCTGTAGTTATCAGGTTGCCTCCTTCAAGGATGAGAGATAACAATTTTGATTCAAAGCCAGGCTTCTCCGGATCATAGCCGAGATTCTACTCCATGTCAAGAGAATTGATGGTCCGGCTACTTGTGTTGGAGAGGAACCCTTAAGATTAGTTCCCGAAGAACAGGAAATATCTTCTCGTCCTTCATTAGGTGCAGAAGCCTTAAAAAATTGAAGTTTTGCAGCGGCCAGATCCGAAGCCTCATTTCAATGAAGAACCTCGCTCACTAATTCTTCCTTATTAAATTCAACTCCACCCAGCTCTTCCTTCTTCATTTTAACAATATGCTCTCAAGCTTCAACAAGCGATACAAGATAGTCCTCTCCAAGAAAACTCAAGTCACGATGGAGTAGGACTTTAGCATTGTATTCTATGATCAACGGATCGAATAAATCCTTGATCTCATTTCTACCGGACTCCATGGCGGCTTCCATCTAGAAGTTTACCTGTTCGATCATTTCTCTTTGGCCTTCTTCTCGGGCTTCTTCTTTGAGAGCTTCAATTTTAGTAGATTTTTCGTCAAGTTTTGCCTTCAAGCTCCTAGCTTCAATGACTTCTTCACCATATTTTTGTGATTCCTCTTGGGCTTCAATCTTTTCCTCCCTTTCTTTCTTTAACAATTCTTCAAGTTCCTCAACGCGGCGAGCTCAAACATCTTTCTCCTTATGCAAGGAGTCATTTTCTAAAGCGAGTGTCTCATTGCGATGAAGTGCCGCGTCAAGTTCTCTTTTATGAGAAGTTTCCAGACGGTTTACCGTCTCTACCATTTCCTTTGCATTCTTTTCTGCCTTAGCAAGTTGGATTTTGAATTCTAGAAACTCAATATCTTGGTGCTTGATTATATCCATGTCATGTATTGCTTCCAACTTGAGATGATATATTTCGTGTTGTCGCTCAATAGAAACTTCGTAGACTTTTTTTGCCAAGTGTATGAATGATTCGTGTTGTAGAAATACGTCGTTCGTACACGCTAAAGAACTTTCCTTGGCCTGTCCTGGGATTATATGAATAGAGGCAAGGAATTTAAGACCATCGAAGAAATTTTTTGAAAAAGTGGCCTTGAGCTTGGACATTTCTCCACTGTGGAAGCGTCAGGAGCTGAGGCCGACAAAGGTGGTTCGGAGGTAGCGAGAGGATGTTTGTCAGAATGACGTTTATGAGTTTGTTTGGAGCTTAAAGAGCCAGAGTGTGGCTCATAAGATGAGGTGATATGAGGACCACTATAGGAAGGCTACTCTCTACTTCGGGCAGAAAAATCGTACCGCTCGCCTTGTCGAGATATGTGAGATTGGGATTTACGTTTAGAAGAGGAAGAAGATTCCATCAAGTGGTAATTCGTGTCCCGTCCCTTGTCCTTTTCTCTGCGTTGGACGGACTCGAAATCCCATCTTGGACGATGATATGTTGAGGAGCTTCAAAGACGATCAACGGCTCTTGATTGAGACATTGCACCTGTAAAGACCAAATAAGAGCATAGTAGAAATTGTCATACGAGAGATCAATAACAAGTGTATAGTGCGATGCAAGTGATTGTAAGTGTCCTAGTGTTCCCCTAACAAACTGGAGACGGTAGTTGTGCTCATCGGTGTGTTCTCCCTTTATTAGAAGGTTGGATGCCTTCACCGCTTCTTGTGGGAGAGTTAAGTCCTTCGATGTTAATGTTTGGAAAGTCGTAAGACATGACATCGTCCGGAATTTGAAGATTAGAGAATCCCTTTATTGAACTTTCCAAGTGTTGAGACGATGATTCCTCTTTAAGAGGAGTAATAACAAATTCTGGGTCCAATGTGATCTTTCTTCTATGTAGCCTGTACGCCGACCTCTTTTTTCTCTTTGTATGTGTTTGAGATTGTCCAACTTGCGACGGTTCAACCATTGGCGCTTTTTCGAGGCCTGCATCGACATCTCTCGGTTTTTCAACTTGAGAATCTTTAATCTCTCCCTCCTCGGTATCTTCCCAAGTCCCCTCAGTAGGGGCACGGTGGGGTTAATTGTGTCCTCTTTTTGTTTGACAATATTCATTGGTAATACTGTGCTTTCAGGAAGTCCGATCCTACGGTCGTTCTCCAACAACTCAAACAAGGAGAGAAATTCATCGGTTACGAATAATTTGATGTCCCGATCCTCAACGGGGGAACCATGGATGGCAGCGACGACCCTAGAAAAATTAGCACCTTCAAGACGTGAGCAAACGCCTGAAAGAACTCTAAATGTTAGTGGATTCAAAAGAAAAGTTATGACTTGGGTCCGTGAACTTGAGACAAAAGTGAAAGAAATACTTACGTCCTTCTAACCATCGTCTTGCGAATCCAGGAGGCATCATACATAGAACCATTCATGTTTAAATAGTGAAAGTTTGTTCCAAGCGTCTGTCAAAACTTTGCAATTTCGCAAAGGCTCAAGGAAGACATAAGAAGGGCTTCTCGATCATCTTTTGAAATTATAAATGAATCTAATGTTTTCAGGAGTAGGCGGATAGAATAGAACATTCATGACTAACAAGAAAGTATCGTGAATAAAAGCATAACTGTTGGGATGCAGTTGCGTAGGGGCAATCCCGAGATATCCCAATATCTCCCAAATAAGGGAATTGAAAGGTGAAACACATCCAACCCAGCACATAAACTTGTTGCATGATGTATACCTGGCTTGGGACAAGTGGGGTCTATCTTACCTTGCAGGAACCAAGACATATGGAATTCCATGGATTGAGCATAACCGACGAATATCCGCTTCGGTAATTTAAGAAGCCTGTGAATCCATTGGATTATCGAGAAGAATAACATCCTCCACAGCATCAGGGTTAGAGCCTATACCTTCGTTGAAAGGACTCAGACGTTGAAGAAAAGATCAACTTGTGGATTAGAGACCTCTGTTTGCTCCGCATGATGGCTTGGAGAAGGCCTTCCAGATATTGTTGGAGAACTTGATTTTGCTACAAAAATAATGTGTCCTGTCGCCAAATCAGAAGACATGCTAACTGAATGCTTCAAGCATTAGAGATCTATGTCGGCTATACTCAATAGATAATTGAGATTAGAAAAATAACATGTTCCCCTCGTGTTAGAACTAATGCAGTGTAGTGTGAAACAGATATAAACAGTTTGAAATCAAAAAGACGAAAATAAAACGACAAGACTTAGAATTTCGTCCAGAGAGATCGTCATTGCCGACCGTCTCAATTGGCAAGAAAATTGATCGGCAACGAAAATTTTGGGATCGACAATCGGCATATTGAATTATGAAGTCTATTACCCAAGTTCATTAGCAAGTTTATTATGTAGTCCATATTGCGAGTTCCGGAAGTTTGGTCGTTCAACATCAAGTTTAGCATGCCAAGTATGCATGTTATATTGTTCATAGTCATCTTATGTTCGAGTTCAGCAAGACAAATTAGCATTGAATGTTTAAATGAGTTGGATTACATTAGTCTATAATGTAAATGCCGATCCCTTAACTTCATTGCCGATCCCTTCCCTAAGACCCCATACCGTTCCCTCTTCTAGAACTCTTCATACCGATCCCTCCATCAAATGCCTCATACTAATCCCTATCTTATGACGCCTCTAACGATCCCTATATCAAAACTCAACATCGAACCCTTTGCAAAAGTAGGAGATACCAATCCCTATCTATACCGGTCCCTCTCAAAACCTTTCCTCACCATCCCTCTCCACAACTAGAGTACACTGATCCCTATTCTATACCGATCTCTTTAAAAAAAATTCCAATCCGATCCCTCTCTATAACTTTCCTTCATCATAACTAAACAAGTGAACCCTCGTATTCCAACTCCTGCCATTACCATTTCACCATAGACCGAACCCTACTTTTCTCCATTCCTAAACCCTCCAAGAAAACCATCAGCCGAACCCATCTCCTTCTTCTTCTTTCTCTCTCTCGTATCCAATCGCTCGCCATCGCCACCTTACGCTCACATCAACAACTCGAAGTAGGAAACCTAATCATGTAATTAAAAGAGCTATGACAAATTCATACCTATGTGAGAGTTTCATGTTAAGATGTGATGAACGATTGAGGATTGCCGAATTGTAAGCGAAGGAAAGTCAAATTTATGGACTGGCTGGAATCGTGGGTGGATTTGAAGTTGAGATTTCGAGAGCTTGGGTTCGGTAGGGAAGTTCTATGCAAAGATAGGAGAATATAAAGTGAAGGAAGAAATGGAGGAAAGTTTTTGTGTGTGTGTGTGTATGCGGGTATGGAAGAGTAATCAGCCAAGGAGTTGAACGAGTCAAGGGTAAGGAGGGATCGACATTGTAGCCTGCCGATCCC
The DNA here is from genome assembly GCA_030765085.1 of Allium cepa. Lineage (NCBI taxonomy): Eukaryota > Viridiplantae > Streptophyta > Magnoliopsida > Asparagales > Amaryllidaceae > Allium > Allium cepa. The sequence continues at coordinate 271,904,076 of CM060929.1, forward strand.
TATTAGCATAGCCTCATCAATGGATCGACGTGTTGAATGTCGATCCCTACACATATATTTAAAAAGAAAAAAAAAGAAAAAAAAGCAATTATAAAGAAATGAAAAATGAAAAAGAAAAATGATGGAGGAGTGAAAAGTGAATGACAATAGTTCTCATGAAGTTTTGACTGTAAACGCGAACATACAAAATACTATAAAAATTGGCAACGACCTATGAACATTCAAACACGTCCGGGAGCCAACGACAGAAACATGTATATAAATATGCATGCGAATGGTTTAAAAGTTCAACTTATTGAAATCAACAGGAATTGCAATCAAACCTAAAACTTTCAAGTTCGAGGCTGGCTCGGATAATAAAAGGCTTATAAGTCGCGCATGACCAGATTTGTATATATTGACGAAATACGAGAACGGACTTATATTATTGAAAGTCGACCAAGCGTCCTAACAATCAATGGAGAATTCAATGCCTTGAAAAATGATTCGACAAAAGAATGGTAATCAATCAGGAAGCTAGATGGACTTCTTTTCGATAATTCAGATTTGTTTTGATTCAAAGCACGTCATGTTACTCACAAGACGTACTTTAGGGGGGTAAGTGTTATCCGGTATGCTGACTCGGCTATATTGGACTGATTGCGTGAGACAGATTCAACTGTTGTGAAGAAGGATGATTATGGAGCAATGGCTATAGGACCTGTAAGTAGAGTTCAGATGGTTATATGAAGCCAGGATTGAACAGGGTTGGTAGAAGGACGATGCAGAATGCTAGAAATATAGAAATTAGCTTGGCCAAGCCATGGATTGACATAGTTTAATGGAATCAGGTGGATCAACATGGCATAGCATTGGGGAAAAGGATGGATCGACATATCTAGGTAAACCAAGGAGGGATCAAAATATATTATAAAACATGAGCATTTAACAATCACTATTTGGGGTCCCATGGTTTCAAGCTAATGGGGAGCAGAATACATAGGCCCTAGGGGTCATGCACTAGGGATCACATGTTAGAATGGTAGAGGATGAGGGATCAACATGTTCTATTAAGAAGGGTTCGGTAGAGAGCGATTTACAGATGTGTTCAAATCGAATATCAATCAAAAGCATGAGTTCTATCTGCTCAATCAGCATGATATTTGAATTACCAACATGTCTAAACATGAAGAAGCCACCATATGGATCACTGCTCCAGAATCGACCAATGGATCGATCCATTTGTCATTGGAATTTAGGTCTAGCGACCCTTGTGGTGGATCCACATGGATAGGAAGGTCCTGTATCCAAAGTTTCAGAGAGATTGGTGGTCGCCTTCACCTATAAATACTGGCCTAGGAGCCATTTTGAGGATCTTTATGCCGCGGCTACATAGTTCTTTATCTTACTCAATTTTCTTCCCTATTTCTTATTGTTTGCTACTGTAATCAAGTTTATAATGAATCAATAAAGAGAATATTCAAAGTGGACATATGCATACTACGCCGAACCACTACACATCATGGCGTTCTTGATTTCTATTTTGATTTTCTTATTAGTTTACTTTATTCCTCTGTTTTAATTTAGTTTTCTTCATTTACTTTGTAACACAAACCTATTCTTGAGTGTTTGATCTATTTGGTTGCAAACAGTTACCAATACATCCAAATTCGTTTGTGTTGTATATTGAATTGCGCTTTAGAAAGCTGATTAACGTTTTATGAAAGCTAAATTTGAAATAGAACTCTAGTACATTAAAATTGGCTTGCATTATGTTATGTTAATTTAAAATTTGCGAGTATTATAACAAACTGACTTGCATTGTATTAAAAATTTACTTGCATTGTAATATTATAATGTTTATACATGCACCAAAATTAAAATAACAATAAACAATGAGGTTATGTTGCTCATGAAATGACAATTAGAAAACGATAAAATTGGAATAATTACAAAATCAATTACAAAGGCACCTCTCCTAATACAAACAATCACCCTTACTTGCACCATCTCTCTGTTAAATTGCAAAATCAATCACGATGCAATGTGGAACAAAAGCCATATTATAAACATCGAAAGTCTACATGATGCAGTAAATTTGACCAAGGATGCTTAAATTGCTCTTCTAATTAAAATAGGAAAGTGTCCAAACAATCGTAACAAGTTTTATAACAGAAGAACAAAATATTTTGAGTGGCTGCTTCTAGGAAAAAGGGATATTTGAAATAAAACTTTTTTAGAACTATCTTTAAAAACCTACAACCGTTTCTTCTGAGAAACATATCTCCAAAAACACCCATATATTTTGTTTTAGTCAGACTGTATATATTTGCAGCTATTAAAATTGCAAAAATTTGTGACGTATACTGCAGATACTTGCACTTTTGCCAAACAAATTCAAAAATATAATAAAAATGTAATTTTGGTCATAAAAATAAAAACATGTGATTAAGTGCATATTTGATTTTCAAAAGGAAAAATTTAAAGAAAAAAAATTGTTAAAAACTTTAGGGGTATAAATTAAAACATTGTTTAGAGAAAGTTTTTTATATAGTGCGATTGATATTTCTTTCAAGCAGAAAATCCATTTTGTTGTATTAAAGATTTGAACCCATGACCTCTAAAACCTATATCTAGAGCGTCATATTACTAATCAGTTGAGCTAGTGGTTCTTGACGAGTCTTTCAAATTTATTCGAACTAGTATTGATAATTCTCTATATGGGAAAAACAATGAAAAGAGATATAAATGTAGAAGTTGCACTTAGAAATTTTTTGTTATGAATGTTGTATAGTATATACTATAAATTAGTTAGAACCCTATACCTAATATTAGATCAGACATGCCTTAAGTTGGAAAAATACTTGTTGATCAATTGCAAGATGTTTATAGGTAGGTCTGTTAATGGGTCGGGTTCGATTCAACTAGCTTAAAACCCAAATCCGAGTCCCATTACTAGAAACATAACCTAATCTCCATCCAAACCTGTTGGGTATTTCAAAGTCGTCTCCTGAGTCCGGACCTTCGAGGTTACCAAACCTGCTGGGTAATCTAAAATATTGATTCCAAAATCATCTTTTTAGCTCTTAACTTTTGAAAGTGGTACACAATCAAAGTTAAAATATTGAGTAGCGATGAAACCGAGTTTAGAAACAAGCGTCACGAAAAATTCTACATCTAAACAAATAAAAAAAGTGCACAAACAATGTACATGCTCATGTTTTGGTACAATGGACAGTTAATAACTATGTCAGGCCCAAACCAGGTTGGTAGTGATGAAACTGTACTCGAGGTCCCGGCTTGGGTAGTCAGTGCCAAACTCATACCTACATTAAAAGGCGGGTTTCGGTCACCCATACCGCCGACGTATCTATTTGTGGGTAAAGTGAACGTACGTGACTAAATGAGAACATGAATAATAAATGCTTGTGCTTATGTTAACTCAAATTTCTTTGTGGTATAATAAGGCCGGACATGTTAATGCTACACATACACAAGACATGATTTCTTTGTACCACCATAAACTAATTCATAAATGTTGTTTTGTTCCTTAAATATGTAAAAATAGGTTTTACATGATCAAATGGTATAAACTAACAAAAACGATTTATACTATGTAATTTTGGTCTTGATATTAGTTTTTAGAATGAAGAATTATTTACTTCATGTTATGTACTAAATGTATCCATTTTGAAATAAAATGAAACTAATATGGACTATTGTAGAGTTTGGGATTGTAGAGCTATTGCCTATTTCTTGAACCTTAAAACATGAAATAAAGACAAATGGATATTGAATGTTACTTCTTAGGATACGCTTAACATAGACAATGATATAACTTTCTAGTCATAGAAAGAATAATTTGATCAAGGTAAGTACAGTGATAAAATTAAAGGATATAGTGTTCTAAAAAAATAGATCAATTATTCCATGTAATACATCAATCGATTGAATAATGAAGTCTATTCGTGAAATAATGGAGGTCAATGAACCTACTCATAAACTAACATAATACACTATGATAAACAATGACAAAACACTTAAATAACTGAATCTATTAGGAGAATTAATAAGAAAAGAAGACTATCTAGATTATATTTAGTCATATGTTTGATTGAAGGATCAAGAGATGTTTACAAACATCAAGTACGCATAAAGTCTTATCCCCTAACATATAATGAGATTGTAACACACAATAAATTAACTCCTAATAACATAAAATAGTTAATTTGGAATTAAAATGGATTTTAAGAACGGACCAAAATTCCAACTCTTAGAAATTTGCGAATAGGACTTGAGACCTCTTCCGTTGAGTTCATCATGTCATTTAGAATGCTTTTTATTATAAACATCGATATGTTTAGGATTTTCGACGTTTGGAAAAACATATTTTTGTGCTCATTTGGACATGAATCAAGGACCGTTAGCATGTTTGAGCTAAAATAAAAGGGAGTAGATCCATCTTCTCTTCATTCATTCCATTTCCACTTCATTTTTCATTTTATCCCTTTCTCCTCGTCTTCCCTTTTTCATGGAAGACATAGATCCACTCAAACAATGTCGAACAAATTCCATAATCATTATAATTCTTCTTAAAAGACTTTCTACAAACCCAATTCGTTTGGGAGTGATTGGAGAAGATTTGGACTTCGGGATTGAGATGGATGAAGCTTTGAACATGAGTTACTTTTTTTAAAGTGGTTGCTAGAGAATGCTTAAGTGAGTGGAACTTCTCCTTACTCTTTGTGATATCTCTCATGCATTTATCCCATGTTTGATTTTTATGTTGAACTAGAGTTTGTGATTGGGACGTTGAGAAATGGGCTACGAATATTAACTTTAATATCGTTATTTATAGTTTCTGTAACACTTAAATGAATTAATTCTGATTAAAGAGATGAAATATAAGTGTTGGGTCAGGTGCTCTAACAATAGGGTAAAAATGATGAATTTTAAAAATCTTTTAATAAACCGCATAAGATCTTATTTTGTGTCTGTATAGATAATATTTTGGTTATACTAATTAAATTTACTGTTTACTTAATAACAATATTTTAATAATATTTTAATTTGTTTAATATTTATTTGTTGTTAAAGCTTAAAATAATGATTATTAATAATTTAATTTAAATTTATTTTAGTTTTATTTTTAATGATTTGTGATATTCATATTCACAATACGAACATCGCAGCTTTATAAATATGTAAACTATACTAAAGTACAAAAGGAAAATTAAGCGCTGTGTCTTAGAGTCAATAATTGTCAGCATGTTGAATATTTTATAAAGGGGATAGTTAAAATGTCATAAATCTATTTTATAATTATCCAAAAAAGTACCAATGTAATTATAATTTTTTTGGCCATTTAAAATTATATTTAATGTAAATATATATAATGTATTATAAAATATTATAACTAACTTATTGTGTGTGTGTGTATATATATGACGATGCGACTATCTCCATCTGAAGCCGTTGAAATAACAAAAAATACCTATGCTAATCGAGTATTATAGGTTGGGATTCTATAGGTCTTAGGATCGAATCTTAGAGACAACAAAATTACGTTGCTACCAGTTTCTCCATTCTTTTACCAAAAGCTAGTCTGGATAAAAAATGAGATGGTTCTTTTTCTATGTATATGTGGATCGCGCGTGCATGATACTGTTGTGTGTATGTGTGCATGTTCGGTTTTTAAATTTAAATTTAGAGAGTTAACTTTCTCAATTTTGGAATACTTATATAAAACTTGCTCAAAATAAAATATGGAAAAAAATCTTGACCAACGAACGAGTAAGTAAAAATAAAATTCAATTTTTTATTTAATTTGTTTCGGTCGATTAAACATATTTTGAATAATTCGACACTTTTAATTTCGAATATAATAATTGATTAAAACTTTTTTTGTTTCAGAGCCGAAATAAAAGCAAATGAAAACTTAACTAATTTCTGCATAATATATATATATATATATGTATGTATGTATGTATGTATGTATGTATGTATGTACACATATCGGAAACAAGAAACAAAACTAAACTTTTTTAGTTTAATTTTCTTCTGATTTTTGACATCATGATGGTATTTTTATTCAAGTAGAGTACTCGTTTTGATATCTTAGGAGTTTGAACCCATGACATATGGTAATTCTTGACTTTTTTAATCTAAATTTAAAATCGAAATAAACATACATGATAATTTTATATATATTAGCTTTACATATATATAATATTAATATAGAAACAGAAACTTTTTTATTTACAACTAAAATTATTATTTAATATATTTGTTTATATTTAAATTGTATTCATGCTTAAATTGTTTTTAATATGAATTTTCAATTTTTTTTTGAAAAATTTATGGTCATAAATAATGGCGTAGCAATGAACATAATTTGATATATGAATATATGTGTGTGTGTGTGTGTGTGTGTCTACACGCGCGCGCGTGCGTGTGCATGTATGTATGTATATTAGAGAGTATATCAATCAATTCACTGATGTAATCCTATCGAGAGTCTAACTCATTGCCTACTTACTACTTCCTCTTAGAGCTTTACGATCCCCTCTTCTACTTCAATTTGCAACACTAAAATGTAATCTTCACTCATGTTTAAAAAAAATAAAGGCTTCACTAATGGCTTGAATATGCGAATAGGGGATGAGCAAAAGCATATGGAAAAAGGTGCGGAGGACAGACTATTTGTAGCCTAAAACCAACACTTCATCTCCCCCTTTTCATCTAGCCCAAGTAGACTTTTCCCAGTCTCCCTCATTTAAAGGTCTCTAGTCCTATGCTTGAACAAGCATGGTCAACAAGGCCTTGTTGAATCAACGTTTGATTATTTAATTTTCAGCTTCTTAATCAATCAAATCGTTGTATAACTTATATACACCGTTCTATGTAATTTTAAGCTTTAAATAAATAATTAAAATATCCATAAAATATTAAATAACATTTGTATTAGTTAATTTATAATATTTATAAATTAATTTTACTATTGGTCGAACTCGAAAATAATTAACAACACGGTTGTGTTGATTCACTGATATGAACTCCGTATTTAGTCAATATTTAAATAATTTTGATATTTAAGCATGTACGAACTTTGATGTAGCACAATATCAGGCCAATTTCAATATTTCCTGACCATTTAGGTGAAATCTGATTTCTAATCTAAAATAAGCTCACCTAGTAACGATAAATTATATACGTATTCTTTTCATCATCACTATACTACTTAGATATCGAGAGGTCAAAACTATATTAATATTTGTATCTAATTGCGTAGATCACTTTAACTAGGTCAATTCCATAACATTTATCGCTTAGTCAAGTAACTTTAATCAGAGTTTTTGACTTTAAGTTGACTTACCAATTACGGTTATACCACCTTCGATAATGAAGTAGAAGAGTCATCTCTTGAGTAATGTTTCACTTTAAGTATTTCAACGTGCAACCAACTATGGCCATAACATGGTTTTCATGCCATGTGCTTAACGATAATCAAAGTGCAGTCTGGGTAATCAAGATATATAGTGCCGTCAAGTCTGAAAACTAGGGTACGTCTGTAACGACCCGCCTTTTTGGACAGTTTAAACCGACGATCAAATACACATGCCGGTTCCAAACCATTAAAAAAAGGCAGATGGTTATTGGGGTAATTAAGAAAAGAAAAGAAATAAAGGAAATGAAACAACACAGAATCTCGCAGCGGAACGATAAAATATAATAGTCAAATAAACAGTTCATGAAGCTGTTTACTATACTTAGACAATTATTTATACAACATTTATCAGAGTTATACATATACAACAGAACAAATAAATAATGCAGCAGACAACATGATGCACAGATAATAATAGTAATAGTATACCAAATCTTCGTCTTCGTCCTCCAGAATAGATCTTCAAAAATCTGAAAACTCAGGACTGACCCGAGCGTAATGAAAAGACAAAACACTCGAGTCAGGACTAAAATATCCATATGAAAGTTAAATCAATCGTAAATAAATATGAGTGTGACGGTGTCAGAGATATTTACGGGGTTTGACATCTCATATCCAGTGTCAACGTGCGTGCAATAACTTAAGAGATGTTACGGGATTTTCCACCTTTCAAGGATCCGTTAAACTATCTACTAGGTAGTAATGTACTCTAAGTAGATAATGTCTATCAGTAATATAAATTATCAAAATAGCGTTAAGGCGTTACCATAATCCCCCTTAACACATTTTATATTCCCAAAAGCATATACAAGACCGTAGTTTCCCCAAAACCGGAAGTCACCAGAGGGCAATCCATATACTCAAGGTACAAACCAAAACGTAGTGGTCGCGAATAGGATAATCAGTATGACAAGGTACATGAGGCGATACCAACTAGGATACTAGTAGTTGCGTGATCCGGACTGATGTTGAGCATAGCAGCTACTACCTCAACACCGCGAAACAACACTCCCAAATCAAGGGGTGCACCCAAATCAAATCACAAATGTAATAGATATGGTATCGAAGAAGTGTGTCCGCTAGAGGTGGCGAACCTCAATGGCCCGGCGCGGCTCCTGTTTTAGTCATGTCAGGGGTCATCCAATATCGTTCTCTTTCTTCAGTCAACGCGTTCACCAAACCATCCACTTCATTCTAGATCAACACTCCGCATATAATAGTTATTAAAGTGGTTTTCGGTATCGACAGAGAGTATGTCCATATCCGATCCCGGTCTCTTTAATAACTACGTATTATTACACTGATGGCTCTTTTATATTTCAAATTGATTCATGATTGATAACAAAATATTATATTCGCTTTAAAATCAAATCTATTTCAAAATCATCATATATTCAAAATTATCAATTTTGTCCGATAAATCAATTTCACTTCAAAATTTGATTCGAATTCAATTTAGGTTATAATCTCTACTTTAACCTAGTTTGTATTTAAACCAAAGGTTTAAATATAAACATTTCCGTCTCTTAACCAGTTTGAATTTAAGAAAATAGTTTAAATAGTTTAAAATAGTTAAATAATTCAAAATAGTTTAATAGAAAATATTTAAATAGTATAATCGAAAATAATTTGAATATAAAATGGTTTATATATAAAATAGTTTGGAAAAAATCAAAAATTATTTGATAAATAATTCCAAAGTCAAACCGGTCAACTTCCCAAATTTCCTATCCAAATCAAATCCAAATTCCATTTCGATTTAATCGATTTATTCCAATTTCAACTTGAATAAATTTCTATTCCACGTAAATTTCGATTTCAATTCACAAATTTCTTTAAATTTCAATTCAATTCCAAATTAATTTAAATCTAAATTTCAAATAAATTTTCAATTCCAAACTCAAACTTGAAATATCATTTCATATCAATTTTCTTAGAAATATTCAGAGTTCGATTAAAAATCCAATCTTTTAAAACAAATCAACTTTCAAAAATTTACACCGTATTTCAATTTTCAATTTAAATCTAAACTTCGATTTTATTTAATAATTTCGTTTACCAAGTTTAAATTCTAACATTTCGAGCTCCAGTTCAAAATAATTCAATTTCCATAAATTGGATTTTATTCTTAAAATCAATTCATTTAAATAATTTCAAAACAACTTTTAAAATCATTTAATTTATCCAACTCGGTGTCTGTATATAATTTTCTAACCTATGGCCAAGTGATTAGTTATTACAATTAAATGTCAGGGATGAATATATCATTTAAATCAATCAATGTGTCATATGTATGCATAGCAGGATATATATAAACAAATAAAATCCAAACATTTAAATATCAACCAATAACATCCATCGAAATACATCATCCAATAGGCAATACAATTCACAGCAATTTCATATTTATCAATGTCAGGTAATTTAATCGCAATTCAATTTTAATTTAAATTTAACTGTCAATTTAATTTTTTTAACGGTGAATTCAAATGACAATCAATATGATAATTAAATTTTATCAAACAACAAAAAATAAAAATCATAACTATGCATAATGTCAAATTTAACTAGCATAAAGATATTCAGTACGTTGTGAGCGTTATAAAACACTCACCTTGATTTTACGATTTTAAATCAAATCGAACGACGTTCGATTTAACATAAAATTTTAATGAGCTCCAAACGCTTTCGGATCTGCACTGCAGCGCAGCTCTCATCGCCGCGATTCCGGCGCTTCTTCCCCAACGTGAAATTCACGTATGCAAACCCCATTAGCCGCCGATCTTCAAGCAATTTTCACGACCACCTCGTCGACTTTCAGAACGATCAGCTAGCGCCACCACGAAGCCCTTCACCAGAGCCACCTACGCGCCAAGTTTCATTCCGTCATTCGCCGTCGTTTGCACGCAGTTCAAGGAAATACGTACACACTTCCAAGTCAGATCTGGACAAATCCATGAAAAATTAGCATACATCAACCGTATGGATTTGAAGAGATCGTCGAGATCTACACTTTTGCTTTTGGAATTTTTCAATTTCGTCGTACGGATTGAGAGATATTTAGGAAAGAAGATCGGCAATTTCTGGCCATGGAATAGGTGGCGGCCATGATTTAGAATTAGGGTTTCTGAATTAAAATAATAATAAAACTGTCTCGGATTGCGTGCGTATTTATATAGGTAGGTCCAAAATCATCCGAACTCCAATCGAGACGTGCCGCCAGGCGTTTATAAGGTTTTACCCCCATTCCGGACGCAATGGAACTAGTTTCAAGGCCTAATTCGATCATATCTAGAAGATAGCTTTTCGAAGTCGATTATTTTAATTAAATTCGAAATTAAATTTCTACGCGTTTCAAGCTCGCACGGCCAAACGACAAGTCCAATTGCTACGAAAGTTGAAATCCTACCATAATTTACTATTACGGATCCGATGAAACAAGTTTCATCGAAATCCGAGACTGTTTGAAAAATGGCTATTTTAACTCGTCAATTAAATATTAAAATATTCAATTTTCACAAATTTACTTTTAATTCGATTTTAAAAGTTCTACAACATCATTCTAACTTTAATATGATAAAATAGAATTTTACAAATCATTTTTAATCATATTAAACCCGTTATCCAATTATTCAAATAATTTCAAATAATAAATTATTCAACAAATTACATTAATAATCATTTTCCTTCAATAATCACCTTAAATTTTCTAATTAAAATAGCTAAAAATACGGGTCGTTACACTCTCCCCCACTCAAAACTTTTCGTCCCCGAAAAGGAAAAGAAGGGAAAAGGAACTAAGTATAGAATTCAACATTAGATATATTTTATTCAAAGTTACCAACTTATAAAACAATGAAATTCCATTTATAAAGTCATAACTACGCTTCCACAATGTTACTCCGAACGGCTTTCTAAATTTAAAAGTTAGTTATCAAAACAAGTTATAAAATTTAAAAACTTGAAAAATTTTCTAACACCCGGATTCACGGAAAATTTCGGCAGGGTCTCCTTTGCGCGGCTTGATCGAAAATTTTTACAATTCAATATATAACACAAATATAACCAATATATATCAAATATACATATCATCTCAATGATGAGGCATCCCATATCTGGGGAAACAACATATATATATATCACCAATACCATATAAAACCATAAGCGTACCTTTTATTTAGCATTTATTAGCAGTTTACTTACATTTTGTATTTAGCACAGAAGCGAGCTCTACAACGAAGCGCAACCCCTTTGCTACCTACTAAAATGCTCAATAACTAAGTTAGAACCATGCATATAAAGATAGATCGATATATTTAGCCTACACAACATATATATAACCTATTTAGCTTCAAAACTGAGATTCCAATTTCAGGACAGCAAACAAATATCAGTTTTAGGTCACCTAAACTATAAAATTTGGCAACATAATCTAAACAAAAGTTGTTGTATTCATTTCAAGCTTTCCGGAATGTCCAAAATCATCGAATTCGGACCATACATTCAAAAGTTACGGCCGTTTTACTTAGAGGATACGCCTCAGCCTGGGCAATGAATTGCGCAGGTCAGTGACGTTCACCCACGTTTTCGACCTTCTAAACGATATCAAAACACAAAACACTTAAAACCAAAAGTTTTAGCTTAAATTCTTAGCTTTCCAGAAAGTGCATGATCATCAAAATCCGATAAACCAGTCAAAAGATATGGCGAAAATACTAAGGGTGTATACTACTGATTTTGCTTATTTTTACACAGGACAGCGAGTAACATTCAAGTTTTTTAGCCAAGCATACGAAGGAATTTTCTCAAGTTATCTAAACAAAAGTTGTGCTATAGTTTCTAAGCTTTCCGAAAAATCCAAAATCGTCGAATTCCGTTCAGCCATTTAAAAGTTATGGTTGTTTTCGTTTCAGCATATATTGGACAATGTTGGATTTTTTTTTTCCAAAAATTTTCTTTTATTATTTCAAAGTACAAAACATCAAAACTTCAAATTTTCTAAAGAACAATCATAAACACAAAGTCATCTATTTTCTTATTCATCCATGCAATAGGTTTACATTCAATTTGTTTTCGATTTATTCAAGTTTGTTTCATTCACATTTTTAATTCAAGTCAATTTGCTCCCAATTTGAATTTAATTATTTAAAATTTTATTCCATTTATTCAATTTCATTAACACTAATGAATTATACTTAATCAATTATCATCCATCTAACAACCAATGCATATCAAACATTGACATCCATCCAAAATCTACACTAAATCAATTATACATTTCCAAGTCAATTTTAATTTCATACACTTCCAAGTTTATTGACATTTAGTTATATTCAAATTTAATTAGTTTCCATTTACCAATTTTATATTTCATTAAGTTTAAATTTTATTCATTCACTTATACATGTATCATTCATTTTACAGCTTAAATTTCTTTTATATTTACAACTATCAATAGATCTTTACATTTTATTTTTCACTCTCACACTGGTATATTATTTCTCTACTTATCCTTATTAGCATTTTAAACCCTTTAAGTATTTGGTAAGTTATAGTTATGCAAATAGAATGTAGTTAAACAACATACAACTTCTTTTCATTTAAAGTTGAATTTTCAATTTATCAATTCTTAAGTCATTACTTAAATTTCACTATAATTTAATTTCACATTTACATTCACATATAGTATTTTCATTTTATATTAACATAATTGTGAATCACCTTTAAATGTTAATTTAAATTCCAATTATTTACTAACAATTTTATTTATATTTGCAAACCATTAATTAAATGCATATTTCATTATTCAAACCTATACTTGTATATTATCCAATTAACAATTCATATAACATTTTTGAACTTCTTAAGTATTTTGGTAAGTTATATCTAAGCTATAGAATGAAATTTAATACTATGCGAGTTTTACAGTTTCAATTTTATTTTAAGTTCATAATTTCCTAATTCTAAGGATTTCTACTTCAATTGATATTTTCACTTAGCTCTTAGGTTCATTTCTCATTTCACAATTCAGAAGTTCCTTAATGATTCAAGTCTAAATTCATTTCAGTCATAAAAAAAAATCATTAATTATTAAAGAACTTAAGAATTCCAATCCCGGTTTCATTTCAAATCAAGGTTTGAAATAATATATACTTATATAATTTATATATCAAATCATACTATAGAGAATGCAAAACAAAATAAAATTTGAGTCAAAATAAGGTTTAGACAAGCTATTAAGTGGTCTCCCCCACTCGGACTCTCGAAAATAAACGCCAATGATGCGTGCACACATCATTGAAATCATTTTCTAGTGTCAAGAGAAGGGAATATAACACTTGTAACGACCTGTAAGATTTTAATAAACTTTATCGTTTTATTAACGTATTTAATTGGATTATGGTGAAATTTTTAAATAAATTAATTTGCAAATAAAAAGTTAATATATGGATTACGTCCAATTAAACATAGCAGATGGCAAAATTTCAATTTATTTTATGAAAATTTATTTATTATGTAATTCTATTAAATTCAAGCTAGCTAATAATTGTTGATAATAAAAAAAAAAAATTTCTAATGCAGAATATTTTACATAGAAAAATTCTAAATCCTCATCTGAGAAAGGCGTCATCTCTAGTTTTTCAAAATCCGGACTTCTATAGCTTCGTCGTTCTTATTTTCTGCATTCTACTGCATTTTTTTTCTACTAGTGAAAAATTCGAATTTTTATAACTCAATCATACCACTGATAACTGTATACCATTGTGAGCGCCTCGTCGTGCTGATCTCAAAAGTATATTTATTTCTGTATTTCGGAACCCGGTGTACAACGGAAGCAATAAATTTGTTCGTTTTAATGACACCATAAATTGTGCCTCCTTAGCTTCTCCTTATTTCGTTTCGATTTAAACCGTGCTACCCAATATAAATTTATTACTTTAAATTTACAGCTATAAACATTATTTGACCGTTTCTCTTACATTCATTTCACTTAAGAGATACGTTTCCGGTAGCTCTAAGTTCATTTCTCTTTTGGCTTCTATTCCAATAACATACGTTACTTTTATAATTTCCTATTTATAATACATTGTTTTATAACTCCCAATTCAATGCTAACGTTATGTGCTTTATTTCAAATAGCTCAATTGAACTTTTGAATTCTCTGTTCATTCAACTCATCGCCGTTTTGCTATTAGTATTTGTTTCCTGATTTCATCATCAAACGTTTCTACTCCTAATTATTAGTAAATTTAGAATCAACGTTTGTTGCTTAATTTATGGCATACGTTCTAATCTTTTGCTTTTATCATTTAGAAATCGAAACGTTTCTTTTGCTTTTGAATTTTGTAACGTTTGATAATAATTAATCTCCATAGTATAATTGCCTACGTATTGGGACCTAGGAAATAAATAAAATTAAGAAAACGTATAACTTGCAAGAAACAATAGATTACTTTATTTGTTTATCTGGTTTCAAACGAGTGACCATTTATTTCGGGAGAAACCGTTTCTTTTGCATGTGTAAAAATCTACCATCATCTTTCTAGATCTGTTCATATATTTTTTCCTTCCGCCTCCTTTTATTTTGCTCTCAAATTTCCACCATCTTCTTTCCAGAACTCTCCCATGCAAACAAATCCATTTATTACTCGACCTATATATATATAACTCTATGGATTCACGCACCTTTCCTTCTCTGTTTTAATATAACTCTTCATTTCTTTTTCTCTCTCTCTTCTTTATTTCTATTTATAACTTTGTCAGAAACGTATGTGTCTATATAATTTATTTATTCCTTTCTCTGTTCATTTTCTTGCTTTCAAAATGTCCTTTCCTTTGTTATTCCCTTAATTTTAGTGCGTTACTTTACACCACTACAGGACATTTATTTATGTACGTTTCACTATGTTTCTTATATAATTTGATAAGCTGCACTTTTCTCTCCTTAATTTCTTTCTTCCATCATGATTCTAAAGACTTCTGCAAAAAAAAAAAAAAAAAAATATATATATATATATCACAGCATCTCTACATTCCTACTTTCTTTCTTCATTCTATAAACATATTTTTCCCTTACCTGAAGCCTCTCAGATCTGTTCTTCTCCTACAAAAAAAAAAAACACACACACATAAGAAACGCATAAAATAACAGGCAGCAGCCGCCTTCCATCCCTCTATCCTCTCTCGTTCATCACCTCCGCACTCTCACCTCCGCCTCGGGTACCACTGCATCTCCCACTTCAACTGGTGAGTAGCCACCTTTATTTGTATGCACAATTTTTTTTGCAATTATTTGAACGTATGCGTGCTTAGTTAGGATAACATATGATTAGTTTGGGTTTAGGTCACGTTAGTCTTATATATATGAGTATAGAATGTCTGCATATATTTGTGTAGTAAATTGTTTGCATATTTTACTTAAATAATTTTAAAGTATCAAATTGTTTTTCCTTCAAAGATATATATATATATATAGGTTAGTTATAGACAAAAGTATATGTATATGAGCTTTATGAGATGTACGTCTACGTAAGTTTTAAAGTATACATTATACATATACGCACAGCTGTTATATTTTAAAGTGGTATTTTATATAGATTTTTTTTTTAGTAAATTTTCGTTCTGATTAAATTTTATACATGTTGATGTTCACGTAATTTATAGGTTTTAAGATGTATAAGTTAAGTTATATATATATGACTTTATTTACGCATATAAAATTTTAAAAGTGGTATGGTCTGTTTATACGCATGGTTAGTAAAGGTGATTTATTTATTTATAATATATTGTTTTGCCGTTTATATATGTCACAGTTTTTAAAAATGGAGGAAAGGACAGTACATGTGTTCATTTGAAGAAGTCTGTGTCTATTTTGTTAGTACGCATATAATTTAAGTATGTTCATATAGGTGGAGTACAGACTTGCAGTGCATTATAATAACAAAAATTTTATGGATTATTTTATAAGTTGTTATATAGTTTTGTTTTATAAATATGTTATTTACGTATTTAAGTATTTTTTTAAAAAAATGTAAGTATTTTTAAAATTGTAAGTATTTTGTATAAATACATATTTTATAAACTAAGTTTACATTAGTTTATATGTGTGAGTATCGGCTGTTAGTTCATATATGGTATAACAATAAGTAATATAATATGGTTGATGTTATAATAAGTTAGGTTACTGTAAGTGTATTTGTGTATATACATTGAGTTACATTTTATAGAATATGTCCTTAAGTTATTAAGTATTTAGGTCGTGTCTGCATATCAGATTTGTTCAGTACATGAATTATAAAAGTTCGCTTATACCATTTATCTTCATCGTTTCAGTTCTGATCTGATCCGTTTCAATTAGCTTTGATCGAATTCGTGCCGATTTTGTTTTGCTTGGATTTGAAATTTAATTTCAGTATCCGTAGCAGTGTGCATATCCGTATCACCTTCTGTATTCTCGTTCATCTCTAGCCTTGAAAGGTGAGCAATCACTCACGATTAACGTTCTTTTATTTATTAAATTTGATTCAATTGAAACGTCAATTGAAATATGCTGCTGTTAGTTGTTTACTGTTACGACTGCTATCATCTGTATCTGTTCACCTATGACACCTGACACCATTATCGGTTAATTATTTATGTGATAATAATACAGATTGGTTGAAAATTTACTGATTGATTGATTGTCGTTTAAATTGGATGTTAATTACTATTGTTAAATGATAACTAGTTTGCTAGTAAGATTTGAGGTGGTATAGTTTACAAAGAAAACGGATTATATACGATGGACCTTGATTGATTAAACCTGACCCCGCCATATGTAAATTTGATTAGTTTAATTTGACCCATTAATTGTCGTAGGAATTGATAAGTTATACTTTAAAGCTTTGAACATAGTATGGATTAACTGTTGTAATACTAAACTGAAATTGAAATGGAACGACAATTGAAAAACTGAAATGTAATAATCTGTAATCTACATGAAATGATAGTGTAGATTTTAGAAATAATTATAAAAATAACAATGCGAATTAATAAGATCATTTCGGAGTTATTTGATTTAATCTATTGAATTGTTATTGATTGTTGTTATTGCTTGTTTACTTACTTTGACACTATCCCTGTCATCACACTGCAAGTTCCCTTTGTTATGTTTGATTTTTGAATTAAAATGGGTTGAAAAATAGGCCCAAGCGGGTTTCGTTTAATTAAATTTGGGATTACGGGTTGAAATGCTATCCACCCGTATACATTTAGTGTACGTATTGAAATGATAATAGCCATAACACTTTGACCATATGAAAAAAAAATCTATGGTCTTATTAAATGTAAATTCTTAAATACATCTATAAAGGGTAATGATAAATATAGAGTTAATTATATCTAGTTAATCAAGATTTGATTAAATACATAAATTATGATAAATAATTTATGTAAATTTTATTCGGATAAATGTTGCAATAATATTGAAAAATTAAGGTTGAGAAATAAATTTGGGTTATTGTAAAATGATGTTTAGATAAGGATTTATTTATTTAAATCAATTTGAAATTTATCGAATGAGATATTTCACGTTTAATAAAATTTGAGAAATCTTGAGAAAGATGTAATTTAAAGTCACTAAATGGTATTGAATAAGGGAAGGTTCAAACTAAATAATAATGATGTAAAAACCAAGAATCTATATGAAACTGTTAAATTTAACATCTAAGTATTTAAGCCATGAACTGTATTGAAATTAAATGGTTTAGAAATTTGGTATGTATTTGGGACCAAGATAGTTGAATTTGTTATGTAGATAACTAATTGAATTTAATGGAAATTGAGGTTGAACGAAGTCTGGAAATTTGTATTTAGAGAACTAGATTGGGAAATTTAGGGGAAATATTAAATACTTAAAGTATGGAAACATATTGAAATGGAAAGGGTAAATAGGATATCAAATCCAGATTTGAGATTTATAATTGAGATTGAATTTAATTTAAATGGAAAGGTCAGGTTGATGTGAACGATTTGTTAAGTTAAGGAAATTGCAAGTGCTTTACCATATACAGCATTTAATATATATAAATACTATGTGGGAAATATAATTATTCGAAGTGAATTTGACATTTGGGTTTGAAGTATAAATTAAGTGAATGACCACGATGTAATAGTGTATATTTCTACCCTGTAGATAGTTCTATGGACCCTTAGAGGATGGTCATCCCAAACATCCTTTAAGTTATTTGTATTTCAGTTGATATTTCACTTGAGTTGGATTTATTGATATACGAATGTTAATCCTGACTCGAGTGTTTTGTGTTTTGCTTTACGCTCGGGTCAGACCGAGTAATACAGCTTTAGAGACTCACCTTTGGAGATTGGAGCTTCATTTGGAGATCCAACTATCGTTTCAGCTTTCAGTTTTCTAGATTGACTGGTTCAGAGAAGTCATCGGCTCGTACTGAAGACTTTTCTGTATTCCAGAGATTCTGATGTATTTTATTTTAAACTCTGATGTATATAGTAGCTTCATGAACTACTATTTTTCTATTCCGCTGCATTATATTACTCTGTGTCTGTGATCTGTGATTGGTTTATTTACTGTATATTTTAGGTTTTGCCAAATTAAATTAACAATTCGGTATTTTGAATTATTCAAGTCGTACATGTACGGTTTTAGTGTCGATTTGAATGGTCCAAAATAGCGGGTCGTTACAGTTGGTATCAGAGCTTTGGCTCAAGTCAAAACTTAGCATATATGGTAAATTTATTACAGAATCACTTTCATTCGAGTTGAATCTCTTCCTTTTTGACTCGATTTCCTTTGAATTTTGGAATGTCCCTCAGTTTCGAAATTCATTCTTGTCTCTCCCTATTTATATTCGTTCGATTCTGGAGTATTCCATAACTTCACTGAATGATTTGTAAAAGGGGTGAATCTCCTTTTCAGTTGGCATTGATTCACCGAAGATTCATGTATCCTCGGTTTACAATGCTGCTATATCTAGTTATGCCGAATTCTATATCGGGCGATCGAATGTCGATTTGCCTTAGAATTCCGCATCAATCATATTCCTGAAATCACGATTGACCCGGTTAAGGTCGCCCGCGATTTATAGAAGTATATCCATCTTCTATTTTGTAATTTAATTATCTCATCTTCGATCGAGTCTATCTTCGAATCAGAATTCTATGGATTGGAGTTCCTCTAATTCAAATCTCTATCTTTGTTTTGAAATCCATTCTTAAAATTATCCTTTGAAAATCGGGTATGTTTGCATTTTGAAATTTGTTTTAAATATCGAAATTATTATTTTGATAACTATGATTTTATTCTATATATAAAAGTGAAAATGTTTTCCATAAGGATTATATACCTATATACAAAACAAATAAGAAATGTTATTCTATATATAAAAAAAAAAGGGTTTTGAAAGGATTTGAAATTTTGAAAAATTATAAGAAATTGATTTATATAAAAATGATTTATAACTGAAGTGTTAAATTTGAAATTCGAGAATTGAATTCCGGTATTTTGAAATTGGTTTTAAGATTTTGGAAAATATATATAAATAATACGATTTAAAATTATTTTTTTGAATAAGAAATGTTTCAAATAAGCTCAAATGAATTCCAATAATTTTAAAGAAATTTCAAAGAAGTTTCCAAGAAAATAGAAGTCCAGAACTCACTTATGTCGCTTGAAAATAATTTCGGTGATGAGTGCACGCATCATCGACATTGATTTTCGAGTTTCAGAGTGAGGGAGAGGCCACTTTAATAGCTTCGCTATGCAAGTGTTTTGTAAAACCGATTTTGATTTCAAATTCCGAAGTATAATTTGATATTTTAGAAAGATATAAGTATATATTTGAAACAATTTAAAATGAGACCGGTATTCAGTCCTCGAGTTTCGGATTTAATAATTGGTTTATTGATTTATTGTTGATTTTCAACTCTTGAATTGAAAATTTGATTTCCCTAATTATTTTGAAGGTTCGAACACTTCCAAGTCAAGGTCTAAAGTTTTAAAAACTAAGAAATTTCGAAGAGTATAAAATGTTTGATAAAGAATATAAATTTAGTTTGAAATGTTTTGAAAAAAAAAATAGTTTTGAATAATGGTTTTCAGAAAGGTAAATTGAATATTTCAAATAGAAATAGATAGTTTAAAAGTTTAAAGGGATAAATTATAAATTTGGAAACCATTTTGAGTAATTGATTTTGAGGAAAATATTTGGTTTTGAAATTAAATTGGAATTAAAAACCAGTACTTATATGGTGATTTTGGAAATGTATTTGTTTGACTTTAGATATTTAATTTGGAAGAAAATTGGTGAAATCATATATGATTTTGAAACTGAATTGATAGTGAAATAATTTGAAATTGAGAATCTTAGATTATTAAGTACTTGATTTGGGAGTGGTCGAACTTATATAAAATGGATTTGTATAAGTATGAAGTTGATTTGAAATCTATTGATTTGAAAGTTACTCAATTTGGAAAGAGATTTTATATAATCGAAGTCTATATAAGTATGATTTGATATACTATTGATTTGGAAAGTATTCGTTTGAAAATGGAATCCTATATATATGGACTTTATATAAGTACAATATTTGAAAGTGATTTGAAAAAGGTACTATATGATATATATTTTCCAAATAAAGATATGGAAAGTGCCTTCTGCTTGATATCCGCTTTGTGGCCACAGCGTGGATTCATTCTATCGTTATTATTCTCTCTGATTTTGGTTTTCCGGATGTAATACTCGAGTGTTCCCACCGTGACGTGTCCCACGGTTTCTTTTTCTCTCGTGAATGCACAGCGAAATTGCCTGGCTGAGTCTTGCCTAGGGGTACGGATTGTTTCCTGGGGGAACCAGGCGTAACCATTGTGTATCCTGCAATCTGTGTAGGTCGCGAATAGTAGCGCAAGTGCCTGGCTGAGTCTTGCCTGGGGGTACGGATTGTTTCCTGGGGGATCCAGGCGTAACCATTGTGTATCCTGCACTCTACTAGTCATCATGGCGTAACTCGCAGGGCTGTGAAAGCTTACGGATATGGATTGTTTCCTGGGGGAACCAGGCGTAACCATTGTGTATCTGCGAACCATGATCGGACAAAGGTTTTGGTTTGATTGTTTTGTTTGGATCGTACTTTCCATATCTATTTTAAAAGGTTTTTCAAGTATTTTCACTGGGTGTTGAAACAAGTCTACTAAGTACTTGAAGAATTCTAGCTTTGCGCCTGATCAACGCATGGCCAGAGTCTGCAAGAACGAGGATAAACTTGTTAAAACATTGAGTTATAAAAGTATTTTCGAAAGAAAAATTGGTTTTGATATAAAAGAATTTTATTATAAAGGTATTGCCAACAAAGAAATTTTGTATTAATATTTGAAATTTAAATTCTTATGGTTTGAAATAAATTATTCGGACCCGATTCTTTCTTTTGAATCTACCTTATCTGCTCAGCTTATTTGTTCATCTTGATTTTGTTTTCAAAATCTACCTTCCTTCCTTGTTGGATTTATCCTTTGAAAATTTTGTCTAATTATATACTACATTGTTTAATATAAAATTTTAAGTGTTATGAATAGTTTGAAGTTATTAATTTCGGATTTAATATTTTCAATAAACTTTGTAAAAATAAGGGATAGTGCAGGTAATTGTTTTCATAAGAGTTGAAAGTATTATAGTATTATAGAAAATTTGAATTTCAAATGAAGTTTCAAATAAAGATTTCAAATAAATTTGGGTAGTTTTAAAAATTTGTTGTTTATCTTATCTTTCAATCTATAAATTTCCGGCTGTTTTATTCTCCTACCTCCTTCCTTTTCGGGGACGAAAAGTTTTGAGTGGGGGAGAGTGTAACGACCTGTAAGATTTTAATAAACTTTATCGTTTTATTAACGTATTTAATTGGATTATGGTGAAATTTTTAAATAAATTAATTTGCAAATAAAAAGTTAATATATGGATTACGTCCAATTAAACATAGCAGATGGCAAAATTTCAATTTATTTTATGAAAATTTATTTATTATGTAATTCTATTAAATTCAAGCTAGCTAATAATTGTTGATAATAAAAAAAAAAAATTTCTAATGCAGAATATTTTACATAGAAAAATTCTAAATCCTCATCTGAGAAAGGCGTCATCTCTAGTTTTTCAAAATCCGGACTTCTATAGCTTCGTCGTTCTTATTTTCTGCATTCTACTGCATTTTTTTTCTACTAGTGAAAAATTCGAATTTTTATAACTCAATCATACCACTGATAACTGTATACCATTGTGAGCGCCTCGTCGTGCTGATCTCAAAAGTATATTTATTTCTGTATTTCGGAACCCGGTGTACAACGGAAGCAATAAATTTGTTCGTTTTAATGACACCATAAATTGTGCCTCCTTAGCTTCTCCTTATTTCGTTTCGATTTAAACCGTGCTACCCAATATAAATTTATTACTTTAAATTTACAGCTATAAACATTATTTGACCGTTTCTCTTACATTCATTTCACTTAAGAGATACGTTTCCGGTAGCTCTAAGTTCATTTCTCTTTTGGCTTCTATTCCAATAGCATACGTTACTTTTATAATTTCCTATTTATAATACATTGTTTTATAACTCCCAATTCAATGCTAACGTTATGTGCTTTATTTCAAACAGCTCAATTGAACTTTTGAATTCTCTGTTCATTCAACTCATCGCCGTTTTGCTATTAGTATTTGTTTCCTGATTTCATCATCAAACGTTTCTACTCCTAATTATTAGTAAATTTAGAATCAACGTTTGTTGCTTAATTTATGGCATACGTTCTAATCTTTTGCTTTTATCATTTAGAAATCGAAACGTTTCTTTTGCTTTTGAATTTTGTAACGTTTGATAATAATTAATCTCCATAGTATAATTGCCTACGTATTGGGACCTAGGAAATAAATAAAATTAAGAAAACGTATAACTTGCAAGAAACAATAGATTACTTTATTTGTTTATCTGGTTTCAAACGAGTGACCATTTATTTCGGGAGAAACCGTTTCTTTTGCATGTGTAAAAATCTACCATCATCTTTCTAGATCTGTTCATATATTTTTTCCTTCCGCCTCCTTTTATTTTGCTCTCAAATTTCCACCATCTTCTTTCCAGAACTCTCCCATGCAAACAAATCCATTTATTACTCGACCTATATATATATAACTCTATGGATTCACGCACCTTTCCTTCTCTGTTTTAATATAACTCTTCATTTCTTTTTCTCTCTCTCTTCTTTATTTCTATTTATAACTTTGTCAGAAACGTATGTGTCTATATAATTTATTTATTCCTTTCTCTGTTCATTTTCTTGCTTTCAAAATGTCCTTTCCTTTGTTATTCCCTTAATTTTAGTGCGTTACTTTACACCACTACAGGACATTTATTTATGTACGTTTCACTATGTTTCTTATATAATTTGATAAGCTGCACTTTTCTCTCCTTAATTTCTTTCTTCCATCATGATTCTAAAGACTTCTGCAAAAAAAAAAAAAATATATATATATATATATATATATCACAGCATCTCTACATTCCTACTTTCTTTCTTCATTCTATAAACATATTTTTCCCTTACCTGAAGCCTCTCAGATCTGTTCTTCTCCTACAAAAAAAAAAACACACACACATAAGAAACGCATAAAATAACAGGCAGCAGCCGCCTTCCATCCCTCTATCCTCTCTCGTTCATCACCTCCGCACTCTCACCTCCGCCTCGGGTACCACTGCATCTCCCACTTCAACTGGTGAGTAGCCACCTTTATTTGTATGCACAATTTTTTTTGCAATTATTTGAACGTATGCGTGCTTAGTTAGGATAACATATGATTAGTTTGGGTTTAGGTCACGTTAGTCTTATATATATGAGTATAGAATGTCTGCATATATTTGTGTAGTAAATTGTTTGCATATTTTACTTAAATAATTTTAAAGTATCAAATTGTTTTTCCTTCAAAGATATATATATATATATAGGTTAGTTATAGACAAAAGTATATGTATATGAGCTTTATGAGATGTACGTCTACGTAAGTTTTAAAGTATACATTATACATATACGCACAGCTGTTATATTTTAAAGTGGTATTTTATATAGATTTTTTTTTTAGTAAATTTTCGTTCTGATTAAATTTTATACATGTTGATGTTCACGTAATTTATAGGTTTTAAGATGTATAAGTTAAGTTATATATATATGACTTTATTTACGCATATAAAATTTTAAAAGTGGTATGGTCTGTTTATACGCATGGTTAGTAAAGGTGATTTATTTATTTATAATATATTGTTTTGCCGTTTATATATGTCACAGTTTTTAAAAATGGAGGAAAGGACAGTACATGTGTTCATTTGAAGAAGTCTGTGTCTATTTTGTTAGTACGCATATAATTTAAGTATGTTCATATAGGTGGAGTACAGACTTGCAGTGCATTATAATAACAAAAATTTTATGGATTATTTTATAAGTTGTTATATAGTTTTGTTTTATAAATATGTTATTTACGTATGTAAGTATTTTTTTAAAAAAATGTAAGTATTTTTAAAATTGTAAGTATTTTGTATAAATACATATTTTATAAACTAAGTTTACATTAGTTTATATGTGTGAGTATCGGCTGTTAGTTCATATATGGTATAACAATAAGTAATATAATATGGTTGATGTTATAATAAGTTAGGTTACTGTAAGTGTATTTGTGTATATACATTGAGTTACATTTTATAGAATATGTCCTTAAGTTATTAAGTATTTAGGTCGTGTCTGCATATCAGATTTGTTCAGTACATGAATTATAAAAGTTCGCTTATACCATTTATCTTCATCGTTTCAGTTCTGATCTGATCCGTTTCAATTAGCTTTGATCGAATTCGTGCCGATTTTGTTTTGCTTGGATTTGAAATTTAATTTCAGTATCCGTAGCAGTGTGCATATCCGTATCACCTTCTGTATTCTCGTTCATCTCTAGCCTTGAAAGGTGAGCAATCACTCACGATTAACGTTCTTTTATTTATTAAATTTGATTCAATTGAAACGTCAATTGAAATATGCTGCTGTTAGTTGTTTACTGTTACGACTGCTATCATCTGTATCTGTTCACCTATGACACCTGACACCATTATCGGTTAATTATTTATGTGATAATAATACAGATTGGTTGAAAATTTACTGATTGATTGATTGTCGTTTAAATTGGATGTTAATTACTATTGTTAAATGATAACTAGTTTGCTAGTAAGATTTGAGGTGGTATAGTTTACAAAGAAAACGGATTATATACGATGGACCTTGATTGATTAAACCTGACCCCGCCATATGTAAATTTGATTAGTTTAATTTGACCCATTAATTGTCGTAGGAATTGATAAGTTATACTTTAAAGCTTTGAACATAGTATGGATTAACTGTTGTAATACTAAACTGAAATTGAAATGGAACGACAATTGAAAAACTGAAATGTAATAATCTGTAATCTACATGAAATGATAGTGTAGATTTTAGAAATAATTATAAAAATAACAATGCGAATTAATAAGATCATTTCGGAGTTATTTGATTTAATCTATTGAATTGTTATTGATTGTTGTTATTGCTTGTTTACTTACTTTGACACTATCCCTGTCATCACACTGCAAGTTCCCTTTGTTATGTTTGATTTTTGAATTAAAATGGGTTGAAAAATAGGCCCAAGCGGGTTTCGTTTAATTAAATTTGGGATTACGGGTTGAAATGCTATCCACCCGTATACATTTAGTGTACGTATTGAAATGATAATAGCCATAACACTTTGACCATATGAAAAAAAAATCTATGGTCTTATTAAATGTAAATTCTTAAATACATCTATAAAGGGTAATGATAAATATAGAGTTAATTATATCTAGTTAATCAAGATTTGATTAAATACATAAATTATGATAAATAATTTATGTAAATTTTATTCGGATAAATGTTGCAATAATATTGAAAAATTAAGGTTGAGAAATAAATTTGGGTTATTGTAAAATGATGTTTAGATAAGGATTTATTTATTTAAATCAATTTGAAATTTATCGAATGAGATATTTCACGTTTAATAAAATTTGAGAAATCTTGAGAAAGATGTAATTTAAAGTCACTAAATGGTATTGAATAAGGGAAGGTTCAAACTAAATAATAATGATGTAAAAACCAAGAATCTATATGAAACTGTTAAATTTAACATCTAAGTATTTAAGCCATGAACTGTATTGAAATTAAATGGTTTAGAAATTTGGTATGTATTTGGGACCAAGATAGTTGAATTTGTTATGTAGATAACTAATTGAATTTAATGGAAATTGAGGTTGAACGAAGTCTGGAAATTTGTATTTAGAGAACTAGATTGGGAAATTTAGGGGAAATATTAAATACTTAAAGTATGGAAACATATTGAAATGGAAAGGGTAAATAGGATATCAAATCCAGATTTGAGATTTATAATTGAGATTGAATTTAATTTAAATGGAAAGGTCAGGTTGATGTGAACGATTTGTTAAGTTAAGGAAATTGCAAGTGCTTTACCATATACAGCATTTAATATATATAAATACTATGTGGGAAATATAATTATTCGAAGTGAATTTGACATTTGGGTTTGAAGTATAAATTAAGTGAATGACCACGATGTAATAGTGTATATTTCTACCCTGTAGATAGTTCTATGGACCCTTAGAGGATGGTCATCCCAAACATCCTTTAAGTTATTTGTATTTCAGTTGATATTTCACTTGAGTTGGATTTATTGATATACGAATGTTAATCCTGACTCGAGTGTTTTGTGTTTTGCTTTACGCTCGGGTCAGACCGAGTAATACAGCTTTAGAGACTCACCTTTGGAGATTGGAGCTTCATTTGGAGATCCAACTATCGTTTCAGCTTTCAGTTTTCTAGATTGACTGGTTCAGAGAAGTCATCGGCTCGTACTGAAGACTTTTCTGTATTCCAGAGATTCTGATGTATTTTATTTTAAACTCTGATGTATATAGTAGCTTCATGAACTACTATTTTTCTATTCCGCTGCATTATATTACTCTGTGTCTGTGATCTGTGATTGGTTTATTTACTGTATATTTTAGGTTTTGCCAAATTAAATTAACAATTCGGTATTTTGAATTATTCAAGTCGTACATGTACGGTTTTAGTGTCGATTTGAATGGTCCAAAATAGCGGGTCGTTACAACACTTATCATAAAAAAAATCCTTCGAAAACAATTTCAACTCAATTATACTATCATATAATGCTCATATTATATTTTTCAAATTCTTGTAAGTCAATCTCAAACACCGGAATTTAAATTCCCAAATCCAAGTTAAAATTCATTTATATTCATTATCAATTGTGTTTACAAGATTTCATTTTCCTAAATCCATTGTTATTTAATCAATTGTTGTAAATATTGACTGATCAAACAATAACGATAATAATCTAATATTATCATCTCCTAACAATCAATTCAATCAAAATGAATAAATATTCAAATAATTCTTTTATATAAAATATATTCCAAAATGATATTGTGTTGGTTTGTCCTATTCGAGTGTTTAGAAATTCCTATCGACGCCTTGGCGTCCCAAGTATCGACCAGAATTCATAAATACTCAACGGAACAAATTAACACAATATAAAACCATTTTATATCAAATAACAAGTACGCTCTCTCATATACACTCAACTCATTCATATAGTTTACCTCTATTTCAACGAGTTATTCCCCACTAGAGCCAAGGTTTATCGCTAAACCAAAGCTCTGATACCAACTGTAACGACCCGCCTTTTTGGACAGTTTAAACCGACGATCAAATACACATGCCGGTTCCAAACCATTAAAAAAAGGCAGGTGGTTATTGGGGTAATTAAGAAAAGAAAAGAAATAAAGGAAATGAAACAACACAGAATCTCGCAGCGGAACGACAAAATATAATAGTCAAATAAACAGTTCATGAAGCTGTTTACTATACTTAGACAATTATTTATACAACATTTATCAGAGTTATACATATACAACAGAACAAATAAATAATGCAGCAGACAACATGATGCACAGATAATAATAGTAATAGTATACCAAATCTTCGTCTTCGTCCTCCAGAATAGATCTTCAAAAATCTGAAAACTCAGGACTGACCCGAGCGTAATGAAAAGACAAAACACTCGAGTCAGAACTAAAATATCCATATGAAAGTTAAATCAATCGTAAATAAATATGAGTGTGACGGCGTCAGATATGTTTACGGGGTTTGACATCTCATATCCAGTGTCAACGTGCGTGCAATAACTTAAGAGATGTTACGGGATTTTCCACCTTTCAAGGATCCGTTAAACTATCTACTAGGTAGTAATGTACTCTAAGTAGATAATGTTTATCAGTAATATAAAGTATCAAAATAGCGTTAAGGCGTTACCATAATCCCCCTTAACACATTTTATATTCCCAAAAGCATATACAAGACCGTAGTTTCCCCAAAACCGGAAGTCACCAGAGGGCAATCCATATACTCAAGGTACAAACCAAAACGTAGTGGTCGCGAATAGGATAATCAGTATGACAAGGTACATGAGACGATACCAACTAGGATACTAGTAGTTGCGTGATCCGGACTGATGTTGAGCATAGCAGCCACTACCTCAACACCGCGAAACAACACTCCCAAATCAAGGGGTGCACCCAAATCAAATCACAAATGTAATAGATATGGTATCGAAGAAGTGTGTCCGCTAGAGGTGGCGAACCTCAATGGCCCGGCGCGGCTCCTGTTTTAGTCATGTCAGGGGTCATCCAATATCGTTCTCTTTCTTCAGTCAACGCGTTCACCAAACCATCCACTTCATTCTGGATCAACACTCCGCATATAATAGTTATTAAAGTGGTTTTCGGTATCGACAGAGAGTATGTCCATATCCGATCCCGGTCTCTTTAATAACTACGTATTATTACACTGATGGCTCTTTTATATTTCAAATTGATTCATGATTGATAACAAAATATCATATTCGCTTTAAAATCAAATCCATTTCAAAATCATCATATATTCAAAATTATCAATTTTGTCCGATAAATCAATTTCACTTCAAAATTTGATTCGAATTCAATTTAGGTTATAATCTCTACTTTAACCTAGTTCGTATTTAAACCAAAGGTTTAAATATAAACATTTCCGTCTCTTTAACCAGTTTGAATTTAAGAAAATAGTTTAAATAGTTTAAAATAGTTAAATAATTCAAAATAGTTTAATAGAAAATATTTAAATAGTTTAATCGAAAATAATTTGAATATAAAATGGTTTATATATAAAATAGTTTGAAAAAAATCAAAAATTATTTGATAAATAATTCCAAAGTCAAACCGGTCAACTTCCTAAATTTTCTATCCAAATCAAATCCAAATTCCATTTCGATTTAATCGATTTATTCCAATTTCAACTTGAATAAATTTCTATTCCACGTAAATTTCGATTTCAATTCACAAATTTCTTTAAATTTCAATTCAATTCCAAATTAATTTAAATCTAAATTTCAAATAAATTTTCAATTCCAAACTCAAACTTGAAATATCATTTCATATCAATTTTCTTAGAAATATTCAGAGTTCGATTAAAAGTCCAATCTTTTAAAACAAATCAACTTTCAAAAATTTACACCGTATTTCAATTTTCAATTTAAATCTAAACTTCGATTTTATTTAATAATTTCGTTTACCAAGTTTAAATTCTAACATTTCGAGCTCCAATTCAAAATAATTCAATTTCCATAAATTGGATTTTATTCTTAAAATCAATTCATTTAAATAATTTCAAAACAACTTTTAAAATCATTTAATTTATCCAACTCGGTGTCCGTATATAATTTTCTAACCTATGGCCAAGTGATTAGTTATTATAATTAAATGTCAGGGATGAATATATCATTTAAATCAATCACAGTGTCATATGTATGCATAACAGGATATATATAAACAAATAAACATCCAAACATTTAAATATCAACCAATAACATCCATCGAAATACATCATCCAATAGGCAATACAATTCACGGCAATTTCATATTTATCAATGTCAGGTAATTTAATCGCAATTCAATTTTAATTTAAATTTAACTGTCAATTTAATTTTTTTAACGGTGAATTCAAATGACAATCAATATGATAATTAAATTTTATCAAACAACAACAAATAAAAATCATAACTACGCATAATGTCAAATTTAACTAGCATAAAGATATTCAGTACGTTGTGAGCGTTATAAAACACTCACCTTGATTTTACGATTTCAAATCAAATCGAACGACGTTCGATTTAACATAAAATTTTAATGAGCTCCAAACACTTTCGGATCTGCACTGCAGCGCAGCTCTCATCTCCGCGATTCCGGCGCTTCTTCCCCAACGTGAAATTCACGTATGCAAATCCATTAGCCGTCGATCTTCAAGCAATTTTCACGACCACCTCGTCGACTTCCAGAACGATCAGCTAGCGCCACCACGAAGCCCTTCACCAGAGCTACCTACGCGCCAAGTTTCATCCCGTTATTCGCCGTCGTTTGCATGCAATCCAAGGAAATACGTACACACTTCCAAGTCAGATCTGGACGAATCCATGAAAAATTAGCATACATCAACCGTATGGATTTGAAGAGATCGTCGAGATCTACACTTTTGCTTTTGGAATTTTTCGATTTCGTCGAACGGATTGAGAGATATTAAGGAAAGAAGATCGGAAATTTTTGGCCATGGAATAGGTGGCGTCCATGATTTAGAATTAGGGTTTCTGGATTAAAATAATAGTAAAACTGTCTCGGTTTGCGTGCGTATTTATATAGGTAGGTCCAAAATCATCCGAACTCCAATCGAGATGTGCCGCCAGGCGTTTATAAGGTTTTACCCCCATTCCGGACGCAATGGAACTAGTTACAAGGCCTAATTCGATCATATCTGGAAGATAGCTTTTCGAAGTCGATTATTTTAATTAAATTCGAAATTAAATTTCTACGCGTTTCAAGCTCGCACGGCCAAACGACAAGTCCAATTGCTACGAAAATTGAAATCCTACCATAATTTACTATTACGGATCCGATGAAACAAGTTTCGTCGAAATCCGAGACTGTTTGAAAAATGGCTATTTTAACTCGTCAATTAAATATTAAAATATTCAATTTTCACAAATTTACTTTTAATTCGATTTTAAAAGTTCTACAACATCATTCTAACTTTAATATGATAAAATGGAATTTTACAAATCATTTTTAATCATATTAAACCCGTTATCCAATTATTCAAATAATTTCAAATATTAAATTATTCAACAAATTACATTGATAATCATTTTCCTTCAATAATCACCTTAAATTTTCTAATTAAAATAGCTAAAAATACGGGTCGTTACAACGTCGCTACCATGAGATATTCTATTTTGATTTGGTTATATTAACTTATAGAAGAGTCTCATTGAGTCCTTATGTGCTTATTCCAAATAACCACAAGTACATAACATATTAGTGTCTCCAACGATCATGAATAAATCACCATCCATCGTATGGAGAGTGTTACATACACTAGTGTCAATAGACATATCGATATCTTTTTCTTGATACATCTTGAGTAGGAATGTTTAAGGAGTTAGTGTTTTTTGCTATGTTATTTCAATACTCATAGTTATGAACATATTTGTAACTACAATCGATAAAACACCACTTCTAATGATTTTTTACTTATATAAACTAAGAATAATTATTACATTATTATATTATACTATAGCAATGCACAATAGAAAATGAAACCAAAATCGTACGTTACTTCGAATAAGATTGTTTACAAAGGGCTTTACATCACAAATTACTTAATTGCCTCTAAGGCACATCCTTAACTCTATCACTTGAAATCATAACAATGTTAATAATGTTTCTTTAGTATAATGGATGAAAAGATCTACCAAAGAATGTCATGAATGTGATGAATTGAATCTTTGGATTGAATTGTATTGTATGTCATTTAACATGACCTAGTTAATATAAGTACGAATTTCATTAAAATAATGAATGGAAGCGGTTAATGATTTAGTGAGTTTGAATAGAAGTCATGTGATTGTACAAAGGTGGTTTCTTAAACCGTGTTCTATGCTTTATAGTTATTCATCGAGTACCATATAGAAGTAGTAGTTGTCTAAAAGGAGAGCAACTTACAATAAAGGCTTGAACACAAGTATTGAGATGCATGTGCAAAGTATTGTGATCATGCACATAACATTTTGTTGGGATGTCATCACATTAATTTTTTTATAAGAATTTATCATATTTTATACCTAGTCAAAGAGAAATTGGTCATGATCGCAACAGAAGAAATGTTGATTCATTTGAATAATGAATCAAAAGATATAGGCATTTGAAGGTCAGATACATTAAATGGGCCAGATAGAACCAACCACTCGACTAGTTGAACTAGTAGACAGTTTGGACCTAAATTAAAGAAGAAATATTTTAGTGCATTTTAAAGGGTGTTCAGTCTATTGGCCAGGGTAACCGGCCAACTAAATAGTTGTTCATTCGACCCGATAATGTTGTTCAGCTATCTAATCAGTTGCTCATTATTAGTTTTAGGGTGAAACTTCAAAATGCGATCACTTTTCTATACAAACATGGATTATCGATGTTCATTATTTTTCAAGATCTATAATGTATGAAATTTTGGTGGATTTTAGAGTACAATGGTTTCGAGGTCTAAGTGGAATCCACTTCGTTATGTATTCCCAAACCAAATACTTGAGGGAGTATGGAAGAGAACTCCGGTGATATTAGATGACAAGGAGGCCACATGGAATCCTTGCGATATGTTTCAGTTTGTGTGATGATTTTGATATGGTTTTTTTGATGGTTTTCGAGGTGATACGACTAGGGTATTTGAGGTAAAGTTTCATACAACATATGGTGTATACAGATAGTATTTTTTCTTTATATATAAATAAATATGTAACGGTGAGGTACATGATGTATTAATACGTATTTGATACGCTTATAGTGCATCATCATATTGTTATTACATTAATTACCGTCCTTAGGTGGATCTTGCCCTTATCGAAGGGCCTCGAGGCCCACTTAGCCTAGATTGTAGTGTTTTCTTTACACTCAGGATGCCAATTGTGATTTAGTTGCTTGTAGACTTAATATGTTTTATGTAGCATAATAGTAGAAATGTGCTAACTTGTATGCAAGAGAAGCTACAGGTTTATATATAGTTTTGTTATCTCATATGAAAAATACTTAGTATATTGATCAGGAAATATTTTTGCATTAGTTATCATACAATTTAAAGATATTTTTTCCTCGCTAGGCATCATGTTTGACCCTCTTTATATTTTTCCTTTTGTTAACCATTCCTTGAGTAAGTTGACTAGAGAAGGGAGACATTGTTATCCAGAGCATGTTTTAGAGCCATAGTTATATGTATTGCTATTATTTTCAATGTCTTATTAGATCTTATCATGTATATAAAGCTTATTGTATATAGAATTTGGTGTATTTAATAGACTCGACCCATCTGGGGTATTATGTACTAAGATGTTGGATCTTATATCTCATTTATATATGATGTCCTTTTAGTCTTGCACATATGTATTGTTTATATTGTACTTTATTCCTATTGTTAAATTATTGTTCTTAACCTATGATAGTTATATGCCATGTTTGTTTTGATTTTACATGAACCGTCATTTGTGGTATTTGTGGATTCATATGCTATTTTATGCATTTTAGGATGGTACAAACATTTGGTATTAGAGTTTAAGTTACTTGATCAAGCTAATTTGAGAGTCAAGTTATAGTTGAATTTTCCTAGGGAATCAAAATGAGCATGCATATTCATTGGTAGAAATGTTTCCTCAAGTAGAGCCTCATAAATACTCGAAGAAGCAGAGTATACATGAAAGCCAAAGTCACTTATTAATGGTAGTCTTTAAATGAGGTATTATCTAATTAAGATGATGTGGGGTTGGTTTGGGCATTGAGAATGAACCATTAGTGGTTCGGTTTGACGATTCTTTAGTCGAACCGAGTTAAGCCGAATCACTACCAGAGGCAATCCAAAGGTTTAACTAAAACTGTGTGGGTGATCAATGACTTTGTAACATGAATTTTTTTACAATACATATTTTGTTATATATATATATATATATAATATCCACCGCTATATCTTGAGTTTACTTCTCGTAGTTGTTGGTAGTTTTCTACGATGGATGGTGATAGGGGGTTAATGGGATATAAACTCATATGCGAAAATAATGAACTTTGAAGCTGTAGTACCAGGGGAGGACTCAATGATCGAAGGAGGATCCATGGAGATCGTGCACTATTTGACCCATCTAGGAGGAAATAGTGCAAGGATTTCCATCTATAGAACTTCATGATACTACATTGGTGTGTGAAGAATAGAGGTGCTCCATGCCAAAAGTTGATTTGGTACAGGCATACATGAGGCTTACTCTAAGGCGACTTTGTACGAAGTTTCGACGGGTGGATATCTATTATGGAGAGACATATAGTAGTATCATGTCCCACTAGGGATCGACCAACCTCAGAATGGTGTGCTCTTATGAGAAGTCAAGAGGTATTGACTTCACTTTGTTATGTTGTTCCCAATATTCTTTATAATGGTTTCACATTGAACATGAATGTGAGGAAACTAATGATACTCTATTGTATGGAATGATTGTGATGGTGAGAGAAGTATAAGAGTTAGTCATTTAGATCCGCTCTTTCTCTTTATACATGAGTTATTTACTGCTGATCTTCTAGAGATCTTATCTCTCTATACATGAGTCTTATTTCTCTATACATGAGTTAGTTACTAGTAATCTTCTAGAGAGTATTAAGATGTGCCTGTAGAGTTTTTGATTTACCTCCCCATTGAGAGATTGTCTCATATCTATCTCGAAGCGAAGATAGACCCATAATTATGCTTTAGGTGAAAGACACCAACGAAATAAAGAGTTATGGCTACGAGTCAAGGAGCTTCTGATGGAAAATCACTAATGGCAATCATAACAAATACAATATGGCATTCAGAATCTAATTGAGTTATGCTTGTTGTTGACTATGCCATTCTGGTTAGTCGATACACCGACTTGACTGAGCCAACTTTCTGAAAAATTTGTTTCGAGGTTGACTCGATGTGTTTGTAGTTTTATTCGTAGATAATATTTTAGTCTGCTTAAGGATTGGGGAGGGACACAAGGTACTTTTGAGGATGGTGCTTGTGATTTTGAATTGAAACCAATGGGAAGTCATGTTCCTATGAAATCATTACTAGGAAGGATTATGTGTCGAGTTAGCACCAAGGACTTTAACTGAGTTCTATGAGTAGTTGGTTGTGCATCTAAGCTAACCAGCAGTGCAACATGCTTTGGGTGGTTCTAAGTGTTGTGTACCATAGGGTTAATCCTATGAGTTGATTTGTGTTTGAGATAACACTTGTTTAGATGTAAAACTAAGGAGGAGCATGAGTTATCATAGAGGTTATGTTATTGAAAGATGACGGGTTACCTTAAGAAGGGGTAGCATATTTGGGTTCATGATATCTTGTAAAAATGTATATTTTTACGCTCACATTTATCTTGTTTTATTTAGGTAAATGTTACATCAGTGGTATTTAAACATGTTTTTAATAAAATTTTAAAATTGCTTTTGAACACCATTCATACATTTACATTTAACATTTTGGGATAAATGGAATTTATTTGTGCATATTTAATTTTGATAAAATTGAATGCCCATTTTAATTGAAATTTTTGTTTACTTTTTGTAGGTGCCTTTGTAAAAAAATATTTATGCATACAAATGGATCATGAAGAAGGAGAATGGACATGAATGTTGATACAAATAAACTCATAATCAATTCTACCTTTGAAGCCCAAAAGTGAAGAAAGAAGCTTTATTTTGTACATGGATGAGGCACACACCCACTTCATAATGGACCATAAATTATTAAACAAAACCCTTTAAGTTGAGAAGTAACTGCGGCATTTCATGGTTACTTGAAGAGCACACTTCTTTATGTTTAAGGTATTCTATGGTTACTTGTAGAGCACACTTATCAAAGAATATTTTGGATATTCTTTAAAGAAGAATTAGCGTTTTGAACATGTATAAATACCCTCCTATGTAATAAGAAAATAATATTTTTGTGGAGATAAAAATATTTAGCCTGCAAAATCATAAATGAAATATATCCTTCTTTCGTTCACTTTAGTGTATTCTCTTTGTTTTATACTCTTTATTGTATGCTCTTTGATTCCATGCTCTAATTACTTGATGCACTTTTTATTTTATATAAGTAGATTGACTTTCTCTTCCATTTTATGCAAATAGGACAAATCTCTTTCTCGTTCTTCCATTTTCAATGAAATCAAGAGGTGCTGAAATGTAATCTAGGATGAGTAGCACAATCCATTCAGTTTAGCAATAATAAAGCTCCATGATTCACACAAAATCAATACTATATTTCTTATTTGATCTCTTTTATTTGTGCTTTATATTGATTATATCTCCATGGTATAATGATGTTTATATTGTTGGAAATAATGATTTGAACAACGAATTATTTGGGTCAAATTTTAAAAAAAATCTCTTGTTAATTTAAGCATTAGATTGTATATTTGTTAATTTCAATAAATTGGCGCATTGAACCATATTTGTAATTTTAAGCGTTTACATTTAGGTGAATTAATGCTAATAAATTTGTGCATTAAATGCTAGTAAATTGGTGCATTAAATCATATTTAATGCACTGAATGATATTTGAAAAATTATAGCAATGTGTGTTAATGCTTGTAAACTGGTGCACTAAATCATATTTAATGCACTAAAAGATATTTGAAAGGTTACGACTATGGTTATGTTATTTTTAATTTTCTCATTAATTCTTAAAACATATTTAAAAAATATGTGACACACACACACACCCATAAATCTAAGTGCACATATCTACGCGTATATATGTGAATATAATGTGTAGGTCGGCATACAGGTATTGGGTGGTTTGTGCAACAAGACATCGTATGTTATATATATATATATATATATATATATATAATATACACTACTAGAACTTACACCATATGAATACATACATAAGCAAACACACACATATATATAAACATATTATTTATATAACAACACACACATATATATATATATAAACATATTATTTATATAACAACACACATATATATGTAGCTTAATATATGTTTATTATTCGGACGTGGACATATATTTGTTTATAATATATATATATATATATATATTAATTTAAATAAAAGCTAACATATACACACAAATACAAATTACTAATTGCATTAAACGTTAGTATGTTTAAATTTCAAAATTTAAACTTTGAAGAAATAGTTTAACTTATTCAAAACTTACTACCTTCAAAACTTATACATATATGTTAAATTTTATAATTAGATCTCATATCCTATTTTCACTCATATCTTTTGCAATATATTCAAATTATATATATTAAATTTATAATTAGATCTTAGATTCTATTTTTTCTCCTATGCTTTTTTCATTTATTTTTATTTTTACTAACAAGTTTTCTTAGGTCGAATCAAAACCATATGTATGTTAATTTACACAAACTATATATTTAAATTCATTTTTTGGCAATTAAGTTTATGCAATTTATAGAGTTGAATTCATTTTTTTGCAATTAATTATAGTGCCAAAATCATAAAGTAATACAAAGATAATATATTATTAGATTACAGATGAATCACGTAACTTCTTGTCGTTCGTTAACACCTCAAAATTAACTGTGTTTCCTCCTTAGAGATTTTCGTTTACCCTCGAGTAAAGTTGCAAACCCTAATGGAGGTCTTAGTTTTATGAGCGAGAGAGATTACTGTGGTGGCTAGGTTTCATGGAAACACTATTATATATAAATGTAGAGAACCCATCAAAATAGGCCTAGATTTAATCCCTCTCTACATAAATAAAACCAAGCCTTAAATAAATAGAAGAACGCGTCAATATGTATTCTATAAAACAGGGGCCAACCTATATCAATAAAAAATTAAGTTTCGGTATGAGATAAAATCATCTTTAAACAACATAAATGCCCATTCTATTTTGTTAAATATTATTCAGCTATTTCAATTAATCAAAATATATATGAGATATATATATATATCATTTAAATAACATATAACACTCCAATGTTTTAAATTCTAATAAATAAATTAATCAACGAACTTTGTCCCATGATCGCTAGACAGCCCTTGGTAATTGAACTATGCATGCAGACATATTACATTTATATTAATTTCTCCATTTAGTTTATTACATCTATTAGTTGGTCGTTTTTGGAATGTTGCTCAATAAATATTTGTTGCACGACTCACCTATGAGAACTTGATTAAACATAATATCAAAGTCAATACCGGTTTTGGCTTCATTAGTGTAGCACTATGTCACAAGTTCTGTTTCTTATAAATAGGGAAAATCATATTTTAATCTAAACAAGTATACATCTTTTAGCGATGCCATCCATGCGCATCTTATTTTCTTCATCATTATATCACTTAAATATTCAAAGTGCAGTCAATGGCCCAATAATCTAATAATTTACGCAGTTAATTGCGAAGAACAACTTTAAGTCCTTGGTTTAGACGATAACAATTATTGAATAACTGAAAGTACCATGGCAATTGATTTTTGACATTTGAGTTGACTTTAATTGCGATGATACTAATCTCTTATATTAAGGAGACAATACGCTATTTAATAGTGTTCCAGTCTAAATGATTTGGCAAAGATCCAAAAAGAGTCCTAGCATGATTACAATTCCATGAGTTGGCTAAAATCAAAGCACATCCTCCTCATAGAAGATAGATAATATAAAGACCCGTAAATTTTAATGATTTTTTTAACGTAATTAACTAAATTTTTCTTGAAAAATAAACAATAAAATTTAGTAATGTAAATATGATATTTGGAATACGTCTATTTAAACGTAATAATCGTCAGATTTTCATTTAAAAATATATAAGTTTGTGTGGTTGTGTAATTTCAATTTAAAATTTTAAAAATAAACTAAATTGATGGAAAGAAAATATTTTTGAAAACTGAATATTTTTATACAATAAATTTGTAAACCATTTTCTGAGTGAGACGTCATATCTTTTTGTCAAATTTAGATTGCTCTAGCCCCGTTGATCTTATTTTCGGCGTTTTAATAACAGTTCGGCAGCAAATATCGACTTTTGATAGGATCTTCGTATCTCTAATATCTATGTACCATTTCTTTATCTCATCGTGCTGATCTCTATAGTATATTCATTTGTGTATTTTAGAGTCCGGTATGCGGTGAAATTAGTAAGATGATCAGCCGTGTCAGTGCCCATTCTGGGACCATTTTGTGTTCTGTGCCCTTTCATTATCACCTGTGAAAAAAAATATCCACTTGATATTAATATGCTCTGAATTCAAATCTTGGCTTTTGGTTATCCTACCATTTCATTTTATACTATGTTACATTTCCAATTTTATTTTTCTGCCTCTCTCTTTGTTCTGTTCTTCCATTTGAAAAATATATATAAATTATATATGGACCATATTCATTTGTTTTGAGTCAAGCTGACATTCATTTTATTTGCTTGGGGAATACTACGTCCTCCCCTTCTTTCAAGCCGATATACCTCTCTCTACTTTAAGACAGCCGCATCACCTTTCATCGGCCTCAACCCTTCACCGTGAGCTTCCTTTGCCGAACCACCTTGAACTCCATCTCCTTCTTGACCATGCCTCTCTCTCTTTTACGTTGCTCAGCCATTACCGAGTCCATACCAACCATGCCTCAGATCCGCCATTATCAATGCACCTCCATGTCAACCGGCCTTCCCATAGCCTGAAACCACCCTCCCCCAGTTTGCCATTCCTTCTACCCTCTGTTCGCCTACCTCCAAAGCAGCTGACCCGCACCGCTTGACCAAACCTTTCCTCCACCAACATCACCCGCCAACACCATGCAAGAAATCCGCACATCACCTGACCGAGACACCCCTCCTACCATATCCATGATCCCATCGCCAACCTGACCTATGCCGAATCACCCACCTCGGTGACCAGCCTCCCCTAGTACGCGCAAAGCCAGCCACTTCCCTTCTCTTCTCTCTCTGATCCATGCTTTTCAAACAAA
Organism: Allium cepa; assembly: GCA_030765085.1. Taxonomy (NCBI): domain Eukaryota; kingdom Viridiplantae; phylum Streptophyta; class Magnoliopsida; order Asparagales; family Amaryllidaceae; genus Allium; species Allium cepa. The sequence goes on from CM060929.1 coordinate 271,944,722, forward strand.
AAATATACCGTAGTTTGCATTCCTTTGTAATTGCTGTAGCCTGAACTCATGCCTTTTTCTTTTATACGTTGCATATGCACAAAACTTTTATATCTTTGTGTGCAAAGGATCATATGCCTTGCATATATGTTGTCGGCAGAGGAAAAAAGGATATATATATCTATTTGTTTTCTCAATCCAATCTAATTGTAACGATACGGATTTTTCGCGTTCGAAAATCGACATCCATACTTTACATCGTACTCGAACGCCGTAGATTCGACCGTTCAAATCCGAGTCGCCGGAGCTTATAACACCATTAAGTACAACAGCACAGCGGAAGAAAAAGAATAATACATTGATATACAGCATTGATACAATATCTGATACAACAGATGATATAATATGATACAACAGGATGATAAAATGGATATTAATACTATCAGAGATACAAGACACAACGGAAAGAAAATAGATGACACCAGCAGTGGAAATAATAACTCCAAAAGAATGCATACCCAAATCCAATGCTCCAATCCAAAGCTAGCTCGAACCAACATCACGTGTCACAACGATACGCAAGTCTCGTCCATATCCAAAGATTGGACTAACTCCAGATAATCTACTAAACCTGACTATATGAAAAAACCCAACTCTAGACTGCCTGTGTGGAAAAATAGTGGGCACCCAGAGTTTAGGATAGGAACAATAAACTCCGAGTCAGTCATGCGACTGGTGTGAGTAACAAAAACAGTTTATCCTTTAAAAACAAACAACAAAGAATTTAAAATAAATCCGCAATGCCTTTTAGAAAATGAAACTACCATAAGGCCTCCCGCAGCACACATCATGCAAACGCAGAGTTGGAGGAGATTTCTCCTTATGATAGTCAAACATGTTTGATACGAGAAATTCGTTTGGTATTATTATTAATATAAGTGCACAGTGCAGAAAACATTTCGAAAGTATAATATAAATCTTAGCCAGCATACGACCATTATCGTATGCCTACTATAGCTACCATGTTCAATAGCAGGTTACCGCCACATTCCATGGCTGGTGATACAACTAAAACCGTACCGAACACGTATTGTTTTGATTGGATTTCCAACAAATGGTCAGGCTAAGGAAATTTCTACTGCCACATGGGATCGCTTCTAGCGGAACGTCCCGAGAACCTAACCGGATCTCTGCCAACACAAGGCCGGTTTACCTCTGTAACTACTTCTCGAGCATGCCACTCCTTGGTCCTTTGGGACCTTTATCCGAGGCGCCTCTAAACCACAAAGCAACAACCACACAGAAAATGAGATTGAAGCCCACCACATAGGTAAATATCTGGGCTCCATACCATGATACCACCCTTTACCAGAAGGGAATGACACACCCTAAAGGGCGTGACCCTCATAACCTTGCCGCATCTTTCCTGTTTCGACCATTTTCGGGTTGTGAAGTCCTGATGCAGTCTCGTCCACAAAGCTACGCTTTACACTAAAGCCATGCTTTGATCACAAATGATCATTAACACACAGCAGCACTCAGCATGTCACACTACCAAATTGGGAGTATATCACTGATAACCTTCAACTACATAACCTCTGAGCTCGTACGTCTCAGAGAAGGGTGTTAAGCTAAGAGAATAATTCTCCGCTACCAACAGATATGTATTTGAAAGAAATCTGCTTTATATCTCAAAGTGTAGTGTCAGACATACAACCACATAAGTCTGTTCTAGGTTTGAACAGAACCGAAGGCACTTCATAAGAAGCCCTTGCAAATCCGGGTATTCACAATCTCGATCGGACTTCCCATCACTTAGGGAATCTCTATACCGTAGCTACTCGGTGCAGAGATAAACGATAGGTTATCCTATCGTTCTCGCAAAACACCCGGTCTTCACCACCGGTCTTCAAATGCTATCCATAACGACGTATCATTATTCAGAATGCGTTATATGACACAAGGTCATCTCCCGGTTAAACTGAATAATGAGCACAAAATTTCAAAACATATGGATATGGGATTTCAGTTAAGTCACAACTTATTACCCAAAACAAATGGTTTAAGCAAATTATCATACCAATCTTTAGACAAAAAGATTTATTTCACAAAGTTCACATAGTTTCACAAAGATCCGTTTACGGATTTCAAAACAATTCCTATTTTAATTGGATTAACTCATTAAATCTTTAAATCAAAGATTTAACTTATAGCTTTCAAACCGTCTCCATAACTTGGAAATCATTTTCATTTTAAACTGGAAATCATCTTAACTCAATTTGGAAGTTCATTCCTTATGTGAAAGTTTTAATTATTTGAAAACAAATAGTTTTCATTTCAGAAGAATTCAATTATATTTGCACAAGTCAAAGCCTTTGAATTTAAATTCAAATTCCCAAATCAATATATTTGAAATAGTTTAACCCATATAAACTCATTTATAAGTTGAATAGCCTTTCTAAACCCTAGTTTCCAAATCATAGAATTCAGTTTCAAATATTGAATTCAAATTTAAATCAAAATATTTAAATTTCAAAACTCAATCGAATTATTCAAAATAAATTTCATCTTTGAAATTCCATTTCAAAAGCTTTTCACTTTAATCCCAAAACATTTCCAAAACCATTTGGATTTAAATACACAACTTTTAAACTATTTCAAAATCTGTGACTTAATCGATTTCCTCGTGAAATCCATATTTGTGTGTGTATAAGTGTGGTCCAGGGGTTTAACACAATAGTGCAACATCATTCAATCATCACAGATTTAAAACACAAAAATATAGTTGATAAGCGATATAACTATAACGCTTATCTTACAGATCACACACACACACAGATATATATATAGCAGATAATAAATTACAGTCATCCCAGATAAATAAACTATATATCACAGAGCATCAGTCATCAAAAATATCAACAATTCAACATCCAATGCAATTCAAACATCCATAAGTAGGATCAATTAAATTATCTGATTAAATTTAACTCAAACTAATTTCTATGCATAAATTTTCTAGTCATGGTAAATTAATAATCAATTAATTATAAAACTTTTAACAAATTATCCTTTACTTAATTATTAATTACCCCTTAGTTAAAAATAAATCCTTAATTAGTTTTCTTAATTAATAACAAATTAACTACTCCTTAAGTAATAATTATTTCTTAATCACTTTAACTTATTAATTTTTAATAAATTAATTATTCTTAAATTAATTGCTTTGGTTAATTCATCACATTATTCTTAAATTAATTATTGCTTAATCACTTGATTTATCAACTTTAATTATTAATCAATATCTAATTAATAATCCTTAATTTATAAATTAATTATTCCTTACTTAATAAATCTTTACCTCTTGATCTTTAATAAATCTTAATTAATCACATTTATTAATTAATTCTTAATTAATCATATTAATTAAATCAACCTTTTAAGCCAATTACATAATTAATTAACTTTAATTAATCAAAATATCCAAAATTTATTACAATAAGTGATTAATCCTTAATTACTTTCATTTAGTAATTACATTTAAACAATTTATAATTGATTATCTAAATTAATCAATCTAATTAATTATTAAAATATATCACCTTAATCAATACTTAATGATCCTTAGTTAATTATCTTTATTAACTAATAACATTTCTTTAATTACTTGCTTAAGGAAATTTTTAAGATTAAAATCATTATTAATCATTTCTAATTAATTTAATTTATTAATTTATAAATAAATTATTCTTTAATTACCTTATTAATTAAATCATTTTAATTACCTTAATTATCTCTACGATAATCCATTTCTTTATTAATGACTTAATTAACATTAACATATATTATTTTAAACATTTTACTTTTGAACTTACAATTTAGTTCCATTTTGAATTTAAGTTTAAATCAAATTATTTACATTCCAGCTTTAAAGATAAATTGATTTATTTAACTTACAAATTTAAGTTAAACTAATTTATTAATTTTTCATCCAATTTTACTTTTATATTTCATTTTTAAATTCAAAATGAAATACCGGTTTATCTTTAATAAAGTCTACCACTAAATTTTTAAAACCTTTGAACTCACATGTTAAATAATATTAGTCTTATAAAAGAAATTTACAAGAGTTTAAACCCAATTATTTAAATTCAAATCATTGTATAAAGTATACTTGAATCTTTTGAAGTTGTTTGAATACTTTAAATTTTATAAAACTTCATTTCTTTCAAAAGTAAATTTGAATTCCATCTTCCAAATTCTGATTTTTAACTTATATTAAAATCTATTTTGAATTCAAGTTTCGATTAAAACCAGATAGGTTCAGGTTTTAAAACCTGGAACAAACATTTACCCGAGCCTTCCCCTATAAAAACTTGAGTGTTACTTCGAGTTGTACGCTAGTTTCCCCGTGTCTCTCCCCTGTTACTCACACAACCTTCTTCTTCTTCTTCTTCTTGTTTCTTTTTATTTCTTTTTTTTTCTATTAAGTATAAACTGTCTACCCAGATACAAACCCTGCACACAACTGAACAAAACCCAAACAACCAGACAATGCCTCTATGCACGAGATCACCGTGCACTTGCACGAACTTCGCGACCAACTTCCAGCATCGCCGCAACTACCTAAGCGTCATCGGTGACCACCCAAATCAATTCGTACGACCCAATATACATAAATTTGCCTAAATCACAATCGAGTGAATTCGAGTGTAAAACTCCCAACCAGGAAACAACAAACAGGAACCACCCACTACAACCTATCAACGCCACATTCTCGGCGCTCCGACCACCAGACGCCTCGAGCTTCCAACCTCGACTTCGTCAACCACCCAACCACCAGTATGCAAAACCACGAGCAACTCGATGCTTGCACGAGACCGTGGTGAACGAGTTTCCTCTCCCCTCAAAAACTAGGTTTACGAACGAAAACACGTCACCGCCGCTTCCACGATGATCAATGACATCCCCGAGCATTTTTCCCCGTGTCATCGTAGTCTCCTCCACCTTCACGCACAACCCCAACCCTCATATCTCCTCAGATCTCCTGAAGTTGATCGGAATATAGTTTTCATTCATTTTCGAACTGCTCCTAAACCCTACCTCTAAAAATTATAATTTTTGCATTAAAAATCATATTAAAGTATGATAATTCCATTTATATACCTGAATTCATAAATCGTGAGGTTCGAAATTTGGCTTATTTAAAGTTAACTCTGATTTCTTGATTTCCATAGAAGATTAAAAGTTGTTTTTAACTTATATAAATTTTAAAACTTAGCTTATATTCAAACAAACAACTTCTGTTTATATTGCAAGCTATAATAGTTATCAGATTAAGAAATCAAAAGTTATTTGCAAACCTGGGACTGAAGATAAACAAGAACAGGGTTCAAATGGTACAGGTATGCATTCATTCAAATACCAACATATATCCACAGGAAATCATCATAGTCATATTCAGTCCAGATATAATAAGCAACAATCTTAGTACTTAAGTTTAAAAAGGTGAAGTTACTCACAGTCTTTAGAATGAACAGAGCCTGTTATTGGAAACTGGGTTTGAATTTTTGCTAGCTGAAGATCTTCTTCTTGATCCCTGGTTTGAGTTGTTTTTTTAATATGAAATGATGTTTAACTCTTTTTTTTTCTTCTGCTCAGGTTTCAAGTGAACGAATGGGAATGATGTATATAAAAGAAAATATACAGGCTTTGTTACATCCACTAGTACTAGATTTTGAGTAAAATACTAAAGAATGATTTTCAATTGTACTCTTTTTGAATTATTTACACATTTTTTCCAGAGATTATTTTCTTTAAACATGGTGGCTGAAGTGATTTTTACTTGTGCTTGAGAAGAAAGCATTTAATGCCCATGCTTCCTCTCTTGTTTACATGCAATCCTATTCTTTTATTTTATAAGTACATTTTTTTATTTGTAGATTTTTTTCGTGGCTTGTATAATACTCATACAAGCTTGTTTGTTTTGTCTTTCTTTTGTTCATAGATGATGTTGCTTGCTTCTTTTATCTCAAGCCTTGTGATATAAATAAAGTTCTACCATTATCATATTGTTTGGAGGCTGATAAATACATATTGTGACTAACATTAATTGTTGCCGTCCTTATCTTCTTCTTTCATACTTGAATATGTTTGCACTGTCTTGTTTTGCAAGCTCAAAGATTTTATATTTCCAATCTGCATTCTTATTTTAATACTTGTGTTAGCCCTACATACTTATATTTTTTCCAAGTGTACATACTTATTTCCTATTAGAATGTATACATTACTCATAAATCCATTTCTATTTTCTATTTTATTATGTTGTTACAATTGAACAAATTTGTTTACTTTATATTAATTACCAATTATTTTTACAGTTTTTATCCAAAAATTAAATTTAAATATCAATTTAAACTTAATAAATTCGAGATCGTTACAGACTTCCCCCCTTAAAAAAAATTTCGTCCCCGAAATTTGCCAAGGAGACACAAGGATAGATGAAGAATGTTTTATCAAATCAAACTGAATATCTATTCTGCATTTGGCTTACCAAATCAGAATATCAACAATATGAGAACGAACTCATTCAATACTACATAGGATACTCGGGTCACCAGATCTACGAAATATGCAAGGCACTTGTTAGTACGAAGGAATAACTAACCGTTCGTAGAATATATGTGGACCCAAAAATAGACAGATATATGGATACAATTTGAAAAATTTTAGTTTAGAACTGAAGTATACCTATTAACCATAGCAATCAAAGCAACTAATTCATCCAAACAAACAATTCTGGCCTATTTGGAGTTTATGTCCCATGTAAATATATCAAACTTTCTTCCTGGATCTATCAGGAACCGTCGAAGAATTGAAAAGAGATGCTGAACAAAAGAGATTGGTAGGTGGATTCAATCTTCTGCAATTTTTCAAACAAAAGATATGGATTCCGAATTCAAGTCGAAACATCCCAAAGTATATATATAATTTGTCCCTCTTCGGACTTCGATATTCCTAAGAAATTACAACAGAATTTCAAATTTAGTTTTAAACGAAATCATTTTATCGATTCAATTCAAATTTAGCTTTATATTCTATTAACATATTTACTCAATTTAAAATTTCGAATTTATTAAAGTTCAAATCGAAAAACTGATAAGAAATCGATGAAGATAAGAAGTAAGGATTTCCTACAACGATTCGTACGGCCACCATCACACCGAAACTTCTTCTGGGACTGTCATGAGGATATCAAAGAATTCGAAATCGAATCAAAGGAAATTGATAGAGAAAATTGTTTCCACTGTTGCAGGGTATTGACCATTAGTGGTACTTCCCTGTCCCCAATCTCGTCCTCTTCTCGCACTCATACTTACTGTTAGTGGATAGTAAGAGAATTTATAGAGACATTCGAACGGATATCTTAGGGATTAATCATTCTAGGGTATACTTCACCCTATCTCTAATGAGTTACTTAATGTGTTATACTCCTGGGCTAAAGTTTAACCTTAGCTCTGATACCAAATGTAGTAGTCTAGGCTTTTCAACCATCGACAGCGGCCAATCTCGACTGGTATGAGTAACAAAAACATTTTGTCTTTTAAAATCTTCTCGAGCATGCCACTCCTCGGTCCTTTGGGACCTTTATCCGAGGCACCTCTAAACCACAAAGCAACAACCACACAGAAAATGAGATTGAAGCCCACCACATAGGTAAATATCTGGGCTCCATACCATGATACCACCCTTTACCAGAAGGGAATGACACACCCTAAAGGGCGCGACCCTCATAACCTTGCCGCATCTTTCCTATTTCGACCATTTCCGGGTTGTGAGGTCCTGATGCAGTCTCGTCCACAAAGCTACGCTTTACACTAAATCCATGCTTTGATCACAAATGATCAACAAATAATCATTAACACACAGCATCACTCAGCATGTCACACTACAAAATTGGGAGTATATCACTGATAACCTTCAACTACATAACCTCTGAGCTCGTACGTCTCAGAGAAGGGTGTTAAGCTAGGAGAATAATTCTCCGCTACCAACAGATATGTATTTGAAAGAAATCTGTTTATATCTCAAAGTGTAGTGTCATACATACAACCACATAAGTCTGTTCCAGGTTTGAACAGAACCGAAGGCACTTCATAAGAAGCCCTTGCAAATCCGGGTATTCACAATCTCGATCGGACTTCCCATCACTTAGGGAATCTCTATACCGTAGCTACTCGGTGCAGAGACAAACGATAGGTTATCCTATCGTTCTCGCAAAACACCCGGTCTTCACCACCGGTCTTCAAATGCTATCCATAACGACGTATCATTATTCTGAATGGGTTATATGACACAAGGTCATCTCCCGGTTAAACTGAATAATGAGCGCAAAATTTCAAAACATATGGATATGGGATTTCAGTTAAGTCACAACTTATTACCCAAAACAAATGGTTTAAGCAAATTATCATACCAATCTTTAGACAAAAAGATTTATTTCACAAAGTTCACATAGTTTCACAAAGATCTGTTTACGGATTTCAAAACAATTCCTATTTTAATTGGATTAACTCATTAAATCTTTAAATCAAAGATTTAACTTATAGCTTTCAAACCGTTTCCATAACTTGGAAATCATTTTCATTTTAAACTGGAAATCCTTTTAACTCAATTTGGAAGTTCATTCCTTATGTGAAAGCTTTAATTATTTGAAAACAAATAGTTTTCGTTTCAGAAGAATTCAATTATATTTGCACGAGTGAAAGCCTTTGAATTTAAATTCAAATTCCCAAATCAATATATTTGCATATAAACTCATTTATAAGTTGAATAGCCTTTCTAAACCCTAGTTTCCAAATCATAGAATTCAGTTTCAAATATTGAATTCAAATTTAAATAAAAATATTTAAATTTCAAAACTCAATTGAGTTATTCAAAATAAATTTCATCTTTGAAATTCCATTTCAAAAGCTTTTCACTTTAATCCTAAAACATTTCCAAAACCATTTGGATTTAAATATTCAACTTTTAAACTATTTCAAAATCTGTAACTTAATCGATTTCCCTGTGAAATCCATATTTGTGTGTGTATAAGTATGGTCCAGGGGTTTAACACAATAGTGCAACATCATTCAATCATCATAGATTTAAAACACAAAATTATAGTTGATAAGCGATATAACTATAACGCTTATCTTACAGATCACATATATATATAACAGATAATAAATTACAGTCATCCCAGATAAATAAACTATATATCACAGAGCATCAGACATCGGAAATATCAACAATTCAACATCCAACGCAATTCAAACATCCATAAGTAGGATCAATTAAATTATCTAATTAAATTTAACTCATATTAATTTCTATGGATAAATTTGCTAGTCATGGTAAATTAATAATCAATTAATTATAAAACATTTAATAAATTGTCCTTTACTTAATTATTAATTAAGCCTTAGTTAAAAATAGATCCTTAATTAATTTTCTTAATTAATAACAAATTAACAACTCCTTAAGTAATGATTATTTCTTAATCACTTTCCATAACTTATTAACTTTTAATAAATTAATTATTCTCAAATTAAATACTTTTGTTAATTCATCACATTATTCTTAAATTAATTATTGCTTAATCACTTGATTTATCAACTTTAATTATTAATCAATATCTAACTAATATTCCTTAATTTATAAATTAATTATTCCTTACTTAATAAATCTTTACCTCTTGATCATTTAATAAATCTTAATTAATCACATTTATTAATTAATTCTTAATTAATCATATTAATTAAATCAACCTTTTAAACCAATTACATAATTAATCAACTTTAATTAATCAAAATATCCAAAATTTATTACAATAAGTGATTAATCCTTAATCACTTTCATTTAGTAATTACATTTAAACAATTTATAATTGATTATCTAAATTAATTAATCCAATTAATTATTAAAATTTATCACCTTAATCAGTACTTAATGATCCTTAGTTAATTATCTTTATTAACTGATAACATTTCTTTAATTACTTGCTTAAGGAAATTTCTTAGATTAAAATCATTTCTAATTAATTTAATTTATTAATTTATAAATAAATTATTCTTTAATTACCTTATTGATAAATCATTTTAATTACCTTAATTATCTCTACGATAATCCATTTCTTTATTAATGACTTAATTAACATTAACATATATTATTTTAAACATTTTACTTTTGAACTTACAATTTATTTCCATTTTGAATTTAAGTATAAATCAAATTATTTACATTCCAGCTTTAAAGATAAATTGATTTATTTAACTTACAAATTTAAGTTAAACTGATTTGTTAACTTTTCATCCAATTTAACTTTTAAATTTCATTTTTAAATTCAAAATGAAATACCAGTTTATCTTTAATAAAGTCTACCACTAAGTTTTTAGAACCTTTGAACTCACATGTTAAATAATATTAGTCTTATAAAAGAAATTTACAAGAGTTTAAACCCAATTATTTAGTTCAAATCATTGTATAAAGTATACTTGAACATTTTGAAGTTGTTTGAATACTTTAAATTTTATAAAACTTCATTTATTTCAAAAGTAAATTTGAATTCCATCTTCCAAATTCTGATTTTTAACTTATATTAAAATCTGTTTTGAATTCAAGTTCTGATTAAAACAAAACAGATAGGTTCAGGTTTTAAAACCTAGAACAAACATTTACCCGAGCCTTCCCCTACAAAAACTCGAGTGTTACTTCGAGTTGTACGCTAGTTTCCCCGAGTCTCTCCCCTGTTACTCACACAACCTTCTTCTTCTTCTTCTTGTTTCTTTTTTTTCTTCTATTAAGTATAAACTGTCTACCCAAATACGAACCCTGCACACAACTGAACGAAACCCAAACCACCAGACAATGCCTCTGTGCACGAGATCACCGTGCACTTGCATGAACTTCGCGACCAACTTCCGGCATCGCCGCAGCCACCTAAGCGTCATCGGTGACCACCCAAATCAATTCGTACGACCCAATATACATAAATTTGCCTAAATCACAATCGAGTGAATTCGAGTGTAAAGCTCCCAACCTGAAAAAAAAAAGAGGAACCACCCACTACAACCTATCAACGCCGCATTCTCGGCGCTCCGACCACCAGACGCCTCGAACTTCCAACCTCGACTTCGTCAACCATCCAACCACCAGTACGCAAAACCACGAGCAACTCGATGTTTCCTCTCCCCTCAAAAACTAGGTTTACGAACGAACACACGTCACCGCCGCTTCCACAATGATCAATGACATCTCCGAGCATTTTTCCCCGTGTCATCGTAGTCTCCTCCACCTTCACGCACAACCCCGACCCTCATATCTCCTCAGATCGCCTGAAGTTGATTGGAATATAGTTTTCATTCATTTTCGAATTGCTCCTAAACCCTACCTCTAAAAATTATAATTTTTGCATTAAAAATCATATTAAAGTATGATAATTCCATTTATATAGCTGAATTCATAAATCGTGAAGTTCGAAATATGGCTTATTTAAAGTTAATTCTGATTTCTTGATTTCCAAATAAGATTAAAAGTTGTTTTTAACTTATATAAATTTTAAAACTTAGCTTATATTCAAACAAACAACTTCTGTTTATATTACAGGCTATAATAGTTATCAGATTAAGAAATCAAAAGTTATTTGCAAACCTGGGACTGAAGATAAACAGGAACAAGGAATCAAATGGTACAGGTATGCATTCATTCAAATACCAACATATATCCACAGGAAATCATCATACTCATATTCATTCCAGATATAATAAGCAACAATCTTAATACTTAAGTTTAAAAAGGTGAAGTTGCTCACAGTCTTTAGAATGAACAGACCCTGTTATTGGAAACTGGGTTTGAATTTTTGCTAGCTGAAGATCTTCTTCTTGATCCCTGATTTGAGTTGTTTTGTTTTAATATGAAATGATGTTTAACTCTTCTTTTTTTTCTTCTGCTCAGGTTTCAAGTGAACGAATGGGAATGATGTATATAAAAGAAAATATACAGGCTTTGTTACCATTGGTACAAGATTTTGAGTAAAATACTAAAGAAAGATTTTCAGTTGTACTCTTTTTAAATATTTACACATTTTTTTTCGGTGATTTTTTTCTTTAAATATGGTGGGTGAAGTGATTTTTACTTGTGCTTGAGAAGAAAGCATTTAATGCCCATGCTTCCTCTCTTGTTTACATGCAATCCTATTCTTTTATTTTATAAGTACATTTGTTTTTATTTGTAGATTTTTTTTCATGGCTTGTATAATACTCATACAAGCTTGTTTGTTTTATCTTTCTTTTGTTCATAGATGATGTTGCTTGCTTCTTTTATCTCAACTACCATTATCATATTGTTTGGAGGCTGATAAATACATATTGTGACTAGCATTAATTGTTGCTGTCCTTATCTTCTTCTTTCATACTTGAATATGTTTGCACTGTCTTGTTTTGCAAGCTCAAAGATTTTATATTTCCAATCTGCATTCTTATTTTAATACTTGTGTTAGCCCTACATACTTATATTTTTTCCAAGTGTACATACTTATTTCCTATTTGAATGTATACATTACTCATAAATCCATTTCTATTTTCTATTTTAGTATGTAGTTATAATTGAACAAATTTGTTTACTTTATATTAATTACCAATTATTTTTACAGTTTTTATCCGAAAATTAAATTTAAATATCAATTTAGACTTAATAAATTCGAGATCGTTACACTAATATATAAGTTTTCTTATATATTTGTTATTCTTGAATTCAAGGCATTTAGCTCGCCGATGTCCTGAATTTCATTGCTTAGATTTATTCTGCTTGTCGCTGTCTAGATCCGTTGTTGTGATCCGTGTGCATATCCTTGTACGTTGCTTCTCATTTCCATTGTTTTCTCTAGCCTCGAAAGGTGAGCGATCACTCACGATTAACATTCTTACCTTTAGTAAATTTAACTCACTTCAAATAAAGATTGAAATATGCTGTTAAATTAGAATTTGTTAGTAATTAAATTGTTGAATATGATCGGTGATTATTTAAAATTATTAACCGATATTAATTGGCATATGAGACCATAACCTGTTATATATATTTTATTCAATTGTTAATTAGGATTACATATGCTTGATATGCCATGTCATTTATGCTATTTTATATTATTTCTATACAGTTCTCGCTCTGCAAGTTCCTTGTTATTTTAGGAATACCCTATGGGTTGAAATGATACACACCTGAATGATCTTTTAGATTAGGGAAAATCGTTATAGGTTGAAATGATAAACCTAAGTTATTTTATTGATTAAATTTTAGGATTGCAGGTTGAAATGATGTATACCCGTAAATATTAAAATTATTGTGGATTGAAATGATAAGTATCTATATTCCGTAACCATAGGATAGAAAATTATATACAAACACCGTTGATATATTTTCAAAAATGATTTCCAAGGTTTTGAAAGGAAATAGATAGGTTTTGATAAATATTGTTTTTTTAAATATAATATATAAATTTTATTTTTATATATGTGAAAATTTAGATATTTAAAATTATATGTTTTGGAAATTTTAAATTTATAACTTAGTTTTGAAAATATAATTTTTATGATTTTACTTATAATTTTATTATTTTAAAAGTATATAAAATAAGATTTAAAATAGATTAAATAATAAGATTTAATTTAATAAAATTATAATTTAATTAGTATATGTATAATATGTTTAAAATATTTATTTAAAATTTATATTAATATTTTAAATAGATTTTGTAATAACTTTAATAAATAGAGGTTGGAAAGATAAATTAAAGTTGACTTGAAATTTAATTTGGTTAACAATTGAATTTAAATAAAAAATTGAATTGGACTTATTGATTTTGAGATTTTAAATATATGAAATTTATAATTTGATAAATTGATTTTGATTAAAGGTGATTAATTGAATATATTTTCAAATTTAAATCAATTGAAACTGAATATTTATTTTTGATTTAAATGTGTAATTTGAGATTTTATTTAAATGTTTATAAAAGTGATTAGGTGAATAAATTAGAATTAAATATAATTAAAGTTAGATATTTAGTTATTGGTTTTAATTAATTTGTAATTTGAGACTTTATTTAAACGTTACTAGAAATGTTTCAAATTTGAATAAAATTAAAGTTGAATGTTGAAATATAAATGAAATTTATACTGTACATGTTTGAATATTTAAACTTTGAAACTTATTTGAAGTGATAGTTCAAACCTTGATTTGAAATCGATATAAATTAAAAAAGGTTTTAATGAGAAATTTGAGTTGAACCTCTAAACTTTTTAATTGAAATTGTTAAACTGAGATTTATTTAAATTGAAATTTTGGAACTAAAGTTGATTTAAATTGATTTGTGAAATTAGAAAAAATAATTCTAAATTGAAACTATTTTCAATATAAACTTTTTAAAATCTATAAACTACTTTAATATATATTATTAAAACTATAAACTATTTTTAATATATATTATTTTAAATTTATGAGCCGTTTTAACATATGAACTATTTTATTATACAAACTACTTTGTGGTCATAATTTTGGAAGTAAAACGATTTAAAGTGAATATGATTTCGAAAGTTATATGATTTTGGAAATGAAAATGATTTTGAAAGTGATATGATTTTGAAATAAGCATGATGTTTTGATATGAAGGTTTAGACTGTTTTGTGGTTATGATTTTAAAAGCGAATATGATCTCGAAAATGAAAATGGCTTGAAAGTGAAATGATTTCTAAAGTGATCTGACTTTGAAATGAATATGACATTTTGAAAATGAACTGTCTATAATAAATAAAGACCACTGTGTGAAATGAGTGTTTGGTTGTTAAAGAGACCGGGATCGGATATTGTCATATTTTCTGCCAGTACCGAAAACCACTTTAACAACTGTGTACGTGGTAGAGATTTCAGAACGAAGTAGGATGGTATGACGAACGATTCTATATGAGGTATTAACGCAGTCCTGACTCCCGCGAGTTAGCTTGACATGGCTAAAACAGGAGCTACACCGGGCCAAGTGAGGTCGTACCTCCAATCGTGCATGCTATTTTGATAACATTCTATTAATTTGTAATCAATTTATTAATTTCAATTATTATTTAAAATATCTAAATTATATTTAAAAAATTTCTTTTTTTTCATAAGTTGTATTAGATGTAAATTTAATTTTATGAAATATGGAACATATTTGATAATATATATATATATATATATTAATATTGTTTGTTGATAGAATTTAATGATTAAAATAATAAATATAAAAATTATTTTAATTCTATCAAAAATATTTTAAGTATAATTATTTATATAAAATTTTAATATAATATTTTATGCTATGTATGATTTAATATCTGAATTATAAATTTTATAAAAATTAAATAATGAATATTAAACTTAATTTAAATTAAAAAATTCTATTTTTTCTACTTTGGGCAATGTATGCATGATCATTTCATGATTTTTTTTATAAATTTATATATTTTCACGCAACTATTCATAATGTGAAATATATTGATATAATAGAATCGTCACCTAACGAATAAACAAAATGTATGATACATACATACGTATATTATCTACACAATAATATATATTGATAAATTAGAAAATTTACCTTATTACCAATGATTATAAGTACACTTTGAAACGATGAGATCAACTCCTTAAATTAATTTTCGGTTCAGCGGATTCCTAGTCCATGAACCAATTCTCTTTCCCTTATCCATCCAAACCAAGCCTAATTTATCATCATATGGTCGCACCATTTTATTTCCTCACCATGGCCAAACCAACCAGCCCGCAATATGGGCTTCAAACCCAATTAAAGCTTGAACAAAATATGTTGTGTTTAAATCCAATTTAAATGCATATCGATATCGTATGTCGATTAATATATTATAACTATTATAAATATATTTGTCCATCAAATCAAAATAAATTTTTTACAACTAACATTCATGAATATTAATTAATTTATAATAATTACAAATTAATTAAATCGTTTGGTCAAAGGAGTATTCAACTTTTTGGTTGTGTGACCCATTAAGTGTAGATTTGGTCTGCGATTAATATCAAACTATTCGAATATTAAGGTTCACATGTTATTTTGCAGTTGATGTGATATTTTTGCCAAATTTATCACTTACTTGTTTATTTTTCCAATTTTACTTCGTTAAACATTACCAGATTGTGAAAAATATTTATGCCAATTCTCTTCATCTAAACTATATCACTTTGGACTTTTGTAATTTAGTAATGGCCAAAATTTCGATATCGTCCATATTCAACTCTATAGTTCAAACACAAAGCCCTTGGTTCAATAATAACAATTATTATAAATCGAAATGCTCTAGTCAAAGACTTTGACTTTTAGTTAACTTTAATTAACCGTGATACTAACCTCATAAAGCAAAGATGACGAATCCTCCCTTGAATCGTATTTCACTTCCAATGCTTCCACTCGACCCAACTATTGTCGTTCAATAGACGCCATGCCATGATTAACTATAATCAAAGCAGAGTTTCCACATTAAAGATCAACTGTATTCTTAAGTCAAGAGAACTATATAATTTTTGCATGTCAATAATTTCCGTTTGACCTTAGTTAGACTAACCAATAAAAAACTACCGGGTGAGTCATTCCATAGTTATCCAATAACTATCAATACGTAACTCCTTAGTGCCCTTAAAAACCATGAGTAATACACTACCCAACATTTAAAGAATGTTACATACTCTAATTCCAACGGATGTATCGATATCCAGTCTTGGTACGTCTAGACTAGGAATATTTAAAATTATATATTTATTTTTATTGTGATAAATTATTCATGGTTACAACACCTTGTAACTACTATAAAAAACATACCATTTATGGATTTTCTATTATATATACTTTTAATTAAGTTAATTAATTAATATAACTCATTATATCAAGTATGTAAGAAAAGAAAAACAACTTTTTTTCAAACAAGATTGTTACCGAGTTTGATACATGTAACAAATTACATAACTCCCCTAGGCATACACCTAACTCTATTAATCACAACTTGCACTTGAGGCCAATTATGGATTCTTATTCCAACTTCTCTAATCGATTTCCTCAAAACCAATCGGGCCAGTCCCTCGGTAAACAGGTATGCTGTTATGCTTCAATTATCCACTATCAATCAACTCTACATGATGCTGATAAACTATTTTATCACGAGAAATAATTTGAAGTCGACTTTAGTGAACTCTAAGTTCTATTACGAGCTATATCACATCATTTTTATTATATAATAATGCTATGAGATTCTCAACACTTGGAATTACACTTGACTCGATTATAAATTTTCACATTTATTATACATACAATGCTTTTATTTTGGCACTATTCAAGTCAATGTACTTAGCTTTTTCGCTGAATCGGCCACAATCTCTTCTATTTGGAACATTTCCTACTTAAATATTCTTAACTTGAATTTATTATTGACATATTATACTCAATATCACTAATAAAGTTGTAGTTCGAACATACCTTCATAACGAGTTCGTTGTATCTACAAATTTCTTTAGTATTTCACAAATACACGAGAACATCTCAAACAACCATTTAGTGATTTCTATTTGAATTGGGTATTTGCTTCATGTATCAAATACATAAACAAATCATGATATAATGGATAACATGACATGTATGATAATTCCTATTGCCAATGCATAAGGAATCAATGTTACATGTTCCAAATTAAACATTTTAACAAGGCGTCCTTGCATATCATTTAGGACATTCCCAATATCTTTTATACTACTATAAAAGACATCATTTACAAACCCAATGTTGAGTATTAAAACAACTAAACCAATTCTAACACAAGTATATCATTAACAATTAGTAGCATATTTTTTACTTACGGTTTAGAAATATCTTTATACCTTTTAACTTTCTTTCTTATGAGTATATGCTTCCTTTTCATTTTGACTTATAATCGTACTATTTGATATTTATATCCAAATACTTGTTTAATTTTGATACTTGTCAAACAAAACTTTCGTATATGTTCTTAGACCATATCGAAAAACTCAACATTGTTCCTACTGACTTTGAGGTACTTTAGTTATTTTGTGTAAATAATTTACTCTAGATCATAATTTAGAATTTTCTATTTCAACACATACGTACCAAAACATAAAGTCATACCATACGTTAATTATATGAGTAAAATCCAAACTACCTTGAGCACATCAAATAATTTATTCTTATCAATATTGCTTATTATAATCCACCTGGGTTACCCTTTCTCTTGAAGACAACTTTGTGGCCAATGGATCATATCCCTTCGGATACAACTATCAAAATCATATTTTCATAATATACTTGGAATATGTTTTGGATCTATGCATAATACTATATCATAGAGTTAGTACTCTTGATGGTTTCAATAAACACTCAAGAATTATTTATTCTTGACATTTGTGACGACCCGCCCTTCTACAACCAGAAAGACATATCATCATTTAGAAGAAAGGGGTATAAACAGAAAAGAAAGAGAATGCAAGAACAACAACATCAGAATCTCACAGTGGAACGGAACAAAATATAATATATCACATAAATATTTCATAGTTTTACATATATCAGAGTTATATAATATCAATACACATGACAGTTATACATACATCTTCACTAAATACATCAGAGGTACATCATATATCAACTACTGACACAGCGGAACTAGATAGATAACTACATACGTCTGGAATCTCCTGCTCCAAGCTCCTCCAGAAATCAAAGTCCAAAACCTATCACTTGGCTACTCATAAAAATTTGAGTACCCAAGAGTTTATGAAAAACAAAATATAAACTCCGGGTCAGACATAGGTCTGGTATGAGTAAATGGTTTAAAGTTGTTTAACTTTGAAAACATTTAAAAATAAAGGTATCACGTAAGACTCCCCACAAATAAATACGGGTAAGTTTTTACCTTACTCTAACAAAACATTTTATAGGAAATCCAGTGATATTATAATAGTGTCTAGGGTTTTCAAGTAAATAGAAAATAGCCGAAATTGTTACATCTATTAAATTCCAGCTACTAGCCACAAAAGTGGGTAATACAAATCAAAACCGTAGAAATGGATTTCCAACAATGGCAGGGCTACTGGGGTACCGCCCGTCACAGTACGGGGCCTAGATCACCGTACCGAGGATCACTCCCAACCCCCTACAACACAAGGCCGGAACCATTCCTTACTGAATAGTCCCAAACAAGATAAACCCCGAAGTTGTAGCTAGCAACCGCCCACACAGCCGAAATATAAAGGGACATCTAGACAGGGGAAATATCTTGTCCTGCTTGGGCATGACCCACCTAACCTTGCTGCATCTCCCCTGTTTTAGACATTCCCAGTTGATGAGGCTTGAGGCTGCGATTACCTTTAAAAAACATATCACTTAGAATGCTCATCGTCCGCCTGACGATGTGCTGAAAGCATTCAATACATACAAGTTCGTTCCGGGTTCGAACGAAACCGAAGGCATTATCTCATCACACTCATTTTGGAATCACCCTCAGAGTCAACGACGATAACCCTTGCATTCTGAAAACACCATCTCGATCTTCATTTCAGGATTCACGACCTAACGTTTAAATTGGATCGATGTGGTTTTCGGAATATCAATTGGATACCCGATCCCGATCTCATCAAAATCCAAACGCCATTTTAAGGGCCAAGTTGTCTAATTACCTTAAACAGTTTAAATTCAACAATCGAATTCACATAGCAATTCAACACAGATAAATCATACACAATCATCACAGATATATCTAGAATATCACAGAACATCACAGGATATAAATTAATATCAGAGGCAATCAAATAGAATTATCGATTCATATCAACATTTAGTTTGATTTATTTTAAACTTATATACTTGCTTAAGAATAAACTATGTTTTATTCTTGCTTAGTTAATTACTAATTAATTAACTTATTTCAACTTATTAGTTACTTATTAATTATCCACTTAATTAATTAATTAATTCTTAATTTTTAATCAATAACCTAAATTATTGATTTCTAAAACTCAATTACACATTTAATTATTACAAATTGCTTAATTGATCATTAATTATTAATTAACTTAAATTGTTTTTAATCCTTAATTAATTATTTAATTAGTTAACTATGATTGTAACAACCCTGTATTTTGTAATTATTATATTGTATATTTTAATTATTTTTAATGTAATATTTTGATTTAAAAACTTATTTTACTTATTTGAAATGATTAAATTTATTATTTAAATATTATCTTGATCTTTATATGAGTTATAATTCCAAACTTGTGTAAGTTGAATATTTGCATGAAATGCTGATTTTGGTCAAATTAGTCAAACTGTGACTTTCAACTTAAAATTTTAAAGGTTTAAAAATTTAATTTTTTTTCTTTTATTATTAAAGTACATAAAATTCTAAGAACACCACTTTTCGTTTCGTTGAAATCGGATGTAAATTGTGAAAGTTATACCCTTTACAATATTGTGCGTATATAGCGTTATTTAACAATGACTATTTTAAATTGAATAAATTACTTCTTCTTTGTTATATTTTATTTTAATATGTAATAATATGTTTTATTATGTATATTTTGACTTTTAAATATTTTTAAATGATAATAGAATTTTTTCAAAATTTACCGTATTTATTTCCTATTTTTAAAGGCTGTTTTATAATTTTCTGCTATTTTCTTCATATAAATTTTACTTAATTAATTTTTTTTATTTATTTATTATGTTAATGCATTTTATTTTATTTGTTATAAATATTTTTACAAGTCCATGAAGATTTTCTAAAGTTCATTTGAAATTATTTCTAATTTTTAAAGCCTAGTCTGCAATTTTAAGCCATTTTCTTAATTTAATTATATGTAATTAAAATTTATTGATTTATTTTATACATTCACTTTTGTTGTTGTGTTTTACTTTATTTTGTTCATTTTACATGTATTTAAATTTAAGAAAATTTTTACAAAGTGTATTGAAGTTATTTCTAATTCCTAAGTCTAGTTTTCATTTTTCTGTGCCATTTTTCTTATTTTAATCATATCTAATTAATAATTAATTATTAATATTTTGTTTATCTGTTATATTTTCGAATTCTAACTAAAATTTATAAGTGTTTTCAGTTATTTAAGATGTATATGAATATATATAGGAAGTTTAAAAGGTTTGAAAGCAAAGAAACGTAAAACCGTTTTTAACGTTTCTTCTTCCGTTTCTTTTCCAATTAATAGATTTAATTTCCTTTGACCGTTCCTTTCTTTATTGTAGCTGTGCATTTCTTACCTCATTTTCATGTGAAAACATTCCTCTCCACTTCATTTTTCACGGCTAGAAAGGTTTGGTAATGGCTCCTCTTTTCCTCTTCTTTTTGCTCTTCTTTTTCCATTGTTTTCTTATATTTTGCCTTGTTTTCTCATGTGTATTGCTTGGCCTCTCCTCCATAGCCACGGCCACAACCCCCTACCACTCTTCCTTGGCATCATCTCCAGCCATCATTTCAGATCCATCCATGGCCACACCTCCTTGGTGACAAAACTCCACAAAATTGCAAATAATGTCCAAAACAATGCACTAGCCACCACTATTACTTCACCCCTTTCATCCACCACCTTGGCCACCACCATAGGCCGCTACCACCACCTTTTCCAGACCTCCCCACACCCTTCCATGTACTGTCGAAACCTGTACAAGTATGGCCAAGCCCCTCTTGACCCAAGGCCGAGCCTTGTTGTGCTCAAAAACTTCATATATGTTGCCTTGACCAATTGTATGCTTCATGTTATAACCCTACCACTCCATACTCCTTCTAGCCGTGAGTTATGGTGCCAAAGCTGAGCAATATCATCATCATGGCTGAACCCAAGAACCTCCTAGGCCAAGCATTTGAATGGTTAAAGCAAGGTCAAGTAACCTATTCCTTTGTTGCTTCGTATTTTCATTGTTTCAACATTGTTTTGCGTTGAATATTTATATGTGTATTGTCTTGTTTTGGTTATTGTTTACAAGACAAATATCAAGGATCTCCATTCATTCAAATCAAAAGTCGTGCAATTGTGCTTGTTGTGCCTTTGGAGTCGTGCTTGTATGTTGTTTTGGTCTCTAACTTTGAAAAAAGTGAGTCTTTCTCACTCTGACATTTATACTTATGAAAAGTGAATTGATGACAAGTGTTTAGTAATATAAAATGTTTATGCAAGATAATGATGATCATATGATATGCTATGCCATGTTATTACCATGTTATTACCATGTTTAAACTATTAATTTTCACCTGACATTTGATATATGACTATATATTGTGATATTGACCTCGTTTATATTATTCCTGTATATGATTACACTGCAAGTTCCCTGTTAGAATAGAATCATTATGGGCTAAAATGATAGGCCTGATTTATTTTATTTAATTTATTTTAACTTGGGATTGCGGGTTTGAAATGATAAAACCCGGATTTTCTTTGTAAATTACGGGTTGAAATGATATATTACCCGTATCACTTTACATAGCGTAGAAAATTTTATACACGCCCGTAGTTAAAATATGCTTTTCTAAAAATTTTAAAATATTTTAGAAATTTAATTATTATAATATTTTGATTTGAAATTTAATAAAAATAAGATTTTTGTAAATATTATTGATTTTCTGAATAATTGTAAGTGAAATGAATTAATGAAAAAGTTAGAAATTTTGAACGTAAGTTATTTTGGAAATTTTGATTTAATTTTAACTGGAAATTTAATTGAGTATGAAATTATGACAAATTTATGATAATTTGAATTTAAATGAATTTAAAATGATTTTTATCATATTTATGATTTTTAATAAAGTTGAAATGTGAAATGAATAAATATTTTAAGTTGAAACTTTGAAATATAACTAGAATTGGAAATTTATGAAATTGACGTAAAAGTGAACTTTTAGTTAAGCAAATAAAAATAAAACTAAGTTATATTTGAGAATTTGAACTTAAGTGTTAAGTTGAAATTTAATGTAATGGATTTTAAAATTGAACATTGCAATTTAATAAGCGAATTATTATTAAATCTTGATTTTTGAATGGAAATTTAACTTTATAAAATCATGAACTTGAGAAAAATTAAATGATGTTATAAAAAAATGTATGATTTTGTAAGTTAAAAATGTTTTAAATAAAATATAATTGGTTGAGAAATTTTATTGAATATTTGAAGTTAATTGACTGCATTTTTGAAATCCTTTTAATTACAATGTAAATGATATTACAGCATTTGTGAATACTGTAGTTGATGATAATGAACTAAAAAGCTATTGAATTAAAAGCTATTATAGCAATTTTTGTAAGTACTATAATTTTTGAATTTAACTAAGTTTATTTGAAATTTAAGTAAACCCTATTACAACATTTTAAAATGTTATCTTTTGTTAAATTGAACTGTTTTGAATGTATCTTTCCGTAGAAGTTTTCTAAATGATGCGGAAAGTGAATTTTCACGGTTTTGATAAACTTAAGTGAATAAATAAACTTTGAAAGTTGAAATTTTTGTAAATTTAATAATTTAATTATTAAACATAATAACTTCATTGAAATGATAAAAAAAAGAATTTTTGGAATATAAACTGTTTTGAAATGAATGAAGTTTTGAAAAGATACGATATTTTGATATATTAAAATGATTTGAAAGGTAGTGTTGAAGGGTATGAAAATTTAATATATTGGAATGATTATAAATGACTTGATATTTATTTTAATAAATATTTGAATTGAAAGATATTTTACGATGATATTGAAATGGTTTTGGAAATGATTTAATCTTTATTTTGATAAAGATTTGGATTGAAAAAGATATTTTATTTTGAAGTATAAAATATTGTTTTAAAGTTATAACTACGGGTTATAATAACGATTGGTTGTTAAAGAGACCGGGATCGGATATTGTCTTATAGCCGGCCAATACCGAAAACCACTTTAACAACTGTGTACGCGGTGGAGATTCCAGAATGAAGTAGAATGGTGGCGACGTTCTCGAGGTATATTACGTGGACCCAACTCCCTTGAGTTGGCATATATGACAAAAACATGAGCTATACCGGGCTACACAAAGGGTCGCACCCTTTCATCGAGCATGCTCTATCAGAAACTATTCTATTACTGTTGTGATTCGATTCGGTGGCGCCACTTTTGATTCGGGGGTATTGTTCGAGGTGGGCGGAAGCTGCTGGCTTGCCGTCACCACCGGTCCTGGAGTGCAAACGGTGTATCCACCCTGGCATTGCCTCGCGTGCCGTGTCATATCCTTATATCGAGCCCACTACGATTTTGGTTTTAAAGATCCGACTGCGTTAAGGTTCACCATCCCCTTAACGCTATTTTCTATATGATTATACTTTACTGATTAGACACTACCGTGTATAGCATATATTACTACATAGTAAATAGTTTAACGGATCCTTAGAGGATGGGAGGTCCCAAGCATCCTTTAAGTTACTGATGCATTTTGTTACTGTTCACTTGAGTTGATTTACAGTTTATAAGTATTTATGTCCAGACTCCAGTGTTTTGTGTTTTGCTTTGCGCTCGAGTCAGATTGATTGAGTTAGCATTCAAGATTCACCTTCGGCGTTGGAGCTTTCCTTGAAGATCCAGCCATCTATTTTGTTTTAGTATCCAGTGGTTAAGTGATGTATCTGATTTGTACCTGATGTATCCTGTTACTCTTCTGTTGTATCTTATTTAACTCTGATGTATCTTATATTTTATATAGTAGCTTCATGAACTACTATCTCCTTTTCTTCCGCTGCATTTTATATACTCTGTGTCTGTGATCTGTGATTTTTATTTACTGTATATTCTGAGGTTTGCCAAATTTTTTTTTCAACGCGGTATTTTGAGCAATTCAATCCCGACATGAGTATCTACCTATGCACTTATAATGGATGCGAATGGTTGAAAATACCGGGCCGTTACAGTTGGTATCAGAGCTTTGGTAGCTCTAGGCAAAACTCAGCATATGGAGTGAATGTATTTACAGAATCACTTTCATTCGAGTTTGAATCTCTTCCTTTTTGACTCGATTTCTTTTAATTTTGGAACGTTTCCTACGGTTCCAAAATCCATTCGTATCCTTCACTATTCCTCTTCTTTTGACTCTGGAGTATTCCAAAACTCCGCTTCGAATGATCTTTTAGTGAGTCAGCGGTCACGCCAATTTAAAATTTAATTGAAAAGGGGAAAAACTCCTTTGCAGTTAGCATCGATTCACCATAGATTCTTATCTATCCTTGGTTTAGATGCTAATATCTTTTGTTATTTCAAACTCTATCTCTTGAGATCGAATGTAGATTTACCCTAGAAAAATCAACATCGATCTTATTCTTTAAGTCATGGTTGACCCGGTTAAGGTTGCCCGTGATTTATATAAGCTTATCCATCTTCCTATTCTGTTATTTAATCATGTCATCCTTGTTTCCAACTTATTTTTAAATCATAATCTCCTTTGATTTGTGTTAATAAAAAATTTGAATCTCTATCCTTCTTTGAAAATCTATTCATGTATAGTGTATTTGTAAACTAGTATTTAAAATTTAAAATGTTTTATATATTGTGTTGTTTGATTTGTTGATGTTGAGTTGGGTTTTTGATCGATACGTCTGATCAGCGCTATCGATAAGATTTCCAAAAAACTTTAACAGAACAAACTGACACAATATTTTTTTTAAATTTTGTTTTGGTTAATGAAATAAATTTTGATATAAGTTTATGGAACTTAATGAATTGATTTAAGTTGACAATTTGAAATGATAATACTTGATTTATCATTAATTATTCTATAAATGAATCTATAAATTGTTGCTTATAAATTGATTTGGGAACTTAAATGAATTTAGAAAAAGAAATTTGAGAATTTAATTTTCGATGGTTTCAAACCTTGTGTTTATGTTTTGAAAGGTTATATTATTTAAAGTATTTTCTAATAGAATTTGTTTCCAAAGAATTTTATAGTGCTCTTCTCTTTGTCGCTGGAAAATAACTTCGGTGATGATTGCGACATCATCGACGTTCATTTTCGAGTTTCAAAGTTAGGAGACTATTCTGTAGTCTTGCTACAGCTTTGTTTTGGGAAATTAAATTGATTTGAATTTCTAAAATATGACTTGATTTATAATATATATATATATGATTGAAATTTGATTTGACATATTATATATGTATATATATTATTTCTTATCCCTAAATGGTCTGAAGAAATCAGAAATTTAATTCTTAAATTCTATTTTTAAAGAATAATTTCAATTATAAAAAAAAATAAAAAAAATTGAATAAATGATTTAAGCTCGAAATGATTGAATTGGAAATTTTATTTGTATAATACAATTGCATTCAAATATAACTTACCAAAATTTCAGAAGTTAAAAATGTAATTGGATAATATACGATATAAAAAGATTTTATAAATAAAATTTGAGTAGTTATAATAAATGTTATACACTTAAATTTTAATTATAAAATGATTAACAGAGGTAAATATAATAAAGGGTAATTGAATGACTTACAATAAAATGATGTTAAAAGAACTATGAATAAAAGGAAGTAGTTATAAAAAAAAAGTGTAAATATATTTAACATGAGTGATAAATATATTGAGAGGAATAAATTTAATTTTGATTAGGAATAAAGAAGAATAAAATTTATTAAGTACAATGTGAGTGTAATAAATGATTATTTTTCAAACCCATGGTTCTAAAAATTGTTAATTTAAGATGATTGGATAATAAGATAATGAAATTTGAGATAGTTAAGATTTATTTAACTTGTGTAAAGATTTATTCTCTGTTTAAGTTGAAATCTCCCTGCTTTCAAATTCATTTCCTTATTTGTTTTTCAAACTATCTTTTGGTTGTCCTTATCATCCTTATCTTGCTATAGACCGGTATAGGCATCTTTCTATAATCTTTCTGTTTAGAAATCTTTCTATAATCTTTGATAGACCTTTGGTAATCATTTTGAATCCACCTTTTTCGTGCTTGTGTTCTTGATTCTGGAGGATCTTGGAAAGATCACCTCCACCTTGTAAAACTTACCTATAACAATAGTTATCAGGTATAACTTCAATCTTCTTGTCATCTTATCTTAATCCTATTTCACTCTATATTTTATGTGCCCTTCCATACCTCATTCCTTTTCGGGGACGAAAAGTTTTGAGTGGGGGAGAGTGTAACAACCCTATATTTTATAATTATTATATTGTATATTTTAATTATTTTTAATGTAAGATTTTGATTTAAAAACTTATTTTACTTATTTGAAATGATTAAATTTATTATTTAAATATAATCTTGATCTTTATATGAGTTATAATTCCAAACTTGTGTAAGTTGAATATTTGCATGAAATGCTGATTTGGGTCAAATTAGTCAAACTGTGACTTTCAACTTAAAATTTTAATGGTTTAAAAATTTAATTTTTTTCTTTTATTATGAAAGTACATAAAATTCTAAGAACACCACTTTTCGTTTCGTTGAAATCGGATGTAAATTGTGAAAGTTATACCCTTTACAATATTGTGCGTATATAGGGTTATTTAACAATGACTATTTTAAATTGAATAAATTACTTCTTCTTTGTTATATTTTATTTTAATATGTAATAATATGTTTTATTATGTATATTTTGACTTTTAATTTTTTTTAAATGATAATAGAATTTTTCCAAAATTTACTGTATTTATTTCCTATTTTTAAAGGCTGTTTTATAATTTTCTGCTATTTTCTTCATATAAATTTTACTTAATTAATTTTTTATTTTTTTATTTTGTGAATGCATTTTATTTTATTTATTATAAATATTTTTACAAGTCCATGAAGATTTTCTAAAGTTCATTTGAAATTATTTCTAATTTTTAAAGCCTAGTCTGCAATTTTAAGCCATTTTCTTAATTTAATTATATATAATTAAAATTTATTGATTTATTTTATACATTCACTTTTATTGCTGTGTTTTACTTTATTTTATTCATTTTACATGTATTTAAATTTAATAAAAATTTTCCAACGTGTATTGAAGTTATTTCTAATTCCTAAGTCTAGTTTTCATTTTTCTGTGCCATTTTTCTTATTTTAATCATATCTAATTAATAATTAATTATTAATATTTTGTTTATCTGTTATATTTTTGAATTCTAACTGAAATTTATAAGTGTTTTCAGTTATTTAAGATGTATATGAATATATATATAGGAAGTTTAAAAGGTTTGAAAGCAAAGAAACGTAAAACCGTTTTTAACGTTTCTTCTTCCGTTTCTTTTCCAATTAATAGATTTAATTTCCTTTGACCATTCCTTTCTTGTGCATTTATTACCTCATTTTCACGTGAAAACATTCCTCTCCACTTCATTTTTCACGGCTAGAAAGGTTTGGTAATGGCTCCTCTTTTCCTCTTCTTTTTGCTCTTCGTTTTCCATTGTTTTCATATATTTTGCCTTGTTTTCTCATGTGTATTGCTTGGCCTCTCCTCCATAGCCACGGCCACCACCCCCTACCACTCTTCCTTGGCATCATCTATAGCCATCATTTCAGATCCATCCATGGCCACACCTCCCTTGGTGACAAAACTCCACAAAATTGCAAATAATGTCCAAAACAGTGCACTAGCCACCACTATTACTTCACCCCTTTCATCCACCACCTTGGCCACCACCATAGGCCGCTACCACCACCTTTTCCAGACCTCCCCACACCCTTCCATCTACTATCCAAACCTGTACAAGTATGTCCAAGCCCCTCTTGACCCAAGGATGAGCCTTGTTGTGCTCAAGAACTTCATATATGTTGCCTTGACCAATTGTATGCTTCATGTTATAACCCTACCACTCCATACTCCTTCTAGCCGTGAGTTATGGTGCCAAACCTGAGCAATATCATCATCATGGCTGAACCCAAGAACCTCCTAGGCCAAGCATTTGAATGGTTAAAGCAAGGTCAAGTAATCCATTCCTTTGTTGCTTCGTATTTTCATTGTTTCAACATTGTTTTGAGTTGAATATTTATGTGTGTATTGTCTTGTTTTGGTTATTGTTTACAAGACAAATGTCAAGGCTCTCCATTCATTCAAATAAAAAGTCGTGCAATTGTTCTTGTTGTGCCTTTGGAGTCGTGCTTGTATGTTGTTTTGGTCTCTAGCTTTGAAAAAAGTGAGTCTTTCTCACTCTGACATTTATACTTATGAAAAGTGAATTGATGACAAGTGTTTAGTAATATAAAATGTTTATGCAAGATAATGATGATCATATGATATGCTATGCCATGTTATTACCATGTTATTACCATGTTTAAACTGTTAATTTTCACCTGACATCTGATATATGACTGTATATTGTGATATTGACCTTGTTTATATTATTCCTGTATATGATTACACTGCAAGTTCCCTGTTAGAATAGAATCATTACGGGCTGAAATGATAGGCCTGATTTATTTTATTTAATTTATTTTAACTTGGGATTGCGGGTTTGAAATGATAAAATCCGGATTTTCTTTGTAAATTATGGGTTGAAATGATATATTACCCGTATCACTTTACCTAGCGTAGAAAATTTTTTACAGGCCCGTAGTTAAAATATGCTTTTCTAAAAATTTTAAAATATTTTAGAAATTTAATTATTATAATATTTTGATTTGAAATTTAATAAAAATAAAATTTTTGTAAAATATTATTGATTTTCTGAATAATTGTAAGTGAAATGAATTAATGAAAAAGTTAGAAATTTTGAACGTAAGTTATTTTGGAAATTTTGATTTAATTTTAATTGAAAATTTAATTGAGTATAAAATTATGACAAATTTATGATAATTTGAATTTAAATGAATTTAAAATGATTTTTATCATATTTATGATTTTTAATAAAGTTGAAATGTGAAATGAATAAATATTTTAAGTTGAAACTTTGAAATATAACTAGAATTGGAAATTTATGAAATTGACGTAAAAGTGAACTTTTAGTTAAGCAAATAAAAATAAAACTAAGTTATATTTGAGAATTTGAACTTAAGTGTTAAGTTGAAATTTAATGTAATGGATTTTAAAATTGAACATTGCAATTTAATAAGCGAATTATTATTAAATCTTGATTTTTGAATGGAAATTTAACTTTATAAAATCATGAACTTGAGAAAAATTAAATGATGTTATAAAAAAAATGTATGATTTTGTAAGTTAAAAATGTTTTAAATAAAATATAATTGGTTGAGAAATTTTATTGAATATTTGAAGTTAATTGACTGCATTTTTGAAATCCTTTTAATTACAATGTAAATGATATTACAGCATTTGTGAATACTGTAGTTGATGATAATGAACTAAAAAGCTATTGAATTAAAAGCTATTATAGCAATTTTCGTAAGTGCTATAATTTTTGAATTTAACTAAGTTTATTTGAAATTTAAGTAAACCCTATTACAACATTTTAAAATGTTGTCTTTTGTTAAATTGAACTGTTTTGAATGTAACTTTCCGTAGAAGTTTTCTAAATGATGCGAAAAGTGAATTTTCACGGTTTTGATAAACTTAAGTGAATAAATAAACTTTGGAAGTTGAAATTTTTGGAAATTTAATAATTTAATTATTAAACATAATAACTTCATTGAAATGATAAAAAAAAGAATTTTTGGAATATAAACTGATTTGAAATGAATGAAGTTTTGAAAAGATACGATATTTTGATATATTAAAATGATTTGAAAGGTAGTGTTGAAGGGTATGAAAATTTAATATATTGGAATGATTGGAAATGACTTGATATTTATTTTAATAAATATTTGAATTGAAAGATATTTTACGATGATATTGAAATGGTTTTGGAAATGATTTAATCTTTATTTTGATAAAGATTTGGATTGAAAAAGATATTTTATTTTGAAGTATAAAATATTGTTTTAAAGTTATAACTACGGGTTATAATAACGATTGGTTGTTAAAGAGACCGGGATCGGATATTGTCTTATAGCCGGCCAATACCGAAAACCACTTTAACAACTGTGTACGCGGTGGAGATTCCAGAATGAAGTAGAATGGTGGCGACGTTCTCGAGGTATATTACGTGGACCCAACTCCCTTGAGTTGGCATATATGACAAAAACATGAGCTATACCGGGCTACACAAAGGGTCGCACCCTTTCATCGAGCATGCTCTATCGGAAACTATTCTATTACTGTTGTGATTCGATTCGGTGGCGCCACTTTTGATTCGGGGGTATTGTTCGAGGTGGGCGGAAGCTGCTGGCTTGCCGTCACCACCGGTCCTGGAGTGCAAACGGTGTATCCACCCTGGCATTGCCTCACGTGCCGTGTCATATCCTTATATCGAGCCCACTACAAAGGTTCACCATCCCCTTAACGCTATTTTCTATATGATTATACTTTACTGATTAGACACTACCGTGTATAGCATATATTACTACATAGTAAATAGTTTAACGGATCCTTAGAGGATGGAAGGTCCCAAGCATCCTTTAATTTACTGATGCATTTTGTTACTGTTCACTTGAGTTGATTTACAGTTTATAAGTATTTATGTCCTAACTCGAGTGTTTTGTGTTTTGCTTTACGCTCGAGTCAGATTGATTGAGTTAGCATTCAAGATTCACCTTCGGCGTTGGAGCTTTCCTTGAAGATCCAGCCATCTATTTTGTTTCAGTATCCAGTGGTTCAGTGATGTATCTGATTTGTACCTGATGTATCCTGTTACTCTTCTGTTGTATCTTATTTAACTCTGACGTATCTTATATTTTATATAGTAGCTTCATGAACTACTATCTCTTTTTCTTCCACTGCATTTTATATACTCTGTGTCTGTGATCTGTGATTTTTATTTACTGTATATTCTGAGGTTTGCCAAATTTTTTTTTTCAACGCGGTATTTTGAGAAATTCAATCCCGGCATGAGTGTCTACCTATGCACTTATAATGGATGCGAATGGTTGAAAATACCGGGCCGTTACAATGATTCATTAAGTTATTAACTTCCAATGATTAATTAAATTCTTTAATTACAAATGGGTTTACACAAGATTATTATTAAATCTTTAATCACAAATTTTTATTTAATCTTATCTAATAATTTAATCATCATTATAACTTAATTTCAAATTTTAGTTCACTTTCAAGTTTTAATTAATTAACCCTCTTACGTTTTTGTAAAACTTCTTAATAACTTTGAAACCAAGTCTCACGGTAAAAGCCTGTCAACACAATTCGATTTATACTTCACCTTTATAAACAAATAGCTTAAAGTACAGTAAGATAATTCATAAAGTATTGGGCCGAGTCATATACCCAGGTTTCTCGAGTGACAACCCGAGTTCCAACTTATTTTTCCCGCGTCACTACCCGTGCGTCCCTCTTCTTCTTCCTCTGTTCCTTTTTCTTCTTCTTTTGTTTACTTCTTTTATTATTATTTTTAATTAAATTAAAGCTTAAGTTTTAACGAAATAGTAAGCATCAGGTAAACAAATTTACAGACAGGACACACGAACGCGAACCCGAAGTTTCCCCCATTCTCACTCGTGCACGAACTCAAGGCAGACCCCTTCACTTCATCATCGACATGACACCCCCACCCCAACGCCACCGTGCATGTGCACGGTGGTTCGCCGCACCTCCAGCGGCCCTCATCAGCACCCACAAACCACGATTCCCCTCCTCACCCACAATCGAAACCCAGAAATTCAAAATAGGGTCAAAATCAAAATATCATCTGAAACTTGAACTCGAAACACCAACACCACACCGAAAACCACCCAGTCCTGCAATCCCACATCGCCAAAGGCTAAGCCACACCACCCACGCCAAGTCCTGCCCCTGAGCAACTCCCTCCTCGAAGCTCAGGAAGCTCGATCTCACTATGATGCCGAGATCAAAATTTTACAGTGAACAGGCAACACCTAAACTAAAACCCTATTTTTCGTTCGTTTGATTTATTCATGAATTAGAAAAATTATCTGACATTTTTCTCAACATCTTGTATGTTCGAATTACCTCCAAAACAAATTCTAACAATTTAAATTGAATCAATAACTAGGAATTTGCAAAAATACAAATTTTGTCTATTTACAAACTGCTATTTAAATATCAATCTATAAATCTTGATTTTTGTTGTAAAAACTTTGATTTGCAATATATATTCAATATACAATCTTGAATCAACATTTTGCAACATTCGAATATTATCAATGATCACTTAATCTACCTGTATATCAATATTACGGTAAAGTACTTGATGAAATGATTGTAATCACCCTTTAGAAATCTTAGTTTAAGTTTGCATCTTGTTTGCTAAGGGAATCAAAGTTTATCAATGATCAAATAAGAATATCTTTAAGTTAATGATTCAAATATGAACCCTGTACCAATTTACAGAAAACATAGTGCATCTCAACATATGCAAACTGAAGCATATACAAATCAATTCATCAGATAAATTTGAACTATTTAAATTAGCTTAAAATTTTTAAAAATTTAGTTAACTCACCTTCAAATTAGAACAGTGGATAATTTCTTGTTTTCCCTTTTGAAACCTGTAGTTGAAACTGCCTGGTATATCTTTTTTTTTTTAAACTTGAACCTTTATTGTTTTTCTTGCTTTAGTTTCCTCTGGTTTCTCTTTTTTTTTCAACGAACTTGAAGTAGCAAGATATATACATATATAATAAAAGAATAGGATGGGGAGGCTTTAACTGGTCAGCAACTTCTTTGATTGATTAGATTTTATAAATATCTTGAATTAACAAAAGTTGGCTGAGAAGATTGGTAATTTAATGCCTTGTTTACCAAATAGGTTTACATACTTATTATGTTTAGCTACTCATAGATATTTGTATATAATTGTGTTGTACTATGCATAAAGATATTGGTTTGGTACTTATCATTTTGCAGGCCAACATGGCTTGTACATGAAGCTATTCATTTGCTCATATTTGTTTTGTATCTTAATTAATTTGCATACTTATTAAAATATTTGCTGTCTATAGATATTTATGTAAAGGTATTTACTTGCAGGTAAGTTATATGACTTGTGTTACTTTGTTTCATATTTGCAGGTAGGCTTGGCTTGTGTATAAAGACATTAGTTTGGTATAAAAAAACTGTTTGTCTTATTTTTATTTATATTTGAACGCTATACACATATGTTTATTATATCTAACTTCAGGCTGAATTTCCAATATACATATATATATATATGTCAGGTTTATATTTTACAAACTTAGTCCAGAATGAAAATATTTGTTTCATAAATATTTGTGTTCTTGCTTCATTTTATCCTATACTTGGCTTTTAAATTTTATAATGTATTTTAACTACGACTAACAATATTTAAGTTATATTCAATATGGTTCATATGGTTTATTTACATTTATATTTATATTTTCATTCTTAACTATCAATATTTAAATTATGTACAATATGATTTAGTTACATTTTATACTTATTATATTATTATTTTTTTCTATGGTCTTGCAAATTTAAAATGATATTGTAAGTATTAACTACTTATTTCTTGTTTTGATTTATATTTTTATTTTGATTTGTGTTTTATATTTGACTATTAATATTAAACTTAGATTGATGTGTTTACTTATTTATTTATATTTATGTTTCAATTATCAATAATTAAATAAGATTCACATGTTTCACTTATATTTTATATTAATAGAATTAGATTTTAATTTAAACATTTTCATTAATACGTATATTTTATCACATGATAACAAGACAAAGTAATTTAATTTAATGGTATAAGATAAATATTATAAAGAGATTTATTTTAAATTTCACGCATTATTATTCATATGTATGTTTATCCGATGTAAACAAAGTAAAGTATTTTAATTTAATTATATAAGACAAATTTTATTATAAATATTATCAAGAGATTTTATTTTAAATTTTCGAAGCCCATTTTCCTTTTTAAAATACCAATCCATATGCACAAATAGCAGTTATTTCCAAAATCATATTCATTTTAAATGTGTTCAGTTTACATTTCATCCAATTAGATTAAATATTTATTAAAATAAACGGGGCCAAAATCCAGGGTCATTACATTCCTCCCCCCTTAAAAGAATTTCGTCCCCGAAATTTAAAACAAAGATAATTTAAAAAAAAACTGTTATACCAACCATTCAAACATACATATAATTTATATATTAGCAAACAATCATACGATCTATCCTAACAAACATCACTAGTTATCCGAACACGAATCCGGGTAAGCTTTCCTAAAATTATCCAGAATTGTCTCTTGATGATCCACAATCCAAACTGGATTCCTGACCACAGTCAAATTCGACTTAACTTCTAAATTCATGAATTATTGGTCTAACAACTAATGAATTATGAGTAAATTTCCAAGGTGGGACATATGGAATACACAATGAATTTCAGACATCCATTCTGGAAATTCAATTCTGACATCTACAATATTAATTCTTTCCAAATTTTATTGACTTCTTTACAGAATTTCAATATCTATTCAATCAAGCCCGTACGATGTACATATACCATTCGTACGCAATATCAAATTCGATCGCTCGCTCGATCACACAATTTCATTTCCGAACTAGTATCGTCCACCCGATTTTCTAGTGCGGACTCAGATCTGGTTTCTTGATCAAAACTGTCATTCTCCTTGCATAGTCATGACTACGATAGAGAATCTCCAGAACTAATCAAAATCCATATCCATGGTTCGTCGTCGAAAATCGAGTGAAAAATCCCAACTCGAATCGATATAACTATCTCGAAATTCTGTGCTCGAATCTGGATCAATTTGTTATGTGAATAAAATAATATACGTTCATCCTACGTATTTATATCCATTGTTTATCAATTATATCAATTTTCTTTTATTCACATTATTATGATTCTATCCACTTGGGATAATTTCTTCAATATCAAATTTACTTAAGAATTTCTCCACTCATTACTTAAATTTAATATAAGCATTATATATCTCTCTCATTATTACTCTACCACTTTAACCTTATATCTTCTTATTTCCAATTTGAATTTCTAATTCTATGTGAATTCAAATTTTCTTCAACTCTGAATATTAAATTTTATTGGCTATCTTTCATTAATGACTGATTCTTATCATTATTTTTAAATTAGTTTCATCCACTAGTTTATTTCAATTCCTAATTTGAAATCGTTTTGTTGCTATTTTTTTTATTTGGCAGAGTCTCCTTTGTTTAGCATTACATATTTTCATAAGCACATATGTAAGGTCTCAATCCTTATCACAATTAATTCTAACCAATTCTCAAATCATTCCCATTAGTTAAAGTGATTTATAATTTACTTGCTTAAGCAAAACAAACTCATATTCAAAATCATCCTATTTTGCTTCCAATAATTCATAGAATTTTATCTAATCTTGTTTACTTCAAAACAACTCATTTCTATATGCAGTTTGACAATACTATTGTGAATAAATAATTACTTAAGCTTTATGACAAATCTTAAATTGATTCCAACTCAATTTACACTTGACTCCATCCCAATTAATTTATTCACAATCCTTTCATTGCATTTTCTTTCATTTCAACAGGTTTGATCCCAAACCATTTTATTAAACTCGACAACCAATATTTTAAATAATCATCTCACAATTTACTTAAGTCGTTTATTTTCTTCAAACTGTTCCACCTAACAACTTAGGTTTATTCTATTTCACCAATTTCCATTCAAATCTTTGATTTGATTTTCCTTTAATCAAATCCCAATTATTTACTGATTAGTTTATTCTTTTATCCATTCTTAAATTTACATGAACAATTTATTATTGGGTTTATAATAAAGTCATTTAATTTATGCTTGAATTAGATTTGTTTACACTCACACCAATTCTGTTTTAATTCAATTTAATATTTACTTATTTACATAAGAATTTTATTCTATTCAATATATTTATAACTCGATTGAATTCATTAAAATTCAGTTTTATTCCAACTCAACTTCAGTTAAATTTAGCTACTTACCATTCTTTAAATTTATTTCTCAATATATGAGCTCAAAACTTATTTGTTTACTTAAAAGTTTATATTACTCATTTGGGTCATTTTATCTTATAATCACAATTTCAGATTTTATATATATATATATATATATATATATATAACACTTACTATCTTAAGGTATAAATTTCCACCTCACAATTACAATCATTTTACCTTCAAATTTTATATCCAATTAAGTTCATTTTGAACTTCAATTCCATTTAACTTATCTCAGGTTAAGCTCCAATATGTTTTCTTATTTTCATTTACTTAAGTTAAATTTTAATTCCGGGATTAAAATTCCCGATTTCTTCTTATTAATATCAACTTTACTTTATAAGTTCGATAGTTGAATTATTCAAACCTTTCACATTATTAAATAGAATTATTAGAATTCAGTTGCCCGGTTCTCATTTCCAAAACCATTTTGAAAGGATAACTACACTTACCCACTTGGTGTCAAATCAAAATTTCAAATTCCAAACACTTGTTTTCACCAAAACAAATTTTCTCTTTTTGAAAATTTCTAAACAACTTGTATACCCAACAAGCCCAAACAATTTATCATGACCAACTATCCTGGTAGCAATTCATCACTTTAGAAACTCGAAAATGAATACTGATGATGTGGCCATCATCATCAGGATTATTTTTCAACGACTGAAGTGAGTTTAGTGCTTCCTTACTTCCATAAATTCTTTCCAAACAATTTCCATTCAATCATATTTTTCCCAAAACAATACTCCATTATTGCCTTCAAACCTTTGGAAAAACATTTCAAACATTCTCAAGATTTCAAATTCCCAAATCCTTTTGTTTAAATTCATTTAAACACCTTTCAAATTTTCGGGACTTAAATTCTAGTTTAATCAAGTTTTAATTATATCCCTTTTAAGCCATACTTAGACAATTTTATTTGGTAATAAACCACTCAAATTTTAAATTTTTATTCAATTATAGTATTAACAACCAAGCATCCAAATATATTTATAATTATTGTAGAAAAGTATATCAAAATATAGTTGTGGGTAAAACTATTCCATTTACCCTACTTTAAAAACAATACTGTGTCGGTCTACCTTGTTTAAGAGTTTAGAAATCCCTATCGATAAAATGGCATCCCATCCATCGACCAGAATCCATAAACACTCAACAGATAGGTCAACACAATATAAAAAAACAATTTTTTATTCACTAACAAGTACGCGCTCATATCTATTAATACACTCAAACTCATTTTAGAGTTCTACAAACTCTATTCTATGAGTAATTCCTACCAGAGCCAAGGTTATCACCAACCTACGCTCTGATACCAACTGTGACGACCCGCCCTTCTACTACCAGAAAGACGTATCATCATTTAGAAAGAAAGGGGTAGAAATAGAAAAGAAAGAGAACGCAAGAACAACAACATAAGAATCTCACAGCGGAACGAAACAAAATATAATATATCACATAAATATTTCATAGTTTTACATATACCAGAGTTATAGAATATCAATACACACGACATTTATACATACATTTATCACTAAGTACATCAGAGGTACATCATATATCAACTACTGACACAACGGAACTAGATAGATAACTACATACGTCTGGAATCTCCTGCTCCAAGCTCCTCCAGAAATCAAAGTTCAAAACCTATCACTTGGCTACTCATAAAAATTTGAGTACCCAAGAGTATATGAAAAACAAAATATAAACTCCTGGGTCAGACTTGGGTCTGGTATGAGTAAACGGTTTAAAGTTGTTTAACTTTGAAAACATTTGAAAATAAAGGTATCACGTAAGACTCCCCACAAATAAATACGGGTAAGTTTTTACCTTACGCTAACCAAAACATTTTATAGGAAATCCAGTGATATTATAATAGTGTCTAGGGTTTTCAAGTAAATAGAAAATAGCCGAAATTGTTACATCTATTAAATTCCAGCTACTAGCCACAAAAGTGGGTAATACAAATCAAAACCGTAGGTTCTCGTAGGGAAAATGGATTTCCAACAGTGGCAGGGCTACTGGGGTACCGCCCGTCACAGTACGGGGCCTATATCACCGTACCGAGGATCACTCCCGACCCCCTACAACACAAGGCCGGAACCATTCCTTACTGAACAGTCCCGAACAAGATAAACCCCGCGGTTGTAGCTAGCAACCGCCCACACAACCGAAATATAAAGGGACATCTAGACAGGGAAAATATTTTGTCCTGCTTGGGCATGACCCACCTAACCTTGCTACATCTCCCCTGTTTTAGCCATTCCCGGTTGATGAGGCTTGAGGCTGCGATTACCTTTAAAGAACATATCACTTAGAATGCTCATCGTCTTCCTGACGATGTGCTGAAAGCATTCAATCCATACAAGTTCGTTCCGGGTTCGAACGAAACCGAAGGCATTATCTCGTCACACTCGTTTTGGAATCACCCTCAGAGTCAACGACGATAACCCTTGCATTCTGAAAACACCATCTCGATCTTCATTTCAGGATTCACGACCTAACGTTTAAATTGGATCGATGTGGTTTTCGGAATATCAATTAGATACCCGATCCTGATCTCATCGAAATCCAAACGCCATTTTAAGGGCCAAGTTGTCTAATTACCTTAGACATTTTAAATTCAACAATCGAATTCACATAGCAATTCAACACAGATAAATCATAAACAGTCATCACAGATATATCCAGAATATCACAGAACATCACAGGATATAAATAAATATCAGAGGCAATCAAATAGAATTATCGATTCATATCAACATTTAGTTTGATTTATTTTAAACTTATATACTTGCTTAAGAATAAACTATATTTTATTCTTGCTTAGTTAATTACTAATCAATTAACTTATTTCAACTTATTAGTTACTTATTACTTATCCACTTAATTAATTAATTCTTAATTTTTAATCAATAACCTTAATTATTGATTTATAAAACTCAATTACACATTTAATCATTACAAATTGCTTAATTGATCATTAATTATTAATTAACTTAAATCGTTTTTAATCCTTAATTAATTATTTAATTAGTTAACTATGATTCATTGAGTTATTAACTTCCAATGATTAATTAAATTCTTTAATTACAAATGGGTTTACACAAGATTATTATTAAAATCTTTAATTACAAATTTTTATTTAATCTTATCTAATAATTTAATCATCATTATAAATTAATTTCAAATTTTAGTTCACTTTCAAATTTTAATTAATTAACCCTCTTACGTTTTTGTAAAACTTCTTAATAACTTTGAAATCAAGTCTCACAGTAAAAGCTTGTCAACACAATTAGATTTATACTTAACCTTTATAAACAAATAGCTTAAAGTACAGTAAGATAATTCATAAATTATTGGGCCGAGTCATATACCCAGGTTTCTCGAGTGACAACCCGAGTTCCAACTTATTTTTCCCGCGTCACTACCCGTGCGTCCCTCTTCTTCTTCCTCTATTCCTTTTTATTCTTCTTTTGTTAACATCTTTTATTTATTTTTAATTAAATTAAAGCTTAAGTTTTAACGAAATAGTAAGCATCAGGTAAACAAATTTACGCACAGGACACACGAACGCGAACCCGAAGTTTTTCTCATTCTCACTCGTGCGCGACTCGAGGCAGACCCCTTCACTTCATCACCGACACGACACCCCCACCCCAACGC
The DNA here is from genome assembly GCA_030765085.1 of Allium cepa. Lineage (NCBI taxonomy): Eukaryota > Viridiplantae > Streptophyta > Magnoliopsida > Asparagales > Amaryllidaceae > Allium > Allium cepa. The sequence continues at coordinate 271,985,497 of CM060929.1, forward strand.
CACCGCGCACATGCACGGTGGTTCGCCGCACCTCCAGCGGCCCTCATCAGCACCCACAAACCACGATTCCCCTCCTCACCCACAATCGAAACCCAGAAATTCGAAATAGGGTCAAAATCAAAATATCATCTGAAACTTGAACTCGAAACACCAACACCTCACCGAAAACCACCCAGTCCTGCAATCCCTCATCGCCAGAGGCTAAGCCACACCACCCACGCCAAGTCATGCCCCTCAGCAACTCCCTCCTCGAAGCTCAGGAAGCTCGATCTCACTATGATGTCGAGATCAAAATTTTACAGTGAACAGGCAACACCTAAACTAAAACCCTATTTTTCATTCGTTTGATTTATTCATGAATTAGAAAAATTATCTGACATTTTTTTCAACATTTGTATGTTCGAATTACCTCCAAAACAAATTCCAACAATTTAAATTGAATCAATAACTAGGAATTTGCAAAAATACAAATTTGGTCTATTTACAAACTTCTATTTAAATATCAATCTATAAATCTTGATTTTTGTTGTAAAAACTTTGATTTGCAGTATATATTCAATATTCAATCTTGAATCAACATTTTGCAACATTCGAATATTATCAATGATCACTTAATCTACCTGTATATCAATATTACAGTGAAGTACTTGATGAAATGATTGTAACCACCCTTTAGAAATCTTAGTTTAAGTTTGCATCCTGTTTGCTAAGGGAATCAAAATTTATCATTGATTAAATAAGAATATCTTTAAGTTAATGATTCAAATATGAACCATGTACCAATTTACAGAAAACACAGTGCATCTCAACATATGCAAACTGAAGCATATACAAATCAATTCATCAGATAAATTCGAACTATTTAAATTAGCTTAAAACTTTTAAAAATTTAGTTTAATCACCTTCAAATTACTGTAGAACAGTGGATAATTTCTTGTTTTCCCTTTTGAAACCTGTAGTTGAAACTGCCTGGTATATCTTTTTTTTTTAACTTGAACCTTTATTGTTTTTCTTACTTTAGTTTCCTCTGGTTTCTCTTTTTTTTCAACGAACTTGAAGTAGCAAGATATATACATATATAATAAAAGAACAGGATGAGGAGGCTTTAACTGGTCAGCAGCTTCTTTGATTGATTAGATTTTATAAATACCTTGAACTGACAAAAGTTGGCTGAGAAGATTGTTAATTTAATGCCTTGTTTACCAAATAGGTTTACATACTTATTATGTTTAGCTACTCATAGATATTTGTATATAATTGTGTGGTACTATGCATAAAGATATTAGTTTGGTACTTATCATTTTGCAGGCCAACATGGCTTGTACATGAAGCTATTCATTTGCTCATATTTGTTTTGTATCTTAATTAATTTGCATACTTATTAAAATATTTGCTGTCTATAGATATTTATGTAAAGGTATTTACTTGCAGGTAAGTTATATGACTTGTGTTACTTTGTTTCATATTTGCAGGTAGGCTTGGCTTGTGTATAAAGACATTTGTTTGGTATAAAAAAACTGTTTGTCTTATTTTTATTTTTATTTGAACACTATACACATATGTTTATTGTATCTAACTTCAGGCTGAATTTCCAATATACATATACATATGTCAGGTTTATATTTTACAAACTTAGTCCAGAATGAAAATATTTGTTTCATAAATATTTGTGTTCTTGCTTCATTTTATCCTATACTTGGCTTTTAAATTCTATTATTTATTTTAACTGTGACTGACAATATTTAAGTTATATTCAATATGGTTTATTTACATTCATGTTTATATTTTCATTCTTAACTATCAATATTTAAATTATGTACAATATGATTTAGTTACATTTTATACTTATTACATTATATTTTTTTTTCTATGATCTTGCAAATTTAAAATGATATTGTAAGTATTAACTACTTATTTCTTGTTTTGATTTATATTTTTATTTTGATTTGTGTTTTATATTTGACTATTAATATTAAACTTAGATTGACGTGTTTACTTATTTATATTTATGTTTCAATTATCAATAATTAAATAAGATTCACATGTTTCACTTATATTTTATATTAATAGAATTAGATTTTAATTTAAACATTTTCATTCATACGTATATTTTATCACATGATAACAAGACAAAGTAATTTAATTTAATGGTATAAGATAAATATTATAAAGAGATTTATTTTAAATTTCACGCATTATTATTCATATGTATGTTTATCCGATGTAAACAAAGTAAAGTATTTTAATTTAATTATATAAGACAAATTTTATTATAAATATTATCAAGAGATTTTATTTTAAATTTTCGAAGCCCAATTTCCTTTTTAAAATACCAATCCATATGCACAAATAGCAGTTATTTCCAAAATCATATTCATTTTAAATGTGTTCAGTTTACATTTCATCCAATTAGATTAAATATTTATTAAAATAAACGGGGCCAAAATCCAGGGTCGTTACAACACTGATCAGAAACTCATAGGTTCTCTTTAATGTAAAAATATACTCATTAGACGTTCTAATGTATCGTGTTCATGTAGTTCAGTTAATTTCATTTCATCCTTTATAATAATTTTATCTTTAGATCATATCCAAATTCATTTTATCCCAATAATTTCACAAAGAAATTACTTCACCATGAAGTTAGTATTTCGTGAAACAACATTTGTTTCTCAGTACAACAGAATTGGCATTCATAAATGTTTTATAAATTGCTTTATAAAATTGAATTTGCACTAGTTCATAGTATATTTATTTTCACAACATAAATTAGTCATCTAATAACTATCATTCCTAGAATTTTCTTAGGATGATTCATACAAGATCCCTTATGTATAGTTATTACGTGCAGTCTTTCGCCATGCACAACCCGATGAATCCTTGGCTTAGAAAATGCAAGGGTTTCTTATAAATCCTTATCTTACATGGTTTAGTAAACTATTCCCTGAACTATATATATTGATTTTAATCCTGCGTACTACTCTTAAGTACACACCTTATAAAAAGAGTTTAACTCAACTTCATTCTTCATTATTCGTGCTTAGTCTAACGAAGTTAGAGTACTCCTTATCAAAACATCATCTTGTATTATTAGGAGGAGTGACCTTTGAGACTGAATCTTTATTCATATTAATACAGAACTTTTTTCAACATACTCACCCATTCGATCAAATCAAATCATTTATGTATCATGTTATATTATTTACTTTCATTTTATATTCTATAAGCTTATCATAGACTTATACATGCATATCAAAAACACATGTTCATGTCTGTGATAACTCATCGGTGAATATGAAGAAGTATGTGAAACCGTTTTGATATTAACAGACTTACGATTACTGCATCTATATGCATCAATCTGAAGAGTTTACCAACTTTTATGATGCTCCTACTGAATGGGTGCATAGCCCTTAATTATTTGAGATATAATTAACCAGTATCATATGATTTATATTCATATAATAAAAATTATTTCTTAAAACTATCGCTTAGTCTATAATTCCAAAATGATTGTAAATAATTTTATATATTTCTATATTTTCCAATGGATTAAATACATCTACTACAGTTTTATTTAACAACAAATATTCATTATATTCCAACTGAAATAAAACGATGTCTATTCTTAAGTCATCATCGATGAACATATATTATTTCAAAAATAACGTGCGGTGCGTTTTATGAAAATAATTTTCGTAACTTGATTCAATTAATTAGTGTAGCATGACATCCTCCCACTATTTTCGCTATTACTATAATAGCATACCTAATACGAAATCCATCATTCACTTAATGTAGACTATTTCTGTCATATACTGTAACTAGTTTACAGTAGAGAGTTCTTTGATCAAATATCTTGAACTTAAAGAAATGAATCTTATAGAAACCAATTTTCTATACAAAAATATGTTTCGAATCAGAAATCATGTTTCTTATTCCAATGTTAAGTATAAATCATTATTATTACAATTTTTTGTTTTCGATATTTTTTATGAAGTAGAAGCGAATATTCACTATGTTCATCCCAACTATACCTTAAATCACATTTATTCTTATACATTAGTTATTTTTTTAAATGGCCGAACCATCAAAATAAATCCCTTAATACAATATCATATTGAACTCTCTATAAAAATGCATTTGATTATCCTTAACATTTAAGGACATCGAATATGATGCACCATATGTAAACTGATCAAACCTACACTTTAGCATCGAGTTCTTAGATCTATATTGTAGTTTTGTGTTACATTTAAAACAATATGATCTTTTTTTAATCAATCAACTTGAATACTCATTCTCACACTGTGGTTTATTTTCTTATTTCGGAAGAACCAATTTCATTGAAAATTGTACGTTACAAACTATGACCATTCATCATATAACATTTATATGCGATTGTGTATGGATCAAATATCCATAGTATTATATTACTTTTGAGTTTGGAACTCATACAATGCAATACACGGTCTCAACCAAATAAACATACAACTGACCAAATTACGAACGTATATAGTAGTTGGAGAATCGGATGCTTACATGGCTGTTGAAACATTAACGTGCAATAAGCATTTATTAGTAAGTATATGTTATATTTCTATTTATCAATCTTCATTTCAATTCTTTGTATATCTTAATTGATAAATGTTTTATCAATCATATTGAATGCACAAATGTATCAATGTAGATTATTATAACATTATAGCATATGTTCTTATAATGTTAGAAAGGTTAAATGTTATCATTTGATTTTTATAGTATGGCATCCACTAGTTTTTATGTTTCTCCAAACCTTAATTCGAAACATAGAAGTTTTTCGACTTCAGTAGTGGGTGCTAGGACTCGTCCGTCTTGGAATTTTGAGCTTGAGTTTTCTCTACAAGTCATAGCTCCACAAATGTTGGATAACTCCTTATCAGTTGTATCATATACAATTCCCAAACCTTAGTACCTTATCCTAATTTCACTTCGATTTTGAGTTTGCTTAACAAATCGAAATGAAAATATCCACTCGTGCCGACTATATCGCGATGGCCTAAGTATGGTACTGCTTAACTAATAAATTTAGGTATCTTACCTGTGTCTATTCAATATATTAATAATACAATACATAACATCCGTAGCTTGAGTTTACTGAATAACTAAGGAGTATGCAAGTAATTTATTAATATATATGGTAGAGTATAACGTTATGTTGAAGATTCATAGCCTTCAATATATTATATTGAGTGACATCGACTTAGGAAATAATGTATTTCTATGAAATACCCTCGTGATTTAAGTATCGGACGCATCGAAAATCACGGTAAACATATTACGTATTTATTTATTCCTTAAGTCTATTTGGAGTTTCTTAATGTTCCACCTTTAATTTATACATTCATATTATATAAGTTTTACTACTATATAACTTTTATATCTCATATTACTTATATAATAGTCTTGCATATAATATTATATTAATTAAATCTTGTTTATTTAATTAAATCCGAATTAATTTCATATTATCATAGTACAACATTTATATTAAACATTTATCATATACTATAACCTTTATCGTATAACACATATATCATATGTTATCTAACTATTTAACCAAGCCATATTCAGGCAGATTAGATAAGTTAAACTTGGACTTATCAAGGAAGAAGCCTACAGAGATAGCCCACGAGTTCAAAAACCAAACTCAAACAGAGTCACAAGGCCAATGCCAAGTCAACCCAATGCAACAAGATCTAGGAACCATCTAAGTTAGGGGCCGATGCCGACCTATGCCTAGGGGTCGGTACCGATCCCACTTTTTTTCTCCTATGGTTCCATCTTCTGCCTGCTAGTCCTACTTGATGCTAATAGCCTATTTCCAATGCCATTTTGTTGATCCACTACAATTCTCCATCAATCTCCATAAGCACTTGAAGTTGCAACTCTGTTCTTCCACAACTCCGTCATTTGGACCTAGAAGCAAGCTAATATTGGTGCAAACAACTATGAAATCATGAAGCTAACCACAAGATGAGCCAAGATGAAAAGTTGAAGACAACCATATTGGCCATCGTATCGATCAGTATCGACCCTTAAACTTGGGGTTGTACCGATCCATACAAAATAATGAGTTGGCATCAACTTTTTTTCGGAGAGTTAGTGTAAATCATGGGTAACGGTTTGGAGATCTTTTGTCCGATATATGAGGCTCTCTATCTCTATAATTAAGACGATAGCGTTCATTATTCAAGATTTTTTGGCTCTAGTTCTTCTCTATTCTATATTTTTGTAATTCTGAAAATCGAAGTTTCAAAATTGTATCGACCCCTAAGAACTTCTACCTCCATGTCAGTAATAAGTAATAAAATCTTAAAGTGGACGTAGGCCTTGTTTTGCCAAACCACTATAAATGACTTGTCTTATTTATTTCTCATTTTCATTTACATTTCTTTATATTTTATTTTCTATATGAACTTCTTTGTGTTTGTGCCATTTTTGTTTAAACAATTTGGTGATTTAATCGAGAGATCATATCCCCAGGTTACTTGGATCCATCATCTACCACTGCATTTTCTAATTCCAATAGATAGATCCAATTTTTCTACCTTCTTGTTTACCACTCATATTTCTAGAAATATAAGAGAAGCTATTTGCAATGGTCGTATTAAGAAGAGACCGTTCTACCAATTCCAGTGCTACTATTGAAGCCGAAATCAAAATCCTTGACATGGAGAAGGAATTGTCCAACAACTCAACTTGAGATCCAAAGTCCAACCGACGTCGTGACTAGAACGGAGGTGGATAGGATGACGAAGCAAATGGAAGGTGGATTCCAAGCTAGTAAGAATGAGATGCATCAAATGACGTAGCAAAGCTTGAGGTTGTTGAATAAGCTGACTTAAAACAGCCATAGAAGGAGTTGAAGGGATTCTAGTTATTTATCTGAAAGTTCCTCATCATCCAAGTAGAGTGGAGGGACAAGAAGTAGAAAAGGACTAAGAATACTACTGAAACGTCGTACCTTGGAGGAAGACGAGCACCAAGTGGATCGGTACCAACCTAAGATTAGGGTTTGGTACCTACCCCTCCAATTGTAGTCCCAGAGCTCATCCTTTAGAAGACAATGTGGATTTGGCTTTAGGACGTGCTGTTGGTGGTCAGAATTTGAAGAATCGTGCTGCTGATTATGATGTAGTTCACGAGAATCAAATAGGAGAGACTGCTGGACAAATGGATATTCTAGAGTTTGGCAGTATTAAGATCCTCCCCAAGAGCATTCGTCGGGCTGAACACTTAGGGCAAAACCCGATTACTGTCATTCAGTCAAACCCATTGATCTGGACTACATGGAGGATATGGTCATAAGACTTGTTAGCGAAAATATTTTCAGGAGCAATGATGAATGGGGTACCTCTCCGAGTCGAAATCTATTTACAGAGAACATTCTATTCGGGAGATACCCTCAAAGAATTTCAATGCCAACTATGATGTTGTACAGAGGAAGATGTATCCTAGGTTGCACTTAACGAGATATGAATGGCATGTGGATTCAACCAGAGCTTTCGATGTAGTGAACTGCTGCTATTTTTCGATTTTCTTAGAAGGAGTAGCTACGATGTGGTTCACTCAACTTCCGCCGAGGTCCATATCATCTTTTTATGAGTTATCGAAGTAGTTTATAGAATAATTTCATTTACATGCTGCATGTTCGAAGCATGTGATGTCTTTGTCAAACCTCTTCCAAGCCAAGGGAGAGTCGATGAAGGATTTATTGAATCAATTCCGTACAGCCATGATAGAAGTTATAGATCTCAAGGATGGCATAGTGCCGATGGCATTGATTTAGGGGATTCATCCTGATACGAAGTTCAAGGGTGGTTGGAAAGGAAGCCCCCGTCGATAATGGATGCTTTCTATAAAAAAGCTAATGAGTACTTACACTTGGAGGAAGCGCATAAACATCCATGGAGGACTAGTGCTTGGAATTCAAATGAAGTGATACAAAGAAATGTCGATGTAAAGCAGTCTAGAGGACGCTGTAGGAATGTAGATGTGAATGTTGGTAACCAAAACAATAATCGAAAACGAAATGATGATGAGGCTAAGAAGAAGAAGCCAGATATCATGAATCATATAAGGACTCCTAAATATGGTAGCTATACTAAACTGAACAACTCGATAGAGAACATCTACTTGGTGACTCAGAATACCGAACCACACTGAAAACCAACTCCTAAAGAGTCAACTAAGAAGGAAAGAAAGTTAGGTAAATTCTACATATTTCATGAGATTCAAGGTCACAATACTAACTAGTGCAGACACTTGCGGGACATGATAGAAGATTTGATTTGGAAAATAAGTTACAAAAGTACATAAAAGCCCTGCGGGATAGCGGGTAAAGATGTTCTAATCCCTCGGGTCATCTGCCAATGGGGACAAGCTGAGCTTGGTAGTATGCACCCAGGAAGCCAGAAAGGTGATTGATGATTAGTACTATCATCAGTGGGCCACACCTATTGATAAAAGTCTAGCTGAGATGGACAAATATGTTAGTGCTATTAAACGTGCGGAGAGTGAAATATCTTTTGCTAGTGAGGATGGAACCCCAGCAAAACAATGTAGAACGATGATTGACGACATTGTTTTTTGGAATAAAGAAGCTAGTGAAGTGGAAGCTCCAATGATCTGCCACACATGATAACAGCCACGACTGGTCTCGTGTTATTACGGAAGGTGCTGGTTGACTATGGAAGTTCAGTCAACATCTTGGTGAAGAGAGCTTACGACCAATTGATGCTAGAGGAGAAGAATTTGAAACCTTGTAAGTTTCGAATACAGGGGTACAATGGGATGGCTACCGAGGCCATAGAAATTTTAAATCGCCAATCGTACTTGGTAAGGGAAACTGCAAGTGAGTGCGGGTCGTGCCTTTTTAGCGTTGGATATTTACTCAGCCTATAATGCTTTTCTATGCCGATCTTGGATGAGTTTAGAGTGGTTATGCTCCCTAGTGCTTAACAATGAAGTTCCCTACAAAGAATGAAGTGGGAATCATGCACGGAGATTAGTGGTTGGCCTTGAATGCTATGTCACCGAGCTAAAGGAAGTAAGGTGAAAGGAGAAAGGAAATAATATGGAGGGGACCCTTTGCATAATAGCTTTGAATACATAGATACTACAGCCTAAGCCCCGACTCAGGCAACTCAGTCAGTTCCATGATGATATGGATCGACGAAAAGAGCTAGGAGTTGGACGATCAGCTCCAATCGAGTTGACAATTGTTGTTCCAGTTTGCCGGGATAATCCAAATTGGGTCCTGAAGGTCAAATCTCAGCTTGGTGCAAGAATGGTGAAGGAATTGGTTAGTTTTCTCCGGGCAAAGATGGATGTGTTTTCCAGGACACACTTGGATGTGTATGGGATCTCACCAGAGATAGCAAGACATGCATTTAACATAAATCCCAAGCGCATTCTTATGAAATAGAAATGCTGCAGCCTTGGTTTGTAGAGATATGCTGCACTCAAAGAAGAGGTGGATAAGTTAAAGGACAATGGCTTCATCTGTGATGCCTTATACCCAAACTGGATATCTACCCCTATTTTAGTGAGAAAAGCTAACGAGAAGTGAAGGATATGCATCGACTATTTAGATTTGAATAAGGCATTCCTGAAAGACAACTTCCTGCTCCTAAGGATCGATCGATTGGTGGATTTAATGGCTGGACATGAGCTATTGTCATTTATGAATGCGTACTCCTGATACAATCAAATCCCATGCACATCCCAGATTAGGAACACACCAACTTCATTATTGACCTCAGACTGTATTACTGTCTAGTTGTGCCCTTTGGACTAAAGAAAGTAGGAGAAACTTACCAAAGGCTTTTGGAATAGATGTTCAAAGACCAAATTGGATGCTCGATGGAAGTCTACGTGGATGACATTCTTGTGAAGTCATGACGTTCATAAAACCACGTTGACGATCTAGTAGAGTTGTTTTCTATCCTCTAAAAATACGGGATGAAACTCAATTTCTTGAAATGCTCTTTTGGTGTTGTTTCAGGGAAATTCTTGGTTTCATTGTGAAGTCCCATGGGATTGAAGCTAATACCAAAAAGATCAGGGCAAAGAGAAAGATTAAGGCCCCGAAGATGATCAAGGAAGTCTAGAGCATGAATGGGAAGGTCGCCACTCTGAGTCGGTTCATCTACAGAGCCACAGATAAATGCATCCCTTTCTTTGAAGTCATTAAGAAGGGAAAAAGGAACTTCGAATGGAATCGCGAGTGTAAAGATGCATTCCAAGCCTTGGTGAATCACTTGGAGAAAGCCTCCTTCCTTTTGAAGTCAATGGATGACGATGACTTGTTTATATACTTCGCAATGTCCGTGCGAGCTTTGAGTGTCACACTTGTACACGAGGAATCTCGCATCCAATGCCTAGTCTGTTGCATTAGTAAGTGGTTGACAGGTGCATGACTAAATTATGCGAGACTGGAAATACTCACGTACCGCGTTTTGGTTGCTTTGAGAAAGCTCCGCCTTTATCAAGCACATCCGATCAAAGTTCTTACCGACCAGCCTTTGCGACAAGTCTTGCAATGATCTGAGTCTTCTTGAATGCTGTTGAAATGGTACATTGAATTGAGCCAATATGATAACTTATGATCCTCTAAGAGCAATCTAGGATTAGGCCTTGGCGGATTTCATAGCTTAATTCATAGCATGAGATGATCCTCCGGAGAGCAGCGGTCAGAAAGATATTAGATGGAAGATGTACACTGATGGTGCATCTAATGAATGGTGTTTCGATGCTGGATTTGTAATTTTCACTCTCGAATAATGCCCGATTTTTTACGCCTTGAAACTCGACTTTTTGACGACAAAACAAAGCTGAATATGACGCCTTGATTGTGGGACTCAAAGGTGCTAAGGAACTGGGATAATGACTTTACATAAATTTCTACGACTCTCAGCTGGTGGTTTGCCAAGTTCAAAAAGGGTTTCAGGTAAAAGGAGCGAGACAAGTCCTTATCTAAACCAGGTCCTTGAACTGCTTAGTGACATCGAATATTACACGATCGCTCATATTCTAAGAGAGGAAAATGAGAGGGTCGACTCATTGGCTAAGTTGGCTAGTTCGAAGATGTTCAACTTATGGGCTTGGTCCCGGTGGAAATACTATCAGCTCTGAGCATTGACCAGATGGATGTTGATTGGATCTTGGAGACTGAATCCAAAAGGAAGTCATGGATGACTCCAATAAAGGATTATTTGCAAAGAGGAATCCTTCCAGAGAGAAGGAATGAATGATGAAAACTCCTTCGAAAAGCTTCGAGATATATCATGTATGAAAGAGTATTTCATAAAAACGGTATATATATATCCCTATGCTTTAGTCTGTCACCTACAATAATGCCAAGTGAGTTTTGAAAGAAGTTCATGAAGGTGCCTGTAGCGACCCCATCGATGGGAAAACCCTATCAAAAAAGATCCTATGCTACGGTATTTCTGGCCAACTATTAACCAAGACGCAGCTGATTACACCCGAAAGTGTGACAAGTGCCTAAGATTTGCTAAAATACTGAGAGCCCCTCCAATGGAGTTTACTCAAATGGTCAGTTCTTGGTCGTTTGTAGTTTGGGGAATCAATATCATCGAGGGGTTGTCGATATCTAAAGGCGGCGCGAAGTACGCCATCGTCGTAGTTGACTACTTCACAAATTGTGCTGAGGTAGTGCCATTGGCTATAATCACCATAAGAAAGTAATCAAATTTGTTGTTTGGATTATCATCTATCGTTTTGGAGTTCGATAGTTAATCGTTATCGATAACGGGACCCAATTCGATAATATTGAGTTCAAAGATTTCTGCTGCTAGCATCGCATAGAGAAGAGACTTACTACGGTGGCATGTCCTCAGTCGAATAGAAAGATTAAAGCCATGAATATGATTATCTAGTCCATTTTTAAGAAGCAGATGGAAAAGGCCAACGGCAAGTGGGTCGATGAACTTCCATTCGTACAAAGGGCTTATCGAACAACTCACAAGTCAACGACTGGCCACTCTCCATTCGCCTAGCCTACATGTCAGAGGCTACGATTTTCGTTGATCTAAAGTACCATTCATCGAGTGATTCACTATAATTCATGAACTAATGAGCAACTCCTGCTAGAGTCTCTTGATATGATCGACGAGAAGCGCGATGCAGTTGAGTTAAGGGAAGCTACACATCGACACTAAGTCGCACAATATTACAACATTAAGGTCAGAAATCAAACCTTTGAAGTTGGTGACTTGGTCCTCAAGCGAATCTTCCCTGGCCCCGGCAACTTGGGACCAATCTGGGAAGGTCTATACGCAATAGGATAGAAGCCTGAAGATGAACTTTCAGGCTTGCGATGACAAACGAGATTCCACTCCCGAAGGGGTGGAATAACGAGCACTTACAATGTCATTTAGAAATGAATTTATAAATAATTGGCTAGAGTAGTATAATAAGATGAATTCTTCCATTTCCTATCTTTCATGAAATAAAATGGCTTTTCGAGTCCAAGACTCTGTCTTTCCATTACTTAAGAGTTGTGACTTAACCGACTCAAATGAATCTACATGTGAATAATGCATGTGTATAGGTACCCAGAGTTAGGTGCCAACCAAAAACTTCTACGCTTCATGATCGAATCCTCAAAGTTCTTCTCCATATCCGAAGATTGGTACTAGCTAGTTCTTATCCTTGGACTGGGGACAAGAGTATAAGCTAAATAGAGTCCATCGGCTAACACTTGTTCTTGGATTGGGGCAAGTGTATAAACTCAAACCTGATGTGACCTGACCATCCGTATATCAACTCTTGTCTCAGATTGGAGGCATGTATCTAAACTAAGCCGGATGTGATACGGCCATACATAAGCTAACTCTTATCCTTGGATTGAGGGTGTGAGTATAAATCAAAATGAAGCATAGAATCCTTAGATTTGGGACAGAAGTATATACAAAAGTGGATAGGACAAGGTTGTCCAATCCTTAACACCTTGCTTGGAGTAGGCAAAACGGAGGATGCATGCCCAACGTAAGGCAGGACCTAACTTATGAGTCTTTGATCGACACCTAGAGTTAGGTAGGATTGAACATAAACATCTTGGATAGGGATGTATGAATTACAATCCTAAGTGGTTGACATAATCTACTGCTCGGAGTCTGGCATAATCACAAATTATTATCCTGAAGGATACTTAAGTTGCTAATCCTAAGTGACTAATCGCAACCAATGCCTAGAAATTTGCACTTTATGACCACTCTACTTCACAAGAACAACTAAAGGGTGGAATATTAACTAAGGATATGGTCCGACACTAATAACTCAAAGAAATAGATTGCAAGTACATTAAATGGAAAGCGTATTTCTTAAGTACTTAAAAAATTCCATACAAAGAGTTAACAAAACAAAAACCTTTGATATTCACATAAAATTTTGAGAATTAAATTAAAATGTTATTGACACTAAAAACAAAAAGCAAAAGAGGGGGTCGAACTCGCACAAAACTGGTGAAAAGGAAAAAAGATTCAATGTACACAACACAAACCGGCACTCATTTTTTTGGCTTCGTTCTCCTTTGCTTCTTCTTATCACTTAGAAAAACATCACCGGGGCCGTCATCTTTTTCTCTTTCTGCCTTTTGCGCCACTTCCTTTGCCTTTGGGTGGAGTGCTCTACGATGATCCAGCAGGCACAATTTGAGCATTCCCAGGTGGAGGAATGGAGGCTGGAATGCTTTAGGAGGATCCTATAGGTGTGCTTTAAGAAAAATAGTCTGATCGGGAATGGCGATGGATAGAGGAGGGATGTCTTCCATCTTCTCTTTCTTGATCCCTGTGGAAATAAGGATGACTTTCCTACATTCCTACTTAATCTCATTCATCGTAGGATCCGACAAGGGCTTGGAGACCCCAGTGATACCGCATTTTCATCAATTTAAGTTTCTTGAGTCCCACTAGCTCCTTCATCCGACAAAGCATCAATGTCTGCTCATCAAGGCTAGGAGTATCTACAATCGGGAAGGTTGGATCATTGTTGAAGTAGTAATAGTAATTGATTCCACCATAGGAACTTGTAAATATGGCCAAGAGTCCTTGTCGGGAAGTAGAGCAATATGGGGCTGACCCAAAGCGTGAGAAACAAAGAGAGAAATTTGCTATGTTAATGGATAACACGTCAACTTTTTGGAATATGGGAACGAGATACCTTCTTCAGTTTGAGGTTCCATGCAGGCCGAAATGCCGCTAGAGTTCCCCTTAGGAATCAGGGAGAGAATGTTAGGTCTGTGGATCTCAGGCCTCTCGGGGTCCGATCAAAGGATGATTTCAAAGTAGCTTGGGACCCAAGCGTTTGGTTGGCAATAACATTATGCGGCATCGATTCAGAGCCTTCGCCCTAGTCTTTATGCATTATCGAGGCAAGCTCTGTATGAAGGAAAAGCTAATCATCCTTTAACACTTTGGACTTATCTCCCACAACGGTTTCTCTCTCGAGCTGCTACAAATTCACTTCACCGCCCTTGAGATAAGCCTTTTCTTTTTCAATAATCTGCTTACAGGCGAGGGCGAGGATTCTAGGACAATCATCTTTAAACCATTCTAGATATTGAAATTTGAGCACATTAGCATCGTACTAGTTCAGCAGTGATTTAAACTTTTCCATCACATGCTCTTCTGCCCGTTGTTCCATGGCCCTAACCTATCTTTTGACAAGTGCATCAACATCTCTAACACGTTCGAGTGCTTTGTCCCTCTCTTCCTTGTCATCGAGCAACTCCTTACCATAAGTCTAATCTCGTTGGAGCGTATCATCCTTTTCTTTTATTTCATGCTCTATCTTGTTTTTCAGCTCAGCCATGTTTCTGTTTTCGGTATCCTTATCCATTACCAGAGCATGGTTTCGGTGGAAAGCCTTCTTATTTCATCTTGATGCTTAATCCGAATCTTTTCGAGTGCCTTGATGGCGTCCCCTACTATCTTCTTAGCTTCGGCTTGGGACGTTCTCAATTTCTCGACCTTTGCATCGAGATTAGCAATGATTCTCTTATTGTCAGCTTCGATGAATTTCTAGTTATCGATCTCTAGCTGCCTATCCTTGAAACTTTGGAAATTTTCTCAACTACCTTCTTCCATTCATTATATTTATTATGGACATTGACCACACAACCGATGATCAACTTTTGGACATCGATAGGGATTCTTTTCAAGTTAGGCATGAACATAAGCTCATCGACGTAAATGTTTGGAGATTCTTCCTTTAATTTGATCATTCGGGTATTAGCCAAAAGTTGTTTCTCTGTAGAGATAGGTGAGCCTATAGAAGTTTCTTTGCCAGGCCATACTGGGACGTTTCAGAGCAACTATTATGATGCCTGCAGTCAAGGGATTGATTGGAGTGAAATAGCATCAGAGGTTATATAGGAATAGAAGCCGGAGGTGGAGCACGAGGAGTATCACTAGGTGGGATGGCATCGCGATGATTGGGTTGCTTGTCTGGACCTCTAGGAGGATGCGATCTAGATCTAGGGCGACGTTTGGAAGCAGAATCATGTGATGAACGATCTCTGTCATAACTACTTTACCTCGGTCATCTCTATCTTGGATAGAACGATAACCTGACTTATGATCGCGACCACTTCCTTAATGGTATGAACTCGAACGAGGCCTTTGTGCTTGGGATTCTTTCTTCTTCAAAGATCGATGTATGTATTTCCTTTGCTCAATGGAACCTGTAAGGAAAATAAGAACAAGTTAGATCCAACAAGTAAGGACACAAGTCAAGTGCGAGTGTTGTGAAATGTTGCGTGATTGTCCTCATGTCCCCCTAATGGACCGTGAGCTGGAGCTTTGCTCATGGGAGTGATTTATCCTATACCGGTAGGGATGAAGTCCTCATTAATGCGAATGGGGAAGTTGATCCCTCGATACTAATATGACCGACATCAAAAGAGCCAAACTCGTCAGGGATCGGCCCTGAGCCAAAGAATGTGCTTATTGAAGAAAGAGATGGAGTTTTCTCCACATCTATGACTAACAATGGCTGGGTAGAAGTTTGCGCCTAGATATTTTCACCATTAGCCTCTTCTTTGGAGCAGGCGATTGATCGTCCCTAGATTGTTTAGGTTGAGACCCATGACCGACATTGATGTTACCTTGGCCAGCTTCACCACTTTCACCAAAAATTTCGCCTTCCTCGGAATCTTTCGGTACTTATTCAATATTTTCTTCAACCTTTGCCCCAGAATTAGGATCGAGGGCAAGTTTGGATCAACATCGACTCCTCCAAGTGGGTTGTTGTCATCATCATGTAATCTAGCAACTGCTTGAACTACTCCAATTCTACGACCCTCTTCTAACAAGCCATAAGAAAGAATATTTTCATCCGACGGGAGAGTTTTGATATCTCCATCTCCTGCTGGAACTGCCATAAGGATGTTAATGCCTTTTGAAAATTCCAAGATACTTGGTCTCATCGGAACATATGGATAGTAAAACAAGGATATGAGTTAAGTTTGGATACCATAAGGCAAATGTATACAATATAAACGAAATGAAATTTACATCCAAATATCCGTCTCCGAGCAACTCGAATGGGTAATGAATATAGAACCACTTACTCTTGAAGTGGTTCAACTTGTTCCATGCCCCAATAACTTCTCTACAACCTCTGATCATTTCCAAGTAAATCAAATATGGACTCTCTTTTCAACTCTTCAAGCTATAAATGTGCTGGATCTCTTCATTGCTAGGTACTTAGTCCAAATGCTCGGAGAAGACCATGTATGTACCAAGGAGGAAAGCATAGCTATTTGGGTGTAGATGTGTCGAAGCCAAGTGCATGAAATTCAGAAATTGGTGGAAAAACTGATTGAATGGTGGGACACAACCCACCAGACACATATATCTATTGCAGGCAGTGTACCCTTCTGGAAGGTTGTGTGGCCTTTTATGACGGGAAGGAGTTAGAACGTCTTTAAATGGAATCCCGTGCTTATCGCATATTCTATGAAGCAGTCCTTCATTGATTTTTAAAGAAACATAATCAACATGATCATCGAATATTATGGCATCCACAACGATTTCAGGTGTTGGATCTATTTTGGCCCATATATCGGTTCTATTGGATTCTTAGAACTTGTTGTTCAACATGGGGATTTTCTAGAGTTTGTTGCTTAACCTGTTGAGCCTCTTATTGTTCCTGCTAAATTGGACTTTTTATGCATGCTTTATTAGAGTTTATTAGGCATGTGGAGTCATAGTTGAACTTGTCTCGGCATCTGATTCGGGATAACTTGAATTTGGTGTACCTATGGCTTGAGCAGCAAGACGTTTGGAACATCTCTGATCCATTTCTACAAAAAAAAACTTGATAGATAATCAACATTAGAAGATTAAGTGCAAGATGTATCCCCTATGAAAGAGATAGTGCGGTGTCATGCAACGTTGTCCAGTTTAGGTTTCTAATATTATTTAACAGTTCGTTTTTAAATTCAAGATATCACTCGATGTGACTATCATCGCTGACTATCTCGATAAGCTTTACACCATTGGCCATGCTTTGGAAGATGCTCAAGATCAAGAAAAAGACATTAGTTCACGAGGCAGACTCTCAAGTGAATCAAAATTTCCAAATTTGTCTAAGTGTTGGAGTTGTACAACTCCAAAAATCAAAGGAAAATTCTACCATTCTTCTTCTTCCACCCTCACCGCTTCCCAAACCATGGAAGTCATCTAAAATCTAACCCACATCCATATTCTCCCACATCTGTTCATCCACACTCATGCCCATCACCTAGGTCATAACCTACCTATGCAAGTTGAGATAAGGCCTTGGATCAATCTATTTGCATGATTAGGGTAAGGGCTTGAATCGATGGAGAGATGGTTTGGGTCTACGAATGCAAGGCGAGGTTAGGAGAAGTAGGCAACGTCAGATGCAGGCAAGGATGGGGCGGCGGCTGTTCTAGGCTTGGACAAAGATGAGGATTGGTTGGAAAAGTCAAAATCTTCAATAAGGAGTTTCTATTTTTAATTGGTAAAGGCAAGTGAACAAGTGAGAGAAGAAGTGAGAAAGGAATGGGTTATATGCCCACGTTGCAACCGCAGTTGCAAGCATTGAAGTTAGGATTTTTACCAAGTTAAGAGTCGGTACCAACTCCTGGATTATAGGTCGGTATCGACTCCCATATATATATATATTCAGGGGGATATAAGATTATGCAAATACATGTGGTTGACCATATACAAGAGCTCTTACCCACATAAGAACGTGCGCATGAATGTGTGTCCATGTATAGGTGTATAAAATAAATGGGAAATCAAATTCAAACGTGAGAGATCCTGCAATGACCCGACTTTCTACTACCAGAAAATCGCATCATCTTTAAGAAAGAAAGGGATAGAAAAGAGAAGAGATAGAGAAGAAGAAAGAAAAAAACATCAGAATCTAAACAGCGGAACGAATAAATTATATTAATCACATAATACTTTACATAGTTTACAATCATTATCAGAGATACACAGCATAATCAACTCATACTAGACAGTTATAGACACCTGTCTAGTTATACAACTCAATACAACTCAGAGAACACACAGCGGAATACTCTATAGCTATACGCAGAAGCCTCCTGCTCCATTGCTCCTTCAGAATTCGTCAAGCCAACTTAAAATCCTAACCTGAATCCCTTGGCTACTCGTAAAAATTTGAGTACCCAAGAGTTTAAGAAAAATAGAATAAACTCCGGGTCAGACATGGGTCTGGTGTGAGTAAACGGTTAAAGTTGCTTAACTTTAAAATCCTTTGAAAAGAAAAGGTATCACGTAAGACTTCCCATACATAAACATGGAAAAGTTTTTACCTTACGCTAACCAAAACATTTGATATGAAATCCGATGATATAATAATAGTGTCTAGGGTTTTCAAATAAATAAGAAATAGCTGGAATGCCTACATCTCACGTTCCAACATAGTTGGGCACAACTAATACGTACGGCACTTATTGGATTTTGGATTCCATACAATGGCAGGGCTACTGGGGTACCGCCCGTCACAGTACGTGGCCTAGATCACCGTACCGAGGAGCCACCCTAACTCCCCTGCAACACAAAGCCGGACCCGTTCCTTACTGAACAGTTCCGAATAAGACAACCCCGACGGTTGTAGCTATTCAACCGTCCACACAACCGAAATAAAAGGGACCTCCAGACAGGGGTAAATCTTACTCTCAAGTGGGGGCTACCCACAAAGCTTTGCTGCACCTCCCCTGTTTTAGCCATTCTCGGTTGATGAGGCTTGAGGTTACGATTACCTTTATAGGACATATCACTTAGAATGCTCATCGTCCACCTGACGATGTTTTGAAAGCATTCAATCCATACAAGTTCGTTCCGGGTTCGAACGAAACCGAAGGCATTAACTTGTTACACTCATTTTGGAATCACCCTCAGAGTTAACGACAATAACCCTTACACTCTGAATCACCATCTCGAATCTATAAGGTCTATTCCGTCAAACTCATTACGGAATCACCCACAGAGTTATACTGACGTATAGCCCTTACACCTCGAGTCTTCACAAAGCTCCAATTTGATTCACGACCTAACGTTATTTGGAATCGATGTGGTTTTCGGATATCCAAATATGGAAACCCAATCCCGGTCTCATCGAAATCCAAAGCGTGTCTTTTAAGTCCAAGTTGTTTTAAAGGTTTTAAAACAATTCAATACAGTATCTATATACACACAGATAGATAACTCACAAATCATAATTGATAATCAACATTATCAAAGAACAGGTAATCCATATTATCAATATCATAATAGATAATTCATATATCAACATCCCAATTGATAATCTATGTAATCATCACAATGCAACCAAGCATTCATATCACACAACTATACTTATCTCATTTCTGAGATCACAAAGCATTCAAGACAATCAATGTCATCCATTCATACATAAGCAATGATTTACTCATACCACAATATAATTAATTTAAAATGAATTAAATTAACTATCTCCATCTCTAATTAATTTAAAGTGAATTAAATTAATTAGCTAATCACTTAATTAATTTAAAATTAATTAAATTAATTACCTTCATCCAATATCTTGCTTAAATAAACATTAGTTAAATCAATTAATTAATCATAATCAACCTTGATTAATTAACTCTTAATAAAGTAATTAATCCTTAGTTATTTTCATTAATCATATCAATTTATGAACCTTAATTAATTACTTCCATTAATTAATTAATTATAATTAATTACATTATTCCTTAATTAATTACATTAATTAATCATGCTTAAATTAATTACTTTCAATTAATCAACTTAAATAAACAGTAATTAATTATTCTTAATTACTTCTAATTACTTTATAAATCCTTTGATTTATTACCCAAGTAATAAACCTTTAATTACTTTAACAAGTAATTACCTATTTAATTACCTAACTCAATTACCTTTGTAATTAATCAATTACTTATCTTAAGTAATTAACCTTATCAAAACTTATTAAGTAAACATACTTAATCATTTATCAAGTGACTATTCTTAATTAATTAACAAATTAATTAATTTACTTGATCAAACTCATCTCATAAAACAAAATTGAGTAATTCATTCCTTAATTACTCATTAACCCAAATTAATCTTCAATTAACAGATTAATTATTTTCAAATATAGATTAATAAACCTTAATTATTAATCAATCCTTTAATACAAAGTAATTAATCACTAATTACCGTTATAATTAATTAATTAAACTTAATTAACTAATTAATCAACTTTAATGATTAATTAATAAAACTTAATTATTAATTAACAATCTTAATTACAAATTAATTAATTCATAATTAAAATTAATTAATTCTTAATTACAATTAATTATCCTAAATAAAAATAGTTAATTAATTCTTAATTAACTAGCATTACAAATTAATAATCCTTTAATTATTAATTAAGAAAACCCAATTAAGACTTAATAAAACCTTTATTAATTTATTACTATTTTAATTAACCCTTAATTACTTAATTAATAAGTAATTATAATTTAATTAATCATTTGTTATTAATTAAATCATCATCTTAATTAATAGTTAATTAAATAAATAATTTTACTTAATTAATTACTTAATTAACCCATTTTAAAATAATAATTAAATAAATTAATTAACTTAAAATTCTTTAATTAACTAACTAATTACAAATTATAAATTCTTAATTATTATTTAAGATAAAATATTATCTTAAATAAATCTTGAAATATTTATTTAACTTAATTCATTAATTAAATTAAATTATAAGAAATCATTAATTATTTTCTTTAATTATCAATTAACAATTTTAATTCCAAGTTAATAAGTTATCTTACTTTAATTTGTTAATTAATAAATCGTTTTCCATTAACCAATAAAAACATTTCCTTATAAATTTCCCTTTTTATATATATATTTCCAAAATAAATTGGAAAGTAACATTAAGGTTTTAACTTAAAACATCTAAATCCATACATACAAATTCAATTTAAAGAAATAAGTTTCTAGATATAAATTTATCTTAATTATTTAAAGTTTTAAAACATACTTTATATTAAATTAAAAATCTGGTTAAACATTGCAAATTTGGGTTCCACATATGTATACATGAACCAAGAACATCACTTTTCTCTTTTAAAACAATTTGACTTAAATTTAAGAAAAACTGTTTAGCTAAACAAAAGAATTTTTAAAAACTATTAAACTTTACAGTTTAAACTAAGCTTGCAAAAACCCAGAATCACGCGAGTTTTTCCCGAGTCTTTTCCCCTAAAACACGAAGTCGCCTTCGAGTCAAAATGCCATTCCACAACTAAACCAATTGCTACTGACACAAACTATCTCTCGTGCACCTGCACCAAAGCCTGAGCCACCTCCGGCCAACATCGACTTTACCGACAAGTCATTCCACCACTCCACAGGCCTCCACGACCATCAAAACCCCAGCATCTATCCTAA
This sequence comes from Allium cepa, assembly GCA_030765085.1. Lineage (NCBI taxonomy): Eukaryota > Viridiplantae > Streptophyta > Magnoliopsida > Asparagales > Amaryllidaceae > Allium > Allium cepa. The sequence goes on from CM060929.1 coordinate 272,007,525, forward strand.
TTCAAAAACGATCATTTTGGTTGGACTGAACCCCTAAATCCACCACCAGAAAACCCCAAATTCTCACGACTCCGGTCAACTACAAAGGCCACAACTCCGGCCATGGTCCACCGACCCACCATGCTTCCCTTACTCCAATTTTCATTCAACTCGATGCAATATAGACGATGCAGTGATCGATTTACAGTAAGCTTCCAAAACAAGGTTTAAAATTTAATTTGAGCAAATTCAAACTTCTCGGTGATTTAAAAATTCTCTAACCATTTTTACAACAATCACTGATACCTCATCTAGCTCCATCAACAAATTCAAGCCACCCAGATACACAAATCTACAGAATTGGGCAAAAATTCAATTTCCAGTAAAGTCCCAAATTCCCACTTAATCCAGATTTAAAAATTGTGAATTTCTTTTTAAATTTCATAATTTTTAATGACAATCCAGATTATAAAGTTATTTTATCAAATTTTATCATTTTATTTCACACATTGGTGACTAAGTATCATTGCTATATTGGTTTACCAGAAACTTCAAACATTAAGACTCTGTTCATCTTTAAATCCTAATTCATACTTAAACTAATTTACCCTGTTTAAATTTTAAGACTAAACATTTGTTAAAATATAATAACTCGAAATTTCTGATTATATCTTAATCTACAGTAACGTGAAACATGAATATATCATGCACATATTCAATCCTTACATAATTTTACAAATTTATCTACGCAGACATAAATTCATATTCACTACAAACATCATTATAAACTCCTAGCAACAGCTAATTAACTAATTCAGTTTAGTAAAAATGTTTACTCGCCTTATTAAGGAATGCAGTGGTTTGCAAATGAACTGGAAATTTCAAAAGATTTAGAATTTGAAGATGATTCCCCCTTAGAAACAGAAAGCTTCAGGTAATACTTTGAATACTTGCTAGCTTATCTATTTGCTTCAGATTCCCGCTTTAAAACTTGCATGCATATGAAAATTTGGTGCAGACATTCAAAATGCAGAATCTGGGTTGAAAGTTGCATCAAGTTTTTGAAAACATTTTGCAAATTCTTGAATTTTTTGAAGATTGTTTTAGGCATTTGACTTGAGTTTGAGGAGTTTATTTGTTTTGAAAATAAACTGCAGATATGCAGTTTGATTTGCACTTCAAAAGAGTTACAGGATTTGGTAAACAGGAATTAATATTCCAGGTTTTTGATTGCACTTGCCTTTTTTTTTCTTTTCTTTTTTCTTGAAGAGTTTTGGTTTACAGGTTTTGGATGTTTAAATTGAGCATGAAATTTCCAGATTTTTTTTGCTGAGGAAGATTTGAAGATTTTCTGGTTTTAGAATGAGTAAAAGTTGCATGATGGTTGAAGTTTCTTTTAAACATGAATACAAAATTTTAAAGAAAAAGAAAATAGAGGAAATGGTGTTTAAATGGTTGAATTTCAGATTTAATAAATTAAAAAGAAATTAGAAAAAACAAAGGACACTTGTCTCTTTACTTACACAAATGGTTTAACACTTGTTATCAAGGTGTTTTAGAAATGAACACTTGTCAATATTAATTTTTATTCTAATTTTAAAGAAATTTAAAAGCATTTTAAAATTATTTTTCCTAATTGCTAATGTGTTTTCTAAATTTTTAAAAATGCTTTCCTTATTAAATATCAAATAAGCAAATACACTTACACAATTATAAATGTATGGTAATTTATATAAAATACAATCTTTTAAAAAGAATGAAACCAATAAAATTATATACAACATTTCAAACTTATTTTAAATACTATTTTAAAAAGCCTTTTGTATTCATTCTTTATTAAATAAACACAAATCAAATTTGTTTAGATAAACTTCTATAAAAGAAAAATAAAACAAAATCTTATTTCTAATTAAAATATTACCTATATATTTTTAAAACCAAATTATATTATTATTTTATTTTAAGATGAATGTATATCTTTGAATTCAAATTTATATTCATTTTCAAAGTCAAATCAAATCTAAAATAAATTTAAATCAATATAAACAACTATTTTAAAATAAGTTCATTATTATTTACAAATAATATACCCTATTGTAAAATCAATTTAAAATACACAGATTTAAATACATTTTAAACACACTTATAAATTTTGAACATAATAAATCTATCTTGAATTTTATTTACACAAATAAAATAATTATTCCTATTTTAAAACCAATTTATAACCATAATTAAAACATTATATTATTATTACTTGGTTAATTATCTTTGAAAATAACTAATTTATCAATTCAAATAATTTAAATTAAGAGATTATCAGCATTTTAAACTCCTGGAAATTCCGAGATATTACAGATCCATGTATGGAATCATTTTAAAATCATCAAACTTTGAATGACGGATCACGACAATATGTTCTAGATTTATAATCCCAGATGCTAGTACAGCATCGCGAGGATAACAATGGACATAACTATTTACAGCAACAATTCGCAAGAAGGATAATGAACATTCAAATCACAGAGTAAAGTCCTTCGCAGCAACTCTAATTTGTCTCGATTAAAAGCACATCATGTTTGAAACTGAGATGTACGATGGGGGGTAAACGTTATCCGGCCTTTTGACCAGGCCATATTCGGGCAGATCAGACGAGTCAAACTTGGAGTTATCATGGCAGGAAGCATAGAGAGATAGCCCAAGAATCTAGAAACCAAATGCAAACAACATCACAAGTCTAATGCCAAGCTAATGCATTGCAACAAGATCTGGGAACCACCTAAGTTAGGGGCTAGTATTGACCCACGCTTAGAGTTCGGTACCGATCCCACTTTCTTCCTCCTATAGTTCCCATATTCTTTCTACTAGTCCCACTTGATGCCAATAGCCTATGTCCAATATCGTTTTGTTGATCCAATGCAATTCTCCATCGATCTCCACGAACACTGGAAGCTACAAGTCTGTTCTTCCATAACCTCATCATTCGGACCAAAAAACAAGCTAATATTGTTGCAAACAACTATGGAATCACGAAGCTATCCACAAGACAAGCCAAGATGAAGAGTCGAAGACAGTCATATTGGCTATCCTATGGGTCGGTACCGACTCCTAACCTTGGAGTTGTACCAACCTACGGTACGGACCCCTAACCTTGGAATTGTACCGACCCATACAAACGGATGAGCTGACACTTACTTTCTTGGAAGAATTGGTCTAAATCTTAGGTAACGGCTTGGAGAACATTTGTGCGAAATATTAGGCTCCTTTCCTCTGTAAATAGGAGGGCATGGCTCATTTTTCAGGATCTTTTGGCTCTAATTCTTCTCTATTCTACGTTCTTGTAATTCTGAGAATCTAATTGTCGGAGTAGTACTGACTCTTAAGAACTTCTGCCTCTAAGTCAGTAACAATTAATAAAATATTAAAGTGGACGTAGGTCTTGCTTTGTCGAACCACTATAAACGATTATATCTTGTTTATTTCTCATTTTCATTTACATTTCTTCATATTTTATTTTCTACATAAACTTATAGGTGTTTGTGCCATTATTGGTTCAAACATAATATGTTTGTGTATATTATTAATTTGATTAACCTTTTTAATAATTCATTTAATTAAACAATTTTAGTTAAATTTGTATTAGTTTCGAAATTCATTTATATACATACGTGTATACTTATGTTAATTTAACATTTTAAAACAACATAACATATATCATAATAATAATACATGTATATATTTGTTAACTAATTAACTTATTTAATTAATATATTTTATTAACCTCATTAATAAATTTTATAAATTTTGAAATTAATTTATATTAATTTTCAAACATTTCGAAAAAATTTATTATTTAATAATATTTATAATGTGTATATGTATTTAACTATTGAATTTAAAATCTTGTATCTTTAATTTTCATACAATTTTGAAAATTAACCCAAAGCCCAATTCAAATTGAGCTTTTCCTATTAGGGGAAACCTATAGGCTCACATATCTGCTCTGGGTAAGTCGGTAGCCAGGAGGCCAGAGTACTTGTTTACCAAACCCAATCCTTCGATATTACCTTTATAGACACCCTATTATTTGGGTCATGAGCTTAGTTAGTTAACCATAACATAACTAATTTACTCTACATAGGCTATTAGGCTCTGATACCATTGTTGGAATTGGGCTAACCCGCAGCGCAAGTAATTGATGAATTTAAAAAATTAACATTTTGGATTTTATTGGGCTGTGAAGTCTAATTTATTTAGAACATTTCTAAATATTTTTTAAGCAAAATCATTATTTTATTTAAATTTATAATATAGTTTATATTATGTAGTTAATATTATGTTACACATACGTGTAATATATACGCATATATATGTATAGGCATGTGTAACATAGCGATCCGTGCAAGGTATAACATACCCGTATGTGTTGGGATTTACACAGGAACAGACATGCTTGCTCATCTAGTATACAAATATATTATCGAAATGTATGTTTATGTACATTATTTCATATATATAATATTGCATAATATATGTAGATATATGTGATATTTTTAAATTATTTTATGGATATATATATAACTTATAAAGTATGTGTATATGTATATGCATGTTTATATTTAATCATTTAAAATTAAATTAAAATTTCTTTTTTACTAGAAATTTGAAATCATAATTAGAAATAATATTTTTTAATTTAACGTGTGTATATATTAATATCTTGTAAAATTAATATATATACCTAAGTAAAATATATGAAACAAAATATATATACATGCCTAGTATAAAGCTCATGGCAAATGATATATTTATTTTTTTGTCTTGAAATGTATAAATAGATATTTCCGTGCAAAAATATAATATAAATTAATAAAAAATTTTAAGATAATATCAAATTTCAATATTTCAACAAAAATCTCAAAGATATTATGATATTCAATTATTTTATATGTATTTTATAATTTAAAATCAATTTATTGATTTTAGTTATTATATAAAATATCTAAATTATATAATTTTTTAAATCTTTTTCTTTTTTGGAGAAAGTTATTATATGTCAATTTAATTTTGTGGAATATTAAACATATTTTATAACATATACATATATTAATATTATTTATTTATATAATTAAATAATTTGAATAATATTTAAATAAAAATATAAATATAAAAATTATTTCAACTCTGCCAAAAATATTTTAAGTATAATATTAACTATTGTAAATTTTAAAACCATATTTAATACCATGTATGATTTAATATTTGAATATATACAAATGAAAGAATGAATTTTAAATTAAAATATTCTATTTTTCCATTGCCATGGGAAATATATGCACAATCATGTCATGAAAAGTATATATTCATGCAACCAATCAGAATGTGATAGTATATTGATATAGCAGAATCATCACCTAACTAACGAAACAAAATAGATAATATATATTATCTGCACATTAGTATGCATTGATAAATTAGAAAATTTACCTTATTACCAATGCATATAAGTACACCTTGAAATGATGAGATCTACTCCTTGAACTAATTTCCAATTTAGCAAATTGCTAATCCATGAACCGATGACCACCAACTATCGAATAATATTTCTTTTACTTTGATTTATTTTTTGAAATGAAGGGATGGGAGGAATTAATTTTCTGCCAGAAGTAGAAGACTTGGAGGCTTCAAAAAGCCCTCTAATAGGTTTTGGTTGAGATGTTTATATAAAGCAAAGATTAGAGACAAGGTAGGATCTAGTTCCTCTTTTATCTCATACTAATTCTCTATCCTTATCCATCCAAACCAAGTCTAAGTTGCCATCATATGGCCGCATCCCTTTATGCCCTCATCATGGCTGAACAAACTAGCCCCAACATGAGCTTCAACTAATTAAATCTCACATAAAATATTTTGCATTTAAATCCAATTTAGACACGTAACGATATCATATATCAATTAATAATTTATAACTGTTATAAATATATATTTAATAATATTTGTTCATCAAATCGAAATAATTTTTTTTATAACTAATATTTCATAAATATTAATTAATTTAATTAATCTGTAACAATTACAAATTAATTAAATCATTTGGTCAAAGGGGTATTCAACGTTTCGGTTGTGTAACTCGTTAGGTGTAAATTTGGTCAGCGATTAATTTCAAACTATTAGAATAATAACATTCATACATCACTAGTATGTAATGTGATATTTTGTCCAAATTTATAGCTTACTTGGTTTTGGTAAAATCCAATTTTACTTTATTAAGCATTACCTGATTATGATAATTATTTACACCAATTCTCTTCATCAAAACTATATCACTTTGGACTTACGGAATTTGGTTATGATCAAATTTTCAATATTGTCCTTATTCAACTCTATAGTCCAGAAAAAGCCCTTGGTTCAATGATAACAATTATTATTAATCAAAATGCTCTAGCCAGAAACTTTGACTTTGAGTTGACTTCAGTTGACTGTGATACTATCCTCATATTAAGGAGACAAATCATCTCTTGAATACTATTTCACTTCCAATGCTTACACTCAACCCAATTATAGTCATTTGATGGACACTATGCCATGATTTAACTATAACTAAAGCGGAGTTTCCACAGTGAAAATCAATAATATTCTCAAGTCAAGAGAATTATGTAACTTTATCACATTGTTATTTTCCGTTTGAACTTAGTTATATTAACCAACAAAGAGTGAGTCATTTCATAGTTATTCAATAACTATTAGTACGTAACCCCTTATTGCCCCTAACAGCCATGTAATACACTACCCAACATTTAGAGAGCATATGTACTCTAGTCTCAAGGACGTATCGATATCCAGTCCCGATATATCTTGACTAGGATATTTGAAATGGTATATTTGTTTTCGTTGTGATAACTTACTCGCGGTTACAATACTTTGTAACTACTATCACAAAACATACTATTCATGGATTTTTTATTAAATATACTTTTGATTGAATTAATATAACTCATTATATCAAGTATATAGTAGAAAGAAAATAGCTTTTTGTTTCGAACAAAATTGGTTATCGAGTTAGATACATGTAACAATTTACATAATTTCCCATAGGGCATACGTCTAACCCAATCATTAGTATCTTTTACATTATTTCTTGAAGACACACACTTCCACTGCATTTTGGTTGAAACCAAACCATTTAATTTTTCTATGAAAATAACTGCTCAGACTTTAGATGTTTGTTTATGATCATATCTTAAAAAGTCCACAAGCTTTGTTACCTCCCCCACTGATTTCGAAACATTTTGGCTATGATGTGCAAACAATCTCCTCTAAATCATTATTTAAATATAATATTTCAACGTTAAAGTATCAAAACTACTAGTTATATTATGCGATAATATGTGAGTAGAATCCAAATGGACTTAAGCATGTTGACTGATGAAATTGGTTCACTAATTTCCATATTTGAAGTCGACAAGGTTATTTCCTACCTACGTTGTTTTATATTTGTCCAATTACATGGATCTTCTTCTTGAAGACTCACTTACGGCTGATGGATCATATCTTTTCAGATAGTATCTCCAAAACTAAACTTAATAATGTTTTCGAAACCCATTTCGTGTCATGTGGAAGAGTTTATATTTATGGCTTAGCAACAACTAAGGAGATTGCCACTATGAGCAATCTATTTTTCTGATATCAATAAGAAACTCATAGTTTCTTTTTAATATTCAAGATTTCCTATTGGGTATTTCAATGATCGAAATATTTTTTAGGCTCGGTTAATTTTATATCATCTACATAATAAGTTTCTCCATTTGAATCTTAGATTACATCTAGGTCCATCACACTTCTAATAATTTATCTAGAAAGAAATTCCTTTGACAAGAATTGTAAAGGTCCGTTTTTCTGTATTCATTGAATCGACAATAAACCACATATGTCCAACTCAAATTGCACGCACAAGCGGATCATTAAGGGTAGAAAGAGAAAAAAGATAGAGCAAAATCTTATACCAATGGAATAATATATATTATTTCAATAATAATCTTTATAGAGGAAAATTTTAAAATACAATATCAGAGTCTAATCTAGATTCAGCCTGGACAGTTATAACTACTGTCCTTACAAATGCTGAAAACAACAAAACAAATGCAATAAATGCAGTGGATAATAGAATGCATCCATACGATAATGAAGATCTCCAGTTCTCCTCTGGAAACTCCAACTGTCTTCAACTAAACCTGAAACTACTCAAATCTAACCCAAGTATTAAAAATACCCAGATCAGGCTTGATAAACCAGCGTGAGATATTCAAAATTTAAAATGACTACATTATCAAAACCTTTGAAAAGAAGGGTATCTCATAAGACCACGCTCACACATAAATACGGACGCGTTTTTACTTATGATAACCAAAACACTTTATACCAAAACATACTTGATATTATTTTTAATGAAATTCTTTTGAAAGCACTTTTCAAATAAACTTATTCAAATAAGGCATCAATATTTGGGCTAAGTCTAAGGGAATATATACGGACTGGGTCAACAAAATATATCGAACGAAATATATGATACCAAAAGGGGTAGCTGAAATGTTTGCAAGTCATTACAGCTATTTTAGGACTACAATCAAAACCGTAAATCTCGTATTTGGATCGGATTTCCAATATGATAGGGAACTAGTGGCCTTTTCTCCGATCCATGCATAACAAACATAGTTCCCGGGGTGCCTTAATTTCTTTTCTCAAACCAGTCACTTGGAACGGTACTTGCTATACTACCACTGATAACCAGTAGTTCCCTGCTTTCCTCAAGCTAACCACTTTATCCAAATGGGGCGATAAATGCCTTAAGGGACGTATCCACTAAAGGGCCCAACGTATTAGACACCACCATACATACTCACTTATTACGAATTTGTTTCTGTCAGACCACATAGTATTCCATATCATCTTCCGGGATGTAAGGCTAATGAGGCTACGCTCAATTTCCTCAAGGCCACGCTTTTCATAAAAAACCACGCTTTGATCATAACAGATTCCACTTTGAATGCCACATTGTCATTTCATGTCACATGACTGATTTCTAGAAAAGTATAACTTCTTGAGCTCATATGTCTCGAGAAAGGGTGTTAAGATACAAGAAGTTGCCTTCTCCACCACTAACTGAAATACATTTATAGAAACCACTCAAATGTAATTTAGAATACAATTTCAAATAAACATCCATAGAAGTTCGTTCTAGAACTGAATGAAATCGAAAGCACTTTCCTCGGCCATTACTAGGCGAGAAGCCCTTGCGATCCGAAAAAATCTCCACAACGAGGAGACCACCGCTATAAATAACTCTATAATGGGAGCAAACCAGAGCATGTCAACAAGCAATCCTTACGCTATGAAGATCCACGGTCTTCAAATCATCTTCAACATGTCTTCATTTTCGAACGTATACATCGGTTCGAAGTGGTTTTCGGATAAGAATCGCCCAAATCCAACCCTGGTTCCTTTAATGCCAATCATCGCTTTAAAAGATGTTAAGTTCATATGTGGATATCAATCATTAATCAATTACTTCATCTTTATTTAAATCAAATATCTTTCTTAGATATATTCTTTTCAATTTATTCCATTTTCTTTTCTAGTGTATATGAAATTATTAAGCCTCGTTTATTAAATCATTTGATTTTTTAAACCTCTTTAGATCTTGGAATAATTCCAAATCATTTTATCTTCTACTTTGGAAAACCTTTTCAAATCATTCGTTAAATCTTAATCAAAGATTTCTTTCTTAACTTCAAATCATATTCTTGCAAATTGAAGATTTTCATAAAAGAGTACTACTGCCACCTTAGATATGGTAAATTTCACATACAGGGACTAGTGGCAAGTAATCCTACATTATGAAGATCTTTGTCTTTAATTATCTTTGTCTTCAATATGTTTTTTCTCAAAAACTAGTTTGAAGGGGTTTTCGGATAGGAATCACCCAAATCCGATCTTGGATCTTCGGATGGGAATCACCTGAATCCGATCCCGGTTACTTCATACTAATCATCAATAAAAGATGTTAAGTGGTTAATTAACATTCTAAGAATTTATTTCTTTTATTTTATTTTAGAAAAACTTAAATATGATCTTTTTAGAGCATCTGGGATGTCCTTTTGATCTATTCCACCCCTCGCCTAAAAAGAGAAAACATAGGCCAGTTAAGTTTAGGACACTGGTTGCTCCATCCCTAACCTTAGTTAAACCATTTCAATAGATTTATCAAATATATTTCATATTTTTAATCATTTAAAAATATCACTTATAAAGAAATCCTTTTTTGGATTCCGAACTGCAAAACCGCGATACTTTTAGAAAATTGTTTTGGATATATTTCAAACTCTACTTAATGAAAATTTGATTTTCTTTCTTCATTGGAAATTATTATCATTTTGGACCGAAGAATTTTTATTTCTACGAAATCCGAGTTATAAATCATTCTCTATGTTAATTTAAAGTTACGGATCGAAATTTACGAACCGTCGCTACGCCACGAGCTCGATTTTGACCAATTTTGTGAATTGCTTCGGAACTTGTCCAAAATGCTTCAAATTTGTTTTAAACCATATTTAAACTATTTTAACTTATTTTAAACAGTATTTTCATCATTTCAAACTCATTTTTCATTTAATTTCATTTTATAATATTATATTATTATAATATCATTTTCAATCTTTTTAGATATTTTGGAATCATTAAGAGGCTAAATAATTTTCATACACGCATTTATATGGATTTCAATTCTTGTTAAATTAACTATACTTACTTTCCATTTCTCTTATCATTTATCGTATCAAATTATCATCCATATCACAAACATATAATCAACCATAATATCAACCATGTTATAAAACATTAAATCATCCAACATATACCAAACTTTTTATGTAATTAACTTGAAATAGTTTTAGGAATTAATAACTTAAGATATGAGTACTCACTATTAGTTCCACTCCTCCAGTCTTTTATGTAGATTCCAGAATTGATTCCGATAGCACTTGCTTCCCGTTTTTCTTGCTCCGAAGCTTTTCAACTTGCTTCCTCCCTCCACCATAGGTTCAACCTTCTTCTATTCCACCCCTTCCTCCATCATTTCTTCACTTCTTAGATGATAAACCATGTTTTAATGATGGTATAAGAACTTTGGCAAAGTTTGGTGGTGTTTGAAGTTGATTTGATATAATTTTAAGAAAAGTTAGTAAGGAAAGAGAAGAGAAGAAGCCATTATAGAGTGCAAGAAAAGCTTGAAAAAGGAAGAAGAAGAAGTGTAAAAGGAATTGAAGAAGTGGGTTGGTATTTATAGAAAAAAAATTTGGAATAAAATATTATTATGTAAAATGACCAAAATACCATTTACTTACTTTTTAAGCAACCTTATTTTTTCAACATCTAAGATCACATTTCAAATCATTACTCTGTCATTTTCACTTAAGTATTAAGTAAAGAACATAATAATTATATTTGTTTGATTTGATGTTTACTTCTTCACTTTTGTACTTTTTTTGACTTTTTGTGCTTACTTTTTCTTAATGAAATTCTAAAATTTTCTAAGTATGTTTAGTAAAAATAAACTTGATTAGAGAATTAGTTAATACTTATAATATTTGAATATAGTTCCTATATAAGAAAATAAAGATGCGACAACATTGCGACAACTTTTAATCGACAGAACGTGGATTTTCGACAAATGTTTTATGGTCAAATTTTAACATTTTTGTTAAACTATTTATTTATGTAAAACAAATTTAAAAATAAATTTTTATATTGATATTTAAAAATATAAACATACATAGATAAATTAAAATAATTTATTTAACCATTGAAACATACTTTTCTGTAATCTGCATTTTGTCACCTTTGTCGATATAGGTAAATGTTACTACTTTTGTGTATACTTCTCTTTCCAAATCCTATCTAATATTGTTTGAATCATATGACCTTACCTATTTTATATTTAAAATCACTTTAAATAGTATATTTTAAAGTGGTCAAGTTCTGTGTCGTTACATTCTCTCATACTTAAAAGAATTTGTCCTCGAAATTACCCAAAACAAATATTTGCTCAAATCATTTATCCTTAAACTTAATTCCATATAATATACATAGATCATCCATATGAAATATCTTATTCGACTTTCTATTCGAGTCGACAACTTTTCTTCCAAACTAGTATCGATCATTCAATCTTCTAGTGTGGACTTTAATCAGGCTCTTTGCTCAGAAACCTTTACTTTCCTTGCATAGCTCTCAATTATGATAGAAAACTCAAGTGTCTAACCATAAACCCTCATCAATGTTCATCGTCAAGAATCAAGTGATAAATCCTTTTTTTGGATTGGTGTAAACACCTCAAGGTTCCGTACTCTGATATTAGATCAACGTTTGTGTGACAAAATGATCTACGTATAAATTTCGTATTTATTCCTATTGGGCTTTTCTCAGTTATATAAAATTCTCTTTATTCACATTCTTTATTTTTCACATCCATATTCTTTTAGTGTATTTTCTGTAATAATAATATTGTTTATGAATCATTTCGTAAAACTATTACTTAAGTTTATTACATCTTATAACTTATGCAAATCAATCACATTTTAAAGACTTAAGTCCAAATTCTTAATATATGCTAGAATTGATTAATAAAAGATTTTCCAGGTTATAATTACCTTTTTGAGGAATCATTATTTTACTTTATAGTTTATGACTTAAATCTATATTTGCATGATATACCTTTACATTCTAAGAGTATATAAATCCTAAATTTCAAATTGATTTTACTTAAATCCGTCTGTTAACAAATTTAGACTTTGTTGTAATTTACTATTATCTCAAATTCATAAGTTATAAAACTTATTTCTTATTTAAACTATTGTTAATTTTCTAGCTTTGCGGAACAACATAAATTTTTAAACCACCCGTATTTAAATCCTCAAACTCTTAACTCTTATACCTTTTTTCCTTTATAAATCAGATTTATAAATTATCCCTATCTTTCATTTACTCAAAGTATTTCACAATCTTTTACCAAAAGTTTTCATAAATTTCTTAGCTCTGAGTTAGGTCTAATTCGAAAATTTTCGACTGTCCAAAATCATCGGAATTCCGCTTTATTTTAGCAATTAGCGATCCCAATTTATCTTTAGTTTAAACACTTTTATAAAGATTGCTAATCAATGACTCTCATTATTTTTGTAACTTAGGAAAATTACATAGATCGAGTAACTCCAAAATAATAAAAGGAACTAGGTACTACCAATAGTATCAGATATCCTATTAACAAGAAGAGTAATACTTAAGAAAAGTGCTTACCATCCGAAAACATCTCTTGTCCATTTTTAGTTTATTTTCGAGCCAATCGAATCAGTTATCATAAAATACCTCTTTTTATTAGAAATAATACTATTTTCAAAATCCTTTAGAGATTACTTTATAAAACCTATTTTATAAATTCTTTTTATCTTATATTAATTAACTTCATTTAAATTACCACAATACTTTTACTCGAATATAAATTCTCATTCCTTTTATATTTATCTTCTTACACAATCTTTTGCTATTATTTAAATACATTTTTATCTTATGTGTTCACCCTTTAAACAAACCTTATTATCAAACAACTTATAGTCAGATCATGAAACTTATTTCATAAGGTGTTTGTACTTAAACTTTTAAATTAGACAATTGATCAATTTATGATAGTAACTTAACACTATCATTTCTTAATTTATTATTTTGGAATATGTATTAAAGATCTTTATTACCTTATCTGATTTCTTACTTATCGATTATCTTTATGAAACATCTTATAGTCAAACTATGAAATTCTAATCACAAGATGTTCATATTTAAATTTCACTAATCTTGATTTCTAACTATACAACTTTTAAAAATATATACTTTATATTCAAAATATAATCTTAGGTAAAATTATTTCATTTACCAATTTTTTCAAATCAGTGTCTTAGGTTCGTATTGTTTAAATGTTTAGGAATCCCTATTGATTACATGGAGCTCTCATGCATCGACGGAATCCATATACCATTCAATAGATTAATCAACACAAAACAATTTACTGGTCACTAACAAATACACACTCATATATAATACACTCAAACTCATTCTAGGATGTTACTAAACCTATCTCCAATGAGTTACTCATCCTAGGGTATTACTAATCCAATCTCTGATGCGTCTTTACCCCAACAAAGCCAAGATTCTTGCTTAACCTTCAGCTCCGATACCAAGTGTAACGGCCTGTTTTTCGGTACCTTTTGAATCGACAATATACCACACATGTCCTACTCAAATTGCATGAATAAGCGGATCATTAGGGTAGAAAGCAAATAAAACAGAACAAAATCTCATACGAGTGGAATAGCATATATTATTTCAATAAAAATCTTTATAGCAAAAGTTTTAAAATACAATATCAGAGTCTAACCTAGATTTAGCCTGGACCGTTATAACTTCTATCCTTACAAATGCGGAAAACAATAAACAAATGCAATAGATGTAGTGGACAATAGAATACGTCCATACGATAATGAAGATCTTCGGCTCTCTTATGGAAACTCCAACCGTCTTCAACTAACCTGAAATTACTCGGATCTGACCTGAGTATTAAAAATACCTGAATCAAGCTCGATAAACCAGCGTGAGATACTCGAAATTTAAAATGGCTATATTATCAAAACCTTTTAAAAGAGGGGTATCTTATAGGACAACGCCCACACACAAATACATATGGGTTTTTCAACCATTCACATCCGCACATGTAGGACTTGAATTGCTCAAAGTACCGAGTTGTAAAATAAATTTGGAAAATCTCAGAATATACGACAAATAAATAAATCACAGATCACAGACATAGAGTAATATAATGAAGCAGAGGAAAAGAGATAGTAGGCATGAAGCTACTATATAAATACATCAAAGTTAAACAAGATACAACAGGAGTAACAAGATGATAATCAAGTACAAATCATAATACATCACTGGAATCAACTGCATAACTGGAATCAACTGAATACTGAAATTAAAATAGATAGCTGGATGTTCAAGCAAAGCTCCAACTCCGAAGGTGAGTCTCAAATGTTGTATCACTCAGTCTGACCTGAGCGTAAAGCAAAACACAAAACACTCGAGTCAGGACATACATACTTATACAATGTAAACCAACTCAAGTGAACTGTAATATAAGGTACAAGTAACTTAAAGGATGCTTGGGACCGTCCATCCTCTAAGGATCCGTTAAACTATTTACTAGGTAGTAATATTTCGCTATTATAATTATGTCTATAGTAAAATAAACTTACTTTTAAATAGCTTAAGGGGTTACCCATATGGCCCTTAACATGAAATAGTGCCAATAGTCTATACAGTACTATAATACCTCCTGATTGGGAGGCTACCAGAGGATACTCCATAGGTACGACACAAATCAAACTCGTACAAGGCGCGCTAAGGTAGGTGACACGACACAACTAGGCAATGCCAAGGTAGATATACCAATTACACTTCCGGGCTGGTGATAACACGTAGTAGCTACTACCGCCCATCTCGAGCCACACCCCCAAACCAAAAGAATCAAAAGTGGCCACCGAATCAATCTCAAAGTCAAAATATAATAGCAAAGGAGTGTGTCCGATCAGAGGAGTGACCTCATTAGCTCGTTATTGCTCCTGTTTTAGCCACATTATGCCAACTCATGGGAGTCGGGTCCATGTATATACCTCAAAGGAATGTCGCCACCATCCTACTTCATTTTGGAACCTCCACCGCGTGCATGGTTATTAAAGTGCCTTTCGGAGTTGGCAGAGAGTATGACAACTTCCGATTCCGGTCTCTTCAACAACCAAATGTAATTATAACCGTGGTTATTTCATTTTCAAATGGTTTATATTTCATATCAAACATATTCATTTCAAAACCATATAAACCTAGTATCATTATTCTTTAGAAAAGTAATATTCATTTTCAAAGTTGTAACACTCCCAAAATTTATACATTAAATTGTAACACATTAAAATCATAATAATTTAGAAACCATAGTACTTTAAAAATGTAAACTCTATAATCATGATGTAACGTCCCGCCTTTTCGCACCCTTTAAATCGATACACGTGCCAATTCAAACCATACAGAAGGGCGGATTGTTATAGGGTAAATAAGAAAAGCAGAGAAGAAAAAAATAAAACAGAATCTTGCAACGGAACGATAAAATATAATAATCAATATATGATTTATAAAATTGTTTTACAAAACATTTCATTTTTCTTTATACAATAAATATCAGAGTACACATACCAGAGAATAATAATTAATGCAGCGGAATTAAATGGTGTAGTGGAATAATATAGTAGATAATAGTACTACAAATCTTCGTCTTCGTCCTCCAGAATAAAATCTTCAAATCCTGAAACTGTAACGACCCAGAATTTTGAACAATTTAAATTGAAAATATTTAATTAATTTTAAATATTTAAATGATGGTTTGACTTGAATTCCTAATATAACTATGAATTTAGCAATTAAATTATAAAATTTAATCTATCGAGAGTTGAATAAAAATTTGAATCTTCAGTTTTAAGCTGAATAAAAATATTTCAAAGGCTTGTAAAATTCATATAGATAATACTTAAGATAATAGAAGCTTCAGAATTTAATTTGAAAGTGAATTGTTCAGTTTTGAAATTATATCATTTGAATCGATATTTAAAAATAGCCTTCCGAGGCACAGTCTTGGAATTTGACGAAATCAGTTCCATTGGATCCGTAATATTGAATTATTATCGGATTTCAAATTTCGTAGCGTTAGGAGTTGTTATGCGAGCGTACGACGTATAAACGCGTTGAAATTTAAATCGAATTCAATTTAAATTTAGATTTGAAATTAGTCAACATCAGTACTTTGCCTTCCCATCAAAATGCTGTAGTAAAGTAAAGCAAGCACGATCTATTCTCCTTAAAACACGCCTAAAATCATGAAGAGAATCGTGCAAAGCATCCCTCTTTCAATTTTAAATATTCACGTCCTCTCCCTCTGCAGTTCTAAATCGAGAATAAAAATGGCCGAACTAATTTAACAAAAAGAATTCATCTTTTTCCCTTTCTGTGATTCTTAAATTGCGGCCTCCCTATTTCGAAAAAAAAGAGATTCAAAAGCACGTTCTTCGAATTCGTTCTCGAGGGAAAGTCATGGCGGCCGAGGCTAAAGGAATCGAGGCAGGCTTGGGATTTAGGGCGTGCAATGTTGTCATTTGTTCTAAGCTAGGGTGGTGGCACGCCGCACGTTGATCGAAGGGGTCGAGACGACAATAGATGCTAGGGTTTCGCAGCCAGGGCAGAAAGAAGGGGCCGATGTGGGTTAGTCGCGCTCGGCAGTTAGGGCTCGTAGTTGGGGATCGTTCGCGTGAATATGGCAGCAGTTGAGTGGGCGAAGGTCGCGACTGCGACGTATGGTGGCTCGATTGGTCTCGATCATCAAGGGCTGCAGCGTCAAGGGCAGTGGAGTGAGGAGTTCGCTGTTGGGGTTTTCTCATCGAGTAGGTAACGTGATTTTAGCATTTTAATTTAAAATTTACTTAAGTTTAAAAAACTGGCAAGTGAACTCTGTAGATTTATGTGTAAATTTGGAGATTTGTAAATTTAGTTTAGTTAGAATTAGTAAAAAAAGGGGGTTAAAACAATAAGGTTAACAGTTTTGCTTTTAAATTAGTGTTTTAAATTTAAGGTTAAGTAAGTTAAAACTTTTATTTTAATTTGGTTATCAAGAATCATTTTTAACAGTAAAGTAAATGATTGTTTTTGAGGTTTACTGGAAAAAAATAAAATAAAATATATATACAGGTTAGAAATGAAATCTACAAGTTTATTTAATAATGTATATTAGTGATGAAGACGATTTATAAACTTATCTATATTATTTAGTTACTAAAAAAAAACAGAATTGTAAAGAAAAAATTGGTTTAACTAAATTATTAGTTGATTAATCTATTTAATTATATATGATAGATTAAGAAAGTAGGAATTATGAAGTGTTTGAAAGTTGATTTATAAAATCTGTATAGAACATTTTTTTATAAATATATATGTTTTCAAAATAATAATAATAACTTATTAAATTTATTTTTAATTTCTAAATATAATCTATAAAAAGGAAAATTTGTTTTGAATTTAATTTTTTGTTAAATTAAATTATTAAAAAGGAATTTTGTTTGAAATTTAAAAATATTAGCTTAAAGTGAAATTTTATTACAATGAATGTATATATATAGACAAGTAGAAAATATAATTTATTACAGTAAGTATAAACCATTTTCTGTTTAATATAAATGCTAGAAAGAATATTTTCTTTTATTTTCCATTTGAATTTATTGAATATATATGTTTACAGAACTAAATGTATGAGAACACAAGATTTAGAAAACAACAAAATGAATGCAATGAATTTAGGTGATTAATTTATCAAATGGAAATTAATTATTCAAATTGTTCGAATATTAATAAAATCATCTAATATTTATTCAAGGTCAAAATCTGAAAGGAAACGAGCTGAAATGGAATTGGATTGCAAAATAAAAGCTAAGGTGAGAACTTCTCACTCAAAAGAGTTTTGTTTAAATTTTAAATAGTTAGATTTAAAATTGCTGATTGTGTTGATTGTTGTTTGGATGATAATTATTATCTATTGTATTGAAATAGACCCTATACGTCGCCTATTAAGCGGAGGTTATTTATTACACACATATACCGCGAAATTCCACCTCGAAGTGGAATTGGTATTATATATGTACTTGGAGTTGATTTCCCGCATTATATAGCGGATGAGACCCTATTGCGCCGCCTATTAAGCGGATAATATTTTATAAACCCCATATACCATGATATGCCGTCTTGAAACGGGATTGGTATTGTGCTAATGTTTGTGGATGCAGGGAAACAGGTTGAAGGGATCCAACTGGATTCCTCACCAGTATTTATTTGATTTTAGATATTGTGATATTTGATTGATTATCATATCGACATATGATGTTTGGAAGTCGTGATTGACTATTTGGTGTGTTGCATCATCGGATCCATTTTTGAAGTTAAAAAAAATACGATTTTGATTTTTAAGGGATTTTTTTTTGTGATTTTTGAAATTATACGTTTATTAAATTTTCGAATTGATTCATTTTAAATAATTAAAACGTTATAAATTTTTATGTTATAAAAATTAGGATTTTTGTGAAATATAACCAAAGCATGATTTTTGAAATAAATAGTTGATAAATTTATAAAATGGTTTAAATTGGGATTTTTGAATTATTATAAATGGTTTATATAAAAGATTTATAAAATTGATATTTTATAAGTTAAAGATATTGGAATTATAAAACGAGCTTTTATAAGTATTAAAATAAAGTTGTACCTAGTTATATAAGTAAATAAGAATTTTAGATTTATAAATAAATGATGATATAAAAGAATGGATTTGTGAATAAATGGATTATAAGTAATTTACTTATAAGTTGGATTCGACATGTAAACGAAATATAAATAGAATTGGTTATTAAAGGAGATTTATAAATCGAAGTAGTTATGAAATAGAAATGGAATTTATAAACGTTGCGTAATCAAATAAATTTGATAAGTAAACATATAAATTATTAAAGGAATTATATCCACGATTTTGGACTGTGGAAAATCCTTTAATTAAATATGTGGAAGTGTTGAATTTGGTAAACGATGTATATCCACGATTTTGGACAGTGGATAATCTTTTGATAAAAGTGTAGGAATACTGAATTGGGTAAATAAGGTATATTCATGATTTTGGACAGTGAATATATTATTGAATAAAACGGGTATGATTTGGGGAAGTGAAATTTTAAAATGAAGTTAATTGTTTTAAAAGATGTTTTAAAATGTATTAACTATCGAAACCATAGATTTCAACATTCATTGTTGAAATAAACGTTTTCAAGAAATAGAAGGAAATGGTAAACTATAACACTGTTGTTAAATGTTTTATATAGTATTGAGATTTATATATCTATCTTAAATTCGAATCCCTATACTAGTGATTTTGAGTTGTCGTAACGATGTTTCACGTAACATTCATTTTGACTCAAATGAATGTGTTTAAGAGAATGTATTTCCTTAAAGAATGAAATATATACTTAGTTATGATTTAAGTATATCGAATATTTTCCAAGTGTTGAAAATAAATAGATTTGTGAAATACTTATTATTAAATAAGTATGGAAATATTTTTCCAATATGAAATGAACGTTTTGAGAATTATCTTTTTAAAGATAAATTGAAAGTGAATATTTGAAATCGATTTGAAAATCGTATATTCACAGATATTTTGGAAATGTAAATTCAATATGGAATTTATAAATGAAATTGGGAAAATTGGTTTAAAAATAAATATCGATTTATTTTTGAAGTATGGAAATTTTATATATATCGTGTAAAGATATTTTTTGAAAATAAATTATTTGGAAAATTATTTGGAATCTGGCGATGTTGTGCATACCTATTGATAGTTAAATAACCGACTATCAATATTTACCTTTAAATAGGTATTTGTTGTGATTGCTTGAATTTGAATGCTACACTTATTTTTAAAAATAAGTGCTCACTATTCGGGTTAGCCGAGAAAGGACCTTGGGGTCGTATAACCCATTCCGAATATGTGATACGTCGTAATAGATAGCATTGATGACCGGTGTTGAAGACCGGATATTTATGAAAACGGACGGATTACCGTCAAATGTTTCTGCATCGGCTGATCCCCGATATAGAAATTTATTACCCTTTGTGATGGGAAGTCTGGTCGTGATTAGTGAATATCCGGATTGCAAGAACTTCTTTATGAGTGCCTTCGATTCCGTTCGATCCCGGAATGTACTTGTATGGATGTGTGTCTGACATTACAATTTGAGATGTAAAGCTGGTTTCTATCAAATATATTTCCGTTGGTGGCAGAGAATTAACTCTCTTAGCTTAACACCCTTAGAGGTTATGTAGTTGATGGTTACTAGTGATACATTCCCAAATTGGTAATGTGGCATATGAAGTGCTGTTGAGCATTTGATGATCAAAGCACAACTTTTATATAAAGCGTGGCTTTGTGGACGAGACTTCGTCGGACCTCACACCCCGGAAATGGTCAAAACAGGAAGGATGCGGCAAGGTTATTAGGGGGTAGCGCCCCTTTATCGTATGCCATTCCTTCTGGATAGAGGTGGTATCATGGTATGGAGCCCAGATACTTAACCTATGTTGTTGCTGCAAATTTATTGCTTTGTGGTTGTTGGAAATCAAGGATCCTCGGATATAGATCGGTTACGATCGGGGAATGACATATTCGTGTCAGTAGTTACCCAGTTAGGGGTAACCCGGCCTTGTGTTGGCAGAGATCCGGTTAGGTTCTCGGGTCGTCTTTCCAGAGGCGTACCCATGTGCAATGGAAAGTTCCTTGGCCTGACCATTTGTTGGAAATCCAAAGAAACAATACGAACCCTGTACGGTTTTAGTTGTATAACCTGCCATGAAATGTGGCGGTAACCTGCTATTGAACATGGTAGCTATAGTAGGCATAAGTGCGAAATGCCTATGCTGGCCAAGATTTATATCTTTACTTTCGAAATGATTTTTCCTACACTATGCACTAGTAATATTATCAAATGTTTCTTTTTATTGCGTATCAAGCATCTTTAACTATCATAAGGAGAAATCTCCTCCGATTCTGCGTTTGCATTGTGTGTGTTTGCGGGAGGCCTTATGGTAGTCTCATTTTCTAAAAAGCATTGCGAATCTATTTTAAAATTATCCTGTTCTTTGTTTTGAAGATAAATAACTATTTTAAGTTCTCACACCAGTCACATGACTGACTCAGAGTTTATTGTTTCCCTTCCTAAACTCTGGGTGCCCACCAATTTCCACACGGGCAGTCTAGAGTCAGGTTTATAAAGATATTCTGGAATTCAGGAGTTGCTTGAGGCAAGATGGATGGCATGACGTATTCACTAGTATATAGTATTTCTTTTTCGCTATTTGTTGTTGTAAACTCTGATAATGAATGTAATGTGATGTAATGTATAAAATATATAGTTTTTTTGTTTTAATGAATATTCATTTATCTATTATATGTTGTTCCGCTGCGATTGTGAGATTCTGATATTGTTCTGTTCTATCTTTTCCTTTCTTCTTCTATCTCTTTCTTTTTCTTAAAAACCTAAGTGTTCGGTTTTTCGGCATTCGATTGCTCGACAGTTGATACAGTGAACGATTGATGTCGGTTTTTCGGAAGTCGAAGAATCGGGTCCTTACGAAGTGGTATCAGAGCATATGGTTAGCGACAACCATGGCTCTGTTGGGTGTTACTCATTAGAGATAGAGTCAGTAGTGCTCTAGAATGAGTTTGAGTGTAATAATAGATATGAGCGCGTATTTGTTAGTGAATATGAAATTGTTTTGTATTGTGTTGACTTATCGGTTGATTGTTTATAGATTCTAGGCGGTGCAGTCTAGCTAACTGTGTCGATAGGGGTTTCTAAACTCTTAAACAAGATAAACTGACACAATAGTGTTTTAAAAATCGGGTAAATGAAATAATTTTGCCCAAACTATTTTCGTAGATAAAGGAAATTATCTTTATAAATTATTATAGTATATGGATGCTTGGATGTTAGGAATTAATAATATTAAAAATTATTACCATTGGTTATTGAATAAGAAATTGGAATCATAATCAAAAGTTTAGAAATAAAATCCATATACAAATGAAATTGGAGAATGTAAATTATAAATATGATTTATAATTAGAAATAGAAATCCAGGGAAGTATTTGGAAATGTTTTTGAAAGAATTTGGAAATTTTAGAAATTAAATTCCTTTTTGATTTGAAAATAATTTTCAAAGGTTTTTGGAAAAATGTTTTGAAGGAATGAAAAGCTCTAAACTCTTTTCGGTCGCTGGAAAATAACTTAGGTGATGACTACAACATCATTGATGTTCATTTTCGGGTTTCTAAAAGAGGAATTGCTGTTAGTTTGTTTTAAATGCAAGTTGTTTAAAAAAAAAATTGGGTTTGGTTTTGGAAATTCAAAAGATAATTTGAATTGATTTCAAAAATTTATTTTTAAAAGATTGAAAAGACTCTGGAATACTATATAAAAATATTTATGGAATATTATTAAGTTGATAACTTATAAAGTTTAAAGTTGTTAAAACAAAAATCTAACTTAAAGAAAATTTATTGAGTTGAAAATAAATTTGAAGTAATTAAAATGAATTGGAATTGAGTATTGAATTATGTAAATAAATTGTGAATGAATGAATAAATTTACAATTGCAAGTAAATGAAAGTGAATTGAATGTTGAAATTCATTTCGAAATTGTAAGCAAACAGAATTGAATGGAAATTGGATTTGACTTGTGATAAATAAAGTGAAGTATTGAAATAAAATTTAGTAAATGAAATTGATTAAAAATGAAAAGAATTGAATTCAGTAATTATAAATGAAGTAAATTGAATTCATATGGAATTTGAAATCCAGTTTAAATATACGTGGTTGTAAACTGAAATTGAAAACTGAATATTGACAACCAATTTGAATTGTGCGAGATGAAATGGATTAGAACTAGTAATGAATTAGTAATTGGAACTAATTTAAGATAATGCAATGAATCAGTTGTGAATAAAAGATAGTTGATAAAATTCAATATTTAGAAAGTAAACTCAATCCAAATTAAATTAAAATTGTAAATTGAATTCAATTGAAATTGGAAATGTAAGATTGAATGAAAATGAATATTTAGCTTCAATAGTGAAGTAAAGATGATATAAGAAGCATATATTGAAAATTTTATAATGGAATTTGCAGAATGGTTTGAATATTGTAATTGGATATTATGGCTAGCAGGATATACAGGTGTATTAAAGGAAATGGAATTGGGATTTTGATTTCAAAGATAAAATTGAATTGCTCGACAAAAGGGTACGTATTTCAATTTCAGTATGAAATTTGATGATTTTCTTATCCAGCCGCTTGGCTTTTTGTTTTCTTTTGAGATTTGAGCGCCTATGGTGCCATTTTGTAGTCGTACCGAGCTAGCCGTGCAAAGGAGACGCTTTCGAAAATTTCGAGTGTTAGAAAATTTTTGAGAAAATTTGAAATTTTGAAATTTGAATTTAAATTTAAATTTGAATTGTTAAGGAAACAATGTTGTTTGAAACTTATAATTGAAGTGGGAAAGCTAGTTGAAATGATAATGGATCTTTAATAAAAGATTTGTGTTGGTAAGTTGATAAAACTGATTAGTTTTAGAAAGAGAGTGAACGGGTTAAGGGTCATTTTTTCCTAACTTGTAATTTCGGGACGAAATTCTTTTAAGGGGGGAAGATTGTAACGACCCAGAATTTTAAACAATTTAAATTGAAAGTATTTAATTAATTTTAAATATTTGAATGATGGTTTGAATTGAATTCCTAATATAACTATGAATTTAGCGATTAAATTATAAAATTTAATCTATTGAGAGTTGAATAAAAATTTGAATCTTCAGTTTTGAGCTGAATAAAAATATTTCAAAGGCTTGTAAAATCCATATAGATAATACTGAAGATAATAGAAGCTTCAGAATTTAATTTGAAAGTGAATTGTTCAGTTTTGAAATTATATCGTTTGAATCGATATTTAAAAATAGCCTTCCGAGGCACAGTCTTGGAATTCGACGAAACCAATTCTATTGGATCCGTAATATTGAGTTATGATCGGATTTCAAATTTCGTAGCGTTTGGAGTTGTTACGCAGCGTACGACGTATAAACGCGTTGAAATTTAAATCGAATTCAATTTGAATTTAGATTTGAAATTAGTCAACATCAGTACTTTGCCTTCCCATCAAAATGCTGTAGTAAAGTAAAGCAAGAACGATCTATTCTCCTTAAAACACGCCTAAAATCACGAAGAGAATCGTGCAAAGCATCCCTCTTTCAATTTTAAATATTCACGTCCTCTCCCTCTTCAGTTCTAAATCGAGAATAAAAATGGCCGAACCAATTTAACAAAAAGAATTCATCTTTTTCCCTTTCTGTGATTCTTAAATTGCGGCATCCCTATTTCGAAAAAAAAAGAGATTCAAAAGCACGTTCCTCGAATTCTTTCTCGAGGGAAAGTCATGGCGGCCGAGGCTAAAGGAATCGAGGCAGGCTTGGGTTTTAGGGCGCGCGATGTTGTCATTCGTTCTAAGCTAGGGTGGTGGCACGCCGCACGTTGATCGAAGGGGTCGAGACGACAATAGATGCTAGGGTTTCGTAGCCGGGGAAGAAAGAAGGGGCCGATGTGGGTTAGTCGCGCTCGGCAGTTAGGGCTCGTAGTTGGGGGTCGTTCGCGTGAATATGGCAGCAGTTGAGTGGGCGAAGGTCGCGACTGCGATGTAAGGTGGCTCGATTGGTCTCGATCATGAAGGGCTGCAGTGTCAAGGGCAGTGAAGTGAGGAGTTCGCTGTTGGGGTTTTCTCATCGAGTAGGTAACGTGATTTTAGCATTTTAATTTAAAATTTACTTAAGTTTAAAAAACTGGCAAGTGAACTCTGTAGATTTTTGTGTAAATTTGGAGATTTGTAAATTTAGTTTAGTTAGAATTAGTAAAAAAAAGAGGGTTAAAACAATATGGTTAACAGTTTTGCTTTTAAATTAGTGTTTTAAATTTAAGGTTAAGTAAGTTAAAACTTTTATTTTAATTTGGTTATCAAGAATCATTTTTAACAGTAAAGTAAATGATTGTTTTTGAGGTTTACTGGAAAAAAATAAAATAAAATATATATACAGGTTAGAAATGAAATCTACAAGTTTATTTAATAATGTATATTAGTGATGAAGACGATTTATAAACTTATCTAAATTATTTAGTTACTAAAAAAAAACAGAATTGTAAAGAAAAAAATGGTTTAACTAAATTATTAGTTGATTAATCTATTTAATTATATATGATAGATTAAGAAAGCAGGAATTATGAAGTGTTTGAAAGTTGATTTATAAAATCTGTATAGAACATTTTTTTTATAAATATATATGTTTTAAAAATAATAATAATAATAACTTATTAAATTTATTTTTAATTTCTAAATATAATCTATAGAAAGGAAAATTTGTTTTGAATTTAATTTTTTGTTAAATCAAATTATTAAAAAGGAATTTTGTTTGAAATTTAAAAATATTAGCTTAAAGTGAAATTTTATTACAATGAATGTGTATATATATATATATATATATATATAGACAAGCAGAAAATATAATTTATTACAGTAAGTATAAACCATTTTGTGTTTAATATAAATGCTAGAAAGAATATTTTTCTTTTATTTTCCATTTGAATTTAATGAATATATATGTTTACAGAACTAAATGTATGAGAACACAAGATTTAGAAAACAACAAAATGAATGCAATGAATTTAGGTGATTAATTTATCAAATGGAAATTAATTATTCAAATTGTTCGAATATTAATAAAATCATCTAATATTTATTCAAGGTCAAAATATGAAAGGAAACGAGCTGAAATGGAATTGGATTGCAAAATAAAAGCTAAGGTGAGAACTTCACACTCAAAAGGGTTTTGTTTAAATAGTTAGATTTAAAATTGCTGATTGTGTTGATTGTTGTTTGGATGATAATTATTATCTATTGTATTGAAATAGACCCTATACGTCGCCTATTAAGCGGAGGAGGTTATTTATTACACACATATACCGCGATATTCCACCTCGAAGTGAAATTGGTATTATATATGTACTTGGAGTTGATTTCCCGCATTATATAGCGGATGAGACCCTATTGCGCCGCTTATTAAGCGGATAATATTTTATAAACCCCATATACCGCGATATGCCGTCTTGAAACGGGATTGGTATTGTGCTAATGTTTGTGGATGCAGGGAAACAGGTTGGAGGGATCCAACTGGATTCCTCACCAGTATTTATTTGATTTTAGATATTGTGATATTTGATTGATTATCATATCGATATATGATGTTTGGAAGTCGTGATTGACTATTTGGTGTGTTGCATCATCAGATCCATTTTTGAAGTTTAAAAAAATACGATTTTGATTTTTAAGGGATTTTTTTTGTGATTTTTGAAATTATACGTTTATTAAATTTTCGAATTGATTCATTTTAAATAATTAAAACGTTATAAAATTTTATGTTATAAAAATTAGGATTTTTGTGAAATATAACCAAAGCATGATTTTTGAAATAAATAGTTGATAAATTAATAAAATGGTTTAAATTGCGATTTTCGAATTATTATAAACGGTTTATATAAAAGATTTATAAAATTGATATTTTATAAGTTAAAGATATCGGAATTATAAAACGAGCTGTTATAAGTATTAAAATAAATTTGTACCTAGTTTTATAAGTAAATAAGAATTTTAGATTTATAAATAAATGATGATATAAAAGATGGATTTGTGAATACATGGATTATAAGTAATTTACTTATAAGTTGGATTTGACATGTAAACGAAATATAAATAGAATTGGTTATTAAAGGAGATTTATAAATCGAAGTAGTTATGAAATAGAAATGGAATTTATAAACGTTGTTTTATAAATCCGTAATCAAATAAATTTGATAAGTAAACATTGAAATTATTAAAGGAATTATATCCACGATTTTGGACTGTGGAAAATCCTTTAATTAAATACGTGGAAGTGTTGAATTTGGTAAACGATGTATATCCACGATTTTGGACAGTGGATAATCTTTTGATAGAAATGTAGAAATACTGAATTGGGTAAATAAGGTATATTCACGATTTTGGACAGTGAATATATTATTGAATAAAACGGGTTTGATTTGGAGAAGTGAAATTTTAAAATGAAGTTAATTGTTTTAAAAGATGTTTTAAAATGTATTAACTATCGAAACCATAGATTTCAACATTCATTGTTGAAATAGACGTTTTCGAGAAATAGAAGGAAATGGTAGACTATAACACTGTTGTTATAGTAGATGATTTCCGAAAGGAAATGTTTTATATAGTATTGGGATTTATATATCTATCTTAAATTCGAATCCCTATACTAGTGATTTTGAGTTGTCGTAACGATGTTTTACGTAACATTCGTTTTGACTCAAATGAATGTGTTTAAGAGAATGTATTTCCTTAAAGAATGAAATATATACTTAGTTATGATTTAAGTATATCGAATATTTTACAAGTGTTGAAAATAAATATATTTGTGAAATACTTATTATTAAATAAGTATGGAAATATTTTTCCAATATGAAATGAACGTTTTGAGAATTATCTTTTTAAAGATAAATTGAAAGTGAGTATTTGAAATCGATTTGAAAATCGTATATTCACAGATATTTTGGAAATGTAAATTCAATATGGAATTTATAAATGAAATTTTGAAAATTGGTTTAAAAATAAATATCGATTTATTTTTGAAGTATGGAAATTTTATATATATCTTGTAAAGATATTTTTGGAAAATAAATTATTTGGAAAATTATTTGGAATCTGGCGATGTTGTGCATACCTATTGATAGTTAAATAACCGACTATCAATATTTACCTTTAAATAGGTATTTGTTGTGATTGCTTGAATTTGAATGCTACACTTATTTTTTTAAATAAGCGCTCACTATTCGGGTTAGCCGGGAAAGGACCTTGGGGTCGTATAACCCATTCCGAATATGTGATATGTCGTAATAGATAGCATTGATGACCAGTGTTGAAGACCGGATATTTATGAAAATGGAAGGATTACCGTCAAATGTTTCTGCATCGGCTGATCCCTGATATAGAAATTTATTACCCTTTGTGATGGGAAGTCCGGTCGTGATTCGTGAATATCCGGATTGCAAGAACTTCTTTATGAGTGCCTTCGGTTCCGTTCGATCCCGGAACGGACTTGTATGGATGAGTGTCTGACATTACAATTTGAGATGTAAAGCCGGTTTCTATCAAATATATTTCAGTTGGTGGCGGAGAATTTATTCTCTTAGCTTAACACCCTTAGAGGTTATGTAGTTGATGGTTACTAGTGATACATTCCCAAATTGGTAATGTGGCATACGAAGTGCTGTTGAGCATTTGATGATCAAAGCATAGATTTTATATCAAGCGTGGCTTTGTGGACGAGACTTCGTCGGACCTCACACCTCGGAAATGGTCAAAACAGGAAGGATGCGGCAAGGTTATTAGGGGGTAGCGCCCCTTTAATGTATGTCATTCCTTCTGGATAGAGGTGGTATCATGGTATGGAGCCCAGATACTTAACCTATGTTGTTGCTGCAAATTTATTGCTTTGTGGTTGTTGGAAATCGAGGATCCTTGGATATAGATTGGTTACGATCGGGGAATGACATATTCGTGTCAGGAGTTATCCAGTTAGGGGTAACTCGGCCTTGTGTTGGCAGAGATTCGGTTAGGTTCTCGGGTCGTCTTTCCAGAGGCGTACCCATGTGGCAATAGGAAGTTCCTTGGCCTGACCATTTGTTGGAAATCCAAAGAAACAATACGAACCCTGTACGGTTTTAGTTGTATAACCTGCCATGGTATGTGGCGGTAACCTGCTATTGAACATGGTAGCTATAGTAGGCGTAAGTGCGAAATGCCTATGCTGGCTAAGATTTATATCTTTACTTTCAAAATGATTTTTCCTACACTATGCACTAGTAATATTATCAAATGTTTCTTTTTATTGCGTATCAAGCATCTTTGACTATCATAAGGAGATAAATAACTATTTTAAGTTCTCACACTAGTCACATGACTGACTCGGAGTTTATTGTTTCCCTTCCTAAACTCTGAGTGTCAACCAATTTCCACACGGGCAGTCTAGAGTCAGGTTTATCAGGATATTCTGGAATTCAGGAGTTGCTGGAGGCAAGATGGATGGCATGACGTATTCACTAGTATATAGTATTTCTTTTTCGCTATTTGTTGTTATAAACTCTGATAATGAATGTAATGTGATGAATGTATAAAATATACAGTTTTTTTGTTTTAATGAATATTCATTTATCTATTATATGTTGCTCCGTTGCGATTGTGAGATTTTGATATTGTTCTGTTCTATCTTTTTCTTTCTTCTTCTATCTCTTTCTTTTTCTTAAAACCCTAAGTGTTCGGTTTTTCGGCATTCGATTGCTCGACAGTTGATACAGTGAACGTATTGATGTCGGTTTTTCGGAAGTCGAAGAATCGGGTCCTTACAGAAACGCTCGGACTGACCCGAGCGAATTGAAAACAAAACACTCGAGTCAGAACTAAAAGATCTTATGTGAGTTAAATCAACAGAAATAAATATGAGTGCAGTAACTTAAAAGATGCTCGGGATTTACATCTCTTAAGGATCCGTTAAACTATTTACTATGAAGTAATATTTCGCTATTACAATAGTGTCTATAGTAAAATAAACATACTTTTAAATAGCGTTAAGGAGTGACCCAATATTCCCCTTAACACGTAATAGTCCCAGTAGTCCATCCAATATCATAGTCCCTCCTGATCGAGAAGCCACAAGAGGATACCACATGGGCTACGGGAGAAAACCAAACTCGTACAAGGCGCGATAGGGTAGGTGACACGGCACAACTAGGCAATGCCAGGGTAGATATACCAATTATGCATCCGGGCTGCTGGTAACGCGTAGCCGTAGCTATCGCCCACCTCGAGCCACACCTCCAAATAAAAAAAATCAAAAGTGTCCACCGAATCAATCAAAAAGTCAAAGTATAATATCGAAGGGAATGTGTCCGATCAAAGGTGCTACCTCATTGGCCCGAGAATCGCTTCTGTTTTAGCCACCTTATGCCAACTCACAGGAGTTGGGTCTACGTATTTACCTCAAAGGAAACGCCATCGCCATCCTACTTCATTCTGGAATCTCCACCGCATACATGATTGTTAAAGTGGTTTTTGGAGTTGGCAGAGAGTATGACAACTTCCGATCCCGGTCTCTTTAACAACCAAACGTTATTATAACACCGCGGTCTTTTCAAAATAGTTTATACTTTAAAACTCGGATAAAATATCCATTTCAAAACCATATAAATAGGATATCATTTCTATTTTAAAATCCAAATCAATATGATATCATTTTTATTTCAAATATATCTTTTCTAAAATCATTGTACTTTCAAATATATATACCTTAAACCCATAGCTTCGAAACATAATTTTCAATACTTAAATGGTTTAGAAATTAATTTCTTTATAAAGTACATTAGCTTTTTAATTTCTCAAATCAATTCCAAATACAGATTTGAATTCCCAAATAAACCATTTAAATTTTCATATATTTAAAAGTTTTAAATATTTCTCCATTTCAAAACTAAATTTTTAATTCATATATATATGCCAAAATCATTTTACTATTATTTAGTTTTGAAATACTTACTTAATAAATCCAGTATCCTTTAAATAAAACTTTCAAATTCAATAATTGAATATTCCTCAATTTATTTAGACTAGATATATTCACTTAAATCATCTTAAATCCGAATTTAGTTATAACACCATATTCTTTTTAAATCTAAATTTCAATAAGATCTTAATTAAATAAAATCTCAAATCAATTTCAAAACTATCTTCTCAACTTTGATTTATAAAAATCAATATAAACTCTATATTAGGGTATAATTTAAGTAAACACTAATCCAAAATATATTTTAATAAAATCAACTTTATTATTAAACTTACTTCATCCTTTAAACAATTTTATACATAGCATAAAACTAAGAATTTAACTATATATAAAATAACCTTTATCAAATATCCGAAATCAATATCTCATAAAACCATATATATATTTCTTTACAAAACCATAGAAAATCATTTCAATATATATATATATATATATATACCGCGGTGTCTGTATAAAATTTTCTATCCCATAATCAAGTGATACGGATATTTATCATTTCAATCCGTAATTTAAAATAAAAATTACGGTTATATATCATTTCAAACCGCAATCCCGCATGAAATGAAAATGCACAATAACTTGCAGTTTATGCAATATAAAATACAGCATTCATTCATCCAATATCAATCATCAACCATTTATAACAATCATCTTCCAAATTCAAACAATAGCATCAATAGAACGGATAATAAACAACATGTATTAAATAGCAGTTTATATTTAATAATAAATTAAATAACTATTTAACTGGCAGTTTATATGCAATGAATAATTAATTAACAATTTAACTGGCAGTTTATATGCAATGAAAAATTAAATAACAATTTAATTAAATAAATGCGATTTAACTAAGATGATGAATAAAAATATACCAAATAGTCATAAATAAATTTCTACTCATATCATAAATCAATTTAACAAACATAAGAAGTTTTAGAAATTGTGAGTGGGTTAAAACACTCACCTTTTGAATTTAAATTGAATTAAAATCCAATTTAAACCCAAAATTTTTACAGTCTCCAAATCTGTCCAAACTAGCGCCAAAAAGTCCGGAATTTCAATACGAACCTAGCGGAGAAATCTGCGCGTAAATTGGATCACGTACGCAAAAGTTATTGTTGTTGGAACAAAATTAAATTAAATTAAAACAAAATAAATAACTCACCCTAAAAAACTGCCACGTCATCGCTCGTACCTCTCTCACACGAAAACTGCAGCAACCCTAAATTCACGATCGACCAAAAGCAAACGTGGCCGCCACCAACCTACTCGCAAACACCGCCTCCTCGACGAACTTCTCCCCCATCGAAGGGCACCACTAGCCTACCCAGCTTCGATCGACCAGAGCTCCCCACACACACCCCAAAATCCGAGGCTAAAACCTCCTCCGCCGCCGTTTCAAACGCGGCTAAGATCTGGCGGTTTTGATGACCATCGTGACGAACTAACCATACATATGCAGTCTACTCATCGCCCTCTACGCCACTGCACTCCCCGATCGAATCATCGACGAGAATCCATCGTCTAACGAGAAGTCAAACCTTGAACGGCCGAAACCAAATCGTGGATTCCAGGACAAACGGAGCTTCAAATCGAAAAACGAATTACACCAGAAGATTACGCACTTCGAGAGCTTCAACATATATTTTTTTTGAATTTTTCTGAGGAGTTTGTATTTTTGACTTTGATTTTGAAATAGAATTGGATCTGGAATTTTGCTGTCTGCCATTGAGGAGGAGAGATAGCTGAATTGCGTACAGACAAATGAGAATGAGGGGAATTAGGGTTTATAACCGGGTTTATATAGGTAGGTCGGAGATTAGAATGGATGGATAAGTTTGGATATACGCGCTAACTCCAAAGTGACCCAAAAAGCCCGTTTCGACTCCGGAACGAAATTGGGTCAACCCATATACCAAAATAGATATTTTAAAATATTTTAAACGCGATGGAACAAGTTTCAAGTCCAAATTCCATCGTATGAAGAAGTCATGCTAAAATCAATATTTTTAAATTTGATTTCAACTGATTTCAATTTCATTGATTTCAAGGCCTTTCTAGTCCGTACGACCAAACGACAAGTCCGATCGCTACGAAACTTGAAATCCAACGATAATTTACAATTACGGATCCGATGAAACTTGTTTCGTCGAAATCCGAA
Source organism: Allium cepa (assembly GCA_030765085.1). Classification (NCBI taxonomy): domain Eukaryota; kingdom Viridiplantae; phylum Streptophyta; class Magnoliopsida; order Asparagales; family Amaryllidaceae; genus Allium; species Allium cepa. The sequence goes on from CM060929.1 coordinate 272,041,153, forward strand.
TCAGTAGCCAAAATGGCTATTTTTATACTAATTAAATAAATTAAAAATAAATCAATTAAATCCAATTTTTAATTTCACTTCTATAATCGCTAATTTTATCACCTTTATATTTCTTAATCATCTACAAAAAATTTAAACAAGTTTAGATGTCAAATTTACATTGGATTCCAAACTTAGCTCATTAATATTCTCACCTTCCATCTAAATTTTTATTAACGTAATAATTATATGTTAAATTTCATTTATTTGCAATTAATTAAATTGTCATAAATTAAATTCCAATATATTGATAAAACTTTATTTCCATTCCTTTTATTCAACCAACTGTTATATTATAAATAAGATTGGCTTATTTCTCATTATTTCCCTAATTTACATTAACGTAACATTTAATGCAGATTTATTTCAATTGGCTACCCGTTTTAATTTAGTAGACTAGATAAATGTTTAACTTAAAACAACCGTTATCATAACCTTTAAATTACATATACGAATCCACTATTCACAACAAATATTACAATTCTTATATAATATTGATTTTATTCAATTTATTACGATTAACTATTCTAAATAAATTTATTCACTTAGTTTCATGCATTTTATTACATCATTTACTGCCTAATTAATCAATTTTCGTTTCTATTCAATTCACATTCACACTTTCGTTATTGTATTAATCATCATTTACGTACCTTTAATTATCTTAATTTATGTTAACATAATAAATAAATTACCTTTAATGAAATTTATCCCCCAATTTATTAAATGCAAACAATTTTGACCTTACAACTGTTTCAATTAATTATTTATTGACCTGCATAAACTTTATTACCTAAATTTCCATTAACAAAACGTTAAATTTATATTTATTGCGATTGATTACCAAAATTTATTTAACACATCAAATAAATGAACAATCTATATTCATTGTCACCTATTTTCTTTTAATGTCATTTATAAGTTTGTTACCCACCAACCAGGTTATAATAACACTAATTTTATTCCACTTCTATATATGATATATTTGCATCACATACTTCAATATTTCAGTTTCATCTTAATTCCAATTCACGGTAGTATAATTTCTTACTATAAACCCATTTATAATTTGCATACCAATTAATTAGTTTCAACTAAATAGATTGATTCAATTCAACTCTTTTATTAAGTCTATATTAATCAATATAATATTTCATTGATTAATTCAAATCTTACTCTTAATTGCTTTTTTTCCTATTTATACCCAAGTGCAACAATTTACCCTATTTCATTATTAGGATTTCACCCCAATTATCAATAATTAACTTTTAAATTACCATTGCTATAATTCCTTTTAGCATTCATTTCATTATAGATTATAAAATTTTTATTCCTTCTAAATTTAATTACAAAGTTCCAATTAAATTAACCAATTCTATTTATTAAAATTTACGGGTCGTTACACATAGCATTTCGAAAACATTACATTTTAGAAATAATAGCATTTCGAAAACATAACCTTAAGACATCATAGCATTTTGGAAAAGTAATACTTAAGAAAATCATAGCATTTTGGAAATATAACCTTAAGGGATCATAGCATTTTTGGAATGTAATACTTTCCACTTTAACATTTTATATAATCAAAGTATTTATATACTTACAAATTTTAACATGGTCATTTTATCATAGCCTTACAGTTAATTAAACTTTGTTAGTGAAATATCCAATTTAAAGCTGAAATTCTTATGTTATGTCAAAAGTACGTTTTTAACTTACATTTATTATTACAATAAAGAAACTTTATTATTTTAATCATTAAAATATGCCATTTACATTAATTAAAACTTACATATCAAATGTATATTATCAACTTACATTTTGTTATTACAGTAAGGAACATTTATCATTTTAATCAATATAAATACACCATTACAATAATTAAAACTTACATGTCAAATGTGCGTTTTAACTTATATTTATTACAATAAAGAGCATTTATCATTATAATCAATATTACACTAATTAAAACTTACATTATTAATGCACGTTTTAATTTACATTTTTATTACAATAAAGAGCATTTATTATTTTAATCAATATTGCACTAATTAAAACTTACATTATAAAATGTACGTTTTAGTTTACATTTCTATTACAATAAAGAGCATTTATCATTTAATCAATATTACACTAATTAAAACTTACGTTATCAAATGTACGTTTTAATTTACATTTTTATTACAATAAAGGGCATTTATTATTTAATCAATATTACACTAATTAAAACTTACATTATCAAATATACGTTTTAATTTACGTTTTTATCATAGTAAAGAGCATTTATTATTTTAATCAATATTACATTTATTAAACTTTACATGTTTCTTTCATTAATTAGAACTTTACACGTTTCTTTCATTAATTGAAACTTTAACTGTTTCTTCCATTTTTCCATTTAAAATCATAATCATTTATTTTTACAAAACATAACCATAAATCAAGTATTTTCTCATAGTTAATACAACAGTCCAATCCTCTTTATAAATCTATTCATCTGGACATCAATAAACTATGATTCCAAATTAAATAAATTTTATTACTAAGTCCAATCAAAACTGCAGTTCATTTTATCCACTCAAAATACATTATTTACTATACAAGCCTTATTTATTTCAAGAAATAACATTTATTAAATTTACTAGGTTAGTTTTTAGATTCCAAATTAAATCAAACTTAGTTATTGTAATATTGATCATAAATAAAATCTTTAAATTACAATTTAAAACCAAATAAAGGTTTTTAAATTACAATCTAAACCAATTATTAACTCATACAATTTTAACTTATAGGAAACCAATATTTCAATATCTTTTTATATTCAAATCCTTAAATCAACTTTTTAATCGAAATTCAATATATTTAAAATTAAAAATAGTAAATTTTTTTATCCATGAGCCTGTATAAAATTTCTAACCTAAGTCAAGTGATATGGATACGTATCAATTCAATCCGTAATTTAAAAAGAAAAATCCCAGTTTCATCATTTCAAACCCATAATCCTAAGTAAAATAAATACAATAAAAATCACTCGAGCCTATCATTTCGGCTCATAATGATTTTCCTTATTCTTATGTCCATTCGGGTATGTATCATTTCAACCCATAGTGATAGGGAACGTGCAGTGTGATAAACAGGAAATAAAATAACAGTAGCATATAATATCATATCAGATGATGTAACAGGTATATAAACAACATTTTAACATCATATAAATATATCACTGACATGTATGAATAACATATCAATTTATACAGATCTACTTGTCATCATTTCACAATAATATAAGTACATTTGTCTAGAGTGATAAAAATCGCATTTTAAAAGCAAAAATCGACAAACTCAGACTAAAAATCCAAATTCCACAAAGCACGAAAAAGCACGACAAAGCACAATGCAAACTTGAGTGGATGAAGAGTCAGATTCAAATCTTGTATGCAAACAAATATTACATACATAAGAATATGATTCAATACAAAAGAATAGAGGTTAAAACAATGGAAAATAAATGAATCAAAGTAGCATAACTTGCCTTAATCAATCAATGGCTTGGCTACACCACATATGGGTTCAATCATCATCTTGTGTTGCTTGGTCATGATGGTTAGAGGTGTGCAAGGAGAAAATGGAGGCCGAGCCTCGCTTGAAGGAAGACAAAGAAAACAAAATGAAAAAAAAGAGGAGAAAGAAGAAGGAAGCCATGGCTTTAGATCTTGTATTTTTTTCCTTCACGCCAATGAATAAGACGAGGAGATGAGAAACTTTGTATGTGAAGTAAAAAGAGAGAGTGGAGGCTAGGTTAAAGGAATGAACAGCTAAGGTAAGAAATAAAGAGGCTAGGCAATAAAAGGAAAGAGTATGAATGGTTTGGAAAATAAAAAGGCAACATTATATTTTATTCTTAAATGAAAATGAGGATATTGAGAAACAATTTTGTACATGATTTGTAAAAAGAAATGCACGGCTATAAAAGAAAAAAGACACAACTAAGCAGTTATGAATGCTAGGGAAACGGAAAGGCATAAGTTAAGGAGAAAGAAACTTACAATAATTTTTTTATTTTTAAATGCAGATGAAAAAAGAGAGATGGGAAATAAACTTTTGTACGTGAATGGAAAAAGGAAATACACTTTTCCACTTAAATCATAATTATTCAATTTCCAACATTTCCATTTCATAAATAAGGTAATTTATCATAGTTTAAAAAGTATAAGTTTTAAATTCCCAATAAATCCATATATTTGATTTCTCAATCTTATTATTGAATCAACTATTAACTTATCCTCTTATGGGTAATATTAACATTGGTTTATATACTAATACATTAATAATTTCCTAATTCATCCAAAATTTCAATTTACATAGTGTTAAATTTCATTTACCTATAATAAATCTATTTATTACGGATTGAATTCCAATTAATTAATTTCCAATAATTGCATTGCTTCAATTCTACTCTTTTTATTAGATCTATTATCACTCTATAAACCTAGTTATTATTTGTTTATCTTTCATTAAATAAATATATATTCAAATTTTCATCTTTCTTTTGTAATAACTGTTATTTTCAATTATATCAAAATTTTCAAATATATACAATTATTATAATTGAAACCTCAATCAATTTATTCAACTTGGTTTCATTCCTTTATTTCATCATATGAATAAAATATACATTTCCATTTATGTCATTACATTCACACTTTACAGCTACAGTCCTATCTCACATTAATGAACATTTACCTACATTTAAATGTAATTGATTTCCTACTCTGAATTTAGCAACCTAAATAGAAGTTGACTTGCATAACTGTTATCACTAATTTCATATCACACTCAAGTTTATTATTTCCACTACATATCAGAATTGCTTATAAAATGTTGAATTCATTTAATTACCATACATTTATTTACTTATATTCAATTTTATACCCAAATGTAACAGTTACAATTACATTAATAGACCAGCTAAATACTAACTTACAACCGTTACTATAATCTTTAATTTATATTTCATTTTTAACACTCACTTTATTATAAATTATAAAGTTTTTTTTTATTTTTTTTGCTTTTTTCTTTTTTTCTTTTATTTCTTTCTAAATTTAATTACAAAAATCTTATTAAATTAACCAGTTTAATTATTGAAATTTACGGGTCGTTACACTCTCCCCGACTCAAAACTTTTCATCCCCGAAAAGGAAAAAGAAGGGCACAGAAAGAATTAAGTAAACAATACATCTTATTCAAAAATACTAACTTTATAAACAAATAAATTTCCAAAATTAATTAATTTGAATAAAATATACCAATTTGTTTAAAATTTCCTTTAACACCATTTTATATTGTATTCTATTCATTTAACTTTTCATTCTATTTATCTCTTATTAATCCTTTTTATAACTAAAATTTATGTGTATAACATTTATTATAACCACTCAAATTTTATTTATAAAAGTCCTTTTATATTGTATATTATCCAATTATATTGTTAACTTCTAATAATTTAGGTAAGTTATATTGGAATGCAATAGAATATTATACAAATAAAAACTCAATTATCTCAAGCTTAAATGTTTGTTCAAAATTTTGATTTCATTTTATAATTGAAATTATCTTTTAAGATAAAATTTTAAGAATTAAATTCCGTTTATCTTCAAACAATTTTAGAGATAAACACAATTTATATACATTTAATATATATCAAATCAAATTCAAATCATATATATATATATATATTGTAATTCAAATCGTACTTTATGAAGTTCAAATCAAATTTAACTTCCAAACAAAAGTGTAGCAGAGCTACAGAATGGTCTCTCCACTTCGAAGCTCAAAAATGAATGTCGATGATGCGGTGGCCATCACCGAAATTATTTTCCAATGACAAAGAGGAGCACTGATTTAAAACTAAAAATTATTTGAAATAATTTCTACTTGAAATACCTTAAATAATGTACCCTTTAAAACTTTAGACACAAAGTTTGAAACTATCGAAAATTAAATTCTTAGTTTCTTGTTTAAATTCATTTATATTTCCAAACTAATTTATAACCATGTTTATATTTCAATTATTTATATCTATGAACAAAAGTTAATGGCTACAAGCTATATACAAAGTCAAATACTATTTATCAATATCCAATTCAATTAACTTTCGAAATTCAGAAAATTATACTTATACATATATAATATAATTATACAAAATTTATTCATTTACTAAGTTTGTAAAAAATACTGTGTCTGTTTGCTCTATTCAAGTATTTTGGGGATCCTATCGGAAGCGTTGATCAGACGAATCGATTGAAAACCAAAATCAACATCAACAACTCAAACAACACAATATACAAAACATTTTAAATATAGATTTACATTGCGAGGATAGAGAATCAATTTTGATTAACTCAATCAAAGAGAATTCTGATTTGGAAATAAGTGGGAAATAAAAGATGGGATGATTAACTAACTGAATAAGGAAATGGGTAAGCTCATATAAATCGTGGGCAACCTTAACCAGGTCAATCATGACTTCTAGAATTAGATCGATGCAGAATCCTAAGGCAAATCTACATTCGATCTCAAGAGATAGAATTCGGGATACAAGAGATACTAGCATCTAACCGAGGATCCAGAAATCTTCGATGAATCAATGCCATTGTAAAGAAGTTTCACCCCTTTACAAATCATTTAGTGGAGCTATGGGATGCTTCAGAATTCAAAAGAATACGAAGAGTGAGGGACAAGATTGAATTTTGAAACTGAGGGAACGTTCCAAAATTCAAAGGGACAAAGTCAAAGAGAAAGAGATTCTAACTCGAATGAAAGTGGTTCTGTAAATAAATTTACCATATATTCTAAGTTTTGCCTAGAGCCAAAGCTCTGATATCAAATGTAACAGACCAATATTTTCAACCATTCACATCCACACATGTCGGACTTGAATTGCACAATAAATTTGGAAAATCTCAGAACATACAACAAATAAATGAATCACAGATCACAAACACAGAGTAATATAATGCAGCAGAAGAAAAGAGATAGTAGTTCATGAATCTACTATATAAATACATCAGAGTTAAACAAGATACAACAGGAGTAAGAAGATGATAATCAAGTAAAAATCAGAATACATCACTGGAATAAACTGGATAACTAGAATCAACTGAATATTGAAATTGAAATTGATACCTGGATCTTCAAGAAAAGCTCCAACTCCGAAGGTGAGTCTCAAATGCTGTATCACTCAATCTGAACCGAGCATAAAGCAAAACATAAAACACTCGAGTCCAGACGTACATATTTATACAACGTAAACCAACTCAAGTGAACTGTAATATAAGGTGTAAGTAAATTAAAGGATGCTTGGGACCGCCCATCCTCTAAGGATCCATTAAACTATTTACTATGTAGTAATATTTCGCTATTATAATTATGTCTATAGTAAAATAAAATTACATTTAAATAGCGTTAAGGGGATACCCATATAACCCTTAATGCGTAATAATGCCAATAGTCTATACAGTACCGTAATACCTCCTGCTCGGGAGGCTACCAGAGGATACTCTATAATTGTGACACAAATCAAACTCGTACAAGGCGCGCTAGGGTAGGTGACAGGGCACAACTACACAATGCCAGGGTAGATATACCAATTATACTTCCGAGCTGGTGGTAAGGTGTAGCAGCTACTACCGCCCACCTCGAGCCACACCCCTAAATCAAAAGAATCAAAAGTGGCCACCGAATCAATCTCAAAGTCAGAATATAATAGCAAAGGAGTGCGTCCGATCAGAGGAGCGACCTCATTAGCCCGTCAATTGCTCCTGTTTTAGCCACCTTATGCCAACTCACGGGAGTCGGGTCCATGTATATACCTCAAAGGAACGTCGCCACCATCCTACTTCATTCTGGGATCTCCACCGTGTGCACGGTTATTAAAGTGGTTTTCGGAGTTGGCAGAGAGTATGACAACTTTCGATCCCGGTCTCTTTAACAACCAAATGTTATTATAACCCGCGGTTATTTCATTTTCAAATGGTTTGTATTTCATAACAATATATTCATTTCAAAACCATATAACCCAATATCATTATTCTTTAGAAAAGTAATATTCATTTTCAAAGTTGTAACACTCCCCAAATTTATATATTCAATTGTAACATATTAAACTCATAATAATTTAGAAACCATAGCACTTTAAAAATGTAACCTCTATAATCATAACATTTCGAAAACATTACATTTTAGAAGTAGTAGCATTTCAAAAACATAACTTTAAGACATTATAACATTTTGGAAAAGTAATACTTAAGAAAATCATAGCATTTTGGAAATGTAACCTTAAGGAATCATAGCATTTTTGGAATGTAATACTTCCCACTTTAACATTTTATAATTTATATAATCAAAGTATTTATATACTTACAAATTTTAACGTAGTCATTTTATCATAGCCTTATAGTTAAATAAACTTTGTTACTGTAATATCCAGTTTAAAGCTGAAATTCTTATGTTAAGTTAAAAGTACGTTATCAACTTACATTTATTATTACAATAAAGAAACTTTATTATTTTAATCATTAAAATATGCCATTTGCATTAATTAAAATTTACATATTAAATATATATTATCAACTTACATTTTATTATTACAGTAAGGAATATTTATCATTTTAATCAATTTAAATACACCATTACATTAATTAAAACATACATGTCAAATGTACGTTTTAACTTATATTTATTACAGTAAAGAGCATTTATCATTTTAATCAATATTACACTAATTAAAACTTACATTATCAATGTACGTTTTAATTTATATTTTTATTACAATAAAGAGCATTTATTTAATTAATATTACACTAATTAAAACTTACATTATCAAATGTACGTTTTAATTTACATTTCTATTACAGTAAAGAGCATTTATCATTTAATCAATATTACACTAATTAAAACTTACATGATCAAATGTACGTTTTAATTTACATTTTTATTACAGTAAAGAGCATTTATTGTGTAATCAGTATTACAATAATTAAAACTTACATTATCAAATGTATGTTTTAATTTACGTTTTTATCATAGTAAAGAGCATTTATTATTTTAATCAATATTACATTAATTAAACTTTACATGTTTCTTTCATTAATTAGAACTTTACACGTTTCTTTCATTAATTAAAACTTTACATGTTTCTTGCATTTTTCCATTTAAATCATAATCATTTATTTCTACAAATAATAACCATAAATTAAGTATTTTCTCATAGTTAATATAACAGTCCAATCCTCTTTATAAATCTATTCATCTGGACATCAATTAAATACGATTCCAAATTAAATAAATTTTATTACTAAGTCCAATCAAAACTGCAGTTCATTTTATCCACTCAAATTACATTATTTACTGTACAAGCCTTTTTTATTTCAAGAAATAACCTTTATTAAATTTACTAGGTTAGATTTTAGATTCCAAATTAAATCAAACTTAATTATTGAAATATCGATAATAAATAAAATCTTTAAATTACAATTGAAAAGCAAATAAAGGTTTTTAAGTTACAGTCTAAACCAATTATCAACTCATACAATTTTAACTTATAGGAAACCAATATCCCAATATCTCTTTATATTCAAATCCTTAAATCAACTTTTAATCAAAATTTCATATATTTAAAATTCAAAATACTTAAAAAAATTAGAGAACTATTATAGAAAATTTATCCATGGGCCTGTATAAAATTTTCTAACCTAGGTCAAGTAATACGACTATGTATCATTTCAATCCGTAATTTAAAAAGAAAAATTCCGGTTCTATCATTTCAAACTCACAATCCCAAGTAAAATAAATACAACAAATATCACTCGAGCCTATCATTTCAGCTCATAATGATTTTCCTTATTCTAATGTCCGTTTGGGTATATATTATTTCAATCCATAATGTAACATCCCAGAATTTGTTAAATTAAATTTAGTGAATTATTTGAACTTTTAAATTTAATTTGGAAAGTTTCAAGGGAAATAAAATATTATTGAATAAAAGAAAGATATATAGAATTAAATAAATATTGATAGTTAAGTTTAAATAAATAATAATAATAATTAAAGAAAAAAACATATTATAAACAAGAAATTGTTTAAAACAATAAAATAAAATGTGTACAAATTAAATGTTTTTAGTTAAAACCTTTGAATGGAACTAAAAATTTGGAGTGTAAGTTATGATAAAATTTTTATAGTTACAAATAAAAAAAAACAAGACTTAGTACTTATCAAAAGCAAATATCAAACAGCACATGCTGTAGATATACAAGCATGGGAAGCATGAAGCATTAAATGCTATTTACTCAGCCCATAAACAAGATCACATCAGCTGAATCAAAGCATGGTGTAGGTCAACAAAATTGTATCACCTGTACACACGCTTCTATATTTACACCATACTTTCTTCAGTTCGTTCAAACCAAAAATATCAAAGTCAGGAAAAAGAAAGAAGTAAAACATCATTTTTCTACTAATTTAAGTTCAATTCAACAAACAAGAAAAGAGTTTAAAGGAAGATTGTAGGAAACTCAAAACTGCAGTTTCAAAAACAAGTATTGCTCTCTGTTCCTTCTCCTGAAAACAAGGTGAGTAAACTTTTTTTGTTTTTAAATTGAAAACTGAGTATTTAGTCTATAGAAAATTTTTGTGTTGTTGCATATGGATGAAATTTATTCTGTAAGTTCTTTGTGATTCAGGAAATTGTTTTATGACATGTTCTCCCTGTTTTTGGTTCTCAGAGTAAAGTGAGTTAGAAAGAAGTCAAATGAACCTTCATAAAAACATGTTAAGATTGGGATTCTTAAACAAAATAAGTTGTTTAAATTTTACTCACAGTTTACAATTTTGTTTTAAGCTTGAAATGAAAACTTTTGACTCTGTAACCTAAATATACAGTAAAAACAAAATTTTAAGATAAATTCAAAAAATTTAAATCATTGAATTGATTTTAAAATTTGAATGAACATATGAAAATAGGATTTTTAAAACAATAGTGATGATTTTTAGTCGAGTAATTCGAGGGTAGTTCGAATTTGAACAAAATCAGTACTTTGATCAATTTTCGGAAATCAAAGAAATATTGGATGTTGTAATTTCGCTTGGAGCTAGTTTGGAACTCAATAATGTTAGGAAAAATGTTGAAAAATTTATTTATTGCAAGAATTTTGGGGACGAGAGCAAATTAGGGTTTAAGGTCTAAATTGAGTCAAGGGTAGAAACGAGATCGCCGCACCATCTGTAGGCCACCGGAGATCATCAGACCCGGACCATCAGAAGCATGGGATGCTAGGGGAGCTTTGGACGGGGGTGTCGTGAACTCTGATGATCTGAAGAGGGGGAGCGGGGCATTTGTTTGAGGGGTTTGTTTGTTCCAGTTTTGGGTTTGAGGATGAAATTGCGAAATCGTGATTTGTTTGAGCTTTTGAGTGTTTGAGAGATTCGAGAGCACCATCGTGGACGTGTTGGCGACCAGCAGTTCAACCGGAGCGGCGGCACGATGATGTGCATATGCACGACACAAATATTGTGTCAATAGTGGGTTTTAGGGAGAAGAGTATCGACTCGAAGGAGGCCTCGGGATTCTTGTGGGTTGGCTCGAGTATCCACTCGAGTAAAACGTTGGCTTGCCGGGAATATACTTGAAAAAAAATTCAGGTTTGAAATTATGAAAACACAGTACTCGGGTTGGATTCCTGAAAAACCCGAAGCAAAATGCGAGTTTTCTCGTGCGTGACCAGGACCAGGTCTCGAGACCAAATTATAAACAGATTTTACTTTAAAATTTTCCAAATTTTAAGACACTTTGAAAATAAGTTCAAACAATGATTCGATTTGAAATTTTAAGCTAATGTAAGACTTATGCGAAATGTTTGAAGAAATTAATTTTAGTTTATTTAGTTTTAATATAAAATTTTTATAAGGTTATTTATATTAAATAAATAATGTAATTCAAAGGAAAATTTAAGTAAAATGTTGTTTAAAACTAAATCTTAACCGTTAAAATGTGATAAAAGAAATTTATTGAATATGGTTTAAAAAGATAACCAAAGCAGTTCGATTTTCTTTTGGTTTACTTAAACAATTAATGATGTGTTAATATAACTTCATAAGAAATAACCTTAGTTAATTAATTAATATTAAAGTTTAAATAAATTGATAACTAAGATTTAGATTAATTTATAATTAAGATAAATAAATTTGAAATTAATTAATAAAATTAATTAAGAAGTGATAAACTAATGAAAATGATTAAGATCTAATCAATGATAATTAATTGAAATTAATCATTGATTTAAGATTACCAATGAAAGTAATTATGTGATTAACAAATTTGAAACCACATGATTTATTCATCTTAATTGAAGATGCTTTGATTGTTCCTGAATATTGTGTGTTGGATTGATATTCCTGTTATGTGATGTGATGCTATGTAATATTGAATGCTTTAAACTGAGCTGTGATATTGGTATTGCTGTTGTGTGATTTGTGAAAACCCATTGGCACGTAAAACGGCATTTGAATTTTGATGCGACAGGGAGTCGGATTCCGGTTGGTTATACGAAACCCACATCGAATGAGTGAATCTTTGTGAATGACACCCACATGGTTTAATATTGACACTCACTATTCGAATTAGCCGGGAGAGGACCTTTGTGTCGTATAACCCATTTCGAATATGTGATTCGACGTTATGAATAGCATTTGAAGACCGGTGATGAAGACCGGGTATTTGCGAGAACGATAGGATGACATATCGATTATCTCTGCACTAAGTTGCTTCGGTATAGAGATTCCCTAAGTGATGGGAAGTCCGATCGGGATTGTCAGTACCTGGATCGCAAGGACATCTTCGGAAGTGCCTTCGGTTCTGTTCGAACCCGGAACAGACTTGTATGGTTGTATGTCTGACATTGCAAATTGAGATATAAAGCTGATTTCTTTCAAATACATATCTATTAGTGGCGGAGAATTTATTCTCTTAGCTTAACACCCTTCTCTAAGACGTACGTGCTCAGAGGTTATGTTGAAGGTCATTAGTGATATACTCCCAAATTTGGTAGTGTGGCATGCTGAGTGCTCTAGATCATTTGTTGATCGAAGCATGGCTTTGTGAAAAGCGTAGCTTTGTGGACGAGACTTCGTCGAACCTCACAACCCGGTTATGGTCGAAACAGGAATCGTGGTAGCAAGATTATTTGGGGATAGCTTCCCCTGAGGGTATGTCCATTTTCTTCTGGATTACGAGTGGTATCATGGTATGGAGCCCAGATACTTACTTTGTGGTTGCTGCAAACTTATTACTTTGTGGTTGTTGGTTGAGAAGCGCTTCGAATAAAGGTTGGTAACGACCGAGAAGTGGCATACTCGTGTCCATTGTTACCTAGATATAGAGGTAACCCGGCCTTGTGTAGCAGAGATCTTGTTAGGATCCGGGGACGTCCTTCCAGAGGCGTTCCATTTTATATGGGAAGTTCCTTTACCCGACCATTTGTTGGAAACCCAATCATCCAAATACGAGCCCTTTACGGTTTTAGTTGTATAACCTGCCATTTACTTATGGTGACGCCCCACTGTTTAGATGGTATTTATAGTAGACATACAATAATGGTTGTATGCTAGCTAAGATTTATAGTCTATTTTCGAAATGCTTTCTATACTATGCACTAGTAATAATATCAAAGAAATCTCCCCATACCAAGCATATTTGACTATCATAAGAAGAAATCTCCTCCAGTTCTGCGTTTGCATTGTGTGTGTGGTGGGAGGTCTTATGGTAGTTTCATTTTTAAAAAGCATACCGAAATTCTTTTATAAATCTAATTCTTTAAAAGCAACTGTTTTTGTTTACTCATACCAGTCCCATGACTAACCTGGAGTTTATTGTTTCTTTCCTAAACTCTAGGTGCCCATAATTTTTACTCGGGCTGCCTAGAAGAAGGTTATCCGTGTTTTGGAGCTAGCTTGGATTTGAAGTCTTCTGGAAGCTTTGGATTAGGAAATCTTTTGAAGTATTATTGTTTTGAAGACCTTGTCGAAGTTGAAGTATGTTGGAAACTTGTTGAAGTTTCTGTTGTCGTATTGTTGTTGTATCATATTTTGTATCACTCTGATATTTGGGATCATTGTTGTATTGGATATTGTATCATGTTGTATCTATGTTGATATATGACATTCATTTTGTTTCCGCTGTTTTACATTCATCCGATGTTGTTATAAGCTCCATCCGAACTGAAATTTGACGTTCGAATCTCCGGCAGTCGAATACAAGTGAGGTATTTGACGTTGACTTTTGAACGCTGGATTTCGGATCATGACACATAGTGATAGGGAACTTGCAACGTGACAAACAGGAAACAAAATAATAGTAGCATATAATATCATATTAGTTGATGTAACATATATATAAACAACATTTTAACATCATATAAATATATCACTGACATGTATGAATAACATATAAATTTATACAGATCCACTTGTCATCATTTCATAATAATATAAGTACATATGTCTAGAGTGATAAAACTCACCTTTTAAAAGCTAAAATCGAAAAAATCAGACTAAAAATCCAAACTCCGCAAAGCACGGAAAAGCAAGACAAAGCACAATGCAAACTTGAGTGGATGAAGAGTAAGATCGAAATCTAGTATGCAAACAAATATTACATACATAAGAATATGATTCAATACAAAAGAATAGAGGTTGAAATAATGGAAAAATAAACGAATCAAAGTGGCATAACTTGCATTAATCAATCAATGGCTTGGCTACACCGCATATGGGTTCAACCATCATCTTGTTTACTTGGTCATGATGGTTAGAGGCGTGCTAGGAGAAAATGAAGGTCGAACCTAGCTTGAAGGAAGACAAAGAAAACAAAATGAAAAAAAAGAGCAGAAAGAAGAAGGAAGCCATGACTTTAGATTGTGTATTTTTTTTCTTCATGCAAATGAATAAGATGAGGAGATGAGAAACTTTGTACGTGAAGTAAAAAAGAGAGAGTGGCAGCTAGGTTAAAGGAATGAACAGCTAAGATAAGAAATAAAGAGGCTAGGCAATAAAAGGCAAGAGTTTGAATGGTTTGGAAAATAAAAAGGCAACACTATATTTTATTCTTAAACGCAAATGAAAATGAGGATATTGAGAAACAATTTTGTACGTGATTTGTAAAAAGAAATACATGGCTATAAAAGAAAAAAGAAACAACTAAGGAGTTAGAATGCTAGGGAAACGGAAAGGCAAAAGTTAAGGAGAAAGAAACGTACAATAAATTTTTTATTTTTAAATGCAGATGAAAAATGAGAGATGTGAAATAAATTTTTGAACGTGAATGACAAAAGGAAATACACTTTTCCACTCAAATCATAATTATTCAATTTCCAAACATTTCCATTTCATAAATAAGGTAATTTATCATAGTTTAAAAAGTATATGTTTTAAATTCCCAATAAATCCATATATTTGATTTCTCAATCTTGTTATTGAATCAACTATTAACTTATCCTCTGATGGGTAAAATTAACATTGGTTTATATACTAATACATTAATAATTTTCCAGTTCATCCAAATTTCAATTTACATAGCGTTAAATTTCATTTACTTACAATAAATCCAATTATTATGGATTGAATTCCAATTAATTAATTTCCAATAATTGCCTTGCTTCAATTTAACTCTTTTTATTAAATCTATTATTTCTCTATAAACCTAGTTATTATTTGTTTATCTTTCATTACATAAATATATATATACAAATTTTCATATTTCTTTTGTAATAACTGTTATTTTCAATTATATTGAATTTTCAAAATATATACAATTATTATAATTAAAACCTTAATCAATTTATTCAACTTGGTTTCATTCCTTTATTTCATCTTATGAATAATATATACATTTCCATTTATGTCATTACATTCACACTTTATAGTTACAGTCCTACCTCACATTAATAAACATTTACCTACATTTAAATGTAATTGATTTCCTACTCTGAATTTAGCAGCCTAAATAAAAGTTGACTTGCATAAATGTTATCACTAACTTTATGTTACACTCAAGTTTATTATTTCCACTACTTATCAGAATTTCTTGTAAAATGTTGAATTCATTCAATTACCATACATTTATTTACATATATTCAATTTTATACCCAAATGTAATAGTTACAATTACATTAATAGACCAATTAAATAGTAACTTACAACCGTTACTATAGCCTTTAATTTACATTTCACTTTTAACACTCACTTCATTATAATTTGTATAGTTTTTTTTCTTTTTATTTTTTATTTTTTTCTTTTATTTCTTTCAAAGTTTAATTACAAAAATATTATTAAATTAACCAGTTTAATTATCGAAATTTATGGATCGTTACACTCTCTTCCACTCAAAACTTTTCGTCGCTTAAAAGGAAAAAGAAGGGCACAGAAAGAATTAAGTAAATAATACATCTTATTCAAAAATACTAACTTTACAAAGAAATAAATTTTCAAAATTAATTAATTTGAATAAAATATACCAATTTATTTAAAATTTCCTTTAACGCCATTTTATATAGTATTTTATTCAATTAACTTTTCATTCTATTTACCTCTTATTAATCCTTTTTATAACTAAAATTTAAGTGTATAACATTTATTATAACCACTCAAATTTTATTTATAAAATTCCTTTTATATTGTATATTATCCAATCACATTGTTAACTTCTAATAATTTATCTAAGTTATATTGGAATGCAATAGAATATTATACAAATAAAAATTCAATTATCTCAAGCTTAAATGTTTATTCAAAATTTTGATTTCATTTTATAATTGAAATTATCTTTTAAGATAAAGTTTTAAAAATTAAATTCCGTTTAACTTCAAACAATTTTAGAGATAAATACAATTTATATACATTTAATATATATCAAATCAAATTCAAATCATATATGTATTGTAATTCAAATCATATTTTACGAAGTTCAAATCAAATTTAACTTCCAAACAAAAGTATAGCAGGGCTACAGAATGGTTTCTCCACTTCGAAGCTCAAAAATGAATGTCAATGATGCAGCCACCATCACCGAAATTATTTTCCAGTGACAAAGAGAAGAGCACTGATTTAAAACTAAAACTACTTTGAAACAATTTCTACTTGAAATATCTTAAACAATGTACCCTATAAAACTTTAGACACAAAATTTAAAACTATCGAAAATTATTAGTTTCATGTTTAAATTTATATTTCCAAACTAATTTATGACCATGTTTATATTTCAATTATTTATATCTATGAACAAAAGTTAATGGTTACAAGCTATATACAAAGTCAAATACTATTTCTCAACATCCAATTCAATTAACTTTCAAAATTCAGAAAATTATACTTATACATATATAATATAATTATACAAAATTTATTCATTTACTAAGTTTGCAAACAATACTGTGTCTGTTTGCTATGTTCAAGTATTTTGGGGATCCTATCGATAGCATTGATGAGACGAATCGATCGATAACCCAAATCAACATCAACAACTCAAACAACACAATATATAAAACATTTTAAATATAGATTTACAAAGCAAGGATAGAGATTCAAATTTGATTAACTCAATCAAAGAGAATTCTGATTTGAAAATAAGTTGGAAACAAAGGATGGGATGATTAACTAACCGAATAAGGAAAGGGATAAGCTCATATAAATCATGGACAACTTTAACCAAGTCAATCGTGACTTCCAGAATTAGATTGATGCAGAATCCTAAGGCAAATCTACATCTGATCTTAAGAGATAGAATTCGGGATACAAGAGATACTAGCATCAAAACCGAGGATCCAGAAATCTTCGATGAATCAATGCCATTGTAAAGGAGTTTCATCCCTTTACAAATCATTTAATGGAGCTATGGGATGCTCTAAAATTCAAAAGAATATGAAGAATGAGGGACAAAAATGAATTTCGGAACCGAGGAAACGTTCCAAAATTCAAAGGGATAGAGTCAAAGAGAAAGAGATTCAAACTCGAATGAAAGTGATTATATGAATAAATTTACCATATATGCTAAGTTTTTCCTAGAGCCAAAGCTCTGATACCAAATATAACGGACCGATATTTTCAACCATTCGCATCCACACGTGTCGGACTTGAATTGCTCAAAATACCCAATTGTAAAATAAATTTGGTAAATCTCAGAATATACAAAAAATAAATAAATCACGAATTACAAATACAGAGTAATTAATGTTGCGGAAGGAAAGATATAGTAGTTCATGAATCTACTATATAAATACATCAGAGTTAAAAAAGAAATAACATGAGTAATAAGATGATAATCAAGTACAAATCAGAATACATCACTGGAATTAACTGGATAAATGGAATCAACTGAATACTGAAATTGAAATAGATAGCTGGATCTTCAGGCAAAGCTCCAACTCCGAAGGTGAGTCTCAAATGCTGTATCACTCAATCTGACCCGAGCATAAAGCAAAACACAAAACACTCGAGTCTGGACATACATACTTATACAACATAAACCAACTCAAGTGAACTATAATATAAGGTACAAGTAACTTAAAGGATGTTTGGGACCACCCATCCTCTAAGGATCCGTTAAAATATTTACTATATACTAATATTTCGCTATTATAATAATGTCTATAATAAAATAAACTTACTTTTAAATAGCGTTAAGGGGTTACCCATATAGCCCTTGACACGTAATAGTGCAATAGTCTATGCAGTACCGTAATACCTCCTGATCGGGAGACTACTAGAGGATACTCCATAGGTACGACACAAATCAAACTCGTACAAGATGCACTAGGGTAGGTGACACTGCATAACTAGGCAATGCCAGGGTAGATATACCAATTATAATTCTAGGCCGGTGGTAATGCGTAGCAGCTACTACCGCCCACCTCGAGCCACACCTCCAAATCAAAAGAATCAAAAGTGGTCACCGAATCAATCTCAAAGTCAGAATATAATAGAAAAGGAATGCGTTCGATCAGAGAAGCGACCTCATTAGCCCATCAATTGCTCCTGTTTTAGCCACCTTATGCCAACTCATGAGAGCCGGGTCCACATACATACCTCAAAGGAACGTCGCCACCATCCTACTTCATTATGGAATCTCCACCGCGTGCACGGTTATTAAAGTGGTTTTTGGAGTTGGTAGAGAGTATGACTACTCTCGATCCCGGTCACTTTAATAACCAAATGTTATTATAACCTATGGTTATTTCATTTTCAAATTGTTTGTATTTCATATCAAACATATTCATTTCAAAACCATATAAACCCAGTATCATTATTCTTTAGAAAAGTTATATTCATATTCAAAGTTGTAACACTCCCAAAATTTATACATTCAATTGTAACACATTAAAATCATAATAATTTAGAAACCATAGCACATTAAAAATGTAACCTCTATAATCGTAGCATTTCGAAAACATTATATTTTCGAAATAATAGCATTTCGAAAACATAAGCTTAAGACATCATAGCATTTTGGAAAAGTAATACTTAAGAAAATCATAGCACTATGGAAATGTAACCTTAAGGAATCATAGCATTTTTGGAATGTAATACTTTCCACTTTAACATTTTATATAATCAAAGTATTTATATACTTACAAATTTTAACATGGTCATTTTATTATAGCCTTATAGTTACATAAACTTTGTAACTATAATATCCAATTTAGAGTTGAAATTCTTATGTTAAGTTAAAAGTACGTTATTAACTTACATTTACTATTACCACAAAGAAACTTTATTATTTTAATCATTAAAATATGCCATTTACATTAATTAAAACTTACATATCAAATGTATATTATCAACTTACATTTTATTATTACAGTAAGGAAGATTTATCAATTTAATCAATTTAAATACGCCATTACATTAATTAAAACTTACATGTCAAATGTATGTTTTAACTTATATATATATTACAATAAAGAGTATTTATCATTTTAATATATTACACTAATTAAAACTTACATTATCAATGTACGTTTTAATTTATATTTTTATTACAATAAAGAGCATTTATTATTTTAATCAACATTACACTAATTAAAATTTACATTATCAAATGTACGTTTTAATTTACATTTCTATTATAGTAAAGAGCATTTATCATTTAATCAATATGACACAAATTAAAACTTACATTATCAAATGTACATTTTAATTTACATTTTTATTGCAGTAAAGAGCATTTATTATTTAATCAATATTACACTAATTAAAGCTTAAATTATCAAATGTACATTTTAATTTACATTTTTATCATAGTAAAGAGCATTTATTATTTTAATCAATATTACATTAATTAAGCTTTACATATTTCTTTCTTTAATTATAACTTTACACGTTTCTTTCATTAACTAAAATTTTACATGTTTCTTGCATTTTTCCATTTAAATCATAATCATTTATTTTTACAAAACATAAGCATAAATCAAGTATTTTCTCATAGTTAATATAACAGTCTAATCCTCTTTATATATCTATTCATCTGGATATCAATTAACTATGATTCCAAATTAAATAAATTTTATTACTAAATCCAATCAAAACTGCATTTCATTTTATCCACTCAAAATACATTATTTACTATACAAGCCTTATTTATTTCAAGAAATAACCTTTATTAAATTTACTAGGTTAGGTTTTAGATTCCAAATTAAATCAAACTTAATTATTGAAATGTTGATCATAAATAGAATCTTTAAATTACAATTTGAAACCAGATAAAGATTTCCAAATTACAATCTAAACCAATTATCAACTCATACAATTTTAACTTATAGGAAACCAATATCTCAATATCTCTTTATATGCAAATCCTTAAATCAACTTTTTAAACAAAATTCCATATATTTAAAATTCAAAATACTTAAAAAATTTAGAGAATTATTATAAATTTTTTATCCATGGGCCTGTATAAAATTTTCTATCCTAGGTTAAGTGATATGGATATGTATCATTTCAATCCATAATTTGAAATGAAAAAACCGAGTTCTATCATTTTAAACCCGCCATCCCAAGTAAAATAAATACAGTAAAAATCACTCGAGCCTACTATTTCAGGCTCATAATGATTTTCCTTATTCTATTGTCCGTTCGGGTATATATCATTTCAACCCATAGTGACAGGGAACTTGCAGTGTGATAAATAGGAAATAAAATAACAGTAGCATATAATATCATATCAGATGATGTAACAGGTATGTAAACAACATTTTAACATCATATAAATATATCACGGACATGTATGAATTACATATCAATTTATACAGATCCACTTTTCATCATTTCACAATAATATAAGTACATATGTCTAGAGTGATAAAACTCGCCTTTTAAAAGCTAAAATTGACAAGCTCAGTCTAAAATTCCAAACTCCGCAAAGCACGAAAAAGCACGACAAAGAACAGTGCAAATTTGAGTGGATGAAGAGTTAGATCCAAATCTTTTATGCAAACAAATATTATATACATAAGAATATGATTCAATACAAAAGAATATAGGTCAAAGCAATGGAAAAATAAACGAATCAAAGTGGCATAACTTGCATTAATCAATCAATGTGTTACGACCCCAATTTTGGAATTTATTTTAATTAATAGTTAATTTAAATTTTGAATAATTTTTGGAATAAATTTGAAATTTGAATATTTAATTTGTATTTGAATTTTAATTTTAATTTAATGACTTAGGAAAAATATGTGTTAAATCATTTGAATTTAAATCTTATATATATGTGACATAAGTAGAAAAATAAATAATGATAAATTAAGAATAGACTTGTATAGAATTTCATTTATATTTTAAAGTAAGAAGATGAAGCAAAAGATATAATATATTCAAGTATAAGTATTAAAGTATATTTGTACATAAGTTAAAATCTATAACCAATAACTAAGAAAAACAAATGTATGTATGAAAGAAAAGATATAAAAAAATAAACAAAGAAAATACAATTAGCCTGCATAAATTTGTAAACAAATGAAAATATCTTCAAACAAAACAAATAAATAAAAATAAATACACATGGTTAAGATTCAAACAACATTATCAGCCGAGTAAAGAAACACTACACCAAAAAGGTGTATTTGTTACGAATATAGTCGTTACAAATGCAATTTATAACAGATATAGTCGTGAGCGGTACAGGCATGAGGAATGTCGTTACAAATATTTATAACGGCCTCTACCCGTTATTAGATATATCACTTACCAACGGACTTTATCGTTAGAAATCTAAATTTTTGTAACGAAATAGGTTGTTATTATTTGCATCGGTTTGTAACGGGTATTTTCCGTTACTTAGTTTCCCCTTTCATGGTGGAAGAAGAGGTTGTCATTCTAAATTATCACGACCTTGTCCGTTGCAAATTTCATCATTAGTAACGCACTTGTTCGTTACAAATTTCATCAATAGTAACGACTATGCTGGTTATAAATTTCATCTTTAGTAACGAATATGTTCGTTACAGCTACCAAACCATGTAGACCTGCATTTTTGCTAGCATTTACACTACAGAATTGTCTATTATAATACAGTAGGTACATACATATTAAAAATTACAGAATTTCAATAACAATAAGCAATTACGCATCTAAACTTCCAACTTAAATTGCACAAATATTTGACAACAAATTAAAGGAAGATTCGAAATTTCACAAGTTCATCATACATAACTAAAGAGTATGAAATCAAAATATTACAAGTTCTAATATTACTTCAAAATAAATTCTAGATCCTACAAACAACGAACACGACACTCAGGCCAAATAACAAAACCTCCATCAATTATATAAATAACTTGTAATTACCATTTTGTGGTGCTTCATAAATAGGTGCTTCTGGATCAAACACTTTCTCCACCCATACAACTCTTTCCCCATTCATCACCTCTCTATGGTGGCATATTTTCTATGTCCCAAGATGGCCCTTAACAACCTCTTTCAACTCTTCTGACAATAAGACTACAGATTGCCTATCTCTTGTGGAAGATCCAATAGCACCATTGGATTGAACACCGAAGCTAGCTCTAGGACTATCATGCTGACTGTTGGAAGCAACTTCATTTCTTGGTGTCGCATTCCCTCCAAACTGATTCATAAAGTGTAACAAACTTTGTTGCATACTCATCATAGTCGAATGCATCGATCTAAATTCTTCGGTTAGTCTATTTTGATTGTTCTCCATCTTTGTTTTCCATTTTCTATCTTCATCTTCCTTGAAATTAGCTATTGCTTTTAATGCTTGTGTAAGCTTCACTTGCTTCATAGTCGATGTAGAGCTAATTGCACGACAATGGTTTTTTCTTTTCTCCTTTCCAAACACTTCAGCAATGGGATCATTCTCAAAATCTTCAAAACTTCTACTTCCATTGCTACCATTGACATTAGAGTTTTCCTTTTGTCTTTCCTCCACTGCTTCAACTAATGCCTGCATAATACCCAAATAAATTATAAACAAAATTTGAACTTGAAAATATTTTGCACATTAAATAAAGTAAAAGCATAAACTAAAGAATATACTATCAATATCTTGCATATTGGTTGATAGAAAATGATGAACATGTGATTTTGATTTGTGTCTCGATAGTCGGTTGTCTTAAGACACAATCATCCATATATCTCAATCATGATACATCTAAAAGGTTGTACGTGAGGACCAACCTCGCAGCAAGTGAACATATATTGGTTTTCCTTGTCTGGACTTTTAATTTTCTCACTGATTATAGAAAATTCGGAGTTGAAGGAAATAATATTTTCCTCTCTTAGAGGAGGATGCAGGATTTTAAAGATGTGTGAATTTATTATAAATATGAATAAATATATTTTATATTCATAGCACAATGACTTGTTAAGCAAACAATATCTTCTAACAAGCCACTCATAATTGTGATAAAAATGTATTTGTTTCACAAACTGAAAAAGGCTTTGAAATATCTTCTAACATCCCACCATATCCACACTTCAAAACTTCTCCACCACCACCTTTCATCTCAACATCACTGCTACTTAATTTCAACATACTTTCAGCCATTATCGCAGTGCACATCTTCAAACAATTACCAAATCATTGCATTTCAAACAACTCCATCACAGTGTACATACACTACCACACCCTACTTCAACTGCTGGTCTACTAGAAAACCAATACTTGCTGCACATCACCCACAAACAATCTGATTATACTTGCCTCTTCGCAATTCATCATCACCCACAAACATTACAATTTTGCATTCCATAATATACAATTCTGCATTCCATCACGAAAACAAACTTCTCTGTCCATCCTCTGTGCAAAGCCTCTAACCATCTTCCCTCAAATACCACAAAAATACTGCACAACCTGCACAAAAATCACCTTGCTGCACATCAACTTGCACATTGCAACATCCAGACTGCCACTCACAACTTCATACATATCAAAACTTCCCTCTTGCCATTTCACCAGCCTCTGCCTACCAATCACCACAACATCACCACTTCACTGTTGCAGTCACCCAAACATCCGCTTGCAACTCCAAAACACTGCATTTCTCCTCACCTAAATACCTCACAAACAACTTTCTGCCATCCCTACCATCAACTACTTCTCATCACAATTCAGCTCCTCCTTGCTACACTTCAACTAACCCCGCTACCTTTCTGCCTAAAGCAACCTACAACCATCTTCCATCAACCTTACAAACTTTCCCACAACCTGCTACACCCAATTGTGCACATACAACTTCATTACCCCTATATTACTGCACAACATTTATCTGCCATTATCATTCCCCTTCATCACAGTGAACGTACTCCATTACTGCAAACCAACCACCATCCTTTTCCAATGCATCTCACTACTGCTAACAACACCCACTTCTGACAGTCACATAAAACATCAGCGCCTTCATCCATTACCAATTGTCATTGCCATTCACTTCTACCATTGCCATTCATCTCATCACTAGCAAATACCATCAACAAGTTCACAACACTGCCTCTGTTCAACCAGTTGCACGACCTCCACCTAAACTCATACATTTATCTCTGTCATCTGCAAAATACTTCACCACAATCTCGACTGTCATACTCCACAGCCTCCAATAAAACTGCATTTCATACCCCTCACCATCAACCACCAGCTCATCCTTCACTACTGCATTTCATCACTGTAGCACCACTCCAGCAACTACTTCACCATCATCTCATCAATACTACCTTCAGCTATACGTATACTTCACCAAAACCACAAATTTCAACACCCTCTGCCAAATTCATTTCACTATGCATAACTTCACCTTCATCTCCCCTTCTTGCTGCTAAACCCCTACCACATAATGCCACAAACCAACCAAGCAAACCATATACCATTAACTCCTTACTGCCACTTCACCTCCTTACACCACCTTACACCTTCTCCTCCTTACAAACCACTTCACCTTACAACATTAACCGAACTCCTACATCACTGCACTTGCCTCTTCGCAATTCATCAATCTGATTATACTTGCTGCACATCACCCACAAACAACCACCATTACTCACCTCAATCATCACTGTTGCATATCACCCTGCCTACTCACACAAAATCACCTACCTGCAACGGTTACAAAACAACTACAACCCAACACTTAACCTCCTACACCACTGCCACAAGCATTTCAATACATTCACAAATTTCCATTACAACCCAACACGTTTCCTTGATCGAAATCTATCTTATACAATTGTTATCAACCGACTTTTGCTTATTTGGGTTAGAAGGTACAAGGGTTAAATCTAATAGCAGGTTATCCTTCTTTGAATTTGAAAGTGTTGAGAGAAGAAATAGGGTGCTTGAAGATGACTGTAAAAGAAATAAGAGCTTTTGCAATTTTTGTTAAGTTTTATTCTTTCCAACTGTATTTCATCGATAAAATAAACCAGCTTCAAATTTTATGCCCGCTGATTATATGTTGAATAGATGTTGAAGTACTTACAAATTTAAGTGCATATTCTCAAATCCAATTCTCAAACCCAATGGGCAAAAGTTACAGTTACCGATACAGTCTTGAATAGATGTTGAAGTACTTACAAATTTTTCGGCAGCACATGAATCACCTTTCCCTTTTTTTACTTGTATGAGCCACTTTCCATGCCACTGTATGTGTGATCTTCTGTCCTGGATTCTCAGCTGCCTGCATTTGAATAATTTCATAAAGTATATTTTTGTCACTGAAATATTAACCTAAAAAATGTTTTTACATACCAATTCTTCATATAGTCTAAGATAAGGTTTCCTTCCCAATGTATGAGTTAGAGTACTTTTGGCCTTGTTTTCGGAATTTTTCTTGCATTGTTTCATTTTCTTGTCACTATATTCGATGTCAACAAACCTCTGCCACCATACTTTATCAACGTCATCAGGACGACTATTAAGTGCAACATGTTTGGGCATGAGTTGTCCATCTTTTTTGAGGAATCTTTGACATACCATTGATTTGAATGTTCGATAACGTTGTGAAAACTTCTTCTCCAACATTGATCTAGCTACCGTGGGGTCGATATTCAAGTCAAACTCTTTCTGTTGAAACAAAAAAATCAAATAACAATGTTAATTTTTTGTAGTCTCATTTAAATACATAAAAAAATCAAAATCCAATATTGGTTTTCTATTTGTAGTCTCATTTAAATACATAAAAAAATCAAAATCCAATATGTATTTCTTTAATCATTGTTATTTTTGTAAAGCGTTAAGGCTCTGTGTCAATTTTGAAGTATAAACAGTTACGAATAAATAGTTAAATATATTACGAATAAACAGTTACGTACCATTAGTGCTTTTCACAGGCTATCTTTGAAAACAACATCTACATCATTCCATCCTTCATAACCAATCGGAATGAGAGAACGAATCAAAACACCACAACGAGAGGCCCATTTTTTTGCATCACTGCCTTTTTCACCTTCTAAGTCCACAATTATTGAGTACTTGTTATTTGGAGGGGGAGGAGGAACATCAACTTCCTCTGCGTCATTTGTATGTAGTGACGTGGCATTACAATTGCCTGACATTCTACAATGGAAATAATTTAAAGACGATGAATGCATATTAACGCATAAAAGAAAATTTGTAGGATAATGGCTCATCCAAGATGGAGAACATAGCAAAAGCTTAATCCATGTTTATTGTTGTTCATACCAATTCATATTTGTAAAAGGTATCAGTTATACACAAAAAGATTAAATCATAGCATTAATATGATGCGTTCAAGACAAGTGTAATAACTTCAAAAATATTCCAACAATAGAGAAACACACCCAAGTGTATAGTAATCAATACAACATTGTAATAAGTAAAAAAAATAATTATTGTTCAATCAAGTGTGTCTATTTTGATTCGATACAGTTCAACAATGCAGTTAAATTAGGCCGCTCCTTCAAAATAGATTTAAAGCTCATTGGCATCTCATAATCATCTATGCTATCAGTCATGCGCTTAGGCGAGTGTTGTACGATGGACCAATTAGGATCATGCATGTCGCTTATGTAAAAGACTTGACTTGCTTCAGACGATAGAATGACGGGCTCGTCATATTCTCCACTACTGCTTTTCAATTTCCTTAGATTCACCATTAACAAATTGGAGTCACTACAAATCTTACAACTATTTGATTTATCTTCTACATTGATCCATTCACAGTAGAATACTACATGTTGAGATTCACAATAATCAACTTCAATAATCTCTTTGATTACACCATACCACGTAGTATCATCATCCATAGATTTAAATCTTTCACACTTGCAACAAATGTTGTAATCGCATTCATGCAAACACCACTATTTTTGGTTGATAATGTGTTATCATAATGTTGTGGAGAGAATATATAACCATTGATTATATACTTAAGATGAGTTCTAGCTTCCCATTGTGGTCCACTAACATAACGCCACAACATTGAATCCATGCTTTTTTCTTCAATTAGCTGTTCAATCCACTGAAATATATATTATTTTTATCATTAAACTATGAACTAGGAAGCAAGTTCAAAAAACCTTATTGTGCAACCAATCAATAAATTCAGATTGTACTACCACTTCCGCCTTTGTCTGTAGTCTTTTTTTACCACGTTGAGCATCTTCTAAGGACAACCGATACTCGCTACAAATTATAAGTAATATTCTCAATAAACATAATGTTGTACCTTACGAAATGCACAAAAAATAAAAACCTATAATAATCATCTAGATCTGGTATGTCAATTCTGAAAAGTATCCATCTTCGAATCTGCGTACGTTGCACACTAGATAACTTGCTATTTTTGCCTTCCATAATTTAATATTCGTATATATCATTATCGTTCTCATCCAAAAATGACGCTTGTGCAGAACTATGATTACCCATACGTGGATTTGGCATATATTCCATTGCATATCTAATAGATTCTGAAACAAGATACGCTTCGAAAATTGTGCCTTCCACATATCGCTTGTTACTTGGTATGTTCTTACACTCCTTCGTACTCTAGTCAAGAAACAAAAAATATATTACCTTATATATATATTTTTAAATATAAAACAAGTAATTTTATAAAGATGTATCGTACCTCTCAAACGGATACATCCATATATAATTAACAGGTCCACAAAGTAATGCTTGATCAGCTAAATGCAACATTAGATGTATGCTTATATCAAAGAAGTGAGCAGGAAAGTAGTGAACCAACACACATAAAGCCTCTGAAATCATATCTTTAGCAGCTCGGACATGCTCTCGAACTAAAACCTTCGAACAAATAATTTTGAAGTATAAACATACTTGCAAAATTGCACGTCTTAAGTCGCGACATTTTGGATAGGCATGTTGAACCATGATTGGAAGAAAATATTGAAGAATGATACGATAATCATATGATTTTCTAATGCTCAAGCTAGGTGGTTGAACGTTGACTAAATTGCCTATCTTTGTTGAAAAGCATGATGGAAGCTTTGCACCTTTTAGGACTTGGCAGCATTGAATTTTGTAAGTCTTATCAAATGCAAACTTGGAAGATTGTTTCCTATCAAAAAACAAGTTAATAAGATGCTCCGCTACATTCTTTTCAGCATGCATCACATCAATCATATGCCGCACTTTATGACTACTCCAATACTCTAATGTAAAAAGAATTGATTTCTTATACCACGCTAGTCTTTCTTCATTGTCATTCTCATTTACAGAATGATCTTCATCACCATCATCAAATTCTTTACGGTTTTTTTTACCCGGTACATATTTGATATGAGCAAGCTTTTCCAAAAGTGCCGATCCTACCAATCATGTGGGAGGTTCCTTATGCTCTACATCTTTGTACCATCCATGTTTCAATGCTCTATATGGATGACCTTTATTCAAAAATCTTCTATACTTTGTATAAACAATCTTATTACCAATACGTTCTGACTCGGTCTCGGTAGCACAAACCGGACATGCTTTGTAACCATGTGTCACACAACCGGATAAATTTCCAAATGCTGGTAAGTCATGAATTCCCCACAAAAGCATCGCTCTCAGTGTAAATTGCTCTTTCTTATCCATGTCAAATGCAGGCACTCCTATCCAAAGCTGCTTTAACTCATCCATAAGAGGTTCTAAGTATACATCAATGTCTTGGCCTGGTGCTCTAGGTCCAGGAATCAACAAACATAACATTTGAAACTCGGGTTTCATACATAATGAAGGGGGCAAATTATATGGGATCATGTACACAAGCTAACAACTATAACTATTAGATTGAGCTCCACTAGGATTAAATCCATCAGTAGCAATGCCAAACCAAACATTTCTTCCGTTAGTAGCAAAATCTGGCCATCTATTTTTAAGTGATCTCCATTCAACCGAATCAATCGGATGGCGCATGGAGTCCCAAGAAGGCTTTGCTTCACTATGCCATAACATTTTTTGGGCTATCCAAGGTACAGTGTACAACCTAGTTAATCTAGGAGTAATGGGAAAATATTTCAAAACTTTTCTTGGTTGTTTTGTGACTTCGACTATTTTCCCATGTTCTTTAACATTAAATCTTGAAGTATTACAGTGCGAACATTCCAATGCATCTTCATACCCTTCCAAAATAATATACAATCATTTTCACAAGCATGTATTCCTTTTACATTCATTCTTAGATCTTTTAATATGTTTTCATTGTAGGGTACTTATCGGGTAGTGTATTTTTCTTTGGAAGCCATAGTTTCAACCTCTTCAACAACTCGGTCATACTGTTTCCTGACCAGTTGAATTCTTTTTTCAAGCCATGAAGCTCTATGAGGACACTTAATGTTGTAAGACCATCTTCACAAGAAGGATATAATTTTTCACTTACTTTTCTTTTGTTTTCATTACACTTTTTTCCATGGTTTTCATCAAAAGTTGCTTGTGTACCATGAGATAATCCATATACATCATCAACAAGATTTCCAAGACCACCTTCTATTGGGTTTTCCTCTTGAAATTGATGAGACACGAAATCATCATTGACAACATGGTGAGACGACCCGACTTTTTCTCCAAAAAAAGTCGTATCATCCTTAAGAAAGAAAGGGATAGAAAAGAGAAAAGAAAGAAGAGAAAGAAGAAACAACACAAGAATCTCAAAAGCGGAACGAATAAATTATATTAATAACATAAGTATTACATAGTATACTTCAATTATCATAGTTACACAGACAATACATCACATACTAGACAGTTATAAACACCTGTCTAGTTATTACAACTCAATACATAACAGAAACAGTCAGAGATACCAACACAGCGGAAAACTATATTACTATACGCAGAAGCCTCCTGCTCCATTTGCTCCTCCATAATTCGTCAAAGCTAACCTGAATCCTAACCTGAATTCCCTTGGTTACTCGTAAAAATTTGAGTACCCAAGAGTTAAAGAAAAACAGAAATAACTCCGGGTCAGACATGGGTCTGGTGTGAGTAACAGGTTAAAGTTGCTTAACTTCGAAAAACTTTTGAAAAGAAAAGGTATCACGTAAGACTTTCCACACATAAACATGGAAAAGTTTTTACTTTACGCTAACCAAAACATTTGATAGGAAATCCGATGATATTATAATAGTGTCTAGGGTTTTCAAGTAAATAAGAAATAGCCGAAATTGTTACATGATTAAATTCCAGCTACTAGCCACAAAAGTAGGTAATACAATCAAAACCGTTGGCACTTATTGGATTTTGGATTCCATACAATGGCTGGGCTACTGGGGTACCGCCCGTCACAGTACGTGGCCTAGATCACCATACCGAGGAGTACGCCCGCTCCCCTTCAACACAAAGCCGGACCTATTCCTTACTGAACAGTTCCGAACAAGACCACCCCGCCGTTGTGATCAGCAATTGCACCACTAAGCCGAAAATAAAGGGACCTCTAGACAGGGATAAATCTTGCTCTCAAGTGGGGGCTACCTACGAAGCTTTGCTGCATCTCCCCTATTTTAGCCATTCCCGGTTGATAAGGCTTTAGGCTACGATTACCTTTATAGGACATATCACTTAGAATGCTCATCGTCCACCTGACGATGTTCTGAAAGCATTCAATCCATACAAGTTCGTTCCGGGTTCGAACGAAACCGAAGGCATTATCTCGTTACACTCGTATTGGAATCACCCCCAGAGTTAACGACAATAACCCTTGCACTCTAAATCACCAACTCGAATCTATAAGTACTATTCCGTCAAACTCATTACGGAATCACCCATAAAGTTATACTGACGTATAGCTCTTACACCTCGAGTCTTCAATCGCTCCACTTGGATTAACGACCTAACGTTAATTTGGATCGATGTGGTTTTCGGATATCCAAATATGGAAACCCGACCCCGGTCTCATCGAAATCCAAAACGTGTCTTTTAAGGCCAAGTTGTTTTAGAGTTTAAAACAATTCAATTCATTATCTATATACACACAGATAGATAATTCACAACACAATAGATAATCAACCTTATCATTACCAACAGATAATTCATATCATAATCAGATAATCCATATTATCATGCAAAAGCAACCAATGCATCCATATCACATACACTACTCATCTCATAACTGAGATTACAAACCATACCAGGCAATTAATACCAATCATCACACATAAGCAACTATCTAATGATCACACCATTTATAATTAATTTAAAATGAATTAAATTAATTACTTAATTTCTAATTAATTTAAAATAAATTAAATTAATTACTTCATCATTAAAATTCTGCTTAACTAAATCACTAATTGATTACAAATCAATTTATAAATCATCATCTCAATATTCATTTCAATTAATCCTTACTGATTAACCATCTCTAATTACAATAAATAATTAGCCTTTAATATTAATTACACAAGTTAATTATACTAAACCCTTTGCAAATAATTAACTTGTAATTGCTTTAATTAATTAATTAGCTAAAATTAATCACATTAATCCATTATTAATTGATTACTTCATTTATTGATTATTTGTTAATTAATCAATTCTAAATTACATCATTAATTAATTTATCAATGATTTATGATTACATTTAATCAATCTCTTAAGTTATTAATCTTCAATTTAAACCATATATATATTACTCACCCATGATTAATAACCATTCAGTAATTAACTACTTTAATTACTCATCCCATAATTAATTACTCTTAATTAATTATTTCCATTTATCCCTTGATTAATTTCAAGTAATTTAAATCAAATTACTTCTATAATAAATATCTTTAATTACATTCAGTAATTATTAATTAATTACTTCCTTAAGTAATTACAATACATAAAGTAATTATCAATCAATCCATAAATGTTTAAATTAATTTAACTTAATTAATCTAAACTAATCACCTTAATCAAATTAATTACACCAAGTAATTAATTCATTAATTACTTTCATAAGTAATTAAACATAAACAATTGATTATTATTAATTAACTAATTAATTATTAAAAATTAATCACATTAACTAAATGTTAAATAATCTTAAGTTAATGACCTTCATTAACATTTCTTAATTACTTAATTAAGAATTAACTTATACAAATCATTACCAATTAATTAATATTTAATTACAATTAATTAATCTCTAATTATTAATTAATTAAGTGTTAATTAAAATCTTAATTAATCATTAATCACTTGATTAAATAAATCTTAACATTAATTAAATTTTAATTAACCATCCTTAATTATAGATTAATTAACCTTAATTAATTAATCTCAAGTCTAATTAATTAACATAAAAATTATTAATAACTTAATTAAACATCCACATAATTCATTAATTAAATAATTAATATTCCATTAACATTAATTTAATAATTTAAATGAAACCAATTTCTTAAGTTCAAAAATTAAGAAACATTTTCTTATATAAGGTATTTAAACAATTTGTTTCAAACAAATTCAATTTAAAATTTTCTTTTTAAATTTCAAACTGAACCACAATTTAAATTTTCATTCCAGATTCATACTTAAAAATTTAAAACTTTGATTACACTTCCATCTTCATTTTTAAATTCAAATTATTTAACCTTTTCTAAAAATGGTTAAAACAAATTTAAATTTTAAAAACTTATTTAATTTTAAAAACTGACGTTAAATAAAAGTTCAGGTTTTAAAACAGAATTTTAACCCATTTTAAATCCTTATTCATAAGTTAAAACCCATAGTTTTAAATTCAAAACCAATGTTCCTCTATACTTTAAAAAGTTTAAAATCTAAATTTGAATTCCAGATTTAAATTAAATTTAAACTTAGATTCTTCTACTTGAGCTTCATATTTCTGCTCCCAGATTTTAAACATTGTTTTAAATTTTCAGTTGAATTATAACTTACTTTTAAATTTAAAACTGAAAAACATTTTCCTGTTTTAGTTTAAAACATCTTACATTTTTGAATTCAAAAATGATTAAAAATCCAAGATTTAAATTATTGAATTCATAATTAAATTACAGGTTTAAAAATCTCAGTTTGAACTTTAACTTACTTTTTTTTAGACTTTACTTTTAAATTTGAAAAAAAAACAGAAAACAATTTTATGTTTTGATTTTAAACAACTTAAATTTCTGAATTCAAAATATTTCAAAAACTCAGATTCAAACCTATTTTAAATCAAGTTCAACTCAGGTTTTAACTCAATTCAAGTTTTTAGTTTATATTTAAACTCTATTTCAAACTTTAAAAACTTCTGAAACAGGTTTCCTGTTTAAAATTGAAAACCTGATAAAAACAAAGTTACTCGAGCCACTGTAATATACTTCGAGTCAAAGATCATACTGCTTCGTG
The DNA here is from genome assembly GCA_030765085.1 of Allium cepa. Lineage (NCBI taxonomy): Eukaryota > Viridiplantae > Streptophyta > Magnoliopsida > Asparagales > Amaryllidaceae > Allium > Allium cepa. The sequence goes on from CM060929.1 coordinate 272,075,555, forward strand.
TTACTACCTAAATTCCCCGAGACAATCCCGAGCAACAAAACCTGAAACCCAACATCACTAACATGCACAACTCCTCCCTGTGCACCATTCATCAACTCCGGCCACCTCTGACCATCATCAATGGCCATCCCCCATCGACCAGTAACCCCACGACTCCCTTCAAACCTCAGATCCCCAAAAAATTTAACTTGAATCTAAATTCAAGTTTAAACCGAAACCGGGAACATCTACCCCCTTTCAATGCCTGACCTGTCAACGGCAATATCTCCCATCTCCGGTCACCATCACCTTCAATACTCCGGCGAAGCCTTTACCAAACCACCATCTATCATCACGCAAATCACGGTTGAACTTGATCAACCGAGGAGATCACAGTCAAACAAGAACAGTAACCCAATAAAACTAGGGTTCACCACTAAAAATTCCAAATTACAACCTAAAAATTAAATTGTAATCCAATTTCATAATTTTCCTATAATCTCTGATAGTTACACTATCTTCAGACGCAAATTCAATCAAATCAAATGCAAGTATCAAGTGTGCTTAACGAATATGGAAAATACAATAAATTCAAATCTTGGATTCATTTCTGATTTAAAAGCAAGAAAACAATATTTACCTATTTAATAAATTTTATAAATTTGAGTTACTCACCTGAAATAAAAATGCAGACAGAACATCCTTTGTTAAGATTTGAAAACAGCCTTTATCTTGCTTCCTGATCTTTGAAAAATCCTTGCATGCAGTTTTTGTTTTGCGTTTATTTCCAGATTGTTTTGAAAAAGATGCAGGCTATAGTTTGTTGCATGTAGCCCCTTTTGTTTCCAGATTGAAGAAACAAAAAATGCAGATTTGTATTTTGCATGTTACAGGTTGAAGAAATTAGAGTGTACTTGAATAAGGGTGTTTTGATTTTTCAGGTGGAATATGGTTTGAGGATGATTTGTGTTTGGATTATGGTAAGAAGAGTGATTTTCAGATTTCTTTGTTTAGAATGAAAAATGAGAAAGAGGAAAAGAAATAAGTAAATGCAAGTTTATATAGCTTTGTTTATGGTTTATTTAAAAATCAAGAAAATAAAAATTAAACAATGACACTTGGCTTAAACTATCAACACATGTAAATTCTCTTGCTTAAATACATAACACATGTTAACTCATGTTTTTAAGATGCTTACACGTGTATCTTTAAGTGATTAGTATTTAGATTAAGTGTTAAAGAAAGTTTAAACATTGTTAATTAGTTTTAATATTTAGTTATGTATAGATAAATAATTAAAGAATAAACCAATATACAAATAAATCATTTGAAAATAATATTTTAAATTACTTGAAATAGATTTATAAAGAGATTATAACTTATTTGAATACATGTTTCATATTTTAAATTTCATATTAAATTAACAAATCACATTTTATAAATCAATAATTTAAAAAGAATAAAACAAACATTTCATAACTTATTTTAATATACAAACTTAAGTTTAAATGAATTTTAAACCAATAAAACATTTATCTTATATATTTAAAATCATTTAGTTATTTTATGAAATATTTTTGAAAAACTTAAATCCAAAAATAAATCACAATTCCCAATTAAAATTATGTTATACTAATTTAATTAAAAACAATTTGTCTATTTAAAATATATATAAATATATATACATTATTAAATAGAAATAGATTTATTAGTTTATTAAAAATAAATTCACCAATTAATTATTTAAATAAAGAAGATTATTAAATCAAATCAAATTTATTAACAAAAATTATCAATTCAATTTAAATTTAAACACAGATTATTAAGTTTATATTGTCCAAAATTCCGGGATATTACACATGGGGTGTAGGATTGATCATTACTTCAATGCCATTACTTTCTCCATGAAAAAACCATTCATCGTATGCTGGATCCATACCATAAAGAATTAAGTGCTTCTCAACTATTTCAAAAGGCAATTTTTTAGAATTTCTACACATTATACAAGGACAACAGCATATTTCAAAATCAGGTGGTGAATGACGCTTCACGAAATTCATAAAATATCGAACACCTTGTATATATTCGTTTGTGTTCCTATGTCGAATTCTGATCCAATCTCTCGAGGTATGTTCTGACATTAGCAAAAACTCGTGGATCACCTAATTCATTATGAAAATAAAGATTAGTGATTCAATGTCGTTTCTTATATGAATTGAGCAAAAGCACATATAATAAAATATTACGGCAAAAAATAAAGATTAGTTATTGAATGTCGTTCCATTGCTTGATTTCCATATCATCAGCATGATGATTACAACAAAATAGTAACCTTTTGTTTGTCCCCTCCTTCCCATTTTGATTTTCTTCTTCTCTTTTCTTCGTTTGCCCTTCCTTTTTTTTCTTAATTAAACTTTATGCTAATCATTTTGAAGTGGAGAAGTTACCCGCAAAGTTGATTTATGCAAAGTATGTGGATGCGACAAGTGTTGAATTTGGAGATGATAGCGGTTTGAGATTCGGGAGACGTGGCAGTTGAATTTCTTATTTTTATTTAGTTCACTTGTTTTGTTCTTTTGTGTTGTGCAATTTGTGTCTGCGTTAATTTTATTTGTGTTAACCTTACTTAGCATTTATTAAACATTATCTTTATTATTTCGTGTGTATTTCTATTTGTATTGGTGCATTTCATCTCTGTTAAACTTGTTAAATTTTGTTAGAAGCATTTCAGGGTGGTGTTTCATTGTGATCAAAAAAAATAGAAGAAAACAAAATTTTTCATTGCACTGTAGGCTCTCTGTTATATTTCTTTTTCCTTTTTTGTTACTCTCTGTTTCTACATTTTTGCCTTACATCTACTACAAACATTTTCATTCAACTATTCCTCTCACTGCCAATATCCTCCTGCTGCAACGACCACCCACCCCCTCCCCCCCCAAACTTCTGCAACCATACGTCTCCATCACCATCACACTCCTCACCTACTTATCACCAGCAAACCACCTGAACAACAACCACTACTACCTTCCTTCTTCATATAAACAACAACCTCATCCTCCATCAACATCACTGCCATAAACACTTCTCATACATTAAACAACTTCCACTACCACCATTTGCCTGAACCGCTACAAATAGCAACATTTCAGTCACCACAACAGTACTACATCACTGTTGCTACCCCACTGCAATACAACAGCCATCGCACTTTCGTATGTCCAAACAACCATTCACACCACCTACCACTTCAATCTCTCAAGCAAAACTGCCTCAACTACCTTCATCCACCCCCATGCGTCCCTCTGCACCATATTCCCTCTTCACCATATTCCATCTTCACCATTGCAATCATTTGAACTTCCTCTATCAACACTCATCTCCGCACTCCTTCAAACCACCATATAACCCCTTCGTGGTACAAACATAGCCACACTTCACCACCATCATCACTGCAAAACTTCCATCAACCTCAACCTCAACATCACTACAAGCTCTGCCGTGGCCCTGACCATCATCCCATCCATCAAAACCACCACAAAATTGTCCTTTTATCACAACTTCTACAACTCTCCTCATTTCCACCATACTTCCTGCACCATTCAATACAACTCCTCGTTCAAATACTTTCCACATATACTTCACAAACTCCAACCCACCTGAATAACCTGTACCTCACCTGCCCCAGCATCATCACTTCCCTGCCAACCTATACCACACCGGCTACAGCTACCACACTTCTAAACACCATTACTAGAACACAACTTAAATCTCAGACCATCAAACATTCACATACAACTGTCAACTTCACTCTTCCCACTATTGTGATAACCCTGATTTTGGTGAAGTAATGATTTAAATTAGTTTATGTTTGTTTTAAAATTACATTGAAAAATAGATAGGAATAGAAACTGTTTTGCAAGTGTATGGTTTAAATATAAATGTGTACACAAGATGGTGCACACACATGCACACATTTTTCTATGTGATAAAATAGGCAACAGTTAATATATATGTTAGGATAAATAAATTACAAATACATATGTAGGCAGATATGATCAGATCTATAAAAAGTTTGGCATAAAGAAAACAAATATATATATATATATATATATATATATACAGGCAGAAATAGTAAATACATGCAGAAAGTATAAGGTATTTAAAATTATTTAAAGAAAGAAAAATAAAAAGACTTAGGCAAAAATAGGCATACATATGTTATACATGCACACAGGCAAGCATTGCAGGTAAAAAAAAAAGAGAGAAACAAAGCTTGCATGGAAATGGTATGAACCCTTAAATAAACACTTTATCCATTTCCAGCAATTCTAACATGACCCGGGGTAAGATTAAAAGAATAAGGTTTATTTTCTGGAAAAAAATAACAAGGACCACATACCCTTTTCTTTTATGAATCAAGTGTAAGGCAGATCATATTACGGGGTAAAACTGACATTGGGTAATTCCATAAAACCCTAGTAACAGCCAGGGTTTATATAAGGAGGCTTAGTGTAGTGAGATCATACACATTTGCTCTTCATAACCTAAAGGAAAAATAAAAACATAAGCCAGAGAAAATAAGGAGCACCAGCCATTAGAGTTAGAGGAAGGCAGAGGATCAAAAGAAAAGAAAGGCTTAGGAAAACGGAATTAAGGTGAGTAACCTCACTAAGAACTTTGGCATTAATTCCTGAATATTGAGGCAGCCTATTTGAATTAATAATTCACTTTTGTAAGTTATGTTCATTTTATGATTTGATGACTTCGGTTTGTTAATGATTTATTCAAGTGTAAAACCCTTCATAGTGATTTACCCAAAAAAATAAGAGTCATGGATTTCATGTTTAAAATGTTTATCTGTGCTGTGAATTAACTTTGAGATGGAGTGATTTCTTTTTATGGGTTTTATTCGTAAAGTTATTATTAAATCCCAGGGTTCATGTTGTAGATATATGGTCTGAAAATGGAAGGAAATATGGGGCTGTAACATTATGTTGTTGCTTATGTCTCATGTTAACTGAAACAAAGGAAAATGTAGAAGTGCAATGTTATACATGTGCTGAGCTTCTATGTTTTATGAACTACCCAAATCAAAGTATATACTTATGGTTTAGCCAGATCTTCAAGATTAATAAGGATCTGATTAAACTAGAGGTAAGAGGAGATAACCAGTAAACTATTTATGACCATATGTTTATAACTTGATCCATTGAAACCCATAGGCAAAATAATATGCTAAGAAATCACATCCGTTTTCATGATTAAAAGTTTTCTTCTGAGAACATGACTTACCAATCTCTGGATGAATACATGTTGGTTGAATTGTTTATTTTTCTCCGATTGAAAAGTGAGATGCAGAGGGGAGTAGCACAATTATGAAAAAAATAACATGTAGTAATTTAACTAAGGACTTTGGATCTTAGGGCTACAAAATATAGCTTGGGAAGGTGAACATTGCAAGCTCACACATGGTATGTTTATACCCAGGGGCCTGAGTGTGCTGGGTTAACAGAGAGATTTCCTAGGCAGTGTGTGGTTTAACAAGAGAAAGTAGCTAAAGACGATATGACACTTGATAGTGAACAATAGAAATAGGTTCAGGTGAGGCTTGGGTGAAGTCCCTGATGGCCAGTAAATTTGTAAAGGGGGCTTGATGACTGAATTAATAATTGCATTGTTTGGTTTATGATGTTTTATTGGTGAATCTTATGATTGTTTTCTCTGAACTAAACCACTTGGATCATACATAATTTGTTTTGCACTGATATGAATGCACATGCCTCACAAACACATGCACAAAGTGATACCGAGTTTCTTAATTCATTCAAAGTATTTGAATATAAATAAAAGTCATATAAAATCATGTTTTCATGTTAGATTACTCATATCAGACATTAGTCTGACCCTTGTGTGTTTATGCACCATTGCGTGTCTCATATTTGTATGAGGCAGTTCATGGTGATTATGCAGGAAAATAGGAATTTCATTGATCAAGCTTTGGATGAGTTAGCTGCATAAGGAATAGGATGCAATATTTACAGATTTGCTGAAGTTAAAATAGATGTTTATGCCAAATTTATGCTAAGCTATGTTGTTTAAGTTGCTTAGAAAAACCAATGTATTGTTATTTACTGTTTTGTAAGTACTGGACATAAATGGGTGTTTCAGTTGAAACTTATGGGTTTTATTTTTAAAATGTTTCACTAAGTAATGAAGTTTTTTTAAGCTTTCTGATTAATTAATTTATAATGATAGGAAACCTGAGATTGTAAGGATTTATAAACTAAATGAACAACTAGGTATTTGGCATGAGAAATTCATGTTTACAGATGATAGAAAATCTGGCAAATAAAGGCTTTGAGTCACTTTAGAAAGAAAACAGAATAACATGTATTTTGGCCAAGAATAGAAGCAAGTTGAATAAGGCTAGTATGACCATTTACTAAGCCTAGGTTCAACCAGCACCAAAAAGCTTTAAACTCAATTTTCAGGGAAGTTTAATAACCCAAACATAAGGTAGACTCAATTATTTTTAGACTAACAATTTTCTAAAAAATTAGGCACTAAAATCTTCCTGTAAACATACATGCACAGGAACATGCACACACATGCACAATTAAAAACACAGTTCATACAGTAATAAAATTATGGGAAATACATACAAAATGTTAAGTCTAGAAGGTATGAAATCAATAGTTATGCAGAAATAAGTATGACTGGGAAAACCTGTTTTCAGGAACACTTTTGCTATGTGGGGAATCGCTTAATGATCTCCAAACAGATTTTCTGCTTCCAAATTTTTGTACTCTGATTTAAAATAGAAAGTATTGTATATATATTTTTCATACATGTATGTTTAAGATAATTTGAGCACAGCAATATTTCTATATTGGATTAAAGATCCTGGAAAGATGAAAAATTAGAGAATGATATTCTCTTGATTAGAGGACCACAACATGTTTATGAAAAAAACTTTAGGGTAAGGGAGTGGGTCCTCTCATTTGGTATCAGAGCTATGTTGTTAAATAACATAGCAAAATTTTGTATGAACTTGTTTGCATTGGATATATGGGGGTGTTGACTGCTTTAGATGCTTTGTTTTGTTAGTGCTTACACTATTAAAATCTATTATGATAGAATAGTGATAGATTAAAATGAATTAATCTTTAGAGTATTAGGCAAAACAGACTAACCTAAGTGTTATATCCATAGAGCTATGGTAGGACCCAGACATCAAAATGTAGGAACAAGTGAACCACCCATGGTGAATGTGCAAGAATTCATGAGAGCCATAAGGGATGGAGTAGGCAACAGGTAGGAAAATCCACATGAGGAGCTTTCCAAACTACTCAAGACTTTTAACAACCTTGGAGGCAAAACTTTTGATGGCACAGAAGGAGTTATGGGAGTTCAAAATTGGCTCAGGATTTTGGATAGAATCTTTGCAGACATGCAAGTAGAAGACCAAAGGAAGAGGCAAATTGCATCCAGGCAATTGAGAGGAGCAGCTTTGGATTGGTGGGAGGTTATCATAGCTGGAAAACCTGAAGGAGGAGTGACATGGGATCAATTTAAAGCAATGCTGGAAGGTAGATTTGTCCCTGCATCAGCCAAGGAATCTTTGCTAGAGGAATTTATCAAATTAAGGCAAGGGACTATGAATGTCACTGAGTACACTCAGAAGTTTGAATCATTAGCAAAGTATGGTGCAGTACTTATCACTACTGAGGAGGCTAAGAATAGCAGATATATTCAAGGGCTGAACCCTAGCCTTAGTAGAGTCATGCTACCATACAAGGACAGGACTTTTGATCAAGCTTTGGATTTGACTTTGAGCATTGAACAACATGATAAAGCTAGAGAGAATTTCAGGGCATTCAAGAATAACCAAAACAAGAGGGGAAAGGGTAAATTTCAACCTTATGATAAGAAGAAAACAGACATAGCTTCCACCAAGAAACCAGAAGAAGTCAGGGCTGCTGAAATTAAGAGAAGATTACTTGTTATAACTGTGGCCAAGAGGGGCATATGAAGAATAGATGCACAAATGTTAGGCCTGCATCCTTCAAATGTCACCATTGTGGGAAGGAAGGTCACATAAAGAGGAATTGTCCAGATTTTAAGCAAGGAAAATTAGGGGCTTTGGAAGGAAAAGGCAAGGCAGTTGAGGGATCAAGTGTTGAAAAGCATGGTCAAGTTGAAGGTACTTTGCTTATTCACTCAATACCTTTTGCAGTAGTGTATGATACTAGGGCTACACACTCATTGATCTCCCATGATATTACACAACAATTAAAATTGAATTGTATGATTGTTGATAAGCCACTGTTAATTAGAAGCCCTATAGGTAGTTCATATGTTCTGGGTATGATATGTATGCAACTAGGGTTAAATATAGGAGGACATGTGTTTGAGTCAGACCTATATGTGTTGCAATATCCGGGCATAGGGATTATTCTAGGAGTTGATTGGTTGAGTAGATATAAGGCTATCATAAATATGGAGACATCCACCATATCATTGAAAGTCTCTGATGGACAAAGAATAGTTGTTCTTTGTGAGGCAAACAAGAATAGAAGTATAGCCAACCTTTTTACATTTTCTAATGAAAAACCCATGCCTGCATGAGAAGAAATCCCCACAGTGAATCAATATATATATGTGTTTGGTGAAGTTAGGGGAGTTCCAAAACATAGGCCAATTGAGTTTTCAGTCAAAGTAATTCCAGGAGCTAGCCCAGTGGTTAAAAGACCAACCAGAATGGGGCATAAGGAGTTGATGGAACTGAAAAAGCAATTGGTTGAACTAGAAGAAAAAGGTTCTATTAGACCTAGTAGCTCATCATGGGGAGCACCAGTAGTCTTTGTTAAGAAACAAGATGGATCCCTTAGGTTATGTGTTGAGTATAGGGAATTAAATAAAGTCACAGTTAAAAAAAAATATCCCTTACCAAGAATTGATGATCTCTTTGATCAATTGAGTGGTGCAAAAATATTTTCTAAGCTTGATTTAGCTTCAGGCTTTCATCAGATGAAAGTAGAAGAGGAAAGCATTAAGTATACATCCTTTAACACATGATATGGACTTTTTGAGTTTTTAGTAATGCCATTTGGCTTGACAAATGCTCCTTCCTATTTTGTTGATTTGATGAATAGGATTTTTAGAGAATACTTGGATAAGTTTGTATTGATATTTATTGATGACGTACTAATTTATTCTAAGTCAGTTAGAGAGCATGAAAATCATTTGCATATGGTATTCAAGAAACTAAGGCAGGAAGACTAAAAAGCAAAATTTTCAAAATGCACTTTTTGGCAAAATGAAGTGAATTTTCTAGGTCACATTATATCAGAAAAAGGAATATCTGTGGATCCCAATAAAGTCATTGCAGTGCAAGCTTGGAAAAGGCCTACTAATGTCACTGAGGTCAGATCATTCATGGGAATGGCGGTTACTATAGAAGGTTTATAAAAGATTTTGCAAAAATTTCAATCCCATTAACCAGATTGACTAGGAAAAATCAAGTGTTTACTTGGACTGAAGAGTGTGGGAAAGTCTTTGGGAAATTAAAGGAAGCACTAGTACAAGCTCCAATCCTTAAAGTGCCTGAAGGAAATGAAAACTTGGTGGTGTATACTGATGCAAGTGGACAAGGGCTTGGGGAAGTATTGATACAACAACATCAAGTGATAGCTTATGCTTCTAGGCAGTTGAAACCAAGTGAGGTAAGATATGCTACTCATGACCTTGAATTGGTTGTTATAGTGTATGCTCTTAAGCTGTGGAGACACTACCTGTTAGGGGCAAAATTTGAAGTTTATACAGACCATAAGTCACTTAAATATTTGTTTTCACAAAAGGAATTAAATATGAGGCAGCAAAGGTGGATTGAACTCCTAGCCTCATATGAATTTGAAATATTATACACCCCTGGTAAGGCTAATAAAGTAGCAGATGCCCTAAGTAGACAACATGCTAACATGGCTAGATTGATGATAAAAGAGTTTAACACTTTATCATTGTTAATTGATTCAGAGATAGAAAGTGATAATATAGAAAACATGAGCCTATGCAGTGAGAATGTAGAAATGGAAAAATTAAGTTTTATTACTCTGGGGTCAGAATTGAAGAATAAAGTTGTAAAGCTACAAGACCAAGATCCATTTTTATTTGAAAAGAAAACTCATATATTAAATGGTGAGGCAGTGGAAGGTTTTCAGTTGGATGATCAAGGCCATTTGAAGAAAGGAAAAAGAATATGTGTTCCAGCAATTGATGAGTTGAAGCAAGAAATCTTGGATGCTTACCACAAAAGCAAATACACTATACACCCAGGAAGCACAAGAATGTATCACAACCTCAAGAGGGATTATTGGTGGAGTGGTATGAAGAGTGCAGTGGCAACCTATGTATCTAAATGTATGGTTTGCCAACAGGTGAAGGCTGAGTATCAAAAACCCTCAGGGATGCTTCAACCTTTGCAAATACCACAGTGGAAATGGGAAGACATATCAATGGATTTCATTGATGGTTTTCCTAGAACTAGGAGGGGAAATGATAGTATTTGGGTAGTGGTTGATAGGTTAACCAAGTCAGCCCACTTTATACCAGTAAAATCAGAAAGAAATGCAAGTACACTAGCCCAGTTGTTTATTAAGGAAGTAGTCAGATTGCATGGTATACCAAAGACTATAGTAAGTGATAGAGATACCATCTTCACTTCAAAAATTTGGCAGAGTTTTCACAAGGCAACGGGGACTGATTTATGCTTAAGCACAGCATACCGTCCTCAATCTGATGGCCAAACAGAAATTGTGAACAAATTGCTTGAAGACATGTTAAGAGCTTGTGTATTGGATTGGGGAGGAAGTTAGGAGGATCATATCTTTTTAGCCGAATTTTCATAAAACAATAGCCATCATAGTAGCATAGGCATGGCACCCTTTGAAGCTCTCTATGGGAGACCATGTTTATCACCTTCAAGTTGGCTTGAATATGGGGAAAAAGTGGTCTTAGGACCAGAAAATGTGAAGGAAACTTCTGATAAGATAGCTTTGATCAAAAAAAGAATTGCTTCTGCCCAAGATAGGCAAAAGAAATATGCAGATCAAAGAAGGAAGGCAGTACAATATGATGTTGGAGACTATGTATTTATCAAAACACCACCCATAAAAAAGGTTCTAAGGTTTGGGAAACAAGGAAAGTTGATTCCTAGATATACAGGGCCATATAAAATTTTAGAAAAAATAGGAACTGTAGCCTATAAGCTAGAGTTGCCAGAAGAAATGAGAGCAATGCATGATGTTTTTCGTGTGGTATCAACTTAGAAGATGGGTTCATGATAAAGAGGCAATCCTAAAATCCTCTAAGGATGTGCAGATTGATCCCAGGATGATCTATGAAAAGGAGCCAGTGGGCATAGTTGCTAGAGAAATCAAGAAATTGAGAAACAAAGAAATTAAACTAGTGAAAATGCAATGGAGTCTTGACCCAAATGATTGCACATGGGAAGTGGAAGATAAAATCAGAAATGATTACCCACAACTATTTGATTGAATAAAAGGTATAGTATATATATACTGATGAATGTTTTGATTGAATTGAATTGTGATTTTTGTTTTGATATGCCTAGAGTTTAATCAAATGATTGGCTTGAGAATGGTTTAAGATCAGAAAAGTTGATTTTCTGGATAAATGATATTTAAGTTAAGTATGAGAGAATTGTGGGACACAATTCCTAAAAAGGAGGGGTATATGTGATAACCCTGATTTTTGTGAAGTAATGATTTAAATTAGTTTATGTTTGTTTTAAAATTACATAGAAAAATAGATAGGAATAGAAACTGTTTTGCAAGTGTATGGTTTAAATATAAATGTGTACACAAGATGGTGCACACACATGCACACATTTTTCTGTGTGATAAAATAGGCAACAGTTAATATATATGTTAGGATAAATAAATTACAAATACATATGTAGGCAGATATGATCAGGTCTTTAAAAAGTTTGGCATAATGAAAACAAATATATATAGGCAGAAATAGTAAATACATGCAGAAAGTATAAGATATTTAAAATTATTTAAAGAAAGAAAAATAAAACGACTTAGGCAAAAATAGGCATACATATGTTATACATGTACACAGGCAAGCATTGCAGGTAAAAAAAAAAGAAGAGAGAAAAACAAAGCTTGCATGGAAATGGTATGAACCCTTAAATAAATACTTTATCCATTTCCAGCAATTCTTTTTTGCTTAGGAAAAATTAAAGTCATGCATATAACGTGACCCGGGGTAAGATTAAAAGAATAAGGTTTATTTTCTAGAAAAATATAACAAGGACTACATACCCTTTTCTTTTATGAATCAAGTGTAAGGCAGATCATATTATAGGGTAAAACTGACATTGGGTAATTCCATAAAACCCTAGTAACAGCCAGGGTTTATATAAGGAGGCTTAGTGTAGTGACATCATACACATTTGCTCTTCATAACCTAAAGGAAAAATAAAAACATAAGCCAGAGAAAATAAGGAGCACCGGCCATTAGAGTTAGAGGAAGGCAGAGGATCAAAAGAAAAGAAAGGCTTAGGAAAATGGAATTAAGGTGAGTAACCTCACTGAAAACTTTGGCATTAAGTCCTGAATATTGAGGCAGCCTATTTGAATTAATAATTCACTTTTGCAAGTTATGTTCATTTTATGATTTCATGACTTTGGTTTGTTAATGATCTATTCAAGTGTAAAACCCTTCATAGTGATTTACCCAAAAAAATAAGAGTCATGGATTTCATGTTTAAAATGTTTATCTGTGCTGTGAATTAACTTTGAGACGGAGTGATTTCTTTTTATGGGTTTTCTTCGTAAAATTATTTATTAAATCCCAGGGTTCATGTTGTAGATATATGGTCTGAAAATGGAAGGAAATATGGGGCTGCAACATTATGTTGTTGCTTATGTCTCATGTTAACTGAAACAAAGGAAAATGTAGAAGTGCAATGTTATACATGTGTTGAGCTTCTATGTTTTATGAACTACCCAAATCAAAGTATATACTTATGGTTTAGCCAGATCTTCAAGATTAATAAGGATCTGATTGAACTAGAGGTAAAAGGAGATAACCGGTAAACTATTTATGACCATATGTTTATAACTTGATCCATTGAAACCCATAGGCAAAATAATATGCTAAGAAATCACATCTGTTTTCATGATTAAAAGTTTTCTTCTGAGAACATGACTTACCAATCTCTGGATGAATACATGTTGGTTGAATTGTTTATTTTTCTCTGATTGAAAAGTGAGATGCAGAGGGGAGTAGCACGATTATGAAAAAAATAACACGTAGTAATTTAACCAAGGACTTTGGATCTTAGGGCTACAAAATATAGCTTGGCAAGGTGAACATTGCAAGCTCACACATGGTATGTTTATACCCAGGGGCCTGAGTGTGCTGGGTTAACAGAGAGATGTCCCAGGCAGTGTGTGGTTTAACAAGAGAAAGTAGCTAAAGACGATATGACACTTGATAGTGAACAATAGAAATAGGTTCAGGTGAGGCTTGGGTGAAGTCCCTGATGGCCAGTAAATTTGTAAAGGGGGCTTGATGACTGAATTAATGATTGCATTGGTTGGTTTATGATGTTTTATTGGTGAATCTTATGATTGTTTTCTCTGAACTAAACCACTTGGATCATACATAATTTGTTTTGCACTGATATGAATGCACATGCCTCACAAACACATGCACAAAGATGATACTGAGTTTCTTAATTCATTCAAAGTATTTGAATATAAATAAAAGTCATATAAAATCATGTTTTCAGGTAGATTACTCATACCAGACATTAGTCTGACCCTTGTGTGTTTATGCACCATTGGGTGTCTCATATTTGTATGAGGCAGTTCATGGTGATTATGCAGGAAAATAGGAATTTCATTGATCAAGCTTTGGATGAGTTAGCTGCATAGGGAATTGGATGCAATATTTACAGATTTTCTGAAGTTAAAATAGATGTTTATGCCAAATTTATGTTAAGCTATGTTGTTTAAGTTGCTTAGAAAAACCAATGTATTGTTATTTATTGTTTTGTAAGTATTGAACTTAAATGGGTGTTTCAGCTGAAACTTATGGGTTTTATTTTTAAAGTGTTTCACTAAGTAATGAAGTTTTTTTAAGCTTTCTGATTAATTAATTTATAATGATAGGAAACCTGAGATTGTAAGGATTTATAAACTAAATGAACAATTAGGTATTTGGCATGAGAAATTCATGTTTACAGATGATAGAAAGTCTGGCAAATAAAGGCTTTGAGTCATTTTAGAAAGAAAACAGAATAACATGTATTTTGGCCAAGAATAGAAGCAAGTTGAATAAGGCTAGTATGACCATTTACCGAGCCTAGGTTCAACCAGCACCAAAAAGCTTTAAACTCAATTTTCAGGGAAGTTTAATAAACCAAGCATAGGGTAGACTCAATTATTTTTAGACTAACAATTTTCTAAAAAATTAGGCACTAAAATCTTCCTGTAAATATGCATGCACAGGAACATGCACACACTTGCACAATTAAAGACACGGTTCATACAGTAATAAAATTATGGGAAATACATACAAAATGTTAAGTCTAGAAGGTATGAAATCAATAGTTATGCAGAAATAAGTATGACTGGGAAAACCTGTTTTAAGAAACACTTTTGCTATGTGGGGAATCGCTTAATGATCTACAAACAGATTTTCTGCTTCCAAACTTTTGTACTCTGATTTAAAATAGGAAGTATTGTATATATATTTTTCATATATGTAAGTTTAAGATAATCTGAGAACAGCAATATTTCTATATTGGATTAAAGATCCTGGAAAGAAGAAAAATTAGAGAATGATATTCTCTTGATTAGAGGACCACAGCATGTTTATGAAAAAAAAAACTTTAGGGTAAGGGAGTGGGTCCTCCCAACTGTCCTCTACTTCCAGTTCACCAAGAATGGCCTAACTTTGCCATCCAAACTACAAACTGCTTCAACCTGCTCCTTCCACTGCATGTCACCGTGCACAGCCACTACATTTCAAAACCCCTTCTTCAAGTGAATATAAATCCACTTAGTGGGACTAACTAAAGTGTACATCTATTATCACTTATCGGAACAATGCTAGCCAATTAATAAAAAAAACAACTACTATAGTATCTCGAATGAACAAACTAAGAAAAGCTCATACACTGAATTCATAGTAGGTTCATTGTCACAAAAAAGTGTAAGTTTTCATTACATTTCGAATGAAAAAGAGATACTATGTAACGACCCGAAATCTTCAAAACCCGAAAATTCCAGATAGTTATGATAAAGAAGAAAGAGATAGAAGAAGAAGAACAGAAACACCAAACATCTCAAATTCGCAGCGAATAAAATATAATAATAAATAATAACGGTCTACAAAGGAATGTTATATCTGTCGATTACATTTAACATACATCAGAGTTTCACATTATATATAGTCATTGAATATTTACAATTATCATGACTCAGATTGACAATAATATAAATACAGCGGAATACTCTATACGCTCTTACCATCCAGCTCGCCTCTTGTGCTCCAGAACGTACCTACCTGAAAATCTGTAATACTCGGTCTGACCCGAGCATTACATCAAAGTAGCACCCGGGTCAGGCTGGAAACTAGCGTGAGTAAACTCATCTAGCACGGAATACAAAGGTATACGACTCATATAAACCCGGGTAACTTATATCAGTTTTCACTTCACAAGTTGTTATAGACATCACTTATTTCACACATTAATTTCCAAGTGCCAAACTCAAATTATATGGTCCAATTTACTTAAATCATTCCATTACAACTTATTGATTCCACGTATCAATTTGTAAAAAAAATCGAAGTGGTTTCGGGTATTAACTAATACCCGACTCCGATCTCTTTGAATTCAGTTCATCTTAACACATGTTATTCAAGTAAAATGCAATTAAATTTTAAATAAAAGATATCACCTTTACTCAACAATTCATCATTTATACATAACCACATTATCATTGCCCATCCAACACATCATATCTCGAACCATTTCATCTCAGGGGTATCAATCAATTCAGGGCATTTAAACAATCACTTATCATAAATAAGCAAGATAATCAATCACACCATCTCGAATAAATCTATTAACCATAATTGAATTAAATCCATTAACTTTAAGTCCTGTTTTTTCATAATTATAGCCCAATTGATTTACCATCCCATAATCATTCATCTTTAATTACATTAAGATTATCATCTTTATTTAATTTCTTCCATTAAATAATTATACTTAACCACATTTCATGAATGATTATCCTCAATTAATTGTATTCATTAATCCACCCAATTACTTATAAACAGTAATTACCCCTCTGTAATTACTTACTTAAGTAATTAACTTCTTACTTAATTATTAATCCCTTGATTAATTTTATCCAGTAATTTATGCTTTATCACTTCTACCAAGTAATTACCCTTTATTTCTTCCATTAAGTAATCCCTTTAATTAATTAACAAATTAATTTCAATCGGTAATCCATCACTTAATTATCCTTAAACCCAATTAATAATTTTAATTGCAAATCAATTATTCTTTAGCCATTGATTAATAAACCTTAGTTCTTGATTAACACAACTTAATTTCCAATTAAGTATTTCTTAATTACCAGTTAATTAATCATTAGTTAATTAAATTACTTAATTACTTAACTACTAATCGTTCCTTAATTAACTTTAAGTAGTTAATTACAATTTAATTATCAATTAATCATTAATTAATCCAAACTCTAATTATAATTATAATGTAATTATTCTTAATTACTTCCCAAAAATAATTCATTGAAATTAATTATTCAACTTAACTAACATTTCAACGAAATCTTCCTAAACTTTGAAAATCAATTTAATATTAACTACAAACTTTAAATGTTAATTCACTTTATACTTCATTGAAATTAATTACTTAATTAAAATATTACCTAAGTGTTTAAAACATTGTTAATGTATTCACTAGAATAATTAAGTCTTATATTAGATTCTTGACTAAAACAGTTACCTTTATTAAGTTGCAACGCTTAAACTTGTAGAAAACAAGTTATTAAATTTTTATAATATTGCTGCGGTTTTGAAAAGGAATCCGAGACTCTCCTCAATTGAAACTCGGGTAGCACTTCGTATTACACACTCATTTTCCCGTAACGTTCACCTATACATTCTCCTTTTTCTTCTTGTTTCTCATTTCCTTTTTATTCCAGTAGGTATTATATTTAAAACTAAGATATAGCATCAGGATTTTACTCGTACTCTCGATCAAAACCCCAAAGCAACCCACCTCAAAATCGAATACGACTCAAGACAAACACCCAGATTGACACTGACACAGAATGCTTCGCCGTACACGTGCACGGCGACGCACGAAGCTCTGATGAACTCTCGTGATCATTGGCAAGTCACAAAACCCACGTAGAATCGAAATCCAAACTCAGATTGTCTTCGAAATTCCCAAATCGATATTTAGGTATTTGGCTCGAATAACTATCACCTACTACCTTCGTCAAAATGTCTCGCCGCTGACGCACAGGCCTCCGAAGTCGCCCAAATTTTGACCCCACCACGACAA
The DNA here is from genome assembly GCA_030765085.1 of Allium cepa. Taxonomy (NCBI): domain Eukaryota; kingdom Viridiplantae; phylum Streptophyta; class Magnoliopsida; order Asparagales; family Amaryllidaceae; genus Allium; species Allium cepa. The sequence goes on from CM060929.1 coordinate 272,093,178, forward strand.
CACTCTAAGCAGCCACCCACTCGAGTTTCAAGCAACTCGATCTTTAGGAGAACGCGCTTCGCTTCCGACACGACCAAAAACTTCAAACAAAACCCTACAATGAATTCGAATGATCAACTTGTGCATTCGAAAAATTATTTAACAATTTTCTCCACCTCACAGATGTTTGTACTAGCTTCGATCCAAATTTCAACCCTTAAAATTGATTTGATCACCAGAAATTGGAAGAAATGCAACTTTTGCTCAAATACATACTGCTCTTGAATCACAGAACTAAAAATCTTCATTTGGGTTTTAAAAATCATAACTTCCAGTAAGCATCCATGTTATAAGTTTGAATTAGCCCTTTTTAACAATTTGATTTATCAATCTATAGCTTGATTTTCCTGTAACATGACTTCCAGTGAAAAAAATTATTCCGCTAATTAAGTTTTAACCAGCTTACAAGACCTTGTTTAAGTTTTAAAAAACTTATTTGATTGTAACTGAGGGTTTTACAATGATTTGATCAGAATGAATTTAAGTTGAAAAGAACATGTAACCTGCAAGAAACAACATAGAAGTACAGAGCATCACAGTGTTATATTCAACCAATAACATCTGCAACCATATTATCAATAAACCCAGAACCATTTTTAATCAACTTGAAGCTTTGAAATTTATGTTTACTCACCAGTCAAATATGAGCAAAGAAGCAGTTTGGAAACATGAAACCTTGTTTTATCTTCGAAACTGAAATTAGAATTAGTTTTTCTTTGAGAATTTGATTGCTTCAGGTCTGAGTTTTCTTTGAACTGGGCACTGTTTTGACAAAGGCTGCTTGCTTTGTTGTTGCCGTTGGTCTTTATATATATATATATATATATATATATATATATATATATATATATATAAATCTCAGTTTTCAATTGATGCTCGAATGAAGCAATATAGGATGATATATAGAACAGATGTGTACAGGGTTGAACACGATACTGATATGATGCAAGATTTTTTTATAAACTTAGCCAGATTTTTTTTCTTTCAATTGTTGGCTGAGATGAAAAATGTGTGCTACATTAATTATCTTTGTCCTGGATTATATCATCATACTTGTACTTATATATATATTTTCCAGGTTTGTACACTTGATTTTTGAAAGCATATTTCATATATTACCTTATCTTATTTAAGAAGCTTATTCATTTATATATTGTTTTTAACGAAAAGATGTAGCCTGGTTTCGGTTTTGATGAGCACATGTATATATAGTTTGTCTTTGTTACTCCTAGTTTGAACTTGCGGGCAAACACTATCATATATGAAGATATTTATTTAAATATATGTTTTATTATTTTGTTATACTTGTTTTTATTTCATTTTACACTTAGTGTTTCACTTAACTCTTGTTTGTATTTACATTTGCATTTTATATTTTGACTATCAATGTTCATATGGTTTACTTACATTTTATACGTAAATGTTATATTGATAGAATTTGATTCTATTTTAAACATTATTACCTATATATATTTTTATACCAAATGTTATCAAGACAAAGTATTTTAATTCAATTATATAAGATAAATTTTATTATAAATATTATTAAGAGATTTTAATTTAAGTTAAAAATCAAATTCCTTTTCAAAATACAAATAAATGGCAATTATTTCCAAAAGTCATATTCATTTTAAAATGATAAGTTTACTTTTTATTTAAATTAGATTAAATATGTATTAAAATAGTACTGCTAAAATACCGGGTCGTCACATTCCTCCCCCTTTGAATCTTTTCGTCCTCGAAAAGGAACCAAACCAGATTTATTAAAATGCTTATAAAAATATCCATTTTCCAAAAATAAATTTAACCCAAACCTTTTATTTAATACCTTCCATCCTAATAACTCAATATCAACTAAAACTTTGATTTAGTTTTTATTCAATCAGGCTTCATCCATTTATTATTTAATTCCATTAACCCATTTGTTTCCCCATTTTATATTTTTAATTTCACTTACTTCATTTGCGAATTTATTTTATTATACCAAGCCATTCTCAATTTATTTCTCTTCACTTGGGTTTTGTTTGCAATCCAAACCATGACTATTATAATTCACTACCATTAGATATTATTCATATTACACTCGAATCTTATTTGCAATTCATCCCATCGCTACTTCGATCCCACTCTATTTTTTTTTATATAGCATCTCTACTTATTTAATTTATTATCGAATCCAAGTCGAATTCTATTTACAATTCGAATTCATTTCCAAACTTCATTAAACTTTCCCGATTTCAAATTTATTTTATAATTCCAGTTTGGATTTTCTTTCATCTTTCTAAAATTCCAACATCTTTATTTTAAAATTCTAGAAACGCTTTTAAATTCAGCTAATACTATTTAAAATAGCTTTTAATAAAAATACTTTTATAACTCGATGCCTCAACCAGTCCATCCTTGTTCTCATAGAAATTCAGTTATACGTTGATCGGGCGTAGGACTGAAAATCTATAAGTACTTGGTAAACCCGTTTTCAACACCCACTAAAAATACTTGGAAAATAATTTTATTGGAAATATAGAAAACAGTTTTTGAAAATAGAGGAAATATCTTTGGTGAGACTGCTCTGGAAATCATCACCCCTATCCATGGTCACAGTTACATCCAGGGTTACGTTGCCATCGCAGCAAAAGTCCATGCAACTGCAGGCTCTCCGCGGCCTCTCAATTACGCCATGGATCCCACACACCAGATCACAGTTACATCCAGGGTTACGTTGCCATCGCAGCAAAAGTCCATATAACTGCAGGCTCTCAGAGGCCTCTGATTTTCGCTGTCAAAATGAAACTTCTCCACTACTACATAGGTCGCAGTCTACTGACATAAAATCAAACGCAGACTGTTGGCTCTCAACGGCACACACGACTTTCGCTATGTTATACCATAGATCGCAGTTACATCCTGGGTTACGTTGCCGTCGCAGCAAAAGTCCATGTAACTGTTGGCTCTCAGCGGCACACACGACTTCCGCTATGGTATACTCAACTCATAATCCTCAGGAACTAGTTTTGTCCGGACTCCTCACAGGATCAACTTTAGAACCCCCCTGGGGCTCAAGGCAGCACCACCCGGTGGCACTTCTGAGAAGTTCATTTCAAGGGAGCGTCTTTTTCCCCAGAGCCATTATCAAATCACCTTATACTATACATATATAGTATCTTCAAATCATACACCTAGTACGATATCATACAAAGCTCCTTTACACAAAATCGATTATCCCAAAATCGATAATTCTCAAACTAGGTTTTCCAAATTTTAATATTGATTTTACCCAAAAATCAAAAGCCCTTCCAAATTCAAAGGTTCCCAAAACCTTTTTCAAAATCCTCATAAGATCCTTTATATATATATATTCAGATATATATAATTTTTAAAAAAAAACATTGGATCCTTTCAAACTCGTATAAAACTCCTTTTATGCTTCAACATCTTCGAAAATCCTTTTCTTCCGGCAAAAGATTTAACAAGAAAAGATTTATCTTATATAACAAAGATATATATAACTTTGTTTGCTCAAAATCAAATATTCAAATTTGATTACTCTTTCCAATATCAATTTCATTCAAATCCGTACGATGTACACATAACATTCGTATGCTATACCAATCTGATCGCTCGCTCGATCACACAATTTCTCTTCCGAACTAGTATCATCCACTCGACTTCCTAGTGTGGACTCAGATCTGGTTTCCTGATTAGAAACCGTCATTCTCCTTGCATAGCTATAACTATGATAGAGAATATCCAGGACCAATCAATAATCCATGTCCAGGTTCGCCGTCGAAAATCGAGTGAAAAATCCCAACTCGGATCGATAAACTATCTCGAAATTCTGTGCTCGAATCTGGATCAAATCACCATGCGAATAGAATAATATATGTACATCCTACGTATTTATTTCCATTGATTATCAGCCAAATCAATTTCCTTCCTATTCACAATTCCTATAATTCCCTTTCACTTGTTCACAATTACCTTAATTCCATTGAAGCATCACTTCAATTCTTATCTCAGTTGGGTATTAAATCCATAACAGCTTGAATTCCGACCAGTATATATTTAAAAAATAACTTGAAAATTTTAAAAATAGATAAGTAGTTGAAAAATAATTATTAGTTTCCAAAATAGCTATAACATAGTTAACTAATCGTAAAATAGTTGGAAAATAGTTAAATAGTTCCAGAAATTTTTAAATAATTGCCAAATAGTTGTAAAATAGAAATTCATTTGTGAAATAGTTGAAAAATAGTAATTAGTTTAGAAAACAGTTGAAAAATGGTTAAATAGCTCCAAAAATAATTGTAAATCAAGTGTAAAATAATTTGGCTGCAAGAAAGAAAAGTTGTATATATTTAATAGCTTAGAAAAATAAGTTTATATCAAAACAATTTATATTGGAAATAGTCAAGAGCCAACTATTCACTTCCCCGACAATTCAATTTAAATTTCCACTCCCATTTAAATTGACCCAATTCCAATTTAAATAACTCCAACTTCCATTGGACTTGATTTATTTCCAATTCAAGTTGAATCAATCCTGATTTCCTTCCCAATTTAAATCAAATTCCATTTGATTTTAAACCTGCCCACTTTACTTATACTCTCAAATTATTCCAATCAATTTTGGACTATTATCAATTGAACCTATTTCAAATTCAAATCATTTCAATATAATCCAATTTAATTTCCCATTTAAATTCTTAATCCTATACGTCTTCAATCACCAATCCAATTAATTCAAACCAAATTATATTTTTGAACTAATTCAATTTCAATCTTGAATTTAAACTATCTCGAATTATATCAATTCGAGTTAAATTCTCAAAGGGTGGTTTAACTTTTTAAACCAAATTAACTTTTATTCAAAGTTTTTAATCAATTTAATTTCTAAGTTCAATTCTCAAAATTTCATTTTAAATTATCTTAACTTATGTGTTTCAAGGTTCAAATAAGAGTACAATACAATTTTATTCTAAAATTTTAATTTATTACTAAATTTTATCTTCCAGTTTGAAACCAGTTCTTAAACAAGTTTATCTTACAATTCAATTAAATTTATTTTATTTATACAATACCATTCTCAATTTTAAAGATTTTTATTAACAATAGGATGATATCATCCAATTTATTTTAAAACGTCCATCCCTTTTCAATTTTTACATCTCAAACCCGTTTTGAGATCACACAAATTCCCAATTCAAATCAACCATTTAACTTTCCAAGTTAAATTCCAATTCCACCTTGAAATTTCCAATTCAGGTTGCTTTTTCTCTACTTATTTAACTTTCCCAAAGTTAAATTCCAATTTACTTAATCCAATCATCCTTACTCAATTTGAATTCCCGCTTCAAACTTCAAAATTCTTTCCCTCTTATAAGTTCACAACTTATATCACTCAGGGTTTTTTCTTACTTCACACTTCAGGGAAAAATCAAAACTCAACCTCTTAGAGCTTACTTCAAATTATCTTTGATATCATGTACATCCATACATACATATTTATTTCTTGGCCCTCCCAGCCATATTTTAAAATTTTAAACCAACCTTGGTTTTAAATTCAAATAAATTTTCAAACAACCCATTGTTTGCAACAAGTCCCAGTTATTCAAATAATACTCATTTATTATCTTTCATAACTTTGGAACAAAATTTTCAAATTCTGGGATTAGATTTAGAATTCCATTTTCAAGTGATTTAAATTTTAATATGGTTGTATTATATTACTTCTTAATTTTAATTTCAATAATTAACAACCATTCATTAGAAGGAAATATTACTTTATATATCAAAATATATATTTTATATAAAAATCATTTAAAATCTTTTTATAAGAAAATAACAAGTACGCTCTCATATATATTCTCAACTCATTCTAGAGTACTACAGACTCAATTAAATGAGTAATCCCCACCAGATCCAAGGTTCTCGCTTAACCTTCAGCTCTGATACCAAATGTAATGACCCGAAATTTTCAAAACCCGAAAATTCCAGATAGTTATGATAAAGAAGAAAGAGATAGAAGAAGAAGAACAGAAACACCAAACATCTCACATTCGCAGCGGATAAAATATAATAATAAATAATAACGGTCTACAAAAGAATATTATATCTGTCGATTACATTTAACATACATCAGAGTTTCACATTATATACATTCATTGAATATTTACAATTATCATGACTCAGATTGACAATAATATAAATACAACGGAAATACTCTATACGCTCCTGCCATCCAGCTCGCCTCCTGAGCTCCAGAACGTACCTACATGAAAATCTGTAATACTCGGTCTGACCCGAGCATTACATCAAAGTAACACCCGGGTCAGGCTGGAAACTAGCATGAGTAAACTCATCTAGCACGGAATACAAAGGTATACGACTCATATAAACCCGGGTAACTTATATCAGTTTTCACTTCACAAGTTGTTATAGACATCACTTATTTCACACATTAATTTCCAAGTGCCAAACTCAGATTATATGGTCCAATTTACTTAAATCATTCCATTACAACTTACTGATTCCACGTATCAATTTGTAAAAAAAAATCGAAGTGGTTTCGGGTATTAACTAATACCCGACTCCGATCTCTTTGAATTCAGTTCATCTTAACACATGCCATTCAAGTAAAATGCAATTAAATTTTAAATAAAAGATATCACCTTTACTCAACAATTCATCATTTATACATAACCACATTATCATTGCCCATCTAACACATCATATCTCGAACCATTTCATCTCAGGGGTATCAATCAATTCAGGGCATTTAAACAATCACTTATCATAAATAAGCAAGATAATCAATCACACCATCTCGAATAAATCTATTAACCATAATTGAATTAAATCCATTAACTTTAAGTCCTGTTTTTTTTCATAATTATAGCCCAATTGATTTACCATCCCATAATCATTCATCTTTAATTACATTAAGATTATCATCATTATTTAATTTCTTCCATTAAATAATTATACTTAACCACATTTCATGAATGATTATCCTCAATTATTTGTATTCATTAATCCACCCAATTACTTATAAACAGTAATTACCCCTCTGTAATTACTTACTTAAGTAATTAACTTCTTACTTAATTATTAATCCCTTGATTAATTTTATCCAGTAATTTATCCTTTATCACTTCTACTAAGTAATTACCCTTTATTTCTTCCATTAAGTAATCCCTTTAATTAATTAACAAATTAATTTCAATCGGTAATCCATCACTTAATTACCCTCAAACCCAATTAATAATTTTAATTGCAAATCAATTATTCTTTAGCCATTGATTAATAAACCTTAATTCTTGATTAACACAACTTAATTTCCAATTAAGTATTTCTTAATTACCAGTTAATTAATCATTAATCATTAGTTAATTAAATTACTTAATTACTTAACTACTAATCGTTCCTTAATTAACTTTAAGTAGTTAATTACAATTTAATTATCAATTAATCATTAATTAATCCAAACTCTAATTATAATTATAATGTAATTATTCTTAATTACTTCCCAAAAATAATTCATTGAAATTAATTATTCAACTTAACTAACATTTCAACGAAATCTTCCTAAACTTTGAAAATCAATTTAATATTAACTACAAACTTTAAATGTTAATTAACTTTATACTTCATTGAAATTAATTACTTAATTAAAATATTACCTAAGTGCTTAAAACATTGTTAATGTATTAACTAGAATAATTAGTCTTATATTAGATTCTTGACTAAAATAGTTACCTTTATTAAGTTGCAACGCTTAAACTTGTAGAAAACAAGTTATTAAATTTTTATAATATTGCTGCAGTTTTGAAAAGGAATCCGAGACTCTCCTCAATTGAAACTCGGGTAGCACTTCGTATTACACACTCATTTTCCCGTAACGTTCACCTGTATATTCTCCTTTTTCTTCTTGTTTCTCGTTTCCTTTTTATTCCAGTAGGTATTAGATTTAAAACTAAGATATAACATCAGGATTTTACTCGTACTCTCGATCAAAACCCCAAAGCAACCCACCTCAAAATCGAATACGACTCAAGACAAACACCCAGATTGACACTGACATAGAACGCTTCGCCGTACACGTGCACGGCGACGCGCGAAGCACCGATGAACTCTCGTGAACATCGGCAAGTCACAAAACCCACGTAGAATCGAAATCCAAACTCAGATTGTCTTCGAAATTCCCAAATCGAAATTTAGGTATTTGGCTCGAATAACTATCACCTACTACCTTCGTCAAAATGTCTCGCCGCTGACACACAGGCCTCCGAAGTCGCCCAAATTTTGACCCCACCATGACAACACTCTAAGCAGCCACCCACTCGAGTTTCAAGCAACTCGATCACGTATTTTAGGAGAACGCGCTTCGCTTCAAACACGACAAAAAACTTCAAGCAAAACCCTACAATGAATTCGACTGATCAACTTGTGCATTCGAAAAATTATTTAACAATTTTCTCCACATCACAGATGTTTGTACTAGCTTCGATCCAAATTTCAACCCTTAAAATTGATTTGATCACCAGAAATTGGAAGAAATGCAACTTTTGCTCAAATACATACTGCTCTTGAATCACAGAACTAAAAATCTTCATTTGGGTTTTAAAAATCATAACTTCCAGTAAGCATCCATGTTATAAGTTTGAATTAGCCCTTTTTAACAATTTGATTTATCAATCTATAGCTTGATTTTCCTATAACATGACTTCTAGTGAAAAAAATTATTCCCCTAATCAAGTTTTAACTAGCTTACAAGATGTGACGCCCGACCTCTATACCCACGCTAGCCAAGAACACTACGAAGTAGTGCTGTCAACTAGCACGGAGAATAAGGCTGTTGAGGAGCGACCATCCGTGTAATTGCTTTGTGCGAGCATCGATATGTCAGATAGTATAACATGCAATTCTTTTTAAGTGGAAATCCGACATGCCGACACAAACTCAAAGATATCACCCGATGGCTATAATATCTTCGGAAACAAATATAGAAATAAACATAACATAAATCAGTCACAGACAATTCATATCACAAAGGCGGAAATAGATATGAATATTACACTAGGAAGTGTACATCAGAGTAGTGGTCTAAAAAGATCTACAATAACACAAAATAATAGCAACATGTACTATACAAAAGAATACATCAATGAGTCAATATCTCAAGAGTATACAACAAAAACTACTAATCTAAGTAGTATGCAAAAGATCAGAGCAATGGATCCCAAGGGAGAAGTCAAGCAGAAGCACCTGTAACATCTCGGTCTGACCTGAGTATTATTCAATAAGAAAATAATAAACGGATCAGTCTAACTATAGATATCAGATGAAACGATATAGAATAAGAGATATGACTAAACACATAATGATCACAATTCCAAGCTGTGATATATATAAGTAATTGAAAATCAACGAGAGATTAATCAATATCACCAAATCTACACAAGAATCAAAGAAATGCCATACTCCTTATTTCGTTCATCAAACCTCAAATATTGACGATTATATCAATGTCAATCACAAAAGTCAATGACACACAAATTCACCAATGCACGAATATTGACAATAATATCAATGTCAATCACAAAAGTCAATGACACACAAATTCCAAAATTCAATACGCGAAATCCAGAAATCACAAAAGTCAATGACGCACAAATTCACCAATGCACAAATATTGATAAAACTTATCAATGGAAATCACGAAAATTGGTGAAACACAAATTCTAGAAATCATCTCAAGAAATCCAGAAATCACAAAGGGGGGGAAGGCCTATCACAAACGGGAGCATAAAGCCCACCAACACGTGTATCACAAACGGAATGCTAATTCCATGGTTGCTAACCATCACAAATTGAGCCGAAGCTCCACAAACGGCCTGAAGACCATGGGTTGCTACCCCACCAAATTGAGTCGAAACTCCACAAAACGTGGTTTAGTCTCCCTCGCAGACAAAGAGACGTCGCACATTTCTAGTCTAAATCACAAAGATGATCGTCATGATCAACGAGAAGTGTCGATTACAGTAAGCTAGTAAATATATGAGCTTAGCATCATGTCCCATAACCACTAGCTTAACTTAAATATTTACGAACAAATTGTAGATCTCCACTAGAAAATTGTCACAAGAGTTTCAATCGAATAAGTCCAAGAATTAACCAACAAAGTGAACGCAAGCGTTTCATACCACTTGTTTTACTAAGTCGTTTAATTAGATTTCTCATACGAGTGAGGTAAAGGTTTGTATATGCTAATAGATTGGAAAACGGTTTTATAAACGAATTTGGTATTAAAATAGTATTGAAATCGTTTGAGGAAAGAGTTTTGATATTTACTACTAGTATAGAAAACCTTTATATTTTTGAAGTGACAAAACACAAAGAAGATTGTAGGAACAATCAATCACTAAAATTCACATGCAGAGATGTGAATGAAAATCCAACGAAACCGATAAAGAATCCATCAAAATGGATATTCAAAAATCCCTAAAAAAAGAGTCATCAAAGTCATATTAATTGATAACAATAAATAGGAAACAACACGAATCGATTTAAGTTGGAAATTCAAGCAACAAGGCGTAGTAGGCAAAAATCATCAGGTCGGTCGGCCGGCTACAGATCTCGGTCGGCCGAACCTTGTTTTGAAAAACCTCTCGGGCATCAGGTCGGTCGACCGAACCAGGGGGGTCAGTCGGCCGAACCAGAAACAGAGAAGCACTTATACTAGCAGGTCGGTCGACCGGACCAGGGGGGTCGGTCGGCCGAACCTGATGCTCTGCAAATTTATACCCATAAATTGATATGCAACCTCCACCAATTCGCAACTGAACGAGCACGGACGCCAGGGAACTATGCCTAACGGCTACCCGGCCCTATTGGCTCCTCGATGCATCACCAAACACATGTTCAAACATCATAGTTATGATTTTTAAAGGATTGATCCCAAAACACCAAAAAAATTGGAATATTCACCAAATCAATCCAAACCAAAAGCAAATGCACACGAATAAGTGTTAGGAATTCATACCTAACATTCGAAGATAAATATAAGCATAGATGTGAGATAAAAATCTCACCTTTTCACAAAATCAAGCAAGAAGAAGCTTGAAAGCAAATGGAGAATCAACCTCTCTTCAACACAACCCAAATGAGCTTGATTCTATGCTCAAAACAAGATCATTCCCAAAATTAGGTTTAGGAATTTCTGAAATTGGTAAGAGAATAAGTTGGAGAAGAAGGAGAGAAGCTTACCAATGTGTTCTTCTTGAGTTTGGAGCTAGGAATTTGAAGTTGCAAAAGGAACTAGGGTTTTGGAGTTTTAATTTCCAATCTCTCCCACCATTAATACTTTAAAAACTGAAAAGAGAAGAGAATGAGGGTGAATGGGGAAGAGTGGCTCAGATTTGAGCATAAGTTAACATAGGGCTGAGCCCAAAACCAAACCCAAAGTGAAAAGTAGCAAAAATCAACTTTCTCCAAACATATCGAAGCTTATACTCAAAAAGGTCGCAAACGGCATTTTAAACTCAATGGGAGTGGTCCCGAGTCCTAATTCGACCGTATGCAAAAAGTAGCTTTTCGGACTAAAATCCGACTAACGATAAAATATTTAGATAAAATATCTAAATATAAAATCGATAAATATGCGGGTTGTTACAGACTCCCCTCCTTAAAGAAATTGCGTCCTCGCAATATTTAAGAAGAAGATAAATATATAGTAACAACCATAAAAGCATATTCAACACAAAAGAAGTTTGAAATAAGAAGTTCACCTCAAAGAGCACGAGAAAGTAAGTCCGGATGTGTTCGCTCGATGTACTCTCTAGATTCCCAAGAACAATCCTTAGGATTTGAAGACCATTGAACTTTAACAAGCGAAACATCTTTATTTCGAAGTCGTTTGACTTCCGTAGCAATGATACGAATAGGATGTTGCTCATAAGTTAAATTAGGCGAAACTTCAATCTCTTCCACAACACCGGGCTCAAGAATAGAATCGGAATCTCGAAGACATTTTCGAAGTTGAGAAACGTGAAACACGCCATGGATAGCAGAAAATTGAGCGGGTAATAAAAGGCGATAAGCCATGGAACCAATACGTTCAGTGATAGGAAATGGCCCAATATATCGAGGCGGCAATTTTCCCGATCGACTGAAACGTACAACACCTTTCATTGGTGAAACACGAATAAAAACAGAATCTCCAACAGAAAATTCTAATTTCCTTCTTCGATTATCGGCATAGGATTTTTGTCTACTCTGGGCTTCTTTCATCGTATGACGAATAAGGTCAATCTTTTCTGTGGAATCACGAATAAAATCTGGACCTAAAACCAGCTTCTCACCGGTCTCAAGCCAACAAGAAGGAGATCGGCATGGCCTTCCATAGAGTGCCTCAAAAGGTGCCATACCAATACTAGATTGGAAGCTATTATTATAGGAAAATTCAACAAGAGAAATATGATCTTCCCAACTTCCATCGAAATCAAGCACACAAGCACAAAGAAGATCTTCAAGAGTTTGATTCACACGCTCGGTTTGTCCATCGGACTGGAGGTGATAAGCGGTGCTAAAATTAAGCTTCGTTCCTAAAGCTTTTTAAAGACTCTTCCAAAATCCACTAGTAAACAATGGGTCACGATCACTAACAATAGAAGTAGGAACTCCATGAAATTTAACAATTTCTTTGATAAAGAGTTTTTCCGAAAGAGGAGCGGTTCGGTTAGACCGAACGGGAATAAAATGGGCGGATTTAGTAAGTCTATCAACGATCACCCATAAGCTATCATGACCCGAACGAGAACGGGGAAGGCCATCTATAAAATCCATGAAAATTTGGTCCCACTTCCAAATTGGAATTTCTAAAGGTTGCAATAACCCACCGGGCCTTTGATGTTTGGCCTTAACGAGTTGGCAAGTCATGCAACGCTTAACGAAGTTAGCGATGTCAAGTTTCATTCCCTCCCAATAATATAGTCGCTTCATATCCGCGTACATTTTACTACTACCAGGATGGATGGTAAATTTAGAATGATGAGAATCTTTTAAAATATCTTTACGAAGATCACCAATATTTGGCACGACAAGTTTACCAAATTTCCGAATGCCGCCACGAGAATCGATATCAAAGTCTTTCAAACCTTCAATATCAATTTTATTCTTAATATTTTGGCCAAGAAGAGCCAATTCAGAATCTAGCCTTTGAGCTTCAAGAATGCGGTCTAAAAGAGATGGATGAGCCTCAAGGCTACATAAAACAAATGATGAGCATAAATCGGATATGCGCTCTTGAATCTCACAAGTGGATAAGATCTCGAGATCGTTCCATTCAGATATCATCATAGAAACAACAGCTTGTTGTTTTCGGCTAAGAGCATCGGCGACACGATTACCCTTACCAGAAGTATAAAGAATATCAAGATCATATGGTGCAAGAAATTCGAGCCAACGCTGTTGACGCAAATTAAGTTCCTTTTGAGAGAATAAATACTTCAAGGACTTATGATCAGTATAAAGAACAAATTTCTCTCCCAAAAGATAATGACGCCAAATCCGAAGGGCGAAAACAATAGCCGCGAGCTCTAAATCATGAGTGGCATATCTAGTCTCAGCATGCTTCAATTGCCTAGAAGCATAAGCAATAACACGTTCTTTTTGCATAAGAACGGCACCCAAACCAACGCGACTAGCATCGGTATAAACAACGAAATCTTGATTCCCCTCGGGAATAACAAGAATAGGAGCATCAGAAAGGAGTTCTTTTAATTTCTGAAAAGAAGCTTCACATTTGTCCGACCAAATGTATTTAACACCTTTCTTAGTCAAGCTAGTGAGAGGCACGACAATCTTAGAAAAGTCTTTGATAAAACGACGGTAATAGCCCGCCAATCCGAGAAAACTACGAATCTCTGTCACACTCCCCGGTCTCTTCCAATCTTGAATCGCTTCAATCTTTGGAGGATCCATGGAAATTCCGGATTCGGAAATAATATGACCGAGAAACTTCACACGAGATTGCCAAAAGTGGCATTTAGAAAATTTTGCATTTAATTGATTACTCCTAAGAGTTTCCAACACAATCCGAAGATGCTTTTCATGCTCCTCCTCGGTTTTAGAATACACAAGAATATCATCGATAAAGATAAGAACAAACCGGTCGAGAAAATCTTTGAAAACCCGATTCATAAGGTCAACGAAATACGCTAGAGCATTCGTCAAACCAAATGGCATAACAAGCCATTCATAAGATCCATAACGAGTATGGAACGATGTCAAAGGAATGTTATCCTCTGCAATATGAAGCTGATGAAATCCAGTAGCTAAGTCTAATTGTGAAAAGACTCTAGCACCACTAAGTTGATCGAATAGATCATCAATCCGAGGTAAAGGATATTTATTTTTGATAGTAAGATCATTAAGCTTGCGGTAGTCAACGCAAAGCCTAAGTGTTCCATCGGATTTCTTCACAAAAATAGCTGAAGCTCCCCAAGGCGAGGAACTATAGCGAATAAATTGCCTCGTCTCCAATTCGGATAATTGTTTACGCATCTCCTCGTTTTCTTTATTGGACATACGATAAGGAGGGCGAGTGATAGGTTGAGCTCCAGGAATAAGATTAATTCTGAACTCAATTGCTCGCTTAGGTGGTAATCCTAAAACGGGCTCGAATATGTCGGAAAATTCACAAACGACATGAATAAGAGAAATAATATCACCCTCATCATCATCATCATCATCACAAGGGTTTAAAGAATATAAAGATGCGACCAAGCTGGAATCTGAATCTTTAAGATTAACAGAAATCTGCTTAACAGATTAAGGATGTCGAAGATGAATAGTCCGCTCAGGACATAGGATATGTGCTTCATAACGGTTAAGCCAATCCATTCCCAAAATCATTCCAAAGCCTAAATAGCGCATGACATGCAAATCGGCTCGGAAAGAAAAATCACACAAAATAATCTCGACATCTTTACACAATAAACTGATTGTTGCAGATCCACCAACCGGATTCGCAATTCTCAAAGAAGTCATTAAAACAAAACATCCAAAGAAAAGGTATCAACAAGTTCTTTTGATATAAAAGAATGGGACGCACCCGTATCAAAAAGAACTCGAATAGGATG
The DNA here is from genome assembly GCA_030765085.1 of Allium cepa. Lineage (NCBI taxonomy): Eukaryota > Viridiplantae > Streptophyta > Magnoliopsida > Asparagales > Amaryllidaceae > Allium > Allium cepa. Next base: position 272,108,357 of record CM060929.1, read on the forward strand.
ATCACGAAATAAAATAACTCCATCCAAAATAGAATGAGAAATACCTTGGCCACGAGATGTGTTGCCAGGGGCTTGAGAAACATTAAGCCTTCCCTCTTTCCTGCCCTGAAGCTTGGGGCATGAAGATATAACATGACCGGGAACTTTGCAATAGCGACAAGAGAGAGACTTTGGGCACTTGTTCGCATAATGGTCCTTCGAACCACAATTATAGCATTCCCCACGGCCAAAGGAAGAAGTCTTTGCCACGGTGGTTGCTTGCTTCCCTTTCTTATTGGGATAAGGTCCATTGAATTTATTTGGCCTCTTCTTGTTGTTGAAGTTTGGTTTGGAACCCACCACTTCAACATCATCCTCCCTATCCACCTCTTCAAGTCGAAGAGAGATATCAACGAGTTGATCAAAAGAAACTTCTAACTTTAGAAGTAATGGCTTCTTGAGATTTTTGTTTAAGCCATAAACAAATCTCTGATTCTTCTTCAGAGGGGTGTTGATGTATTCAACCCCATATTTGGAAAGTGATTCAAAAGAAGCAACGTAGTCCGTCACGGAAGAATCGCCTTGAACAAGGTCAATGAAACGACGAGCCATCGTCACTTTCTCAGCTTCTGGCACGAATTTTAATTCGAAGCGTTTCCGGAATTGCTTCCAGGTGAGATCCGCTTCATTAATCTCAGAAATAAGAAGCTCGTACCAGTCCAATGCTCTTTCTCGGAGCATACTAGAGGCCACCTGAACTCGGTGAAGGTCAATAAGATTCTTGCGAGAAAAGATTCGATCGCATGACCTTAGCCAAGCCTGTACTTCAATAACAGTTTCGGAACCTTTGAATGGCTCCCCACCCAAATTAGTGTAATCGCTGCACAAGCGTGCAAATCCCGACTTTGGGTGAGTAGGTTCCGGGTTAGCTCCAGCTGCTTGAGCATTCGTCACTAAATCAAGAAGCTGTTGAGCAGTCATAAAAACTCCATCCTGGGTTGGAGTGCTAGATGGCACGGCTCTGGGGCGGCCTGGTCTAGACATTTCTCTTCCTTTAGAAAGAAAGAAAAAGAAGAAAAAGGTTATTCATCAAATTGAATATCAAGCAATCTTGATAGATAAACAAGGAATCATAAGGAAAATAGGATGAATCGGTACGAAGACTCGAATTAAATCCTAAAGCACAACTCCTAAGAAAGACTTAGGACATGATCCTTGCTAAATTATTCTATATTGTTCCGAAGTTTGGCTCTGATACCAAGCTATGACGCTCCACCTCTATACCCACGCTAGCCAAGAACACTACGAAGTAGTGCTGTCAACTAGCACAGAGAATAAGGCTGTTGAGGAGCGACCATCCGTGTAATTGCTTTGTGCGAGCATCGATATGTCAGATAGTATAACATGCAATTCTTTTTAAGTGGAAATACGACATGCCGACACAAACTCAAAGATATCACCCGGTGGCTATAATATCTTCGAAAACAAATATAGAAATAAACATAATATAAATCAGTCACAGACAATTCATATCACAAAGGCGGAAATAGATATGAATATTACACTAGGAAGTGTACATCAGAGTAGTGGTCTAAAAAGATCCACAATAACACAAAATAATAGCAACATGTGTTATACAAAAGAATACATCAATGAGTCAATATCTCAAGAGTATACAACAAAAACTACTAATCTAAGTAGTAAGCAAAAGATCAGAGCAATGGATCCCAGGGGAGAAGTCAAGCAGAAGCACCTGTAACATCTCGGTCTGACCCGAGTATTATTTAATAAGAAAATAATAAACGGATCAGTCTAACTATAGATATCAGATGAAACGATATAGAATAAGAGATATGACTAAACACATAATGATCACAATTCCAAGCTGTGATATATATAAGTAATTGAAAATCAATGAGAGATTAATCAATATCACCAAATCTACACAAGAATCAAAGAAATGCCATACTCCTTATTTCGTCCATCAAACCTCAAATATTATATCAATGTCAATCACAAAAGTCAATGACACACAAATTCACCAATGCACAAATATTGACAATAATATCAATGTCAATCACAAAAGTCAATGACACACAAATTCCAGAATTCAATACGCGAAATCCAGAAATCACAAAAGTCAATGACGCACAAATTCACCAATGCACAAATATTGATAAAACTTATCAATGGAAATCACGAAAATTGGTGAAACACAAATTCTAGAAATCATCTCAAGAAATCCAGAAATCACAAAGGGGGGGAAGGCCTATCACAAACGGGAGCATAAAGCCCACCAACACGTGTATCACAAACGGAATGCTAATTCCATGGTTGCTAACCATCACAAATTGAGCCGAAGCTCCACAAACGGCCTGAAGACCATGGGTTGCTACCCCACCAAATTGAGTCGAAACTCCACAAAACGGGGTTTAGTCTCCCTCGCAGACAAAGAGACGTTGCACATTTCTAGTCTAAATCACAAAGATGATCGTCATGATCAACGAGAAGTGTCGATTACAGTAAGCTAGTAAATATATGAGCTTAGCATCATGTCCCATAACCACTAGCTTAACTTAAATATTTACGAACAAATTGTAGATCTCCACTAGAAAACTGTCACAAGAGTTTCAATCGAACAAGTCCAAGAATTAACCAACAAAGTGAACGCAAGCGTTTCATACCACTTGTTTTACTAAGTCGTTTAATTGATTTCTCATACGAGTGCGGTAAAGGTTTGTATATACTAATAGATTGGAAAACGGTTTTATAAACGAATTTGGTATTAAAATAGTATTGAAATCGTTTGAGGAAAGAGTTTTGATATTTACTACTAGTATAGAAAACCTTTATATTTTTGAAGTGACAAAACACAAAGAAGATTGTAGGAACAATCAATCACTAAAATTCACATACGGAGATGTGAATAAAAATCCAACGAAACCGATAAAGAATCCATCAAAATGGATATTCAAAAATCCCTAAAAAAAGAGTCATCAAAGTCATATTAATTGATAACAATAAATAGGAAACAACACGAATCGATTTAAGTTGGAAATTCAAGCAACAAGGCGAAGTAGGCAAAAATCATCAGGTCGGTCGGCCGGCTACAGAGCTCGGTCGACCGAACCTTGTTTTGAAAAACCTCTCGGGCGTCAGGTCGGTCGACCGAACCAGGGGGTCGGTCGGCCGAACCAGAAACAGAGAAGCACTTATACTAGCAGGTCGGTCAACCGGACCAGGGGGGTCGGTCGGCCGAACCTGATGCTCTGCAAATTTATACCCATAGATTGATATGCAACCTCCACCAATTCGCAACCGAACGAGCACGGACGCTAGGGAACTATGCCTAACGGCTACCCGGCCCTATTGGCTCCTCGATGCATCACCAAACACATGTTCAAACATCATAGTTATGATTTTTAAAGGATTGAACCCAAAACACCAAAAAAATTGAAATATTCACCAAATCAATCCAAACCAAAAGCAAATGCACACGAATAAGTGTTAGGAATTCATACCTAACATTCGAAGATAAATATAAGCATAGATGTGAGATAAAAATCTCACCTTTTCACACAATCAAGCAAGAAGAAGCTTGAAAGCAAATGGAGAATCAACCTCTCTTCAACACAACCCAAATGAGCTTGATTCTATGCTCAAAACAAGATCATTCCCAAAATTAGGTTTAGGAATTTCTGAAATTGGTAAGAGAATAAGTTGGAGAAGAAGGAGAGAAGCTTACCAATGGGTTCTTCTTGAGTTTGGAGCTAGGAATTTGAAGTTGCAAAAGGAACTAGGGTTTTGGAGTTTTAATTTCCAATCTCTCCCACCATTAATACTTTAAAAACTGAAAAGAGAAGAGAATGAGGGTGAATGGGGAAGAGTGGCTCAGATTTGAGCATAAGTTAACATAGGGCTGAGCCCAAAACCAAACCCAAAGTGAAAAGTAGCAAAAATCAACTTTCTCCAAACATATCGAAGCTTATACTCAAAAAGGTCGCAAACGGCATTTTAAACTCAATGGGAGTGGTCCCGAGTCCTAATTCGACCGTATGCAAAAAGTAGCTTTTCGGACTAAAATCCGACTAACGATAAAATATTTAAATAAAATATTTAAATATAAAATCGACAAATATGCGGGTTGGTACACAAGACCTTGTTTAAGTTTTAAAAACCTTATTTGATCGTAACTGAGGGTTTTACAATGATTTGATGAGCATGAATTTAAGTTGAAAAGAACATGTAACCTGTAACAAACAACATAGAAGTACAGAGCATCACAGTGTTATATTCAACCAATAACATCTGCAACCATATTATCAATAAACCCAGAACCATTTTTAATCAACTTGAAGCTTTGAAATTTAGGTTTACTCACCAGTCAAATATGAGCAAAGAATCAGTTTGGAAACTTGAAACGTTGTTTTATCTTCGAAACTGAAATTAGAATTAGTTTTTCTTTGAGAATTTGATTGCTTCAGGTCTGAGTTTTCTTTGAACTGGGCACTGTTTTGACAAAGGCTGCTTGCTTTGTTGTTGCCGTTGGTCTTTTCTTTTTATATATATATATATATAAATCTCAGTTTTCAATTGATGCTCGAATGAAGCAATATAGGATGATATATAGAACAGACGTGTTCAGGGTTGAACATGATACTGATATGATGCAAGATTTTTTTATAAACTTAGCCAGAGATTTTTTTTTCAATTGTTGGCTGAGTTGAAAAATGTGTGCTACATTAATTATCTTTGTCCTGGATTATGTCATCATACTTGTACTTATATATATATATTTTCCAGGTTTGTACACTTGATTTTTGAAAGCATATTTCATATATTACCTTGTCTTATTTAAGAAGCATATTCATTTATATATTGTTTTTAACGAAAAGATGTAGCCTGGTTTTGGTTTTGATGAGCACATGTATATATATAGTTTGTCTTTGTTACTTCTAGTTTGAACTTGCGTGCAAACACTGTCATATATGAAGATATTTATTTAAATATATATTTTGTTATTTTGTTATACTTGTTTTTATTTCATTTTACTCTTAGTGTTTCACTTAACTCTTGTTTGTATTTACATTTGTATTTTATATTTTGACTATCAATGTTCATATGGTTTACTTACATTTTATACGTAAATGTTATATTGATAGAATTTGATTCTATTTTAAACATTATTACCTATATATATTTTTATACCAAATGTTATCAAGACAAAGTATTTTAATTCAATTATATAAGATAAATTTTATTATAAATATTATTAAGAGATTTAAGTTAAAAATCAAATTCCTTTTCAAAATACAAATAAATGGCAATTATTTCCAAAAGTCATATTCATTTTAAAATGATAAGTTTACTATTTATTTAAATTAGATTAAATATGTATTACAATAATACTGCTAAAATACCGGGTCGTCACATACTAAATACAGGCACGATTACTAACATGGATTCTATATTCAACAGCAGTATATGAAATTTGGGTATTAACAAGCAACTCATAAACCTAATTTCAAAAAATATAATCTTCCGTAATCATTAACACAATCAAAACAAACTTGGATAAAAATTGATTAATCAAAAAATTATAGCATTCATTTATAAATCAAGTATAAGAAATTAAATAAATATCAACTACGGTTTAATTTGCAGTACCTGGTTTTAGCTTGAGATTTAGCTTTAAATTCAATCGACGCCGAGATTAGCTTGAAATTAAAAAATAGTGGATTTTAGGAGATGAATGGATTTAAACTTGAAATAACAATTCAATTGGGTTGAAGGGAAACCCTAGCCATCAACGAGAGAACAGTGCTAGTAGCGTTAGGAATCATGGAACGAAGGATAAAAACAAATTTACAAAATTGTCCTTGGTAGTTCACCTAATTTACACGAGCGCTGAATTTTGTCACACTAATAATCGTGGAAAGTCTTTAACAACGAAATTATCCGTTACTAATTTATAACGACCGTTACGATTTCTAAAAAATAAGTGTTACAAAACGGCTGTTTTGGTATTGTGAAATGTAGGCAAGCATAAACAAAGTGTACAAGCAAAATATTAGTATAATAGAACAAAAGCATAGAAATAAAATACATTCACATATGAACAAGGACAAGTAGGTATGGAATGAAGTAAGGCAAAAGTGATATGTATACAAGTATGTAAAAGCAAACATCTTCAGCCATGCCTTGTATGGTACAAAGAAAATATAACATTACCCTGTACAAACAATATAGGTACTGTACATTTCTTCCCTATATATCAACCTTTTGTATCTCAGTTTCATTCATTTTTCAAGCTGAGAAAATATAAGGTACGCATTATCTAAAATTTAAACAAGAGAATTCAACTGCAAACAACCATAATTCAACACTTCAATTCAAAACCACAGGATCAAGAAAAGCTTCAACTTGCAATTTCAATAGCCTGGTTTAAAGGAGAAGCTCTGTCCATTTCTTAATCAAGTGAGTAAATAAATTATTCATTTTAATTAACTTAAGAAAAATCTCATTCTTATTAGTGATTTATTATCACTTATAAATATGTTGATAACTCATATTCAATTCACTTTCAAATTCATTTCAAATTTCAAGATTTAAAACGAATAACCCTTTTGAAAATATACTTAAATATTTAAACTTTTAAGTTATTAAAGAAATTTGAATTTTTAAACTTTGTTTCCAAACTAAGTTTCAAAACTAACTTGAATTCATTCTTACACTTTGATTTTAAAATTTAACTTAAACTTTGTTTTATAATTTGAAATTAATTTTAAAATTCCAAAACAAACAGAACAGGTTTTGCTTAAACCTGGAAAACCACTCATACCCGAGCCCCTCAAAATTTGCTTCGAGAAAATCAACCAAATCCCGAGCATGGCTTCGAGCCTCCCCCTTCTAGTCTAGCTTCGAGCCAACACCTATCGCCTTCGAGTCGCACACGATAGTTACTTCGAGTTTACGTGATATTTTCGAGACGAGCTGCTATCTTCTTCTTTCCATCCAATTGACACACCAAAATGCACATGAACGTGCATAGAGGATCGGAGCTCCTCCGATCATCGCCTCCACCTCCCACGAGTCACCACTGACCCTCTCGACCCAAACCACCACCCAGAAACATGAACCAAACTCGAGAACGAATTCGAGTAAAAAAAATGAAACCTGGAACACGCAAAAGCAATCCCACCTCAAACCTGTCAACGTCACGTATACCCAATGCCGACCACTAGAAAATCAACGACTCCGGCCACGAACTCGACACACTCTCACCTAACTCCTCCTGGAAATTCGTGCAGCTCGATGCACGAGAGGAGGCATGGCGACCAAATGTTCAACCCCTCAAAAAATTAGGTTTACTAAAGAAAATCGAACTCCGCTTTCTCCACCGAGATCGAGGCCACCTCCGACCATTTTTCCAAGCATCCCCGTAGGCTTCTCCATCTCCACGAACAACCCCAACATCCACGAATCAATTGATCACTGGTAATTGGTAAAAATCCACTTTTTAAACAAAACAAACTGCTCCTAACTCCCATCACTAAAAATTGCCAAACCTACCTTAAAAATCATAACTTTCAATAAGTATTCGAGCCATGTACTTGAATCAGTATTTTATGAAATTCGAAATTTCCAGAAAACAAAGTTTTTACTATAAAAATTAGATTTTTCATTCTATATACATTTTTATGCCATGAAACTATTTTTAAATTTTCGTTTAGGTGAAACAAACTAATTTGGTTTTAAACTTGAAACCTAAAAATGATCAAATGAAGTGAAGCTGAAGTTTTCTTATTAGTTTACAACCTATAACCAAAAACATAGAAAGAGTATACAACTCAGGCATGTCTATATATATATATATATATATATATATATATATATATATAGTCAAACTGTAAGAAAATTCCAAGAAAAGAACCATATAAATCATAGATCATACACACATATTTAATTCAACTTAGATCATGGAATAATTTGTTTACTCACTTGATTAAGAAATGGATAGAGCTTCTCCTTTAAACCAGGCTATTGAAATTGCAAGTTGAAGCTTTTCTTGATCCTCTAGTTTTGAATTGAAGTGTTGAACTATGGTTGTTTGCAGTTGAATTCTCTTGTTTAAATTTTAGATGATGCGTACCTTATATTTTCTCAGATTGAAAAATGAATGAAACTGAGATACAGAAGGTTGATATATAGGGAAGAAATGTACAGGTACCTATATTGTTTGTACAGGGTAATGTTATATTTTCTTTGTACCATACAAGGCATGGCTGAATATGTTTTCTTTTACATACTTGTATACATATCACTTTTGCCTTACTTCATTCCACACCCACTTGTCCTTGTTCATATGTGAATGTATTTTATTTCTATGCTTTTGTTCTATTATACTAATATTTTGCTTGTACACTTTGTTTATGCTTGTCTACATTTCTTTACTCGGCATATAATGTTGTTTGAATCTTAACCATGTGTATTTATTTTTATTTGTTTGTTTTGTTTGAAGATATTTTCATTTGTTTACAAATTTATGCAGGCTGGTTGTATTTTCTTTGTTTATTTTTTATATCCTTTCTTTCATACATACATTTGTTTTTCTTAGTTATTGGTTATAGATTTTAACTTATGTACAAATATACTTTTATACTTATACTTGAATATATTATATCTTTTGCTTTATCTTCTTACTTTAAAATATAAATGAAATTCTATACAAGTCTATTCTTAATTTATCATTATTTGTTTTTCTACTTATGTCACATATATATAAGATTTAAATTCAAATGATTTAATACATATTTTTCCTAAGTCATTAAATTAAAATTAAAATTCAAATACAAATTAAATATTCAAATTTCAAATTTATTCCAAAATTTAAATTAACTATTAATTAAAATAAATTCCAAAATTGGGGTCGTTACAAACTTCCCCCCTTGAAGAAATTTCGTCACCGAAATTTACAGGCACGAAAATAACACAGAGATAGATGAAAGATAGATGAAAAATGTTTCATCAAATCAAACTGAATATCTATTCTGAATTTGGCTTACCAAATCAGAATATCACAGATAGATACAAGAACGAATCTATTTAACCCTTCACAAGATACTCGGGTTATCCAGATCTACGAAATATGCAGGGCACTGGTTAGTCCGATGGATAACTAACCGTTCGTAGAATATATCGAGACCCAAACAATAGTTAAATGTATTTGATGTTCCATAATTCTCAAACACTAGATATGGATTCCAAACTCAAGTCAGAATATCTCAAATTATATACCAACTTGTCCCTCTTCGGACTTCGATATTCATAAGAAATTATAATAGAATTTTAAATTTGGTTTTAAACGAAATCGTTTTATCGATACAGTTCAATTTATCCTTCATATCAATTTAACTCAAATTAAAACTTCCAATTTATTCAAAATTTCAAATTTCAAATTTCAAATTCATTAAAGTTTAAATCGAAAAACCAATAAGAAACCGATGAAGATACGAAGTAAGGTTTTTCTACAATGATTTCGTAGGACCATCATCACACCGATTGAAACACAGAAATATAGTTGATAAGCGATATAAACTATAACGCTTATCGTCCATTATATTTCTGTGTTTTAATCGGTGTGATGATAGCCCTACGAAATCGTTGTAGAAAAACCTTACTTCGTATCTTCATCGGTTTCTTATCAGTTTTTCGATTTAAACTTTAATGAATTTGAAATTTAATTCTAGGGCTTTAACTCGTGTAAATATAATTGGATTTTTTTGAACGAAAACTATTTGTTTTCATATAAATAAAAGCTATCACATAAGTAATGAACTTCCAATTTAGGTTTCAAGCTTGAAATGAAATTGAAATGTTTTTGAAAGGCTATAAATGAATCTTTGGAAACGAGTTTGAAAGTTATAAATTAAATCTTAATTTAAAGATTTAACAAGTTAATCCAATTGAAATGGAAATTGTTTTGAAATCTATGAATGAATCTTATGAAACGGGGTGAACTTTGTGAAACGAATCTTTTTGTTTAAAAAAATTAGAAATGGTAATTTGTTTAAACCATTTGAAAGAAAAGTTTTAGGTAATAAGTTATGACTTAACTGAGACCCCAATATCCATATGTTTCTTGTAAATATTGCGCTCACTAGGTTTAGCCGGGAGAGGACCTTTGTGTCATATAGCCCATTCCGAATATGTGATATGACGTTATGGATAGCATTTGAAGACCGGTGGTGAAGACCGGATACTTTCAAAAGCGAAAGGATAACTCATCGAATGTCTTTGCATCGAATGGTCCCCGGTATAGAGACTCCATATGTGATGGGAAGTCCGGACGTGATTAGGGATGATCCGGATTTGCAAGGGCTTCTTTGGAAGTGCCTTCGGTTTTGTTCGAACCCAGAATAGACTTGAATGGATTGTATATCTGACATTACAAATTAAGATTTAAAGCAGATTTCTTTCAAATACATTTCTGTTGGTGGCGGAGAATTTATTCTCTTAGCTTAACACCCTTCTCTGAGACGTACGAGCTCGGAGGTTATGTAGTTGAAGGTTATCAGTGATATATTCCCAATTTGGTAATATGGCATGTTGAGTGCTGCTGATCATTTGTTGATCAAAGCGTGGCTTTTGTGAAAAGCGTAGCTTTGTGGAAGAGACTTCGTCGAACCTCACAACCCGGTAATGGTCAAAACAGGAAGAATGCGGCAAGGTTATTTGGGGATCGCGCCCCCTGAGGGTATGTTCATTTCCTTCTGGATAGAGGTGGTATCATGATATGGAGCACAGATATTTAACCTATGTGGTTACTGCGAATTTATTACTTTATGGTTGTTGGTTATCGGGATCTCGGGAAAGGTCGGTTAAGACCGGGGGATGGCATACTCGTATCAGTAGTTACCCAGCTAGGGGTAACCCGGCCTTGTGTTGGCAGAGATCCGGTTAGGTTCTCGGAGCGTCTCTCCAGAGGAGTACCTATGTGGAAATGGGAAGTTCCTTGGCCTGACCATTTGTTGGAAATTCAAAGAAACAATACGAGCCATGTATGGTTTTAGTTGTAGGACCTTCCATTTAAAATGGTAGCTATAGTAGGCATAATATAATGGTACCTGTGCTGGCTAAGATTTATATTATACTTTCGAAATGGTTTTCCACATTTTGCACTTATAGAAATAATATCAAAGAAATTTGCGTATCAAGCATCTTTGACTATCATAAGGAGAAATCTCCTCCAATTCTGCGTTGGCATTGTGTGTGTGGCAGGAGGCCTTATGTTAGTTACATTTTCTAAAAGCATTACGGATCTATTTTAAAAATATTTCTTTGTTGTTTTTAAAGATAAACTGTTTTTGTTACTCATACTAGTCTCATGACTGACTTGGAGTTTATTGTTTCTTTCCTAAACTCTGGGTGCTCAAATGTTTTCCACACGGGCAGTCTAGAGTTGGGTTTTTCAGATAGTCAGATTAGTGGGTTATCTGGAGCTAGTTCAGTCTTTGGAGGTGGATTAGACTTGCTTATCTTTGTGCATCGTTATTGGAAGTTCGAGCTACTGCTGGAGTTCTTCCTTGAAGGCCATCTTAGAGTTATTTGTTCTGCTGCCGGTGTTACCTATTTTTACTTTCCGCTGCTATTTTCTTGTATCATATCTCTGATGTATATTGATATCTATTGTATCATCTGTTGTATCAAATATTGTATCAATGCTGTGTATCAATATATTGTTCTTTTTCTTCCGATGGTTGTCTACTTAATTTTGTTATAAGCTCCGGCGACTCGGATTTGAACGGTCGAATCTGCGGCATTCGAGTACGATGTAAAGTATGGATGTCAATTTTTGAACGCGAATAATCCCGCTCGTCACACAATGGCTTGGCTACACCACATATGGGTTCAACCGTCATCTTATGTTGCTTGGTCAAGATGGTTAGAGGTGTGCTAGGAGAAAATGGAGGCCGAGCCTAGCTTGAAGGAAGACAAAGAAAATAAAATGAAAAAAGAGGAGAAAGAAGAAGGAAGCCATGACTTTAGATCTTGTATTTTTTTTCTTCACGCAAATGAACAAGATGAGGAGATGAGAAACTTTGTATGTGAAGTAAAAAGAGAGAGGTGGCGGCTAGATTAAAGGAATGAATAACTAAGGTAAGAAATAAAGAGGCTAGGCAATAAAAGACAAGAGTTTAAATGGTTTGGAAAATAAAAAGGAAACACTATATTTTATTCTTAAATGCAAATGAAAATGAGGATTATTGAGAAACAATTTTGTACGTGATTTGTAAAAGGAAATACATGGCTATAGAAGAAAAAAGAAACAGCTAAGGAGTTAGGAATGCTAGGGAAATGGAAAGGCATAAGTTAAAGAGAAAGAAACATAGAATAATTTTTTGTTTTCAAAAGCAGATGAAAAATGAGATATGGGAAATAAATTTTTGTACGTGAATGGAAAAAGGAAATACACATTTCTACTTAAATCATAATTATTCAATTTCCAAACATTTCCATTTCATAAATAAGGTAATTTATCATAGTTTAAAAAGTATAAGTTTTAAATTCCCAATAAATCCATATATTTGATTTCTCAATCTTGTTATTGATTAACTATTAACTTATCCTCTTATGGGTAATATTAACATTGGTTTGTGTACTAATACATTAATAATTTCCCAATTCATCCAAATTTCAATTTACATAGTGTTAAATTTCATTTACCTACAATAAATCCATTTATTACGGATTGAATTCCAATTAATTAATTTCCAATAACTACCTTGCTTCAATTCTACTTTTTTTATTAAATCTATTATCACTCTATAAACCTAGTTATTATTTGTTTATCTTTCATTACATAAATATATATGCAAATTTTCATCTTTCTTTTGTAATAACTATTATTTTCAATTATATGGAATTTGCCAAATATATACAATTATTATAATTATAACCTCAATCAATTTATTTAGCTTGGTTTCATTCCTTTTTTTCATCTTATGTATAAAATATACATTTCCATTTATGTCATTACATTCACACTTTACAGTTACAGTCCTATCTCACATTAATGAACATTTACCAACATTTAAATGTAATTGATTTCCTACTCTGAATTTAGCAACTTAAATAAAAGTTAACTTGCATAAATGTTATCACTAACTTTATATCACCCTCAAGTTTATTATTTCCACTACACATCAAAATTTCTTATAAAACATTGAATTCATTTAATTACCATACATTTATTTACTTATATTCAATTTTATACCCAAATGTAATAGTTACAATTACATTAATTGTAACATCCCACCTTTTTGTACGTTTATGCAGATACACATGCCAACTCAAACCATACAAAAAAAGGGATTGCTAATGAGGTAAATAACAAAAAGAAGAGAAAGAAAAAAAACAGAATCTCATAGTGGAATGAAAAAATGTAATAATCAAATAACAGTTCATGAAGCTGTTTTACAAAACATTTGATTATACTTATACAACACATATCAGACTTACAATACCAGAGAATAATAAATAATGCAACGGAACGGTATGAATGTAGTGGAATAATATAATTAATAATATTAATACAATCTTCATCTTCGTCCTCCAGAAATAGTCTTCGAATCCTGAATTGCTTAGACTGACCCGAGCGAATTGGAAAGTCATATCATTCGAGTCAGAACTAAAAGATCCGATGTAAGTTAAATCAATAGAAATAAATATGAGCGGAACGGCATCAGAGATGTTTACATGATTTGACATCTCCTATCCAGTGTCTAGTGTGAGTGCAGTAACTTAAGAGATGCCCGGGATTCACATCTCCTAAGTATCCGATAAACTATTTACTATGTAGTAATATTTCGCTATTATAATAATGTCTATGGTAAAAATAAACTTACTTTTAAATAGCGTTAAGGAGTGACCCAATATTCCCCTTAACACGTAATAGTCCCAATTGTCCATCCAGTATCAACGCATCTCCAGATCGGGAGACTACCCTAAATACTCCACAGTCTACGGGAGAAACCCCAACTCGTACAAGGCGTGCTAGGGTAGGTGACACGGCATATAAGGCAATGCCAGGGTAGATATACCAATTACGCATCCGGGCTGGTGGTAACGCGTAGCAGCTACTACCGCCCACCGCGAGCCATACCCGCAAAATCAAAAATCAAAAGTGGTCATCGAATCAATCCAAAAGTCAGAGTATAACATCAAAGGAGTGTGTCCGATAAGAGGGGCTACCTCCTTGGCCCGAGAATCGCTCCTATTTTAGCCACTTATGCCAACTCACGGGAGTCGGGTCCACGTATATACCTCAATAGAACATTGCCACCATCCTATTTCGTTGTGGAATCTCCACCGCGTACACGGTTGTTAAAGTGGTTTTCGAAGTTGGCAGAGAGTATGACAACTTCCGATCCCAGTCTATTTAACAACTAAACATTATTATAACACCACGGTCTTTTCAAAATAGTTTAGACTTCAAAATCCAAATATAATATCCATTTCAAAATCATATAAATACGATATCATTTCCGTTTTAAAACCCAAACCAATATGATATCATTTTTATAAAACCCCAAACTAATATAAAATCATTTTATTTCAAATATATCCTTTTTCCAAAATCATAGCACTTTCAAGTTATGACACTTCGAAATCAAAACACTTAAATTATAACACTTACAAATCATAATACTTTGAAACTCATAACTTTGAACATAACTACACCACTTAAATGGCTTAAATATTAAATTACTTTATATAATAAAATAGCTTCTTCAGTTTCACCGATCAATTCCAAATACCAATTTGAACCCCTAAATAAACCATTTTAATTTCCATATATTCAAAGCTTTAAATATTCCACCATTTCAAAACTAATTCTTTGATAATTCCATATGTATCAAATTCAATTACTATTGTTCAGATTTGAAATGTTTACTTAATAAATCCAATATCATTTAAGCGAAACTTTTAAACTTCAAATAACTGGATATTCTTTCAATTTATTTAACTTGATATATTCATTTAAATTAACTTGATTTTCATTTAAAACACTCTAAACCAAAATCAAGTTGTAAAAATCATACCCTTTAAAATCTCAATTTTATTTAAATTTCAAATCAAATTTATTCGAGTATAATTCTTAAATAATTTAATCCAAATCAATTTCATATTAATCTTCCAACCTTATTTTTATTTAAGTCATTATAAACTCTATATACAATACAATTTAAACAGATACTTAACCATATTCTATAAAAACAATCAAACTTTATTATTTGGCCTATTTTTTATTTCAAAACAAATTTACACATAGCTAAAAATCAATAATAAAATAACCTTTATATAACATCTGAAATCAATATTTATATAACCCATATATTTGTTTACAAAACCATAGAAATCATTTCAAAATATTTTTATATATAGACCACGGTGTCTGTATATAATTTTCTAACCTATGGTCAAGTGATACAGATATTTATCATTTCAATCCATACTTTAAAACG
This sequence comes from Allium cepa, assembly GCA_030765085.1. NCBI lineage: Eukaryota > Viridiplantae > Streptophyta > Magnoliopsida > Asparagales > Amaryllidaceae > Allium > Allium cepa. Next base: position 272,123,863 of record CM060929.1, read on the forward strand.
TAAATACGGTTATATATCATTTCAAACCGCAATCTCGAATGAAATAAAATCCATAAAAACTTGCAGTTTATAACAATATAAAATACAACATCCATTCATCCAATATCAATCATCAAACATTTATCACAATCATCATCCAATTCAATCAATAACATTAATATATAACAGTCAATAAATAACAGGTATTTCCTGGCAGTTATATTCAATAATAAATTAAGTAACTGTTTAACTGGCGGTTTATATGCAATAATAAATTAAATAACAGTTTAATTCAATAAATTCAATTCAACTGAGACGATGATTAAAAATATGCCAAAAAGTCATAAATAAATTTCTAATTACATCATAAATCAATTTAACAAACATAAGAAATTTTAGAAGTTGCGAGTGGGTTAAAACACTCACCTTTTGAATTTAAATTGAATTTAAATTCAATTTAAACCCAAAATTTGAAGAGTCTCAGAATTCGTTCAAACTAGCGTCAAAATGTCTGAAATTCCAATATGAATCTAGCGGAGAAAATCGTGCATGAAATGGACCTCGTATGCAAAAGTTATGGATATACGAAGATTGGAATTTTAAATTAAGTTTTAAATTAAATAAAATAGAAGTCACCACAACCTTACTGCCACATACCCGATCCCCTTCATCTTGCTACAAAACCCTAGCTGAGCACGCGCTCAAACAAACGTAGTCGCCACCACATCTAGCACGAACGCTGCCGTCTACGGGCTTCTCCACTCCGATCTGACTCCCTAACCATCGACCTCGCCTACGGCCGCACCACCACCAGAACTCCGGCGCACTCTGGTCGCCAACCTTGGCCCGTCGTCACGAGCATACACGACCAATCGTGGCGATTCCCTCGACCTGCAGCGCAAACGAACCATGTTGATGACCACAATACGACGCCCTTTACATGTTGCAACTGCCCGATTGTCGTAGAGTCGACGATCCACCGCACAATCCAACGACCACAAACGAACGGCCGAAACTTGATCATCAATTTCTGACCACACAGGAACCTAGATTGGAAAACGAATCATATATTTGACTTGCACTCGTCGAGAGCTTAAACTCCATATATAACTAGTGTGTAATCCGTACGTTGCACACGATAATATTGTAAAATATAATATTATATCTTTAATGTTAAAATAAGAACTTTGTTATATAATGTATGATAAATTTAGTGAAATAAATGAACTATAATTTAAAAATGGTATTATGTTAGTGTATAATTTATTTTGTATAGCGTGCGTGCGCACACACATATATATAATAATAAAGTAATTTATCTAGTTTTGTTAATATGGATATAACGTACATATTGAAACTGACGTATATTAGTAATTTTTTTGGATGATATGAAAAATATTATTTAATGAAATTGTTTAAATAAATAAAATATAAAATTATGTAATTAGTTTACATACATGGACTAGAAAATAAACGATAGGAAGAATCTAGAGGAAATTTGTAAAAAATTGTATAATTTTGATGTGGATATATTGAAGCTAAAACATAATTTTGTAATATAATGTATGATAAATTATTAATATAAAGGAATTATAAATTATTTACAAATTAATTTGTTATGATATTTATGTACATAATTTATGTTATGTGATTTATATATCTTTATAGTTGAATAAAAAAATAGTCTTAAAATTTTCCATAATGTGAGCGTGTGTGTGTTAAAATTGACATATATTTTTATGATTCATTAGAAGAATAAATTAACTGTTCATTGAAATTATTTAAATTATTTAAATTTGAGATTTCGTAAGTAGTTTGAATACATGGATTTAAATATAAAATAATAGAAAATAATTGAGGGCGGTTTAGGAAATAATTGTAAAAATGTTAAAATGTATGTATTTGAAGCTAAAAACAGAATTTTTCAATGTAGTACAATATAAATTTTTTAGATATATGAATAATATATTAAATATGGAAATATTAAAAAAAAAAGCAAAGCCAGCGGGGTTGAATGGACCCCTATCATTATTATTAAAAACCATAAGAAAATTACAAAATATTACAACAGGCAAATCACTAAGGCCAAGGTGTCAACACAAAAGAGAGGAAAAAGTTACAATGATCTAATAATAGAGAGGACCATTACATGTTTAGAGGAAGATTGCCCTTTAAACACCCTAATGTTCCTCTCCATCCAAATGTAGTACAAAGCCTTCTTTAAGATTCTTAGCATCAAGCAACCTCTTTCATTCTTCCATCTAGTAGCCTTGAAAATATTGTACCATTCCATAGGGGATATACGCATAGGCCTGTGAAAACCATAATGATGTAGAAGCTTATTCCAAATATGGAAAGTGAACTCACATTCAAAGAACAAATGTGACCCAGTCTCAACTCCAGTACCACATAATAAGCAGATATCACTTTGTATAATTCCAAAAGATTTAAGTTTATGTAAAGAAAGAATACCATTCTTCAAGACTTTCCACAAGAAAAGGTTTTCCTTTGGGACAGAATGAGAATCCCAAATTCTGGAAAACCACAGAAAGGAAGGATAACCATTAGTGGATTCTAGGGCATCATAAACAGTTTTAATTGAATGCACCTTGTCATTCCAAGTAACATGAAGATTGCTAAGATTATATAGCTCATTCTGTATAGCATTCCAAGCAACTCTAACCACAAAAGAACTGCAGTAGGGTAAAGATACAGTACCATCAGTCCAATATCTATCAACAGAGGCATTGCCATTAATGCCAGAGATGACTCTTGTCTAATACTCAATAACATTAGCTAGAATAACACCTTTTGCTGGCCATGGATCATACCAAAAAGATATTTTAGCAATGTCTTTCATTCTCCTCTGAACCATAGGAAGAAAACTCTCTCTGCCTCTCAAGATATTCCTCCAAGACCAACTGCAGTCAGATGGAGTAGAGATAAGCTAGAAATTACTATCACGGATGAGATAGTTTCTACACCAAGAGGCCCACAAATTATTATCATGCTTCAGTAATTTGTCAATTCTAGAAGATAAAGAAGCAAAGTTTCATCTCTTAATATTTATAATTCCAAGACTACCTTTTTCATTAGAACAACATATATGTCTAAAGGCAATTGGAATCAATTTCTTAGAGAAGGGGTTAGCATGCCATAGAAAATGATTCAAGGCAGAGTTAATCATGCTAATAAGTTTGGCAGGTAGGATGTATATTCTGGCATAATAAACACACATGGATATAGCAATAGATTTAACAATTATCAGCCTTCCTGCCATAGAATAATTTGAACACTTCCAACTAGCTAACTTAGCAGTAATTTTTTCAAACATTTGTAAGCATTGTTAAGCCCATAAATATGGAAATATTGCTTATGCATATTATTTATGTTAGATCTTTGTATTTAAATGAAAAACTAATTTTATCACCTTTGCGCCTAATATGAATATGGTATACATATTGAAACTGTTATATCTTAGCATTTACTAGATGAATTAACAAAAATTTATTAATTGAATTTATTTAAGTAATTTAAATTCAAGATCACATAATTAATTTGAAAATATCGACTTTAGTATACAATGGTAGGTGATATTGTGAAATGTTTTGTAACTAATTGGATAAATTCAAAATGTAGGTTTTTGACGTTAAAAAGGTGTTTTACAATGTAATGCATGATACACATATTGATATAAATAGATAAAACTTTAAGCTTGTAATTATTATTTATGAATATAATTTATGTTATATGATTGATTTATTTATATATATTTGAATGAATTGTTTCAACATTTTTGTTAATATGAATATGGTTCATATTGATCAACTAATTTGACAAATCGGTGAATAATTGCATAGTGAAATTATTTAAATAGTTTTCAAGTTATGTAACTGATTACAATATATGACCTTAAATGTAAAATATTGTAAAGGAATTGAGGGGAGTGTAACGACTCAATTTTACGACTTTCGAAAGTCGACATTTGTACGTCCACTGTATCAAATGTCGTACAGTCAATTGCCGAATCGAACCGTTGGGGTTTAAGAAGTAGAAGATAGAAGAAGAACACAAGCAATAAACAGAATCTCACATGTCGCAGCGGAACAATATATAATAGATAAATGAAAAATCTTTAAACCGAAGACTCACCACTGTTAATACAATACAACATCAGAGTTTACAACGACATCATACATCACTGACAGTTATTATAACTTGACTATATGAAAATTGATTTGCACTAACCATACGCAATGGACACTAGATAGTAAAGAGATACGTCTCGCCATCCAGCTTCAACTCCTGATCTCCACAACAATTCTTGAATTCCAGAATGACCTGATAACCTAACTCTAGGCTGCCCGTGTGGAAAATTATGGGCACCCAGAGTTTAGAAAGGGAACAATAGACTCCAGGTCAGTCATGGGACTGGTGTGAGATCTTAAAAACAGTTATTCTTTTACAAAAGAAAAAAAAAGGAATTTAAAAGAAATCCGCAATGTTTTTTGGAAAATGAAACTACCATAAGGCCTTCCGACACACACACAATGCAATCGCACACTTGGAGGAGATTTCTCCTTATGATAGTCAAACATGCTTAATACGCAAAATCTTCTTTAATATTATTATTAGTGCATAGTGGAAAAACATTTGCAAGTATAATATTAATCTTCGCCAGCATACGTACCATTATAGTATGCCTACTATAGCTACCATATTAGATGGCAGGTTCTACAACTAAAACCGTACAAGGCACGTATTGGTGATTGGATTTCCAACAAATGGTTAGGCTAAGGAACTTCCTGGGCCACATGGGTACGCCTCTGGAGGGACGCCCCGAGAACCTAACCGGATCTCTGCCAACACAAGGTCGGGTTACCTCTGCAAAAATAGGTAACTACTGACATGAGTATGCCATCCCCCGGTTGTAAACAACCTTTATCCGAGGATCCTCAACAACAACAAGCACAAAGTAATATATATTTGCGATATCCACATAAGTTAAGTATGTGGGCTCCATACCATGATACTACTTCTATCCATAAGGAAATGCACATACCCTAAGGGGAGCTACCCCCTATAACCTTACTGCATTCTTCATGTTTCGACCATTCCAGGGTGTGAGGCTCGATGAGTTCTCGTCCACAAAGCTACGCTTTTCACAAAAGCCATGCTTCGATCAACAAATGATCGGCAGCACTTCATATGCCACATTATCAAATGGGAATATATCACTAGTAACCATCAACTACATAACCTCTGAGCTCGTACGTCTCAGAGAGGAGTGTTAAACTAAGAGAATAAATTCTCCGCCACCAACAGAAATGTATTAGATAGAAACCGACTTTACATCTTAAAGTGTAACGTCAGACTTACGTCCATACAAGTCCGTTCCGGGATCGAACGGAACCGAAGGCACTTCCAAAGAAGCCCTTGCAATCCGAATATTCACTAATCACGTCCGGAATCCCCATCACAAAGGGTGATAAAATCTCTATACTGGAGCAACCCGGTGCAGAGACATTCGACAGGTAATCCTTTCGCTTTCGAAAATACCCGGTCTTCAACACCATCTTCAAATGTAGTCCCATTTCGTCATATCGTTATTCAGAATGGGTTTTATGACACAAGGTCCTCTCCTGGCTGATCCGAATAACGATCAGATTCAAACAAATCACAACAAATTCCACTTCGATCTTTTAACAAAAGATCCATCACAATCACAAAGGTTCGATGTGGGTTTCGAATATCCATTTGGAATTCGACTCCCGGTCGCATCGAAATTCAAATGCCATTTAAAGGCCAATATTGATAGTCGGTTATTTAACTATTAATCATCATTTACAACAGTCGTTGGATTTCAAATAATTTTTCCCAAATTATTTAATTTCACATATCTTCGTAAGATGTAATTTCACACTTCATCCATTTGAAAAAAAACTTCAAATCAATATCCACATTTCAATCTTTTGAAAACAAATTCCAAAACATTTTTCACTCGCGGAACAAAATTCCTGAAATCATTTATTTCCACTGAAAATCTGCCAAGTCCGCATACTTTTAAAAATAATTCAAATCACTTATCCAAACATATATTTGGAAATATTTAAAATAAAACTATTTTAAACACTTTACTTAAAATATTAGTTATAAAAAAAACATTATACTGATATTACATATAAACTTTAAGTCCAAACTAATTTTTAAAATAAAATTAGTAGATGGAGTATAAATATTTAAATAACCATTTTCTAAAACAATTATCAATTAAGTCTTTAAATAATCACTTCTATAATTTACTTAATAAATCTTTACTCTAAATATTTTCAAAATAACTTAAGAAAATAATTTTCTTCAAAATATTCTTTTAAAACCAACTTTAAAACTTTTAATTTATACTTTAAAAGCTACTTTCAAAACATACTCTGCTTTTCAGGGAAAGTACATTTTCACATCAAAATGCTCCATTCAAACCAATTAATAAACCCTTCTCGATTTATTTCAATTTACATTTCAAATCTGTAAATTCCTTTTCACACTTTAAAAATAAACCAATATTTATTTTTTAAACAATTTCCCTTTTCTTTACAAATTCCCGTTGTGAATTTACATTTCCAAATATCAACTGATATAGGAATTTTAAATCGATTTCCAAATATCACCTTCAAACCAAATCAAATCCCAAATTGATTTCCAATTTATTTCAAACACAAAATCAAATCCCAATTTGATTTCCCAGATAAATTTTCAAATATCAAATCAATTTCAAATTGATTTCCCAAATTATTTCCAAAACACCGAACCAAATTTCCAAATAGATTCCTAAGATTTATTTTAACTCTAAATTAATTCCCAAATCGATTTCTGAAATTAATTTCAACTCCAAACTAAATTCCAAATTCATTTCCTTTTGAAATAAATTTCTTTATCTCTTTCAAATATTTAAAATACGTATCTTAAATAATTTATTCAACCATTAAAAAATATTACTCGAAATTTCTTTATTAAAATATTTTCCTATATTTATGGAATTAATTCGATCAGATTATAAAAATCAACTTTAATACTTTAATTGTAACGGTCTAGGCTTTTCTACTTTAATTTCCAAAAATCCAATTTCATATTTTTGTATCCTACGATACCAAAAATATATTCGGCTAAATTTTAGCCTTCAATGGTTTCAATCACAAATAGTCACACACAGATTATAAATAATCGTCACACAACATACGAAACAAATTTAATATTTGAGAAATCTAGTTGGATCCCTCCAATTTGTTTCCCTGCATCTACAGATATTAGCACAACAAATAAAATACCAATTCCACTTCGAGGTGGAATATCGCGGTATATGGGATTTATAAAATATTATCCGCTATTTTGCGGCGCAATAGTGTCTCATCCGCTATATAATGCGGGAAATCAACAACTCTAAATACATATATAATACCAATTCCACTTCGAGGTGGAATATCGCGGTATATGGGTTTAATATAATAACCTCCGCTATTGAGTGAGAAGATCTCACCTTTTTCTTACGCATGCAACCCATTTCCAATCCAGTTTGTTTTCTCCACGATTTTTGACCTTGTATAACAATTATACAATTTATTAATATTCGAAATAAATCGAATAATAAATTTCATTCTAAATTAATTTAATTAACTAACAATTTGATTTAAAACTAATCTTCCTTTGATAATCTTTTAGTAATTAAAATAATTACCTAGGTTAACTAGTAAATTAATTTCTAAAAATATATTATTTTAAAATAATCTAGTAAATTAAAAATGTGTAAATGCATATCCTTTTTTAAATTTTCTTTTCTCTACATATACTTAGAAATCAAAAATCTAATTTATATATATACTTTTCAATAAATAACCTACAGGATTTCTTCACCGTTAACTTTTTTTCCTCTTTTCTGATTTACAACATATGTGTGTGTGTGTGTGTGTGTGTGTGTGTGTATTATAAAATTCCTACTCTTCCCAAAATCTTATACAAACTTTATGTGCATACATATATAATTACACTCTGTAAATTTAAATCTGGGCAGCAAACACCTTTTTTTTAACTGTAAATTTATATATATATATATATATATATATATATATATATATATATATATATATATATTCTTTCCATTGTAAAAATTATCTCCTGCATGCATATAAAAATTGAAACTGCATAAACATTCATTTATAATCTTCTCAAATCTATATGTTTGTTGATTAAATTAAATAAAAAAATGTGATTACCTCTTTCGACAAGCACAACAAATCTTCGGCCTTCAACCAAACCCTAACCTCGCGCCAGTGTTCGATAACACCACGTCGCCGTTGACGAACCTCCACATCGCTTTGCCTCGCTCGACCCCTTCTCCGACGCACGCGATGACTCCTCCACATTCTCCCCTTGCTTTCATGAACCTGAACCTGGCAACCAAAGGTCCTCCTCTGAGCATCGCGGTTCCTGCCTTAATTGACTTGAGACTTCGAGTCCCCTTCGCGTGAGCGAGCGTGCACGCGTGTGCCTTTCCAGCAATCCCTAGGCCGCCACGAAATAGCATCGCCCATATCGTGATGCCATCGCGATTTCTGATCGAAGAATCGAGAAAGGGGAATCGTAGTTTCATCACCGGCCATTGATTTTCATTGAATTTGGTTCGAAGATGATTTGAATTCTGGAAAGAGAAGGCGACCATGGGTTTGATTTTTAAATCGAAGAGGAAGAGGGGAACTCGTGATTTTTTGTGGAGGCCGGCTTTGATGATTGTTTGCTCGTGATTTTTTTTAAATGAAAGGGAAACACTTGTACACAATATGAAAAGCTAAGGGACACGTGCTAAAAACTTCAACATGTGTATGAAAAGCTTTAACACAATATTTTAATGCAACGGTATTAGTTATTTTTAAATTTAAATTTAAATTCAAATCATCTTTAAAACGCAATTTAAAATTTCAAACTCCTATCAAGGCATGCCGCCAGGCGTTTATAATGTTGGCCCTATTCCGAACGCAATAGAAAAGGTTCCGAGTCCAAATTCGATCGTATGGAGAAGATAGCTTTTCGAACCAGTTATTAAATTAAATTTAGATATAAATTTCAACGCGTTTGCTTATCATACGGCCAAACGACAACTCTGAATGCTACAAAAATTGAAACCCCATAATAATACAATATTACGGATCCAATGGAACTAGTTTCGTTGAATTTCGCAACTGTGCCTCAGAAGGCTATTTTTAAATATCGATTTAAGCGGTATATTTTCAAAACCGAACAAAGTATTTCCAAATCAAATTTCTGAAGCTTCCACTAACTTTAGTATTATCAATATAGATTTTCTAAGCCTTTGAATTATTTTAAATCAGCTTATAACTGAAGATTCCAATTTTTCACCCAATCTCAATAAATTAAATTTAACAATTAAATTTCCAAATTCATTCTGATATCTGAAATTCAAGTTAAAATAACCTTCAAACATTTAAAAGTCAATTAAATATTTCAATTTCAAACGTTGAAAATTCTGGGTCGTCACATCCTTCCCCCTTTAAAAGAATTTCGTCCCTGAAATTAAAAGTTAAGAAGAATGGACCTTAACCCGCTTATTATTTTCCCATTATCGCTTCAACTAACTTTCCAAAATTAATCATAGATTCCAAACAACATTGTTTTCTTTACAATCCAAATTTAAATTTAAATTCAAATTCAAATTTTCAAGTTTTTCTCAAAAAATTTCTAACTCCCTGAATTTTCGAAAATTTTTGCCAGCATCTCCTTTGCACGGCTAGCTCGGTACGACTACAAAAATGGCACTACGGCCCCAGATTTCAAAAAGAAAAGAAAAGGCCAAGCGGATAGACAAAAAGATCATCAAATTTCATACTGAAATTCAAATACATACCTTTTTGTCGAGCAATTCAATTTTATCTTCGAAATCAAAATCCAAATTCCAATTTTTCTTTTTCCTGTAACATACCTGTATATCCTGCTAGCCATAATATCCAATTACAACATTCAAATATCATTTTGCACCTTTCATTTACAAAATCTTCAATATATACTTCTTATACCATCTTTACTATACTATTGAATTTATATTTCCATTTTCATTCAATCTTAAATTTTCAATTTTATTTGAATTCAATTTAACATTTCAATTCTATTTGGATTCAATTTACCTTCTGAGTATTGAATTTTATCAATTATCTTTCATTAGCAACTGATTCGTCTTGCTATTTTAAATTAGCTTTATTTACTAATTCATTACAAATTCCAATTCGTTTTATCTCAAACCATTTTTTTTAATTTCCATCTTTATTATCTTTAGTTCACTTCGAGCTAATTTTACAGCTTTATTTTATTTCACACAATTCAAATTGGTCTTCGATATTTAATTTTCAATTCCAGTTTTTATTATTTTATTCATTCCCAAACACAATTCAATTCACTATTTTGGTTTTATAACCACCTATTTTTAAACTGTATTTCAAATTCCATAAGAATTTAATTTATTTTATTTATAAATATTGAATTCAATTCATTTCAAACTATATTTATTTGGTCATTCATCAATTAGTTTCACTTACTAATTTTGTTTCAATACTCTGCTTTATTTATCCAATTCAATTCCAATTCCAGTTCTATTTACTTATAAATTCAAAATGAATTTCAACATTTAATTTCACTTTCATTTACTTGCAATTGTAAATTTATTTATTCATTCACAATTTATTTTCCACCTTTATAGATTTTATTCCAATAATTTAGTCTCAAATTCACATTTATTCAAATTAACTCAAATTTTCAACTTCAATTCTTTTACTCAATTTTCAATTTTTAATTCCACTTGAATTAAATTTTCTTTCCAACTTATTTTGTTTCCACATCTACCTTTATCTAACTTCTCTTTAAGTTAGATTTTATTTTAATAACTTCAAACTTGACAAGTTATCAACTTAATGATATTCCATAACTATTTTATATAACATTCCAGAGTCTTTTCAACCTTTCAAAATCATCTTAGAAATCAATTCAAATTATCCTTTTTGAATTCCCAAAACCAAACCCAGTTTACCAAACAACTTTAATTTAAAACGATTCGGCAGCAATTCCTCTTTTGGAAACTCGAAAATGAACATCGATGATGCTGCAGTCATTACCGAAGTTATTTTCCAACGACCGAAAAGAGTTTAGAGCTTTTATCCCTTTAAAACCTTTCCAAAACCTTTGAAAACTATTTTCAAATCAAATGGAGTTAATTTTCAAAATCCAAATCCTTTCAAAAAAACACTTCCAAAAACTTCTCTGGAATTCTATTTCAAATTATAAATCACATTTACATTTACAATTCCCATTTGTATATAAATTTTATTTCTCAACTTTCAATTATGATTTCAATTTCTAATTCAATAATCAATGATAATAATTTAATATTATCACTTCCTAACAAACAAGCAGCCATATACTCTAATAATTTATGAAAAATCATTCCTTTTATATACGAAAATAATTTGGGTAAAATTATTTCATTTACCCTATTTTAAAACAATATCGTGGCGAATTGTTCTGTACAAGTGTTTAGAGATCCCTATCGATAGAGTTGTACGGACTATACCGACCAGAATCCCTATACCGCTCAACAAACCAATCATCACAATATAAAACAATTTTGTATTCACTAACAAATACGCGCTTATATCTATTAATATACTCAAACTCATTCTAGAGTACTGCGGACTCTATCTAATGAGTAACACCCAACAGAGCCAAGGTTTTCACTTAACCAATTGCTCTGATACCAAGTCTGTAACGACCCGATTTTATGACTTTCGAAAGTCGACATATATACGTCCACTGTATCAAATGTCGCACGGTCGAATGCCGAAAAATCAAACTGTTAGGGTTTAAGAAGAAGAAGATAGAAGAAGAACACAAACAATAAACAGAATCTCACATTTCACAGCGGAACAATATATAATAGATAAATGAATAATCTTTAAATCAAAGACTCATCACTGTTAATACAATACAACATCAGAATTTACAACGACATCATACATCACTGACAGTTATTATAACTTGACCATATGAAAACTGATTTGCACTAACCATACGCAATGGACACTACATAGTAAAGATATACGTCTCGCCGTCCAGCTTTAACTCCTGATCTCCACAGCAATTCTTGAATTTCAGAATGACCTGATAACCTAACTCTAGGCTGCCCGTGTGGAAAATTATGGGCACCCAGAGTTTAGAAATGGAACAATAAACTCCAGGCCAGTCATGGGAGTGGTGTGAGATCTTAAAAATAGTTATTCTTTTACAAAAGAAAACAAAGGAATCTAAAATAAATCCGCAATGCTTTTTGGAAAATGAAACTACCATAAGGCCTACCGGCACACACACAATGCAATTGCACACTTGGGGGAGATTTCTCCTTATGTTAGTCAAACATGCTTAATACGCAAAATCTTCTTTAAGATTATTATTAGTGCATAGTGGAAAAACATTTGCAAGTATAATATTAATCTTAGCCAGCATACATACCATTATAGTATGCCTACTATAGCTACCATATTAGATGGCAGGTTCTACAACTAAAACCATACAAGGCGTGTATTGGTGATTGATTTCCAACAAATGGTCAGGCTAAGGAACTTCCTGGGCCACATGGGTACGCCTCTGGAGGGACGCCCCGAGAACCTAACCGGATTCTACCAACACAAGGCTGGGTTACCTTTACAAAAATAGGTAATTACTGACACGAGTATGCCACCCCACGGTTGTAAACAACCTTTATCCAAGGATCCTCAACAACAACAATCACAAAGTAATATATATTTGCGATATCCACATAAGTTAAGTATCTGGGCTCCATACCATGATACCATTTCTATCCATAAGGAAATGCACATACCCTAAGGGGCGCTACCCACTATTACCTTGCTGCATTCTTCATGTTTCGACCATTCCGGGGTGTGAGGCTCGATGAGGTCTCGTCCACAAAGCTACGCTTTTCACAAAACCCATGCTTCGATCAACAAATGATCAGCAGCACTTCGTATGCCACATTACCAAATTGGGAATATATCACTAGTAACCATCAACTACATAACCTCTGAGCTCGTACGTCTCAAAGAAGGGTGTTAAGCTAAGAGAATAAATTCTCCGCCACCAACAGAAATGTATTTGATAGAAGCCGGCTTTACATATCAAAGTGTAATGTCACGACCCGAAGTTCAACGTTCAAAAATCGACATCAAATACCTCACTTGTATTCGACAGTCGGAGATTCAAACGTCGAATTTCAGTTCGGATGGAGCTTATAATAACAATTAGATGAATATAAATAGCGGAAAATAAAACTGCCAACATCAACATCCCAGATACAACATCACACATTATCAATACAACAACCACACCAACATCAGAGTATTTATATACATATACAACACAACTCCAAAATTAACCACCACAACATAACCACAAGTGATTTCATCCCAAGAAAATCTTCAAATAGATAAAGGAATAATGAACATCCAAACTGAGACCCTCGAGATCCAAAAGTTTCAAAATATCTCCAAGTTAGAACCTTCAAACTAGTAGTCTTCAAACCATACAACTCCAAGATCCAGCTAGTACCAAAACACAGAAGACCTGCTACTAGGCTGCCTGTGTGGAAATTATGGGCACCCAGAGTTTAGAAAGGAAACAATAAACTCCGGGTTAGTCATGGGACTGGTATGAGTAAACAAAACAGTTGCTTTGAAAATAAAAGCAGATTATTTTAAATCAAAAACAAACAAAAGGATCTGAAAGAAGTTCGCAATGTTTTTTTGAAAATGAAACTGCCATAAGGCCTACTGCCTCACACACAATGCAAACGCAGACTTGGGGAAGATTTCTCCTTATGACAATCAAATATGCTTGATACGGGAAAAATTCTTTAATATTATTACTAGTGCATAGTGTAGAAAAACATTTCGAAAATATAATATTAATCTTAGCCAGCATAGAAATTTCGTACTATGCCTACTATAGCTACCATCTAAACAATGGTGACACCATAAGTAAATGGCAGGTAATACAACCAAAACCGTACTGGGTTTGTATCGATAATTGGAATTCTAACAAATGGTCAGGCTAAGGAACTTCCTGGGCCACATGGGTACGCCTCTGGAGGGATGTCCCAAGAACCTAACAGGATCTCTGCCAACACAAGGCCGGGTTACCTCTATAACTAGGTAATTACTACACGAGTATGCCATTCCCCGGTTGTAACCAACCTTTATCCGGGGCCCCAACATCAATCACAAAAGAATATATATATATATATATATATATATATATATATATATATATATATATTTGCGATATCCACATAAGTTAAGTATCTGGGCTCCATACCATGATACCACTTCTATCCAGAAGGAAATGAACATACCCTAAGGAGCGGTGCCCCCAATAACCTTGCTGTATCTTTCCTATTTCGACCATTACCGGGTTGTGAGGTTCGACGAAGTCTCATCCACAAAGCTACGCTTTTTACAAAAGCCATGCTTTGATCATCTAATGATCAACAAATGATCATCAATACATAGTAGCACTTAGCGTGCCACACTACCAAATTGGGAATATATCGCTGATAACTTCAACTACATAACCTCTGAGCTCGTACGTCTCAGAGAAGGGTGTTAAGCTAAGAGAATAAATTCTCCGCCACCAACAGATATGTATTTGAAAGAAATTGGCTTTATATCTCAAAGTGTAGTTGTCAGACACATGACCATACAAGTCTGTTCCTGGTTCGAACAGAATGGAAGGCACTTCATCCAATAAAGGAAGAAGTCCTTCCCGATCAGACTTCCCATCACTTAGGGAATCCCTATACCGGAGCAACTCGGTGCAGAGACAATCAATAGGTTATCCTATCATTTTCGAAGGCACCCGGTCTTCACCACCGATTTTCAATTTTTCTCCATTCGTCGAATCACTATTTGGAATGGGTTATATGACACAAAGGTCCTCTCCCGGCTAATCCGAATAGTGAGCATAATTTTTTTTTAAACATGTGGATATGTCATTCACAAAGATTCACAGATTCGATGTAGGTTTCGGATAACCAACTGGAATCCGACTCCCTGTCGCATCGAAATTCAAAAGCCGTTTTACGGGCCAAATGGGTTTTACATTCACAAAAACAATACAGGACCACAACTCAGCACAAACAACTCATATCACATAATATCACAATTACAATCAGAGATGTCAATTTATACCCATCATACGATAGTTATCAATCATGCACAGCTACGATGAAACAATTGTGTGAATTAAACTAATTAATCACATAATTAATTACATTCATCATCTTTTAAATTAATGATTGATTTATTCTTAATTAAAATTGGTTAAATATTTAATCATCTTCATAATTTAATCATTCACAAATTGATTATCCTAATTAATTCATCTCTAATTGCTCATTAATTTAAATCTTAATTATCTGTTCTTTAATTAATTAACTTTTAATTATAGAGTAGTTACAAATCATAAATTTTTCAATCATTATTTAATCATTACAAATAAATTTGTTTTTAAGTTAAAAAATTTGAATAGGTGATTTACTTCTTGAATATTTTATTAAGTTAAATTTTAAAAACACAACTTTATTTTAAAAATACAAGTTGAAATATCATTGCACTTCATTCACCATGCTTTACATTCGATTAACCGACTATCATCATTTATAAAATAAAATAAAAAACAAATTTAGGAAATCATCTGGAATTTGTTGTTTTCAGGTCCAACTCGAGGCTGTCTCGGGTCATTCCCGACAAAATTGCCCCCTGCTTCGAGTTCCTACCCAAATCACCCGTGTGAACAATTTTTTAGAAATTTTGTCTAAGTTTTAAAAATCGACCCGATCCAACGCTAATAAAACCCGGGCTCGTCTTCGAGTTTTCTTCCCAATTCCCCGCGCAGTGCTCCGAGTCACTTGCCTTCCTCCCTAAATCCATCACATCTGATACTACCACCCACACGTGCACGTGCACGACCATAATTGTTGCCGTTGGTCGAAACTACGTCCACCAACAAGTCGACCTTCACCCCTCGAAACAAGACAAGTGCCCAGAGTTCAAATAAATTTAAAAAATTAAGATCGAGCCATCTCAAACCAAACAACCCTTCAGCACCTCGTCGGAAAATCAACTCGTGCCACCACCTCTGACCATTAGGGGTCGCCAAACTTTGACCTAAGCTCCGCTATCATGTGACGCTGCAATTGGCACTATCGACGCGAAGACCGATCACCTGTGGATGGCGCAGCATCATCATCTTTGACACGAACCAAAATGGGTCTTTAAACCCTAATTCGATCTCGTCTTCATTCCACAGTGTTCTAAGAAATCCCTGAGCATTTTTCTCAAGCTTCTCCATGTAACAACCCGGGATTTTGTGAAAATTTATTATCGTCAAATGACGATTAGATTGGTTTGCTTATTGCTATTGGCATTGTAATCAGTTGAAATTCGTTTAAAAATTTGTTGTGTTGTTTGGGTTTTAAAAATGAAATCTCGGCCCAAGCTCCTTTTCATTTTGATATTGTATTACTAAGGCAAAGACACGGTTTTTCCCCCTCTCCTTTCATTCATTCTAACCCTAAATTAAACGAAGAAAACGAAATAATGGCGGCCTCCTCTTGTTCGTTCCCCTTTTCCAAAATATGGTTTTCGAAAATCAGTAAATCGCGACTGTAGTGCTCGATTCAACTCGACCGCTTGATCGCCTCGAGATACTTCAGCCGCTTCTATTTGTTCAAATTCGAAACCAGGTGAGTGAAACTTTCACTCACATTTAATTCGAGCTCCATAATTTCTTATTGGTGTTATTTCGTTTAAATGTTGATGCTTTCTTCAATGTTTCCAATCTGCAAATTTGTGGAACACTTGATTGATTTTGGCTGTTTAATTTTATGATGTCGATGCTGTTCGATTTTTTAGTTTTAACCTTGTTCGTAAATTCTTGAGTATCACTGTTTCGATTTACATGTTTGTTGGCTATATGCACTTGAATGATTAAGTTGATTTTGTGAAAAATACTTCGTGTGTGACATTAAGCTCGACTAGATGCACCACTTTGTTGTTCCACAACTTCAGTCTGTGGTTCACGGCCTTGACTTGTTTATCACCTGACTTCGGCTTGTGTTAATGTTTGACTTCGGTCACTTGATTTTTAGGAAATTTCAGGTCTTCGGCCATCACCGTTGCATTGATATTGGTGGTTGTTGCTGTATTTTGTGATAGTTGAGTCAGTGAGCATTTTTTTTTTCAAGAATGCTTGCTGCTTGACCTTTGTTGTTTGTTGCCGAATTTCTGGGGTATTTACTTATTCAAATTTATATTTGGTCGAACTACTGTGATAACTGGAGCTTGCTTGAGTATGCTAATTGGGTTTGTGATTCTGGTATGTTGCAGTTTGATTGAAATGCATCTTTCTGTTGCACCATGTCTGTACCACTGCCTTTGTGCACTTGTTATAAAACTGCAAGTTGCCTTCCACATTGAATACTAGGGTAGTTGCAGCTTCTATTGTTGCAATTGCACCCTTGTTATTTTGCATTGCACTGAGTCAATACTCACGTGCCCTGATACATTTATTTTTGTGTTACTGTGATTTCGATATTATACTTGATTGCTTGCATGTATATATATATATGCATTCATGTATGTATATATATGTACATGTTATCATCTCGTACATCTCCCTCTAGAGGAGTTCTGCATTGTTGTGGCTATACATTTGAGTTTGCATTATCCACTTCATTTACATTGGTACGGGGTGCACTGCCTTGAGTCTTGTGGTCTTCATATATGTGCATACATACAATTATCATTGAGTCTGGGCAGTTTGGTTTCATGTTGTACCTGCACACTTGCTTACATGTAGCTTTGTGGGGTCTGGTTGCATTAAGCTCATGTGGTCTTCATTTAGGTGTAGTCTGCTCTTGCATATATTTAGTTTCTGGCATTGTTGTTATGTTGTTCCATATTGCATGTGCACAGGCCGTGCCTTATATTGGATTGTATATCCAGAATTTTTCGCTGAGGCATTTAATGTGGTTAAGTTCCAAGCTTTTATAGTTCTGTTTTGCATAGAGTTGCATTTGAACCTTGGACTTATATATTTGGCTAGGAATCCTTGTTCCTCTGACCTGTTTGCATTCACATGTACATCAGTTGTTTGCCTCCTATTTACCTGGACTTTATACATGTGATTTTCTGATTGCTTGGTTAACATTGTTTCAACTCCACTGTCGCGTCTTGTGACTCCACTTGATGCTTGTAGTTGGTTGGTGGGAATAGTCTGTACTTGATTCCCTGAGTTGTTGGAGTTTGTACCACTTGAGGTATTTGTGTTGTGTCATGATTGCAGTGACTTGACCTTTGCATTTTGTTTGTTTTCGAATTCACTTGAGTTGAATCCAGCTTGTAGCTCGGATTTGACCTTGTGCCAATTTCTATTTTTAACGCTGCAATGGCGAGGCAGTGCACGCGTGCATGTACTGCAGCCACACAGTATTGTGTTTAATTGATATTCTTTCGCTTTTGATCCATTGATCTTTTGCGTATTCATATGCCGTATTAGCGAGGCAGTATACATTAGCGTGTACTGCAGCCAATCAGCTTTGATGTTTTAAGTAACATTTCAATTGTTTAAATTGATTTGGTTTAATTTAATGATTTCGTTGATATCTAATTATCTTTTTGAAATTTGATTATGAGTTTCTTATTATTTATTTAATAATTAGATTTTGTTGTTTATTGCCGTTTAGGCAATTCTGATGTTTTCTAAATTATCTTCATGGTGACCTTTTCATTTCGCTTTGTTGATGATTTGAATTTGCTGATTTGTTGTTTAACACTGATTAAGTGTATATTTATCGTTATCCAATTTCTTATTAAAGGATTGGATATATGAGATTTATTGTGACTGTCGTCTATTGTTCTTTAATCATTATTGCCTCTAGGCACTAATAACTGAGTTTGAATTAGACTGACCCGTGTATTATTTTCTTTTGAATGTAATACTCGGGTCAGACCGAGTATTTACAGGTTATAGATGTAACAGCCCTAGTTTTTAGCTATTTATTTCTTTTAATTTTTTTGTTTTTAGAAATATAATTTATATAAATTGTGTTTACCAATATTGTTTAAATATTTAATTTAGAGAATTAAACTCGTTAATTTAATATGATTTTTGTAACTAAATTTAAGAAGAAGAAAAAAAAAGGAAATTTTTATAATGTATAATGAAGTGAGTGGTAACTAAATGTTTTGGATATTATCATAATATCTGTTGTTATACCCATTCCCTAAAAATAATGAAAAGGAGAAAATTTGTAACATATTAAAGTAGTTAATTAATTATGTTAATTTGGTAGGTTATGACATGCAAATCATGTTGGTGGAATATTCTCAATTTTGACATATTAATTATGTTAGCAGTGAACATTGTTAAGCAATTTAAAACAATGAAACTTACAATCAATTTATTTGATAAATCTACCTTATTCCTAGTTAGCAATTCAAAACTTGAATAAAGGCACATACGGATATTTTAAAATGGAGTTAATGACAATTAATAGATATTTCAAAAAGAAATTTATGACAATTAATAGAGAAATTAATTGTAAAATTTCAGTAGTTGACCAGAATTAATTTATTGAATAATTAATGCAAATTAATAAAATTGATGAAAGATAAATAAGTTAATTCTTTTGGTTAATGGCATGAGGACACGAGGTTAATCCCCATTTTGTAGGAGAAATCTGCCCGTGTAACCAGTCCGGCTACCAGTGCCTACAAAGCGGACGGATTAATGTGAGACGTCGCAGGATTGATAATTAACAAAAAGGGTTAATTAACTAATTAAGTTAGTAACCAAATTTGAGTATGTAATTAAAGGAGGATAATTAATTGGTAATATGGTAATTAATTGAAATCAATTAAGGAGGGTAATTAAAAGGGATAAGGTAATCAATTGAAATCAATTAAAGGCAATTAAAGGGGAATTAATTGATTAGAAGAATATGGAAATCAAATTTGCCTTCCTTTGCGCGTGACACAAAATTTTATTCTTTTAACATTTTGACATTTGCCTCTTACCATTTGTTTCTTGAGCATGTCACTGTATTCATTTATTCACGCAGCCTTATCCACAAAAATATCAACTCTTCCAATTGCCATTTTTCCTCTCACCTAAATTAAATGCATTCAAAATTTAATCTTGCCTATCTTTGCAAATTTTCGCATACCCATTATATCTCTCTGTTTCCACTGCGTTTGTTTTGCAATAAATAAATTTTTCGAACCATTGATCAAGTAAATATTTATGTAAGCATTTATTACTTTTGCCTTTTCAGTTAAAAGCTTTTTCATTGCTTACCATAAATCACGCAAGAGCTCAAGTTTTGCTTCCTCAATCAAATCTGTTCAAATTTGCAGTAACGCATGCTTTAAATTTAGATTATAACTGGTATAAATCACGCAAGCTATCTAAAAAAAAAAAAAATCCAAAAGAGTGATATCGTTCAAACATAAAACTGGAAAGAGAAATCAACGCATGCATTTATCACAATTTTCGTGTAGCGTTCAAACAAGAAGAACTGGAAATAAATCTCTTGCCTAAACGCATGCACTCAAAAATCAACGCTTGCATTTATTTCTTACGTTTTCAAACCTGCCTATTTATCTCCCCTTTTTATTTCGCAAGTTTATCTATAAATACTTTGCCTCATTCACATAAGTTTTCATATCTCCTTGTTTGTCCCTCTCTGGTACAAGCTTCTATCAGGTAAATAATTTGCATTGTTTATTTCTTTGCTTCTTCCAATTTTCCTTCCTCCTTCTTGTGTTCTCTGATTTCCTTGCTCGGCTACTTCCCCATCATGCCGTGCCATTTATAAATACATATAGAACTTTGTTAGTAGTAGGCTGGAAGAAATGATATAAATTGATTGTAGGAAGCTAGACTATGGAATTAGTGTAGTTATGATGTAGTTAGTGGTATTGTGGATTTGGATAAGTGCAGTTTGAAGAGGAAGGCATAGAAAAAGAAAAAAAAAGAATTACAATTTAATAATGGAGAAGATAAATTGATAAGGAGAAAATGATATGAAATGTTGTTTTATTCAAATAAACAATATTGTATGAATAAATCTTGGGTGAATATAATAAAATGACATTTATTTCAATTTTTAATGGTTGAAATAAATTTAAGATGGTTAAAAATAAATTTAACTACTTATTTGAGAATTTGGGTGGATAAATATCAATGGATTGTATTTATTATGGTTAATAAAAGGATATTGGTGATGTATACCAATAATCACCTTTTAATGTTTAATAATAAAAGTAAAAGAAGAAATAATTTGCCTAAACATGATGAACATGTATGTGAAATAAAGTATTATTTAATGAATTCGAATGTAGTTAGTGGCTACATTTGATTAAATCGAATAATTTGAACAGTATTGTGTTTGTTGCCAATATTGTCATTTTATTTAAATAAATATATATGAGAATGAAAATAATTGATCATGATAAATATGATTAAAAATGTGAGAAATAATTTAATAATGTCTAAACATGTATTTGTTTTGTTTGGGTGCATAACATCTTTTTATTCAATCAATTGTATTAAATTTGCAATTTATTTTGCAATTTATTCAATTTATTTTATGCATGCGTACGGTTGAAGTATGGGCCTAGGATATGTTGAGACGGTTAGCGGGTTGTAGTAGTCGAGCAAGTTGAACTAAATTTCTTTTATTCTATTCGTTCCAGTTGTTCTGAAATTTTGCTTTGACCGTAATTTTTAAATTCGCATACTTGGTATTTGGATCTTATAGATTTAAGTCAAGGCTTTGCATCCGCCGAAGTTTGATCGTGCTTTCCGTTTTTTTTTCCGAAGTAGATACCGTGTTTGATTTAGATCCACTGCAGCGTTTAAGGTGAGTATTTCTCACCAGACATATGTACATATATTTTGTGAATTATCGCAAGTGTATGTGTAAAAATTTTATTTAAATATTATCTGTCTGTAGTATAACGTAGAATGATGAATCCCATTTAAATTGACACCTCATCAGTTATTATCTGTTGTATTATTTCTGCAGTTATATTATATTATTGTTTATTTACTGCTTAAATCACCACTGCAAGTTCCCTGTTAAATTTAGATTGTTGTGGGCTGAAATGATAGGCCTAAATGATGATTACTGTGCTATTATTATGTTAACTGTTTAACTGTTAACTTGGGATTGCGGGTTTGAAATGATAGAACCCGGGGTTTGTAAATTACGGATTGAAATGATATAAATCCGTATCACTTGACCTAGGCTAGAAAACTATATACAGGCCCGTGGTCCTTATAATATTTTCTGAAATATTTAAAATTATTTTGGAAGTTAAATATTTGATTTAATATCTTTAAAGGATTTTATATTGATTTTGAATGAGTTATAAATGTTAATAAATAAATAAATAAATATTTGAATAAAATTTTGGAATATAACTTATTTTGGAAATTCTGGATTTTTGAAAGGATAAGATTTCAGTTAAGAAATATATATATAAGTTATATTTGGAAATATTTATTAAGTTAAACAATCTACTAAAGCATTTAAATGCTGTCTTTTGAAATTGGACTAGTTTTACCCGTAACTTTAGGTAGCATTTCCTAAGTGCTATAGAATCTGGAATTTGATTGTTTTGAAATTTAAGGAATTTGATAAATTATATTTATGTTTAAGTTTTGGAGACCTTTAAGATATGAGATTTATAACTAGATTTTTCTTAATAAATTTAAGATGAACATTCTAGTGTTAAGTAAATTTTGAAATTATTTAATGGCATAATTTTGGAGTTTTATCTATGGAATTTATGGGAATATTCAAGACGAAATAATAAACATTAATTTGTTGAAAGAAAAAATATCCAACCTTAGTTTTGAATATTAATACTCCAATTGGATATATATATAGGAATTGAAATGGTCTTGGGAACATGAAGTGATATTTAAATTATGGTTTAAAATAAAGAAATATATTTGTAAAGCTATGTAAATTATCTTCTTTACAAAGTAACCATAAAGTTAAACCATTTATTCTATATACCGTTGAATGTCCAAACCATTGTGTTTGGGAGTTATGGTTTTAAAGTAAAATTTCCAAAATATTATGTTTTGAAGATATAATTTAAATATTTGGTTTCCAGATATTATAAATTTTAAGCAGTATGGTTTTTGGAAAAGAATTATACTTGAATATAACGGTATCATATTGTTTTGGGTTTTGAATGATATCGTGTTTATAGTTTGAAATAGAAATGTTTATTTTGGTTTTAAAGTATAAACTGTTTTAAAAGACCACGGTGTTATAATAACGATGGGTTGGCAAAGAGACCGGGATCGGATATGGACATACTCTCTGTCGATACCGAAAACCACTTTGACTAACCGTGTACGCGGTGGAGATTCCAGAATGAAGTAGGTTGGTGGCGACGTTTCCTGTAAGGTAAATACGTGGACCCGACTCCCGTGAGTTGGCATAAGGTGGCTAAAACAGGAGCGATCGACGGGTTAATGAGGTCATTCCTCTGATCGGACACTCCTCTTCGATATTATACTATGACTTTGGATTGATTCAGTGGCCACTTCTATTTTGATTTGGGGAGTTGTTTCGAGGTGGGCGGTTGCTGCGGCTTCGCGTTACCATCGGCCCGGATGCGTAATTGGTATATCTACCCTGGCATTGCCTAGTTGTGCCGTGTCACCTACCATACCGCGCCTTGTACGAGTTTAGATTTCTCCCGTAGCCCGTGTGGTATCCTCTAGTTGCTTCCCGATCAGGAGGAGCTATGATATTGGATGGACTACTGGGACTATTACGTGTTAAGGTGGAAAATGTAAAGCCTTAACGCTACTTAAAAGTAAGTTTATTTTATAAATAGACACTAGTATAATAGCGCAATATACTACATAGTAAATAGTTTGACGGATCCTTAGAGGATGGGCGGTCCCAAGCATCCTTTAAGTTACTTGCTCTATATTACAGTACACTTGAATTAGCTTACATTATATAAGTATGTATGTCCTGACTCGAGTGTTATGTTTTATTTTTACGCTCGGGTCAGCCTGAGTTGCAGTTTCAGTTTCTCTCCGGAGTTATGTCATCCCGTAGATCATTCATACTGCCGGAAGCCTTTCAGTCTTTATCTTATTTGCAATCAATCAAATTGGAAGACTCTGTTTCTATTTATGTCTACAGCTGTATTGCAGATTCTAAACTATGTAAATTCTATTTGGTTAAAGTTTTATAGTGGCTTCATGAACCACTGTATATTTTATTTCCGCTGTGAGTTCTGATATATGTATGTGATTCTGTGATTTATTTACTACATATTCTGAGTTTTGCCAAATTTATTTTACAACGCAGTATTTTGAACAATTCAAGTCCGACATGTGCGGATGCGAAGGGTTGAAAATACTGGGTCGTTACATTTGGTATCAGAGCTTTGGTTCTAGGCAAAACTTAGAATGTATGGTAAATTTGATTTACAGAATCACGTTCATTCGAGATTGAACCACTCTCTTTTCGAATTTTGGAACATTCCCTACGGTTCCAAAGCTCATTCGTATCCCTCACTTTTTCATCTGCTTTAGATTCTGGAGTATCTCATAACTCCACTTCGGATGATCTTTATTGTAAATTGGCGGTCTCGCCATTATTCTAATAAAGGGGTGAAACTCCTTTACCATTAGCATTGATTCACCGGAGATTTATATTTATCCTCGGTTTATATGCTAGTATCTTTGGTTATTCCAAATTCTATCTTTTCGGATTAAATGTAGATTTACCCCAACCACATCGATATGGCTCTTTAAGTCACGGATGACTAGGTCAAGGTTGTCCGCGACTTATATAGACTTACCCAGTTTCCTTATTCTGATCTTCTGATTTCAATTTATCTTGAATTCTATTTTATTTGAGTTCATCAAATTTGAGTCTCTATCCTGGTTTGAGAAGTTTATTCCTATATTTGAAATTAAAATCTAATATTATATATATGAGTATAATTTTCAAAATTTTATAATTAATTTAACTAGTTGTCAAGAGATAATAGTTTTGATTTTATTTATGGTGTTGTAAGCCATGTGTTTGTCTAATAAATAAGTGAATATAAAACAATGGTTATAAATTAATTTGGAAACAGAAATGAATTTAAAACTAAAACTTGAGAATTAAATTTCTGATGATTTCAAACCTTGTGTTTAAATTTTAAAAGGATGTAATAAGTATTTTTGTATAGAAATTTGTTTCCAAAGAAATTTTAAAATTAGTGCTTTTCTCTTTGTCGCTGGAAAATAATTTCGGTGATGACTGCAGCATCATCGACATTCATTTTCGAGTTTCAAAGTGAAAAGACCATTCTGTAGTCTGGCTACAGTGTTTCCTTGAGATTTTAATTGATTTGAATTTCTAAAGTATGACTTAATATATATAGATATATAATTTAAATTTGATTTGACATATTAGGTATATATATTTAGTTATCTCTAAATGGTTTGAAGGGAATCAGGAATTTAATTCTTAAAGTTTATCTTGAGGAAGGAAAATAAATATAATAACAAAAATTTGAATAAAAAGGTTCCAATTGGAGATAATTAAATTGAAAGTTTTATTTGTATAACACCCAATTTCATTTAATATAACTTACCTTGATTTTCAAAAGTTAACATGTAATTGGATAATATACAATATAAAAGGATTTTATGAATAAAATTTGAGTGGTTATAATAAATATTATACACTTAAATTTTAGTTATAAAAGATTAATGGGGATAAATAAGGAAAAGGAATTTAAGGAATTTTATTCAAATGTCTTAATAATCAAATTAATTTAATATGGAGCCGTAAATCTAACCAAGAGATTTTAATAAAAGGTTATTTCCTGAAATGAATATGTTTGTGTAATAAACAAGGTATCTTTGAATAAGGAAAATATATTTGAAAGGGATATTTTTGGAGTAAGGATTATATATCTTCAAATCATAGTTTAATTGATGTCTAAATAAATAGTTAAGACGTATTCTAATATCACTAAATTTTGATAATTGAGAATTGGTTTTCAAATGGAAATTCAAGGGTAACTTATTGAAGGAATATCTTATTTATAAGATAAGTATTTTTAATAAAGTGTTAGGTTATTTGTTAAAATTCAGAGTTAAGTACATAATAAACTGATTAGGAATACTATTATATCTACTATAGCATATTATGAGTGCTGCTGTTTCTAAAAATAAAATGTTTTGGAAATTTTTTTTTATAAATGAACTTAGGAATATTTCAACCTTGAAATGAATATTGTTTGGCATTGAATTTAAAAGGTATAAATGAAGATTATTTTAAAGGTATTATGATTTTAGTAGCATGATTTCCAAATTTATAAATTTAATGATTTCAAAGCATTATGATTGCAAATTTATTATCTTATTTGTTTTCAAACTATCTTTAAGTGTCCTTGGTTTCCCTATCTGCTACAGAATGAGGAGGCTATTGCTTATACCAGTCTATTTAGAAATCTTTTCTATAATCTTTAAAAATCTTTGTTACTCATCGGGGCCTGAGCACCGCTTACCACCCATAGACCGACGGTCGAACTGAAAAGAGTAAAACCGATTCTAGAAGATCTTCTTCGTGCTTCAAATCCGGAACTATTCGTTTAAAGTTCTTGTTTATCTAGCTTATCTTCCTTTGTTTCTTTTCTTTTGTTCCTTTTCGAGGACGAAAAGTTCTTAAGTGGGGGAGAGTGTAACAGCCCTAGTTTTTAGCTATTTATTTCTTTTAATTTTTTTGTTTTTAGAAATATAATTTATATAAATTGTGTTTACCAATATTGTTTAAATATTTAATTTAGAGAATTAAACTCGTTAATTTAATATGATTTTTGTAACTAAATTTAAGAAGAAGAAAAAAAAAGGAAATTTTTATAATGTATAATGAAGTGAGTGGTAACTAAATGTTTTGGATATTATCATAATATCTGTTGTTATACCCATTCCCTAAAAATAATGAAAAGGAGAAAATTTGTAACATATTAAAGTAGTTAATTAATTATGTTAATTTGGTAGGTTATGACATGCAAATCATGTTGGTGGAATATTCTCAATTTTGACATATTAATTATGTTAGCAGTGAACATTGTTAAGCAATTTAAAACAATGAAACTTACAATCAATTTATTTGATAAATCTACCTTATTCCTAGTTAGCAATTCAAAACTTGAATAAAGGCACATACGGATATTTTAAAATGGAGTTAATGACAATTAATAGATATTTCAAAAAGAAATTTATGACAATTAATAGAGAAATTAATTGTAAAATTTCAGTAGTTGACCAGAATTAATTTATTGAATAATTAATGCAAATTAATAAAATTGATGAAAGATAAATAAGTTAATTCTTTTGGTTAATGGCATGAGGACACGAGGTTAATCCCCATTTTGTAGGAGAAATCTGCCCGTGTAACCAGTCCGGCTACCAGTGCCTACAAAGCGGACGGATTAATGTGAGACGTCGCAGGATTGATAATTAACAAAAAGGGTTAATTAACTAATTAAGTTAGTAACCAAATTTGAGTATGTAATTAAAGGAGGATAATTAATTGGTAATATGGTAATTAATTGAAATCAATTAAGGAGGGTAATTAAAAGGGATAAGGTAATCAATTGAAATCAATTAAAGGCAATTAAAGGGGAATTAATTGATTAGAAGAATATGGAAATCAAATTTGCCTTCCTTTGCGCGTGACACAAAATTTTATTCTTTTAACATTTTGACATTTGCCTCTTACCATTTGTTTCTTGAGCATGTCACTGTATTCATTTATTCACGCAGCCTTATCCACAAAAATATCAACTCTTCCAATTGCCATTTTTCCTCTCACCTAAATTAAATGCATTCAAAATTTAATCTTGCCTATCTTTGCAAATTTTCGCATACCCATTATATCTCTCTGTTTCCACTGCGTTTGTTTTGCAATAAATAAATTTTTCGAACCATTGATCAAGTAAATATTTATGTAAGCATTTATTACTTTTGCCTTTTCAGTTAAAAGCTTTTTCATTGCTTACCATAAATCACGCAAGAGCTCAAGTTTTGCTTCCTCAATCAAATCTGTTCAAATTTGCAGTAACGCATGCTTTAAATTTAGATTATAACTGGTATAAATCACGCAAGCTATCTAAAAAAAAAAAAATCCAAAAGAGTGATATCGTTCAAACATAAAACTGGAAAGAGAAATCAACGCATGCATTTATCACAATTTTCGTGTAGCGTTCAAACAAGAAGAACTGGAAATAAATCTCTTGCCTAAACGCATGCACTCAAAAATCAACGCTTGCATTGATTTCTTACGTTTTCAAACCTGCCTATTTATCTCCCCTTTTTATTTCGCAAGTTTATCTATAAATACTTTGCCTCATTCACATAAGTTTTCATATCTCCTTGTTTGTCCCTCTCTGGTACAAGCTTCTATCAGGTAAATAATTTGCATTGTTTATTTCTTTGCTTCTTCCAATTTTCCTTCCTCCTTCTTGTGTTCTCTGATTTCCTTGCTCGGCTACTTCCCCATCATGCCGTGCCATTTATAAATACATATAGAACTTTGTTAGTAGTAGGCTGGAAGAAATGATATAAATTGATTGTAGGAAGCTAGACTATGGAATTAGTGTAGTTATGATGTAGTTAGTGGTATTGTGGATTTGGATAAGTGCAGTTTGAAGAGGAAGGCATAGAAAAAAAAAAAAAAAGAATTACAATTTAATAATGGAGAAGATAAATTGATAAGGAGAAAATGATATGAAATGTTGTTTAATTCAAATAAACAATATTGTATGAATAAATCTTGGGTGAATATAATAAAATGACATTTATTTCAATTTTTAATGGTTGAAATAAATTTAAGATGGTTAAAAATAAATTTAACTACTTATTTGAGAATTTGGGTGGATAAATATCAATGGATTGTATTTATTATGGTTAATAAAAGGATATTGGTGATGTATACCAATAATCACCTTTTAATGTTTAATAATAAAAGTAAAAGAAGAAATAATTTGCCTAAACATGATGAACATGTATGTGAAATAAAGTATTATTTAATGAATTCGAATGTAGTTAGTGGCTACATTTGATTAAATCGAATAATTTGAACAGTATTGTGTTTGTTGCCAATATTGTCATTTTATTTAAATAAATATATATGAGAATGAAAATAATTGATCATGATAAATATGATTAAAAATGTGAGAAATAATTTAATAATGTCTAAACATGTATTTGTTTTGTTTGGGTGCATAACATCTTTTTATTCAATCAATTGTATTAAATTTGCAATTTATTTTGCAATTTATTCAATTTATTTTATGCATGCGTACGGTTGAAGTATGGGCCTAGGATATGTTGAGACGGTTAGCGGGTTGTAGTAGTCGAGCAAGTTGAACTAAATTTCTTTTATTCTATTCGTTCCAGTTGTTCTGAAATTTTGCTTTGACCGTAATTTTTAAATTCGCATACTTGGTATTTGG
This sequence comes from Allium cepa, assembly GCA_030765085.1. NCBI lineage: Eukaryota > Viridiplantae > Streptophyta > Magnoliopsida > Asparagales > Amaryllidaceae > Allium > Allium cepa. Next base: position 272,153,508 of record CM060929.1, read on the forward strand.
ATCTTATAGATTTAAGTCAAGGCTTTGCATCCGCCGAAGTTTGATCGTGCTTTCCGTTTTTTTTTCCGAAGTAGATACCGTGTTTGATTTAGATCCACTGCAGCGTTTAAGGTGAGTATTTCTCACCAGACATATGTACATATATTTTGTGAATTATCGCAAGTGTATGTGTAAAAATTTTATTTAAATATTATCTGTCTGTAGTATAACGTAGAATGATGAATCCCATTTAAATTGACACCTCATCAGTTATTATCTGTTGTATTATTTCTGCAGTTATATTATATTATTGTTTATTTACTGCTTAAATCACCACTGCAAGTTCCCTGTTAAATTTAGATTGTTGTGGGCTGAAATGATAGGCCTAAATGATGATTACTGTGCTATTATTATGTTAACTGTTTAACTGTTAACTTGGGATTGCGGGTTTGAAATGATAGAACCCGGGGTTTGTAAATTACGGATTGAAATGATATAAATCCGTATCACTTGACCTAGGCTAGAAAACTATATACAGGCCCGTGGTCCTTATAATATTTTCTGAAATATTTAAAATTATTTTGGAAGTTAAATATTTGATTTAATATCTTTAAAGGATTTTATATTGATTTTGAATGAGTTATAAATGTTAATAAATAAATAAATAAATATTTGAATAAAATTTTGGAATATAACTTATTTTGGAAATTCTGGATTTTTGAAAGGATAAGATTTCAGTTAAGAAATATATATATAAGTTATATTTGGAAATATTTATTAAGTTAAACAATCTACTAAAGCATTTAAATGCTGTCTTTTGAAATTGGACTAGTTTTACCCGTAACTTTAGGTAGCATTTCCTAAGTGCTATAGAATCTGGAATTTGATTGTTTTGAAATTTAAGGAATTTGATAAATTATATTTATGTTTAAGTTTTGGAGACCTTTAAGATATGAGATTTATAACTGGATTTTTCTTAATAAATTTAAGATGAACATTCTAGTGTTAAGTAAATTTTGAAATTATTTAATGGCATAATTTTGGAGTTTTATCTATGGAATTTATGGGAATATTCAAGACGAAATAATAAACATTAATTTGTTGAAAGAAAAAATATCCAACCTTAGTTTTGAATATTAATACTCCAATTGGATATATATATAGGAATTGAAATGGTCTTGGGAACATGAAGTGATATTTAAATTATGGTTTAAAATAAAGAAATATATTTGTAAAGCTATGTAAATTATCTTCTTTACAAAGTAACCATAAAGTTAAACCATTTATTCTATATACCGTTGAATGTCCAAACCATTGTGTTTGGGAGTTATGGTTTTAAAGTAAAATTTCCAAAATATTATGTTTTGAAGATATAATTTAAATATTTGGTTTCCAGATATTATAAATTTTAAGCAGTATGGTTTTTGGAAAAGAATTATACTTGAATATAACGGTATCATATTGTTTTGGGTTTTGAATGATATCGTGTTTGTAGTTTGAAATAGAAATGTTTATTTTGGTTTTAAAGTATAAACTGTTTTAAAAGACCACGGTGTTATAATAACGATGGGTTGGCAAAGAGACCGGGATCGGATATGGACATACTCTCTGTCGATACCGAAAACCACTTTGACTAACCGTGTACGCGGTGGAGATTCCAGAATGAAGTAGGTTGGTGGCGACGTTTCCTGTAAGGTAAATACGTGGACCCGACTCCCGTGAGTTGGCATAAGGTGGCTAAAACAGGAGCGATCGACGGGTTAATGAGGTCATTCCTCTGATCGGACACTCCTCTTCGATATTATACTATGACTTTGGATTGATTCAGTGGCCACTTCTATTTTGATTTGGGGAGTTGTTTCGAGGTGGGCGGTTGCTGCGGCTTCGCGTTACCATCGGCCCGGATGCGTAATTGGTATATCTACCCTGGCATTGCCTAGTTGTGCCGTGTCACCTACCATACCGCGCCTTGTACGAGTTTAGATTTCTCCCGTAGCCCGTGTGGTATCCTCTAGTTGCTTCCCGATCAGGAGGAGCTATGATATTGGATGGACTACTGGGACTATTACGTGTTAAGGTGGAAAATGTAAAGCCTTAACGCTACTTAAAAGTAAGTTTATTTTATAAATAGACACTAGTATAATAGCGCAATATACTACATAGTAAATAGTTTGACGGATCCTTAGAGGATGGGCGGTCCCAAGCATCCTTTAAGTTACTTGCTCTATATTACAGTACACTTGAATTAGCTTACATTATATAAGTATGTATGTCCTGACTCGAGTGTTATGTTTTATTTTTACGCTCGGGTCAGCCTGAGTTGCAGTTTCAGTTTCTCTCCGGAGTTATGTCATCCCGTAGATCATTCATACTGCCGGAAGCCTTTCAGTCTTTATCTTATTTGCAATCAATCAAATTGGAAGACTCTGTTTCTATTTATGTCTACAGCTGTATTGCAGATTCTAAACTATGTAAATTCTATTTGGTTAAAGTTTTATAGTGGCTTCATGAACCACTGTATATTTTATTTCCGCTGTGAGTTCTGATATATGTATGTGATTCTGTGATTTATTTACTACATATTCTGAGTTTTGCCAAATTTATTTTACAACGCAGTATTTTGAACAATTCAAGTCCGACATGTGCGGATGCGAAGGGTTGAAAATACTGGGTCGTTACAATAGATATCTTACTTTGGGTTGCTGCTTGAGCTATGAAGTTTCTTTATATCAATTGGAGTAGATGTTGTCATAGTATAGGATGTTGTACATTCGTGTATATTATTTACGATAATGTACTTGTATATGTAACTTCCAGAGTTGACAGTTGTAGTTGTATCATATGTACTGTATAAAATGTATTGTAACTGACATCAGTTATTATATATATGAGACTTTTCGTTTATCTGTGTTCCGGATTTATATTATATGTATTATTATATCTATTGTCCTAAACTATTATGGACCATCGTAATTCATTTTACACTGTAATTGGATATGTCGATTGGAGTAAATAAATAAGAGATGAAAAATTAAAAATATATACCACTCCTATCGAGGTAACCAATACTAGTGTAAGGCCTAACTACGGACGGTTGCTCCTATCCAGCCTTATTCTTCGTAATAACAGACAGTATTTCTTTGAATACTCTTTGTTATTGTGAGCATAGAGGTGGGGCGTCACAGTTTGTATCAGAGCTTGGGGTTTATGGACATAATATAAAACATAACATTAGATGGAACATGTGTTACAACTATTAGTCGATATTTTGTGTTTTGAGTCAAAACTAATGTTTTGAAATTATGATGAAATTTTTAAATATCTTTATTTAAAAATAAAAGTGAATTTGTGTTTTGTTGATTTGTTTGATTTGTGACTGTTTATCAGGGTGCGCAGCGGAAACAGTGAAACTGTCTTCGCTGAGTACGGCTGATAACCTTTTTGATTTAAAAATCAAAATATGAAATTGAAATAAATTTCATTTGTTGTTTACATAGCTGTGTTTAAATTGTTTTCTTTGAAAATTTCGAATCCAATTTGAGAATTCGAAACAGTTGCAGTTATGTGATTTTGTTGAGATTTCTGCTGATTTAAAATATCTTCATTGAAGATATAATTAAATGATTTCTTTGTTCATTTTGTAGTGTACGTGCAAATTTGAGTTGCACGTTACTGCACTAATTTTACGTTGAACCGATGCTTGGTTATGAAACGTATTTTGTTGCCGTTATTCTTATAACGGGATTTTTACACCAATGCTATATTTTGAAGCAAGGTGTTTTGTTGACATTTTTAATGAATGAAAATTCACTGATATTATATTTTGATGTGAATTATTTTGATGAAATTTTGACGTTTAAAAATTACTGTCGCTTTGACTTCAGTATCCGTCATATTTTAAAGTGGATTTTCAAGCGGTTATCCCGCAATGCTGATTTTGAGATCCGTTTCTACGGTGTTTTGAGAAGTACAATTTTCTTATTGAAATTGTCACTGATGTTGCTGTTTCTATCACGGATTTGCAAATCGTTATAAAAATAAAATTGTTTTCCAAAATTTTTATAGTTTGCACTTTCAAAAGAATGAAGAAGCGATTTAAACGATTCAGCAAAATCGAGGACTATGAACCCTTTCTTTTACTGATTCGCTTAATTCCGGACTTGTTCGTTTGAGAATGTAAATTATTACTTTTATAAAAATAAATGAAATTGTTTTCAGAATTTTTACAGTTTGCGTTTTCAGAAGAATGAGAAAGTGACTTAAACGTTTCAGAAAAATCGAGGATTATGACCCCTTTCTTTTACTGATTCGCTTAATTCCGGACTTGTCCGTTTGAGAATGTGAAATGTTATTTTTGGAATACACAATTTGCACTTTCAAGGAAACGAAGAAGAGATTTAAACGATGTAGCAAAAGTGCGGAGTATGGAACCACACTTTTACTATTTCGGTTAATTCCGGACTCGTTAATTGAAACATTTGATGTTTGATGATTTTGATGATTTTACACATTCAAGGAAACGATGAAGAGAATCAAACGATTTAGTAAAACTCGTGATATGGGACATGTGCGTTTGCTATTTCGGTTAATTCCGGACTCGTTAATTGAATATATGATGATTTTCGTGTGCTTTCGAGCCACTATGATGGACCTTCGGGTCAAATACCAGTACCAGACCTTCGGGTCATATGTTGGACCTTTGGGTCATATGATGGGCGCCAAAATTATGATGACGGTACTTGGTAGGCTTCGGCCATATGAGATGCACGTGTGGCGTAGCTAAAACTCGCCATATGATGGGATCGATCCACCTTTTATGTTGATTTTCTAGAATATCTTAATTGGTTTCTAGATATTTGTTGTTTCCAATTATCTGCAGGTAATTGGATATTTGTTGATATGAGTTCTGATTATCGTTTTTGATAATCGGATATTTGTTGATTTGATTATCGTTTTTGATAATCGAATATTTGTTGTTTCTGATTATCGTTTTTGATAATCGGATATTTGTTGATTTGATTATTGTTTTTGATAATCAAATATTTGTTGTTTCTGATTATCGTTTTTGATAATCGGATATTTGTTGATTTGATTATTGTTTTTGATAATCGAATATTTGTTGTTTCTGATTATCGTTTTTGATAATCAGATATTTGTTGATTTGATTATCGTTTTTGATAATCGGATATTTGTTGTTTCTGATTATCGTTTTTGATAATCTGATATTTGTTGATTTGATTATCGTTTTTGATAATCGGATATTTGTTGTTTCTCATTATCATTTTTGATAATCGGATATTTGTTGAGATGATTATCGTTTTTGATAATCTGATATTTGTTGTTTCTGATTATCGTTTTTGATAATCGGATATTTGTTGTTTCTGATTATCGTTTTTGATAATCGGATATTTGTTGATTTGATTATCGTTTTTGATAATCGAATATTTGTTGATTTGATTATCGTTTTTGATAATCGGATATTTGTTGATCTGATTATCGTTTTTGATAATCGGATATTTGTTGATCTGATTATCGTTTTTGATAATCGAATATTTGTTGTTTCTGATTATCGTTTTTGATAATCGGATATTTGTTGATTTGATTATCGTTTTTGATAATCGAATATTTGTTGTTTCTGATTATCGTTTTTGATAATCAGATATTTGTTGATTTGATTATCGTTTTTGATAATCGAATATTTGTTGTTTCTGATTATCGTTTTTGATAATCGGATATTTGTTGATTTGATTATCGCTTTTGATAATCGAATATTTGTTGTTTCTCATTATCGTTTTTGATAATCGAATATTTGTTGATTTGATTATCGTTTTTGAAAATCAAATATTTGTTGATTTGAAATTTGATTATCGCCTGAGATAATCAAACCTGAGATAATTAAATATTTGTTGATTTGAAATTTGATTATCGCCTAAGATAATTAAATATTTGTTGATTTGAAATTTGATTATCGCCTGAGATAATCAAATATTTGTTGATTTGAAATTTGATTATCGCCTGAGATAATAAAATATTTGTTGGTTTGAAATTTGATTATTGCCTGAGATAATCAAATATTTGTTGATTTGAAATTTGATTATCGCCTGAGATAATTGAATATTTGTTAATTTGAGAATTCTGATTATCGTTTTTTTGATAATTAGACCTCTGTTGTTTTCTGATTACCGTTTTGGTAACTAGATATTGCTGTTTTGTGATTTCCGAATTCTAATTATCTAAATGGTCATTGAATATTGCTGATAATTGTATTCATCCAGTTCTGTTGTTTTCCGATTATCTACTTGATAATTAGATTTTGTCGAGAATTTGTGAATTTCTTTCGTGAAATTAAAAGATTCTTTGGTGTCTGTATTTCCGACCTTTATTTTTCTAGCTTAACCAGTTTATGTTAGAAAAATAATTGTTATTGACAACCTTAATTATGAGAATTGCGGGGATGCAATTTTTATAAGGAGGGGAGTCTGTAACAACCCGGGATTTTGTGAAAATTTATTATCGTCAAATGACGATTAGATTGGTTTGCTTATTGCTATTGGCATTGTAATCAGTTGAAATTCATTTAAAAATTTGTTGAGTTGTTTGGGTTTTAAAAATGAAATCTCGGCCCAAGCCCCTTTTCATTTTGATGTTGTATTACTAAGGCAAAGACCCGGTTTTTCCCCCTCTCCTTTCATTCGTTCTAACCCTAAATTAAACGAAGAAAATGAAATAATGGCGGCCTCCTCTTGTTTGTTCCCTTTTTCCAAAATAGGGTTTTCAAAAATCAGTAAATCGTGACTGTAGTGCTCGATTCAACTCGACTGCTTGATCGCCTCGAGATACTTCGGCCGCTTTTATTTGTTCAAATTCGAAACCAGGTGAGTGAAACTTTCACTCACATTTAATTCGAGCTCCATAATTTCTTTGATTTTATTGGTGTTATTTCGTTTAAATGTTGATGCTTTCTTCGATGTTTCCAATCTGCTCGTTTGTGGAACACTTGATTGATTTTGGCTGTTTAATTTTATGATGTCGATGCTGTTCGATTTTTTAGTTTTAACCTTGTTCGTAAATTCTTGAGTATCACTGTTTCGATTTACATGTTTGTTGGCTATATGAACTTGAATGATTAAGTTGATTTTGTGAAAAATACTTCGTGTGTGACATTAAGCTCGACTAGATGCACCACTTTGTTGTTCCACAACTTCGGTCTGTGGTTCACGGCCTTGATTTGTTTATCACCTGACTTCGGCTTGTGTTAATGTTTGACTTCGGTCACTTGATTTTTAGGCAATTTCAGGTCTTCGGCCATCACCGTTGCATTGATATTGGTGGTTGTTGCTGTATTTTGTGATAGTTGAGTGAGTGAGCATTTTTGTTTCAAGAATGCTTGCTGCTTGACCTTTGTTGTTTGCTGCCGAATTTCTGGGGTATTTACTTATTCAAATTTATATTTGTTCGTACTACTGTGTTAACTGGAGCTTGCTTGAGTATGCTAATTGGGTTTGTGATTCTGGTATATTGCAGTTTGATTGAACTACATCTTTCTGTTGCACCATGTCTGTACCACTGCCTTTATGCACTTGTTATAAAACTGCAAGTTGCCTTCCACTTTGAATACTAAGGGTAGTTGCAGCTTCTATTGTTGCAATTGCACCCTTGTTATTTTGCATTGCACCGAGTCAATACTCACGTGCCCTGATACGTTTATTTTTGTGTTACTGTGATTTCGATATTATACTTGATTGCTTGCATGTGTATATATATATATATGCATTCATGTATGTATATATATATGTACATGTTATCATCTCGTACATCTCCCTCTGGAGGAGTTCTGCATTGTTGTGGCTATACATTTGAGTTTGCATTATCCACTTCATTTACATTGGTACGGGGTGCACTGCCTTGAGTCTTGTGGTCTTTATATATGTGCATACATACAATTATCATTGAGTCTGGGCAGATTGGTTTCATGTTGTAGTTGCACACTTGCTTACATGTAGCTTTGTGGGGTCTGGTTGCATTAAGCTCATGTGGTCTTCATTTAGGTGTAGTCTGCTCTTGCATATATTTAGTTTCTGGCATTGTTGTTATGTTGTTCCATATTGCATGTGCACAGGCCGTGCCTTATATTGGATTGTATATCCAGAATTTTTCGTTGAGGCATTTAATGTGGTTAAGTTCCAAGCTTTTATAGTTCTGTTTTGCGTAGAGTTGCATTTGAAACCTTGGACTTATATATTTGGCTAAGAATCCTTGTTCCTCTGACCTGTTTGCATTCACATGTACATCAGTTGTTTGCCTTCTATTTACCTGGACTTTATACATGTGATTTTCTGATTGCTTGGTTAACATTGTTTCAACTCCACTGTCGCGTCTTGTGACTCCACTTGATGCTTGTAGTTGGTTGGTGGGAATAGTCTGTACTTGATTCCCTGAGTCGCTGGAGTTTGTACCACTTGAGGTATTTGTGTTGTGTCATGATTGCAGTGACTTGACCTTTGCATTTTGTTTGTTTTCGAATTCACTTGAGTTGAATCCAGCTTGTAGCTCGGATTTGACCTTGTGCTGATTTCTATTTTTAACGCTGCAATGGCGAGGCAGTGCACGCGTGCGTGTACTACAGCCACACAGTATTGTGTTTAATTGATATTTCTTTCGCTTTTGATCCATTGATCTTTTGCGTATTCATATGCCGTATTGGCGAGGCAGTATACATTAGCGTGTACTGCAGCCAATCAGCTTTGATGTTTTAAGTAACATTTCAATTATTTAAATTGATTTGGTTTAATTTGATGATTTCGTTGATATCTAATTATCTTTTTGAAATTTGATTATGAGTTTCTAATAATTTATTTAATAATTAGATTTTATTGTTAATTGTCGTTTAGGCAATTCCGATGTTTTCTAAATTATCTTCATGATGACCTTTTCATTTCGTTTTGTTGATGATTTGAATTTGCTGATTTGTTGTTTAACACTGATTAAGTGTATATTTATCGTTATCCAATTTCTTATTAATATACGAGATTTATTGTGATTGTCGTCTATTGTTCTTTAATTATTATTGCCTCTAGGCACTAATAACTGAGTTTGAATTAGACTGACCCGTGTATTATTTTCTTTTGAATGTAATACTCGAGTCAGACCGAGTATTTACAGGTTGTAGATATCTTACTTTGGGTTGCTGCTTGAGCTATGAAGTTTCTTTATATTATTTGGAGTAGATGTTGTCATAGTATAGGATGTTGTATATTCATGTATATTATTTACGATAATGTACTTGTATATGTAACTTCCAGAGTCGACAGTTGTAGTTGTATCATATGTACTGTATCAAATGTATTGTAACTGACATCAGTTATTATATATATGTGACTTTTCGTTTACCTGTGTTCCGCATTTACATTATCTGTGTTATTATTATATCTATTGTCCTAAACTATTATGGACCATCGTAGTTCATTTTACACTGTAATTGGATATGTCGATGGGAGTAAATAAATAAGAGATGAAAAATTTAAAATATATACCACTCCTATCGAGGTAACCAATACTAGTGTAAGGCCTAACTACGGACGGCCGCTCCTATCCAGCCTTATTCTTCATAATAACAGACAGTATTTCTTTTAATACTCTTTGTTATTGTGAGCATAGAGGTGGGGCGTCACACTCTACCTCCCAACAAGCTTCACCCAAGATCGCCCGATGAACTATGTGGCTAATCATCAGAAATTGCCCAAAAATTCGAATATGATCGTCATCACTTTACTAAATGAATACTTGCTTAAAAAATCTGCTTTGAATTTCAAAAATCATCATTTTTAATAAGCTTCCATATGGTACATTTGAAATTAAAATTTATGAAGTTTAAATTTTTACATATTTTACCTGATCACTGTGTTTTTCTTTTATTCCAGGGTTTAAATCCTGAATAATATTCTTTTAAATGTTTAAAACTTTTAATTTAAATGAGTTTAACATAATTTTCTCTAAAACTTAAAGTCTTACACAACTAGAATAAAAAAAACTTGGATTCTTGACAGATTTCATAAAAAAAGGAAACCTGTAACTAGCACAGGTTGTCAATTATGCACAAGAAAATGTATAGTTTATTTATCGATTTTCATTGCATGCAACCATATTCAACTTTCATACACCAAGCATTCAAACAATCGGATAAAGATCAAATTTATTGACAGATTTACTCACCAACTTGGAATTTGAAAACAACAGTGGACAGAGGAAAATTTTTGTTATCCATTGAACTGCAAATTTCTTTTCTAGCTTGATTTCCTTTGAGTTATTATCTGCAGTAAATTTTGCTTAAATTTGTTTGAACTTTGATTTCAATTTTACTTACTAAATCTTAGATAAAAAATAAAATTACTTACAGTAAATTTCCTCTTTTTTTTTAGTTGAAGCAGAGGAAAAACTCTCTGGCCTGCAACTATCCTTCTTCTCTTACTTCAATCTTTTTTTTTAATTGATTCCTGAGCTTTTCCTAAATCTTTGAAACTCTTGCTTGATTCTATAAAACTTGTTGAAGATTGGAATTCTTCTTCTAGCTTGAGAAACAAAGGGTTTGCTACAGATTTTTTTTCTCTTGGATATAGTTTCTTGATTCAATTTTTGTTGAGACAATGTAAGTTTTTTTCTTCTTTTGATGATGATTTTTTTTTCTGAAATAAAAATAAAGATAAAATATATTGTATAAGTTTGTTTTCTTTCTTTTCTTTTCTAAAAATTACTTAAGAAAAGAAATTGATAAAATGACATTTGTATAATTCTTTCTCCTTTGAATTACACTTGTCATTTTAGTTATCATAAATTTTACACTTGTAATTTTTTTTTCTTTTATTAACAAAGTATTTTACACCATTAAACTTGTATTTATACTTACATTTTTTTATTAAAGACATTGGTTTTTATGTTAATACATATTATTAAAAGAAAGTGTTTTGAATTAAATCTCATAGATATGTATATATGAATGCAAGTTATTTTACCAAACACTTTATTTTAAAATTTTAAATTCAAATTGAAAATTAATTCAATATATAAATTCAAATCTACCCATGTATGCACACATACACATGTATTTTTACATATATGAATAAAAGTTAAATTCAATGATTAAAAATTTATAAAATTTTCAAATTTTCAAACTTAAAATAAATTTGAAATTCTTATTCATTTATATCATCATCTATTTATTTATTTATTATTTATTTATTTTGAAACTTTTCAAATTTTTATCATAGAAGTACTACATTTATAAATTTTAAATTGATGAATTTTGGTATGTTACATGTAACGTCAGACACACGTCCATACAAGTCCGTTCCGGGAACGAACGGAACCTAAGGCACTTCCAAAGAATCCCTTGAAATCCGGATATTCACTAATCACGTCCGGAATCCCCATCACAAAGGGTGATAAAATCTGTATACCGGAGCAACCCGGTGCCGAGACATTCGACAGGTAATCCTTTCGCTTTCGAAAATACAAGGTCTTCAACACCATCTTCAAATGCAATCCTATTTCGTCGTATCGTTATTCGGAATGGGTTTTGTGACAAAAGGTCCTCTCCCGACTAATCCAAATAACGAGCACTTATTTTTTTAAAATAAGTGTTACATTCAGATTCAAACAAATCACAACAAATTCCACTTCGGTCTTTAACAAAAGATCCATCACAATCACAAAGGTTCGATGTGGGTTTCGAATATCCATTTGGAATTCGACTCCCGGTCGCATCGAAATTCAAATGCCATTTAAAGGCCAATATTGATAGTCGGTTATTTAAATATCAATCATCATTTACAACAGTTATTGGATTTCAAATAATTTTTCCCAAATTATTTAATTTCACATATCTTCGCAAGATATAATTTCACACTTCATCCATTTGAAAAACAATTTCAAATCAATTTCTACATTTCAATCTTTTGAAAACAAATTCCAAAACATTTTCCACTCGCGGAACAAAATTCCTGAAATCATTTATTTCCACTGAAAATCTGCCAAGTCCGCATACTTTTAAAAATAATTCAAATCACTTATCCAAACATATATTTGGAAATATTTAAAAAAACTATTTTAAACACTTTACTTAAAATGTTAGTTATAAAAAAAACATTATACTGATATTACATTTAAACTTTAAGTCCAAACTAATTTTTAAAATAAAATTAGTAGATAGAGTATAAATATTTAAATAACCATTTTCTAAATCAATTATCAATTAAGTCTTTAAATAATCACTTCTATAATTTACTAAATAAATCTTTACTCTAAATATTTTCAAAATAACTTAAGAAAATAATTTTCTTCAAAATATTCTTTTAAAACCAACTTTAAAACTTTTAATTTATAATTCAAAAGCTACTTTCAAAACATACTCGGCTTTTCAGGGAAGTACATTTTCACTTCAAAATGGTCCATTCAAACCAAGTAATAAACCCTTCTCGATTTGTTTCAATTTACATTTCAAATCTGTAAATTCTTTTTCACACTTTAAAAATATACTAATATTTATTTTTTAAACAATTTCCCTTTTCTTTACAAATTCCCGTTGTGAATTCACATTTCCAAATATCAACTGATATACAAATTTTAAATCGATTTCCAAATATCACCTTCAAACCAAATCAAATCCCAAATTGATTTCCAATTTATTTCAAACACAAAATCAAATCCCAATTTGATTTCCCAGATAAATTTTCAAATATCAAATCAATTTCAAATTGATTTCCCAAATTATTTCCAAAACACCAAACCAAATTTCCAAATCGATTCCTAAGATTTATTTTAACTCTAAATTAATTCCCAAATTGATTTCTGAATTTAATTTCAACTCAAACTAAATTCCAAATTCATTTCTAAATTCATTTCCTTTTGAAATAAATTTCTTTATCTCTTTCAAATATTTAAAATACGCATCTTAAATAATTTCTTCAACCATTAAACAATATTACTCGAAATTTCTTTATTAAAATATTTTCCTATATTTATGGAATTAATTCGATCATATTGTTAAAATCAACTTTAATACTTTAATTGTAACGGTCTAGGCTTTTCGACTTTAATGTCCAAAAATCCAATTTCATATTTTTGGTATCCTACGATACCAAAAATATATTCGGCTAAATTTTAGCCTTCAATGGTTCCAATCACAAATAGTTACACACAGATTATAAATAATCATCACACAACATACGAAACAAATTAAATATTTGAGGAATCCAGTTGGATCCCTCCAACCTGTTTCCCTACATCCACAGATATTAGCACAACAAATTAAATACCAATTCCACTTCGAGGTGGAATATCGCGGTATATGGGATTTATAAAATATTACCCGCTATTATGCGGCGCAATAGGGTCTCATCCGCTATATAATGCGGGAAATCAACAACTCCAAATACATATATAATTCCAATTCCACTTCGAGGTGGAATATCGCGGTATATGGGTTTAATATAACAACCTCCGCTATTATGCGGCGCATAGGGTCTAAACTAATATAACTAATAATAAATTAATTATCCAAACACACAATCAATCAATTTTAAATTTAACTATAAAAATTAAATCAGCGATTGAGTGACAAGATCTCATCTTTTTCTTACGCATGCAACCCATTTCCAATCCAGTTTGTTTTCTCCACGATTTTTGACCTTGTATAACATTTATACAATTTATTAATATTCGAAATAAATCGAATAAAAAATTTCATTCTAAATTAATTTAATTAACTAACAATTTGATTTAAAACTAATCTTCCTTTGATAATCTTTTAGTAATTAAAATAATTACCTAGGTTAACTAGTAAATTAATTTCTAAAAATACATTATTTTAAAATAATCTAGTAAATTAAAAATGTGTAAATCCACATCCTTTTTTAAATTTTCTTTTCTCTACATATACTTAGAAATCAAAAATATAATTTATATATATACTTTTCAATAAATAACCTACAGGATTTCTTCACCGTTAACTTTTTTTTCCTGTTTTCTGATTTACAACATATATATATATTTAAAATTCCTACTCTTCCCAAAATCTTATATAAACTTTATGTGCATACATATATAATTAAACTCTGTAAATTTAAAACTGGGCAGCAAACACCGTTTTTATAACTGTAAATTTATATATATATATATATATATATATATATATATATATTCTTTCCATTTTAAATATTATCTCCTGCATGCATATAAAAATTGAAATTGCATAAACATTCATTTATAATCTTCTCAAATCTATATGTTTATTGATTAAATTAAATAAAAAAAATGTGATTACCTCTTTCGACAAGCACAGCAAATCTTCGGCCTTCAACCAAACCTTAACCTCGCGCCAGTGTTCGATAACACCACGTTGCCGTAGACCAACCTCCACATCGCTTTTCCTCGCTCGACCCCTTCTCCGACGCACGCGATGTCTCCTCCACATTCTCCCCTTGCTTTCACGAACCTGGCAACCAAAGGTCCTCCTCTGAGCATCGCAGTTCCTGCCCTAATCGACTCGATACTTTGAGTCCCCTTCGCGTGAGCGAGCGTGCACGCGTGTGCCTTTCTAGCAATCCCTAGGTCGCCACGAAATAGCATCGCCCATATCGTGATGCCATCGCGATTTCTGATTAAAGAATCGAGAAAGGGGAATCGTAGTTTCATCATCGGCCATTGATTTTCATTGAATTTGGTTCGAAGATGATTTGAATTCTGGAAAGAGGAGGCGACCATGGGTTTGATTATTGAATCGAAGAGGAAGAGGGGAACTCGTGATTTTTTGAGGGGGCCGGCTTTGATGATTGTTTGCTCGTGATTTTTTTTAAACGAAAGGGAAACACTTGTACACAATATGAAAAGGTAAGGGACACGTGCTAAAAACTTCAACATGTGTATGAAAAGCTTTAACACAATATTTTAATGCAACGATATTAGTTATTTTTAAATTTAAATTCAAATCATCTTGAAAATGCAATTTAAAATTTCAAACTCCTATCGAGGCGTCCCGCCAGGCGTTTATAATGTTATGGCCCTATTCTGAACGCAATGAAAAAGGTTCCGAGTCCAAATTCGATCATATGGAGAAGATAGCTTTTCGAACCAGTTATTAAATTAAATTTTGATATAAGTTTCAATGCGTTTGCTTATCATACGGCCAAACGACAACTCTGAATGCTACGAAAATTGAAACCCCATAACAATACAATATTACGGATCCAATGGAACTGGTTTCGTCGAATTTTGCGACTGTGCCTCGGAAGGCTATTTTTAAATATCGATTTAAGCGGTATATTTTCAAAACCAAACAAAGTATTTCCAAATCAAATTTCTAAAGCTTCCATTAACTTTAGTACTATCAATATAGATTTTCTAAGCCTTTGAATTATTTTAAATCAGCTTATAACTGAAGATTCCAATTTTTCACCCAATCTCAATAAATTAAATTTAACAATTAAATTGCCAAATTCATTCTGATATCTGAAATTTAAGTTAAAATAACTTTCAAACATTTAAAAGTCAATTAAATATTTCAATTTCAAACGTTGGAAATTCTGGGTCGTCATAGGGAGGCCGTAAATGATTATAGAAAATTTATAATGTAAGTATTTGAAGTACAAAAAATATAATTTTGTAATGCATTTCATGATAAATTTATTGAGAGAAATGTGAAAAAAGGCTTTATCATTATTATTTATGTATTCACTTTAAGTTCTTTAAGTTATATAGCTTAGGTATCTTTACATTAATCATTTTTTTTTAAATTTTGTTAATATGAATATGGTGTACATATTGATATTGTCATAAATTAGTAAACGAACTAAAGAATATTAGTTAGTTGGATTAATCTAATTAGTTTAAATTTAGATCACATAATTAATTGATACATATAGGGCGAAAAGTAAAATATTAGAAGAAAAGTGAGGTAAATTTTGCGAATAATTATGGTAATTTTAATTGTAGGTATTTGAAGTTAAAGTAGAATTTACAATGAAATGTATGATAAATTTATTGAAATAAATTAACTACAGTTTTTTATTATTGGTTTATGTGATTTATATATCTTTATAGTTGAATGAAAGATTAATATTATGGTTTAGTTGTTTAAGTGTTATACATATTTAAATTTTTATTCTTTGGTATTTAAAAGAAATATTAAATGAATTTATTTAAATAGCTTAAATTTTGGATTATTTAATTAACCTAAATGTGAGGACTTAAATATAAAATATTAGAAGGTAGCGGATAAATTATATGTAAATAATTGTATAAACTTTAGAATACATGTACCAAAATATAAAATAATAGAAGAGAATTAGTAAAATAAGTGTACAGTAATAAATTAAAGAATTTGAAAATAAAATATTTGAAGAGAGAATTAAGGAGAAGAGAGAAAATTCCTAGAATCAAGGAGAGAGCCAGGAAATCTTTTGTTTTACTATTATTTAATAGATTCAATATAGTTAGTGGAGTTTGATTTCTGAAGTTGTATTTTGAATTGAAATTGGATTGGGAAGATTACGGTTTTCAGCCATTGAGAAAGAGGAGCAATAGAAGTTCCTGTATGTACAGAAATGAGAAATAGAAAGGCTATTGGGGTTTATGACTGGATATATATAGGTAGGGTTGAAAATAAAAGAACGGATCGGACTGATTGAACGATATCGATCCAAAAGCTTGTTATTTCTCCGGAACGAAATTAGATCGACCCGTATATCAAAGCAGAAGTTTTTGAGTATTTTAAAATCAATGGTACTGGTTTCAAGTCCAAATTCCATCGTATGAAGGAGTTATGCTAAAATCAAGTTATTTCAAATTGATTTCAATTGATTTCTATGCGTTTCGAGTTCGTACGATCAAACGACAAGTCCGATTGTTACAAAACTTTAAACCCTATAATAATTCACCGTTACATATCCGATGAGACTAGTTTCGACGAAATCCGAGTCAGTGGCCAAAATAGCAATTTTCCAGTTAATTAAATAATTAATAATTGATTAATTAAATCAGGTTTTCAAATTCAACTCTATAATTAACAAATTTTATCATTTTTAAATTTCTTAATCATTTACACTAATTTAAACAAATTTAGATGTCAATATAGAGTTGATTAATTTATCAATTTCAGTGTTAGCCTTAATTTCATTAAATTTCATTTAATTGCAATTAATACAATTATTAAATTTAAATTTCAATAAATTAATAAATTTTGATATCCATTATTTTTATTCAACCAATTGTCATATTATGAATAGAATTAACATTATTTCCAAATATTTTCTTAATTTACACTAACATAACATTGAATTGAGATTCATTGCAATTGATTACAAATCTTGATTTAATGGGCTAAATAAATGATTAACTTATAATAATTGTTATCATTAACTTTCAATCACATTTTTATAAGTTTATCATTCCCAAACCAATGTTATACTTTCTTACTAATCATTCATTTTATTCAATTACCATTCAATATATATTAATTCATTAATTAATTCAATATTTACGTTTTTTTTTCTTATATTCGATTTATAGCCTAGTATAACATTTACATTAAATCCATTAATTGTAACTTCATTCAAATAGCTAACATTTAACTTAGATTAGCATTATTTATGACGACCCGAAAATTTTTAACATTTGAAATTGGAAATATTTAATTGATTTTAAATATTTGAATGATAGTTTAGCTTGAATTTCAAATATAACTATGGATTTGGCAATTAAATTATTAAATTTAATTTATCGAAGTTGGGTAAAAATATGGATTTTCATCTTTAAGCTGATTAAAACTATTTTAACGGCTTAGAAAATCCATATTGATAATACTGAAGATAATGGAAGCTTCAGAATTGGATTTGAAAATGATTTGTTCAGTTTTGGATTTATATCAAATCGATATTTAAAAATAGCCTTATGAGGCACAGTCTTAGAATTCGACGAAACAAGTTCCATTGAATCCGTAATATTGTTTTATTATCGGATCTCAATTTTCGTAATGTTCGGAGTTATCATTTGGCCGTACGATAAACAAACGCGCTGAAATTTTATCGGAATTTAATTTAATAACTAGCTTCAAAAAGCTATCTTCTCCATACGATCAAACTAGAACTCGAAACCTTTTCCAATGCATTCGGAATAGGTGCATAACATTATAAACGACTAGAGACACGCCTCTATAGGAAGTAAAAATTCCACGCTGCGTTTAACGAGACAGTTTGAGTTTGAAATTAATAATATATTTACATATTTTAGTCGCAGTTGAAATTTCTTTCCATTAACCTATTTCTGGGCAATCCGACCTACTCCTCTCTACTTCATCACGTAATCTCTGTCTTCCCTCAGAAGCTAAAATAAAATCGAAGCCGCCTTCCTCCATATTAAATCGCGTGGATCTCCTTTCTTCTCCAGTCGAAAAGAAAAATTCTTAAGTTCAAACAAAAATCAAATAATGGCCGCCCTTTCCATATTTTATTCACAAATTCGTTCAAAAGAAACCCAAATTAATGGCTGATGTCGAAAGCAGAAAATCGCGTGAATTTTTTTTATTAGATCTGCAAATCTCGCGATTTTCGAACGAAGCTGGATGGAGGGTGGCGCATCGTCGGTGATGCCGTGGCTGGAGTAGCGCTTACATACGCGTGGCATGGCAGTGTGATGTCGCGACTAGTTATGGGCTTTGGGGAGACTCGATGATTGTTTCAATCGTTTGAGATGGGCTCGAACTCGAGCAAGGCCGGAAGGCCACGCATGCTTACGGCGTCGAGCGAGGCGAAGGGTAGTGGTGCTCGCGATAATTTTGGGCCACGACAGGGAGCATTGTCGAGTCGAGATTGTGAGTCTGGGTTTGATTGAGGTGTGGGCGAAGGCGCTCGTGCGCGTGACATCAGGGTTCGTTGCGATTTTCTTTTGGAGCGTTCGTTCGCAAGGGGAAGAAAGCTAGGGCTCTGCGATGGTACATTAGAATTGGGGGGAAGCACTTGTTTCAATGGTAAAGGAATTTTGGTAAGGCATTTACAATTTGTTTATTCAATTTAAATTTAAAAAAAAAATTAATTTATTCAATAATTTGTATATTAACGGTAGAGCAGATTACTGGAAGTAGAATTTTTTTTTAAAAATAAAGTTAATATAGATATTCATATTTTTAATCTACTAGTTATTTCAAATCAATATGGTTGGATAAAAAAAAATTAAGTAAGATATAAAAATAAGTTTATTGTTCAATTTAAGATTGGATATATATATATATATATATAGACAGTAAAGAATTTAAATGCAGATTTGTTTAATAAATTTAATTAATTATTTTAGTTGCTAAAATTTATTTTTATAAGTAAAGTTGGTTTAAAATTTAATTAAATCATTTGCTAAAAAAAATTAAATCTATTAAAAGGAAATTAAATTGTTCGATTTATTTGGAATATTAATAAATTGTATAATTGTTTATATAAGGTTTAAAGATCGTGAAAAACAATCTGGAATGGAAAAATGGATTGCATGCATTGCTAAAGGTGAGATCTTCTCACTCAATCAATATTGTTCTGATTTAAATTTTGAATAGTTAGATTTAAAATTGATTGACTGTGTGCTTGGATGATTGATTTATAATAATTATTCACCGGATGATATTATATATATAGTAGTATATAGTCTATATTGGAGTTGTTGATTTCCCACATTATATAGCGGATGAGACCCTACGCGCCGCATAATAGCGGATGATATTTTATAAATCTCATATATCATGATATTCCACCTCGAAGTGGAATTGGTATTTAATTGTTGTGATAATGTCTGTGGATGCAGGGAAAACAGGTTGGAGGGATCCAACTGGATTCCTCAAATAATTGAAATTATTTCAATATTGTGTATTGATCATTTATAATCTGTGTGTGATTACTATGACAGAAATCGTTGAAGGCTAATATTTAGCCGAATATATTTTTGGTATCGTAAGATACCAGAAATAAATAAAATTTTATTTTTTTTTAATTTAAGTAGAAAATCTATAGTGAAATCCTATTGAATAAAATTCCAAATTATGGTGAAAATGTTTAATAAATGGATTCTAAGTAATAATTTTTAAAAGGTGAAGAATTTATTTTAAAAATATGATTTTTATATAATTTGGAAAGGATGAAGGAATTTATTTTCAAAAATAAATTCGAAATTTGATTTGGTGTTAAAAGAATAAATCCTTGGTGAATCGATATGAAAATTGATTTGGTGTTTGAATGAAAATCGATTTGGTGTCGAAATAAATTTTGAAATCAAATTAGAAATTGATTTGGTGTTTATATACGATTTTCTTGAAATCGATTTAAAAATCATATATCAGTAGATATTTGGGAATTTAAATTCACAATGAAAATTTTATAAAAGAAAGGGAAATTTGTTTTAAAAATAAATATTGTTTTATTTTTAAAGGTATGAAAAGAAATTTACAGATTTGGAATGTAAATTAAAAGACATCGAGAAGATTTATTAATTGATATAAATGGAAAGAGAATTCTTCCCTGGAAAGCTGAGTATATTTTAAAAGTAGCTTTTGAAGTATAAATTAAAAGTTCTAGAAATTGATTTGGAAGAATATTGTTGGAGAAATTATTTTTTTGGAATTGTTTTAAATCGCTAAAGTATGGATTTATTTAATTACTTATAGAAGGGGTTATTTTAAAGACTAAATTGATATTTGATTTAGATATTGGATATTTAAATAGTTATATCCTATCTACTAATTTTATTTTAAAATTAGTTTTGGACTTGAATTTTTATATGAGACATTAGTATAATATTTTCATAACTAAATTTTTTAATAAATGTTTTGAAATAATTTATCTAAATGTTTTCAAGTATATATCTTTGATAGGTAATTTAAATTATTTTAGAATATTTGAACTCGGCAGATTTTCAGTGGAAATGAATAAATATTTGGAAATATATTCGGCGTAGGAAAATGCTTTGAAATTTGTTTCCAAAGGAATGAAATATGAATAGTGATTTGAAATTTGTTTTCAAATGGTTGAAGTGTTAAAAATATATCTTGCGGAAATATTTTGAAAATAAATAATTTGGGAAATTTGTTTAAATCCGGCAAATTGTTGTGGATGTTGATTGATAGTTAAATAACCAACTATCAATATTGGCCTTTTGACGACATTTGAATTTCGATGCGACCGGAGGTCGAATTCCATGTGGATATCGGAAAACCACATCGATCCTTTGTGATTGTGATAGATCTTTTGTTTAAAAGATCAAAAATGAAAATTGTTGTGATTTGTTGAAATCTGAATGTAACACTTATTTTTAAAAATAAGCGCTCGTTATTCGGATTAGCCGGGAGAGGACTTTTGTCATAAAACCCATTTCGAAAAACGATATGACGAAATGAGATTGTATTTGAAGACGGTATTGAAGATCGGGTATTTTCGAAAGAGATAGTATTACCTGTTGAATGTCTCTGCACCGGGTTGCTCCGGTATAGAGATTTTATCATCTTTGTGATTGGGATTCCGGATGTGATTTGTGAATGTCCGGATTTGCAAGGGTTTCTTTGAAGTGCCTTCGCTTACATTCGATCCCAGAACGGACTTGTATGGATGTGTGTCTGACGTTGCACATTGAGATGTAAAGCTGGTTTCTATCAAATACATTTCTGTTGGTGGCGGAGAATTTATTCTCTTAGCTTAACACCCTTCTCTGACACGTACGAGCTCAGAGGTTATGTAGTTGATTGTTACTAGTAATTCATTCCCAATTTGGTAACGTGACATACGGAGTGTTGCTGATCATTTGTTGATCAAAGCACGACTTTGTGGACGAAACTTCATCGGACCTAACACCCCGAAAATGGTCGAAATAGGAAAGATGCGGCAAGGTTATGAGGGTCGCGCCCTTTAGGGTATGTCATTTCCCTTTGGAAAAGGGTGGTATCATGGTATGGAGCCCAGATACTTAACCTATGTTGTTGTCGCAAATTTATTATACTTTGTGGTTGTTGCTTTGTGGTTGAGGATCCTCGGATAAAGGTCCCAAAGGACCGGGGTATGGCATACTCGAGTAGTAGTTACTTAGTTACAGAGGTAACCCGGCCTTGTGTTGGCAGAGATCCGGGTAGGTTCTCGGGACGTCCCTCCAGAGGCATACCCTTGTGGCAATAGGAAGTTCCTTAGCTTGACCATTTGTTGGAAATCCAAAGAAACAATACGATCCCTTTACGATTGCAATTGTATAACCTGCCTCCTCAGGAGGTAGCTATAGCAGGCATAATATAATGGTACCTATGCTGGCTAAGATTAATATTATACTTTCGAAATGTTTTCCACACTATGCACTAATAATAATATCAAAAAGATTATGCGTATTAAGCATGTTTGACTATCATAAGGAGAAATCTCCCTCAAGTGTGCGATTGCATCATGTGTGTGCCGGGAGGCCTTATGGTAGTTTCATTTTCCAAAAAGCATAGTGAATTTCTTTTTATTTTGTTTGTGAAAATAACTGTTTTTAAGATCTCACACCAGTCCCATGACTGACCTGGAGTTTATTGTTCCCTTTCTAAACTCTGGGTGCCTACAATTTTCCACACGGGCAGCCTAGATTCAGATTATCATTACTCGGGAGCAAAGTCAAGAAGTTGCTGTGGAAATCAGGAGTTGGAGCTGGATGGCGAGGCGTATGACTTATATATGTAATATTTCATTCCGCTGTTTGTTGTGTACACTCAGATAATCTAATGTGATGTAGTGTAATAACTGATATTGTGATTCTGTTTAAAGATATTTATCTATTATATGTTGTTCCGCTGCGAAATGTGTGATATTGTTTATTGTTTCTGTTTCTTCTTCTATCTTCTTCTTCTTTAACCCTAACGGTTAGGTTTTACGGCATTCGATTGTGCGACATTTGATATAGTGGATGTATTGATGTCAACCTTCGGGCGTCGAAAAATCGGATCATTACACTGACTTTCGTCAGTCTGTGCTTTATAGATCAGACATATGTGGTTGATTGTCGATTCAATGGGTACAGATTTGCGGACGGTCGCATTTGGTATCAGAGCATTTGGTTAAGCGACAACCTTGGCTTTGTTGGGTGTTACTCATTAGAGATAGAGTCAGTAGTACTGTAGAATGAGTTTGAGTGTAATAATAGATATGAGCGCATATTTGTTAGTGAATATAAAAATTGTTTTATATTGTGATGATTGGTTTGCTGAGTGGTATATGGATTCTGGTCTGTATAGTCCGTACAACTCTATCTATAGGGATCTCTAAACATTCGTACAGTACAATTCGACACGATATTGTTTTAAAATAGTGTAAATGAAATAAATTTACCCAAAACTATTTTGTATATAAAAAGAATAATTTTCCATAAACTATATAGTATATGGTTGCTTGGTTGTTAGAAAGTGATAATATTAAATTATTATCATTGAAATTGAATAAGAAATTGAAATCATAACCAATGGTTAAGAAATAAATTCACATGCAAATGGAATTTGAGAATATAAATTGTAAATGTGATTTGTAATTTGAAACGGAATTTCAGAGAAATATTTGGAAATGTTCTTGAAAATATTTGAAATTCGGGAAGTTTGGAAATTAAATTCCTTTCGGGATTGGAAATAGTTTTCAAGGGTTTGGAAAAATGTTTTTGAAGGGATAAAGACTCTAAACTCTTTTCGGTCGTTGGAAAATGACTTCGGTGATGACTGCAGCATCATCGATGTTTATTTTCGAGTTTCCAAGAGAGGAATTGCTACCAAATTATTTTAAATGGAAGTTGTTTGGAAAATTTGGGTTTGGTTTTGAAATTTAAAGGATAATTTGAATTGTTTTCAATAATGGTTTTGGAAAAGGTGGAAAGACTCTGGAATCTTATTTAAATAGTTATGGAATAATAATTTTGAAAACTTAGGAAATTCATATTTAAACTGAAATTGACTTGAGTTAATTTGAATAAAGGTAAATTAGCCTAATAGGCTAAATGATTGGAATAAAATTTATTAAGATGGAAAATAAATTGTGAATGAATGAATAAATTTGCAATTGCAAGTACATGAAAGTGAATTGAATGTTGAAATTTATTTCGAATTTGTAAGTAAATAGAACTGGAATTGGAATTGAATTTCGGTTGGTATTAAACAAAGTGAAATATTGAAATAAAATTAGTAAATAAAACTAGTTAAAGGAATGACAAAATTGAATACGATTTGAAATGAATCGAAATTCAATATTTATAAACGAAAGGTAAATTAAATTCATATGGAATTTGAAATCCAGTTTAAATATAAGTGGTTGTAAATTAAATGGTGAATTAAAACTGAATTGTATTTGAGGATGAACAAAAGAATAAAACTGGAATTGAAAACTGAATATCGAAAACCAATTTGAATTGTGTGAAATAAAATGAAGCTGTAAAATTGATTTGAAGTGAATTAAAGATAATAATGGTGGAAATATGAAAAAATGGTTTGAGATTACATGAATTGGAATTTGTAATGAATTAGTAAATGAAACAAATTTAAAATAGTGCAGTTGTGAATGAAAGATAATTGATAAAATTCAATATTCAGAAGGTAAATTGAATTTAAATAAAAATTGAAAGAGTAAGATTGAATGAAAATGGATATATAACTTCAATAGTAAAGTAAAAATGGAATAAGAAGTATATATTGAAAATTTTGTAAAGGAATGTGCAAAAAATGATTTTTGAATGTTGTAATTGGATATTATGGCTTGTTGAATATATAGGTATGTTACAGGAAAAAGAAAAATTGGAATTGGGATTTCGAAGATAAAATTGAAATTGCTCGACAAAAGGTATGTATTTAAATTTCAATATGAAATTTGATGATTTTATTGTCTAGCCACTTGGCGTTTTGTTTTCTTTTTGAATTTGAGGGCCCGTGGTGCCATTTTGTAGTCATACCGAGCTAGCCGCACTAAGGAGACGCTGGCGAAATTTTCTGAAAATTTAGGGAGTTAGAAAAATTTTGAGAAAATTTTGAAAGTTTTAAATTTAAATTTGAATTGCTAAAGAAAACATTGTTGTTTGAAACCTATGGAAGACTTTGGAAAGTTAGTTAAAGTAATAATGGATCTTTGATAAAAGGATTTGTTTTGGGCAAGTTGATAAAACTGTTTAGTTTTGGAAAGATAACAATCGGGTTAAGGTCCATTCTTCTTAACTAGTAATTTCGGGACGAAATCCTTTTAAGGGGGGAGGATGTGACGACCCGGAAATTTTTAACAATTGAAATTGGAAATATTTAATTGATTTTAAATATTTGAATGATGGTTTAGCTTGATTTTCAAATATAACTATGGATTTGGCAATTAAATTATTAAATTTAATTTATCGAATTTGGGTAAAAATTTGAATTTTCAGCTTTAAGCTGATCAAAACTATTTTAAAAGCTTAGAAAATCCATATTGATAATACTGAAGATAATGGAAGCTTCAGAATTGGATTTGGAAATTATTTGTTCAGTTTTGGATTTATATCATTTAAATCGATATTTAAAAATAGCCTTCCGAGGCACATTCTCAGAATTCGACGAAACCAGTTCCATTGGATCCGTAATATTGTTTTATTATCGGATTTCAATTTTCGTAATGTTTGGAGTTGTCGTTTGGCCGTACGATAAACAAACATGCTGAAATTTTATCGAAATTTAATTAATAACTAGCTTCAAAAAACTATCTTCTCCATACGATCAAATTAGGACTCGAACATTTTCCAATGCGTTCGGAATAGGTGCATAACATTATAAACGCCTAGCGGCACGCCTTTATAGGAAGTAAAAATTCCGTGCTGCGTTTAACGAGACAGTTTGAGTTTGTAATTAATAATATATTTACATATTTTAGTCGCAGTTGAAATTTCTTTCCATCAGCCATCCTATTTCTGGGCAAGCCGACCCACTCCTCTCTACTTCATCACGTACTCTCTATCTTCCCTCAGAAGCTAAAATCAAATCGAAGTCGCCTTCCTCCATATTAAATCGCGTGGATCTCCCCTCTTCTCCAGTCGAAAAGAAAAAAATTCTTTCGTTCAAACAGAAATCAAATAATGGCCTCCCTTTCCAAATTTTATTCACGAAGTTGTTCAAAAGAAACCCAAATTAATGGCCGATGTCGAAAGCATAAAACCATGTGAATTTTTTTACTAGATCTGCAAATCTCGCGATTTTCGAACGAAGCTGGATGGAGGGTGGAACACCGTCGGCGATGCCGTGGTTGGAGCAGCGCTCATGTACGCGTGGCATGACAGTGCGATGTCGTGACTAGTTATGGGCTTTGGGGAGACTCGATGATTATTTCAATCGTTTGAGATGGGTTCGAACTCGAGCAAAGCCGGAGGGCCACGCATGCTTAGGGCGTCGAGCGAGGCGAAGGGTAGTGGTGCCCGCGATAATTTTGGGTCGCGACAGGGAGCAGTGTCGAGTTGAGATTGTGAGGCTGGGTTCGACTGAGGTGTGGGCAAAGGTGCTCGTGCGTGTGACATCAGGGTTCGTTGCGATTTTCTTTTGGAGAGTTCGTTCGCAAGGGGAAGAAAGCTAGGGCTCTACGATGGTACATTCGAATTAGGGGGAAGCACTTGTTTCAGTGGTAAGGGAATTTTGGTAAGGTATTTACAATTTGTTTATTCAATTTAAATTTAAAAGAAAAATTAATTTATTCAATAATTTGTATCGTAACAGTAGAGCAGATTATTGGAAATAGAAAAAAAAATTTAAATAAAGTTAATATACATATTCGTATTTTTAATCTACTAGTTATTTCAAATCAATATAGTTGGATAAAAAAAATTAAATTTTAAGTAAGATATAAAAATAAGTTTATTGTTCAATTTAAGATTGTGTATGTATATATATATAGACAGTAAAGAATTTAAATGCAGATTTGTTTAATAAACTTAATTAATTATTTTAGTTGCTAATTTTTTTTATAAGTAAAGTTGGTTTAAAATTTAATTAAATCATTTGCTAAAAAAATTAAATCTATTAAACGGAAATTAAATTGTTTGATTTATTTCGAATATTAATAAATTGTATAATTGTTTATACAAGGTTTAAAGATCTTGAAAAACAAACTGAAATGGAAAAATGGATTGCATGCATCGTTAAAGGTGAGATATTCTCACTCAATCAATATTATTCTGATTTAAATTTTGAATAGTTAGATTTAAAATTGATTGACTGTGTGCTTGGATGATTGATTTATAATAATTATCCACTGGATGATATTATATATATAGTAGTATATAGTATATATTGGAGTAGTTGATTTCTCGCATTATATGGCGAATGAGACCCTATGCGTCGCATAATAGCGAATGATATTTTATAAATCCCATATACCGCGGTATTTCACCTCGAAGTGGAATTAGTATTTAATTGTTGTGCTAATGTCTGTGGATGCGGGGAAAATAGGTTGGAGGGATCCAACTGGATTCCTCAAATAATTGAATTTATTTCAATATTGTGTATTGATCATTTATAATCTGTGTGTGATTATACTGTGATTGAAATCGTTGAAGGCTAAAATTTAGCCGAATATATTTTTGGTATCGTAAGATACCAGAAATAAATAAAATTTGATTTTTTTTAATTTAAGAAGAAAATCTATAGTGAAATCCTATTGAATAAAATTCCAAAATATGGTGAAAATGTTTAATAAATGGCTTCCAAGTAATAATATTTAAAAGGTGAAGAATTTATTTTAAAAATATGATTTCTAAATAATTTGGAAAGGATGAAGGAATTTATTTTCAAAAATAAATTCGAAATTTGATTTGGTGTTAAAAGAATAAATCCTTGGTGAATCGATATGAAAATTAATTTGGTGTTTGAATGAAAATCGATTTGGTGTCAAAATAAATTTAGAAATCAAATTGGAAATTGATTTGGTGTTTGTATACGATTTCTTGAAATTGATTTAAAAATCATATATCGGTGGATATTTGGGAATTTAAATTCACAATGAGAATTTTATAAAAGAAAGAGAAATTTGTTTTAAAAATAAATATTGTTTTATTTTTAAAGGCGTGAAAAGAAATTTACAGATTTGGAATGTAAATTAAAAGAAATCGAGAAGATTTATTAATTGATATAAATGGAAAGAGAATTCTTCCCTGGAAAGCCGAATATATTTTAAAAGTAGCTTTTGAAGTATAAATTAAAAGTTCTAGAAATTGATTTGGAAGAATATTGTTGGAGAAATTATTTTTCTGGAATTGTTTTAAACCTCTAAAGTATGGATTTATTTAATTACTTATAGAAGGGATTATTTTAAAGACTAAATTGATATTTGATTTAGAGATTGGATATTTAAATAGTTATATCCTATCTACTAATTTTATTTTAAAATTAGTTTTGGACTTGAATTTTTATATGAGACATTAGTATAATATTTTCATAACTAATATTTAAATAAATGTTTTAAAATAATTTATCTAAATGTTTTCAAGTATATATCTTGGACAGGTAATTTAAATTATTTTAGAATATTTGAACTCGGCAGATTTTCAGTGGAAATGAATAAATATTTGAAAATATATTTCGTGTTGGAAAATGCTTTGAAATTTGTTTCCAAAGGAATGAAATGTGAATAGTGATTTGAAATTTGTTTTCAAATGGTTGAAGTGTTAAAAATATATCTTGCGGAAATATTTTTGAAAATAAATAATTTGGGAAATTTATTTAAATCCAGCAAATTGTTGTGGATGTTGATTAATAGTTAAATAACCAACTATCAATATTAGCCTTTTGACGACATTTAAATTTCGATGCGGCCGGAGGTCGGATTTCAAGTGGATATCTGAAAACTACATCGAACCTTTATGGTTGTGATAGATCTTTTGTTTAAAAGATCAAAAATGAAAATTGTTGTGATTTGTTGAAATCTGAATGTAACACTTATTTTTAAAAATAAGCGCTCGTTATTCGGAGTAGCCAGGACAGGACCTTGTGTCATAAAACCCATTCCGATTAACAATACGATGAAATGGGATTGTATTTGAAGGCGGTGTTGAAGACCGGGTATTTTCGGAAGCGAAACGATTACCTGTCGAATGTCTCTGCACCGGGTTGCTCCGGTATAGAGATTTTATCATCTTTGTGATGGGAATTCCGGACGTGATTTGTGAATATTCGGATTTGCAAGGGCTTCTTTGAGTGCCTTCGGTTCCGTTCGATCCCGAATGGACTTGTATGGATGTGTGTGTCTGACGTTACACTTTGAGATGTAAAGCTGATTTCTATCAAATACATTTCTGTTGGTGGCGGAGAATTTATTCTCTTAGCTTAATACCCTTCTCTGAGACGTGCGAGCTCAGAGGTTATGTTGTTGGTTGTTGCTAGTAATGCATTCCCAATTTGGTAACGTGACATATGAAGTGTTGCTAATCATTTGTTGATCAAAGCACGACTTTGTGAAAAGTGTAGCTTTGTGGACGAAACCTCATCGGACCTCACACCCCGGAAATGGTCGAAACAGGAAAGATGCGACAAGGTTATGAGGGTCGCACCCTTTGGGGTATGTCATTTCCTTTTGGAAAAGGATGGTATCATGGTATGGAGCCCAGATACTTAACCTATGTTGTTGCCGCAAATTTATTATACTTTGTAGTTGAGGATCCTTAGATAAAGGTACCAAAGGATCGAGGAATGGCATACTCGAGTAATAGTTACCTAGTTACAGAGGTAACCCGGCCTTGTGTTGGCAGAGATACAGGTAGGTTCTCGGGACGTCCCTCCAGAGGCGTACCCATGTGGCAGTAGGAAGTTTCTTAGCCTGACCATTTGTTGGAAATCCAAAGAAATAATACGAGCCCTTTACGATTGCAATTGTATAACCTGGCTCCTCAGGAGGTAGCTATAGCAGGCATAATATAATGGTACCTATGCTGGCTAAGATTAATATTATACTTTCGAAATGTTTTCCACACTATGCACTAATAATAATATCTAAAAGATTTTGCGTATTAAGCATGTTTGACTATCATAAGGAGAAATCTCCCCCAAGTGTGCGATTACATTGTGTGTGTGCCGCGAGGCCTTATGGTAGTTTCATTTTCCAAAAAGCATAGTGAATTTCTTTTATTTTCTTCGTGAAAATAACTGTTTTTAAGATCTCACACCAGTCCCATGACTGACCTTGAGTTTATTGTTCCCTTTCTAAACTCTGGGTGCCTACAATTTTCCATACGGACAGTCTAGAGTCAGGTTATCATTACTCAGGAGCAAAGTCAAGAAGTTGCTGTGGAAATCAGGAGTTGGAGCTGGATGGCGAGGCGTATCACTTATATATGTAATATTTCTTTCCGCTATTTGTTGTGTACACTCAGATAATGTAATGTGATGGAATGTAATAACTAATATAGTGATTCTGTTCAAAGATATTTATTATCTATTATATGTTGTTCCACTGCGAAATGTGAGATTTTGTTTATTGTTTCTGTTTCTTCTTCTTCTTTAACCCTAACGGTTAGGTTTTACGGCATTCGATTGTGCGGCATTTGATACAGTGGATGTAGTGATGTCAACATTCGGGCTTCGAAAAATCGGATCGTTACACTGACTTTCTGTCAGTCTGTGCTTTTTAGATCAGACATGTGTGGTTGATTGTCGATTCAAAGGGTACGGATTTGCGGACTGTCACATTATTACATCTCATTTAAGTTATTATTTCATTAATGAATCAAAAATTTCTATTTTTCCAATATAAGATAACAAAAATTTAATAAAATTAACAATTCAATTATTGAAGATTTATGAGTTGTTACACTCTCCCCCACTCAAAAATTTTCATCCTCGAAAAGGAAAAAGAAGGGAAACGAAAGAATTGAGCAGACAATACATCTTATTCAAAATATTAACTTTATAAACAAATAAATTTACAAAATTAATTAATTTAAATAAAATATACCAAATTATAACCATTAAATCTTTTTATACTCAAATTATAAAAGTTTGGAAGCATTTTTCAAAAAAATTCTAAGTCCAAAATTTACGAAATTTTTTTGGCAGAGTCTCCTTTGTACGAGGAGGCTCGGAAGAAAATATAATATCAAATATAACAATATATATCACAGTATCACAAAATAATATATCCCAACAACGGGAAACAATACTATAAAACCGTAATCCGAGAACGCACCTACTAGTCGGGCAATTAACGCTTAATTATGAAACCAAAAGCAATAGCAATTTCTTTCATAACCTGTATTTCATTTATATAATCCCAAAAAGGTTAAAAATTATATAAAATGAAATATTTAAAGTTGTTTTAACCACCAACAAACAAATCAATAATAACCACTTGCAACAAACATACAATCATCATATAGAATCAGCACAAAACAATCATTCATTCATATCAAACAAAACAAGCAGTTGTTCGGGTTCAAAAACTTTAAATTGTACAGAACGAAAAATAAATTACTAAGTGCACCATTTACTCAACGATCTTAGATGAAACTAAATAGTTTATTCATACATCCAAACAATTTTAAATTATTCTTCCCCAAACAACCATAAACCAAACAAACAACAATTTCAAACAATAGATCAAGTTCATTCTTATTAATTTCATTTCATACATTTTTTGTTTGATTCCCTTTTCATTCATATAAGGATTTATCTTTTTAATTCACATTTATTTCTTGCAAATTTCAATTTCCATTCATTCATTTATTTCTTAATTTCATTCATTCATTTATTAATAGTATTCGTGTGCAAATCAATTACTTAGCATATTAATATATTAACTTAAGTCTACAATCATATATTTACTGCTTTCATCTTTTCTACTTATTTTATTTATAAATAGCTTCAACCATTTACTTAAGTTTATTATCATTTATTTATGATACTTACCTTTCTATTCTATTATGTTAGTATCATTTCAATTATACTTAAGTTTATAAAAACTAGAACATCAAATTCTTATTAATTAAGGAATTTCATTGAATACTTTCATTACTTCAAGTTTTACTTGTATAAAATCCATTACATTTTCTTATTAACATTAGAACTTTTAATATTTGGTAAGTTATATATATGCTTTTAAGGATGTAATTGAAAGTTACACAAGTTTATTCTATTTCTTTTAAATTAACTAATGTTCCATAATAGTATCCTAGTTTTATATGTTACAAATTTCAACTTTTCTTTTAATTCCACTTATAACTTAGTATTAAATCTCTTATTTCCTTTAGAGGTTTCAATTATTAATTAGTTACATTCCATTTCACTACAATAATTGAAACTATTAATTAACGGAAATTTATGAACTAAATAGCGGATTTAGTTTCAAATCATTTTAAAATAATAGATAAATTTATATACTTACACTTTATATATCCAATTATATTTAAAAAAATTTAAAATTTATATTTGTTTATCAAAATAAATCTGCAGTAAAACTACTACAGTGGTCTTCCCACTTCGAAACTCGAAAATGAATGTCGATGATGCGTGCACTCATCGCCGAAATTATTTTCCAGCGACAGAGAGGGGAGTATAGAACTTATTTCCTTCCAAAGTTTCTTTAAAATAGTTCTTACAAATTATATTGGAATATTTATATCAGAAAATACATATGAACATATTATTATATTCCAAAATCCTTTGAAAGCAATTTTCAAAAATCTGGAACTTAAGTTCTAAAATTTCCAATCAATATCTATAAATTTCACTACCTAACAACAAATATACCTTTATAAAGAAATATATTTTATATATAGAAAATATAATAGGCAAAATTATTACATTCACCTATATTCAAAACAAATATTGTGTCGGTATGTCCTATTAAGTGTTTAGAAATCCCTATCGATGTCATAACATTCTATGCACCAACCAGAATTTATAAATATAATATGGAACAAATTAACACAATATCAAAACCCTTTTTATAACACTAACAATTAAGCTCTCTCATATATATACTCTCAGCGACTCATCATAAGGTATTACTACCCTATTAATAAAGAGTCATACCCCCACAAAGCTAAGGTTTATCGCCAAACCAAAGCTCTGATACCAGATGTAACATCCCGCCTTTTTGTACGTTTAAGCAGACACACGTGCCGACTCAAACCATACAAAAAATGGATTGTTATTAGGATAAATAAGAAAAAGCAGAGAAAGAAAAAAATAAAACAGAATCTCACAGCAGAATGACAAAATATAATAATCAAATAACAGTTTATGAAGCTATTTTACAAAATATTTGATTATACTTATACAACACATATCAGAGTTACACATACAAGAGAAAAATAAATAATGCAGCGGAATAGTATGAATGTAGTGGAATAATATGATAAATAATAGTAATACAATCTTCATCTTCGTCTTTCAGAAATAAAGTCTTCGAATCCTGAAATGCTCAACTGACCCGAGTGAACTGAAAAGACAAAACACTCGAGTCAAAACTAAAAGATCTGAGGTAAGTTAAATCAATAGAAAAATATATGAGTGGAATGGCGTCAGAGATGTTAATGAGATTTGACATCTCCTATCCAGTGTCTAACATGAGTGCAGTAACTTAAAAGATGCTCGGCATTCATATCTCCTAAGGATCCGATAAACTATTTACTATGTAGTAATATTTTGCTATTATAATAATGTCTATAGTAAAATAAACTTACTTTTAAATAGCGTTAAGGAGTGACCCAATATTCCCCTTAATACGTAATAGTCCCAGTAGTCCATCTATTATCAACGCATCTTCAGATTGGAAGACTACCCTAAATACTCCATGGGCTACGGGAGAAAACCCAACTCGTACAAGCCGCGCTAGGGTAGGTGACACGGCACACAAGGCAATGCCAGGGTAGATATACCAATTACGCATCTGGGTTGGTGGTAACGCGTAACAGCTACTACCGTCCACCTCGAGCCACACCCCCAAAATCAAAAATAAAAAGTGGCCACCGAATCAATCCAAAATTCAGAGTATAATATCGAAGGAGTGCGTCCGATAAGAGGGGCACCTCCTTGGCCCGAGAATCGCTCCTATTTTAACCACCTTATGCCAACTCACGGGAGTCGAGTCCACGTATATACCTCAATAAAACGTCGCAACCATCCTACTTCATTCTGGAATCTCCACCGTGTACACGGTTGTTGAAGTGGTTTTCAGAGTTGGCAGGGAGTATGACAATTTCCGATCCCGGTCTCTTTAACAACCAAACGTTATTATAACACCACGGTCTTTTTAAAATAGTTTATACATCAAAACCAGAATATAATATCCATTTCAAAATCATATAAATACGACATCATTTCCATTTTAAAACCCAAACTAATATGATATCACTTTTATAAAAACCCAAACCAATATAATATCATTTTTATTTCAAATATATCCTTTTTCCAAAATAATAGCACTTTCAAGTTATAACACTTCAAAATCAAAACACTTAAAGTATAACACTTACAAATCATAATACTTTGAAACTCATGAGTTTGAACATAACTACACCACTAAAATGGCTTAAATATTAAATTAATTTATATAATAAAATAGCTTCTTCAATTTCACCAATCAATTCCAAATACCAATTTGAACCACTAAATAAACCATTTCAATTTCCATATATTCAAAGCTTTAAATATTCCACCATTTCAAAACTAATTCTTTGATAATTCCATATATATATATATATATATATATATATCAAATTCAATTACTATTGTTCAGATTAGAAATGTTTACTTAATAAATCCAATATCATTTAAGTGAAACTTTTAAACTTCAAATAACTGGATATTCTTTCAATTTATTTAACTTGATATATTCATTTAAATCAACTTGATTTTCATTTAAATTACTCTAACCAAAATCAAGTTATAAAAATCATGCCCTTTAAAATCTCAATTTTATTTAAATTTCAAATCAAATTTATTCGGGTATGATTCTTAAATAATTTAATCCAAATCAATTTCATAATAATTTTCCAACCTTATTTTTATTTAAGTCATTATAAACTCTATATACAATATAATTTAAATAGATACTCAACCATATTATATAAAAACAATCAAACTTTATTATTTGGCCTATTTTATATTTCAAAACAAATTTACACGTAGCTAAAAATCAATAATAAAATAACCTTTATATAACATCTGAAATCAATATTTATATAACGCATATATTTCTTTACAAAACCATAGAAATCATTTTAAAATATTTTTATGTATAGACTGCGGTGTCTGTATGTAATTTTCTATCCTATGGTCAAGTGGTACTGATATTAATCATTTCAATCCGTAATTTAAAACATAAATACGGTTATATATCATTTCAAACCGCAATCCCGAATGAAATAAAATCCATAACAACTTGCAGTTTATAACAAAATAAAATAAAACATCCATTCATCCAATATCAATCATCAAACATTTATCACAATCATCATCCAATTCAATCAATAACATCAATATATAACAGTCAATAAATAACAGGTATCTCCTGGCAGTTTATATTCAATAATAAATTAAATAACTGTTTAACTGGCAGTTTATATGCAATAATAAATTAAATGACAATTTAATTTAATAAATTCAATTCAACCGAGATGATGATTAAAAACATGCCAAACAGTCATAAATAAATTTCTAATTACATCATAAATCAATTTAACAAACATAAGAAATTTTAGACGTTGTGAGTGGGTTAAAACACTCACCTTTTGAATTTAAATTGAATTTGAATTCAATTTAAACCTTAAATTTGGACAGTCTCAAAATTCGTCCAAACTAGCGTTAAAATGTTCGGAATTCCAATACGAACCTAGAGGAGAAAACCGTGCGTGAAACGGACCTCGTATGCAAAAGTTATGGATATATGAAGATTGGAATTTTAAATTAAGTTTTAAATTAAATAAAACAGAAGTCACCACAACCATACTGCCACGTACCCGATCCCCTTCATCTTGCTACAGAACCCTAGCCAAGCACACGCTCGAACAAAATCAGCCACCACCACATCTAGCATGAACGCCGCCATCTACGGGCTTGATCTGACCCCTTAACCATCGCCCTCGCCTACGGCCGCACCCCCCCCAGAACTCCGGCGCACTCCGGTCGCCCACCGTGGCTCCGTCGTCATGAGCATACACGGCCAATCGTGGCGATTCCCTCGACCTTCAGCGTAAACGAACCATGTCGATGACCACAATACGACGCCCTCTACATGTTGCCAGTGCCCGATCGTCGTATAGTCGACGATCCACCGCACAATCCGGCGACCACAAACGAACAAACAAAACTTGATCATCAATTTCTAGCCACATCAGAACCCAGATTGAAAAACAAATCATATATTTGACTTGCGCTCGTCGAGAGCTTCAAATCCATATATAATTCGATATAGTTAGTGGAGTTTGATTTCTGAAGTTGTATTTTGAATTGAAATTGGACTGGGAAGATTAGGGTTTTCAGCCATTGAGGAAGAGGAGCAACAGAAGTTTCTGTACATACATAAATGAGAAATAGAAAGGCTGCTAGGGTTTACGACTGGATATGTATAGTTAGGGTTGAAAATAAAAGAACGGATCGGATCTGATTGAACGATATCGGTCCAAAAGCCCGTTTTGACTCCGGAACGAAATTAGATCAACCCATATATCAAACTAGATGTTTTTGAATATTTTAAAATCAATGGAACTTGTTTCAATTCCAAATTCTATCGCATGAAGAAGTTATGCTAAAATCAAGTTATTTCAAATTGATTTCAATTTAATTGATTTCTATGCGTTTTGAGTCCGTACGATCAAACGACAAGTTTGATCGTTACGAAACTTGAAATCCTACAATAATTCACCGTTACGGATCTGATGAAACTGGATTCGTCGAAATTCGAGTCAGTGACCAAAATGGCTATTTTCCAGTTAATTAAATAATTAATAATTGATTAATTAAATCAGGTTTTCAGATTCAACTCTATAATTAACAAATTTCATCATTTTTAAATTTCTTAATCATTTACACTAATTTAAACAAATTTATATGTCAATTTAGAGTTGATTAATTTATCAATTTCAGTGTTAGCCTTAATTTCATTAAATTTCATTTAATTGCAATTAATCTAATTATTAAGTTTAAATTCCAATGAATTAATAAATTTTGATATCCATTATTTTTATTCAACCAATTGTCATATTATGAATAGAATTAACATTATTTCCAATTATTTCCTTAATAACACTAACATAACATTGAATTGAGATTCATTGCAATTGATTACAAATTTGATTGAATGGACTAAATAAATGATTAACTTATAATAATTATTATCATTAACTCTCAATCACATTTTTGTAAGTTTATCATTCCCAAACCAATGTTATAATTTCTCACTAATCATTGATTTTATTCAATTACCATTCAATATATATTAATTCATTAATTAATTCAATATTTATGTTTGTTTTCTTATATTCGATTTATAGCCTAGTATAACATTTACATTAATTCCATTAATTGTAACTTCATTCAAATAGTTAATATTTAACTTGTATTAGCATTGTTACATCTCATTTAAGTTATCATTTCATTAGTGAATCACAAATTTCTGTTTTTCCAATATAAGATAACAAACATTTAATAAAATTAACAATTAAATTACCATAAATTTACGGGTTGCTACATTAATAGACCAATTAAATAGTAACTTACAACCATTACTATAACCTTTAGTTTACATTTCATTTTTAACACTCACTTCATTATAAATTATAAAGTTTTTTTTTTATTTCTTTCTAAATTTAATTACAAAAATCTTATTAAATTAACCAGTTTAATTATCGAAATTTGTGGGTCGTTACAGATAATCAAAACACTTATACCAAAATACACTTGATATTATTTTTAATGACATTCTTTTGAAAACACTTTTAAAAAAACATATTCAAATAAGGTATCAATATCTGGGCTAAGTCTAAGGGAATATATCTGGATTAGGTCAACGGAATATACTGAACAGAATATATGATACCAAAAGGGGTAGTTGAAATGTTTGTAAGTCATTATAGCTATTTTGGGACCACCATAAAAACCATAAATCTTGTTTGGGATTGGTTTTCCAATATGATAGGGAACTAGTGGCATGTTCTCCAATCAACACATAACAACATAGTTCCCACGGTTCCTTAATCGCTTTTCTCAAACTAGTCACTTGGAACTTGTGACGACCAGGTATTTCGAACCATTCGCATCCACACATATCGGACTTGAATTGCTCAAAATATCAGATTGTTAATTTATATTTGGCAAAACTCAGCATATACAGTAAATAAATCAAGCACAGAATCACAAACATAAAGCAATATAATAATAAGCAGCAGAATAGGTAAATAGTAGTCCACGAAGTTATTATATAAACAACAGAGTTTGAAATAAAATACAATAGAATATTTCAAATACAATGTAGTCTCAAACACAAACAGATGACAAGTCCGAACAAACTACTGGAAAAGCTAAATAGACAAGACGGATCTTCAAGTAAAGCTCCAATCTCCAAAGTTGAGTCTCAAATGCTGTGACACTCAGTCTGACTCGAGCATAAAGCAAAACACAAAACATTCGAGTCAGGATTTAACATTCTTATATAGTAAATTCCACTCAAGTGAAATGTCAACTGAAATACAAGTAACATAAAGGATAGTTGGGATTTCTATCCTCTATGCATCTATGGAACTATCTACTATGTAGTAATATACGCTATTACAATATGTCTATAGTAAAGTAAAGTATTAAAATAGCGTTAAGGCATTACCCATATCCTCCTTAACACATTTTATATAATGTCATAGTCTATAAAAATACTGTAAACTCCACTTGCAAGTGGGCTATCAGGGAGCACTCCATAGGTACGACACAAACAAACTCGTAGAAGGCACGAAGGGCATGTGACAAGGCACGCGAGGCAATGCCAGGGTAGATATATCGTTTGCGGATCCAGACTGGTGATAATGCATAGCAGCTACTACCACCCACCTCGTGACACACTCCCAAATCAAAGGTGCACCCAGTCAAATCATAAAGTAATAGAATGGTATCGAAGAAGTGTACCCGAATAGAGGAATGAACTCACTTAGCCCGGCATAGCTCATGTTTTAGCCACTTCAAGCTGACTCACGGGAGTCAAGGCTATGTAAATACCATACATAATCGTCACCAAGCCATCCTACTTCATTCTAGAATCTCCACTACGTACATAGTTGTTAAAGTGGTTTTCGGTATTAGTAGAGTGTATGACAATATCCAATCCCGGTTCCTTAAACAACCAAACGCTTATTTCACACCATGACCATTTCATTTCAGATAGTTCATTCTTCAAAATAAAAATATCATATTCATTTTAAAATCATATCATTCCGATGTTATAATTCACTTTAAATCATATTCATTTCAAAAAAAAAACATAATACATTAAAATCATAGCACTTTCGAAAACATAACACTTTCAAAATCATAGCGATTTCGAAAACATAGAACTTTTGTAATCATAACAGTTCCAACTTTAACAGCTTAGATATTGAAAATAGTATTATAAATTAAAACAGTTTATATATTAAAATGATTTATATATTCCTTCGATTTCGCAAATCGATTCAAATCAACTCAAATTCCAAAAATTCAGTTTAAATCAATTCCGGTTTAACCATTTAAATTTAGAGCTCAAAGATTCAACTTAAATTCTAAATAAACCATTTCCATTTATCTCGGTTCAAAATCCAAGTTTGAACTATCACTTTAATTCCAATAAAATTCAAAATTTACATATTCAAACATTTCAGTACAGGTTTCATTTAGATTTCAACATTCAACTTTTAATTTTATTCAAATTGGAAAATATTCACTTAATCATTTTAATAATCAATCAAATAAATCTCAGTTTATAAATTTATATCAATATTAAATATTCAGTTTCACATTTATTTAAAAGTTAGAATATTCATTAAATCACCTTTTATCATATTAAGTTATAAATCATATCTTTCAAAACCTCAAAAATTAATAAGTTTAAATCAATGCTTATTTAGTTCAATTATTAACAAAATTTGAATTCCAAGTTAATATTAATTTATCTTCCCAACTTCTATTATTAAAGTTATAATTTTTTTATAGTAATATAAATTTAAATAAATACTTAAACATATTATATACTTATCAAATTAATTTTATTAAATTAAATCTTATTATCAAATTAAATCTTATTATTAAATTCATTTAACATTAGATATTATTGTATATTTTTAAAATAATAAAATAATAAGTAAGGTCTTAAAATTTATAGTTTTCAAAACTAACTTATAAATTTAAAATTTTCCAAAACATATTATTTTAAAAATCTTAATTTATACATATATAAAAATAGCATATATATTATATTTTTTTCAAAACAAATATTTGATAAAACCCATATATTTCCCTTCAAATTGGGAATCATTTTCAAAATATAAACCAACCGTGTCCGTATATAATTTTCTACCCTATGGTCAAGTGATACGGATATTTATCATTTCAATCCGCAATTTAAATATTTACAAGTATATATCATTTCAACTCGCAATCCCAAAATTTCAAAATTAATGAAAATCGCTTGGGTTTATCATTTCAACCCATAACGATTTTCCCTAATCTATAATATCGTTCGGGTATGTATCATTTCAACCCATAGGGAATTCTAAACTAACAGGGAACTTGCAGAGTGAGGAAATCTGATAATGATATAACAACAACAGACATATATCATTAGTAACAAATTTAAATAAAATATATACAATAGGATATGGTGTCATATATCATAGGTGAACAATTGCAGATAATGGCATATCATATTTAACAATTAATTAACTGACCATTCAAATTTAACAGCATATTTTACTTTTTCTTTCAAGTGAAATCAAATCTACTAAATATAAGAATGTTAATCGTGAGTGATTGCTCACCTTTCGAGTCTAGAGAGATAACAAGAACGAGATGCAACACTCCAAGCACAAATTCGAAGCACGGCACGATGGAAATGGATTTGACAAATAAAGTAGAGCACGATGGACAAGAATTTACGAAACAAAATATATACAAATTTGTATGAAATATATATATATATTGTATTTTAAGATCACTATTCAATTCAAGACACGTATTATAATAAAATCATCGTAAAATTTGAAATCGGCTTTTAATTAAAAACACATATTAGAATAAAACGTCTTCATTTTATATTTAATATCAATTATCTATTAAAATACATCTATTTTTCTTTCAAAATTTTCAAATATAACTTTAAATCCTAATGTGTATATGTTATGTTATAACAAAATTTATAGTAAAACCTTTAAACATATTCATATACTTTTAAAACATATAACACACACACACACACACACACACACATATATATATATATATATATAAAAGAAAATATAGATGTATAAGGAACCAATGTATATGTCTGCAGTATATATACGCAGAGAACTTTATAATATAAGTTAAACACATGCAACAATGTTTATAATATATATACTACTTTGACTATATTAAAACAATGTATAAACTTATATAGATATTAATGAAATAAAAAAAGAAGGCATAGGGCTGCTGTATAGAAGGGGAGCAAGGTGGTGGTGAAGGCTTGAGGAGGTAGTTCAGTAGAAGTCGGTGAGGGAAGGATCGGATCTGGTGGAGTGTTTGGGTGGTTATCGGGTCTACTACGATAGCCAAGGGTTGACTGCTAGGGAGACTGTGAAAACAACCGGGACGATAACCATCCACTCCCTCCCAATTTTTTTCAGATGCAGTATATCTATCCAATTGATATGCCATTCTCCAACTTAACTAGCTGGTCATATAATGATTGCAGCAATTGAATAGTGCCTGTCGGAAAAGTGTCCCCATCAACAAGTTCTTGTGCTGTAATTCTTTCGTTGTACTCATGTAAAGGACCGACTGTTGCTCGAGCTTGGTCGGAGAGTTCTCAAGCAGTGGACAGCGACAAGGAGTCGGGTTGTCAGGACGAGAGGCAGTATTGCTTGGGTTGACGGAGAGGCCGAGGTTGATAGGTGATATTTACGACGGGGAGGAGGCCATGGTGTGGTCGCTATAGAGGATGGGAAGCGATGGGAAATAAGGTGGAAACGGGTTGTGGTAACGATAATCATGGGTAAGGCGGAGCACAGGCTATTGTGGTGGACGGGTTTGGTTGTCAGTTGATGGGTGGCGGGTGGATGGTTGTCATGGTAGTGTGAGTGGGCGATGCGGGCTGAGTTTGCATGCGGCATATGGTGGTGAAGGAAAAACAAGGTGAGGATGAGGTGGCTTCAGGTAATATAAAGAATTCTCCAGGGGCTTGGTGGAGAATGGCAAGGAAGACAATGTTGGATTCAGAAAGAAAATTTCTCATATCTGAACTTATATATAAACTAAATTATAATATATTTTTTCAAAATTGAAAACAAAGAACAGCAACGAAAATCAATGAAGAATGACTCGATTGAGAGACAACAGACTTATTATATAAACTTGGATTATATTATATTTTATCTTTGTTTTAGAAAGAGAGAATGATAATGTAAATAAAGGGAGACACAGAGATATGTAATCAAATAGAAATTAAGTAAATTGAAATGGTGGAATAGTGGGGGCTAGCACGTGAATCCAAGGAGTAATAAAGGTAAGCGACTGTTTAGTTTTTAACCATTGGAAAGTGAAAAGACCCCACAGTCAGGGTATTGAATTCTAAAAATATAAATGATAGCCGACTCTTGGTTGTCTTGGGGACAAATGAAAGGACAAGAAGCCCAAAAGGCTGAAATTGAGTACCGGTACGGCTAATCGTTTTATCAATTTCGCCATTGGACTTTGAAATAAACGAATGAATATACTTTGGAGATCAGCACAATGAGAAGAACAGAATGGTACATAGATATGAGTGATAAGACCATCCTATCAAAAGTTAATATTGGCTGTAAAATTGCTGCAAATTTGTCGAAAATAAGATAAAAGAAGCTAGAGCAGTCCAAATTTGGCGAAACATAATATGACGTCTCTCTCAGAAAATGATTTACAAATTTATTGTATAAAAATATTCATGTTTCAAAGATATTTTATTTTTATCAAACTAACCGATTTATATTAAAATTGAAAATTACACAGCACAATTAACTTCCATATTCTCTGATGAAAATTTACCAGTTGCTATATTAAAATAGACGTATTCCAAATATCAAATTTTTAATTCAAAATTTAATTGTATATTTTCAATAAAAATTTCAACTAATTACATTGTAAAATCATTAAAATTTACGGGTCGTTACGCTCTCCCATACTCAAAACTTTTCCTCCCCGAAAAGGAACGAGGTAGGAGAATATAAACAACCAGAAAGAAGAGAAAATTGAATTACACATTATCAGATACACAACAACCATTTCATTAGTTTTTAAATTGATGTACGTTCACTAATTGATTTCACTTTATTTTATTTAACCAATAACATTCATTTATATTCATATTTTGTTTATTTTCAATTCAAACAATTTTATTCAATTCATTATTTATTAATATTTGTTACAAAAATTTCTTTCAAAACAAATTTATTTGATTTAACTCATTTATTTAATCTATTTGTCTTCAGTTGAGTAAGTTC
This sequence comes from Allium cepa, assembly GCA_030765085.1. Classification (NCBI taxonomy): domain Eukaryota; kingdom Viridiplantae; phylum Streptophyta; class Magnoliopsida; order Asparagales; family Amaryllidaceae; genus Allium; species Allium cepa. The sequence continues at coordinate 272,197,191 of CM060929.1, forward strand.
CACTTATAATTCAAAATTTTAACCATTCTTCGATTCATATTTATTTACTTATATATCATTTCTCTTTTATTATTCAATTTATTTCACTTAACACTTCTTATAACATAAATTTAAACATTCGTTATAACAACTAAATTTTTATTTATAAATACCTTTAACAAAATTAAATTTTTTGGGACATCTTTTTACTTATATTTTCATGTTGTATACTATTCAATTACGTATTCTTGCTATTTTTGAACATTTCCATGTTTGTTTTTATTTGAAGTTTCAAATGTAATTATACATTTTACCAATTTTCCTCTGAATTACAATATTTCTATTAAGCAAAATTCAATTTGAACGCTTTTATTATTTAAATTTCTCTTGTATAACCTTCAATTCAAATCCACATTAAAAAATTTAACTTTTGAATATTTTAGGTAAGTCATACATATGTGCCAGAATGCAATTGATCATTATATAAATAATTTTTTCCTAATTAACCGGTTTAATTTCATTTCTTATTTTAAACTCTCCAATTATTCAAAAATCTTGCTTTGCTTCAATGATTGAAAACCAGTACCTAACATAGAATTTAAAATTTTACTTTTCGGTTTCACTTCAAACCCATTTTTAAATGAGTATATATATATATATATCCAAAAACAAAAATGTGGCAAAGCTACTAAGTGGTCTTCCCACTTGAGACTCTAAAATGAATGTCGATGATGCTGCAGCCATCACCGAAATTATTTTCCAATGACAAAAGAGAAGAGTACCGACTTACTTTATTTTAAAATTCTTTGAAAACAATTTTTATTTGAAAATACTTTCAAATAATATATTTTCCAAAACCTTTGAAACCAATTTTTTTTTTAAAATACCAAAAATTGAATTCTTAAATTATTAATTTAAATTCATTTCAATTCCAAATCAATTTATAAACCTTGTTTTATAATTTCATTTATTTATATCATGTTGCAATATTCAATGGTTTACAAAACAATAAATGATAATAAAATATTATCATTTCTAACAGTCAATTAATTTAACTATTTAATCTCAGAAAATTATACTTTGATATATAAAATATAACCATACAAAAATTATATCATTAACCAATTTCGAAAACAGTATTGAGCCAATTTACTCTATTCAAGTGTTTTGGAATTCCTATCGATAGCATTGATCAGATGAATCGATCGAAACCCCAAATCAGTCTTAACAACTCAAATACACAATACAAAACAAATACACTCCCTCATACGATGATTCAAGGATGGATTTCAAAACAAGGATAGAGATACAAATTTAGAAGAACCCTAATCAAAGATAATTCTAACCATAAAGATAAACTCGAAAGGAAGATACAATAGTTAAATAACAAAAGAGGAAATGCATAGACCTATTTTCATCGCAGCGACCTTCCAGGTCAACCAAGATTCCAGGAATAAGATCAATGCGGAGGCCAATTTCTTGCTCGGGAGGCGAAGAAGTGGCTTCATCCAATATCAGGGTAATCTCTGACTATCAAATTGGAGCCAACTTTGCAAGAAAATTACCCTGATTGTTTACTAGAGACGGTTTGGACTTTGCAAGAAATAAAAGCATCAAACCCGAGGACGTAGAAACCTTCGATGGATCGATGCTTGTTGTAAAGGAGTTTCACTCCTTTGCAAATCATACCAAGGTCGTCAGAACATACATGGAGTTATGGGATGCTCCAGTATCAAGAAGAATACAAGTAGGGAGGGACAAGAATGGATTTCAGAAGGAAAGGGAAAGTTATGAAATTTAAAAGAAATCCAAATCAAAGAGGAGAAATTCAAGCTCAAACGAAGGTGATTTTGTAATTAAATTTACTCTATATGCTAAGTTTTGCCTAAACCAGTGCTCTGATACCAACTGTAATAACCCGGTATTTTGAACCATTCACATCCACACATATCAGACTTGAATTGCTTAAAATATCAGATTGTTAATTTATATTTGGCAAAACTCAGCATACACAGTAAATAAATCAATCATAGAATCACAAACACAGAGTAATATAGTAAAAAGCAGCAGAATAGATACATAGTAGTTCATGAAGCTACTATATAAACAACAGAGTTTGAAATAAAATAAAACAGAATATTTCAAATGCAATGCAGTCTCAAATACAAACAGATGACAAGTCTAAACAAACAACTGCAAAAGCTTAATAGGCAAGACAGATCTTCAATTAAAGCTCCAATCTACAAAGGTGAGTCTCAAATGTTGACACTTAGTCTGACCCGAGCGTAAAGCAAAACACAAAACACTCGATTCAGGATTTAATATTCTAATATAGTATGTTCCACTCAAGTGAAATGTCAACTAAAATACAACTAACTTAAAGGATTGTTGGGATTTCCATCCTCTAAGGATCTGTGGAACAATCTACTATGTAGTAATATACACTATTATAATATGTCTGTAGTAAAATAAAGTATTAAAATTGCGTTAAGGCGTTATCCATATCACCCTTAATACATTTTATATAATGTCGTAGTCTATACAGATACTGTAAACTCCACTCGCAAGTGGGCTATCAGGGAGCACTCCATAGGTACGACACAAAACAAACTCGTAGAAGGCACGATAGGGCATGTGACAAGGCATGCGAGGCAATGCCAGGGTAGATATATCGTTTGCGGATCCGGACTGGTGGTAATGCATAACAGCTACTGCCATGTACTTATGACACACTCCCAAATCAAAGGTGCACCCAATCAAATCACAAAGCAATAGAATGGTATCGAATAAATGTGGCAGATCGGAGGAATGACCTCACTTGGCCCGACAAGGCTCCTGCTTTAACCACATCAAGTTAACTCACGGGAGTCAAGGCTACGTAAATACCATATACAATTGTCACCAAACCATCCTACTTCATTCTAATATTTCAACCACGTACACAGTTGTCAAAGTGGTTTTGGTATTGGCGGAGGTATGACAATATCCGATCTTGATCCCATTAACAACCAAATGTTTATTTCACGCCGTGATTATTTCATTTCAAATAGGTCATACTTCAAAGTCAAAATATCTTATTCATTTTAAATTCATATCAATCCGATATCATAATTCACTTTAAATCATATTCATTTTCAAAAAAAATCATAACACCTTAAAATCATAGCACTTTCTAAAACATAACACTTTCAAAATCATAGCACTTTCGAAAACATAACACTTTTCGAATCATAACAATTTTGAAATCATAGCACTTTCCTAATCGTAACAAAGACTTAAACAATTTAGATATTGAAAATAGTATTATAAATTAAAATAGTTTATATATTAAAATAAATTATATAATAAAATTAGCTTCCTCCAATTTCGCAAATCGATTCAAATAACTTCAAATTCAAAAAATTCAGTTTAAATCAATTCCGGTTTATCCACTTAAATTTAAAGGTCAAAGATTCAATTTAAATTCTAAATAAACCATTTCCATTTATCTCAATTTCAAATCCAAGTTTGAACGATCACTTTAATTCCAATAAGATTCAAAATTTAAATATTCAAACATTTTCAGTATAAGTTTCATTTAGATTTCAACATTTATCTTTTAACTTTATTCAGATTGGAAAATACTCACTTAATCATTTTAATAATCAATCAAATAAAATCTCAGCTCATAAATTTATATTAATATTAAATATTCAGTCTCACTTTTATTTAAAATTTAGAATATTCATTAAATCACCTTTTATCATATCAAGTTATAAATCATATTGAAACGACCCTGACTCGACCTTCGAAAATCGGCACCGAATACGACACTCATATTTAAATGCCGCAGATCCTAACGTCGAATCTGGTTCGTCGGAGCTTATAACACATTAAGTATAACAACACAGCGGAAGAAAAAGAAATAAATAGAATATACAACTCCAATGATACAATATCCAAATATACAACAATAATCAATAGAATGATACAATACATATCAGTACTATCAGAGATACAAGACACGGCGGAAAGAATATCTTCTATAGAACGTATCTCCAAAATCAAATGCTCCAATCCAAGGCTTGCTCGAACCACCATCAAGTTGCACCAAGCTAAGCAAGGTCGGTCGTCCTAACCAAATACTTCAATATCCAAAGTCTTCAAAGAATACCAAAGAGAAAGCTGAAAGCTACCGAATCGATATCTATATCTACTATCTGAAAAACCCAACTCTAGACTGCCCGTGTGGAAAATTATGGGCACCCAGAGTTTAGGAAGGGAACAATAAACTCCGGATGTAACGTCCCACCTTTTGCTTTAAATCGACACACGTGCCAATTCAAACCATACGGAAGGGCGGATTGTGATGGGGTGAATAAGAAAAACAAGAAAGAAATAAAACAAACAGAATATCACAACGGAAGGATAAAATATAATAATCAAATATATACAGTTCATGAAGCTGTTTTTCAAAATATTTAATTATACTTACAATATATATCAGAGTTATACATACCATAGAATATCAACAATGCAGCGGAATACAATAGTGTAGTGGAATAATATAATATATATTAATAATAATACTGAAATCTTCATCTTCGTCCTCTAGAGATAAAGCCTTCGATCCTGAAATGCTCGGACTGACCTGAGCGAATTGAAAAGACAAAACACTCGAGCCAGAACTAAAAGATCTTATGTAAGTTAAATCAACAGAAATAAATATGAGTGCAGTAACTTAAGAGATGCTCGGGATTCACATCTCTTAAGGATCCGTTAAACTATTTAGTATGTAGTAATATTTCTCTATTATAATAGTGTCTATTAGTAAAATAAACTTACTTTAAAATAGCATTAAGGGGTCACCCATATAGCCCTTAACACATAATATATTCTCATAGTCTATACAGTACCGTAATCTCCCCCGTACTGGACGTCGTCAGAGGGCACTCCATAGGTAAGGTACAAAACAAAATCGTATAAGGCGTGCTAGGGTAGGTGACACGGCACAACTAGGCAATGCCAGGGTAGATATACCAATTACGCTTCCGGGTCGGTGGTAACGCGTAGCTGCTACTACCGCCCACCTCGGACAACACCCCCAAATCAAAGAAATTGAAAGTGGCCACCGAATAAATGCAAAGTCAGAGTAGAATATCGAAGGGATGTGTCCGATAAAAGGGGCTACCTTCTTAACCCGTCAATTGCTCCTGTTTTAGTCACCTTATGCCAACTCAAGGGAGTTGGGTCCACATATTTACCTCAATGGAAACGTCACCACCATCCTACTTCATTATGGAATCTCCACTGCGTACACGGTTGTTAAAGTGGTTTTTGGAGTTGGCAGAGAGTATGACAACTTCCAATCTCGGTCTCTTTAACAACCAACCGTTATTATAACACCGCGGTCTTTTCAAAATAGTTTATACTTTAAAACCAGAATAAAATATCCATTTCAAAGCCATATAAATACGATATCATTTCTATTTAAAACCCAAATCAATATGATATTATTTTTATTTCAAATATATCTTTCTCAAAAATCATAGTACTTTCAAATATATATCTTAAACCTATGGCTTCGAAACAAAATTATCAATACTTAAATGGTTTAATAATAAATTACTTTATAAAGTAAATTAGCTTTTTAATTTCTCAAATCAATTCCAAATACAGATTGAATTCCTAAATAAACCATTTAAATTTCCATATATTTCAAAGTTTTAAATATTCCACCATTTCAAAACTAAATTTTTAATTCATATATATGCCAAATTCACTTTACTATTATTTAGACTAGATATATTCACTTAAATCATCTTAAACCCGAATTTAGTTATAACACCATATTCTTTTTAAGTCTAAATGTCAATAAGACCTTAATTAAATAAAATCTCAAATCAATTTCAAAACTATCTTCTCAACTTTGATTTATAAAAATCAATAAAAACTCTATATTAGAATATAATTTAAGTAAATACTTATCCATAATATATTTTAACAAAATCAACTTTATTGTTAAACTTACTTCATACTTTAAACAATTTTATACATAGCTTAAAACCAAGAATTTAACTATATATAAAATAACCTTTATCAAATATCCAAAATCAATATCTCATAAAACCTTATATATATTTCTTTACAAAACCATAGAAATCATTTTCGACATATTTATATATATATAGACCACGGTGTCTGTATACAATTTTCTACCTTATGGTCAAGTGATACGGATATTTATCCTTTCAATCTGCAATTTAAAAATAAAAATTACGGTTATATATCATTTCAAACCACAATCCCGAATGAAAAGAAAATGCATGATAACTTGCAGTTTATTCAATATAAAATACAGCATCCATTCATCGAATATCAACCATCAACCATTTATCACAATCATCATCCAATTCAAACAATAACATCAATATAGAACGGATAATAATCATCGGGAATTAACTAGCAGTTTATATTCAATGATAAATTAATAACCGTTTAACTGGAAGTTTATATGCAATAATAAATAAATAACAATTTAACTGGCAGTTTATATGCAATGAATAAATTAAATAGCAATTTAATTTAAATAATTGAAATTAATTGGGATGATGATTAAAAATATGCCAAACAACCATAAACAAATTTTAAATCACATCATATATCAATTCAACAAACATAAGAAATTTTAGAAGTTGTGAGTGGGTTAAAATGCTCACCCATAGAATTTAAATTGAATTTAAATCCAATTTAAACCCAAAAATTTTACCATCTCAGAATTCGTCCAAACCAGCGTCATCAAGTCCGTAATTTTATTACGATTCTAAAACAAAAATCCCGCGTGAAACGGAGTTCGTATGTAGAAGATACAGCGATTTGAACAATTGAATTCAAAATTAAAATAAAACAAAAAAAGATAACGCACCCAAATTAAAATCTGCCACGTCATCCCTTACAAGGAAGCCCACGTCACAAAAATTTTCTCATGCGCTCAAGCATCTCTAGTACGCACGAACCCAACTCACTCCCCTTTTGACCGAGCTTCACACCCATCGTAGGCCGTCGTTGAACACGGCACCACCACCATCGGCTCTAGCTCGACGAGACGCACCCCCCTTCGGTCTCCACTTCCCCTCCGGTCGACCGAAACGCCACCAGTCTCCACCCATACCGAACTCTAATCACGAAATTGCGGTCGATCCGACCATCAATTCAACCAACGACCAACTCTGATGAACTACCCACGACACTCTCCACCCATCCATGCCTTCGATTTGTTGATCAGAAGAAGTCGACCAACATGACAATGAATGGCTGAAAATGATTTCCTGAATTCTGGACAAACCGAGCATCGATTTGAAAAATGAATCACACCAGAAGATTACGCACTTCGAGAGCTTCAACATATATTTTTTCTGAATTTTCCGAGGGGTTTGGATTTTTGACTTTGATTTTGAATTAGAATTGGATCTGAATTCGTTTATCTGCCATTGAGGAGGAGAGGGTTGAGATGTACGTACAGACAATGAGAATAGAGATAGGCTAAGGTTTATAATCGGGTTTATACAGGTAGGTCAGCAATTAGAATGGATGGATAAGGTTGGATATACGTGCTAACGCCAAAGTGGCCCAAAAAAGCACGTTTTGACTCCGGAACGAAATTGGGTAAACCCATATATCAAAATAGGTGTTTAAAAATATTTTAAATGCGATGGAACAGGTTTCACGTCCAAATTCCATCATATGGAGAAGTTATGCTAAAAACAATATTTTCAAATTGATTTCAATTAATCGATTTCAAGGCGTTTCGAGTCCGTGCGATCAAACGACAAGTCTGACCGATACGAAACTTGAAATCCTATAATAATTCACCGTTACGGATCCGATGAAACTGGTTCCGTCAAAATTCGACTCACTGGCCAAAATGGCTATTTTTATATTAATTAAATAAATTAAAAATAAATTAATTAAATCACTTTTTAAACTTCAACTCTATAATTAACAAATTTCATCAAATTAACTTTCTTAATCATTTTCAAAAATTTAGACAAGTCTAGATGTAAATTAAAAGTTGATAAATTTATCAATTGCAGTGTTATATATTTTTCTATCCATTTATTTTGCAGTAAATTCAATTATCGAATTTTATACTTCAATTAAATTAATAAATCATGCTTTCTATACTTTAAATCAACCAATAGTCATATTGTTCAGTCTATTATTCTCAAAAGGATGCAATTTACATTGGTATGTAGAATTCTCGAATTTCCTCTAAAGTTTCATTAACGTAGTTTTTAATTACATTTTATTCCAATGGATTTAAAACTAATTCAATAGATGAAACAAATGGGTAAACAATTATGATAATCACCAATTTGCCTAATTCAGTATCATTCTTATAAATTTCATCTCATAACATTTTTTGCTTCATTCCTCTTTCTATTCATATAAGGATTCATCCATAAAATTTACATTTACTTATTTTACAACTTTTACTTTTATTTATTGGTTCAATGTTATCTTCAAATATTCATTTATTACTCCCAAATATTCGTTTTCATTTATAATTGTCATGTCAGTTTCATCTTTTATTGCATTATATTTATTCATTCCTTCATTATTACACAACTTCATTTATTATCATTCATTTATTTATAGTAATTATGCTTAAACCCAATTTCTTAGCCTCCCAATTGTTTACTTAATTTTCTAATCATTTATATATACTACTTCCCTTCCTATTATATTCTATTAGAAGCAATTTCAGTTATACCTAAGTTTATAATACAAAAACAACTAATTCTTATTTATTAAAGAATTCCATCCAATACCTCATTTGAACTTATTTCTCAATTCACCAATTACGACCTAAAATATAAATTTACGTTTCTATTAAATTTACATTCCCTCTTCCGTTACTATATTAATAATCACTAAGTAACGTTTACTATCAACTTTAAATATTATAACTGCTTAATAGACATTGATTTTATAAATTTACACTTTATTACGTATTCTTCATCAGTTAACATAATTTTGAATTCCTTTCCCAATTTACTAATTTCAATCAATCCTAACTTACCTTCTGTTTCAATTAATAGGGTGTGCACAAATTTAGTTAATGCGTTAATTCTTATTAATCTAACATTGAGGCTCATTTAATTCCAATTGATTCACATTTTAATTATTAAACCAAATAAACGGGTAACTTATAACGTGTGTTACCATGACTTTAATTACACCTATGAATTCCCTATTATCAAACAAATGTTACAATTCTTAAATACTTCTGCTTTCATCTAATTACCATTAAGTATATTATTATTTTTCCATTAACAAATTTCAATAATTCCCCGGACCTTCCCTTTCCATTTATTCTTTTATTAAGTTTACATTAATAAATCTTTTCTTTCATTTCTTTCATTCAACAACTTGTTCTATTATGAATACCGTTAACATTATTTCCAAATATCCCTTAATTAACATTAACGTAAACTTTTATTTATTTATTGCAATTTATACAAAATTCAATTTATATAAATTCAGCTTTGACTAACTTTATTGCCTAAATTTACATGTAGTTACCTTTAATAAATAAATTATTGCATTGGTTAATCCAACATTTACTTTTATTTTCTCATTTTATATTTTATAACTAAATATAACAACTTACACTATTCATAAATGGGATTTCACTTCAGTTGTCAAAATTAAATTTTTATAACCATTGCTAAATTACATTCTTAACATTTACTTCAATATAGGTTATAAATTTTTTATTTCTTCCTAATTTAATTACAAAATCTCATTAATTTACCCAATTTTATTTACCAGAATTTACGGGTCGTTACACTCTCCTCCACTCAAAACTTTTCTTCCCCGAAAAGGAAAAAGAAGGGAGAAGAAAGAATTTAAATAAACAATACGTCTTATTCAAAATATTAACTTTATAAACAAATAATTTACAAAATTTATTACTTTAAATAAAATATACCCATTTTATAACTATTAAATCCTTTTATACTTAAATAAATAAAGTTTGGAAATCATTTTCAAAAAAATTCTAAGTCCAAAATTTACGGAAAATTTCGGCAGAGTCTCCTTTGTACAGAGAGGTTCGGGAGAAAATATAATACCAAATATAACAATATATAACATATATTTCCAAAATAATATATATCCCAACACGAGAAAACAAAATAATATAATAACGCTATAAACCGTAATCCGAAAACGTACCTATTTGTCGGACAATTTATGCTTAATTATGAAACGAAAAGCAGTAGCAATTGGTTCCATAACTGTATTTCACTTATATAATCCAAAAAGGTTAACAATTATATAAATTGAAATATTTAAGGTTGTTTCAACCCTAAACAAATAAATCAATACAACTAACAACCACTTGCAACAAGTCATACAACCATCACATAAAAATCAACACAGATCAATCATTCATTCATATCAAACAAAATAAATATTTGTTCGGGCTCAAAACTTTAAATTGTACGGAATGAAAAATAACTACTAAGTGTACCCTTCACTCAATAGTCTTAGGTGAAGCTAAATAGATTATTCATTCATCCAAACAATTTTTAAGTATCCTTAACCAAACAACCATAAACCAAACAAACAACAAATCCAAATAATAAACTAAGTTTATTCTTGTCAATTTCATTTCATGCTATTGTTGTTTGACTTATTTTTTTAATACATATAATGGTTTATCTTTTTTTTGCATTTATTTGCAGTATTCATCTTTCTGCTTAATTGATTAATAAATAACTTCAATTATTTACTTGAGTTTATTAACTTTCATATATACTTCTTAATTTTATTTATTTACTTTCATTTATTACTAAATTCCATTTATAATACTTACCTTTCTATTTTAATTAATAGCCTTTATTTTTATACTTAAGTTCATAACAACTCTAACACCAAATTCTTATTTGTTAAGGAATTTCATTGAATACTTTCATTATTTCAGATTTAGTTGTATAATATCCTATTAGAATTTCTTATTAAACATTTCTACTTTTAATATTTGGTAAGTTATATATGCTTTTTAAGAATGTAATTAAAATATACAAGTTTCTCTTATTTCTTTTAATTAATTAAATGTTCAATAATTTAATCTTTAGTTTTATACATTACAATTTCAAACTTCCTTTAATTTCATTTATAACCAGGCATTTAATCTCTAAATTTATTTAAAGGTTCCAATTATTAGTTAACTTCAATTTCACTACCCAAATTAAAACTATTAATTAGCAGAAACTTAAGAATTAAATACCAGGTTTAATTTCAAATCATTTTAAAGATAATAGATATTATATTTACAATTTATATCCAATTATATTTAAAAAATTCAAGATTTATTGTTTATCAAAAATGAATCTGCAGTAAAACTACTACAATGGTCTTCCCACTTCGAAACTCGAAAATGAATGTCGATGATGCGTGCACTCATCACCGAATTATTTTCCAACGACAAAGAGGGTAGTACAGAAATTTTTCTTTTTGAAATTGCTTTTTAAAACAATTCTTTCAATTTATATTGAAATATTTATCTCAGAAAATACTGATAAACAATACTATTTTATTCCAAAATTATTCGAAAGAAATTTTCAAAAATCCCGGAACTAAAGCTTTAAGTTTCCAATTTAATTTATCTTATTTTCAATCTTATTTCGACTATTAATTATAAATTTATTCACCTAACAACCAATATATTGCAACCGATATATATCATTTATAAAATTTATTTTATATATATAGAAAATATAATAGGCAAAATTATTTCATTCACCTATAATAAAACAAATATTATGTCGGTCTGTCCTATTAAGTGTTTAGAAATCTCTATTGATGTCGTAGCATCCTGTGCATCAAGCAGAATCTATAAATACAAAATGGAACAGATTAACACAATAATAAAATCCTTTTATAACACTAATAAATACGCTCTCTCATATATACACTCAATGACTCCCATAGGGTATTACTACCCTATTAGTAAAGAGTCAGACCCCACAAAGCTAAGTTTTATCGCTATACCAAAGCTCTGATACCATATGTAACGTCCCGCCTTTTCGCATGCTTTAAATCGACACACGTGCCAATTCAAACAATACGGAAGGGCAGATTGTGATGGGGTAAATAAGAAAAACAAGAAAGAAATAAAACAAACAGAATCTCATAGCGGAAGGATAAAATATAATAATCAAATATACAGTTCATGAAGCTGTTTTTCAAAATATTTAATTATACTTACAATATATATCAGAGTTATACATACCATAGAATATCAATAATGCAGCGGAATACGATTGTGTAGTGGAACAATATAATATATATTAATAATAATACTGAAATCTTCGTCTTCGTCTTCGTCCTTTAGAGATAAAGCCTTCGATCCTGAAATGCTCGGACTGACCCGAGCGAATTGAAAAGATAAAACACTCTAGTCAGAACTAAAAGATCTTATGTAAGTTAAATCAACAGAAATAAATAGGAGTGCAGTAACTTAAGAGATGCTCGGGATTCACATCTCTTAAGGATCCGTTAAACTATTTACTATGTAGTAATATTTCACTATTATAATAGTGTCTATTAGTAAAATAAACTTACTTTAAAATAGAGTTAAGGGGCTACCCATATAGCCCTTAACACATAATATATTCCCATAGTCTCTACAGTACCATAATCTCCCCCGTATTGGGCGTTGTCAGAGGGCACTCCATAGGTATGGTACAAAACAAAATCGTATAAGGCGCGCTAGGGTAGGTGACACGGCACAACTAGGTAATGCCAGGGTAGATATACCAATTACGCTTCCGGGTCGGTGGTAACGCGTAGCTGCTACTACCGCCCACCTCGAACAACACCCCCAAATCAAAGAAATCAAAAGTGGCCACCGAATAAATCCAAAGTCAGAGTAGAATATCAAAGGGATGTATCCGATAAAAGGGGCTACCTTCTTAACCCATCAATCGCTCCTGTTTTAGCCATCTTATGCCAACTCACGGGAGTTAGGTCTACGTATTTACCTCAAAGGAAACGCCGCCACCATCCTACTTTATTCTGGAATCTCCACCGCATACACGGTTATTAAAGTGGTTTTCGGAGTTGGCAGAGAGTATGACAACTTCCGATCCCGGTCTCTTTAACAACCAACCATTATTATAACACCGCGGTCTTTTCAAAATAGTTTATACTTTAAAACCAGAATAAAATATCCATTTCAAAGCCATATAAATACGATATCATTTCTATTTTACAACCTAAATCAATATGATATCATTTTTATTTCAAATATATCTTTTTCAAAAATCATAGTACTTTCAAATATATATACCTTAAACCCATGGCTTCGAAATAAAATTTTCAATACTTAAATGGTTTAATAATAAATTACTTTATAAAGTAAATTAGCTTTTTAATTTCTCAAATCAATTCCAAATACAGATTTGAATTCCCAAATAAACCATTTAAATTTCCGTATATTTCAAAGTTTTAAATATTCCACCATTTCCAAACTAAAATTTTAATTCATATATATATATGCCAAATTCACTTTACCATTATTGAGACTAGATATATTCACTTAAATCATCTTAAACCCGAATTTAGTTATAATACCATATTATTTTTAAATCTAAATCTCAATAAGACCTTAATTAAATAAAATCTCAAATCAATTTCAAAACTATCTTCTCAACTTTGATTTATAAAAATCAATATAAACTCTATATTAGAATATAATTTAAGTAAATACTTATCCATAATGTATTTTAATAAAATCAACTTTATTATTAAACTTACTTCATACTTTAAACAATTTTATACATAGCTTAAAACCAAAAATTTAACTATATATAAAATAACCTTTATAAAATATCCGAAATCAATATCTCGTAAAACCATATATATATTTCTTTACAAAACCATAGAAATCATTTTCGAAGTATTTATATATATAGACCACGGTGTTTGTATATAATTTTCTACCCTATGGTCAAGTGATATGAATATTTATCCTTTCAATCCACAATTTAAAAATAAAAATTACGGTTATATATCATTTCAAACCGCAATCCCGAATGAAATGAAAATGCATGATAACTTGCAGTTTATTCAATATAAAATACAACATCCATTCATCCAATATCAACCATCAACCATTTATCACAATCATCATCCAATTCAAACAATAGAATCAATATAGAACGGATAATAATCATCAGGAATTAACTAGCAGTTTATATTCAATGATAAATTAATAACTGTTTAACTGGCAGTTTATATGCAATAATAAATAAATAATAATTTAACTGGCAGTTTATATGCAATGAACAAATTAAATAGCAATTTAATTTAAATAATTGAAATTAACTGAGATGATGATTAAAATATGCCAAACAATCATAAATAAATTTTAAATCACATCATATATCAATTCAACAAACATAAGAAATTTTAGAAGTTATGAGTGGGTTAAAACACTCACCTTTTGAATTTAAATTGAATTTAAATCCAATTTAAACCCAAAAATTCGACCATCTCAGAATTTGTCCAAACCAACGTCATCAAGTCCATAATTTTATTACTATCATAAAAAAAAAAATTGCGCGTGAAACGGAGTTCGTATGTAGAAGATACAGCGATTTGAACAATTGTATTCAAAATTAAAATAAAACAAAAAAGATTACGCACCCAAATTAAAATCTGCCATGTCAGCCCTTACAAGGAAGCCCACGTCACAAAAAATTTCTCATGCGCTCAAGCATCTCCAATACCCACGAACCCAACTCACTCCCCTTTTGACCGTCCTTTGACCGAGCTTCACCGCCATCGTAGGCCGCTGTTGAAAACGGCACCACCACCATCGGCTCTAGCTCAAAGAGCCGCACCCCCTTTGGTCTCCACTTCCCCTCCGGTCGACCAAAATGCCATCGACCGCCACCCATACCGAACACTAATCACGAAATTGCAGCCGATCCGACCATCGATTCAACCAATGACCAACTCTGATGAACTACCCACGACACTCTCCACCCATCCATGCCTTCGCTTTGTTGATTAGAAGAAGTCGATGAACATGACAATGAATGGTTGAAAATGATTTCCTGAATTCTGGACAAACCGTGCATCGATTTGAAAAATGAATCACACCAGAAGTTACGGACTTCGAGAGCTTCAACATATATTTTTTCTGAATTTTCTGAGGAGTTTCGATTTTTGACTTTGATTTTGAATTGGAATTGGATCTGAATTCGTTTATCTGCCATTGAGGAGGAGAGGGTTGAGATGTACGTTCAGACAATGAGAATAGAGATAGGCTAGGGTTTATATAGGTAGGTCAGCAATTAGAATGGATGGATAAGGTTGGATATATGTGTTAACGCCAAAGTGGCCCAAAAAAGCTTGTTTTGACTCCAGAACGAAATTGGGTAAACCCATATATCAAAATAGGTGTTTAAAAATATATTAAACGTGATGGATTAGGTTTCACGTCCAAATTCCATCGTATGGAGAAGTTATGCTAAAAACAATATTTTCAAATTGATTTCAATTAATCGATTTCAAGGCGTTTCGAGTCCGTACGATCAAACGACAAGTCCGATCGATACGAAACTTGAAATCCTACAATAATTCACCGTTATGGATCCGATGAAACTGGTTCCGTCGAAATCCGAGTCAGTGGCCGAAATGGCTATTTTTATATTAATTAAATAAATTAAAAATAAATAAATTAAATCACTTTTTAAACTTCAACTCTATAATTAACAAATTTCATCAAATTTAACTTTCTTAATCATTTTCAAAAATTTAAACAAGTCTAGATGTAAATTAAAAGTTGATAAATTTATCAATTGCAGTGTTATATATTTTTCTTTCCATTTATTGTGCAATAAATTCAATTATTGAATTTTATACTTCAATTAAATTAATATATCTTGCTTTCTATACTTTAAATCAACCAATAGTCATATTGTTCAGTCTATTATTATCAAAAGGATGCAATTTGCATTGGTTTGTAGTTGTTGCACTAATATTCTCAAATTTCCTCTAAATTTTCATTAACGTAGTTTTTAATTACGTTTTATTCCACTGGATTTAAAACTAATTCAATAGATGAAACAAATGGGTAAACAATTAGTGATAATCACCAATTTGCCTAATTCAGTCTCATTCTTATAAATTTCATCTCATAACATTTTTTGCTTCATTCACCTTTCTATTCATATAAGGATTCATCCATAAAATTTACATTTACTTATTTTACAACTTTTACTTTTATTTATTTGTTCAATGTTTATTTCAAATTTTCATTTATTACTCCCAAATATTCGTTTTCATTTATAATTGTCATGTCAGTTTCTTCTTTTATTGCATTATATATTTATTCATTCCTTCATTATTACATAACCTCATTTATTATCATTCATTAATTTATAGTAATTATGCTTAAATCCAATTTCTTAGCCTCCCAATTGTTTACTTAAGTTTCTAATCATTTATTTATACTACTGCCCTTCCTATTATGTTCTATTAGAAGCAATTTCAATTATACCTAAGTTTATAATACGAAAACAACTAATTCTTATTTATTAAAGAATTCCATCCAATGCCTCATTTGAACTTATTTCTCAATTCACCAATTACGACCTAAAATATATATTTGCGTTTCTATTAAATTTACATTCCCTCTGCCGTTACTATATTAATAATCACTAAGTAATGTTTATTATCAACTATAAATATTATAACTGCTTAACGGACATTGATTTTATAAATTTACACTTTATTATGTATTCTTCATCAGTTAACATAATTTTGAATTCCTTTCCCAATTTACTAATTTCAATCAATCCTAACTTTACCTTCTGTTTCAATTAATAGGTTGTGCACAAATTTAGTTAATGCGTTAATTTTTATTAATCTAACATTAAGGCTCATTTAATTCCAATTGATTCACATTTTAATTATTAAACCAAATAAACGGGTAACTTATAACGTGTGTTACCATGACTTTAATTACACCTATGAATTCCCTATTATCAAACAAATGTTACAAGTCTTAAATACTTCTGCTTTCATCTAATTACCAATAAGTATATTATTATTTTTCCATTAACAAATTTCAATAATTCCCCGGACCTTCCCTTTCCATTTATTCTTTTATTAAGTTTACATTAATAAATCTTTTCTTTCATTTCTTTCATTCAACAACTTGTTCTATTATGAATACCGTTAACATTATTTCCAAATATCACTTTATTAACATTAACGTAAACTTTTATTTATTTATTGCAATTTATACAAATTCAGTTTTGACTAACTTTATTGCCTAAATTTACATGCAGTTACCCTTAATAAATAAATTATTGCACTGGTTAATCCAACAGTGACTTTTATTTTCTCATTTTATATTTTATAACCAAATGTAACAACTTACACTATTCATAAATGGACTTCACTTCAGATGTCAAAATTAATTTTTTATAACCATTGCTAAATTACATTCTTAACATTTACTTCAATATAGGTTATAAATTTTTTATTTCTTCCTAATTTAATTAATCTCATTAATTTACCCAATTTTATTTACCAGAATTTAAGGGTCGTTACGCCGGGTCAGTCATGGGACTAGTATGAGAAAATAAAGACATTTTATCTTTAAAACAAACAACAAAGAGTTTTAAATCATTGAAATCCGCAATGCTTTGTGGAAAATGAAACTACCATAAGGCCTCCCGGCACACACACAATGCAATCGCACACATGGGGGAGATTTCTCCTTATGATAGTCAAACATGCTTAAGACGCAAATTTTTTTAATATTATCATTAATGCATAGTGCAGAAAAGATTTGCAAGTATAATATTAATCATAGCCAGCATACGTACCATTATAGTATGCCTACTATAGCTACCATATTAGATGGCAGGTTCTACAACTAAAACCGTACAAGGCGCGTATTAGTGATTGGATTTCCAGCAAATGGTCGGGCTAAGGAACTTCCTCGGCCACATGGGTACGCTTCTGGAGGGATGCCTCGAGAACCTTACCGGATCTCTGCCAACACAATGCTAGGTTACCTCTGCAAAAATAGGTAACTACTGACACGAGTATGCCATCCCCCGGTTGTAAACAACCTTTATCCGAGGATCCTCAATACCAACAACCACAAAGTAATAAATTTGCAGCAAGCACATAGGTTAAGTATCTGGGCTCCATACCATGATACCACCTCTATCCAGAAGGAAATGAACATACCCTAAGGGGCGCAACCCCCTATAACCTTGCTTCATCCTTCCTGTTTCGACCATTCCGGGGTGTGAGGTCCGACGAAGTCTCGTCCACAAAGCTACGCTTTTCACAAAATTCATGCTTTGATCAACAAATGATCAGCAGCACATCGTATGCCACATTACCAAATTGAAAATGTATCACAAGTAACCATTAACTACATAACCTATGAGCTCGTACGTTTCAGAGAAGGCTGTTAAGCTAAGAGAATAAATCTCCGCCACCAAACATATATGTATTTGATAGAAACCATCTTTACATCTCAAAGTGTAATGTTATACACACATCCATACAAGTTTGTTCCGGGTTCGAATAGAACCGAAGGCACTTCCGAAGAAGCCCTTGCAAATCCGAATAATTCCTAATCACGTCCGAACTCCCCATCACAAAGGGTGCTCAAATCTCTATACCGGGGATCAGCCGATGCAGAGACATTCGACAAGAAATCCTTTCAATTTCGAAAATATCCGGTCTTCACCACCGGTCTTCAAATGCTATCCATATACATCGTATCATTATTCGGAATGGGTTATACGACACAAAGGTCCTCTCCTGGCTAAACCGAATAATGAGCGCAATATTTAAAAACATATGGATATGGGATCTCAGTTAAGTCACAACTTATTATCCAAAACTTTTCTTTCAAATGGTTAAACAAATTACCATTTACAAATCTTTTTGAACAAAAGATTCACTTCACAAAGTTTACCAATCTTTCACAAAGATTCATTAATATCTTTCCAATTCAAATCCTTTATACAAAAGATACGCTTTTCAGATCCCTTTTCAATTTGAAAACAAGCTTCACCAATCTTTAACAAAGATTCATTCATAGCTTTTCAAAACGATTTCCTTTCAAATTGGATTAACTCATCCAATCTTTAAATCAAAGATTCAATTTATAGCTTTCAAAAATCATTTCCACAAAATAATTCCATTCCAAATCTTTTATATAAAAGATACACCATTTAAAATGTTCTTCAATTTCAAATCAAGGTTTGACTATCTTTCACAAAGATTAGTCAACAGTTTTTAAAACTATTTTGTTTTTAAATCTTTCAACACAAATTGGAAATCCTTTCCTTATATGAAAGCTATTATTAATTGAAAACAAATAGTTTTCATTTCAGAAAATCCGATTACATTTGCATGAGTTAAAGCCTTCAAGTATAAGACTTTTTTAAATTCAAATTCCCAAAACAATACTTTTAAAATGGTTTAAAAACACATATAAACATATTCATAGCTTGTATAACCTTTTTACGTCATAAATTCTCAACATAGAATTCAATTTCAAATTTTGAATTCAACTTTTAAATCAAATTTCAAAACTAAATCAAGTTATTCAAACATAACTTTTACCTTTGAAATTCCTTTCCAAAAGCTTTTCACTTTAAACCCAATCCATATCCAAGCCATTTGGATTTAAAAATTCAATTTTAAAATTATTTCAAAAATCCGTGACTTAACCAATTTCCTCGTGAA
Source organism: Allium cepa (assembly GCA_030765085.1). Taxonomy (NCBI): domain Eukaryota; kingdom Viridiplantae; phylum Streptophyta; class Magnoliopsida; order Asparagales; family Amaryllidaceae; genus Allium; species Allium cepa. The sequence goes on from CM060929.1 coordinate 272,216,952, forward strand.
ATCCATATTTGTGTGTGTATAGTGTAGTCCAGGGGTTTTACACACAATAGTGCAACATCATCAATCATCACAGATTCAATCATATCAATCTCGATAAGCGGTACAATCTATAACGCATATCCTTATTCACAGATTCATAGATAAAGTAAATTTATCAATCACAAAAATTCACCATTACGATTCGATGTGGATTTCCGATAACTAACTGGAATCCGACTCCCTGTCGCATCCAAATTCAAATGTCGTTTTACGGGCCAAGGGTTTTCATATCCACACAGAAACAAATCACAAATATCACAACTCAGCACAAAGCAATTCACATCACAAAGTATCATGATCACAACAGGGGTATTAATCAGCTCAAGGCACTTCATACAATTCAAACATCCATAAGTAGAATCAATTAATTATCTGATTTATTTAAATCGGATTAATTACTTGTGAATAAATTTCTAATCCTGGTTAATTAATCATTAATAAATTACAAACCATTTTAATTAATTACTATTTAATCATTAATTAACCTTTAATTAATAAATAATCATTTGATTAATTATTCTTAATTAATTACAATAATTAATAAATTAATTCTTAATTAATTATCCTTAATTAAAATAAATGATTATCCCCAATCACTTTCATAAATCAATTAACCTTTATTAATTTGAACTAATCAACTACTCTTACTTAATCTCAACTCCTACTAATTTAAGAATGAATTCTCTTTTTAAATTAAATATTTAATTCCATACTTCATTAGAAACCATTTAGAAGTCTATATATTCTCAAATAAAATTTACTTTAAACAAAACAATTCAAACATTTAATTTAACCTTTAAATCTTTGAAAACCCTTTTCAAAGTTATTTAATAAATCTTTAACATATAGTTATTTTAAAAACTTAATTATCATATCTTTAAAACTTATCTATTTTAATTATATTTTAAACTACTTTTACTATGTTTTTAAACTTAAAAACATTACCTTTGAAAACAAAGATATTCAAACTTCAAAACTTAATTAACATATTCTTAAAAACATTTCACTTCAATTCACCTTAAACTTTGTTAAACTTTTATTTTAAAAACTAAACCACTATCAAAATCTTCAACCTTAAACTTGTTTAAAGTTTTCTTTTAAACAAAATTGTTTAAAACCCGAAAACCTTTTTAGCAGATTAAAACATTGAAAACACTTACATAACCCAAGTCGAACATCAAAACAATGCTAGCCTGCCCCGAGGAAAATCTCACAAACTCGAGAACTGACCCGAGCAACTCACCCCTTGACATGACGTGCACGCGGTGCATATACACCAGCATCGCCGACCACTGGTGGTCGTCGCGACCAACTTCGATGACCACTCGAACCCCTACAAACTCAAGCGAGAACCCATATCAAAAGCAACTTCGTCGAAACGAAATCGAACCCGTCTTGACCAAGTCTAGAAACCATTACTGCCGAAAATTCGCACCTCACCATCGCCTCCGACCTTGAGAAGTCCTGCCATCATCACCAAAGCTTCGTCGAACCATCCAGCAGCCATCCCCATTATTGCGATCAACTCCGATTCCCAATGGCCATCGCCATTTCCCTGCAAACCACCTCGTTCCCAAACGACCACCGAACCCTATATCACCAAAATTCCATCGCCTTGACCAACGGTATAATCCATCTGCATTTTTCCTGCACTCCCCATCAATCAGACCACCTCCGGTACAAAAATCGAACAACTCCACCATGCCGTTCATCGGCAATCAACTCAAATGCCAAAAATGAACAGCACAAGAATTCCCAATAATTATTGAACTAAAAATCACGAAATGAATATTAAAATTCATGATTTCCAGTCACGAATTCATTCCTGTAACCCAATTTATAAATTAAAATAGTTGATTTTTAACCCATATAAGAATTTCACTGTTATTTAAAATTTTAAAAATAATTTTTTAAATTTAAAACCCTGGAACTATTTTTAAATCCATTATCATACAATAACAAGAAACTTTCATTTAGATATCAAAGTCTAATGTTGATTGGATTGGGATATTTTGATTTTTTTTAAATTCAAGCCAAACCCTAAAACAAGAATAGGGGAAAATGTATACAGGCACTTATACTTACAGCCATTTCACACTTCCAACGTGCATACATAATATACATATAAGCATATATCAGCACATCACAATTCATCACATGCATCAACATTAAGCCATAAAATTTTAAAAGCTGTTTTTAAAATGTTTACTCACAAAATCAATAGATAATTGGATAAAGATTTTTAATTTAGGAGTTTGCTCACCTGGCATGGAACAAAGAAAAGAATTTGTTTTGAAATCTAGAATTGATCCTTATGCATTTGAGTTTGAATCGAATCCATGTGTTGTTTATTAGATCTAAGATGATCTGGAGACTGGAAATGAAATGAACTTGCTACTTGATTGCAGTTTTTGATTCCAGGTTGATCTTGAAACAATTTGATCTATTTGTTTTCAGAATTGTTCCAGGCTTAGTTGCTTTATGAAATAATCTGGAATTGGTTTCAAAGCCTTATCTTTGATCTGACTTTATTTACTTGAATTTGTAAACTGATCTAAAGCTTAAACAATACTGAGTTATTGCTTGATATACTTTGATCTGTTTCTTTGATCAGCACTTGATTGTTTGAGTTGATTTTCTTTTGAACTGTTTTTGCTTTGAAAACCTGGAATTTGGAAACAGAGGCTGTTTGAACTTGTTGTTTGATTCATTTTCTTCTCAGGTTTGATAAAACTGAATTTTGTTTGAGATTTTCTTTTTGTATTGTTTTGAAATTTTAGATTTGAGAAAATGTTTTATTTGATTCAAATTAAAACATAAATGCCACTTGTTCTTATCATTTACACTTGTAAACTTGAATGAACACTTGTTAATATTGTTTACGTAATTTTTTTACAAATGTCATAATAATGTATCTTTGTGTTTAAGTCCTTAGTTAGGTTTATGTTTATCTCATGTTCAAACCCTTTCCATAAATTTATCTACAAATTGTGTTTTTAAACCTTGTTTGAATTCAATTATAAAACATATTTATCTATTTTATATTTACATATATATATATATATATGTCGTGTATTTTAAATTTTATACTTTCAAAATATACATTCTTATCAAAGCTTTGTATTTATTTATCAATTATATTTATTTTCAAGTATATAAAACAAAAGCATTTTAAAACTTTTATTTGACCTTGTTTAACATCATATTATATTTTCAATTCTAGTCATATACCTACATATTATATATATTAAAATTTAGAAAACAATTTCTTATTATCTTTAAAAATATAGCTTTTAAATCCAATTTATTTCCTAAGATATTTATTCTTGAATTTCAATCTCACAATTCAATTTAAAATAAATTTTATATACAAATATCTGATTAAATTTGGAAAAATTCACATTTACTCAAAATTTGATTCCAAAAATTTAATTGTCAAATTAAACTTGTTCAAAATTCGGGAATGTTACAGATTCCCCCCTTAGAAAATTTCGTCCCTGAAATTTGAAAGCAGGGAGACCACAAAAGAATATAGAGAGATAGAGAGATGAATCACCAAATATAACTGAATATCTATTCTGCATTTGGCTTCCTAAATTAGAATATCACTAGTAATTATGAGAACGAACTCATTCAATACAAGACACTCGGGTCACTAGATCTACGAATATACAGGGGTATCGATTAGTTCAAAGGATAACTAACCCCTCGTAGAATATATCGAGACCCAAAAGAACAAATAAATGAATTTAATCTTCCATAATTCTCAAACACTGGGTATGGATTCCAAGCTTAAGTTGGAATACCCCAAAGAATAGATAGATATATGGATACAATCCCAAAACTTTTAGTTTAAACAACCAAAATATACCTAGCAACCAAAGCAAAAAATTCATCCAAACAAACAATTCTGACTCATCTGGAGTTTGTGTCCCATGCAAAATCAAAGCTTCTTCCTGGGGCAGCCAGGAATCATCAAAGAATTGAAAAGACGAATCAAAGAAGATTGATAGTGAAAGTTGTTTCCGCTATTGCATGGTACTGACCATTTGTAGTGGTACTCCCCTGTCCCCTATCTCGTCCTCCTCTTGCACTCATACTCACTATCAGTGGATAGTAAGAGAAATTACTGAGGCATTCAGATGGATATCTCAGGGATATATTCATTCTTGGGTATACTTCACCTTATCTCTAATGAGTAACTTAATGTGTTATAGTCCTGAGCTAAAGTTCAACCTTCATCTCTTATACCAAATGAAACGACCCTGACTCGACCTTCGAAAATCGGCACTGAATACGACACTCATATTCAAATGCCGTAGATCCAAACGTCGAATCTGGTTCGCCAGAGTTTATAACACATTAAGTATAACAACACAGCGGAAGAAAAAGAAATGAATAGAATATACAACTACAATGATACAATATCCAAATATACAACAATAATCAATAGAATGATACGATACATATCAATACTATCAGAGATACAAGGCACAACAAAAAGAATATCTTCAATAGAACGTATCTCCAAAATCAAATGCTCCAATCCAAGGCTAGCTCGAACCACCATCAAGTTGCACCAAGCTAAGCAAGGTCAGTCATCCTAACCAAATACTTCAATATCCAAAGTCTTCAAAGAATACCAAAGAGAAAGTAGAAAGCATTCCGAATCGATATCTATATTTATTATCTGAAAAACCCAACTCTAGACTGCCCGTGTGGAAAATTGTGGGCACCCAGAGTTTAGGAAGGGAACAATAAACTCCGGGTCAGTCATGGGACTGGTATGAGCAAACAAAAACATTTTATCTTTAAAACAAACAAAAAGAGTTTTAAAATATTGAAATCCGCAATGCTTTTTGGAAAATGAAACTACCATAAGGCCTCCCGGCACACACACAATGCAATCGCATACATGGGAGAGATTTCTCCTTATGATAGTCAAACATGCTTAATACGCAAAATCTTTTTAATATTATCATTAGTGCATAGTGCAGAAAGCATTTACAAGTATAATATTAATCTTAGCCAGCATATGTACCATTATGTTATGCCTACTATAGCTACCATGTTAGATGTCAGGTTTTATAACTAAAACCATACAAGGTGCATATTGGTGATTGGATTTCCAACAAATGGTCAGGCTAAGGAACTTCCTGGGCCACATAGGTACGCCTCAGGAGGGACGCCCTGAGAACCTAACCGGATCTCTGCCAACACAAGGCCGGGTTACCTCTGCAAAAATAGATAACTACTGACACGAGTATGCCATACTCGGTTGTAAACAACCTTTATCCGAGGATCCTCAATACCAACAACCACAAAGTAATAAATTTGCAGCAACCACATAGGTTAGGAACCTGGGCTCCATACCATGATACCACCTCTATCCAGAAGGAAATGAACATACCCTAAGGGGCGCTACCCCCTATAACCTTGCTGCATCCTTCCTGTTTCGACCATTCCGGGCTGTGCGGTCCGACGAAGTCTGGTCCATAAAGCTATGCTTTTCACAAAAGCCATTCTTTGATCAACAAATGATCAGCAACACTTCGTATGCCACATTACCAAATTGGGAATGTATCACAAGTAACCATCAACTACATAACCTCTGAGCTCGTACGTCTCAGAGAAGGGTGTTAAGCTAAGAGAATAAATCTCTGCCACCAAACAGAAATGCATTTGATAGAAACCAGCTTTACATCACAAAGTGTAACGTCAGACACACATCCATACAAGTCTGTTCCGGGTTCAAACAGTACCAAAGGCACTTTCGAAGAAGCCCTTGCAAATCCGGATAATTGTTAATCACGTCCGGACTCCCCATCACAAAGGGTGCTCAAATCTGTATACCGGGGATCAGCCGATGCAGAGACATTCGACAAGAAATCCTTTCATTTTCGAAAATATCCGATGTTCACCATCGGTCTTCAAATGCTGTCCATAAACGTCGTATCATTATTCGGAATGGGTTATATGACACAAAGGTCCTCTCTTGGCTAAACCGAATAATGAGCGCAATATTTAAAAACATATGGATATGGGATCTCAGTTAAGTCACAATTTATTATCCAAAACTTTTCTTTCAAATGGTTAAACAAATTACCATTTACAAATCTTTTTGAACAAAAGATTCACTTCACAAACTTCACAAAGTTTACCAATCTTTCACAAAGATTCATTAATATCTTACCAATTCAAATCCTTTATACAAAAGATACGCTTTTTAGATCCCTTTTCAATTTGAAAACAAACTTCACCAATCTTTAACAAAGATTCGTTCATAGCTTTTCAAAATGATTTTCCTTTCAAATTGGATTAACTCATCCAATCTTTAAATTAAAGGTTCAATTTATAGCTTTCAAAAATCATTTCCACAAAACAATTCCATTCCAAATCTTTTATATAAAAGATACACCATTTAAAATGTTCTTCAATTTCAAATCAAGGTTTGACTATCTTTCACAAAGATTAGTTAACGGTTTTCAAAACTATTTTGTTGTGAAATCTTTCAACACAAATTGGAAACCCTTTCCTTATATGAAAGCTATTATTAATTGAAAACAAATAGTTTTCGTTTCGGAAAATCCGATTACATTTGCATGAGTTAAAGCCCTTCAACTATATAAGGCTTGGTTTAAATTCATATTCCCAAAACAATACTTTTAAAATGGTTGAAAAACCCATATAAACACATTTGTAGCTTGTATAACCTTTTTACATCAAAAATTCTCAACGTAGAATTCAATTTCAAATTTTGAATTCAACTTTTAAATCAAATTTCAAAACTAAATCAAGTTATTCAAACATAACTTTTATCTTTGAAATTCCTTTCCAAAAACTTTTCACTTTAAACCCAAACCATATCCAAACCATTTGGATTTAAAAATTCAATTTTAAAATTATTTCAAAAATCAACGACTTAACCAATTTCCTCGTGAAATCCATATTTGTGTGTGTATAGTGTAGTCCAGGGGTTTTACACACAATAGTGCAACATCATCAATCATCACAGATTCAATCATATCAATCTCGATAAGTGGTATAATCTATAACGCTTATCCTATTCACAGATAAAGTAAATTTATCAATCACAAAGATTCACCATTACGATTTGATGTGGGTTTCGAATAACTAACTGGAATCCGAATCCCTATCGCATCGAAATTCAAATGTCGTTTTATGGGCCAAGGGTTTTCATATCCACACAGAAACAAATCACAAATATCACAACTCAGCACAAAGCAATTCACATCACAAAGTATCACGATTACAACAGGGGTATTAATCCGCTCAAGGAACTTCATACAATTCAAACATCCATAAGTAGAATCAATTAATTATCTGATTTATTTAAATCAGATTAATTACTTATGAATAAATTTCTAATCCTGGTTAATTAATCATTAATAAATTACAAACCATTTTAGTTAATTACTCTTTAATCATTAATTAATCTTTAATTAATAAATAATCCTTTGATTAATTATTCTTAATTAATTACAATAATTAATAAATTAATTCTTAATTAATTATCCTCAATTGAAATAAATGATTATCCCCAATCAATTTCATAAATCAATTAACCTTTATTAATTTTGACTAATCAACTACTCTTACTTAATCTCAACTCCTACTAATTTAAGAATGAATTCTCTATTTAAATTAAACATTTATTTCCATACTTCATTAGAAACCATTTAGAAGTCAATTATATATTCGAAAATATAATTTACTTTAAAAACAAAACAATTCAAACATTTAATTTAACCTTTAAATCTTTGAAAACCCTTTTCAAAGTTATTTAATAAATCTTTAACATATAGTTATTTTAAAAACATAATTATCATATCTTTAAAACTTATCTATTTTAATTATATTTTAAACTTATTTTTACTTTGTTTTTAAACTTAAAAACATTACCTTTGAAAACAAAGATATTAAACTTTAAAACTTAATTAACATACTCTTAAAAACATTTCACTTCAATTCACCTTAAACTTTGTTAAACTTTTATTTCAAAAACTAAACCACTTTCAAAATCTTCAACTTTAAAATTGTTTAAAGTTTTCTTTTAAGCAAAATCGTTTAAAACCCGAAAACCTTTTTAACAGATTAAAACTTTTGAAAACACTTACATAACACGAGTCGAACACCAAAACAACGCTAGCCTGCCCCGAGAAAAATCCTCACAAACTCGAGAACTGACCCGAGCAACTCACCCCCTGACATGACGTGCACGCGGTGCACGTACACCAGCATCGCTGACCACTAGTGATCGTCGTGACCACCTTCGATGACCACTCGAGCCCCTAAAAACTCAAGCGAGAACCCAGATCAAAAGCAACATCGTCGAAACGAAATTGAACCTTTCTTGACCAAGTCCAGAAACCATTACTGTCGGAAATTCGCACCTCACCATCGCCTCCGACCTTGAGAAGTCCTGCCATCATCACCAAAGCTTCGTCGAACCATCCAGCAGCCATCCCCATTATTGCGATCAACTCCGATTCCCAATGGCCATCGCAATTGCCCTGCAAACCACCCCGTTCCCAAACGACCACCGAACCCTATATCACCAAAATTCCAACGCCTCGACCAATGATAAAATCCATCTGCATTTTTCCTACATCCTCATCAATCAGACCACCTCCAGTCCAAAAATCGAACAACTCCACCATGCCGTTCATCGGCAATCAACTCAAATGCCAAAAATGAACAACACAAGAATTCCCAAGAATTACACGAAAGGAATATTAAAATTCATGATTTCCAGTCACGAATACATTCCTGTAACCCAATTTAGGAATTAAAATAGTTGATTTTTAACCCATATAAGAATTTCACTATTATTCAAAATTTTAAAAATAATTTGTTAAATTTTAAAACCCTGGAACTATTTTTAAATCCATTATCATCCAATAACAAGCAACTTTCATTTAGATATCAGTCTAATATTGATTGGATTGGGAGATTTTGATTTTTTTAAATTCAAGCCAAAGCCTAAAACAAGAACAGGGGCAAATGTAAACAGGCACTTATATTTACAGCCATTTCACACTTCCCACATGCATACATAATATACATATAAACATATAACAACACATCACAATTCATCAAATGCATCTACACTAAGCAATAAAATTTTAAAAGCTATTTTTAAAATGTTTAATCACAGCATCAATAGATAATTGGATAAATATTTTTAGTTTAGGAGTTCGCTCACCTGGCATGGAACAGAGAAAAGATTTTGTTTTGAAATCTGGAATTGACCCTTATGCATTTGAGTTTGAATCGAATCCATGTGTTGTTTATTAGATCTGAGATGATCTGGAGACTGGAAATGAAATGAACTTGCTACTTGATTGCAGTTTTTGATTCTAGGTTGATCTTGAAACAGTTTGATCTATTTGTTTTCAGAATTGTTCCAGGCTTAGTTGCTTTATGAAATAATCTGGAACTGGTTTCAAAGCCTTATCTTTGATCTGACTTTATTTACTTGAATTTGTAAACTGATCTAAAGCTTAAACAATACTGAGTTATTGCTTGATATACTTTGATCTGTTTCTTTGATCAGCACTTGATTGTTTGAGTTGATTTTCTTTTGAACTATTTTTACTTTGAAAACCTGGAATTTGGAAACAGAGGCTGTTTGAACTTGTTTTTTGATTCATTTTCTTCTCAGTTTTGATAAAACTGAATTTTGTTTGAGATTTTCTTTTTGGATTGTTTTGAAATTTCAGATTTGAGAAAATGTTTTATTTAATTCAAATTAAAACATAAATGCCACTTGTTCTTATCATTTACACTTGTAAATCTTGAATGAACACTTGTTAATATTGTTTACATAATTTTTTTACAAATGTCATAATAATGTATCTTTGTGTTTAAGTCCTTAGTTAGTTTATGTTTATCTCATGTTCAAACCCTTTCCATAAATTTATCTACAAATTGTGTTTTTAAACCTTGTTTGAATTCAATTATAAAACATATTTATCTATTTTATATTTACATATGTATATATGTCATGTATTTTAAATTTTATACTTTCAAAATATACATTCTTATCAAAGCTTTGTATTTATTTATCAATTATATTTATTTTCAAGTATATAAGACAAAAGCATTTTAAATCTTTTATTTGACCTTGTTTAACATCATACTATATTTACAATTCTAGTCATATATCTACATATTATATATATTAAAATTTAGAAAACAATTTCTTATTATCTTTAAAAATATAGCTTTTAAATCCAATTTATTTCCTAAGATATTTATTCTTGAATTTCAATTTCACAATTCAATTTAAAATAAATTTTATATATAAATATCTGATTAAATTAGGAAAAATTCACATTTATTCATTGATTCCAAAAATTTAATTATCAAATTAAACTTGTTCAAAATTCGGGAATGTTACACATATCTTTCAAAACCTCAAAAATCAATAAGTTTAAATCAATGCTTATTTAAATTCAATTATTAACAAAATTTCAATTCCATGTTAACATTAATTTATCTTCCCAACTTCTACTATTAAAGTTGTATTTTTTTTACATTAATATAAATTTAAATACATACTTAAACATATTATATGCTTATTAAATTAAATTTTATTAAATTAAATCTTATTATTAAATTCATTTTACATTAATTATTATTGTATATTTTAAAATAATAAAATTATAAGTAAAGTCTTAAAATTTATAGTTTTCAAAACTAAATTTAAAATATAAAGATTTCCAAAACATATTATTTTAAAAATCTAAATTTTATACCTATATAGAAATAGCATATGTATTTTTTTTAAAACAAATATTTATTAAAACCCATATATTTCCCTTCAAACTTTGGGAGTCATTTTTTCAAAGTATTGACTAACCATGTCCGTATATAATTTTCTGTCCTATGGTCAGATGATACAGATATTTATCATTTCAATCCGTAATTTAAATATTTACGGGTATATATCATTTCAACCCGTAATCCCCAAATTTCAAAATTAATGAAAATTGCTTAGGTTTATCATTTCAACCCATAACGATTTTCCCTAATCTATAATATCATTCGGGTATGTATCATTCAACTCATAGGGAATTCTTAGCTAACAGGGAACTTGCAGAGTAAGGAAATCTGATAATAATATAACAACAATAGGCATACATCATGAGTAACAAATTGAAATAAAATATATACAATAGGATATGGTGTCGTAAATCATAGGTGGACAATTGCAGATAATGGCATATCATATTTAAAATTTAAATAACTAACAATTCAAATTTAACAGCATATTTCACTTGTCGTTTCAAGTGAAATTAAATCTACTAAATATAAGAATGTTAATCGTGAATGATTGCTCACCTTTCAAGGCTAGAGAGAATACAAGAACGAGATGCGATACTCCAAGCACAAATTCGAAGCACGACAAGATGGAAGTGGATTCAACGAATAAAGTAGAGCATGACGAACAAGAATTTACAAAAAAATATATACATATTTGTATGAAATATATATATATATATATATATATATATATATTATATTTTAAGATCACTATTGAATTCAAGACACATCATATAATAAAGTCATCGTAAAATTTGAAATTGAATTTTAATTAAAAACACATATTAGAATAAAATGTCTTTATTTTATATTGAATATCAATTATCTATCAAAATACATCTATTTTTGTTTCAAAATTCTCAAACACAACTTTAAATCATAGTGTATATATTATGTTATAACAAAATTTATAATAAAACATTTAAACATATTCATATACTTTTAAAACATGTAACATCTATCCATATATATTTTTCCAAAGACTGCACCCACAAAATATGGATAATATATATAAGAAACTATAGATGTGTAAGGAACCAATATATATCGTCTACAGTATATATGCGAAGATAACTTTATAATATAAGTTAAACACAAGCAACAAGGTTTACAATATATCTATTAACTATATTAAAACAGTATATAAACTTATATAGATATAAATGAAATAAAAAAAGAAGGCTTAGGGCTGCGGTGTAGAAGAGGAGCAAGGTGGTGGTGAAGGCCTGAGGAGGTGGTTCAGTGGAAGTCATTGGAGAAAGGATCAGATCTGGTAAAGTGCTTGGGTGGTTATCGGGTCTGTTGTGATAGATAAGGTGACTGCTAGGGAGACTGTGAAAACAACCGGGACCATAACTGGAACAGCCCGCATATTTTACGATTGTATTAGATGATTTATTTAAATATAGCATCGTTGGTCGGATTAAAGTCCGAAATGCAACTTTTTGTAAACAGTCGAACTAGGACTCGGGACCGCTTTCATTGAGTCCAAAACGGCGTTTGTGACCTTTTTGAGTATAAACATCGGTATGTTTGGAGTTGATTAGAATTTTGATATTTTCGTTTGGGCTTTGGGTTTGGGTTTCAGCACATTAACCCAACATAATGCCCTAACTCCACCCCCTCTCCTCTTTATTCATTTTCATTTCCTAACACTTTCAAGCTAAAGTAAAAATGGGGGAAAGAAAGGAAAATCTAAATTCCTAGGCCCTAGTTTACTAGGGAATTCAAAATTCAAGCTCCAAAATCAAAGAGAAGCTTAGGTAAGCATCCTTTTCATCTTCTCCATCTCAATCTCACTTCAATTCTCAGAAATTTCTAAATCCTAACTTAGGAAAAACTTCACCTTTGATAATAGATTGAAGATTCTACAGGTGTAATGAAGAGGAATTGGTCTTGCTTTGTTTTAAAGCCTCTCATTCATTGTCTTTGAGTTTTAAAGATGAGTTTTTGAACTCATATCTACATCTATAGCTTTCATTGTTGTTAGGTATGCATTCCTAACATCTATTTCAGATTCATTTGCTTTTGATTTGAATTGATTCGGTGAATTTTTCGATTTTGGTGTATTGAAGTCGAAATCTTTAAAGATCCTATATTGGATATTTGAACATGTTATTTGTGGCGTATTGAAGAGCCTTTTGGGCTGGGTTGTCGATTGGCATAAATCCGTAACCTCCATCACTCATCCGATCGCTTCCGAATCAACTTGGCCATCCTTGGCCTAGGCAAACTATTGCCTAGAATAGGAAATCATACATCTGGTTGGAAGGTCCAGACGACTGGTTATGCCACAGATACGGCAGAAAAGAAAAAATGGCAGAGACAAAATCCAAATGTCTGGATTAGTAGTTCAGACGTCTGGTTAGTGTTCAGACGTTTGTTTAGTTGTTCAGACGTTTGGGAGGTTTCTGAAATATTACCAGAATCCAAATCCAGACGTCTGGTTGAACCCCCTGACGTTTGGAACTGTCAATTTTGCCTATTTTGGCTATTTTTGAGTGGATTTCCAATTTTAATCATTTTTTGTTAATCCGATCAGTTGTTGTCACTTTTTTCGACTTTGATGACTTCTTTTCTATATTTTTGGGAGTATCCATTTGATGGATTTGATATCGATTTCTATGGTTTTGATTCACGTCATCGAATGTGAATTTTTGGTGATCTATTATTCTTACAATCGTTTTTTTTATTTTTCACTTTAAAATACAAAGGTTTATATACTAATAGTAAATACTAATACTCTTTCGCAAAAACGATTTCAACGCTATTTTTAATACAAAGTTTGCTTTTAAAACCATTTTTCCAATCTATTAGTATATACAAACATTTACCTCATTCGTTCGAGAAATCCAATTAAACGAGTTAGAAAAACAATTGGTATGAAACTCTTGCATTTACTTTGTCGGTTAATTTTTGGACTTGTTCGATTGAAATCTTGTGACAATTTTCGAGTGGAAATCTACAATTTGTTCGTAAACATTTAAGTTAAGCCAGTGGTTATGGGACATGAAGCTAAACTCATTTATTTACTAGCTTAGTTTAATTCACACTTTTTATTGATCAATGATGGTCAATTTGTGATTTAGACTAGCGATATGCGATGTCTCTTTATCCACATGGGGGACTGTTCTCGTTTTAGTGAGCTTCGTCTCAATTCTTTTATAGGCTAACGACCTATGGGTTCTTTGGAGTTTCGACTCATTTTTATGGGCTAGCAACCTATGTTCTTTTATGGAGTTCGGCTCATCGGACGTACCATTGTTGTACTACGTCGTTGTTTCGGTTTATCAGGTTCATCGAGCATACCATTATTGCACTACATCGTTGTTCTGAATTATTCGAGTTTCAGGTTCCTCGAGCGTACCGTTATTGTACAACGCCGTTGCACCGGCTCTATGGTTACCGACCATGGGATAGCGACTCGTTTGTGATACACGTGTTGGTGAGTTTTCATGCTCCCGTTTATGATAGGTCTCCCCTTTGTGATTTTTGGATTCATAATTGATAATTTCTAGAATTTGTGTTTCACCAATTTTTGTGCTTTATGTTGATAAGCTTTATCAATATTTGTGGTTTGGTAAATAAAATAAAGAATATGACATTCTTCTTGGTGTTTTGAGATTCTAGAGATAGTGTATGATATTTTTTGTTGTTAACTAATGTATACATGTCATAGTACGACATTATTGTTATCATACGTTTTTGTCATATCTCTTATCTTGTCTCATTTTATATGATATTTATAGCTGGACTGATCCGTTTATTGTTTTCTTCTTAAATAATACTCAGGTCAGACCGAGGTATTTCAAATGCTTCTACTTGACTTCTTATCAGGATTCGTCACCTGACTTTTGGCTAACTACTTAACTTAGTATTTTTTTTGTTTTATATATTCAAGATGGCCACTCCTTGATGTGTACATATTCTTTTGTCTAGCACTTGTACCTATTCTTTTTTGAGGTAGTGTATCTTACATGATCACTACTTTGATGTACACTTTTATGCATTATATTTATATCTATTTCCGCCTTAGTGATATTAATATCTGTGACTAATTTGTGTTACGCTTATTTTATATTTGTTTTTGAAGACCACACAGCCACTGTGCAGTAGCTTTGAGTTTGTAATTGGTGTATCTGATTTCCTCTTGAAATGAAATGAATGTAATACTATCTGAAATATCGTTACTCGCACAAAGCAATTACACAGATGGTCGCTCCTCAACAGCCTTATTCTTCGTGCTAGTCGACGGCATTATCTCGTAGTGTCCTTGACTAGTGTGAGTATAGAAGTGGGCGTCATAATAACTATCTACTCCCTCCCCATTCTTTTTTAGATGCAGTATATTTATCCAATTGACATGCCGCTCTCCATCTCAACTAGCTGGTCATATAATGATTGCAACAATTGAATAGTTCCTACTGGAAATGTGTCCCCATCAACAAGTTCTTGTGCTGCAATTCTTCCCTTGTACTCATGTAAAGGACCGGCTGTTGCCCGAGCTTGGTCAGAGAGTTCTCAAGCAGTGGACGACGACAAGGAGTTGGGTTGTCAGGGCGAGATGCGGCTATTTCTTGGGTTGATGGAGAGGCCGAGGTTAATAGGTGATGGTTACTACTGGGAGGAGGCCATGGTGTGGTCGCTGTAGAGGATGGGAAGCAATGGGAAATAAGGTGGAAATGGGTTGTGATCACGATGAACGTAGGTAGGGCAGAGCACAGGCTGTTCTGGTGGGCGGGTTTAGTTGTCAGCTGATGGGCAGCTGGTGGATGGTTGTCATGGTATTGTGAGTGGGCGATGCGGGCTGAGTTTTCATGCGGCATATGGTGGTGAAGGAAAAACAAGGTAAGGATGAGGTGGCTTCAAGTAATATAATGAATGCTCGAGGGCTTGGTGGAGAATGGCAAGGAAGACAATGTTGGATTCAAAAAGCAAATTTCTCAGATCTGAACTTATATATAAACTAAATTATAAATTATTATTTTCAAAATTGAAAACAAAGAGGAGCAACAAAAATCAAAGAAGAATGAGAAGGATTGAGAGACAACGGACTTATTATATAAACTTGGATTATATTATATTTTATCTTTGTTTTAGAAAGAGAGAACAAAAATGTAAAGAAAGGGAGAGATAGAGATATGTAATTGACCAGAAATTAAGTACATTGAATTATGAAAATATAAAGGACAGTTGGCTCTTGGTTGTCTTGGGGACAAACGAAAGTACAAGAAGCCCAAAAGGTTGAAATTGGGTACCGGTATAGCTAATTGTTTTATCGATTTCGCCATGTACCGTACTTCGAAATAAACAAACGAATATACATTGGAGGTCAGCATGACGAGAAGAACGAAATGGAACACAGATATGAGTGATAAGACCATCCTGTCAAAAGTCGATATTTCGCTGTAAAATTACTGCAAATTCATCGAAAGATAAACGAAGCTAGTATAGTCCAAATTTGACTTTGACGTAACGAAATACGACGTATCTCTTAGAAAATGATTTACAAATTTATTGTATAAAAATATTCAAGTTTCGATGATATTTTATTTTTATCAAACTAACTGATTTATATTGAAATTGAAAATTACACAACACAATTAACTTCCATATTCTCTGATGAAAATTTACCAGTTGCTATATTGAAATAAACATATTCCAAATATCAAATTTTCAATTCAAAATTTAATTGTATATTTTCAAGCAAAATTTCAACTAATTACGTTATAAAACCATTAAAACTTTCGGGTCGTTACATAACTGCACTTACTATACTACCACTGATAACCAAGTAGTTCCTTGCTTTTCTCAAACTAACCACTTTATCCAAATGGGGCAATAAATGCCTTGAGGGACGTATCCCCCAAAGGGCCCAATGTATTAGACACCACCATACATACTCACTTATTCCGAATTGTGTTTGTCAGACCATATAATATCCCATATCATCTTCCGAGATGTGAGGCTAATGAGGCTATGCTCAATTTCTTCAAAGCCACGCTTTTCGTAAAAAACCACGCTTTGATCATAACAGGTTCCACTTTGAATGCCACATTGACATTCCACGTCACAAGACTGATTTCTAGAAAAGTATAACTTCTTGAGCTCGTATGTCTTGGGAAAGGGAGTTCAGCTAAAAGAAGTTGCCTTCTCTACCACGAACTGAAATACATTTATAGAAACCACTCAAATGTGATTTAGAATAAAATGCCAAACAAATATCCATACAAGTTCGTTCTGAATTTGAACGAAACCGAAGGCACTTTCCTCGGCCATTACTAGGTGAGAAGCCCTTGCAATCCAAAAAAAATCTCCACAACGAGGAGACTACTACTATAAATATCTCTATAATGGGAGCGACCCAGAGCATGTCAACAACCAGTCCTCATGCTATGAAAATCCATGGTCTTCAATAATCATCATCTTTAATATGTCTTCACTTTCGAACATATACATTGGTACGAAGCGGTTTTCAGATAAGAATCACCTAAATAGGACCCCGGTTCCTTCGAAGCCAATCATCGCTTTAAAAAGTGTTAAGTTCATATATGGATATCAATCATCAATCAATTACTTCATCTTTTATTTAAATCAAATATCTTTCTTAGATATGTTCTATTCAATTTATTCCATTTTCTTTTCAAGTGTATATGGAATCACTAAGCCTCATTTATTAAATCATTTGATTTTTTAAACCTCTTTAGATCTTAGAATAATTCCAAATCGTTTTCTCTTTTACTTAAGAAAACCATTAAAAATCATTCATTAAATCTTAATCAAAGATTTCTTTCTTCACTTCAAATTATATTCTTGCAAATCGAAGATTTTCATAACAGAGTACTGCTGCCACCTTAGATATGGTAAATTTCACCTCCAGGGATTAGTAGAAAATAATCCTACATTATGAAGATCTTTGTCTTCAATGATCTTTATCTTTAATATATGTTATTTTGAAAATTAGTTTGCATGGGTTTTCAGATAGGAATCACCCAAATCCGACCCCAGTTCCTTCGTACTAATCATCAATAAAAGATGTTAAGTGGTTAATTAACATTCTAAAAATTTGTTTCTTTTCTTTTATTTTGGAAAAACTTAAATATGATCTTTTTAGAGCATCCGGGCTTTCCTTTCAATCTATTCCACCCTTCGCCTAAAAAGAGAAAACATAGGCCAGGTATGTTTAGGGCACTGGTTGCTCCATCCCTAATCTTAGTTAAACACCTTGTTTTATCTTTCCAGATCTTATAGGCGGGACAAATATACTAGTCGTTTCCGCATACTCAGATTGTTAACTTTATTTTGGAATTGATTATAACATTCCAAATCATCTTTTAAATCTTAATTTTCCTTTTCAAAAACATTCATAATTGATTCTAGGAAATATCATTACGTTTAAACTCATATTCATAAGTTTATAGAATTCGCAGCATAAAAGTGTTGCGGAAAGTGCTATATAAGCTTATTTGATTTAAACAACTTTTTAATATTTGAAAATTCATATTTTTCATTCCAAATCTCTTTTAAACCATTTCAATAGGTTTACCAAATTTATTTCATATTTTTAATCATTTAAAAATATCATTTATAAAGAAATTCTTTTTTGGATTCCGAACTGTAAAACCGCGATGTTTTTAGAAAATTGTTTTGACATATTTCAAACTCTAATGAAATCTTGATTTTCTTTCTTCATTGGAAAACTATTATCATTGTGGACCAAAAAAAATTATTTTGAAGAAATCTGAGCTATAAATCATTCTCTACGTTAGTTTGAAGTTACGGGTTGAAATTTACGAACTACCGCTACGCGACCAACTCGATTTTGACCAATTTTGTGAATTGCTTCAGAACTTGTTCGCAATTCTTCAAATTTGTTTTAAACCATATTTAAACTATTTTAACTTATTTAAAATAATATTTTCATTATTTCAAACTCATTTTTCATTTCATATTATAATATTATATTATCATAATATCATTTCCAATCTTTTTAGATATTGTGAAATCATTAAGAGGCTAAATAATTTTCACACACACATTTATATGGATTTAAATTCTTATTAAATTAACTATATTTACTAACCATTTCTCTTATCACTTATCAAACCAAGGTATCATCTATATCACAAATATATAATCAACCATAATATTAACCAAGTTATCAAACATTAAATCATCTAACATATACAAAACTTTTTATGTGATTAACTTGAAATAGTTTTAGGAATTAGTAACATAAAATATGAGTACTCACTATTAGTTCCACTCCTCCAATCTTTTATGTAGATTCCTGAATTGATTCTGATAGCACTTCTTTCTCTTTTTCTTGCTCCGGAGCTTTCCAACTTGCTTCCTCCCTCCTCCATAGGTTTGGTCTCCTTCTATTCCACCCTTTGCTCCATTATTTCTTCACTTCTTAGATGATAACCATGTTTTAATGATGATATAAGAACATTGGCAAAGTTTGGTTGTGTTTGAAGTTGATTTGATATGATTTTAAGAAAAGTTATTAAGGAAAGAGAAGAAGCCATTAGAGAGTGGAAAAAAAACTTGAAAAAGGAAAAAGAAGAAGTGTAAAAGGAAATGAAGAAGTTGGTTGGTATTTACAGAAAAAAGTTGGAATAAAATAGTATTATGTAAAATGAACAAAATACGTTTTACTTACTTTTTAAGAAAACTTTTTTTTCTAACACTGAACATCACATTTCAAATCATTACTTTGTGTCATTTTCACTTAAGTATTAAGTAAAGAATATAATGATTATGTTTGTTTGATTTGATGTTTACTTTTTGATTTTTGTACTTTTTTGTCCTTTTTTGCTTTTCTAGAATATTCTAAGTATGTTTAGTAAAAGTAAAATCGATTAGTAAATTAATTAATACTTATACTATTTGAATATATGTTCCTATATAAAAAATAAGATACGACAATGTTGCGACAATTTTTAACCGACAAAACTTTAATTTTTGATAAAATGTTTTATGGTCACATTTTGCCGTTTTAGTTAAACTATTTATTCATGTAAACCAAAATTAAAAATAAATTTTTATATTTCTATTTAAAAAACTAAACACTCGTAAATAAATTAAAATAATTTATTTAACCATTGAAACGTACTTTTTTGAAATCAGCATTTTATCACTTTTGTCGATATAGGTAAATATTACTATTTTCATGTATACTTCTCTTTCCAAATCCTATCTAATATTGTTTGAATTATATAAGCTTACCTATTTTATATTTAAAATCACTTTAAATAGTATATTTTAAAGTGGTCAAATTTGGGTTGTTATAAGAATATGGCATATTTTAGAACAATAATTTGTTTCTTAATGTAATGCAATACGGATTCAAAGTATTTTATGAACTACATATACTAGTATACGAAAAAATTGAGCCTTGAGTCCATGAAATTTATATTTATAACGTAGGTCAGACAACCACATATATTAAACTACTTGAGTTGAGGTACCTTCTCGATTCATATCATATATGGAATCATAATCTCAGCTTTGGATAAAATCAAATTTGACATGTGTGCTTAATTTTAGGTACCTATCCTTAAAGAAAGGGATAACTCAACTTCACTTGTTATTAATCTTACTTTGTCCTATTTGGTCGGATCTTTATTGATACATCATTATATAAAATAGGAAGGAATGACTTTAAGAGCGAATTATATTCTCTTTTGATTACTTTTGGATCCTACATCCAAAATACTCACTATTTGATCAAATTGGATTGTCTTAATTCTTTTGCATGTTATATTTTTCTACTTTTATTTTATGCTCAATGAACTTACCGTAGATGTTTAACTTGCGTATTAAACACACATGTTTAAAACTAAAAACATTCATCGGTGTATTGAATGAAGTAAGGGGATCAAGTCTAGAACTCAAAGAAATAGATCTTACAAAAAGAACAATTTTCTATGCGAACACATTGAATAAAAATTATATTTATTGTTCCTTATTAAGCGTCTATAAATATCCTATACTATTTTGTTTCCTTTGTATTTTTGTAAAGTAGAGGTGACCATTCACCCTCTCTTTATCCCATCTATGCCAACGTAACATCCACTCTTAAACTTTCATTTTCTCTTTTAAGTTGTCAAACCCTTCAAAAAGAAAGCCCCGAGTACAAAACTGCATCGAATTCCTCCACAAAAAAGCATTCATTTATCTTGACATATTAAGGATATCGAATAAATTATACTTAAGTAAATAGATCAAAACAACATTTCAGTGAGCTAATTCGCAGGTCTATATAGTCCTTTGTATGATGTTATTGCTAACACAATAGGATCCTCATGTATTTAATTGTATTAAACACATAATGTCACACTTTTATTTACTTGCTCATTTCGAACGAAATGATATCATTGAAAATTTTATCTTTCAAAACACAATTGTTCACCATACAACTTCGTATATGATCCTATATCGATCAAATGTCCGTACTCTTTTACTATTTTTAGTTCGAAACTCAAATAGAAGGCAATACACAACCTCAAACAAAATCATACTTTTGTTACCAAGGTTTGAAAATTTTAGTGGTTGTATAATTCGACACATGCATTAGCCTTGAAGTGATAACATGCCAAAAGGTAATTCATTTATAATTAAATTTTCACATTTATATGTCAATCTTTAATTGAGTTTATTTAGTACATTTCAACTGACATTTTCTATCAAATACATTAGTGGTGCAAATTTATTAAAGTATATTATTACAATATTACGTATGTTCTTGTACTTATTAGAATTGTTAAATACGATTCATTTCATTTATCTAATAAGGCTCCTACTAGATTTTATATATCTCTTTAAGTAGAAATATTTTGATTTCTCTAACGGATGTCAGGATCTTTGAACTGTTTATCATGTTGCATATGACCTTGGGAAGTACACCAATAAATGGTAGGTAACATGTAGCCAATT
This sequence comes from Allium cepa, assembly GCA_030765085.1. Classification (NCBI taxonomy): domain Eukaryota; kingdom Viridiplantae; phylum Streptophyta; class Magnoliopsida; order Asparagales; family Amaryllidaceae; genus Allium; species Allium cepa. Next base: position 272,238,780 of record CM060929.1, read on the forward strand.
ATATCATATGTAATTCCTATCTATCATCATTGTCGTCGAACCCTACATGACCATAGAGAGTACCAACAATCCTTATTATACATCATTCACTCTGACCCGTTATTTCATGATAGCCTAAATATGAATTATATACCCCTTCAGGAGTGCCAACAAGGGCATATAAAATACTTACCAGTCAATGTACTTTTAATACATTACTAAGCATATTATATAGCTTGGGGAGTACCAATAACTATGCATATGCAAATACTTCAACTAAATGAAAGTATGAATGACAACCTATATTTTAAAATTCAAGATTTCAAAATATATGTAAGAGTGATATTGATTTAAAATAATCTATTTACTCATATTTTATTGTTCAAATATCATTCATGCATTATATTAAATACTTATATGATATCTAATATTATATATATCTATTTATGTATGTATGTATGTATCTGTGTATGTGTTTGTGTTTGTTTGTGTGTATGTATGTCATATATGCATATGTATTTATTTTTAAATCATAAATAGGTTTTTAGTTTATTCACATATTTTATTTATATAAGATCTAACTTTATTTATAACTTTTACAATTTTTTTAACAACGCTAACCGACATTTATAGTGGGCCATCCACATTTATTAATGAATTTAAAACAGGTATTCAGCATATGTACCAGAATAATTAAAGAGAAAAAAAGCATAGGAGTTTGACAGGATTACCAAAGCTACTAAACCCACCAAAGCTAGTCCCCCTTTCCCCTCGAATGAGAGGAGTCAGTACCATCATTCGAAGAATCGGTTCCAAATGCATTATAAAATTTAGAGAAAAAAGAGGCGCTAATTTAGGAACAAAGTCCAACGAGTAGAGCAGTATATGAGTCTTCTATCCCATATGTCATCAGCTCAGACTATCCTAATCAAGTCACTTAATTGGCCGAGAACAGAGAGTTTCATGCTGTCTCCCTCTACAAAATAATACAGTTGCCTTACTTCACCCTCTTCACCTATATAATTAAAAAAATGGCACCCTTGAGGTCATATCTCATCTCAGAGGGTTCGTGAATCTAAGCCAATTTTTCAGAATCCTAAAAAAAATCATCATGGTCGTAGGAACTACTACCGGAATCACCAAAGATCGATCACCAAAATTGTCGAGGGGAATCAGAACTGGAACCAGTAACTCAGAAGGAGAAATAATAACAGCAGCAAGACTATCAGAATCAGGAGCAGGTTACAAAGGCATAACCTGAACAGGGTTTACTGGAGGAATGTCAGTAGCGAAAACATGACCGAGAGCATAATTCCTATGCTTATGAACCCACTTCATGACCGATGGCTAAGAAAATGGTATCCTATCCAAAAAGGTAGAGGCGATTCGACATCACGACGAGAGCAGACTTCCAAAAGGTGAGAAAAGGAATGGAAAACTATGCAAACATTCGGTTTCCAACTATAATGAACATTAACAATTACCTCATGTCCATTAGCAATATGAACTCTAAGCTTAGATGGAAGTAGTTTTTCGAGGGTGATTTCAATCAGTGGTTTTTCATAGACTAGATTTTTCCTTGCCATAGTGTTAGCATCAAAACATTTAAGTTCCCCAAACCAAACTTGACAACCAACTAAGGCTAATCATGGGTTGAAACACCGATGGAATATGAGAAAAGCGCATCCAAACTGGAATAGGTAAATTTGTTCCTTGGCTTTGTCCATTGTCGTATTCCTAGGTGTAATAATAAATGGTTTACGTTCAGTTATTGAATCCGCTTCTAAAACATAAAGCATTTCTTATTTCCAAGAAAATTTGAAAAAGAACATATAAATATCATAATGCACTTGCAATCGAACTCTAAGCTTCCAAAATTGATGATAGTGATCTCTAACCGCTTAATGTAGAGGGTTGGAATCAAGGAAGAATCCTACCAAGTAGTTGGACCAAAAAACAATACTTGCTTCATTGACTTCAGCTGGAAGAACCGTAGCCCCATCTATCTCAATAGTGTCAAAAGTTCGAGGAGTAAATTCTCATACATACCTCGCAAAAAAAAAAGAGCGATGACCACAAAATTACTAGCCTTATAAGGAGCACTACTAGTTTTTTGGTGTGCACTAGTATCATTCAAATTACTAATTAAAATTCAAAAATTATTTCAGATTCAAAATTTTTAATATCAAAATTTAAATGCTTTATCAAAATTTATTTTTAAATTATAAATCTAAATCCTTTCTAAATTTAAAATATTCATTTAATTTTCAAATTCACATATTTGAACTGGCCCAAAACATTTTTGGACCTTGCATGTAGGGCACATATCAGTACTCAATAGGCCAAGCCGAGCCACATGACTGGATGTTTTATGTTCCATCTTAGTTAAACACCGTTGTTGAACACCTATGTCTTGAGATCAATTTTTAAGTGGACCCTAATGTTGAATAGTCATTTACATTAACACATTGCAGGCTCTGATACTATTATTGCTCGGACCCAAACTCATTTGGAGTGACAGAACATGATCTCCCATGAGCAAATTTCACGTGTTGTAACGACCCGCCTTTTTGGACAGTTTAAACCGACGATCAAATACACATGTCGATTCCAAACCATTAAAAGGGCAGATAGTTATTGGGGTAATTAAGAAAAGAAAAGGAAGGGAAATAAAGGAAATGAAACAACACAGAATCTCACAGCGGAAGGCTAAAGTATAATAATAAAATAACAGTTCATGAAGCTGTTAATTAAATGAATACATTTGAAATGAATACATTTGATTATTATTATACAACATTTATCAGAGTTACATGCACAGCAAATATCATACAACAATACAGCGGAATGGAATGAATATAATAGTAGTAGATAATATACCAAATCTTCGTCTCCGTCCTCCAAGGAAATGATCTTCAACCTAAACTGAAAACTCAGGACTGACCCGAGCGTAATGAAAAGACAAACACTCGAGTCAGGACTAAATATCCTCATGTAAGTTAAGTCAATCGTAAATAAATATGAGTGTAACGGCGTCAGAGATGTTTACGGGGTTTGACATCTCATATCCAGTGTCAACGTGCGTGCAATAACTTAAGAGATGTTACGGGATTTTCCATCTCTCAAGGATCCGTTAAACTATCTACTATGTAGTAATATACGCTAAGTAGATAATGCCTATCAGTAATATAAAGTATCAAAATAGCGTTAAGGCGTTACCATAATCCCCCTTAACACATTTTATATTCCCAAAAGCATATACAAGACCGTAGTTTCCCCAAAACCGGAAGTCACCAGAGGGCAATCCATATACTCAAGGTACAAATCAAAACGTAGTGGTCGCGAATAGGATAATCAGTATGACAAGGTACATGAGGCGATACCAACTAGGATACTAGTAGTTGCGTGATCCGGACTGATGTTGGGCATAGCCAGCAGCTACCCCAACACCGCGAAACAACACTCCCAAATCAAGGGGTGCACCCAAATCGCATCACAAATGTAATAGATATGGTATCGAAGAAGTGTGTCCGCTAGAGGTGGCGAACCTCAATGGCCCGGCGCGGCTCCTGTTTTAGTCATGTCAGGGGTCATCCAATAATCGTTCTCTTTCTTCAGTCAACGCGTTCACCAAACCATCCACTTCATTCTGGATCAACACTCCGCGTATAATAGTTATTAAAGTGGTTTTCGGTATCGACAGAGAGTATGTCCATATCCGATCCCGGTCTCTTTAATAACTACGTATTATTACACCGTTGGCTCTTTTATATTTCAAATTGATTCATGATTGATAACAAAATATCATATTCGCTTTAAAATCAAATCCATTTCAAAATCATCTTATATTCCAAATTAATTTAAATCTAAATTTCAAATAAATTTTCAATTCCAAACTCAAACTTGAATTATCATTTCATATCAATTTTCTTAGAATATTCAGAGTTCGATTAAAAGTCCAATCTTTTAAAACAAATCAACTTTCAAAAATTTACACCGTATTTCAATTTTCAATTTAAATCTAAACTTTGATTTTATTTAATAATTTCGTTTACCAAGTTTTAAATTCTAACATTTCGAGCTCCAATTCAAAATAATTTAATTTCCATAAATTGGATTTTATTCTTAAAATCAATTCATTTAAATAATTTCGAAACAACTTTTAAAATCATTTAATTTAACCAGCTCGGTGTCCGTATATAATTTTCTAACCTATGGCCAAGTGATTAGTTATTACAATTAAATGTGAGGGATGAATATATCATTTAAATCAATCACAGTGTCGTATGTATGCATAGCAGGATATATATAAACAAATAAACATCCAAACATTTAAATATCAACCAATAACATCCATCGAAATACATCATCCAATAGGCAATACAATTCACGGCAATTTCATATTTATCAATGTCAGGTAATTTAATCGCCATTCAACTTTAATTTAAATTTAACTGTCAACTTAAATTTTTTTTTTTTTTTTTTTACGGTGAATTCAAATGACAATCAATATGATAATTAAATTTTATCAAACAACAACACATAAAAATCATAACTATGCATAATGTCAAATTTAACTAGCATAAAGATATTCAGTACGTTGTGAGCGTTATAAAACACTCACCTTGATTTTCGATTTTAAATCAAATCGAACGACGTTCGATTTGACTCAAAAATTTTCTCTAGCTCCAAATGATTCCAATCCAGTTCCATTGCGTAGTCCTCGTCGATACGATTCCAACGCAAAAAGTTTCGTGCGTTTTCGACCTCGTATGAAAAAGTTATGCTATTTTAAAGTTTATACGAATTTAAATATACAATTTCAGCTTTATTTTAAATATCAAACCCTCAACTCCATCCTGGCCATCGATTTCTGCATCTTCAGATCTGAGCCATCCCTCATCTCTTCTTCCTCAACGTGACAAACGCACGTATAAACAACCCATAGCCGCCGTTCTTCAAGCAATTGTCACGACCACCTCGACGACTTCCAGAACGATCAGGACCCATCATCTCGAAGGCCTTCGCGAGCTCCATCTTCACCGTGAGTATGGTCAAACTCGGCTGCACCTTTGGCCTCGAAAAACGTGAAAAACGCAGCAGGTTTGAACGTGATTTCCCGTCGATCCGTGACTCCGTTTTTGATCATCTCCGTATGGATTTGAAGCTTTCATCGTGCTCTACAACTTTGTAGTTGAGAGTTTTTGCTAATTGTTGATGGATTGAGAGGAAAATGAGAAAGAAGTTTCGAATTTCGTGGCCATTGATTCAGGAAATGGCGGCTAGGGCTGAAGTCAATTAGGGTTTCTGGATTAAAATAATAATAAAACTACCTCGGTTTGCGTGCGTATATATATAGGTAGGTCCAAAATCATCCGAACTCCAATTGAGACGTGCCGCCAGGCGTTTATAAGGTTTTACCCCCATTCCGGACGCAATGGAACTAGTTTCAAGGCCTAATTCGATCATATGTGAGAGTTACGGAAATAAACGATCAATTTTAAATTAAACCGATTAAACGATTTTCTATGCGTTTTGGCTTGCCCCGGACAAACGGTAAATCCGTTTGACTTGAAATTTGAAATCTTACAATAATATAACATTACGGATCCAATGAAACTAGTTTCGTCGAAATCCGAGACCGTTTGAAAAATGACTATTTTTAACTCGCCAAATTAATATTAAACAATTTCAACGCGTTTCGAGCTGCCACGGTCAAACGACAACTCCGATTGCTACGAAAATTGAAAACCGATAATAACTAACTATTACGGATCCAATGGAACTAGTTTTGTTCAATTCTGATACTGTTCAAAAATTGGCTATTTTCCAGTCGATAATTAAATATTAAAATATTCAATTTTCACAAATAAATTTTAAATTCAGTTTTAAAAGTTCTGTAACATCACTATAACTTTCATATGATAAAATAAAATTTTACAAATCATTTTTAATCATACTAAACCCAATGGATTCAACATTTATTATTATTCCAAACGACTTACAATTTTTTTTTCTAACACTAAATCATGAAATCTTATTAAATTAGCTATTTTAATTATCGAAAATTTACGGGTCGTTACACGTGTAGTCTCTTGACTAGACTCGCACAATCCTTCTTGGGATATGTAAATGTTAGAGCTAATGATTTACCATATGTCACTTATGAGAACCCCTATCGCATTGATCATAACCTAACCTTCATCTGATACCATTGTTGGATTGAATACATTAAGTAGAGAATAATTTGGGCCCAATTTCACAAAAAATCTCTAATTTGCTTAAAATACTATATCTTATAGTGTGTTAATGCTAACAAATTAGTGCATAAAATCACATTTAATGCATTGAAAGGTATTTGAATGGTTACATTTAGGTATGTGTTAATAAATCGGTGGGCAAAATCATATTTAATGAATTTAAAAGATTGTAGTCAGGTGTGTTAATGCTAATAGTATTTAAAAGGTTACCATTAAGGCTATGTTATTTTTAATTTTTTCAGTAATGCTTAAACCATATTTAAATATGTATGATGTTAAATATATATGGATAACAAATAGCCATATACAAACATATAAATCTAGTTTTACATATGTGGGTTAATTTGCACAATAAGGCAACGTATTAAATACTATTAGCATGTGTGGATAAAAATTAGCCTATTTTTTATTTTATAACCCAGTTATTGTGAAATATTCCTCTATTGTGCATTATTTCTTTGTAGAGATATTTTGTTGCTAATAATTTTGGTTGAATTTTTTTATTTCTTTGCCTTATGTAGTTGATTTGCCATGCGGTTTGGTGAGTTGCAATATATCCCTCTTATTTAACATGTGGTCGCACAATTGCTATAACAAAAATAAAGCGGCTTCATTTGGTCGAGAAATCCTTATTGACCTAGTTGGCAAAAATCAACAACGTTTAAAAAAAAGAAAAATTAAACCAAGCCAAAATCACTAACATACTTTCCTTAGCCATATTCTCCTCATTCTTCCCTATTTTCATTTTCAAAACAAAACCCCGAAATCAAGATAAGGCTAGCCATATTTTCTAAGCAAAAGTAGAGGAAAACAAAAGCTAGGAGATTTAAGCATTCATTTCTAAAAAGAAAGAAGATTAAGTCAAGTTTCTCAAAGCTAAGGTGAGTACATTTTCACCTAAAACTCTTTCAAACCTATTTGGGTTTGCATTTGACTTTGAATGGATGATTTTTATGATAATAAATTTATTTAGATGAGCAAAAAATGTTCTAAAAGGGTTTTGAGATTTTAATGAAAGGAATTTAGTAATTTTTTAGGGTAAAAAATGATTTAATCATGTCTAAATGATATGAAAATTTAATATGTATTTATAATAATAAAAGAAGATGGTTTTTAATTTCACGATTTTTTGGAATTATTGGGAGTTATTATGAATTTTCTAAGTTGAAAAATACCTAATTTCAGGAAAATATCAAATCAAATTATTTTAATTGAAAATTTGCATATAAGATAAAATAAGATGAACTGGATTTTTGATTAATTTTTAGAATTTTTTCCATTGATTTTTGATTTCATATGAATTATTTAGCAATTAAAAGAGTTAATTATTAGAAGATAATTAATTAATTAATGGAGGAATTACCAATTTCTTAAAGAAGCTATAAAAGCTTGGACCGACCAATAAGAATTCGATACAAAACAAGGTTTAGTGTAAAGTAATTACTTGGAATGGTAATAAATTTTTTTAAAGTCATTTACAGAAGTGCTATTTTGATATGCAATAACTCATTTGACAATCAACATGAAATAGCCTATAAAACTTAACCCACAACAGCTTATAAGGGGTTCAACCTACGATAGCATGCGTAAATATTAACCTGTGACAATTAATTCTTGTTCAACTCCTGATAGCATATGTATAGACGTCAACAAGTGATATAAAGGGGAACGCCAACTTGCAATAGCATGCTAGGTGCTTAAATTGCGATAGCTAATAAGAATCTGACTTGCAATAGCCTATAAGGGTTCAACCAATGATAGCATGCCTGAAATATCAGCTTGTAATAGCTGACAGGACTATTAACCAACGATAACCTAGTAATGATAAAACTACAATGGCTTATGTAGAAGCAAACATGTGATAACTTAGGTGGAAGTCCATATACGATAGCTTGGCTTGACATGTGATAGCCAATATGTGATGGCTAGGGAAGCTATAATTTTCTAAGTAAAATAAGAAGTTACTTAGTGCACTTTGGAAGCCAGTTTCCATGTGTCAATTGAGATTTTCATAGGAATGAAATTTTGAAAGGAATTTATAAATTAAAATTTTATTAATTTATTTTAAATGGAGATAGATTAGAGAATTTAAGAAATGATAAGGTATCATTCAAATCAAAGGTAAAATTGCTTTATCTAAAGAATGTGCATGGTACATAATAAACAGATGAAAGAAAAGAGCTTAGACCATGATCGTAAAGGTATACCGACTTACAAAGTTAATGAGTGACAAGGTGCCAAGGCTTCTAATGTCTAAATTTCAATAGTATACAGGAGGATGCCACAATAAGGTTTAATCACAAAAAATCTGAACTCTGAAATGAGTTATGGTAGGGTGCCAAAACATCAGGATGGTGTTATTAATGAATCGACAATGTGAGGTAAAGACTTCTGGGACTTAGAGAGGCTAGTGATTCTTAGTAAGGACACTTGCTAAAATGTATTCAAAATTCTTACATTCAACCACTCAGGAGAGTTAGGGTGGCTCTTGTCCGGATGGCTCCCGTGATGCAATGAGTGGCCATTTTATTAGGTGACGTTGTTTAGGTAAAAATTAAATTAGTTAGAAAGGCCTATGGAGGTAATCACTAAATAAGTTAACGATAACTTTATAATGACATGTGAATAAGAGACTAGGTGATGTTCGTGAATGTGATTGATGATTGTATGACATAATTCATAATCGGAAGATAAGTATAAGGCATACTTAAATTGGAATGGATGATTATAAATATGACATGGTTCATAATTGAATATTAAGTATGAGGTAAACTTATGGTTAGAATAAAGCTACATGACAATGCATGCCATGATGAATTTTTACATTTAATGATGTAATTTCTTTGATATTAAAGTGAGGGTACCCCATTCTGTGCTTTAGAGGCGCAGTCTCACTATGTGTATTTTTATGGTAAAGTTTTACTCATACCATACTTTATGTATGACCATCTTTTTATTATTTCTCGTAGACTCATAGGTACTTTTTTCGAGTAGGCCGAGTTTATTGTTTAGACAGTTATCTTTTGAAAAGATGAATAAATACTCTGAAGATGTAGAAGAAGGCCTATCTAACAAATAAAAGTTATTTTTGAATATTTCGCTATGTAAAACTAGGAATTATAACTAGTTAAGTGTTGTATTGGCATCCTGATATGTCAGACATGACATTATATTTATTTCTTATTATATTTACCCTCATGTAGGAACAAGATTGCTGTATGATGATGCAATGAATCATGTAAAAACTATTTGACGTAAAAAAAATTCATTTAGCTGCTTTGTTTACTTAATGTTGTGGAAAAAACCAAACTCACTTTGTCGCTTGAGAATGATTTTGGTAATGACTACATCATTATCGGCGTATATTTTCGAGTCTCGAAGTGATGGATGTTACATCGTGGGTCATAGCTTTGGTTAAGGGACACATAATTAAAATAGAGCTAATTATAAGATAAGTAAATAGAAAACGAACACATTAGGTGGGATATACACTATATAAATATGACATGCTTGTATTTTAGTATAGATATATAGGAGGATATATCTACCCTTTATATGATTGCACTTACTCTCTTTACTTCTATTTCTTATGAACCATTACTCATGCAGAAATCAAGAATTGACCTACAAAATAGATATTTAACTTTAACTGACGTATAAGGGCAACACTAGTAGAGGAACCAAGAGTACTCAAACTAATGTTCAAATATGGTAGGTAGCCCCAGAAGTATGTGCTAAAGCTAGTACTCAAATACTTGGCTCGATCGACGGAGGGATTGATATGAATGCTTTATTCCGCCTATTTATGATGGAAACAATAAGGCAACATCTAGTTGAGTTTGTTGAGATGAGACCGGTAGTAGCTGTAGGAGTAGATTTTTCTAAGATAAATCAAAATTTCAAGAGTTGTAGAGGAAAGATACTCATAAGAAAAGAGTCTACTTTGGAAGTGCTGAATTAGTTGAAGGTCTGTAAGCGAAACTTTAGAGACTTAGGGTATGATAATGCTTAGAAGATAAGGCTTGCTTCTTGTTAGCATCAAGAGAATGCCTTAGATTGGTGGGAAACTATGATTGTCAAAATACTAAAAGATGAGATAACTTGGGAGGTGTTTAAGGAGTGGTTTAAGACCCAGTTTATTTCCGAATCATAGAAGAGCACTTGTGTAGGAAGTTCCTTGATTTGAAACAAGGAGAGATGACATTAGTAAAGTACATTTATTGCTTAATGCTTTATCGAAGTATGGAAGGGAGTGTGTTAAAAATCCACTAAAGAAGAATGAGAAATTCATTAAAGGTCCAAGGAAGTGACCGAACCACAAGGTAATGGCACATTTGTTGGCTCTTTTTGATATGGTTGTAAAAATGGCAAGGAGATATGATCGCTCATTAGGAGGAGAGAAAGGTTAATGTAAGGCCCAAGGCTGCGTAGAAGAAAATATTCAAACTATATCAAAAGGACAATAAGAATTAGAAAGATGAAAGACCTCGGGTAGAGGAGTTCAAAGGCCAAAAGACGTCACATGTTTCACTTGTGGGCAAAAAAGATACTATTCTACTAATTGTACCCAGTGGGAGAACAAGGAATGAGCCAAGTGCTTTATATGTAATAAGTCCGGCCATAAGAAGTAGATTGCCCAAAAGAAAAAACAGGCAAAGGTTTATCCTTTGGGGGGACCTTCACCTGGACTAATTGTTGAGGAGAAAGGAAAGGGTATACTTGGGAGGTATGATTCTAATTTTTGGTATTTAGTTAGAGTTCTAATTGACACTAGTGCTATGTACTCTTTCATTTTAAAAGACTTGGTTGATAGGTTAGAATTAGATACTACCTATTTGATTACGTTCTTGCGCGTGGTTAATCCGATCAATGGCTATGCCACCCTTAGATTAAAATGCACCGACCTTGAGTTTGAATATTGTTGGCACATGTTTATTTGTGACCCTTATATGTTTGACTTTGTAGGGGTATGGGGTACTTTTGGGTATGGATTAATTGGTGCGTAATAACTTTAAGGTCTATTGTGCTGATAGATTATTATATTATACAATTCAAGGGGTGGAGAAAAAGTTATGGTATCTTTGGATGCAATAAGGTAGACGTCGGACTTGATGTTTTATACTATGAAAGGTCAAGAAGATGAAATCAGTAGAATATTGGTAGTTTGGGAATTTGTAGATGATTTTGAACCCATGACATGATTACTACCAAGGAGGGAAATCAAGTTCCGAATAGACTTGATGTTGGGAGCATCCTGTTAATAGACCACCTAGCAGAATGCCACCTCAGGAGATGGAGGAATCAAAAAAGAAGTTGGTGGAACTTGAGATTAAAGTTTTAGACCGAGAAGTTCACCATGGGGAGCCTCTATGGTATTCGTCAAGAAGTCGGAATAGATCTTTACGGTTGTGCATTAATTATCGAAAGCTATATGAATTGACAGTGAAGAATCATTATCCATTACCCAGGATAGATGGCTTATTTGATCAGTTGAGTGGAGCAAGAGTGTTTTCAAAGCTAGATTTAGCAACAAAATCCCATAAGCTGAGGATAGTAGAAGATAGTGTACCATTTACCGTGTTATGAATAAGTTATGGTCTATATGAGTGGTTAGTGATGCCATTCGAACTGACCAACCCCCATATGTTCTTTGTTGATCTTGTGAATCGAATCTTTCATGATTAGTTGGATCAATTTATATTGATCTACATTGCTGATATTTTGGTGTATTCTAAGAATGGGAGACCATGAAGTCCAATTTTGGTGTGTGTTGGAGACATTAAGACAATGCAAATTTAAGATGTAGTTTTCAAAGTTTAACTTTTAGAATCGAGAAGTTAAATTTCGTAGACACATTGTTTTGGAGAATATATTAGCAGTGGATCCATTGAAGATAGAAACCATTAGTGGTTAAAAGAGACCAAAGACAGTCATGAAGATGAGAAGTTTCTTGGATTTGGCTGCCTATTACCGTAGATTCATTAGGGATTTCTTGCGTATAGAGCACTACTGATTAAGTTGACTAGAAAAAACGAGAAAAGTTTGAGTGGACTGATAAGAATGAATGGTCATTTCAGGAGTTAGAGAAGCTATTGATGTACGCTTCTATCTTGATCATGCCTAAAGGAAATCATGATCTGGCAGTATATATCGATTCCTGTGGAACATGGTTGGGATGGTGCTGATGCAAAGGTGAGTTATAGCTTATGCGTCAAGGCAATTGAGGCTGCATGAGATTAGGTATCCGACTAATGACTTAGAGATAGTAACGATATTTTTACTTTGAAAATTTGGAGACATTATTTGTTGGGAGAGTGGTTAGAGTTGTATACGGACTGTAATTCCTTAAGTATTTATTCTCTTAGAAGGAGTTGAATACGAGGCAACCAAGATGTTTAGAGCTCTTGGCAACATATAATTTTGGCGAAGAATACACGCATGGAAAGGGGAATAAGGTTGCTAATGCTTTAAGTAGGAAACAACAGAATGAAGTGTTATCCATGATTGAAGAATGGAAGATGTTAGAGATGTTAGCCTCTTACAAAGTGCGTTGTAGGTTGAAATTGGATCGAGTAATGATCCAGGGGTATTAGAAAGTTTGGAGGTATGTCTAATACTTGTGGATATAATTACTGCAAGGCAGAGAGAGGACCCATTAATAGCCAAAAGGATTAGGCGATTAAAGATAGGAGTGGATGTGGAGGATCTAAAGGGATTTGAGATAGACTAAAAGGGACGACTTAAGAAGAAAGGAAGACTGTATGTCCCAGAATAGGAAGCCTTCGAGAGGAGGACTTAGAGGAAAGCCATCGGTCTGAGCTTACTATTCATCTCGGGGGCACGAAGATGTATCATGATATGAAGAGAATCTTTTTTTAGGAAGGGATAAAGAGAGACTACCAAGTGGTTTACTTCAACCTTTGGAAGTACCAACTTGGAAGTGGGACTCAATGTCTATGGATTTTATAAATGATTTACCTAAGTCGAGGATGATAAATGACAACATGTGGATGATAGTCGATATAATGACTAAGAGTACTTATTTTATCCCGGTGAAACTGACAAGGACGACGACTAATTTAGAGAAGCTATATATGAAGAATACGGTGAGATTACATGGACTTTCGAGCAACATGGTTAGTTATAGAGACTAATTGTACACTGGTGAGTTCTGAAGAAGTCTGCAAAGTGCATTGGATACAAAGTTGAACTTGAGTACGGCATACCAACCACAAACAAATGGTAAAACAGAAAGGGTATACTTTGTATTAGAGGATTTTCTATGGGCATATGTTTTAGATTTTGAAGGATCTTAGGAAGATCATTTGCATCTGGTAGAATTTGCCTACAACAACAGTTACCAGTCGAGAATTGGGATAACACCATTTGAGACGCTTTATGGTAGACCATGTAAGTCACATATTATTGGTTAGATATGGGAGATATAATTGTATTGGGGCTTGATTTGGTAAGGATGCTACTATGAATGTAGAATTGAGTCGCATTAGAATGAAGGCAGCATAACAGAGGTAGAAGAGTTATGCTGACAAAAGAAGAAAAGAGCTTGAGTTAGAATTAAGAGATTATGTGTTTATTAAGATTTCTCCGATGTGAGGAGTTACAAAATTTAGGAAGATGGGGAAATTGGCACCTAGATACGTAGGACTATTTCCAATGCTTGAGGGGGCTAGTAAACTCGTGTATTGAGTCAAGTTACCAAACAGTTTAGTGGGTGTGCATAGTGTTTTCATATATCACATTTAAGGAAATGTGCGCATGACCATAGTATGATAGTAGAACTGGGGACAATAGCGGACTTATTTCTAGAGCTAGATTTTAAAGCGCGCTGCTAGAAGGGGTGACCTAGGTCGTGATATGAAGGATTTAAGGAACATTTATCTCGAGTTGTTCTAGGTATGCATGTATATAGCAGCGCGTTTTATTTGTCCATTTTATGTACAAGTAGTGGCATTAGTGAATCTATATGTGATATGATTATGTGTTAGTAGTTGCACTAATGCATTTCTATTGATGATCGATGATTTACATTAATAGGGTACTGGTGTAGCTTTATGTACTTGTGTGTACTATATGATGGTGATTTTACACTTTTAGGGTGTTGTTCTAGTTCTTATATTCATCGTTATCAAAATTTCAAGGATGAAATTTTTATAAGGAGAGGAGACTATAACACTCCATATTTTGGAGCACCATAATATGCAAAGTTAAATTAATGATATGGAGAATATTAAAAGAGTAAATAAAATGATTTAATTACATGAATTGCCTAAGAGAGATTTGATTAATTAAGTGTGGGACACTTTAAAAAGTTAACTGAAGGGTAATCAGAGCAATTAAAGTCTGCTTTATTAATCAATTAGATTTTTGGAATGAGGAGAATCCTGTATTATGGGAAATATATTGGTGAGGTTAGGCAAGGAAGGATATTAGCCCAAGCCAAAATTACTAACATACTTTCCTTAGCCATATTCTCTTAATTCTTCCCCATTTTCTTTTTTAAAACAAAACACCTAAAGCAAGACAATGTTACCACATTTTCTAAGAAAAAGAATTATATGATTCATGCTTTCATTTTTAAGAAGAAAGAAGGCCGATTCAAGTTTTCAAAGCTACGGTGAGTAAAATTTTCCTTAAAACTCTTCCTGACCTATTTGGGTTCAGATTTAACTTTGAATGGATGATTTTGATGATGATAAATATATTTGGACAACTAAAAAAAATTTAAAAAATGTTTTGAGAGTTTAATGAAAGGAATTTAGTCATCTTAAAGGGTAAAACATGATTTAATCACATGTAAATGCTATAAAATTTTAATATGATGCCTATAATGGTAAAATGAAGATGAATTTTTAATCTCATGATTTTTAGGAATTATTATGAATTTTTAAATTGAGAAAATGTATAATTTTAGGAAAATAATTATCAAAATTATCTAAAATAATTATTTTGGTTTGAAAATTTTATACGAGAAAAAATACGATGAATTGGATTTTTGGTGAACTTTTGGTATTTTTTTCTATTTCGATTGCGTATGAATTATTTGGCAAAGGAAAACGTTAATTATTAAAAGTTAATTAATTTATTAACTAATTAAGGAAAATTAAAAATTTATGAAAAGAAAACTATAAAATCTTAGATTGACCAATGACAATTCGACACAAAATAAGGTTTGATGTAAAGCAATTACTTTGAATGGTAATAAAATAGTTTTCAAGTAAATTACAGAACTACCATTTTGACATGCGAAAGCTCATATGACTATCAATATGTGATAGCCTATAAAACTTAGCTAATGATAGCTTATAACGGGTTCAACTTGCGATAACATGAATAAAATCAACTTATGATTGATAAGGTTTGTTCAACTTTTGATAGCATATGTATAGACATCAACAAACGATAGATAGAGTGGAACATCAACTTGCAATAGGTGCTTGACTTGCGATAGCTAATAAGAACCCAACTTGCAATAGCCCATAAGGGTTCAACCTATGATAGCATGCCTAAAATATCTGCTTGCGATAACTAATAGGACTATTAGCCTACGATGGCCTTATAATGATTAAACAACGAAAGCTTATGTAGAAGCCAACATGTGATAACATAGTAGAAGTCCATATGTGATAGCTTGGCATGACATGCGATAGCCAATATGCAATAGCTAGGGAACCTACAATTTTCTAAGTAAAATGAGAACATACTTAGTGCACTTTGCAAGTCGGTTCCCAAGTGTTGATTGAGAATTTCATAGGGATGACATTGTGTAAAGAATTTATAAGTTAAAATTTTGTTAACTTATTTTAAATGTAGAATGCTTAGAGAAGCTAACAAATGATATGGTATCATTCAAATCAAAGATAAAATTGCTTTATCCAAAGAATGTGTATGATACATAAAAAATAAATGAAGGAAAAAGGGTTAAACCATGATCGTAAAAATATACTGGCTCATAGAGTTGTTGAATAGCAAGGTGCCAAGATTTCTAAAGTCTAGAATTCAACGTTATATGGGAGGGAGCCACGATATGGTTTAATCCAAAAAGAACTAAACTCTAAAGTGAGTTATGGTACGGTGCTAAAAAATTAGGATGGTGTTACTAAAGAAGCGACAACGTGAAACAAGGGGTTTAGGACTAAGAGGTGTTGTTGATATTTAGTACGGACGCTTGCTAGAATGTATTCAAGGTGTTGATAACCTCTTAGGAGAGTCAGGGTGACTCTAGTTATGGTCGGTCCCATGGTAGAATGAGTGGTCATTTCATTAGTAACGTTGTTTGGGTGGAGATTAAATTAGCGATAGGAAGGCATAGGGAGGTAATCCTTAAAATAAGTTAACAATAACTTTTATAATGACTTCTAAATAATAGACTAGGTGATGTTTGTGAATGTTGCTGATGATTGCATGACATGGTTCATAATTGGATATTAAGTACAGGGTATACTTAAATCGAAATGGATGATTATAAATATGGCATTGTTTATAATTGAATGTTAAGTATGGGGTATATTTATGGTTGGAATGGAGCTATATGAATGATCAAGCTATGATGACTATTTTCATGAAATGATGCAATTTCTTTGATATTGAAATGAGGGGAAATGTTTTCAGTTCTTTAGCGATATGGTCTTATAACATGTTATGTTTAAGGTAAAGTTTTACTCGTACGATGCTTTATGTTTAACCCATATATATATATACACAATATTTCCTATAAACCCAAGGGTACTTGTTCGAGTAGGTAGAGTTTATGGTTTAGACATGTATCTTTTGGAAAGAAAAATGTAGTGCTCAAAGATGAGGCATGAGGCTTATCTAGCAAATAAAAGTTATTTTGAAAATTCCATTGTGTAAAACCAAGAATTATAACCGGTTAAGTGTCATGTCGGCATCTTCATATGTCGGGAATGTAACTATATTTATTTCTTATTATACTTACCCCTGCATAGGAACAAGATGAGTTAATGATAATGTAATGAATCATGTAAAAATAATTTGATGTAAAGAAAATTTATTTAGTTGCTCTGTTTATTTAAATGTTGTGAAAAAATTATCAAGCTCACTTTGTCATTTGAGAATCATTCTGGTGATGACTGTATCATCACCGGCATTTATTTTCGGGTCTCGAAGTGGAGGATATTACAAATAGATTACTGGTATTCCTTCAGCTAGATTATACCCTTTTGGTATGTTGTTGTGAGGATTAGAGAAATGCATGAAAGTATATGATAACCTAAAATGTCGGGAAGTCTCGATTGTATGCACTGAGAATGGAAGAACTATCCCTAAGCATACCATAAAGTTTATAATGGTAAAAAAACAAACTACTATTTTGGAAGCGGTTGCATCATACGATTTATGATTTTACATGCTTTCTTCATAATGTCTTGTTCTAATAATGACTTAAATGTTATTGAGAGGTCATGCGTATTTAATGTTTTAACACTTACCAAAGTAACTTCTATGTCATTTACTCTTGCCAAAACATATGGATATTATCTTCAAGATGAGATTTATCCAAAATGAAGCACCATTGTAAAGACATGTCCAAAACCAATAACATCGAAGCGGGCAAAGTTTGGTGAGATGCAAAAGGGACAAAGAAAAGATGTAAAAAGAGTATTTTGCATCCTACTCTCTAGATTTACAATGATTGGCAATCTTTGTTAATTATGGTTTCGATAAAAGAAGTTCACGATCATGTTTACATGTATAGTTTTACATAACATGATTGCTAAAGACGAAAGTAATATGAACAAGAGACTTTGTCGCTAAGAATATGATGGTGCAAAACAAATGCTAGAAATATCTCGAGATGACATTCTTATAACCGAAGAAGCTTTCAGAATCCATATGGAGTAATAACTTTCATTTCGAGACGTGCAACTGCACAATAGGATTCAAAAAGATCTTAAGATTCATATTTGGAACCACTTTGAACATTGTTGGTTCACTTGTAAATCGAATGGACCATGTGTGTATGCCTATTTAATTTCCTTTAGTACTTTCTTTCAATTCACATTAATATTGTTTTGTCTTATAAAACCATTCATCATGTGCGATTATTAAGTGCATATTACAAGTAGGAAATGAAATTGATATATTGAGCAGAGATCATTAAGAGCATACTACGAGTAGGAAGTGGAATTAATATAATGGATCCAAAAGCATCAAACCTTGCTTGTTTAGAAAAATCAAAACACACCGAAATGGTACCTACCGTACTTAGTAATGGAAGAATTGGCATAAATATGTAAAACTGTCCCTCCTTAAAAAACGATTCCAAAATAAATGGGAAATAGTAAGGAGAGGTTCTAAAATGGTAAATCGTTAATTAATAGCCAAATAAAATTGATTTGTAAGAATACAAAGTTAAGTTCCAATAATACAAAATTCTATGTTCAAAATAAACTACATTTGAGGGAAGTTAGTCGGCATTATTCAGCCTTTGCACTCCATCCAATATTGGACTTGAACTTCATCCATTGCCATCAAATCCTTTTCTATAACTAATTGTTCATAATTTTGATAATCTATTTTAGCTTTTAAACGTTCAACATCCAACTTTTGTTGCTTAATTTCCGCAATCTTTCGCATTACATCAATCTTGTCTTATGCTTGCTTGGTCTATCTAGTAGATTTAGAGGTATGCTTTAGGAGAAATTATGCTATTCGTTACATATATCTAACTCGATAACCAATCTTGTTTAAAACAAAAGGTGCTTTCTTTCTGTTATATACTTGATATAATATGTTATATTAATTAATTAGTTTAATCAAAAGTATATTAATAGAAAATCTATAAATGGAATATTTTTTGATAATAGTTACAAATTGTTGTAACTGTAAGTAATATATCACAACGAAAACAAATATACCATTTTAAATGTTCCTAATCAAGATGCATCGAGATTGGACATTGATTTATCTGTGGAGACCGGGGTACGTAATGCTCTCTAAATGTTAAGAAGTTTATTACTCATGACTGCTGAGGGGCACCTAAGGGTTACATACTATAGTAATTCGATAACTATGGGATGACTCACTCGATAATTTTCTGCCGGTTAATATAACTAAGGTCAAACAAAAAATATCGACGTGACTGATTTACGCAGTTCTCTCGACTTGAGAATACTGTCGATCCTCAATATGTAAACTCCACTTTGATTATAGTCAAATCATGGTACGATGTCCATTGAGTGATTACACTTGGGACGAGTGGAAGTATTAGAAGTGAAGCACCATTCAAGTGAGGATTCGTCTCCTTAGTTATAAGGGGTTAATATCATGGTCAACTCAAAATCAAAGTCTTTAGCCAGAGAAGTTCGGTTAATAATAATCGTTATTATTAGACCAAGGACTTTATGTTTGAATTATAGAGTTAGATATGGAGTATATTGGAATTTAGACCATTACCAAATTTCATAAGTCCAAAGTGATATAGTTTTGACATAGAGAATTTGTGTAAATAAAAGTCACAACTAGGTAACGCTTAACAAAGTAAAATTAGATTTTACCAAAACCAAGTAAGCGATAAATTTGGTCAAAATGTCACACCACATGTTAAGTGAAGTGTGAACATTAATATTTGAATGGTTCGATATTAATCACCGACCATTTACACCTAATGAGTCACACAACCGAAATGGTGAATTATCTTTTAACTAAACAATTTAATTAGTTTATAATTGTTATAAATTAATCAAATTAAATAATATTTATAAAAATTGATTTAAAGTTTTGAATATGATTTGAGGAATAAATATTGTCGAATATAGATATACCGATCGATATACAAATATCGATAAGTAATTAAATTAGATTTAATTTAAATGATATTTCTTTAGGATTAAAAAGGATATTAGCCCATGATGATGGGTTGGTATTTTTGACTGTAATAAGGGCTATAGGAGGTGGCTCAACTGGGTTGGAGATGTTAGAATTGGATGGCTTAGATTCAGTGGAAATTGATATGAGATACGATCCATTATTTTCTCTTTTCCATCCACTATTTTGACACCTATAACCCTGTTTGAAAAGGATCTTTTGAGGCTGCCATTATTCACATCCATTGCTGGCCGACATCATCCCTAGGAGCTCAAGCAAATGAAATTCTAATCAATTCAAAAATGAGTGATATGTGATAGTCAAAGGTCTACGGTTCAAAGATTAGCAGTCTACCAAATCGAAAAGTTTTCAAAGGAGAGAGAGTTCATCATTACAAGGTGTGCTTCAAGGCATTGGTTTTAGGTATTTTTTACTGTATTATACAGTTTAAAATTTCTGGATTATATTTTATTATTCATATATATTATTATTATATTTTTTGTTAGGTGACGATTCCTATATGTATTGATGTTGTCACATACTAAACTGGTTTTATGTATGTATCATTTAAAAAATAATTTTTCACATATAGAACATATTGCATAGCCAAATATTTTAGTTATAATTATCATTATTTTATTATTAATATATATATATATATGTTATATCATTTAATTATACTTTTATGGTTCATATTTAATTATAACATCATTTCATGGTAATAATTGAACATATATTTATACATGTATATTTATGGTAATTACAATTTGTGGCGGCTATAGAATATTTTTGATAATTAGTTACTATTATTTAAATCAATATACTATCTATATAATTCATATAAAATAAATTATATTTCCAAATTTATCTTTTAAATTTTATAAAATTATTTTATCATAAGTAAGCTTTTGTGTAGAAAACAAGAATAAAAAACATCATTTTTTATATTTTTAAAAATTATTAAAATATACGAGTGAAAACCAATTAATTAATAAAAAATAAATTTTGATCGAGAAATATTTTGAATTTTTTTCCAAATCTCAAAATATCATGCTAGATTTTTTGGAAATTTAAAATTTAAATAAAATGCTTGAAAAATGTTTTAATTAACGTTTTATTAATTTTCGACTAATTAAAAACTATATATTTTAATGTTATAAAATTTTATTGTACTATGCATACGATTTGGAAATATTTAAAAAATAAAAAAGAATATACATACATATATATATAAACACACACAGATTTAGATATTATAAATACGCTTATGAATATATATATATATATATATATATATGTATGTATGTATGTATGTATGTATGTGTGTGTGTGTGTGTGTATGTACGTATTAGTTTGGATTTTTTTGTAACAACCGGGAATTTCACTGCTTTGATTTGTGAATATTTAACTAATTTTAAATATTCAATATAT
This sequence comes from Allium cepa, assembly GCA_030765085.1. Taxonomy (NCBI): domain Eukaryota; kingdom Viridiplantae; phylum Streptophyta; class Magnoliopsida; order Asparagales; family Amaryllidaceae; genus Allium; species Allium cepa. The sequence goes on from CM060929.1 coordinate 272,260,295, forward strand.
AGGTTTTATAAAAAAAATAAAACTCATTTGAATAATAAATATTGATTGCGAAATAGTTTTTAAAATGGGTTTACAAAACTATATAGTTCAATGAAAAACAGAAAATGTGATTGGAATTCGTTTTTCGATTTTTCATCGGCTCTTGTCGGAGCGTTGTGAACTCTAGTATAAACATATAAACATTAAGAATGGAAACGAATTAGTGTATATTAGTTTATATATGTGTACAAACTTAGGTATATAAGTAAAAATAAAATTAATTAAAGAAACATGTCACATCATAGGCAGACAGCATGTGACGCGTTGAAAACTAAGGAGACATGAAGCACATTAGCAATTAAATCATATTTCTCAGGTCAAGGAGGGTGGGCACCAAGAGGGAAAGCGTGTGTAGGGAATGGATGAGCGTGGTGATGTGGAAAGTGATGAGTGGAGGGTAAGGGTATAAGGGTGTAACACCCCGCTTTTTTATATAATTAAATAATCAAATACCAACGAATAGTGATAATGAATTTTTTTGTGATTGTCCAAATATGGCCTCGAAACTTATACCATTGTGTTCATGGTGATTTTCTAATCAATTTCCATATATAACTTGTCAAAGTCCGAGCCAATATGAAGAAGTTATGAGAGAAACGAATAACGAGAAATAATCGAAAATAGAAAAGAAAGAAAATATAAAATGTTATATGGATCGACCCATATGCCGACCCACAACCTCCTTAGGTCGACTGCCAAGTCGACCCGAAGGAAGCACAGGTCGACCCTAGGGTCGACCAGTGTTGCACCGAGATGTAATTTCGCCAAGGTACGAACCGACCCATATAAATTCGATTTTTATCTGATTCAAGCCACACGTTGATGCACCTGATGGCTCCAAACGACCTTGTGACGTGGTGGCTCTAGATTTAATCAAAAAATCCAACGGTCAGAGATACCTAAACTCCAATATAAATAGAATTCTAGGCTTAATTATTTTCTCACAATCAGATTTTCTCCCAATGGGTTCATTGCCTGAGGCTGGACCCTAAAAAGAAAATACTTCTAGGGAGAAGATCATCTCAATAAAAATTAGAAGGGGATCCAGGAAGATCATAGAGCCAAACTAAGAACAAGCAAACTAGGATTGACAAGCGAGTGAATTTAATTATATATCTTTCATGTTTATGGTATATTATCGTAAGATTCCCGTTAAATAATTTTATTCAGTATTTATTTCAATAATTAATTCTGTTAATTAGTTATGCTGAGACTGTAAATTGTATAAGGGAGCTTATATGTAACTATTATTGTAACAACCCAGAATTTTGGTCGTTAGATTTTGAACATTTAATTCATTTTAAATGTTAAATGAGGATTTTGAATTGATTTTAAAGTAAGATGATTTTGGTTAAATCAATATAATTAGTTAAAAATATTGAGTATGGCAATTCAATTGGATTTGAATAATAATAATTAAATGTTTGGAATTGGGATAATTTGTGAATCTATATGTAAATGGTTAGGAAAATGGTTTCTAAGATTTATTTTGAATCTAGTTTGATTTGAATTTTACTATTGGACTTTTAGATGGAATCAAAAGTCGATAAATTTAAAATTTGGAATTTTATATTAATTTATTAATGGAATTTAATAGTATAATAATGCAAATAATCAGATTTTGATTCGAAATGAATCGGAATAATTTCTAATGTGATTGTAAATTTTATATGATTTATATTTGAGCTAGTAAAGCCTTAAAAGTGAAATTTTAAATGATTCCGACGATTTTGGAAATCGCTCGAATTAATTGACGAGTTAAAATAGCTTTCCGGGGCCCAGTCTCGGAATTTGACGAAATCGGTTCCATTGGATCCGTAATAGTTAATTATTATCGGATTTCAAACTCCGTAGCGTTTGGATTTACCGTTTGTTCGTACGGGTGAGAAATGCGTTGAAGTTTAAATCGATAATTTATTATTTTAAATCGATTCAAAAAGCTAACTTCCTCATATGATCAAATTGGCTTCCGAAACACGTTCCATTATGTTCGGAAAATGGGTAAAACCTTATAAACGTCAGGCGGCATGTGCTTTTTGGAGTTCGTTTGTAAAAAATCGTTAAAATTGAGAATAATGTTTAAATAATATTTTATACGTATATAAATACGTTTACAAAATGGAAACCCTAGCTATCTTTGTCATGGCCGCCTCCAGTTCATTTCTATGACCGAAAACATCCACGTTTTGCCCCTCGATCTCTTCTCATCCAAGCAATTTTAGGCCAAATCTTCAACTAGGAAGCCGTAGAGCACTTTGAACTCTACGATATTTACGGTAGTGATGGGTTTTAGCGTAGCGTAGGGGGAGTGTGGAAGCTGTGATCGTCGCCGTTTCAATCGAAGTTTGTGCGACCTAGGGTTGACCGAGCTCGGCGGAACTCTGGGCGAAGGAAGGTGCCGTGGTACAGTTTCGTGTGGCATACTCAGATTGTCGTCAAACTCGACGAAGGGGGCTGTGGTTCCAAGCCCTAAACGGCAGAAATGGGTTCATTCGAACCCAGGTCAATTGCATGAGGAAGAAACAGTAGCGGCCTTGATTGCAAGCTTTTTGGATGTGCGGCTTGATGGTAGTTTGTTGAAAAAAAAGAGGAAATGTAATTTTTATTAAATTATAATTCAAACTTTAAAAATTCACATCTTGTGCATGCTTGTTCAGATTCAAACGAAACAAGAAGCACCGAAATCGCAGCGACGCGGTCTACGCGTTATAGCAGATCCGAAGATGTTTGGAGCAAGTGGAAATTTTAGATTAAATCGAATGGTTCAATTTAATTTAAAATTTAAAATGCTCGTCGAAACAAGGTGAGTTAATCTCACTCACATCTGGATGCCATTTAATTTAAATAGCTAATATTTAAATGTTTGATTTATTGTTTGGTTGAATATGATAATTACTATCAGATTGGATCGGTATTTATTTGTGTGCTAACATCTGTAGATGCAGGAAAACAGGTTGGAGGGATCCAACTGGATTCCTCATAATATAGAAATTATTTCCATAATTGATGATGTATTTCATTTATATACTGTGATAGATTAAGTTGGAAATTGAATTGTGCTGTGTTATGATTGGATAAACATAATATGGAATTTCAATTATAAATAAAATAAATTAGGATTAAAGGGGAAGTGAAAAGGAAATTTTGAGTAATGAATTTAAGGAAATTAAATTCAAAAAATTATTTTGGAATTTGAAGTGTTTCGATATGGTGTTTAAAAAGAAAATGAGGAATAAGAATTTATAAACTGGGTTTATAAATGAAGTGGAATATTTATCGGAGGATAAATTTAAAAGTATAGATTACCCGTGGAAAATTCTATAAGAGGTGCAAATCGTTTAAAAGAGCAGTGAGATTGCTTTTAAAGATGGAAAGTGTATTCCCTGGAAAATAAAGTATGTTTTCAAAGAAAAGTTTTCAAAATATAAACTAAAAGTTTAAAATGTGATTTTAGAAATATTTTAGAAAAATATATTATACTTAAATAGATTTTAAGTTAGTAAATATTTATTTAAGTAATTATGGAATTTAAATTATTTAAAGGTAAATTATTATTAAGTTTCCAAAAAGGGAATTTTGATATAAATATTTGATTTAATAACTTTATTTTAAAGGTTAAATCTGGCTTAAATTACATAGAAAACCTCTATATATTTCCTTAAGTATTATTTTTAATTAATAATTTCTAGTAGCTTTATTTTAAATATTTAAGCATATATTTTGAAGGTGGTTTTCCAGGAGATGGGAATGTGTTTAAAAATAAAAGGAGTTTATTTTTAAAGAGTGGAAAGGAATTCATAGGATTTAAACGTAAATTTGAATTGAGGTAAACCGTGTAGGATTTATAAAAGGATTCTTTGGTTTATTCCGAAATGAAAGTGTGTTTCCCTGAAAAGCCAAGTACGTTTTAAAGAGGATTTTAAATAAAAGTTAAAAGTTTTAAATTTGATTTTAAAGGAATGTTTTTAAGAAAATTCTTATTTAAGTTGTAAATTTTTTAAAGGTAAATATGTACTAAATTAGTATAGCAATAATTATTTTAAACAAAGGTAATGGGTATTATGTTTTAAAAGAATATTATTAATATTTATATTTTATAAAATGGTTTTATTTTAAGATAATTGGTTAAAGTTTTCTTTGGAAATTATATAGGATTTTGTACCCCTTCTTGTAAAATTTAGTTTAATTGAACTTTAATTTTGAAATTAGCTTATACTTTATAAAGTAGTTTTGCTTTAAATATTTTTAAATATATTTTAAGGTATATTTAGAATAAAGTGATCTAATGTTTTAAAATCTAAAGTATTTGGACTTGGTTATTTTCAGTGGAAATAGAAAATGTTTGGGGAAATTTATTCCGTAAAAAGGAAGAAGGTTTGAAACTGTATTCAAAAGGGTTGAAATTGGTAATATATCTTGTGAAGATATTTTTAGGTTAATAAATAATTTGGGAAAATTATTTATTGTTTGATGGTTGTTTGTGAATGTTAATTGATAGTTAAATAACCAACTATCAATATTGGCCAAATGTGTTGATCGTTTCGAAGAAACCGGGATCGGGATTAAATTCTCGAAAACCACTTCGATCCGGTTTGTACATTTTCGTGAGGAAGACGAGTTTGGATTCGAAGATGGAGCAGTGAAGTGCAAGGGCTAGTTGCTACTAATCCTGAGGATGATTCCAAAATGGATGTGGTAGGAGTAGTGTCTTCGGTTTCGTTCGAACCCGGGATGGACTTGTATGGATGAATGCTTTCGGAACATCGTAAGGTGAACGATGGGCATTCTAAGTGAAACGTTCTAAAAGGTAACGCTTAGCCTCAAGCCTCATCAACCGGGAATGACTGAAAATCAGGGGATATGCAGCAAGGCTATGTGGGTAGCACCCATTAGGGTAAGGTCAACCCTGTCTAGATGTCCCTTTTTATTCGGCTTAGTGGTGCGGTTGTTGATCCCAACCGTGGGGTGATCTTACTCGGGATTATCTAGTAAGGGGTAGTCTCGGTCTTGTGTTGCAAGGGATTGGGAGTAATCCTCGGTACGGTGATCTAGGCCATGTACTATGACAGGTGGTACCCCAGTGCCTAGTCATTAGTTGGAAATCCATACTCCCTACGCGCCTTTTTACGAGTTTTGTTTGTATAACCCACTTTGTGGCTAGTAGCTGGAATTTAATCATGTAACAATTTCGGCTATTTTAATAAGTATTTGTATATAGACCCTATTATAATATCAGAGGATTTTGATAAGAAATGTTTTAGCTATCATAAGGTAAAAACCCGATATGTTTATTTGTTGCGTGGTCTTACGAGATGCTTTTGATTTCAAAGGGTTTTGAAAGTTTAATGATCAATTTGAGTGTATTTCTCTCACGCTGGTATTCCAGACTGACTCGGGTGTTATTTCATTATAATGCTCGGGTCAGACCGAGTATTATAGATTACAGGAAAGGATGCTGTGGAGCTCAGGAGAGGAGATGGAGTCCGAGACGTATTATCGTATTTGTTTATATCTGCTGCTGTGATTGTATGAAATTGTCAGGCTGGTAATTGTTGTTTGTTTGCGATACTCTGATGGTATATTGTATAAAACAGATATAATTTTCATTTTGTGTTAAGATCTGATATTATGTATTATATTTTATTCCGCTGCAATTGTGAGATTCTGTTATTGTTTAGTTCCTTCTTTCTTCTATCTTCTTTCTTTTCACTTAACAATCTGTCTTTTTCGGCACCCAATCGTCGGCATATTATATTGTAGCATATTTTGTGTGGATTTTCGAGGGTCGAGAAGGACGGGTCGTCACGATTATTTATATAGAAAATTGTAATCAAATAAAATATGAATAATATTAGGCTTGACAGTTAGAGAAAGGCATAAGCCTAAAAATAAGAAATTTATAGTTATTTACATCTATTTTAAAATTTGAAATTTAGCCTGTAAATGTTAGCTTCTTTTTATTCCTTTTTATGCGAATAAAATAGTGAAGAGAAGAATTCACAAATATGGACTAAAGTAAAAGAACACTAAGCTTACAGAAATTAGATGTAAATAAGAAAAGCTGAAATAAAAAGAGAAAAATAGAAATTTGTAGTAAATTATGTTAAAATGGGGAAAATAAATTAAAAGGGAAAATTTAATAACTTGATAGGGAAGTAAGTGATAGATTAGTTGGTTGGCTTAGAAAATAGGATACATAAACATAATTTAATATTTAAAAGATAACGATAAATGTAATTGCAAGAATAAAGGAAAGAAAAAGAGAATTAGTATGGAATGGAGACATTGTTGTATTTTTCACTACCCAAAAAGTAAAGAAATAATAAAAGGAATATCTTGCAATTACGGATTATTGTTTATAGCTTCATTTAGTATTAAAATATGGAAACGGATTTTTAGCATAGTTTTCGTAACCAGCCAAATAGAACAGAACTACTTCCTAGAATATAAAAAAATAAAATAAAGAATTAATGGAAGTATAGAAGAAATCAAGTTAATAATTAGTCTATAAGAAATTAACAGAAATGTATCTATGTCTGCACTTACTGTGCAGATAATAGAATAAAAGCAATGCAGTTATTATGATAAGTAAATTAGTGACAATCGGACGTGGTCCCAAGCAAGATTGTCATATAATATAAGAGAATTAAAGAGAATTCAATATCATAATAAAAGAAAACAGACTAAAATAGAAAAGAGGCACTTGTAAGTATATTTATAATGTATAGATTATAAAAGAATATTGAAGTGATAATTACAATTAAAATTATAACATAGGTAATAATTAAGCAGAAAGAACATAAAAGGCTTATTTTAAGACTTAAGTTAAGCTAATAAGCAAAAGAGCAGAAATAACAGAAGTGACTTATTTTAATAAACTTAGATCTTGGGTTAAGTTAATAAGCACGATAATAGAACTAGCCCATACCACCAACATTCCCATTCAGTCAGGAACTGATGGTCTCACAATAGTTAGGTGAGCCTGGGACAAGATTATACTAATAGGGTAAATAAGTAGCCAACAAAATAAGAAAAGTAACTAAATGCAAAATAAACGGTTAGAATTTGGCTCTAATAAAAGAATAATATGCGTTAGGAGCAGTCCAAAGGATGAAGAGCCTAACGAAACAGTTCGTCACAGATTTCAGCACAGAAGAAGCACGTCCAACTTAGTTATTATAGGCTGAAGCAGTCCTCTGGAAGCAGGTATGTACGTGTTCCATTAAGAGAGTATGCCTTGACTGCTTTGTGCACGACAGGACTATTGTAGACAGTCAAAAGGGGTTGATGTTTGGAGTAGGATATTCGTACGACACTGTACTTGACTTTCGAATAGGTTTTAGTGGGAAGGACCTAAAAGGATAGTCGCATGCGGATATCGGGCCAGCATCAAACCAAGAAACGAGTTCGAGAGAGACTAGAGTTAAACCAAAAGGCCAATGATTCTTTCACTTTCGAGACATTGAATGAGAGGTACAGCCAATTTGATGTTTAAATTGTTTGCAGTAGGGCACAACCACTTAGTTCTTTAGAGGTCTTTCGATTAGTTAAGGGGTGACTGCGTGGGACCATAGCCACGATAAGAAAAGAGACAAACCAAGTAGAATATACGTATTGTTGGCCTAACTAGGCAATCCTCTACAGACATAGAAAATCCCCGACTGAGTTCCGTACAAGGTAGACCTTGTTTAGAGGGATTCAGGTAGTAGACAGAACAATTACGTATAGTCCTCAAGGTATGCATTAGGTCGTACATCGTGGATGTCCGAGCATTAGTATAAGCAAGTGCGGTCGCAGTTTTACATTTTCATAGCAGACGACGGAACATCTGTATTATAGGCTTTATGAGGTGGTCCTTCTTTATAGATGTAGTCGTAGCACGCCATAGCAGCGAGACAATGGAGTCCTTTTCGAGGAGGATACGGAAGGTATTAAGGGTAGTACCTAGGCCGATAAGGTCATTGGGCATATAGTTACATATATATATATATACATATATATATATATATTAGTTATTAAATTTTGATCTACTAGGGAGGCGATTCACGCATAGAGGCGAGAGTATTATAAACCCAGTAAACCTAATATAATAGGAAATGGAAGTAAAACGGTATATGTAGAATTAAACATAAAAGTATATGATTTTTCCATTCACCGGAACTTTAGTTCTGACCCCCTCCTCATAACATCCTATAGGTTAGGTAGACGACAGAGACTTTCCAGCTTTGAGACACTTGATTAGAAAGTGTTATTATGGTGATTATTTACTTACTATTATATTTTAGCCAGTTCCACTGTGAGATATTTATCCGAACTCTGATATATTTGTCTTTGCCTATTTGCAGGATACCAGAAATCCAACTCGGGCTTTAGTGGGCTTGGATTCTAGCATTTTTGAGAAAAATCCAGACTCACTGGAATTCGGGTTGTTACATTTGGTATCAAAGCCTTGGTTTAGGATTCCTAGGTAGATAATGAGTCAACGTATTTTTATTTTTGAATAAAATATAAATATATTATGTACTGAAATCCAAATAGTCCCCAATTATAGATTTTAACATAAGGAAAGTTTTTTTGAAGTACATTTGTGCATTGTTTTCTACTTGGGTTTGGGATGGCACAAGTATGTTGAGCCTATGTTATTACCGATTTATGCCGTGCAAATAAGCCATGTTTTGAGAGATGGTTGGTATCCATATGTTATAGGATGTGGAGAAGTTCCCTCGGGATAGTAGGGAGAATGTTTTTATTTTGGAAAGATTAAGAGGTTTTAGTAAGAAGAAAATCCACTTTACGTCTAGCCCAATAAAATGAAACTTTTGGAATTGAAAAGTAGGAAAATATAATTTTTAATATATTTGGAGAATTAAATATTGGGTTTTTGAAAAAAAAATAAATGGTACGAAATTTAAATTGGTTTTTATATGATGTAAATTTTGTTAAAAGTGAGTTCTTTTTGAAGAATTATAGAGCGCATATAGCTCACTAGTTTCTTTGTTGGTAAACAAAGATTTTAAATATAAAAACCTAAAGTGTGTTAAGTATCGAAAATGTAGGTTACAATATTTATTGTTGTAATAGATGTATTCGTGAAAAATAAGGGAAATATAGACTATGAAACTATTGTTGTAGTAGGTGACTCCCAAAGGAAATGTTTTTACATAGCAGATGAGATTTATTAATATTTATTTTAATTGAATCCATATATTAGAATTTTTGGGTTGTAGTAATGGTGTTTTATGCAAAATCTATTTTGAAGACAATTTCTAAAGTAGATTTATGCACACTTATTATTCAAATAAGTATATGATAATATTTTCTAGTTATGAAAATATTAAAGCAGTTTTGAAAATGAGTTCTTTTGAAAAATAATGTATGTTAAATTAATGAATTTAGTAGGAAATATCTTGGGTAAGTGAACATAAAGTACACATACTTTAATCTATTAGAATGAAATGAATAACGGTATAATTTTCTATGAATCACAAATAAAGATGATTTGTGCAAGTTATAAGGAATACATGAAAGAAATGTACAAGCTATGGAAAGCACCATATTTTGTATAGCCTATTTCGATAAAATATAAAATAAATTCCCTATAATTTCACATAAACATGAAATCCTCCCTTAAAGGATTCATAGAAGGTTTTCGTGTTAATGATTTCTCATAAGAGAAAGTAATTCCAATACATTAAGGTATAAAACCATTAAGTGTAATAAGTTAGAAATTCCTCCAAGGATAAGTAATTGGAAGAGTAAAAAAGTTAAGGGATTTTGATAAAATAATTGTTCTTATCTACTCCAGTTTTAGTAAATTTGAAAATCTACGAAAAGAAGATATTTTGAAAACATGTGAGGACATTTATTTTTAAAGTAAAAAAAAAGAATTTTTTAAGAACAAGTAAGACATGTTTTAAAGAAAAATGGTTTGGTGGAAAAGTAAATAGGTTTTAGAAAAGATAAAATTTTAAGTAACCAAGTACCTTTGAATTTAACAGAAAACTTCAAAATAACACTTTCAAAGGCAAGAATTTTGGGATTAGATGTTTCAAAAATTTAGAAGCTTTAATTTTTAAAGTAAAATGATAAATACCAAACCAAACCGGACTTTTAAATATAAAATAGATAGGAATCATTTCTTAGGTACAATGGGAAAAGTATAAGGCTATAGTAGTAGTTACTCTTATTAGTAATAATAAAAGTTCCCGTAAGGTGTATAGGACACTAGTGAAAACCTAAGAATGTTGCTTCATGTGTGTAGACTATAAAAGAATAGTGAAGTGATATTAGTAAGATGGTTTGACAGACATGGTTGGGAAAAGTAGACCTTAGTTGGGGAAAAATGAAAGATAAAGAGAAAATTTCCCTAAGCTTAGTTGTCTTTTTTAATAGAGACTGCATAGATTGAAATCCTTATCCATTGCAGTAAATGACACCTGGTTATTCCTTTTTTAGCATGGAATAGAAGAGATGAATAGATCTTATTTGTCACGAGTAACACAACGTAAGTTAGTAACATGTAATAGGAGACAGGAGGAGCATATGAGTTACGTGGATTCCTAGAGTAGGACCTTTCTATGTAAGAGTGGACATGGTCCTAGACCTCCTTGAACTAAATGATAGTTGTGTTTAGTTGCTATATTAAAAGAAGAGTAAAAGCAGATAAAAATGAAAACAAAAAAAAACAGTAGGATCTAAAGAAAGCAATAGAGATGTCAATAGAAATAAATGAGAATTGCAAAAGAAAAATACATCTTTCCCATAAATTAAGATTGGGAAAAAGTTTGAAAAGAAAAATCTTACTTATATAAACCGTGATTGGGAAAGAAAACAGAGATTCAATAGGATAGCGACACAAGTTCCAAGTATGGTGAAAGAGGCGTGCAAAAGTAAAATGGAAAAATATGAAGTTTTTCCGTTTTCTACCTTCTTTTTGACATAAGAAATCGAATTTGGAAAATAAGACTTTTTATGAAATTCGAAAATTAAAAGTTATGTGTAGGATTTGGATGAAAATTCGTTGAACCACGCCCCTATTCAGTAGGAGTGTGGGAAAATTTGGATGAAAAACATTTTGAGTTTTTAAAAAGATTGCATTCATATAGAAATTGCAATTATATTTAGGATGTGTGCATCATATTTCAAAATAAATTTTTAAAGAAGAAAAGCATTCGTATAAAAGGTACTGGTTAGAAATTCATGTACATGCATATATTTTGTATTGAATAACACTTTTGCATAAAAACATGGATGGTCGCAAAATTGGATGTACACAAATTGGATGTGATTGATGCGAAAAATTACATAATTTTACCCTTGTCGAAATTCAGGGATGAAATTTCCTAAAGGGTGGGAGAATGTAACACCCCGCATTTTTATATAATTAAATAACGATGAATGTGAAAATGAATTTTTTTTGTAATTGTCTTATTATGGCCTCAAAACTTGTACCATTGTGTTCGTGGCGATTTTCTGATCAATTTCCATATATAACTTGTCAAAATCCGAGTCAATACGAAGAAGTTATGAGAGAAACGAAAAACGGGAAATAATCGAAAATAGAAAAGAAAAAAATATAAAACGTATATGGGTCGACCCAAAACTTCCCTAGGTCGACCACCAGGTTGATGTAGAATACAATAGCATATGATTTTTGCATGATGATAATAAACATATATATATATATATATATATATATTCGTTTACATGTATTTGTTATTGTACTATTTTATTTTCACATAATTAAATAAATATTTGTTAAATAAAACAAATAACACAGAATTCATATTCAAACAAAAATTTATTCAAACAAATATTTTATTACCACTTCAAATAGTACAAATTTGTGCTCTGACTACATTTATACATTTTTCAATTACAATACAATTTCAAATTACATAACATTTTTCAATTTACAATTTATACCTTACTACATATTCACTCAGCACTCGTATTTTTATCTTCAACTTTGTTCCAGCTTGAATTTAGCATCTGAGCTATCTGCAAAATAAACATTGATGCGGTAAAACTGAAAAGAAAATATTTTGCAATGAAAAATGAAGTGTGTGTTCGAAAATATTGTTTGCCTCAGTTATTCGGGTTGTTCGTCGTTTATTTCTTTAGAATTCATCTACACGAACAGCTTATGACATGCATAGTGTATCACTATACATGCCACAAGGCCATGCACACCGATATACACTTGCTTGTTAAAGCTGCAGAGACAAGTGAGCACACGGTTAAACCCAAGCCTAGGTCGGATTCAACTCAGGTGCAATACAAAAACAAAACATCATAGAATGATCAAGTACAAGCACAAGTACAAGTGAATGCAAACACACACATACAAAAATGTCAGAACCCAAACTATACTCCATGATGCAACAAACAAGACTTCAAATCCAAATGTACATGAATACATATGAAACATGAAGACTTAACATAGCAGCCTCAACAAACTTGACTCATGTGCACCAAACAAGACAACAAATGTACAAAGGACAAAGGCATGAACCAGACCAGTTTATTCAATGCATTCTGATATAAAGACCAAATCAAGCCATTATGACATGAACACACACATACATACATAAATGTATGTATCCAAATGGAGATGACCAGAAAATGTCCACATACAACACAAAAACAGATCGGACATGAAGACTCAAAAACCAGATAGGAGTATGTGCAAAGTGAACAGGACTCAATATCGAACTTCAACTTTAAACAAAACCAAGACTACAAGATACCAGACCAACTTCACAATGCAATCAAATATCATGTGCATAGATTCGAAACAATATGCACACTTGGACATCAATATAACCATACTCAGCTCAATAGTTCAACCCACATGAACATGACACTAGATCACCTACATGAAACTAAAGGCATATGCAAAACATAGTGGTGCATTAAACAGACAAGACACTACAAGAGAAGACCACTTCAAGTTAACAAGCTTTAGACATCAATAAATTAATATGGGTATGCATACATATGAAACATAGCTATCCAAAAGCATTCAAGTGTATGAAGGCAAGTAGAGTCAAAGCAATGCAAGGACTAGACTACAACAATAAACTTCAAATGAAAGTACAAGTGCACAAATCAAAGGCTAACAAGACAACAACAACAAAGAGACTCGAGTACACATGAAGCTCATATGCAAATCAAACCAGACTCAAGTGGACAAGAATACATGCATATATACAGTGATCAACATACAAAATGAGGAGACAAAAACTCAAATCATAACAAAACCAGTGTGGACAACAACAAAGTGCAAACTTACATCAAAACACACCAGAGTTGATTTCAAGTAAAACAAGATTCCAGTGACATCACAACACATATATAAACACATACATATGTATGTATGTACATATATGGCGATCCACAAGTATTTGCATATGCAACGTGAAGACATCACATTAAAACTCAAGCATCAGTAAATATAGAAATGAAATGATAGTGAAGCAGTTCAACATAGATGAACCGAAGACTGTACAACTACATATGCAAGAGAGCAGTCGAAACAAAGTCATGGTTGGTAAAGAGAATGTAACAACTGTAATGACCCGTAAATTTCGATAATTAAACTGATTAATTTAATAAGATTTTTATAATTTAATTTAGAAAAAAATACTTTATAATTTATAATAAAGTAAGTGTTTAAAATGAAATGTAAATTAAAGGTAATAGTAATGGTTGTAAGTTACTATTTAATTGGTCTATTAATGTAATTGTAACTGTTACATTTGGGTATAAAATTGAATATAAGTAAATAAATGTATGGTAATTGAATGAATTCAACATTATATAAGCAATTCTGATAAGTAGTGGAAATAATAAACTTGAGTGTAATATAAAGCTAGTGATAACATTTATGCAAGTCACCTTTTTATTTTGGCTGCTAAATTAATGTAGGTAAAGGTTCATTAATGTGAGATAGAGTTGTACTGTAAAGTGTGAATGTAATGACATAAATGGAAATGTATATTTTATTCATATGATGAAATAAAGGAATGAAACCAAGTTGAATAAATTGATTAAGGTTTTAATTATAATAATTGTATATATTTGGCAAATTCAATATAATTGAAAATAACAGTTATTACAAAAGAAAGATGAAAATTTGAATATATATTTATGTATTGAAAGATAAACAAATAATAACTAGGTTTATAGAGTGATAATAGATTTAATAAAAAGAGTAGAATAGAAGCAAGGCAGTTATTGGAAATTAATTAACTGGAATTCAATCTGTAATAAATGGATTTATTGTAGGTAGGTAAATTGAAATTTGGATGAATTGGTAAATTATTAATGTACTAATAAATAAACCAATGTTAATATTACCCATAAGAGGATAAGTTAGTAGTTGATTCAGTAACAAGATTGAGAAATCAAATATATGGATTTATTTGGAATTTAAAATTTATACTTTTAGATTTGGATAAATTACAGCGTTTTACACGCAATAAATTTCTGTACTTTTGTTATATATATACTTTTTTTTCCTATATCCATCTTTATTTTATCTTTCTATTTTTTGTCTAGACAGTCATGTTTATTTATTGGATTGTTGCTTGTTTATATCTTTTATTTATGGCTTGGAAAAAAATTCAAAGGGTATAAGTTATATTGTCTTAATTGCTTGCCTTTTTAAATTGTTAACTCTTTATTTCAAATAGCATAAAAATTTTCTCAAGATCTCACTTCCTCATTTGCCTCTTCTGATTGAAAGAGTTTACAGTAAGTTTCTTTTATTAAATAGGAAATAAATCACATTCATTCACTAGCCTCTTTATTCTTTGCCTTTTCCTTTTCCTAACTATTCAAATCTCCTTGTCGTGCATTCATCTTAGACGTACTTTATGTAAACCCTAGCCGCCACCTAATATTCTTATTCACGTGAATTTTTTTTTTCATCCCTCATCTCTATTTGCGTGAAGAAAATACAGCAAGCTCTAGGTTATTTCCATGGCTTCTCCTCTCTTTCCTTCTCCCTTTTCTTTTATTTTCTTTTGCTTTTCGATGCATAGCTCAGCCTTTCTACCTATTGCCGGCCTCACCACCACTCCACCACCACCATGCCGACCACATCATCTCTCCATCACCACAAAAACCTAAGCCATGACCATGGATGAAGACTACATCACCAAAATTAATGCAAAGCCTAGCCAAGCACATGTATTCATCACCTTCCTCTTCATATACCTCGGCCTCAACAAATTCCTCCACCACCAAAACATTGCTTGACTCAAAATACAACCTAGTCGTGCCTTATGATGTTCACTTGACCAATATAGCCTATGGCCGATCCAACTTGAACCCATAGCCGAATCTATAGGACCCAAAACTCATTGCCTCTTTGCCTTCCACACTTGTAACTTCCATCCCCTCATTTCCCGAGCCTTATCCGTTCCTTGCATGACCCTAGCCAAGCCTAGTTCCCATTAGAACATCATGGTCGAGCATAGAATGATGTGGTCAAGCCTATTTACATAGTGGCCGACCCACTTGTGGTTTAGAGCAAAGGTTATATAAATTCGATTCATTCTTTTCCATTTTTTTAATCTATAAATATTTGTGTTGAATTATATTATTACAATTGTTGTATTTGGTTGTCACAAGATTTGGATCTGACTGTTCAACCACTAAAAATCTTGTTCGTGCCTTGTCGTGCTTTTCAGAATTTCAGTTCTGTGCTTTGAATTTGATTCTAGCTTTAAAAATGTGAGTTTTATCACTCTAGACATATGTACTTCTATTATTGTGAAATGATGACAAGTGGATATGTATAATTTGATATGTTATTCATACATGCCTGTGATATATTTATATGATGTTAAAATGCTGTTTATATACCTGTTACATCATATGATATGATATTATATGCTATACTGTTATTTTATTTCCTGTTTATCACACCGCAAGTTCCCATCACTATGGGTTGAATGATATATACCCGAACGGACATTTGAATCAGGAAAATTATTATGAGCTGAAATGATAGCTCGAGTGATTTTTATTGTATTTATTTTACTTGGGATTGCGGGTTTGAAATGATAGAACCCGGATTTTTCTTTTTAAAGTACGGATTGAAATGATACATATCTGTATCACCTGACTTAGGTTAGAAAATTTTATACAGGCCCATGCATAAATTTTTACAATAATTCTCTAAATTTTTTAAGTATTTTGAATTTTAAATATATGGAATTTTGATTAAAAAGTTGATTTAAGGATTTGAATATAAAGAGATATTGAGATATTGGTTTCCTATAAGTTAAAATTGTATGAGCTGATAATTGGTTTAGATTGCAATTTAAAAATCTTTATTTGGTTCTACATTGTAATTTAAATATTTTATTCATGATCAATATTCAATAATTAAGTTTGATTTAATTTGGAATCTAAAATCTAACATAGTAAATTTAATAAAGGTTATTTCTTGAAATAAGTAAGGCTTGTATAGTAAATAATGTATTTTGAGTGGATAAAATGAACTGCAGTTTTGATTGGATTTAGTAATAAAATTTATTTAATTTGGAATCATAGTTAATTGATGTCTAGATAAACAGATTTATAAAGGGGATTGGACTGTTATTTTAACTATGAGAAAATACTTGATTTATGGTTATATTTTGTAAAAATAAATGATTATAATTTAAATGGAAAAATGCAACTTAAAATGACTTAACTTGATAATTGAAATTTAGTTTTCAAATGAAAGTTAAGTAAATTTGGTGATAAGGATATTTTATTTGTGGGATGGATATTTTAAAATAAAGTGTAAAGTTATTTGTTAAAAATAAAAGTTAAGTAAAATAGGGTAATTTTGAATTATTAATAAATTATAGTTTAATTTGGATATTTATTGATAAAATTTTATTTTATTAAATCGTAAGTCAAACGATATCCAAATGAATATTTTTGAAGCGTGAAATGTGATTTTTATAAGTTAAATTGGCTAAAAATTGAAATTTTAGTGTAGCTGAAATATACAATGTTTTGGAAAGTTACAATTGAATGAATAGACTTATAAATGCTACAACTTTGAAATGAACATTATTTGACATTGAATTTAAATGGTCTAAATATATATGCTTCAAAGTCTTTGGTTTCAGAGTTGTTATAACTTGAAAGTAATATGGCTTTGGAAATGAATTTATTTGAAATTGTATTTAAATAAGAATTGTATTTAAATATATAAATTTGAACTTATTGAAATTGAAGATTTAAGAATATTACTTTATAAAGTGGTTTGATTTAAGATGATTTTAAGGAATATTTCAAGTTTAATAAATTGAAGGAAATATTCAGTGATTTGACATTTGGGTTTTATTTAAATAATATATGGATTTGGTTTGGAATTTAAATGATATATTATATTTTGGTTTTGAAATGGAAATGATATATTAGTTGATTTTGAAATGGAAATGATATATTATATTTTGGTTTTGAAATGGAAATGATATATTAGTTGATTTTGAAATGGATCCTCGGTTTAGATGCTAGTATATCATATATACTGAATTTTATCTCTTGAGATAAAATGTAGATTTTCCTTAGGATTCTGCATCGATCTAATTCTGGAAGTCGTGATTGACCTGGTTAAGGTTGCCCGCGATTTATTTGAGCTTATCCATTTCCTTATTCGGTTAGTTAATCATCCCATCTTTTGTTTCCGACTTATTTTCAAATCAGAATTCTCTTTGATTGAGTTAGTCAAATTTGAATCTCTATCCTTGCTTTGTAAATCTATATTTAAAATGTTTTATATATTGTATTGTTTGAGTTGTTGATGTGATTTAGGTTTTCGATCGATTCGTCTGATCAACGTTATCGATAGGATCTTCAAAACACTTGAACAGAGCAAACCGATACAATATAGTTTTCAAATTTAGTAAATGAAATGAATTTTCTATAATTATATTATATATGTATATAAGTATAATTTTCTGAATTTTGATAGTAAATTGAATTGGTTGTTGAGGAATAATATCTGACTCTATATATAGCTGGTAACCATTAGCTTTTGTTTCAGATATAAATAATTGAACTATAAAACATGGCTATAAATCAACTTGGAAATTTAAATGAATTTAAAACATGAAACTAAGAATTTAAATTTCTGATGGTTTCAAACTTTGTGTTTAAAAGTTTTGAAGGGTGTATTATTTAAAGTATTTTAAGTAGAAATTGTTTCAAAGAATTTTTAGTTTTAAATCAGTGCTCTTCTCTTTGTCACTGGAAAATAATTTCGATAATGGCGGCCGCAACATCGACATTCATTTTGGATCTTCGAAGCGGAGAGATCATTCTGTAGCTCAGCTACACTTTTGTTTGGAAGTTAAATTTGATTTGAACTTCGTAAAGTATGATTTGAATTACAATATATATGATTTGAATTTGATTTGATATATATCAAATGTATATAAATTGTATTTATCTCTAAAATTGTTTGAAGTTAAACTGAAATTTAATTCTTAAAAATTTATCTTATAAGATAATTTCAATTATAGAATGAAATCAAAATTTTGAATAAACATTTAAGCTTGAGATAATTGAATTTTTATTTGTATAATACTCTATTGCATTCCAATATAACTTACCTAAATTACTAGAAGTTAACAATGTAATTGGATAATATACAATATAAAAGGACATTTATAAATAAAATTTGAGTGGTTATAATAAATGTTATACACTTAAATTTTAGTTATAAAAAGGATTAATAAGAGGTAAATAGAATGAAAAGTTAATTGAATAAAATACAATATAAATGGTGTTAAAGGGAATTTATAAATAAATTGGAGTAGTTATAACAAAATGTAAATACACTTAATGTATGTGATTAGATACATTAAGTGGAATAAATTTAATAACAACTTGGAATAAAGAAGAATTAAATTTATTGAATAGATTATGAGTATAATAAAAGATTTTCAAATGCATGATTTAGAAATTTGTCAAATTTAAGATGATTGGATGATAAGATAATGGAATTAAAAATAGTTAAGTTTTATTTAACTTAAGTGAAATTCAATGGATGAAATCAATTATTAATTTAAATTGAAATTTATATTTAAAAATTTATTGTTTTATTTTGTTTCTCAATTTATTTTCTTTCTGGTCGTTTCTACTCTCCTACCGTGTTCCTTTTCGGGCAAGAAAAGTTTTGAGTGGGGGAGAATGTAACGACCCGTAAATTTCGATAATTAAACTGGTTAATTTAATAAGATTTTTTTAATTTAATTTAGAATTTTTTTTTTATGATTTATAATGAAGTGAGTGTTAAAAATGAAATGTAAATTAAAGGTTATAGTAACGATTGTAAGTTACTATTTAATTGGTCTATTAACGTAATTGTAACTGTTACATTTGGGTATAAAATTGAATATAAGTAAATAAATGTATGGTAAATGAATGAATTCAACATTATATATGCAATTCTGATAAGTAGTGGAAATAATAAACTTGAGTGTAATATAAAGTTAATGATAACATTTATGCAAGTCACATTTTTATTAGGCTGCTAAATTCAGAGTAGGTGTAACAACCGTGATTTTTGATTACCGTTGAAATAAAAATTTAAAATAGAAGTTTTAATTTGATATTTGAAAAAAAATTGCAAGTCAGCTAAACACTTTTAAGTGGTAGCATATTTGAAGTGTAATGCAATTGCCTTCACGTGTGTGAATTGGCCCGTATTAAAGCAAAAGGTATAAACACTTTGCCGTCACACACAAAATTTTGTAAAGCAATTGTTTGAACACTTTGCTTTTACAACCATCATTATTTATTTGCAGTGTGTCCTTTTCTTCAGTTGTGCACGTCTTATCTTTAATGCATTTGTACCCAAAATACAAGCCAACACTTCGTTTTTGACATACACATTTTGAAAGAGAAAAGTAAATGCCTGCTACATTCTTTTGCTCATTTTTCCAGTAGCATCATTCTTTCATTTGAAAATTTCGAGTAGCACTGCAAAGGAATTAATGGCAGCTCATAATTCTTGCTTCCTTTGGATCTCAGTTGCTAACTGATTTTGAAACAAATCTAAGGTGAGTGCAAACTCACACTTCTAAATTAAACTATGGTTGCAAACTTAACAAAAATGAGTTCCAGGTCAATTTATAAAAATTCGTCTATATTTGTTCGTGCGTGTATGTAACGCACATAAACTGGTCCAGATCATTATACATACATGCAAGTTCATGTTGCACAAAGAGGGGGCCTGTTCAGTTACCTCTAGAGTATTGCATTACGTTCCTGCATGTATCTTTGCCCAAATCACTATTTTATTTCATGCGTGCACGTTAAGTACTCAGGCCTTATTCTTCGCAATAGCAGACGTTATTACTTTGTAATAGCCTTTGTTATTGCGAGCGTAAAGGTGGGGCGTCACAGCTTGGTATCAGAGTTGAGATTCAGAACAAATTGTAATAAACACGGAACAGAAGCAGAATGGAACATGTGTTACAACTATTCGATGGTTTTATTCGTTCCTTTCTAAACTATTCCTTCGTTATTCTTAAACTTTTATCCTCTTTAACATGTTGGAATATGTCTAGGAATAAATCTCATATTTCTGTAGTATTCCATTTGTTAAATTCCATATCAATCTTGTATTGTTTCAACTGATCTTTATCTTCTCTTGTCCTCTTAGCTTATGGCTAGAAGAGGTAGAGGAAAGCGTTCTACTATAGGTCCGTCTAGTGGTTCTCATCCGGACGGAGTCTATATGTTAGCTGATCAGTTTATGGGGCTATTTCGGGGTACTCAGCCTCTTGTTGCTACTCCCGCAGCTCCTACTCACAAGTTCTGCCTTCGCCCGCATGTGTAGTGACTATTCCTACCTTGGAGACAAGCATTTCAAGGGATCGGAAAGTGTATTGGAGGTTCAGACTTGGTTGCGCGCTAGTGAGTGCATATTTTCTCGGATGGATCTTTTTGATCATCATCGCGTTCTCGTGGCATCTAGTATGTTGCACGAACGTACGCTTGATTGGTATGAGCTTTTGATTGCGGAAGTTGATGAGTCCTCTCTCTCGTGGAATCAGTTTAAGGGACGATTCAAACTTAAGTTCGTTCCTGAATTCGAAAAAGCCAATCTTGCTCGTAGTTTCCTTGAGTTAAAACAAGGAAAGTCCACTGTTTCTGATTATGTTGCATCTTTCGAGGCCTTATCCAAATACGGAGTTGAGATCATTAACACTCCGCGTAAGAAGAACCTTAGATTTGTCGAAGGTTTGAAGAAGTATTTGAAGCACTTCCTTTTGGGGAACTTGTTGATTCGACACTTTGCCTTGAAGATGTCGAAAAGGAACGTGATAGTGGTGATGAGGTTGAGGTTTCTAAGAACCCCAACAAAAAGAGGTTTCCATTTCATAAGCCTAATTCTTCCTGCAAAAGAAAGAAGAAGCACGCTACCTCTAGTTCTCAGCCTAGTAGTGCACCTTCTAATCAGAGGGCATGCTATAATTGTGGTCCTCTGGATCATCTTCTCTGTAGTTGTTCTAAGCCTCGTATTTGCCGTTATTGCAAGAAAGAAGGTCATTGGGTTTCTGATTGTCCTACTACTTCTAAGGGTTTTAAAGCTGGGAAGCTTAATGTTGCTAAAGCTTCTGGTGATTCTTCTCAGCCCAAAGGTATTCCTCCTTCTGTTTTGGAAGGTTTTATTTTATTTCATGGTCGTTCTATTAGAGTTCTTTTCGATACGGGTGCACCACATTCATTCGTGTCAAAGGAGCTTGTTGATGTTATTCCTTTGGATATTGTTAGCCTTTGCGACCCTTTGAGGATTGTGAATCCTATTGGTGGATCCATACTCTTGGTTTGTTATGTGTTGATGTTGAGATTATTCTATGTGGTTTTTCCTTTCATGTGAATCTACATGTTATGGATCATCTTGGTTTTGATATGATTTTGGGGAGGGATTAGCTCGTCCGTTATGAAGTTCAAATCCTATGTCCCGAAAGGATTTTATATCTCAAGCATCCTGATGCTATCGAGCAGTTTTCTATTACATTTCGAGACATGGATCATACTTCTAATGCTCTCATTTCTTCCTTCGAATCGGAGGATGTCATAGCTAATATTCCGATTGTTTGTGATTTTTCTGATGTTTTTGAGCCTATTTTGAGTTTGCCGCCAAAGAGGGCAATTGAGTTCCGTATTGATCTTATCTCTGGTGCTCATCCTGTAAGTCGTCCTCCCACGAGGATGTCTGCTAAGAAAAATGATGAACTCAAGCAACAATTATCTAAATTGGAAGCCAAACAGTTTATTTGTTCCAGCTCATCTCCTTGGGGCGTTGCCGTTGTCTTTGTAAAGAAGCCAGATGGTACTCTTAGGCTTTGCATTGATTATCGCAAGCTTAACGAGCTCACTATCAAAAATAGGTATCCATTACCTAGGATCGACGACAAGTTCGATCAATTAAGTGGCGCTAAACTTTTCTCCCGACTCGATCTTGCTATCGGTTTTCATCAGTTACGAGTTGCGGAAGATAGCATCCCTCTTACTGCATTCCGTACTCGATATGGTTCTTACGAATGGCTTGTTATGCCTTTCGATTTGACGAACACTCTAGCATATTTTGTAGATCTTATGAATCGGATATTCCGAGAATATCTCGATAAGTTCGTCTTGGTTTTCATTGATGATATTCTTATTTATTCCAGATCTGATGCCGATCATATTCAGCATTTGGAGATTGTTTTGAGCACTCTTCGTCAGCATCATCTTTATGCCAAATTCTCCAAATGTCACTTCTGGGAGAATAAGGTGAAGTTTCTCAGTCATATTGTTTCTTCCGATGGTACCTCTGTCGATCCTTCCAAGATCAAATCTATTCAGAATTGGAAGAGGCCCAAGGCCATTTCTGAGATCCATAGTTTCCCTAGATTGGCGGGATGTTATAGCCGGTTCATTAAGGACTTTTCTCATATTGCTTTATCACTTACCACTCTCACGAGAAAAGCTGTTCCTTTTATTTGGTCTGATAAGTGTGAGATTTCTTTCATGAAGTTAAAAGATCTCATTACCCATGCTCCTATCTTAGTGGTTCCCGAAGGGAATCATGATCTTGTTGTTTATACCAATGCCAGTCGTTATGGACTCGGTGCTGTTCTCATGCAAAATGATAGAGTAGTTGCCGATGCTTCTAGACAACTAAAGCCTAACGAGATTCGTTATGCTACCCATGATTTGGAGTGAGCAGCCATTGTCTTTGCTCTAAAGATTTGGCGACATTATTGATTAGGAGAGCATTTTGTTCTCTTCACTGATCACAAGTCTCTGAAATACCTCTTTACTCAGAAGGAACTTAATATGAGGCAACAACGTTGGCTTGAATTTCTTGCTTCATATGATTTCGATATTCAGTATACCCCTGGTAAGGGTAATCGAGTTGCTGATGTGCTTAGTCGCAAGCAGCAAGTTGTTGTTTCCACGATGCTAGCAGAGTGGAATATGTTGGAAGCTTTATCTCATTGTGATATTAGAGATCGTCCTTCAGTTTCTGATTCTCCCATGCTTTTATTTTGCATAGAAGCTCGTCCTAGTTTGTTGGATCGTATTGCCGATGCCCAGAAGCAAGATCCAAATATCTCTTATCTTATTCCGAGTAGTAAATCGGAACCCCGACGTGATAATCTAAAGGATTTAGATATTGATATTCATGGTTATATTCGAAAGAAGGATAGGTTGATCATGCCTAATGTTCCTAATCTTAGAAATGACATTCTTGAGGACTGCCATCGTTCTAAGTATACTATCCATCCAGGCGGTAGTAAGATATATGCTGACATGAAACGCTTATACTTTTGGGAGGGTATGAGGCGTGATGTTGCAAGTTATGTGAGTCGTTGCATGACTTGTCAACTTATTAAAACGGAGCACCAACGTCCTAGTGGTCTTTTGCAGCCTCTTGAGATTCCATTATGGAAATGAGATCAAATTTCTATGGACTTCATTGATGGTCTACCTTGTTCGAGGTCGGGCCATACAAATGTTTGGGTGATTATTGACAGATTGACCAAATCAGCCCATTTTATTCCTATCAAGTCCAATCAGACTACTCCTTTGTTGGCTAAGCTTTTTATTAAAGAAGTTGTTCGAATTTATGGAGTTCCTCGTTCCATCGTTAGTGACATAGATCTGCTTTTTACTAGTGGTTTCTGGCAAAGCCTTCAGAAAGCTTTGGGCACTAAGCTCAATCTCAGTACAGTTTATCATCCACAGTCTGATGGTTAGACTAAAAGGGTGAATCAAGTCTTAGAAGATCTCCTTTGTGCTTATATTCTTGATTTTGGTGGTAGTTGGAAAGACCACTTATCTTTTGTTGAATTTTCTTATAATAACAGTTTCTAATCCAGTATCGGTATGGCTCCTTTCGAAGCCCTTTACGGAAGGCCGTGTCGATCACCATCCTGTTGGTTGGAATATGGGGAAAAGTTAGTTCTTGGCCCCGATGATATTCGTGAATTTTCTGAGAAGATGGTTATTATTAGACAAAGAATAAAAGAGGCTCAGAATAGGAAGAAGTCATATACCAATCATCGTAGGAAACTTTTGGAATTTTCTGTTGGCAATCGCGTGTTCATTCGTGTTTCTTCGATGAAGGGTGTGGTGCGTTTTAGTAGTTCTGAGAAATTGGCTCCTCGATATGTTGGACCATTTCCTATTACGGAATGCATTGCCCTGTTGCCTATCGTGTATCGCTACCTATTCAGTTTTCGGGAATTCATGACGTATTTCATGTATCCCAGCTTCGTCGATGTCTTCGTGATTCGAATTCTATTATTGATCCTCATGTGTTGCAAGATCTTTAGATCTCACCCGACTTGTTTATGGTGGAAAATCCTATTCGTGTGCTAGCTTCGGGGGTTAAATGCCTTCGGAATAAATAAGTTCACCTTGTGAAAATTCAATGGTCCGCAAACCCTAAAGATTGCACTTGAGAAACCAAAGAATTCACCGAGCGTTCTTATCCGGGTTTTCTCTCCTCTTCGGGTGGGGGTAAGCATTCTTGATCCATCTTTTCTATTTTAAATCTTTGTTGTGATGAATAATTTGTGTTATAAACAACTTCTAGTATGAAAATTGCGAGGACGTAATTTTTATAAGGGGGAGTTTGTAACAACCGTGATTTTTGATTACCGTCGAAATAAAAATTTAAAATAGAAGTTTTAATTTGCGATTTGAAAAATAATAATAATTGCAAGTCAGCTAAACACTTTTAGGTGGTAGTATATTTGAAGTGTAATGCAATTGCCTTCACGTGTGTGAATTGGCCCATATTAAAGCAAAAGGTATAAACACTTTGCCATCACACACAAAATTTTGTAAAGCAATTGTTTGAACAGTTTGCTTTTACATCCATCATTATTTATTTGCGGTGTGTCCTTTTCTTCAATTGTGCACGTCTCATCTTTAATGCATTTGTACCCAAAATACATGCCAGCACTTCGTTTTTGACTTATACACGTTTTGAAAGAGAAAAGAAAATGCCTGCTACATTCTTTTGCTCATTTTTCCAGTAGCATCATTCTTTCATTTGAAAATTTCTAGTAGCACTGCAAAGGAATTAATGGCAGCTCATAATTCTTGCTTCCTTTGGATCTCAGTTGCTAACTGATTTTGAAACAAATCTAAGGTGAGTGCAAACTCACACTTCTAAATTAAACTATGGTTGCAAAATTTTGTTGTGAAGTTGTTTACATTTTGCATGAAATATCTTTTCGTATGCAATATTTTGGGTTTTGAAAATTTTTGAGAGCAATATTATTACGGATACAAGGCCAATTTATTTGGTTACGTGTGTGGGTAGGTTGCACTTAACAAAAATGAGTACCAGGTCAATTTATAAAAATTCGTCTATATTTGTTCGTGCGTATATGTAACGCACATAAACTGGTCCATATCATTATACATATGTGCAAGTTCATGTCGCACAAAGAGGGGGCCTGTTCAGTTACCTGTAGAGTATTGCATTACGTTCCTGCATGTATCTTTGCCAAAATCACTATTTTATTTTATGCATGCACGTTAAGTACTCAGGCCTTATTCTTCGCAACAGCAGACGTTATTACTTTGTAATAGCCTTATTGTGAGCATATTGGTGGGGCGTTACAGTAGGAAATCAATTACATTTAAATGTAGCTAAAGGTTTATTAATGTGAGATAGAACTGTATTGTAAAGTGTGAATGTAATGACATAAATGAAAATGTATATTTTATTCATAAGATGAAATAAAGGAATGAAACCAAGTTGAATAAATTGATTGAGGTTTTAATTATAATAATTGTATATATTTGGCAAATTCAATATAATTGAAAATAACCGTTATTACAAAAGAAAGATGAAAATTTGAATATATATATATATATATATATATTTATGTAATGAAAGATAAACAAATAATAACTAGGTTTATAGAGTGATAATAGATTTAATAAAAAAGAGTAGAATTGAAGCAAGGCAGTTATTGGAAATTAATTAATTGGAATTCAATCCATAATAAATGGATTTATTGTAGGTAAATGAAATTTAACACTATGTAAATTGAAACTTGGATGAACTGAGAAATTATTAATGTATTAGTATATAAACCGATGTTAATATTACCCATAAGAGGATAAGTTAATAGTT
Source organism: Allium cepa (assembly GCA_030765085.1). NCBI lineage: Eukaryota > Viridiplantae > Streptophyta > Magnoliopsida > Asparagales > Amaryllidaceae > Allium > Allium cepa. Next base: position 272,287,002 of record CM060929.1, read on the forward strand.
GATTCAATGACAAGATTGAGAAATCAAATATATGGATTTATTGGGAATTTAAAATTTATACTTTTAGATTTGGATAAATTACAGCGTTTTACATGCAATAAATTTCTGTACTTATTACATATATACTTTTTATTTTTCCTATATCCATCTCTATTTTATCTTTCTATTTTTTCTGTCCAGACAGTCATGTTTATTTATTGGATTGTTGCTTGTTTATATCTTTTATTTATGGCTTGGAAAAAATATCAAAGGGTATACGTTTTATTGTCTTAATTGCTTTCTTTTTTAAATTGCCTACTCTTTATTTCAAATCACATAAAAATCTTTTCAATATCTCACTTCCTCATTTGCCTCTTCTGATTGAAAGAGTTTACAGTAAGTTTCTTTTATTAAATAGGAAATAAATCTCATTCATTCACTAGCCTCTTTATTCTTTGCCTTTTCCTTTTCCTATCCATTCCAATCTCCTAGCCGTGCATTCACCTTAGCTGCACTTTTTGTAACCCTAGCCGCACCAATATTCTAATTCATGTGAAAAAAAATTCTCATCCCTCATTTCTATTTGCGTGAAGAAAATACAGCAAGCTCTAGGTTATTTCCATGGCTTCTCCTCTCTTTCCTTCTCCTTTTTCTTTTATTTTCTTTTGATTTTCAATGCATAGCTCGGCCTCTCCACCTATTGCCGACCTTACCACCACTCCACCACCACCATGCCGACCACATCATCTCTCCATCACCACAAAAACCCAAGTTGTGACCATAGATGAAGGCTACATCACCAAAATTGATGCAAAGCCTAGCCAAGCACATGTATTCATCACCTTCCTCTTCATATACCTCGGCCTCAACAAATTCCTCCACCACCAAAACATTGCTTGACTCAAAACACAACCTAGCCGTGCCTTATGATGTTCACTTGACTAATGTAGCCTATGGCCGATCCACCTTGAACCCATGGCCGAACCTACATGACCCAAAACCCATTGCCTCTTTACCCTCCACACTTGTAACTTCCATCTCCTCATTTCCCAAGCCTTAGTCGTGCCTTGCATGACCCTAGCCAAGCCTAATTTCCATTAGAACATCATGGTCGAGCATAGAATGATGTGGTCAAGCCTATTTACATAGTGGTCGAGCCCACTTGTGGTTTAGAGCAAAGGTTATGTCAATTCGATTCATTCTTTTCCATAGTTTTAATCTATAAATCTTTATGTTGAATTATATTCTTATAATTGTTGTATTTGGTTGTTACAATATTTGGATCTGACTGCTCATCCACTAAAAATCTTGTTCGTGCCTTGTCGTGCTTTTCGGAATTTCAGTTGTGTGCTTTGAATTTGATTCTAGCTTTAAAAAGGTGAGTTTTATCACTCTAGACATATGTACTTATATTATTGTGAAATGATGACAAGTGGATCTGTATAAGTTGATATGTTATTCATACATGCCTGTGGTATATTTATATGATGTTGCTGTTCATATACCTGTTACATCATCTAATAAGATATTATACGCTATACTGTTATTTTATTTCCTATTTACCACACTGCAAGTTCCCTATCACTATGGGTTGAAATGATATATACCCGAACGTACATTAGAATAAGGAAAATCATTATGAGCTGAAATGATAGGCTCGAGTGATATTTATTGTACTTGTTTTACTTGGGATTGCGGGTTTGAAATGATAGAACCCGGATTTTTCTTTTTAAATTATGGATTGAAATGATACATATCCATATCACTTGACCTTGGTTAGAAAATTTTATACAGGCTCGTGGATAAAATTTTTATAATAGTTCTCTAAATTTTTTAAGTATTTTGAATTTTAAATTTATGGAATTTTGATTAAAAAATTGATTTAAGGATTTGAATATAAAGCGATATTGAGATATTGGTTTCCCTGTAAGTTCAAATTGTATGAGTTGATAACTGGTTTAGATTGTAATTTAAAAATCTTTATTTGGTTTTAAATTGTAATTTAAAGATTTTATTTATGATCAATATTTCAATAATTAAGTTTGATTTAATTTGGAATCTAAAATCTAACCTAGTAAATTTAAAAAGGTTATTTCTTGGAATAAATAAGGCTTGTATAGTAAATAATGTATTTTGAGTGGATAAAATGAGCTGCAATTTTGATTGGACTTAGTAATAAAATTTATTTAATTTGGAATCATAGTTAATTGATGTCTAGATGAATAGATTTATAAAGAGGATTGGACTGTTATATTAACTATGAGAAAATACTTGATTTATGGTTATGTTTTGTAAAAATAAATGATTATAATTTAAATGGAAAAATGCAAATTAAAATGACTTAACTTGATAATTGAAATTTAGTTTCCAAATGAAAGTTGTAACGTCCCGGAAATTTTCGACTTTCGAAAATTCAACATCGATACTCACTTTATCGACTGCCGAGAAATCGAAGGTCGGAAACCCGAAATGTTATGGTTTAAGAAAGAAGAAGAGACAGAAGAAGAGAGGAAAGATAGAAAATGGAGGGAAAAGAAAATAGAAAATAGAAAGGAATAGAAAACAACAGAACAACATCAGAATCTCACAATCCGCAGCGGAACAACATACAATAAATAAATGAATAATCTTTAAACAAAGAACTATATCAGTTATTATATTACATCACATTTTAATTACATCATATCATCAGAGTGTACAACAACAACAACAACAAACAATGCAGCGGAAAAGAAATACTATATACTAGTAATACGTCATGCCATCCAGCTTGCCTCCTGCAACTCCATAATATCCAGAATATCCTGATAAACCTAACTCTTAACTGCCCGTGTGGAAATTGGTGGGCACCCAGAGTTTAGGAAGGAAAACAATAAACTCCGAGTCAGTCATGTGACTGGTGTGAGAACTCAAAACAGTTTATTTCTTTAAAATCAAAATAGAAGAATATTTTTAAAGTCAATTCGCAATGCTTTTAAAAATGAGACTACCATAAGACCTCCCGCCACACACACAATGCAAATGCAGACTTGGAGGAGATTTCTTCTTATGTTAGTCAAAGATGCTTGATACGTATTAAAAGAACATTTTATATTATTACTAGTGCATAGTGTAGGAAAAATTCATTTCGAAAGTAGAATATAAATCTTAGCCAGCATAGGTACCATTATCGTATGCTTACTATAGCTACCATATTAAATGGCAGGTTCTACAACTAAAACCGTACAAGTCTCGTATTGTTTCTTTGGATTTCCAACGAATGATCAGGCCAAGGAACTTCCCATTGCCACATGAGAATGCCTCTGGATGGACATCCCCGAGAAGCAAACCGGATCTCTACCAACACAAGGCCGGGTTACCCCTAACTGAGTAACAACTGACCGAATATGCCATCCCCCGGTCCTTTGGGACCTTTCAACCGAGCGCTCGCAATCAATTCACACAATCATAAAGTGTTTTCGACATGAGTAAGTATCTGGGCTCCATACCATGATACCACCCTTTTCCAGAAGGAAATGCACATATCCTAAAGGGCGCTACCCCTCATAACCTTGCTGCATCTTTCCTGTTTTGGCCATTCACGAGGTGTGAGGCTCGACGAAGTCACGTCCACAAAAACATACTTTATACAAAAGCCATGCTTTGGGTCAACAAATGATCATAGAAATGATCACCAGGATAGACGATCAAATGAATGATCCTATCACAAATAATCAACACAATGATCATTTCACAGCAACACTCAGCATGTCACATTACCAAATTGGGAATATATCGCTGATAACATTCAACTACATAACCTCTAAGCTCGTACGTCTCAGAGAAGGGTGTTAAGCTAAAAGAATAAATTCTCCGCCACCAACAGAAATATATTTGAAAGAAATCGGCTTTATATCTCAATTTGTAATGTCAGACATACAATCCATACAAGTCTGTTCCGGGCTCGAACAAAACCGAAGGCACTTACAAAGAAGTCCTTGCAATCCGGATATCCACAATCCTGATCGGATTTCCCATCACATATGGAGAACTCAATACCGGAGCAACTCGGTGCAGAGTCAATCGACAGGTCATCCTATCGCTCTCGCAAATACCGGGTCTTCAACACCGATCTTCAAATGCAATTCATAACGACGTATCACATATTCGGAATGGGTTATACGACCCCATGGTCCTTTCCCGGTTAACCCGAATAGTGAGCGCTTATTCAAAAATAAGTGTGGCATTCAAATTCAAACAAATCACATCAATTACCCATTCAAAGGGAAATATTGATAGTCGGTTATTGAACTATCAATGGATATGCACACATTACCAGTTTTCAAATAATTTTCCAAATTATTTATTTTCAAAAATATCTTTACTAGATATATAATTTTCACACTTCAAAAATAAAGCAATATTTATTTTTAAACAAATTCTTCTTTTCATTTATAAATTCCATAATGAATTTATATTCCAAAATATCTATGAATATACGACTTCAATTATTCATTTCAATTTATCTTCAAAAAGATAAATTCTCTAATATTCACTTTATATTGGAAAACATTTCCATATTTTTAATAAGTAATTCTCAAATTTTATTTATTTTCAACACTTGGAAAATATTCAATATACTTAAATCGAGATTAAGTATATATTTCATTCTTTAAGGAAATCATCCTCTTAAACATATTTATTTGGGCCAAAACGAATGTTGCGTAAAACATCGTTACGACAACCCAAAATCACTAGTATAGGGATTCGAAATTAAAATAGATATATAAATCCCAATACTATACAAAAAATTTCCTTTCGGAAATCATTTACTATAACAACAGTGTTATAGTCCACCATTTCCTTCTATTTCTCGAAAAGGTCTATTTCAACAATCAATGTTGAAATCTATGGTTTCGAATCTCAACTCAATTTAAACATTGTTAACTTGTTTTAATTCTATTTAAAACATCACATTCAAAACAATTTCTTTAACATATTATTCACTATTCAAAAACGTGAATATACTACGTTAACAAATTTCATCACTTCTATTCATTTTATTTCAAAGGATCATTCACAGTCAAAAATGTGAATATAACTCCATTAATAGGTTTCAACAATTTACTTATCAAAATAAGTCGTTTGCGAATTTATAAAACAACGTTTATAAATTCCTTTATTAACCTATATTCAATTCATAACTCAATTATAAACCAAAAGTTCACATTATAAGTTAAATGCTTATAAAACGATTATTTTACAAAATCGTTCTTTTTAAGACTTTCTAAATTATAAATCTTATAACTTATAAGATTCAATTATTTATCCAAAACCATTCTTTAATAACTTCACGAAATTTATAAATCTTATTATGTATAAATTTCACTCATAACTTCACCATTTATAATTCTATAAATTCAATTCACTTATGCAATCTATTTTCACTTCATTCAAGCACTTATAAAAACTCGTTTTATAATTCTAATATTTTAATTTATAAATTAACAATTTATAAATCTTTTATATAAGTCAATTTATATTAATACTTTAAAACGTCTTCAAAGTCCTTTATAATTTCACCATTTTGATTTATAAAATAGTCAAATTTTGTAAATCCTATATTTCAACTTTTCATAATAAATTCAAAAATCCCAATTTAAACTCTTTTATAAAATCATTAATCCATATTTTCAAAAATTAACTTTTAACTATATTTCTTAAAAATATAATTTTTTTTATAACATTAAAAATTATAACGTTTATTTATTTAAAACGAATCAATTCCAAACATATAGTATATTTTCAAAAATCACTTTAAAAATCATTTTAAAATTCCAAAGTTTGGTCCAATGATGCTACATACCAAATAGTCAATCACGACAACAACGATATCATATATCAATATGATAATCCATCAAATATCAAAATATCCATAATCAAATAAATACTGTTGAGGAATCCAGTTGGATCCCTCCAACCTGTTTTCCTGCATCAACAAACATTAGCACAATACCAATTCCGCTCCAGTACGGAATTATCGCGGTATATGGGATTTAAAATATTATCCGCTTAATAGACGGCGCAATAGGGTCTCATCCGCTATACAAATGCGGGAAATCAATAACTCCAATATATACATATGCCAATATATATATATATTGCTATTATATATAATACCAATTTCACTGTTTATGAAATATTCGCGGTATATGTTTTTAATAAATAACATCCGCTTACTAACGGCGCATAATGTCTATTTTAACAATCAATAGATAACAATCATCATTCAAACATGCATTCAAATATTTTAAATCTAACTATTTAAAATAAAATCGAAACTGATTCGATTGAGTGAGAAGTTCTCACCTTGATTTCAATTTCGTTTTAGCGATTTATTTCGAATAAAATTAAACGGACGTTTAATTTTACCCGAAATTCTCACTAGCTCCAAACGACTCCAATCCAAATCCATCGCGTAGTGCTCGTCCATACGATTCCAACGCAACTCTTTTCGCGTGTTTTCGACCTCGTATGAAAAAGATATGAATTTTTAAAGTTTACACGATTTATAATTTAAATTTACAACAATTATAATTTTTTTTATATACTAAAGCCATCATAGCCGTAGGATCCAAATCCCTGTAGATCTCCACCGCACCTTGCTTTCTTCTCATTCACGTACGCAGGCTACCAAGGCCGAACCCAACATCTTCACCTAGGGTTTCAATTTGCTCCGCCATCAACCCACTTGAACACGATCAGGATGCACCAAATCGAAGGCCTCACCTCCCTCCACGTTCGGCCTGAAGGGCTTGAAACTCGGCCCCTCCTCCTCTCTCGATTTGCGTGCGCAACGCGTTGCCTTCATCCCCAATTTGCCGTTGATCCATGAAGCTATTCGCGATCTTGACCGTTGATATGATAGATCACATTGACCTCTCCAATATTGTAGTTGAAGATTTCATCTAATTGTTAGTAGATTTGAAGAAAACGAAGGGGGAAAAGGAGAAGATATCGGCCATTCATGAAGGGGGTGGCGGCCTGCGTATAGATTAGGGTTTCTTTTTTTTTTTTTTTTTAGATTTAGGGGGGTATTTATAGGAAATAAAACGAACACTATTCATCCGGGAATTCCGAACTCCGATTCACGCACCGTAACCAGCGTTTCTAGGGTTTACCCCGCTTTCCGGACACAATGGAACAGGTTTCGAAAGCTAATTCGGACATCTGTGCGAGTTATGGCTATAAACGTTCAATTTAAATTAAACCGATTTAAAAGATTTTCTAGGTGTTTTAATTTGTACCGGACAAACGGTAAATCCAATTGATACGAAGTTTGAAACCATACAATAATATCACATTACGGATCCGATGAAACTGGTTTCGTCGAAATCCGAGACTTTTTGAAAAATGACTATTTTAACTCGCCAAATTAATATTAAAAATAATTCGATGCGTTTCGAGCTGCTACGATCAAACGGTAACTCCGATTGCTACGAAAATTGAAATCCGGTAATAACTAACTATTACGGATCCAATGGAACTGGTCTCGTTCAATTCTGAGACTATTCAAAAATTGACTATTTTCACTAGTGGATTTTAATATTAAAATATTCAATTTTCACAAATTAACTTTTAATTCGATTTTAAAAGTTCTAAAATATCGTTCTAACTTCAATATGATAAAATAAAATTTTACAAATCATTTTCAATCATATTTAACCCAATTTTCAATTATTTCCATAATTTAACATATTAAATTATCGATTTAATTATCCAATTAAATCCAATTATTCGAATAAAATTTATTCGACTTATAAATTTCACTTATTAATATTTAAAATTAATTAAATATTCAATTTTTAATTACAAAAAATTCTGGGTCGTTACAATCTTCCCCCCTTAAAAGAATTTCGTCCTCGAAATTTATCAAGTAAGAAAAGTTACAGAATCTATTAATTTTCTCAAATTCATAGTCAAACTTCTTACAATAACTTACTAAGTTTTCAAATCATACTTAGTTATCCTTTCAAAAATAACTACTATTGTTTAACTTTCAATTCTAAATCAAAGTTAAAGTTTTCAAAATTTTCCAAATTTTCTCAAATTTTTTCTAACGCCTTGAATTTTCGAAAAAATTCGCCATAGTCTCCTTTGCGCGGCTCGATCCGAAAAAAAAAATGACAGTATATATATCACAAATATACATCTCATCAAGTAATGAGGCATCCCGCAGGGAAAAAGTATAAAAGTACGGTATGTAATCCGAGATATGTACCTTATATTTTATTAGCGAGCATATACGGCTAATATAGCGCGAAAGCGAGCTCCAAATGCGAAGAAAACGCGATCCGCACCTACTAATCACTCAACAAACAACATGAGAACATGCATATATGAAAATAGTATCAATATACAACATATAGCAACATAATAACTATATATGTCAACATAGCAATTGAAACAAAAGCAATATGTTCAACCATCAACCAACTAGCATCCATAACCAATATATATTCATTCATATTCTCATTAATATTCAATGAAATAGGTTTTCAGTTTAATCACATTCGATTCATTAACAGTGGATGATTTTACTAACATTCATTTTCAATTAGTTTATGTTCACTAATTCATATTCAAGTTGGTTCACTTCCAATTCAAATTCAATTCTATTTAAGATTCATTTAACTTCCAATTGGATTCCAATTACTTTAGCTTCCAATTTCATTAATACTTAATGACTTATACACAATCAATCAACTAACAACCATATAACAACCAATGTATATTAACTACAACCAAATTCCTTTGCTTATATTCATTTCATTCAATTATTCAACTTCCAATAACATTAGAATTTTAATGAATTAACACTTATATTCATTATTTCATATCAATTATTCACATTAAATTGATCATTAGTCAATCCATTCATTCAATTCAATTATAAAAGTTGAATTTCATTACATAACTCAAGTTCATAATAAATTCATATAGTTTCACTTCTTATATATATAAGTTTATTTCACAATTGCAAATCACTTTAATTATAATTCAATTCTTATAATTCTTTTTACTTATACAATTTATTCTTTTTATTTAGATTATTAAAACATCTAAACAATCAACTTATATACACTTTAATAAATCTGAAAAATTATTTCTTTATATATATAAAATATAATCAAGGTAAAATTATTTCATTTACCCAATTTAAAAACAATATTGTGTCGAATTGTTCTATTCAAGTGTTTAGAAACCCCTTCGGCATAGTTTTGCAGACCACGCTGACGAAAGTTCATATGCCACTCAACAAACCAATCATCACAATATAAAACAATTTTATATTCACTAACAAATACGCTCTCATAGCTATTATTACACTCAAACTCATTCTAGAGTACTACTGACTCTATCTCTAATGAGTAATACCCAACAGAACCATGGTTGTCGCTTAACCATAAGCTCTGATACCAAATGTAACGTCCCGGAAATTTTCGACTTTCGAAAATTCAACATCGATACTCACTTTATCGACTGCCGAGAAATCGAAGGCCGGAAACCCGAAATGTTATGGTTTAAGAAAGAAGAAGAGACAGAAGAAGAGAGGAAAGATAGAAAATGGAGGGAAAAGAAAATAGAAAATAGAACGGAATAGAAAACAACAGAACAACATCAGAATCTCATAATCCACAGCGGAACAACATACAATAAATAAATGAATAATCTTTAAACAAAGAACTATATCAGTTATTATATGACATCACATTTTAATTACATCATATCATCAGAGTGTACAACAACAACAACAACAAACAATGCAGCGGAAAAGAAATACTATATACTAGTAATACGTCATGCCATCAAGCTTGCCTCCTGCAACTCCATAATATCCAGAATATCCTGATAAACCTAACTCTTAACTGCACGTGTGGAAATTGGTGGGCACCCAGAGTTTAGGAAGGAAAACAATAAACTCCGAGTCAGTCATGTGACTGGTGTGAGAACTCAAAACAGTTTATTTATCTTTAAAATCAAAATAGAAGAATATTTTTAAAGTTAATTCGCAATGCTTTTAAAAATGAGACTACCATAAGACCTCCCGCCACACACACAATGCAAACGCAGACTTGGAGGAGATTTCTTCTTATGTTAGTCAAAGATGCTTGATACGTATTAAAAGAACATTTTATATTATTACTAGTGCATAGTGTAGGAAAAATTCATTTCGAAAGTAGAATATAAATCTTAGCCAGCATAGGTACCATTATCGTATGCTTACTATAGCTACCATATTAAATGGCAGGTTCTACAACTAAAACCGTACAAGTCTCGTATTGTTTCTTTGGATTTCCAATGAATGATCAGGCCAAGGAACTCCCCATTGCCACATGAGAATGCCTCTGGATGGACATCCCCGAGAAGCAAACCGGATCTCTACCAACACAAGGCCGGGTTACCCCTAACTGAGTAACAACTGACCGAATATGCCATCCCCCGGTCCTTTGGGACCTTTCAACCGAGCGCTCGCAATCAATTCACACAATCATAAAGTGTTTTCAACATGAGTAAGTATCTGGGCTCCATACCATGATACCACCCTTTTCCAGAAGGAAATGCACATATCCTAAAGGGCGCTACCCCTCATAACCTTGCTGCATCTTTCCTGTTTTGGCCATTCACGAGGTGTGAGGCTCGACGAAGTCACGTCCACAAAAACATACTTTATACAAAAGCCATGCTTTGGGTCAACAAATGAGCATAGAAATGATCACCAGGATAGACGATCAAATGAATGATCCTATCACAAATAATCAACACAATGATCATTTCACAGCAACACTCAGCATGTCACATTACCAAATTGGGAATATATCGCTGATAACATTCAACTACATAACCTCTAAGCTCGTACGTCTCAGAGAAGGGTGTTAAGCTAAAAGAATAAATTCTCCGCCACCAACAGAAATATATTTGAAAGAAATCGGCTTTATATCTCAATTTGTAATGTCAGACATACAATCCATACAAGTCTATTCCGGGCTCGAACAAAACCGAAGGCACTTACAAAGAAGTCCTTGCAATCCGGATATCCACAATCCTGATCGGATTTCCCATCACATATGGAGAACTCAATACCGGAGCAACTCGGTGCAGAGTCAATCGACAGGTCATCCTATCGCTCTCGCAAATACCAGGTCTTCAACACCGATCTTCAAATGCAATTCATAACGACGTATCACATATTCGGAATGGGTTATACGACCCCATGGTCCTTTCTCGGTTAACCCGAATAGTGAGCGCTTATTCAAAAATAAGTGTGGCATTCAAATTCAAAGAAATCACATCAATTACCCATTCAAAGGGAAATATTGATAGTCGGTTATTGAACTATCAATGGATATGCACACATCACCAGTTTCCAAATAATTTTCCAAATTATTTATTTTCAAAAATATCTTTACTAGATATATAATTTTCGCACTTCAAAAATAAATCAATATTTATTTTTAAACAAATTCTTCTTTTCATTTATAAATTCCATAATGAATTTATATTCCAAAATATCTATGAATATACGACTTCAATTATTCATTTCAATTTATCTTCAAAAAGATAAATTCTCTAATATTCACTTTATATTGGAAAACATTTCCATACTTATTTAATAAGTAATTCTCAAATTTTATTTATTTTCAACACTTGGAAAATATTCAATATACTTAAATCGAGATTAAGTATATATTTCATTCTTTAAGGAAATCATCCTCTTAAACATATTTATTTGGGCCAAAACGAATATTGCGTAAAACATCGTTACGACAACCCAAAATCACTAGTATAGGGATTCGAAATTAAAATAGATATATAAATCCCAATACTATACAAAACATTTCCTTTCGGAAATCATTTACTATAACAACAGTATTATAGTCCACCATTTCCTTCTATTTCTCGAAAACGTCTATTTCAACAATCAATGTTGAAATCTATGGTTTCGAATCTCAACTCAATTAAAACATTGTTAACTTGTTTTAATTCTATTTAAAACATCACATTCAAAACAATTTCTTTAACATATTATTCACTATTCAAAAACGTGAATATACTACGTTAACAAATTTCATCACTTCTATTCATTTTATTTCAAAGGATCATTCACAGTCAAAAACGTGAATATAACTCCATTAATAGGTTTCAACAATTTACTTATCAAAATAAGTCGTTTGCGAATTTATAAAACAACGTTTATAAATTCCTTTATTAACCTATATTCAATTCATAACTCAATTATAAACCAAAAGTTCACATTATAAGTTAAATGCTTGTAAAACGATTATTTTACAAAATCGTCCTTTTTAAGACTTTCTAAATTATAAATCTTATAACTTATAAGATTCAATTATTTATCCAAAACCATTCTTTAATAACTTCATGAAATTTATAAATCTTATTATGTATAAATTTCACTTATAACTTCACCATTTATAATTCTATAAATTCAATTCACTTATGCAATCTATTTTCACTTCATTCAAGCACTTATAAAAACTCGTTTTATAATTCTAATATTTTAATTTATAAATTAACAATTTATAAATCTTTTATATAAGTCAATTTATATTAATATTTTAAAACGTCTTCAAAGTCCTTTATAATTTCACCATTTTGATTTATAAAATAGTCAAATTTTATAAATCCTATATTTCAACTTTTCATAATAAATTCAAAAATCCCAATTTAAACTCTTTTATAAAATCATTAATCCATATTTTCAAAAATCAACTTTTAACTATATTTCTTAAAAATATAATTTTTTTTATAACATTAAAAATTATAACGTTTATTTATTTAAAACGAATCAATTCCAAACATATAGTATATTTTCAAAAATCACTTTAAAAATCATTTTAAAATTCCAAAGTTTGGTCCAATGATGCTACATACCAAATAGTCAATCACGACAACAACGATATCATATATCAATATGATAATCCATCAAATATCAAAATATCCATAATCAAATAAATACTGTTGAGGAATCCAGTTGGATCCCTCCAACCTGTTTTCCTGCATCCACAAACATTAGCACAATACCAATTCCGCTCCAGTACGGAATTATCGCGGTATATGGGATTTAAAATATTATCCGCTTAATAGACGGCGCAATAGGGTCTCATCCGCTATACAAATGCGGGAAATCAATAACTCTAATATATACATATGCCAATATATATATATTGCTATTATATATAATACCAATTTCACTGTTTATGAAATATTCGCGGTATATGTTTTTAATAAATAACATCCGCTTACTAACGGCGCATAATGTCTATTTTAACAATCAATAGATAACAATCATCATTCAAACATGCATTCAAATATTTTAAATCTAACTATTTAAAATAAAATCGAAACTGATTCGACTGAGTGAGAAGTTCTCACCTTGATTTCAATTTCGTTTTAGCGATTTATTTCGAATAAAATTAAACGGACGTTTAATTTTACCCGAAATTCTCACTAACTCGAAACGACTCCAATCCAACTCCATCGCGTAGTGCTCGTCCATACGACTCCAACGCAACTGGTTTCGCGCGTTTTCGACCTCGTATGAAAAAGATATGAATTTTTAAAGTTTACACGATTTATAATTTAAATTTACAACAATTATAATTTTTTTTATATACTCAAGCCATCATAGCCGTAGGGTCCAAATCCCTGTAGATCTCCACCGCACCTTGCTTTCTTCTCATTCACGTACGCAGGCTACCAAGGCCGAACCCAACATCTTCACCTAGGGTTTCAATTTGCTCCGCCATCAACCCACTTGAACACGATCAGGATGCACCAAATCGAAGGCCTCACCTCCCTCCACGTTCGGCCTGAAGGGCTTGAAACTCGGCCCCTCCTCCTCTCTCGATTTGCGTGCGCAACGCGTTGCCTTCATCCCCAATTTGCCGTTGATCCATGAAGCTATTCGCGATCTTGACCGTTGATATGATAGATCACATTGACCTCTCCAATATTGTAGTTGAAGATTTCATCTAATTGTTAGTAGATTTGAAGAAAACGAAGGGGGAAAAGGAGAAGATATCGGCCATTCATGAAGGGGGTGGCGGCCTGCGTATAGATTAGGGTTTCATTTTATTTATTTTTATTTTTTTTAGATTTAGGGGGGTATTTATAGGAAATAAAACGAACACTATTCATCCGGGAATTCCGAACTCCGATTCACGCGCCGTAACCAGCGTTTCTAGGGTTTACCCCGCGTTCCGGACACAATGGAACATGTTTCGAAAGCTAATTCGGACATCTGTGCGAGTTATGGCTATAAACGTTCAATTTAAATTAAACCGATTTAAACGATTTTCTAGGCGTTTTAATTTGTACCGGACAAACGGTAAATCCAATTGATACGAAATTTGAAACCATACAATAATATCACATTACGGATCCGATGAAACTGGTTTCGTCGAAATCCGATACTTTTTGAAAAATGGCTATTTTAACTCGCCAAATTAATATTAAAAATAATTCGATGCGTTTCGAGCTGCTACGATCAAACGGTAACTCCGATTGCTACGAAAATTGAAATCCGGTAATAACTAACTATTACGGATCCAATGGAACTGGTCTCGTTCAATTCTGAGACTGTTCAAAAATTGACTATTTTCACTAGTCGATTTTAATATTAAAATATTCAATTTTCACAAATTAACTTTTAATTCGATTTTAAAAGTTCTAAAATATCGTTCTAACTTCAATATGATAAAATAAAATTTTACAAATCATTTTCAATCATATTTAACCCAATTTTCAATTATTTCCATAATTTAACATATTAAATTATCGATTTAATTATCCAATTAAATCCAATTATTCGAATAAAATTTATTCGACTTATAAATTTCACTTATTAATATTTAAAATTAATTAAATATTCAATTTTTAATTACTAAAAATTCTGGGTCGTTACAAAAGTTAAGTAAATTTGGTGATAAGGATATTTTATTTGTGGGATGGATATTTTAAAATAAAGTGTAAAGTTATTTGTTAAAAATAAAAGTTAAGTAAAATAGGGTAATTTTGACTTATTAATGAATTATAGTTTAATTTGGATATTTATTGATAAAATTTTATTTTATTAAATCGTAAGTCAAACGATATCCAAATGAATATTTTTGAAGCGTGAAATGTGATTTTTATAAGTTAAATTGGCTAAAAATTGAAATTTTAGTGTAGCTGAAATATACAATGTTTTGGAAAGTTACAATTGAATGAATAGACTTATAAATGCTACAACTTTGAAATGAACATTATTTGACATTGAATTTAAATGGTCTAAATAAATATGCTTCAAAGTGTTTGGTTTCAGAGTTGTTATAACTTGAAAGTAATATGGCTTTGGGAATGAATTTATTTGAAATTGTATTTAAATAAGAATTGTATTTAAATATATAAATTTGAACTTATTGAAACTGAAGATTTAAGAATATGACTTTATAAAGTGGTTTGATTTAAGATGATTTTAAGGAATATTTCAAGTTTAATAAATTGAAGGAAATATTCAGTGATTTGACATTTGGGTTTTATTTAAATAATATATGGATTTGGTTTGGAATTTAAATGATATATTATATTTTGGTTTTGAAATGGAAATGATATATTAGTTGATTTTGAAATGAAATAATATTGTATTTAGTTTTGAAAATGGATATTATTTTGGAAAGAATATGGATTTAAAATATTACCATTTTTCAAAATGGATATTATTTTGGAAAGTAACAGTTTGAAATGATAGATTGTGGCTGATTCAATGTAGAAGGGAGAAGAATATCGCCTTAAGTAGCACCACAACAAAAACAATGTATATTTAATAAATGCATAAATTTATAATTAAGCGAAGGGTGATTCCAAATGTTAAGAATCCTATAATATTGTCATATAATAACAATGTCGCAATACAGTTTGCAATATAAATTAGAACTCACTAGATTTCGAGAGATATACTCTAAATTGTTCCACATGATAAATGTAGTTTATTAGCATCAAAGAGAGTTTATTGATAGAGTAAATAATTGAAATAAAATAGCATACCTGTTCATTGAGGAACCGACTCGATTGGTTTTGAGGAAACCCATTGGATAAGTTGGAATAAGATTGCATAATTGACCCCAAGTACAAGTGGTAGATTGATAGAGTTAGGTGTTTTCCCTAGGGGCA
This sequence comes from Allium cepa, assembly GCA_030765085.1. Classification (NCBI taxonomy): domain Eukaryota; kingdom Viridiplantae; phylum Streptophyta; class Magnoliopsida; order Asparagales; family Amaryllidaceae; genus Allium; species Allium cepa. The sequence goes on from CM060929.1 coordinate 272,303,193, forward strand.
ATTATGTAATTTATTACATATATCTAACTCGATAACCAGTCTTGTTCAAAATAAAAGATGTTTTCTGTCTATTATATATTTGATATACTCAATTTTAGTTTTTTCAAAAATGTTCTCTACCACTGCCCCATTCCTTTACTATCCCACCTATACCTTCCATACCCTTACTGCACCATCAACCATCCCTCCTTCAACCCCATCACTTGCTGGCACTTTGTTATCTTTTTCCTTTGAGCGTTGACACAAGTCACATCTTCCCTCCTCCTCCTCTACATCATGAAACCTTACCCATCATCAGACCTCCTGACCATCCTCCTTGTTCCATTGTTCCACCTCCTCCTGTTTCTACTTCATGTTCCTCTCTTATCTCTTCTACTCCCAAAACATGGTCATCAATATTCGGTTCCAAGCCCAAGAATGCTGGAGTTTTCATTCCCATTGACTATGACATAATATACACTGGAAATGCACTTAGAGTTTCAGAAACTGTCATGATAGTAGCAATCAACTATTGGAAGGAGCACCTTGTAGGATCCTTTCTTGATGGCAAATTGCCTTACTCCACTATCCTGCAACCACCGCACTCCAGTGGGCCAAGTTTTCGCTAATCTAGAAACCCAAATCCACTAGAATACTGATCGTTGGTTTGGTATCTATAAAAGAAAAGTTATATTAGAGAACTAATGGTAATAACTGACAGTGGAAATAAGTAAATATAATAGATCATAATAATTACTGATCCAGAATTGACATCTCAAATGTCATATGCCTCAGCCAGACCACTGCTCCAAATGATACCCGTACCTGCCCATATAAATCTTATGGGTTGTAATGAAGAGGGGATTAGAACAATGTTCTGGTGGTTGGTACATTATACATCTTATACACAACACTAGCCTATGCCGATTGTTCACCATTTCTTGTTATATTAGATTTATCATTAGTCGCTACAACTACATTGCTACATACAAATCATTCCCTTCTACACCATGTGTGTATATATATACGCATACAAATATATCCCATTACCCACTAATGGACCTAGATACTGTCCCTATTAGTATATATCACTTAGCACCTCATAAGGATTCATCACCGCCGCATCATGACCATCGTATCACTCAAGGAAACCTTATAATGTGCATCGGAGACCTCCAGTCCATAAGGCCCCGTATTCTTTGGGGATTTTCAGCTTTGTTTGCTTCATATATAATGGATTTCCAGCCCCACGAAGCTCCATCCCATCGATATTTTTGAACGAATCTCTGATAGGGGTTAACTTGCCTTGCTCTATCAAAAAGTCTAGCAAACAACTGTGGCAGTTATAACCCAATTGAATCAATCCTAGTAGGCAGCAGAGACCATTTGGGTATAACCCTGTCCTTCCCGTTGACCGCAAGGGACCAATGATGGGCTCACTAAATATGCAACTCATACCCCTAGTTTTGGTACCAACATACGCCAGCATCTTGCACACCCTATTGCAACTCGTTTGGTACCTACATATGCCATCCTTTTGCGCACCTTGTTGCATAAGTCTGATCTCACCCATCATCCATTTAGATTACCTAGTGCAATCAAGGAAAAACCCCCCTCATAAAAATTTAAAACAGACCACTAGTTCTTGTACAGTCTCGCCATCCGTAAAAGGTCCACCCAGCGCCTGCATTATGGAGGTTCCAATCCAAGCTTACCTAACCTAAGGATATTCCCTTCAGCTATACGCAAACGTATACCCTCCACAGGTCCTATTGGTAGGATATGTTTTTAGTATCCTAACCCAGTCTAACGATCTTCAATCATCTATTCTCTATAATTATAATAGACAATTTATAATTATTCATACCATCATAAACGTATATCCGAGGCTATGTATATACATATTTCAAACTCATGTATATTTATTCTTCTTTCTTTTTCGTTATTGCCTCACATCTTTAATGTTTGACCCTAGGCCTTCATTTTACTATGCGTTTAATTTTCACTTATCAAATGCATTTACCGCTTCTCAGTTTCTATCATCAGTATCATTGTTACTACATTCATTAGTTCAACTTTGATTTCTTTTCCATTTCATTTAATTATCAGACTTAATCCAGACATCTTTCACTCTACTTATTTTAAGCAAACTAATCCATTTCATTCGATTATCAGACTTAACCCAGACATCAATTTCATTTTCCAGCTTCTTTTTCTTGCCTATCACTCAAACTTCCTTTTCATTAGTTTCCATTTCATTTACCTTTTTGTTTCATTCTTGTCTCAATATTCCACTTTTGGAATTTACTACAGTTCAATAAATTGGAATTTAAACTTAATAATTAACTGTTATAGAGCAAATTTTGATATCTTGTTCAAAAGTGGTGGTTTGTGCGATGTTTTTAACTACAAGAAACTCTCTTTTTATTTATTGAAATAGACAGTACAATATAAAAAACTATCTTTTTTTTGTACGTCTCTTTCTTTAAAAGGAATATATTTGCTCCTTGTTATTTCAAACACCACACATTGGCTAAATTTAGACATGATAATATATGGAAAGTCACTTACAATAATTTACATTCTAATAAATTAAAATATCACTAAAATAAGTTCAATTAACTTTATTTTCACTCTCATTCATCAATATTAAATAAAATGGAATCTCAATTCATTATGTTTCAGTTAATTAATTCAACATAGAACGGATAACTAAAAATCTTTTCGCAATTATAGAACTAAAACTAATCATTACACTTCTGTAATTATCATTACAAATTTATAGGCAAGTTTACGGTCTTCAACATTTCATACATCCGAGTTTATTACAATTTAAATTTAATTTTCAAACATATAGGAATTGATATGCAATGATATAATCTAGTATTATATAAAAATATATAATATTCTCATTCACCTTTAATTAGAACTTCCAAATCTCTAGATCTAATCCATATCTAACCCTGTTATCTGTATTGTTTATTTTTGACTCCCTATTAGATCCATAAATAATATGTTATACTGATCTATTAGATATTGGATTAGAGAGATGAGATTTTGATTTATTAACTAGAACCGGATCTAAAAGTTTACCTTTGATGTAGCAATCTGATTTGCACTTATTTTCTATCCTCTATTCTTTTCTTTCTTCTCCAAAATGTATCCATGCAATCTCGATCTATTTCTTTGTATTAAAAATTTTTGGAGGAGAAAGGAAAATGGCAGAGCTTCCGCGTTCATTAGAAAATTAATGAGTTTGAAGTGAAACCCTATGTACTAATTTATAGAGGTTCAAATCAGCGCTGACCATTGGATCAAGCTCCATCAAATCTGGACCATGCGGCCATATTTTACTGCCACCATCAACTTACTACGGGTCGACCACCTCTGTCCCTATGTCGACTGCCCTGGATCGACCAAGCCATGGTCTGGGTCAATCTAGCTAGGCCAAACCAATGCATTCTTGTGCGTTCTCTTATTTTGATTGATTTATTTCCATCCATTCTTCAATTAACGTTAATTAGTATTAACTTTGACCTTAATTAATTTTTCTTAAACGTTAAGTTACCGTTCACTTTAACGGGGTTAATCAATCATTAGTTAATTTCAAATTCTTTCCTTAATTACATATATAATTATTTCCAACTACGAAATCAAATGCTCATAACTTTTTCTTTTGAACTCCGATTGGAAAAGTTTATATATAAAAATTGACTAAAAGTTCGCTACGAATCCAATGACATAAGTTTCGTTGCCAAATTCCAATATTTTTAAAATCTCATTTTTTCATTATTTACTATTAATTAATTAATTAATTAATTCGCTTTTTAATTAATTACCGTAAAAACGCGGGGTGTTACATGTCCTATCTCACTTACAAAAATCATGGAAGCTTAAAGGTGATTACAAAGCCAAATCTGATGGCGACAACTTTTACTTTGAGTTCTCATGCCATAAAGATGGATTAAAAATCCTAAAATCTGATCCTTTGTTTATCAAAGACGAAATGTTTATAATATCATCTTGGCAACCAAACATCAATAACATCCACTCAGTTGTTCGAACCATTCCAATATGGATACATTTGTACATTATTCCTGTGATTACATGGACCCTTAATGGAATCAATAGGCTGGCTTGTCGTGTGGGAAAATGGACATGCTTTAATGAAGCAACTAAAAAGCTCAGCAGATTCAAGTATGCAAAATTCCTAGTTGAAATAAGTCCTGAAAGAGAATTACCTGATTTTATTATTTATGGAGATAATGACTCTAGAGTAGAAATTGGATATGATTGGAAGCCTACGATATGTACATATTATAAATGCATTGGTCATTTAATTGAAGAATGCTTCTAATGTTTTGAAGAATGCAAAAAATAGAGCCTATTTCTAATGCTTTGAAAGAAGTTACAAACAAAAACAAGTTGCTGTAGAGAAGATGCATGCACACAAGAAGATTGCTAAAAAGAGATGGGAGAAACAAGCAACTGTCAAAGTCATAGAGCCAACAAGTAATGTATTTGAATATAATGAAAGAAATGTGGAAAAACTGGAATCATTGACTTGAACAATTCTCAAAAGAATAAATCAATTTTAGGGCAGCATCCTTTAGAATTGCACAATGATACACACAAAGACAAATACATTTCTAATAACATTCTTTCAGCTAAAACCCCAAAAAATGACAACCCCTCACATGCATAAATCATTACTGATCAATCCCCGAATAATCACATCAGTCCTGAACATGTACATGACCCATGCAGGTGCACATGCACATCAATCTTAATATTTCCCAATCCGTATCCCATCAAATCTCCAAATCGACTCAACACATTACCACTTCTAACAGATTCTCCTCCATTCCTTTCTTAAACACATCAAAATAGTAATATTCTCCATGATAATCCCACCAACAATTCTTCTCCCAAACCAAAATCAAACAATACCCTGTCTGATCACATCTCTGATCCTCCTACATTAATTCCTCCTCTCGTACCCTCTTTTATTCCCACACTCTTCAATGCATCAGCCATAGAATCAGTTCCTGATCATTCCCCAAATTCTTCTCCCTGTAATCACAACAAACTTCATCCATACATTTCAAAAATCCTTGCCTCAAACAACCTTTCTTTTGACTCAATATGTAACGCACGCGGATTTTCGTTGCCGAAAAACCGAATAGTTATGGGTTTTAAAAAGAATTTAAGAAAAAGGAAGAAGAAAGAAGAGAGAAAATAGAGGGAAAAGATAGAGAAGAAAACAGAAAATAGGAAGAAGAGAAAAGAAAATTTAGAAGAAAATAGGACGGAACAGAAAACAACAGAACAACAGAATCTCACAATTCGCAGCGGAACAACATATAATAGATAAATGAATAATCTTTAAACAAAGAACTATCAGTTATTACATATTATACATTTCATTACATCATATCATCAGAGTATACAACATCAACAACAAACAGTGCAGCGGAAAAAGAAATACTATATAGCTAGTAATATGCCATGCCATCCAGCTTGCCTCCAGCAATTCCTGAATATCCAGAATATCCTGATAAACCTAACTCTTAACTGCCCGTGTGGAAATTGGTGGGCACCCAGAGTTTAGGAAGGAAAACAATAAACTCCGAGTCAGTCATGTGACTGGTGTGAGAACTCAAAACAGTTTATTTACTTTAAAATCAAAATAGAGGAATATTTTTAAAGTCAATTCGCAATGCTTTTAAAAATGAGACTACCATAAGGCCTCCCGCACACACACACACATGCAAACGCAGAATCGGAGGAGATTTCTCCTTATGATAGTCAAAGATGCTTGATACGCATTTAAAAGAACATTTGATATTATTATTAGTGCATAGTGTAGAGAAAAATTCATTTCGAAAGTAGAATATAAATCTTAGCCAACATACGACCATTATCGTATGCCTACTATAGCTAACTATGTTCAATAGCAGGTTACCGCCACATTCCATAGCAGGTTATACAACTAAAACCGTACAAGTTTCGTATTGTTTCTTTGGATTTCCAACAAATGGTCAGGCCAAGGAACTTCCCATTGCCACATGGAAACGCCTCTGGCTGGACGTCCCCGAGAACTTAACCAGCTCTCTGCTAACACAAGGCCGGGTTACCTTTATCACTAGGTAACTACTACACGAATATGGCATCCCCCGGTCCCATTGGACCTTTTAACCGAGCGCTCGTCACCAACAACACCACACAATAATAAAATATAGTGTTTCAACATGAGTAAATATCTGGGCTCCATACCATGATACCACCCTTTCCAGAAGGAAATGCACATACCCTAAAGGGAGCTACCCCTCATAACCTTGCCGCATCTTTCCTGTTTTGACCATTCCGGGATGTGAGGCTCGACGAAGTCACGTCCACAAAAACATACTTTATACAAAAGCCATGCTTTGGGTCAACAAATGATCAACACAATGATCACAAGGATAGACGATCAAATAAACGATCCTATCACAAATAATCAACACAATGATCATTTCAGCAACACTCAGCATGTCACATTACCAAATTGGGAATATATCGCTGATAACTTCAACTATATAACCTCTGAGCACGTACGTCTCAGAGAAGGGTGTTAAGCTAAAAGAATAAATTCTCCGCCACCAACAGAAATATATTTGAAAGAAATCGGCTTTACATCTCAACTTGTATTGTCAGACATACAGTCCATACAAGTCTGTTCCGGGCTCGAACAAAACCGAAGGCACTTCTTACGAAGCCCTTGCAATCCGGGTATTCACAATCCCGATCGAATTTCCCATCACTTAAGGAATCTCTATACCAGGAGCTACCCAGTGCAGAGACAATCGATAGGTCATCCTATCGCTTTCACAAATACTCGGTCTTCAACACCGATCTTCAAATGCAATTCACAACGACGTATCACATATTCGGAATGGGTTATACGACCCCATGGTCCTTTCCCGGTTAACCCGAATAGTGAGCGCTTATTCAAAAATAGGTGTGACATTCAAATTCAACCAAATCACATCAATTACTCATTCAAAGGGAAATATTGATAGTCGGCTATTGAACTATCAATGAATATGCACACATCACCAGCTTCCAAATAATTTTCCAAATTATTTATTTTCCAAAATATCTTGACAAGATATATTATTTCCAAACTTCAAAAATAAATCAATATTTATTTTTAAACAAATTCTTCTTTTCATTTATAAATTCCATAATGAATTTATATTTCAAAATATTCATGCATATACGATTTCAATTATCCATTTTCAATTTATCTTCAAAAAGATAAATTCTAATTATTCACTTCATATTGGAAAACATTTCCATACTTGTTAAAAATAAGTAATTCACAAATCTTTTTATTTTCAACACTTAGAAAATATTCAATATACTTAAATCGAGATTAAGTATATATTCCATTCTATTAAGGAAATCATTCACTTAAACATATTTATTTGGGCCAAAACGAATGTTGCGTAAAACATCGTTACAACAACCCAAAATCACTAGTATAGGGATTCGAAATTAAAATAGATATATAAATCCCAATACTATTCAAACCATTTCCTTTCGGAAATCATTTACTATAACAACAGTGTTATAGTCCACCATTTCCTTTTATTTCTCGAAAACGTCTATTTCAACAATAAATGTTGAAATCTATGGTTTCGAATCTCAACATATTTTAAAACATCGTTAGATCGTTTTAATTCTATTTAAAACATTCACATTTTAAACATTTCTTTAACGTATTATTCACTATTCAAAAACGTGAATATACTACGTTAACAAATTTCATCAATTCTATGCATTTTATTTCAAAGGATTATTCACGGTCTAAAAACGTGAATATAACTCCATACATAAGTTATAATAATTTACTTATCAAAATAAGTCATTTCGAATTTATAAAACAACGTTTATAAATTCCATTTCTATTTATTTATAAAAACTTCCTTTTTATAAATTCTTTTATTAACCTATTCCAGTTTATAACTCAATTATAAACTAAAAGTTCATATTATAAGTTAAATACTTATAAAACGATTATTTTACAAAATCGTTCCTTTAGAGACTTTCCAATTTATAAATCTTATAACTTATAAGATCCATTTATCTAACTAATCTATTCTTCAAATAATTTCACCAAATTTATAAATCTTACTATTTATAAATTTCTTTTATAACTTCATAGTTTATAATTCTATAAATTTCATTCATTTATGAATTTCATTTTCACTTCATTCAAACACTTATAAAAACTCGTTTTATAAGTCAATATTTCAATTTATAAATATCCGTTTATAAATCCCTTAATATAAATCAATTTATATTATTCTTTTAAAACGTCTTTAATTTCCTTTATAGTTTCACCATTTTGATTTATAAAATAATCAAATTTTATAAATCCTATTTTTAACTTTTCATAATAAATTCAAAAATCCCGATTAACTATTTTATAAAATCATTAGCATCATATTCTCAAAAATCAGTTTTCAACTATTTTCCTCAAAAATCATAATTTTATAACTTTAAAAATATAACGTTTATTTATTTAAAATGGATCAAATTCAAAAATTATTTTATAAAACGTATACTTCTCAAAAATCACTTTAAAAATCATTTTAAAGTTTCAAAATTTGGTCCAATGATGCTACATACCAAATAGTCAATTACGACAACAACGATATCATATATCGATATGAAAATCAATCAAATATCAAAATATCTGAAATTAAATAAATACTGTTGAGGAATCCAGTTGGATCCCTCCAACCTGTTTTCCTGCATCCAAAAACATTAGCACAATACCAATTTTGCTCCAGTACGAAATTATCGCGGTATATGTTCTTATTAAATATTATCCGCTTAATAACGGCGCAATAGGGTCTCATCCGCTAAAAATACGGGAAATCAATCAACTGCAATATATACATATGCCAATATATATATATTGATATTATTTATAATACCAATTTCACTGTTTATGAAATATTCGCGGTATATGTTTTTAATAAATATTATCCGCTTACTAACGGCGCATAATGTCTATTTTAACAATCAATAGACAACAGTCATCATTCAATCATGCATTCAAATATTTTAAATCTAACTATTTAAAATAAAATCGAAACCTATTCGATTGAGTGAGAAGTTCTCACCTTGATTTAAATTTCGGTTTCGGCGTTCGTTTCGAATAAAATTAAACGAACGTTTAATTTTACCCGAAATTCAAACGAGCTCCAATCGACTCCAAACTGGTTGCATTGCGAAGAGCACGACCATACGATTCCAACGCACTTTGACTCGCCCAAATCGGACCTCGCAGCAAAAAGATATCACATTTTAAACATTCACCCGATTTAATATAAAATTTATTAACAACTTTAATTTCCAATACCATTCAAACAAATCTTGGCCGCACATCAAGCTTCTCTCCCCCTCCCTCTCTTGCGTGTACACGGCCATCCTCTCCAGGTAATTAAACGTGCGTTTGAACCCATCAAGCTCGATTCTAGGGTTCCATATCGCGACTCCAACATGCATCGATACTCCGATCAGGAGATGCCATATCGAAGCCCTACGCGAGAGCTAAGCTCGGCTAGAAGGACTATGAGCTCGCCCCCCCTAGCACCTGAAAAAACGTGCGCAACATCAGGGAACGCGGCCCCATTCTGCCTCCAAACGGCGATGATAGCACGAATCCACCGTTGGGTCTGTAGTTCATACCGTGCTCTACAACTTTCGTGTTGGAACTTTTGCGAATCGATGTATGGATTTGGAGAAAATGGAGGATGAAGAAGATTAAGTTTCGGCCCTTGATTATACATGGAGGCGGCCTGCAGCTCAAATTAGGGTTTAGAATATTTTTCTTAATTTTTGTGAATTTTTGAGCTATTTATAGAAGAAAATCGAACACTATTCATCCGGAAATTCCGAACTCCGATTTACGCGCCGTAACCAGCGTTTTTAGGGTTTATCCCGCGTTCCGGACACAATGGAACAGGTTTCGGAAGCTAATTCGGAAGTATGTGCGAGTTATGGCTGTAAACGCTCAATTTAAATTAAACCGATTTAACTCGATTTCTAGGCGTTTTAATTTGTACAGGACAAACGGTAAATCCAATTGACTTGAAATTTGAAATCTTACAATAATATCACATTATGGATCCGATGAAACTGGTTTCGTCGAAATCCAAGACTTTTTGAAAAATCTCTATTTTGACTCGCCAAATTTAAATTAAAAACGATTCGATGCGTTTCGAGCTGCCACGCTCAAACGATAACTCCGATTGACACGAAATTTGAAATCCGGTAATAACTAACTATTACGGATCCAATGGAACTAGTTTCGTTCAATTCTGAGACTGTTCAAAAATTGACTATTTTTACTAGTCGATTTAATTATTAAAATATTCAATTTTCACAAATTAACTTCTAAATCGATTTTAAAAGTTCTAAAATATCGTTCTAACTCCCATATGATAAAATAAAATTTTACAAATCATTTTGAATCATATTTAACCCAATTTTCAATTATTTCCATAATTTAACATATTAAATTATCGATTTAATTATTCAATTAAATTCAATAATTCAAATAAAAATTTATTTGACTTATAAATTTCACTTATTAATATTTAAAATTAATTAAATATTCAAATTTTAATTAATAAAAATTCTGGGTCGTTACAATCTTCCCCCCTTAAAAGAATTTCGTCCTCGAAATTAACAAGTAAGAAAAGTTATAGAATCTATTAATTTTCCAAAATTCATAGTTAAACTTCTTATAATACTTACTAAATTTTCAAATCATACTTAGTTATCTTTTCGAAAACAACTACTATTGTTTAACTTTCAATTCCAAAACAAAGTTAAAGTTTTCACAAATTTTCCAATTTTCTTAAATTTTTTCTAACGCCTTAAATTTTCGGAAAAATTCGCCATAGTCTCTTTTGCGCGGCTCGATCCGAAAAAAAATGACAGTATATATATCACAAATATACATCTCGTCAAGTAATGAGGCATCCCGTAGGGAAAAAAAGTATAAAAGTACGGTATGTAATCCGAGATATGTACCTTATTATTTTATTAGCGAGCATATACGGCTAATATAGCGCGAAAGCGAGCTCCAAATGCGAAGCAAACGCGATCCGCACCTACTAAACACTCAACAAACAACATGAGAACATGCATATAGATAATAGTATCGATATACATCATATAGCAACATAATAACTATATATGTCCACATAGCAAATGCAACAAAACAATAAATTCAACCATCAACTAACTAACATCCATAACCAATAATATTCATTCATATTCTCATTCATATACAATGAATTGGTTTTCAAATTAATTCACATTTGATTTATCAACTTTCATTCTCAATTAGTTTATATATTCACTAATTCATAAGTTGGTTCACTTCACCGTTTATATTCATTCTCATTAACTCAATTTCATTTATACTTAATGAATTATATACAATCAATCAACAATCATATAAAAATCAATGTATATTAATTACAACCAAATTCCTTTGCTTATATTCATTCAATTTGATTTAACACCTTTACTTGTCAATTGTTTTAATTTAATTGATTTCATTCAATTATTCAACTTCCAATAACATTAGATTTTAATGAATTAACACTTATATTCATTATTCAATATCAATTTAATCTACATTCAATTGATTTCCATATTTAATCCATTCATTCAATTCAATTTCTAAAGTTGAATTCTATTACATAACTTAAGTTTATATTTATCACTTCACTTTTATTAATTTACCTTGATACTAATATCAACTTCATTCCATATCACTTAAGTTATATTTCATTTTATAAACATCACTTTTTATTTACAATTCACATTCATAAATATATTCATATAGTTTCACTTCTTATATATATATATATATATATAAGTTTATTTCACAATTGTAAATCACTTTAATTATAATTCAATTCTTATAATTCTTTACTTATACAATTATTCTTTTATTTAGATTATTCAAACAACCAAACAATCAACTTATATACACTTTAATAATTCTGAAAAATTATTCCTTTATATATAAAATATAATCAAGGTAAAATTATTTCATTTACCCAATTTAAAACAATATTGTGTCGAATTGTTCTGTACAAGTGTTTAGAGATCCCTATCAACAACGTTAATTACTCGTATTAACCAGAATCTATATACCACTCAACAAACCAATCATCACAATATAAAACGATTTCATATTCACTAACAAATACGCTCTCATAGCTATTATTACACTCAAACTCATTCTAGAGTACTGCTGACTCTATCTCTAATGAGTAATACCCAACAGAACCATGGTTGTCGCTTAACCATATGCTCTGATACCAAATGTAAAGCACGCGGATTTTCGTTGCCGAAAAACCGAATAGTTATGGGTTTTAAAAAGAATTTAAGAAAAAGGAAGAAGAAAGAAGAGAGAAAATAGAGGGAAAAGATAGAGAAGAAAACAGAAAATAGGAAGAAGAGAAAAGAAAATTTAGAAGAAAATAGGACGGAACAGAAAACAACAGAACAACAGAATCTCACAATTCGTAGCGGAACAACATATAATAGATAAATGAATAATCTTTAAACAAAGAACTATCAGTTATTACATATTATACATTTCATTACATCATATCATCAGAGTATACAACATCAACAACAAACAGTGCAGCGGAAAAAGAAATACTATATAGCTAGTAATACGCCATGCCATCCAGCTTGCCTCCAGCAATTCCTGAATATCCAGAATATCCTGATAAACCTAACTCTTAACTGCCCGTGTGGAAATTGGTGGGCACCCAGAGTTTAGGAAGGAAAACAATAAACTCCGAGTCAGTCATGTGACTGGTGTGAGAACTCAAAACAGTTTATTTACTTTAAAATCAAAATAGAGGAATATTTTTAAAGTCAATTCGCAATGCTTTTAAAAATGAGACTACCATAAGGCCTCCCGCACACACACACATGCAAACGCAGAATCGGAGGAGATTTCTCCTTATGATAGTCAAAGATGCTTGATACGCATTTAAAAGAACATTTGATATTATTATTAGTGCATAGTGTAGAGAAAAATTCATTTCGAAAGTAGAATATAAATCTTAGCCAACATACGACCATTATCGTATGCCTACTATAGCTAACTATGTTCAATAGCAGGTTACCGCCACATTCCATAGCAGGTTATACAACTAAAACCGTACAAGTTTCGTATTGTTTCTTTGGATTTCCAACAAATGGTCAGGCCAAGGAACTTCCCATTGCCACATGGAAACGCCTCTGGCTGGACGTCCTCGAGAACTTAACCAGCTCTCTGCTAACACAAGGCCGGGTTACCTTTATCACTAGGTAACTACTACACGAATATGGCATCCCCCGGTCCCATTGGACCTTTTAACCGAGCGCTCGTCACCAACAACACCACACAGTAATAAAATATAGTGTTTCAACATGAGTAAATATCTGGGCTCCATACCATGATACCACCCTTTCCAGAAGGAAATGCACATACCCTAAAGGGAGCTACCCCTCATAACCTTGCCGCATCTTTCCTGTTTTGACCATTCCGGGATGTGAGGCTCGACGAAGTCACGTCCACAAAAACATACTTTATACAAAAGCCATGCTTTGGGTCAACAAATGATCAACACAATGATCACAAGGATAGACGATCAAATAAACGATCCTATCACAAATAATCAACACAATGATCATTTCAGCAACACTCAGCATGTCACATTACCAAATTGGGAATATATCGCTGATAACTTCAACTATATAACCTCTGAGCACGTACGTCTCAGAGAAGGGTGTTAAGCTAAAAGAATAAATTCTCCGCCACCAACAGAAATATATTTGAAAGAAATCGGCTTTACATCTCAACTTGTAATGTCAGACATACAGTCCATACAAGTCTGTTCCGGGCTCGAACAAAATCGAAGGCACTTCTTACGAAGCCCTTGCAATCCGGGTATTCACAATCCCGATCGAATTTCCCATCACTTAAGGAATCTCTATACCAGGAGCTACCCAGTGCAGAGACAATCGATAGGTCATCCTATCGCTTTCACAAATACTCGGTCTTCAACACCGATCTTCAAATGCAATTCACAACGACGTATCACATATTCGGAATGGGTTATACGACCCCATGGTCCTTTCCCGGTTAACCCGAATAGTGAGCGCTTATTCAAAAATAGGTGTGACATTCAAATTCAACCAAATCACATCAATTACTCATTCAAAGGGAAATATTGATAGTCGGCTATTGAACTATCAATGAATATGCACACATCACCAGATTCCAAATAATTTTCCAAATTATTTATTTTCCAAAATATCTTGACAAGATATATTATTTCCAAACTTCAAAAATAAATCAATATTTATTTTTAAACAAATTCTTCTTTTCATTTATAAATTCCATAATGAATTTATATTTCAAAATATTCATGCATATACGATTTCAATTATCCATTTTCAATTTATCTTCAAAAAGATAAATTCTAATTATTCACTTCATATTGGAAAACAATTCCATACTTATTAAAAATAAGTAATTCACAAATCTTTTTATTTTCAACACTTAGAAAATATTCAATATACTTAAATCAAGATTAAGTATATATTCCATTCTATTAAGGAAATCATTCACTTAAACATATTTATTTGGGCCAAAACGAATGTTGCGTAAAACATCGTTACGACAACCCAAAATCACTAGTATAGGTATTCGAAATTAAAATAGATATATAAATCCCAATACTATTCAAACCATTTCCTTTCGGAAATCATTTACTATAACAATAGTGTTATAGTCCACCGTTTCCTTTTATTTCTCGAAAACGTCTATTTCAACAATAAACGTTGAAATCTATGGTTTCGAATCTCAACATATTTTAAAACATCGTTAGATCGTTTTAATTCTATTTAAAACATTCACATTCTAAACATTTCTTTAACGTATTATTCACTATTCAAAAACGTGAATATACCACGTTAACAAATTTCATCAATTCTATGCATTTTATTTCAAAGGATTATTCACGGTCTAAAAACGTGAATATAACTCCATACATAAGTTATAATAATTTACTTATCAAAATAAGTCATTTCGAATTTATAAAACAACGTTTATAAATTCCATTTCTATTTATTTATAAAAACTTCCTTTTTATAAATTCTTTTATTAACCTATTCCAGTTTATAACTCAATTATAAACTAAAAGTTCATATTATAAGTTAAATACTTATAAAACGATTATTTTACAAAATCGTTCCTTTAGAGACTTTCCAATTTATAAATCTTATAACTTATAAGATCCATTTATCTAACTAATCTATTCTTCAAATAATTTCACCAAATTTATAAATCTTACTATTTATAAATTTCTTTTATAACTTCATAGTTTATAATTCTATAAATTTCATTCATTTATGAATTTCATTTTCACTTCATTCAAACACTTATAAAAACTCGTTTTATAAGTCAATATTTCAATTTATAAATATCCGTTTATAAATCCCTTAATATAAATCAATTTATATTATTCTTTTAAAACGTCTTTAATTTCCTTTATAGTTTCACCATTTTGATTTATAAAATAATCAAATTTTATAAATCCTATTTTTAACTTTTCATAATAAATTCAGAAATCCCGATTAACTATTTTATAAAATCATTAGCATCATATTCTCAAAAATCAGTTTTCAACTATTTTCCTCAAAAATCATAATTTTTATAACTTTAAAAATATAACGTTTATTTATTTAAAATGGATCAAATTCAAAAATTATTTTATAAAACGTATACTTCTCAAAAATCACTTTAAAAATCATTTTAAAGTTTCAAAATTTGGTCCAATGATGCTACATACCAAATAGTCAATTACGACAACAACGATATCATATATCGATATGAAAATCAATCAAATATCAAAATATCTGAAATTAAATAAATACTGTTGAGGAATCCAGTTGGATCCCTCCAACCTGTTTTCCTGCATCCAAAAACATTAGCACAATACCAATTTCGCTCCAGTACGAAATTATCGCGGTATATGTTCTTATTAAATATTATCCGCTTAATAACGGCGCAATAGGGTCTCATCCGCTAAAAATACGGGAAATCAATCAACTGCAATATATACATATGCCAATATATATATATATATATATATATTGATATTATTTATAATACCAATTTCACTGTTTATGAAATATTCGCGGTATATGTTTTTAATAAATATTATCCGCTTACTAACGGCGCATAATGTCTATTTTAACAATCAATAGACAACAGTCATCATTCAATCATGCATTCAAATATTTTAAATCTAACTATTTAAAATAAAATCGAAACCTATTCGATTGAGTGAGAAGTTTTCACCTTGATTTAAATTTCGGTTTCGGCGTTCGTTTCGAATAAAATTAAACGAACGTTTAATTTTACCCGAAATTCAAACGAGCTCCAATAGACTCCAAACTAGTTGCATTGCGAAGAGCACGACCATACGATTCCAACGCACTTTGACTCGCCCAAATCGGACCTCGCAGCAAAAAGATATCACATTTTAAACATTCACCCGATTTAATATAAAATTTATTAACAACTTTAATTTCCAATACCATTCAAACAAATCTTGGCCGCACATCAAGCTTCTCTCCCCCTCCCTCTCTTGCGTGTACACGGCCATCCTCTCCAGGTAATTAAACGTGCGTTTGAACCCATCAAGCTCGATTCTAGGGTTCCATATCGCGACTCCAACATGCATCGATACTCCGATCAGGAGATGCCATATCGAAGCCCTACGCGAGAGCTAAGCTCGGCTAGAAGGACTATGAGCTCGGCCCCCCCCTTAGCACCTGAAAAAACGTGCGCAACATCAGGGAACGCGGCCCCATTCTGCCTCCAAACGGCGACGATAGCACGAATCCACCGTTGGGTCTGTAGTTCATACCGTGCTCTACAACTTTCGTGTTGGAACTTTTGCGAATCGATGTATGGATTTGGAGAAAATGGAGGATGAAGAAGATTAAGTTTCGGCCCTTGATTATACATGGAGGCGGCCTGCAGCTCAAATTAGGGTTTAGAATATTTTTCTTAATTTTTGTGAATTTTTGAGCTATTTATAGAAGAAAATCGAACACTATTCATTCGGAAATTCCGAACTCCGATTTACGCGCCGTAACCAGCGTTTCTATGGTTTATCCCGCGTTCCGGACACAATGGAACAGGTTTCGGAAGCTAATTCGGAAGTATGTGCGAGTTATGGCTGTAAACGCTCAATTTAAATTAAACCGATTTAACTCGATTTCTAGGCGTTTTAATTTGTACAGGACAAACGGTAAATCCAATTGACTTGAAATTTGAAACCTTACAATAATATCACATTATGGATCCGATGAAACTGGTTTCGTCGAAATCCGAGACTTTTTGAAAAATGGCTATTTTGACTCGCCAAATTTAAATTAAAAACGATTCGATGCGTTTCGAGCTGCCACGCTCAAACGATAACTCCGATTGACACGAAATTTGAAATCCGATAATAACTAACTATTACGGATCCAATGGAACTGGTTTCGTTCAATTCTGAGACTATTCAAAAATTGACTATTTTTACTAGTCGATTTAATTATTAAAATATTCAATTTTCACAAATTAACTTCTAAATCGATTTTAAAAGTTCTAAAATATCGTTCTAACTCCCATATGATAAAATAAAATTTTACAAATCATTTTCAATCATATTTAACCCAATTTTCAATTATTTCCATAATTTAACATATTAAATTATCGATTTAATTATTCAATTAAATTCAATAATTCAAATAAAAATTTATTTGACTTATAAATTTCACTTATTAATATTTAAAATTAATTAAATATTCAAATTTTAATTAATAAAAATTCTGGGTCGTTACAATATCCATCCCACATAATTCTTCCATCTCTGATGACTCAACTATCCCCATCATTGACATTCCAGTCTCAATTCCAGACCCTATCCACAACAATGCTACCTTGATTAAAAAATTCTTAATCAAACAGTGTTAGATGAAGTTGTTCTCTCTATTGATTATGACAATCAAGATGAAATAGATGCAACCAAATAAAGAAGAAAAATATGTAAAACAAGAAATGGAAGAAAAACAAGAACAAACTTCAAAACCACTTTAATTCTCATTATGAAAATGGAAAGGACTGTAGGTTAATACATCTATTCATAAACCCAATTGGCTCAATCATCGATGACTCAACAATTATCTTCACCAGATCCAGAAAGCTGAATGCTTCAGCTAAATCCAAAAACACAAAAAGAAACGCTTTCCCATAGTTGCACTGTATATTAGGGGAGCACATTTAATAATCAAGAAAAATGAAATCAAAAACCTGATCAACATATAATAAATCCAAATGACTAGAATCCTAGAGAAAAAAACTCAATCCCACTCTCACTAAAAAAGCATGCAATCGTATCAGTAGTTGTTGGAATTATGTTGATAATCTCAAGGAGGCCCCATATGAAAGAATAATAATGATGTTGTGAAGAAAATGAATTATAGCTTTATTGCTTTTGATCAATTCAGAGAGAACATGAAAATACAATACAATTCTTATTATTCTGTGTACAATGCATTTTCCTTTATATAGACATTTCGGTTGGGCTTTGGTACAAAAGAAAATAAAAATAAATATATGGGCCGGGCTCAATGTCCATACATGAATTGTATTTCCCTTATACTGGTTTGCAGAGATACTTGTATAATCCGAAACTCTCAATACCCCCCTCAAACCAGTTGAGGGTTAGGGTTATCTTCACTCGATAATGGCCGCCACAAAAAAAAATATTTTGCAAAAATTCATCTATTTTCCTTCTTTAGATCTGAAAATTGACACATGAAGGAAAGGATAGATGAATCTGGGATGGTTGCGATGACAATTAAACGTGCAATCATCAACTTTGAGAAATACAAGTACAAACTGAGAGATCTGGAATGGTCGAGGCTTCACTGTAGAAAGCAGACCTTGGATTGCTCAGTTGCAACTGGTAAGGTTGCTGGATCTGGAAAGATTGGAGCTTTGCTTGACCGAGCAGATGTCAAATCTCTCGGTTGCTGGCGAGTAATTCGGAGTTCTATGTTCAGAATTCAGATCTACTTGATCAACATTTAGTTCGCTTCTGAACCTGGTAAAATTGATCTTTGACAAAGCCTTTGTAAAAATGTCCGCTTTTTGGTAAGTTGAAGGTATGTGGTTGACCCTTAGCTTTCCCTTTATAACTTGTTGTCGAACGAAGTATAAATCCAATTCCATGTGCTTCGTTCTGGAGTGCAAAACTGGATTTGCGGTAAGAGAAATTGTGCTAAGATTGTCGCACCAGATAGTTGATGTAGTATCAGTTTTGATGTGTAGTTCCTTTAGTAGTGATTCTATCCACATAATTTCGGCAGTTGCACTTGCAACGCTTCTATACTCTGCCTCTGTGCTAGATCGGGATACTGTTGGTTGTTTCTTAGCACACCATGATATTGGGTTTTTGCCTAGGAAGATACAGTACCCTGTTGTAGATTTTCTGTCATCACTGTCAGTTGCCCAGTCAGCATCTGCATAGCCATTGATGTCAGGACCCGATTCTTCGTCTTCCGAAAATTCAACATCGACACTCACTTTATCGACTGCCGAGCAATCGAACGACGGAAAACCGAACACTGAGGGTTTAAGAAAAAGAAAACGTAGAAAAGAAGAGATAAGAAGATAGAAAATAGAACAGAACAGAAAACAACAGAACAACATCAGAATCTCACAATTCGCAGCGGAACAACATATAATAATAATGAATAATCTTTAAACAAAGAACTATATCAGTTATTACATTTTATACATTTCATTTCATTACATCATATCATCAGAGTATACAACAACAACAACTACCAGTGCAGCGGAAAAAGAAATACTATATAAACTAGTAATACGCCATGCCATCCAGCTTGCCTCCAGCAACTCCAGAATATCCAGAAGATCCTGATAAACCTAACTCTTGACTGCCCGTGTGGAAATTGGTGGGCACCCAGAGTTTAGGAAGGAAAACAATAAACTCCGATTGACACGAAAATTGAAATCCGGTAATAACTAACTATTACGGATCCAATGGAACTGGTTTCGTTCAATTCTGAGACTGTTCAAAAATTGACTATTTTCACTAGTCGATTTTAATATTAAAATATTCAATTTTCACAAATAAACTTTTAATTCGATTTTAAAAGTTCTAAAATATCATTCTAACTTCAATATGATAAAATAAAATTTTACAAATTATTTTCAATCATATTTAACCCAATTTTCAATTATTTCCATAATTTAACGTATTAAATTATCGATTTAATTATCCAATTAAATCCAATAATTCAAAATAAAATTTATTCGACTTATAAATTCACTTATTAATATTTAAAATTAATTAAATATTCAAATTTTAATTAATAAAAATTCTGGGTCGTTACAATTGATGTTGAGTATTTTGCTTGCATGTAGAATTAGTCCCTGATTTATAGTTTCTTTGAGGTACCTCAGTATTCTTTTAACTGCCTTCCAGTGATTATCTAGTGGCTTTTGCATGAATTGACTGACTTTATTGACACTGAATGATATGTCTGGCCTTGTTATTGTTGCATATTGTAATGCTCCAACAATGCTTTTGTAAAATTTCTCATTTTCAATTGGTTCTCCTTTGCTTCTTGATAACTGTGAACTACTAGCCATTGGTGTTGAAAGTGAGTTTGCCTTATCCATTTTTGCTTTTGCTAGAATTTCTGAAATGTATTTCTTTTGACATAGATGTAGCTTGTTATCAGAAGTTCTTTTAACCTCTATGCCTAAGAAGTAATTTAACTCTCCCAAGTCCTTAATTGAAATTTTTTTGTTCAAGTGTTGTGTGACTCTGCTAATTTCAGCCTCACTGTTACCTGTAATTATGAAGTCATCAACATAAATAAGTATATAAGTAACAGTTGAATCAAAGAATTTAATGAAAATTGAGTTGTCAGATTTTGTTGGTATGTAGTTGAGTCTGGCTAGTGTTTGTTTCAGCTTGTCAAACCACACTCTTGGTGCTTGCTTGAGTCCATAGATTGCTTTGTTTAATTTGCACACCATGCCTTCATTTCCCTGTTGTCTGAAACCTGGTGGTTGCTCCATGTATACTTCCTCCTGTAAGACACCATTTAAGAAAGCATTATTTATATCTAATTGCTTAATGGTCCAATTCTTATACAAGGCTACAGTTAGAACAATTCTGATGGTAGATGGTTTCACAACTGGTGAAAAAGTTTCAGTAAAATCAAATCCACTTTGTTGTGAATATCCTTTTGCCAGCCTTGTACTTTAGAATTGTGTCATCAGGGTTTTTCTTTAGTCTATAAGTCCATTTACACCCTATGACATTTTTATGTTCAGGTAACTGAACAAGAGTCCAGGTTTTATTTCTTGTAAGTGCATCATATTCCTCCTTCATGGCTGTCTTCCACTTTTCATCTTGTATTGCTTGATAATAAGAGCTAGGTTCCTCATTGAATGATTCTGCACTGTATATTTTTGGTTTAAATATACCACTCTTTGATCTTGTTATCATATGATGACCACTATCTGTATTTGCAGGATTAATCTGTTGAGCATCATCTCTCACTGTGCTCTCCTGCAGAGTATTGGATGATTGAGAATCATTCAGTACTGAGTGGTGATCTGCATGACACATACTATCTTGTAGTGGGGACTGATGAGATTCTTCAGGTTCTTCATGATGATCAGGACTAGAGGCATTTCTGGTCAATTATTGTTGTTGACCAATAATGTTCTTATCTTGAGACATTTGTCTCTCTACAGGTATAACCATCTCTGGTATAGGAGGTATGGAGATTTTTGGATTGTACAGTTTCTTTGTAGCTTTGTTTTCAGTTTTACTGAAAGGAAACTCATACTTATTGAAGGTTACATGTCTTGATATATAAATCCTACCTTTGTTGTCAAGACACTTGTAACCTTTCTGATTGCTTGCATATCCTAAAAATGTACAAGGAGTAGATCTGAATTCTAATTTGTGTGTATTGTAGGGTCTTAAGCAGGGGAAGCACAGGCATCCAAAAAATTTTAGACTCTGATAGTCAGGTCTGATGCTTGTCAGTGTTTCAATTGGACTTTTAAGTTGTAAGACTTTGGTTGGTAATCTGTTGATAAGATACACTGCTGTTGAGAAAGCATCAGGCCAGAACTTCAGAGGTACAGATGCTTATGCAAGAAGAGTTAAACCAATTTCTACAATGTGCCTGTGCTTCCTCTCAATTAGACCATTCTGCTCAGAGGTATGTGGACAAGTTGTTCTGTGATTTATTCCCTTTTTTTGAAAAAATTCTTTGAGTGTAGAAACTCCTTCCCACCATCAGTTTGAATAATTTTTACTTGACAGTTTGTTTGTTTTTCAACACTTGCTATAAACTGCATCACTGCATTACTAGTGTCAGATTTTGCTTTTAAAAAATAAATCCACACATATCTGGAAAAGGCATCAATAAATGAAATATAATACTTGTAACCATAGTCAGTAGAAATTGGAGCTGGTCCCCACAAATCTGTGGCAACAAGTTCTAATGGTTTAACATATTCAGTACTTGAGTCTGGAAATGCAAGTTTATGACTTTTGCCCATTGGGCAGTAGGTGCAGGAATAGAATGTGGGAATATTTTCAACATGAACTTTATTATTGCTACTCAAAACATGTCTTACAATTTTCGTACTGGGGTGACCCAGTCTAGCATGCCAGATATCAAAGCTGTTGCAATTTTTAACAGATTTTACTTCATTTGTTTCGGACATATTACACCAGTTTTTCATATTGTCATGTTTTCTTGACCTTGCAATATCAAATTTGTATAGACCCCTACATTCTCTACCCTGCAAAAGAATTTCATTTGTCAGTACATATTTTACTAAGCAAAACTTTGAATGAAATTCAAAATAAACATTGTTATCTTTTGAGAACTGTGAGACACTCATCAGATTCTTTCTAATAACTGGTACTCTCAAAAGATTATTAAGATATAACTGTCTAGCACCTATAATACTTGCATTTCCAGTGTGTGTTATATGACTTGCTTTGCCATTACCCATATATAATGAAAGATTACCTTTGTATTCTTTGTTTCCAAGATTCAGATTGTTGAGATTATTTGTGACATGGTTGGTTGCTCCTGAATCTGGGTACCAACTATTATCCTGAATGTCCTCTGCTTTGGCTAGATGGTTGGATGTGTTTTCTGATTGTTCTTTACATCCTTGTTGAACATTTACCATGTTTGCAGTAGACTCATGTTGTCTTGAGTTTCCAGTATTTTGTTGAGATGGTGTATAGTTAGCATCAAATCTGAAGTAACATCTGTTTGCTGTGTGACCAAATTTTTCACAAATTTGACACCTTATTCTATTGTTGTTGTTTGTGTATCTGCCACTTCTTCCTCTTGATCTATAACTCTGGCCACCTCTTTGATTGCTGTTGGGTTGATTTCTGTAATTGTGGTTTCTTTCTTCATTTCTTCCTCTGTTATTGGTAACATAGTTTGCTGAATATTCAGGATTTGTTGATTTTTTTTGCTCCAATCTCCCTTCATGTGCTAGTAATATAGAATGTACATACTGTAATGCTGGTAAACTTTCTGTTGATGATATCACAGCTACAACAGATTCATATTCCTCATCTAGTCCACTTAACAGATATAGAATTTGTTCTGTGTCACTTACATTGTGCCCAGCTGAGGCTAACTGTTCACAAAGAGTTTTAGTTTTTGATAAGTATTCTCTCATGGTATGACTGCCTTTCTTTAAGTTGTGCAGTTGTCTTTTGTATTGCATAATTCTTGCAGCAGATTGAGAACTAAAAGCTTGCTCTATTGTATGCCAAATACCGTAGGCAGTTTTACAACCTATTAGTTGTGGTAAAAGACTTGCACTAATTGAGGATAATAACCAAGAACTGACCAAACTATCTTGTCTTTCATGTATGATATATTCTTGATTGTCAACTAACTTGCCTTGTGCATCTGCAGTGAATCTTGGTGGCTTAATGATGGTTCCAAGAACATATTCCTGAAGACCATAAGCTTTAATTGCAGTCTCCACTTGAAATTTCCAGAGTAGATAATTGGTTTCATCGAGTGGAGTATTTATAATCTGGCTATGTGGTTCTTGGGTAGTATTGGATTGATTTTGGGTGGATTTGGAAACAGATGTGGGTGAAACAGTACTATTATCACCTCCTTCAGCCATTGATGAGAAAATTACAGCAAGAAGTAATGAAAAGAAACAAGATTACCAGAGAATGAGGATGCAGCCAGAAACTGACTGAATGATGATCTGTAATAAGCAGTTTCTTGGCACGGCACTTCAGGTTAGTCAACAAAATCTTTGAAATTCTGATAGTATTGATGCAGCCGAAGTGATATATGATGAAAATTTTCTGATATCAATCCTTCTTGGCACGACACAATGCTAGATGATGAATTTTCTTTAACATATCATATACAGTTGTTAAACTATATATGATTTGATCTCAGATGATGAAAACTTTCTGATGAGATATGATTTTCAATCAAAAACTGATGGTGATCAGATGCTGTTAAGCATATATTGCTCTGATACCATGTGAAGAAAATGAATTATAGCTTTATTGCTTTTGATCAATTCAGAGAGAATATGAAAATACAATACAATTCTTATTATTCTGTGTACAATGCATTTTCCTTTATATAGACATTTCGGTTGGGCTTTGGTACAAAAGAAAATAAAAATAAATATTTGGGTCGGGCCCAATGTCCATGCATGAATTGTATTTCCCTTATACTGGTTTGCAGAGATACTTGTATAATCCAAAACTCTCAATAGATGTGGAACCCCTCATATACCATGTTAGCTCAGTGATTAAACATTGTTAATCCATTCATCTTAACATCACACATATCCCCTCATCTTAATCCCTTCAGATCACCTTTATTTATGCATTTAATCAGTCAACCTGAAGACAGGTTCTCTTAGACTATATCCTCTCTCTTTCATCTCCTTTTATCCCTTGGTTATGCATAGGAGACTTTTAATGCATGACCAACTCATCATAAAAATATGATGGTGCTCTTCTATCAATAAATGATATCTCTCCTTTCAATACCTCCCTTCTTTTATCTAACAAACATAACATTCACTTCTCTAGTCCTGCCTACACATGGAATAATAAAAAAACATAGTAGTAGATGGACTTTTTGTAAACTTGATCATAGTTTTTATAACCTTGTCCCAATCTCAATTTGGCCTACCCTTACTATCCTAATTCCTAATCCTGGCATATCTGATCATAGTCCCCAAACCTTGTAGTGGAAAGTTGACAATATGAAAAAGCTTCCCTTATTTTAATTTTTAGACTAAACATCTTTCTTTTCTTAGCATTGTTGCATAGGCTTAGAGTATTAATGTGCATGGTAACTCGATGTAGAAGCTGTAGACACAACTCAGGAACACAAAAATAGCTTGAAATCATGGGCAAATAAAGAATATGGTAAAGGTTCTCATAAATTCACAACAATTAGAAAAGAACTAGAAATAATTCAAACAAAAATGCTTACATCCCTTGACGACTAATCACTCTCTGAGCTTGAACATTTCATGCAACAAAACCTAATTAATTCTCTTCATAATGAAGTATAGGTAGTCAGACAGAAGCTTGGCAAAGATTGTTTCTTTGATGGAGACAGAAATACTGATTTCTTCTATTTTTCTCTCAAAATCAAGAATAACAAGTCTAGAATTATGTCCATAATTGATCGTAATGGAATTGCACAAACAGAGGACAATGAGATTAATAATGCAATGCTCCGATACTTTGTTGGATGTTTTGACACACAAAATTCTCTAAATATCTCACTTGACAAAATATAAGAGGCTTCTCTTCCTACCATCACACAACAAGAATCCCAATATTCAATATCCAAAATTCTAACACAGAAATCAAAGATGCTTTCTTTGGATTAAATGCAACAATCATGAGGGCTCTAAACGGTTTGAATTCTTCTTTTCATAGAATCATGGTCCATTATAAAATTCTCCTCTACTAATGCCATCCATAATTTCTTCAATACCAACTAACTTCCAGGAGGCATTAATTCCACCAACTTAGCCATGATTCCAAAGACTGATAACCCTACTTTAGTTCAACACTTCAGGCCCATTTCCTACGCCATTGTAATATACAAGGTCATTACTGGAATAATAGCCAACAGAATAAAACCCATTCTATTGAGAATCATCTCTCCAAATCAGGTAGTCAATGAGAGATATGTTAATAGTTAATACCCTTAGGTATTGATTTTGATGACAACATCATATAAATATTACTACTAGTATACCTCCAAGCTATGTAGTTATTTCAGATATATTATGGACACATTTACAGAGATAAACAAGAACTCAATGGAAGAAAATGGATTATATAAGAAGGTTAATCAGAGCTATGGAAGAACAAAACTAATTGAAGAAGAATGCTGAAAGGAGAAAAGTGTTTGAAGTGACGAGTAGTTGATTGATTCTTAGAATTCCTTGTTAAAGATCGCATGACAATTATACTCGAAGATCATCTACCATTGAGTTCAACCGAATTACAAAAATCCACAAAAAAGTGGTACTTTTGATATCTGAAATTTGCAGCATTTATTGGTGTTGCTGATGTGTTGCTGTTGTCTTTGGAAAACATCTATATGTCGACATATGAGGGTCAAGTATGTCCACATAATCTCCATTGATCAGTTTTTTAAAATTTAAATCAGGGGATTTTTCCGCCACCTCTTCACCAAAAGACATGTTTCTTCAACCACTATGTAGAGGCCGTGGAAAACAAATTTTCCAATCAATTCTCTCTTCATTCTCATACTCTTTCTCTTCCATACTTTTGCAAAAGAAATCCATTGCATTGTCTTTGTAGATCTATACCATTTCATTCCGATTCTTCAAGGATTAGCAAACCACACAATATCAAAAAGTTTCTGCTTGAATTCATAATTATCTCTTTGATATCATCATATTCCTCAAAAAATTCAAAGATTTATTGCCATTAGTGGTCATAGAATCATTATACCGAATCTGTAAGAATCTGTATTGAAGATACGACTACTTGCCATATTGTATTGTTGTTTGTGAGAAGAAGAGAGTGCGTCGAGCTCATGAAATCAAGAGGGTGTATGTTGTAGCCCGTGAAATAAGATTGTAAAGGTGTTCTTGCCACCCGTGGAAAGAAAGCTATTATTGTAACGTCCCGTAATTTTCGATAATTAAAAATAGTTAATTTAATAAAGTTTTGTGATTTAATGTTGGAAAAAATAAAAATTTATGATTAATAATAAGAATATAACCGGAATAAAAATGAAATAGTATTAATTTAAGGTAATTGATAATTGCTTTAAATGTAATTCCAACTAATTAAAATGATTACAAAGTTATAATTGGTTATAGATTGTAATTAATTACAATAATGTGTGTATTAGTTGATAATTGGATTTAAAGAATAATTAATAGTTAAATGCTGATTAATCAATGAAATAGATGTAACTAAGTGTATTGAGTAAATTTAGTGTTGTAGTAGTAATTATAACACTTGTTGTGGATAATAAACTTACAGATGTTATTAAATATAGAAATGGTGACAATTGTTATTTGTTACCAATTTATTTAAATCAATTTCAATTGAATGTCATTAAATGTTACATTAATGTGAGTTAAGACAATAATTGCAAATTTTGAATGTAATAAAATGTATAGAGATGTCAATTACACTCATAAGGCAATAAATTGATTTAATAATAATAATGAAACCAAGATAAATGAAGTTATTGAGATTTTAAATTATAATTAGTGTCAAAATCAACAAAAATTCTGTGTAATTGAAATACTGCAACTAATATGGTAAAAGATGATAATTGCAGAATATTAGTGTAATAAAATGCAAACAAATGTTAACTATGTCTATAGAGTAGTAATAGTTAGAATAATAGTCTGAAATCAAATTTAAATTTTTTTTATTGGAATTTAATTTTAATTAATTGGATTTAATTACAGTTGAATTGAACACTATAATTAGTGAAATATAAAACATTAAATTTGATATGTAAATTTGCTTTAAGTTATTATACGTGTCTAAGTAATCAAAAATGATGAAATTTATTAGTTTATAGATATTGAATTAAAAAGTGATTAATTAATTTAATATTAATTTATTTAATTTGAAATAGCCATTTTGGCCACAGTCTTGGATTTTCAACGAAACAAGTTTCATCAGATCCGTAGCGGTGAATTATTATAGGATTTCAAGTTTTGAAGTGATCGGACTTGTCGTTTTATTGTACGGACTCGAAACGTACAGAAATCAATTTAATTAAATTCAATTGAAATCAATTTGAAATAAGCTAATTTTAAAGCTAACTTCTTCATACGATGAAGTTCGGACATGAAACCTATTCCATTGAGTTTAAAACTATCGAAAACATCTATTTTGATATATGAGATTACCCATTTTTGTTTCGGGAACGAAACAGGCTTTTCGGGTCGGTTATTGTTCCAATCCAAATCGATTTGACCCATTCTTTTCGATTTCAGCTATACCTATAAATAGCTCTTTATAAAACTTATTTGTTCCTCGTATTCTCATTTCAGTATGTACAAATTTCATCTGTCTACTCCTCCTTCTCAATGACAGTAAACAGATAAATTGCAAAACCCCAATTCAATTTCAAAACCAAATCAAAAATTTAAATCCCTCAAACCCTATCAAATTATATATCATTTGAAGCTCTCAATAAGCGCAATCTACTACAATGATTCATTTCTCGAATCGGATCACCATTTGTCCAAAAATCAATGAATTATCCTCGACCGTTCATCGTGTCGAGGTCAACTTCATCGAATCGTTGAACGAAGGGTACCAATATGTGGAGAGCGGCACATCCGTGTGGTTGGTTAGTCGAATCAACGGCAAGATTTTCATCAAAAATTTGCCTTAGGTTTGAAACCCATGACGGCTGCTCTATTCGAGCATGTGATCGCGTCGCCTATGGACGCATGACCGTATAGGAGAGCCTGAGGCGATGGTGGGGGTCTTAGGGGGGGTCGCGATCCTATGGGAGCGGCGAACGATGATGGTCAGGTGGCGGGTGTGATTTCGTGTGCATGAAGCTCGGTTGTCGGGTTTCGATCTATGTATGGTGACGTGGCCAGAGAATAGTAATCCCAATTTTTTTATTTTTTTATTTTAAATTGTGATTGTCGAATGTTCTAATTTACATAACTTTCACATACGAGGTCCAATTCACGTGCGGTTTATTTTGTTGGGATAGTATCGAAATTTTGGACATTTTGACGCTAGTTTGAACGAATTCAGAGACTGTTTAATTTTAAGCCCTAAATTGGATTTTAATTCGATTTAAAATCGAAGGTGAGTGTTTTGACCCACTCACAACTACTAGATTATCTTATGTTAGTTAAATTAAATTTATGATGTGATTAGAAATTTATGGATCGATGTTTGGTAGGTAAATTGTTATCCTAGTTAAATTTGACTTTTATTGCATTTAATCATCGTTAAATTTAATACTGAATTTAATTATCAATTTAATGCTAGTTAATGACAATTAGTTATTTATTGATGTTTATTGGCTGATTTGGATGTTGATTGTGATGTATGTTTGATTGTTGATATTGGATGAATGGATGTTGTATTTTAAATTGTTTTAACACTGCAAGTTTTCTATGGGTTGAAATGATACATACCCGAATGATATATAGATTAGAGAAAATCATCATGGGTTGAAATGATAGACTCAAGCGATTTTATGGATTTTTATTTAATTCAGGATTGCGGTTTGAAATGATATATAACCGTAAAAATTTAAACTGCGGATTAAAAAGGGTAGAAAATTATATACGGACACTGGATTGGTTAAATTAAATGATTTTGAATCTTTAAATTTTGAATTTAGTTAACTGGTATTTTGAAATAGAAATTGATTTACATAAACTGAATTATTTTCGACAATCCAAGTGTAGATGCTGAAATTGGAATTGATTTAATGAATTGTTCAAAAGGGTTTAAATTGAAATTTCAAAGTTGTAGTGTCAATTATAAATGAATTTATCGGAATTGAGTTATTGAAATTGTTTGGTTATAACCTTGAAATCTATTTTAAACTAATTTAAACGATTTTAACCGATTTAAACTATTTCAATTTATTTTAATCTGTTATAACCTATTTTAAACTAATTAAATTTATTTAATCTATTTTAAATCTATTTAATACAATTTAAATCTATTTAATATATATTAAATTTATTTAATCTATTTTAAATTTATTTAATCTATTTAAAAATCTACTTAATATAATATAAGTCTATTAAATCTATAATTAATCTATTTAAAACATTTTAAACCTAATTAAATCTATTTAATCTATCTTTAATATATTTAAATCAATTTAAATCTAGTTAAACCAAATTTAAATCTATTTAAACTATTTTACCATTTAAACTATTTTAATTTATTTTAAACTATATTTTAAAACTATTAAACTATTTATGACTACCTAAATTATTTTTTAAAATTTTAGACTGTGTAAAGTTAAAGTATTTATATTTAAATTCTTGATGATGATACAACCTAAGTTGGAATTTGAAATTGATACCTTTTGTGAAATGACATATCCGAGTAAATATGAATTCGAAGTGAATGTGATTTTGAAGGTGAATATGATTTGAAAATGATATGGCTTTGAGAATACGATATTTTGATATCAATTGTGAATTGACTTTTGAAATGTAATAGAACCATCCGGTGTGAAATAAGCATTTGGTTGTTAAGACAGGGATCAGATATTGTCATACTCTCTGTCAATACCGAAAACCACTATAACAACTGTGTACGTGGTGGAGATTCCAGAAATGAAGTATGATGGTTGGCTTGGTGAATGATTCTGTATGAGGTATTTATGTGACCCTGACTCTCATGAGTCAGCTTAGATATGACTAAAATAGGAGCCATGTCAGGCCAAGTGAGGTCATTCCTCCCATCGGACACATTTCTTCGATATCATATTATGACTTTGTGATGATTTGATGGTCACCCCTTGATTTTGATTATGGGAGTGTGTTCCGAGGTGGGCGGTAGTAGCTGCTATGCTTTACCATCAGTCAGGATCCGCAATTGGTATATCTACCATGGCATTGCCTCGAGTGCCGTGTTCACATGCTCTGGCGCGCCTTTTACGAGATTGGTTTGTACCATACCTATAGAGTGCCCTCTGATAGCCCTCTAGTTTACGGAGGAATCACGGTACTGTATAGACTATGAGAATATATAAAAATGTGTTAGGGGGGATATGGGTAACGCCTTAACGCTATTTTAAGACTTTAATTTATTGTAGACACTATTATAATAGTGTATTGTACTACATAGTAGATAGTTTAACGTATTCTTAGGAGATGGAAATCCCGAACATCTGTTAAGTTATTGCACTCACGTTAGACACTGGATAGAAGATGTTAAACCCAGTAAATATCTCTGACGCCGTTACACTCATATTTATTTATTGTTGATTTAACTTACGTAAGATCTTTTAGTTCTGACTCGAGTGTTTTGTCTTTTCAATGCGCTCGGCTTAGTCTGAGCTTTCAGTTTATCGAAACTACTTTTTAGAAGATGAAGACGAAGATTTTGTACGATTATTATGTATTATATTTACTCTACTGCATCATGTTGTTTCGCTGCATTTATTTGTTGTCTGTTCTTATTTACTGTAACTCTGATTTTGTGTTGTAAAAGAATAATCAAATGTATTTATAAAACAGCTTCATAAACTGTTTATTTGATTATTACATTTTGTCATTCCGCTGCGAGATTCTTTATTTGGTTTTCTTTCTTTGTTTTTTCTTATTTACCCCCAATAACAATATGTCCTTTTGTATGGTTTGATTCGGACATGTGTGGTTTATCGTCGATTTAAACTGTCCAAAAAGGTTGGTCGTTACAATTATAGTGAAATTCTGCACGGTGCATTGTAGGACTGGATGAAGGATTAGTCAATTCGAACTAGTATAAAAATCTAGATGTTATTTAATTTACTGCATGTTACTTTACTATTTACTTATTCTATGATTATTGGTTTTTTATTTGCAATTTGATTAGATATAGAGTTGAAGTTATAAGTTAGTTCCAAATAATTAAAATATACACTCCACCCCCTCTAGTGTTCAAATAGCCTTAAGATCCATTCCGCATTGTGTTATAGACTCCCCATTTTTTGACATTTTGCATCGGAGCACTGGTTTTCAAAAATTCATAACTTGGTTTCTGCAAAGTATAATTAGCTAATGACACTTGTAACACTTTCTTTAACACTTTGTAGAAGGGCAATCTACCACTAGCTCCCTCTATTTGATGGTAGTAATTATGCATGTTAGGCTTATAGGTTGAATTTTTATTTACAGTCTAATAATTTAGATATTTGGAACATTACCCAAATAGATTGCACTGGGCCCTAAGTGAATTATGCATAATGGACACTAAACCAAGACACAAGCACTTAGTAACTCATAGGCCATGAACATTTTATTTTTCTCCTTAAATAGAATTGAATTTGATCAAGTGTCAACTTGTAAGTCTACCTATGAAATATGGAAAACACTGCATGTCACACATGATGGCACTAGTAAAGTAAAAGAAACTAAGACAAAATGCTAATTAATTAGTTTCAACTTTTTCAGATGAAATCAAATGAGTCTATTTCTAATATGTATTATAGATTTCAGGATATAATACTTACATTAATATCATTAGGAAAGAGAATTACCAAAAAGGACCATGTAACAACTCGAATCCCAATGAGTCCGGATTTTCTCAAAAATGCTAAAAACCAAGCCTATTGGAACCCGAGTTGGGTATCTGGTATCCTGCAAAATAGGCAAAGTAAATATATCGGATCTTAGATAAATATCTCGCAGCGAAACCGACTAAAATGCAATAGTAAGTAAATACTCACCAATAAAATAACACTTTCTAAACAAGGGTCTCAAAGCTGGAAAGTCTCTGCCATCTGCCTAACCTATAGGATGTTATGAGGAGGGGGTCAGAACTAAAGTTCTGGTGAATGGACAAATTATACACTTCTAAGCTTATTCTACATATACCGTTTTATTTCTATTTACTGTTTTATTAGGTTTATTTATAATACTCTCACCTCAGTGCGTGAATCGTGCACATCTACTCCCTAGTAGATTAAAACCTAATAACAGATATATATAGCTATATGCCGCTTGACCGCATCGGTACTAGGTACTACCCATAGTACCTTCCGTATCCTCCTTGCAAACGACTCCATCGTCTTGCTACTATGGCGTTCTGTGACTACATCTATAAAGGACTGCCTCATAAGGCCTACAATATAGATATTCCACCGTCTACTATGGAAACGTAAAACTACGTCCGCACTAGTCTATACTAATGCTCGGACATTGACAATGTACCACCTAGTACTTACCTTGAGGACTATACGTAATCGTTCCGTTTACTCCCTGAATCCCGCTTAACAAGGTCTACCTTGTACAGAACTTAGTCGGGGATTTTTTGTTTTTGTAAAGGACTGCCATGTTAGGCCTACAATACAAATATTCTATTTGGTCTGTCTCTTTCCTTATCGTGGCTATGGCCCCATGCAGCCACTCCTCAACTAATCGAAAGACCTCTAAAGAGCTTAGTGGTTGTGCCCTACTACAAACAATCTAAACATCCAATTGGCTGCGCCCCTCATCTAATGTCTCGATAGTGAAACGTTCATTAGACTATTGGTTTAACTCTAATCTTTTCCGAACTCGCTTCTTTGTTATGATGCTAGCCCGATATCCGCATGCGACTATCCTTTTGGGTCCTTTCCACTAAAACTTACTTGCAATTACTAAGATATACGAATATCCTGCTCCAAACATCAACCCCTTTTGACTGCCTACAATGGTTCCGCCATGCAGAAAGCAGTCAAGGCATACTCTTTTGACGGAATACCTACAGACCTGCCTCCAGGGGACTGCTCCATTATGCCTACCCCAGAGGGTCATCCTAGAGTACCCTCACGTCCCATTGAAGTCTCGTACTTCCTCTAGCCCAAAATATCTAAGTTGGACGTGCTCCTTCTGTGCTGAAATCTATGGTGAACTGCTTCATTAGGCTCTTCATCCTTTGGGCTACTTCGAACGCATCTCATTCTTTTATTTGAACCTAAGTCTAA
Source organism: Allium cepa (assembly GCA_030765085.1). Lineage (NCBI taxonomy): Eukaryota > Viridiplantae > Streptophyta > Magnoliopsida > Asparagales > Amaryllidaceae > Allium > Allium cepa. The sequence continues at coordinate 272,337,576 of CM060929.1, forward strand.
TTTTTTATGTTGCATTTAGTTTACTTTTCTTATTCTGTTGGCTACTTATTTACCCTAATCAGCATAAACTTTTCCCAGCTCACTTAACTATTGTGAGACCATCAGTTCCTGACTGAAAGGAAATGCTGTTGGTATGGGCCACTTCTAGTATCTTGCTTATTAACTTAATCCAAGGACTACGTTTGTTAAAATAAGCCTCTTCTGTTATTTCTGCTCTATTTGCTTATTAACTTTATTCAAGTCTTAAAATAAGCCTTTTCTGTTCTTTCTACTTAGTTATAACCTATGTTATAATTTTACTTGCAATTATCAGCACTGTATTATTTTGTAATCTATATATTATAAATATAATTACAAGCATTTCTTTTCTAGTCTAGTCTGTCTTCTTTTATTATAATATTGAATTCTCTTTAATTCTCTTATTATATGACAATCTTCGCTTGGGATTACATCCGACTGTCATAAATTTACTTATCATAATAATTGCTTTGCCTTCATTTTATTATCTATGCAGTAATTGTAGATCTAGGTATATTTCTTTTAATTTCTTCTAGTCTTGTCTGATAATTAACTTGATTTCTTTTTTACTTCCTGCAATTCTTCACTTTATTTTCTTATATTCTAGGAAGTAGTTCTATTCTATTATAGGTTACAAAAACTGTGATAGAAATCCATTTCTATGTTTTAATACTAAACAATGCTATAAACAATAATCCGTAACTGCAAGATATTTCTTTTACAGTTTGGATAGTGCAAAATATGGTTGTTTCTCTATTTTGCACTAATTCCCTTTTCCTTTCTTTTACTCTTGCAATTACATTTATCGTTACCTTTTAAATATTAAACTATGGATATGTATTCTCTTTTCTAAGCCAACCAACTAATCTATCACATACTTCCCTATCAAGTGATTAAATTTTCTCTTTTAATTTAGTTTTCCCCATTTTAACATAATTTACTGCAAATTTCTATTTTTCTCTTTTTATTTCATCTTTTCTTAATTACATCTAATTTCTGTAAATATAATGTTCTTTTACTTTAGTCCATATTTGCGAATTCTTCTCTTTACTATTTTATTCGCGTAAAAAGGAATAAAAGTAGCTAACGTTTAGGCTAAATTTCAACCTTTAAAAATAGATGTAAATAACTATAAATTTCTTATTTTTAGGCTTATGCTTTTCTCTAACCGTCAAGCATAATATTATTCATATTTAATTTGATTACTATTTTCCATATAAATAATAATTACATATAAGCTCTCTTATTTTATTTTGCAATTCCAGCATAACAAATTAACAGGATTAATTACTGAAATAAATACTGAATAAAATTATTTAATGGGAATCTAACGATATTATATCATAAACGTAAAATATATATAATTAAATTCACTCACCTAGAAAGCAAACACTCCAAGTTCCAGATCTGATTTTTAACCCAATTCTATTATCCACATTCTTCCTTATTGCAACCCTATTTGGATCTACAAATTAAGATTTATATGGATTTAGAAATCTAGATCCAATAGAAGAAGAAAAAACTAGAGAAGAAGATTTGAGAACTTTACCTCATTCGGACAACTTTACTTAACATCTCTATTTTAGACCCATAATTTCTATCTCCAACTTGTAATTCAGAAGGCGTAAATCTAAAATAGCTAATTTCTGAAGAATTGGAGGAGAAAGAAGAGTGACAGGGATTCCTTACCCATTTAGAATATGAGTTTGAAGGCTAGCCCTACCTCTTTATTTATAAATAGTCAAAACAGTGTCATCCATCCGCTTAAAACGACACAAATTAGGCCGTTCAAATGGGTGGAGAATGAGCGCGATTGATTAGTTTTTTAAATGTTTTGTTATTATAAACGTTTAACATTTGAAAGTTTCCTATGAATTCCAATTAACTCTCATTATTTCTTTGATTTAATTCTCTTTATAATGCACGTCTATGTTGGATTTTAAACGTGCCTTATTTGTTTTATTAAATGTTATTTAAAATGTTAACTTTTAAACGTTATAAATTATAAACGTTTAACTTTTTTTTATGTTGCTTGTTTATTCTAATTAATCACCATCACTTGCTTGGTTAATTCTCCAATATAAAACTTGTCTATATTGAATTTCACGTGTGACTAATTAATGTAAATTAATTTCCTCCAATAGTTGATTTGATTACATTGGCTGCTAATGTTAATTAGTTGCCTTTAATTATTGATATCAAGTAATTTCCTTTATGATGGCAATGTTAATTAATTACCTTTATGACGTGCGTCTATTTTTAAATTCAAATGCGAGTTATTTTTGGAATTTCATACACATGTATATTTATTTATTACAAATATATTTACGTTCATTTACTTGTATAATTATTTCTCGATAAAAAACTTTGAACATCAATAACTTTTTTATACGAACTCTGTTCGAGACATATTATATATGTAAATTGATCCAAAAATCGCTACGAACACAATGGAATAAGTTTCAAGGACAAAATTTGACAATTCCAAAAATGCTTATTTTCACTGTTAATAATTATTTGATTATTTGATTATATAAAAATACAGGGTATTACATTCTCCCACCCTTTAGAAAATTTCGTCCCTGAAATTTGGCAAGGGTAAAACTATGTAATTCCTCGCATTAATTACATCCATTTTATGTTCATCCAATTTTTCAACCATCTGTGTCATTGTGCAAAGTGCAATACATAATAAAATATATGCGTGTACAAGAATTTCTAAGCAGTACCTCCTATATGAATGTCTTTTCTTTTAGTGATTCCTTTTAAAACATGATGCACAAATCCTAAATATACTTGCAATTTCTATATGTATGCAATCTTTTTGAAAACTCAAAACATTTTTCATCCAATTTTTCCCACACTTCCACTGAATAGGGTTGCAATTCAACGATTTTTTCATCCAAATCCTACAACACAAATTTTAATATTCGAATTTTAGAAAAATCTAATTTTTTGAACTCGATTTCTTATGTCAAAAAGAAGGTAGAAAATGGAAAATTTTCACATTTCTATGTTTTACTTTTGCGTACCTCTCACTCCGTACTTGGAACTTATGCCGTTATCCTATAAAATCGCTATTTTCTTTCCCAAGCACGGTTTAATAAGAAATATTTTTCTTTTCAAACTTTTTCCCAAGCTTAATTTATAAGAAGGATATATTTTTCTTTTGCAATTCTCATTTATTTCTTTTGGCGTTTCTATTGCTTTCTTAAGATCTTAATGTTTTTCTTTTAGTTACCTTTTATCTGACTTTTCTTTTAATATAGTAACTAAATAAGAGGTTTTGGACCATGTCCATTCTGATACAAAATAGTCATATTCTAGGAATCCAAGTAACTCGTATGCTCCTCCTGCCGCTTATTACTTGTTACCAACTTATGCTATGTTACTTAAGATGAGTGAGATCTATTCATCTCTTATATTCCATGCTAAAAAAGGAATAACTAATTCTCATTTATTGCAATGGATAAGTATTTCAATCTATGCAGTCTCTATCTAAAAAGACAACTAAGATTGGAGAAATTTTCTCTTTACCTATCATTTTTCCTCAACTAAGGTCTACCTATCCCAAGCACCTGTGTCTTATCATCTTACTAATATCATTTTACTATTCTTCTATAGTCTACACACATAAAGCAACATTTCTAGGTTTTCACTAGTGCTCTATACACCTTGCGGGAATTTTTATTATTACTACTAGGAGTAATTACTGCCACAGCCTTACACTTTTTTCCATTACACCTAGGAAATGATTTCTACCTATTCCATGTTTAAAAGTCAGGTTTGGTATGGTATTTATCATTTTACTTCAAATTAAAATTTCTAAATTTTTGAAACATCAAATCCCAAAATTCTTTCTTTTGAAAATGTTTTTTTTTTAGTTTTTTGTTAAATTCAAAGGTATTTGTTACTTAAAATTTTATCTCTCCAAAAACTTATTTATTTTTTCACAGACCATTTTCTTCAAAACATGTCTTACTTGTTCTTAAAACATTTCACTTTTTTCTTGACTTCAAAAAAAAAGTCCTCACATGTTTTCAATATATTTTCTTTTTATAGATTTTCAAATTTACTAAAACTGGAGTAGATAAGAACAATTATTTTATCAAAAATCTCCTGACTTTTCTACTCTTCCAATTACTTAACCTTGGAGGAGTTTCTAACTTACTACACTTAACGGTTTTATACCTTAATATATCAGAATTACTTTCTCTTATGAGAAACCATTAACTCTAAAACTTCTATGAATCCTTTAAAGGAGGATTTCATGTTTATGTAAAATTATAAGGAATTTTTTTTGTATTTTATCGAAATAGGCAATGCAAAATATGGTACTTTCCATACCTTGTACATCTCTTTGACCTATTCCTTACAACTTACATAAAACATCTTTATTTGTGATTCATAGAAAATTATGCCATTATTCATTTCATTCCAATAGATTAAAGTACGTTTACTCTTCATTCACTCACATAAGATATTTTCTACTAAATTCATTAATTTAACGTGCATTATTTTTCAAAAGAACTCATTTTCAAAACTGCTTTAATATTTTCATAACTAGAAAATATTTTCATATACCTATTTAAATAATAAGGGTACGTACAAAACACTTCAGAAATTATCTCCAATACTCATTTGGGTCAAAACAGATGTTGCGTAAATTACTGTTGCTACAACCCAAAAATACAAATATATGGATTCAATTAAAATAAATAGTAATAAATCTCATATGCTTATGTAAAAGCATTTACTTAGGAGTCACCTTCTATAACAATAGTGTCATAGTCTATGCTTCATTTATTTTTACCAAAAACATCTATCTATTACAATAATAAATGTTGTAGCCTACGTTTCCAATACTTAACACACTCTAGGTTTTTATATTTTAAAATCTTTGTTTATCTACAAGGAAACTTGCGAGCTATACACGCTCTATAATTCTTCAAAAAGAATTTCACTTTAACAAAATTTACATCATATGAAAACCAATTTGAATTTCATACCGCTTATATATATATATTTTTAAAAACCCAATATTTACTTCCTCTAATACATTAACAATTATATTTTTCAACTTTTTAATTCCAAAATTTTCATTTTATTAGGCTAGACATAAAGTGGATTTTCTTCTTACTAAAACCTCTTACTCCTTTCAAAATAAAAACATTCTCTCTACTATCCCTAGGGGGTTTCCCCACTTCCTATAACATATGGATACCAATCTTCTCTCAAAACACGGGTTATTTGTACACTATAAATCGGTAAAACATAGGGCTCAATATACTTGGGTCATCCCAAACCTAACTAGTAAACTATGCACAAATATACTACTTAAAAACTTTCCATATGTTAAAATCTATAATTGGGAACTATTTGGATTTTAGTACATAATATATTTATATTTTATTCAAAAATATAAATATGTTCACTCATTATCTACCTAGAAATACTAAACCTAGGCTTTGATACCAAATGCAACAACCCGAATTCCAGTGAGTTTGGATATTTCGCAAAAATGCTAAAATCCAAGCCCACTGAAACCCAAGTTGGGTATCTATTATCCTACAAATAGGCAAAGATAAATATATCAGATCTCGGATAAATATATCACAGCGGAGCTGACTAAAATACAATAGTAAGTAAATACTCACCAGTAAAATAACACTTTCTAAACAAGTGTTTCAAAGCTGGAAAGTCTCTAACGTCTACCTAACCTGTAAGATGTTATGAGGAAGGGGTCAGAATTAAAGTTCTAATAATGGACAAATTATACACTTCTAAGCTTAATTCTACATATACTGTTTTATTTTCATTCACAATTATATTAGGTTTATTTATAATACTCTCGCCTCAGTGCGTGAGTCGTGCCCATCTACTCCCTAGTAGAATAAAACCTAATAACTGATATATATATATATATATGTATAGCTGTATGCCCTTTGACCGTATCGGTCCTAGATACTACCCATAGTAGCTTCTGTATCTTCCTTGCAAAGGACTCCATATATGTATGGCGTTCTGTGATTACATCTATAAAGGACTGCCTCATAAGTCCTACAATATAGATGTTCTGTCGTCTGCTAAGAAAATGTAAAACGAAGTCCGCATTGGTCTATACTAATGCTTGGACATCCACAATGTACCACCCAGTGTGTACCTTGAGGACTACATGTAATCGTTCGGTCTACTCTCTGAATCCAACTTAACAAGGCCAATCTTGTACGGAACTCAGTCAGAAATTTTCTATTTCTGTAAAGGACTGCCCTGTTAGGCCTACAATACAGATATTCTATTTGATCTCTCTTTTCTTATCGTGGCTATGTCCCAACCCAACTACCCCTCAACTAATCGAAAGACCTCTAAAGAGCTTAGTGGTTGTGCCCTACTGCAAACAATCTAAACATTCAATTGGCTGCTCCCCTCATCTAATGTCTCGGTAGTGAAACGTTCATTAGACTATTGGTTTAACTCTAGTCTTTCCCGAACTCGCTTCTTTGTTTTGATGCTGGCCCGATATCCACACGCGACTATCTTTTTGGGTCCTTCCCACTAAAACTTACTTACAAGTACTATGACATATGAATATCCTGCTCCAAACATCAACCCCTTTTGACTGCCTACAATGGTTTTGCCATGCAAAAAGCAGTCAAGGCATACTCTTTTGACGGAACACCTATAGACCTGCCTCCGAGAGACTGCTCCGTTATGCCTACCCCAAAAGGTCATCCTAGAGTACCCTCACGTCCCGTTGAAGTCTCGTACGTCCTTTAGCCCAAAATATCTAAGTTGGACGTGCTCCTCCTGTGCTGAAATCTGTGGTGAACTGCTTCATTAGGCTCTTCATCCTTTGGGCTGCCTCAAACGTAACTCATTCTTTTATTTGAACTTAAGTCTAATCTTTTTTTTTCCGTTTAGTTTACTTTTCTTATTCTGTTGGCTACTTATTTACCCTAATCAGCATAAGCTTTTCCCAGCCTCACCTAACTATTGTGAGACCATCAATTCCTGAATGAAAGAGAATGCTGTTGGTATGGCCTCTTCTAGTATCTTGCTTATTAACTTAATCTAAGGTCTATGTTTGTTAAAATAAGCCTCTTCTGTTATTTCTGCTCTATTTGCTTATTAACTATATTTAAGTCTTAAAATAAGCAATTTCTGTTCTTTCTACTTAGTTATAACCTATCTTATAATTTTACTTGCGATTATCACCACTATATTCTTTCATAATCTATATATTATAAATATAATTACAAGCATCCCTTTTCTATTCTAGTCTGTCTTCTTTTATTATAATATTGAATTCTTTTTAATTCTCTTATTATATGACAATCTTCGCTTGGGATTACATCCGACTGTCATAAATTTACTTATCATAATAACTGCTTTGCCTTTATTCTATTATCTACGCAGTAATTGTAGATCTAGGTATATTTCTTTTAATTGCTTCTAGTCTTGTCTGATAATTAACTTGATTTCTTTTTTACTTCCTGTAATTTTTCACTTTATTTTCTTATATTCTAGGTATTTCTATTCTATTTTAGGTTACAAAAACTGTGCTAAAAATCCATTTCTATGTTATAATACTAAACAATGCTACAAAACAATAATCCTTAACTGCTAGATAATTCTTTTCCTTTTGGATAGTGCAAAATACAGTAGTTTCTCTATTTTACATTAATTCCCTTTTTCTTTCTTTTACTCTTGCAATTACATTTATCGTTACCTTTTAAATATTAAATTATGGATATCTATTCTCTTTTCTAAGCCAACCAACTAATCCATCACTTACTTCCCTATCAGGTGATTAAATTTTCTCTTTTAATTTAATTTTCCCCATTTTAACATAATTTACTACAAATTTCTCTTTTTCTCTTTTTATTTCAGCTTTTCTTACTTACATCTAATTTATGTAAATATAATGTTCTTCTATTTTAGTCCATATTTGCGAATTCTTCTCTTTACTATTTTATTCGCGTAAAAAGGATAAAAAGCAGCTAACGTTTACAGGCTAAATTTCAACCTTTAAAATAGATGTAAATAACTATAAATTTCTTATTTTTAGGCTTATGCCTTTCTCTAACCGTCAAGCATAATATCATTCATATTTAATTTGATTACTATTTGCCATATAAATAATAATTACATATAAGCTCTCTTATATAATTTACAATCCCACCATAACAAATTAACAAGATTAATTACTAAAATAAATACTAAATAAAATTATTTAACGGGAATGTAATGATATTATATCATAAACGTAAAAAAATATAATTAAATCCACTCACCTAGGAAGAAAACACTCCAAGTTTCAGATCTGATTTTTAACCCATTTCTATTATCCATAGTTTTCCCTATTGCAACTCTATTTGGATCCAAAAATTAAGATTTACTAGTGCGTGACCCATGCTATGCACGTGGGCAATGTCGGTAACTATACTGATACAATAAGTTTCTAGGAATATAAATTTTCAAATATATGTCAGATAAAAGTAAACATAGTTAACATCATTAAAAAAATTTAGTTACGTATGTCATTCTCTTAAAGATATGTGTACTGCACATAGTAATCCATTTTTTTCTTACTTCGTGAATATTTGAATTGCACAATAACATGAACATCGTATACTCAACTGGTAAATTGTAGTCATAATGTTGCATTAATAAATTAGAAATTCATGGATAATATTATGATACTTATCACACCATGTACATATTTGGTGCTGAAATATACATTGCAACCACACTCAAATGCTAAATTATAAACTAAATACAATTCTATAAACAAATCAGAACCCATTATGTACATAAATCAAATATCACATAATCAATGGATCTCATGTATGTATACAATTGCATAAATTTTCTTAACTCACAAGCTGCCATAAAATTAATATAACTCATAACCAATTGTGTCACAGCTCCAGTATATACATACAAATATACTAGAAATAGTGTTTTTGAGACAGTAGGCACCTCAGATTGGCCAGCAATGCACCCCAGTTTTGCCATTATCCTACATCAGTCCATCATCATCGCTTCACCAGCATCTGATTGCTAGCAACCTCATCCAACTTACTCTACAGAATAAGCTCACTAAATCTTATCCTTGATTCGCTTGCACCTCCAATCCTCCCTACCTCTGTTTCTGTATGCACACAGCAGAGCAATATGACGCTTGTAACTCTAGTGGTCCATCAACATGCATCTTCAGCGTATCGAACCTGACTTAGAACCATAGTGAGTGACCAACGCTACGCACGTAGGTAGTTGCTAAGTTCATATGCGTGGATCTTGTCGTGCATTATTGTTCAGTTTAATTTTTGGTTTTTTCTTCTTTCAAGTGAAATTTGTACATGAAGTACAATTATTTAGCACTTTGGTTCTGCTACTTCATATTTAGCTGCTATTCTTATACCTTGTTGATACTTAACACTTTATTTTCTTTGCAGTGCATAAATGTAATACCTATCTTTAATTATTCTCAAATTAGTTCACAGATTTTATCACTTTCAAAAGATTGGCATTATGCATATGTAAATGTAAAAAATAACTCTTTAAAATTTGATAATTTTTAGTGACCATATTGTATTGATGATCATTTTTATTGTTTAAACATATAGATCAATCTTCCAATTTATAAATAAATTGACAATTAACTCACTTAGAACCATTTGTCCTTTTTATAATTTCCTCAAAGTGCCTTAAAGTGGCTTGAAAGTGCATTTTGATAACAAAGAGATATATATTTATTTTAAAATATTTATGCTACTTACAATTGTAGTTTATTAGTGCATGGAAAGAATCTACTCTAAAACAACCTTCGAACTATTACTACATTGCATAAAGAAATCAAGATCTTATGTTTGTTGAAGATACAATTATAATGCTTCATAACCTTACACCTTCACATAATGAATCCAAATACATTTATGGTGATCAAAATTAATCAAATTATTTATCTATACTTATATAACACAGAGTAGGCAAAATAAACTATATGATATGTTTTATTATATAATTTCTATGCACTTAACATACGAGTTCATAAATATGCATTCAATGATAATATTTCTCCATCACTTAAACAGGTACATTATAATGCTTCATATTACATATAATTGCAAATTTACAATTGATGTTTTGTCGAAATCTATATTTGATTATAACTTCAAATTTTGAAAGAAGAGATATAATACAACCACTTTGTTTGAATGCACTTACAAACATGCAAGTACAATTGAAATATCTTTGTCAAAAAGTGGGAATTAGCATAAAATGATGAATTTAGGAGGTACGTTGGTAATTTCTTTATGGGCTTCTCGTATATTGTTTTTATCGTAAAGAATGTTACAAAATAAAGCTCCAATATAGAAGCATGTATGTAATTAAAGGTACATTAACTTATTACTGCAAAGTTATTTGATTTCTGTATTCATATTTAAATCAACTAATCGGTAATCATTTACAACGTGACCGTTATTATTTAATATATGTAATAACTTTTAGAAAATCTTATTTTTTGAAAATAACATTCAAAAAATAGTTAAAATAATAATTACTTTAAGACCATTAGACCTTAATTTGTCATTCAGAAAGATACTTGAAAGTTTCACTATGGTTGAAAAATGCAATTACAATTTAATGGCAGTTCTCATTTTGGCATGTCTTTCGTTTATTGATGGATAGACAATTCTGTCGCTTAACGTTACATATTCATTTAATGTTATTTGTATCCATTTACTTATTATCTATTAAAGTACATGGACAAATACAAAGATTAACAAAACAATAGAGTTACTGTATCTTAAAACTCTTCTTTTTCAAGTTATCCCTAGTTAATTTTCCAAAAAGTTATTCCACGTTTTTCCGTCAAATTATGTATAAGAGAAAATTGGAAAATTTCATGTTGTCTATGCCATGATATTTCACTTTTCTCACCTGTATATATTACTGAAATAGTGTACAGTATAGTCATAACATCTTACTAAAAAACAATGTAGGAACCATAGAACATTTCAATCTCCAAATATATAAAATAGTTGTAAAAAAGCACATTAAACCTAGAGGACAGTTACAATATGCAGATTGATGTGCATATTAGCATAGGCATATCACTGTCAAACATGGTAAATAATAAGTAATGTATGTTTTATGGAACAGAACCAAGATCTCTGATTACTCAACCAAATGTTTACTACAATTATCAATGATCACTGTCACTCCAATTGTTTCACATTTTGTGGATTAACATTAAATTGAAAATGAAGTTCTTCAAAAGATCATAGGTTGATCATCTTCTTTTAGAGAATCCTACTTCTATCCACTGAAATTCATTTGTAAACCAAGTCATCTTGGAAAAACATGCGAGTAATGATAAAGAGTGTTAGACCAGGCCCTGCAATCTCTTATAGTATCCTGCCTACACTAACTTTTAAATATAGAATGGATCAAATGGTAGATGATGTAATTCAAATATCAAAGTAAGTAACATTAACTTGGCGTATCAATGAATAAATCTCCTAGCTTGCATTATAATGTATTCACACAGACCTGCCATTTAGAATTTTAAGAGGTATCAATTAACTTTTTAAATTACTTAAGAAAGAAAATTTATTATGAGGTGATAGTGGAAACACATTATATAATAAAATTATGTCAAGTTTGTCTTCGAATAACATTGAAATTTAGACCCAAAAAGCAAGCAATCAAAATAACATTTGTTGAAAAAGAGGTGAAAATTGAAAATTTATGATAGTTGGAAAAAACTTGTTTTCCATTAATTATAGAAAATCTTATTTGTAAAGTATCAATGGATGTTTTTTGTTAATGTTATGGAGATTTGCATTTAAAAGCTATCATGGAAAGTAAAATAATTCCATTCTCAAACATTGTTTAAGTATTTATAACTTATAATATGGTTATGATACAACTAAACAAATTTGGATGACTGCTTATAAAGATAATTTTTTATGTAAAATCAGAAGGAATAGTGATTGAAATGAATAAGAGTAATAAACCTGAATTGGATGATATTGTTAAAAAAGTTGAATTTGATTCATGGACAAATATGTATTAGAATATTAAAGGTAAGTAAAATAATACCTATGCGCTTGGAGAAACAGAAAATGGTATGTTATATCTTACTGTATGCATGAGAATATGCATAGAGATGCTGAAGTATTTTTTGTATATTATTGTTATATATTTGTAGCATGCAGGTAAAAAATTACTATAATCCTTAAAAATAACAATCCTAAATGCATATGATTCTAAAATGTATAGCAAGAATCTTAATTCTTTAGACATTGTGGGGAGATTTTTAAGTTATGTTATATTATTAACATTGGGTTTCTTTTTTTTCACTAAATATGCATAACATTCTTCGGCTAAAGTATTTTTTAACTTTTAACCTAGTTTTGAAAGCTTTATCCACTAAAGTTGTCAATTTGTTCATATAGTTAGTTGGCATTCATCTAACATTTCATTTAACTCATTTGATATTGCTTTTAAATATATTAAACTTCATCGACTACATGATTAGTATGACTAAATGTGGATTTCAAAAATAAAATAATACTGTAACTTAATCAATAGTGATATTAACATTATTAAACACATTCAAACAATAATGTGTCTTTATATTACAACACATTACTGTATACACTAATACTTGCAAATCAGTTCGCCCGACCCATAATCTAAAATTATGGGTACTATTTTCTATTTGTTCTTCAGATTATTTTGCATTGCCTTGGCCCTTGCCTTACAGATTAATTAATATATTTCTCCCATAAATTGTTAAATTACGGGTCTTCATCAAAGTTTCTAGGTCAAGATTTAGAGCTCATGAAGAGTAGTAGGCAAGAATATTATAGTAAAAGATGTACTTACAAAAATGGGAACTTAGACTTTCTAAAGTTTGGTCCAAAAGAAATAAGTCGATATTAGTGCCTCTCCTTTATGCTCTAGCAAATTCTAAAATAGCATTATTTAGAAGTATGAAAACTCATATCTGAAATTATAGGAAAATGTAAAACTGGAGTATGGGAAAATAAAATAGTATGATAAATATTGTGAAGCAAATTGACTTAATACAACATTACTTCCAGTAAAAGTTTTGTTTTGATTTTTTGGTATGTGTTAATGATTAAGGATATCATGAAATCGTTTATCTTTTTTATTGGTCATTTGTATTATAAAATAACAATTATATTTAAATCCTATAAGTCAGATGTAACGATAGATGATTGTAATTGTATGCATGCCACTGTTCAACACATCTAGGATTATTTTGTTTGTCAAGTCATCATGGTCTGCATTATATACTTGATTTTTCAATTTATAAACCTGAGTTAAATATAGGTTGGACTAAAAAGTATAATGGAACCAGTTGGATGTATATTAAGCATAATGGGGGTTCAGTTTTATCGCATTTCTACCAGTTCATATAAAATTTACTGATGGGTTTTCATTCTAGATATATTGTTCAATCAATATATTTATAAACTCAGTTAATTACACTATAATTTCTAGCAATAACTGACATAAGGCTCTAACTATATCAATCTCCAAAAACAACCGTATCAAATACATCTATATTGTAGCAATATATAACGTTTTAAGCCTCGATTCTTGAAAAAACCGTGTAGTTTTAGTAATTCTTTAACTATAGATTATCAAATAAATTTTACAGCGAAATTCAATAGATGGAAACAAATTTCAACCATAGTTTGATTAAGATAAAACTTATATGTTGTTCTCTAATCTACGAATATTCATTTTGGAATTTCTTATGCCAATATATATTATCCGAACCTGACGTATTCAGACATTGACATATTAATCAATCAACATAAATAACTTGAGGTTTAAACTATTTAATCCAAAATAGTTAACGAAAATTGTGAAATAAGTTATCTAATTGGAATGTCTCCAACCAAAGCATGAATCAGTCAATAATTGGGGAAAGATGATACCAAACTGTAGTTTCATCAACCAAAGCACGGATCTGTTCGAACTCGATAAACGGAAAGATGAGGAAAAGACGTTGGTTGATTTGGGGTAAGATTAGTCAACAGAAAAAGAAAGAGCGGAGTAGGGTTTGTAAATCATGGAGAGATAAGCGGAGAGTGAAGAAGTGAATACAGTTTTGGGATTCAAACCAACAAATTTAGGATAAACGCATCGGTTGCCTACAAATAATATGATGTAGTTCCGAAAATACCCTTCTAAAAAAGGACACGTGTCATCATATAAATGATGTGGTTTTTCTTTTCCTATTTAAATAATAGATATGGATTTAGAAATGCGGATCTAATTGAAGAGAAATAAAATAAATAAACTAGAGAAGAAGATTTGAGAACTTTACCTCATACGGACAACTTTTCACGAACATCTCTATTAGACCTATAATTGCCATCTCCAACTTGTAATTCAAAAGGCGTAAATCTAAAATAGCTAATTTCTGAAGAATTGGAGGAGAAAGAAGAGTGATAGAGCTTCCTTACCCATTTAGAAAAATATGAGTTTGAAGGCTAGCCCTGCCTCTTATTTATAGAGAGCCAAAATAGTGTCATCTGTTCGCTTAAAATGATACAAATCAGGTCGTTCAAAAGGGTGCAGAATGAGCATGATTGATTTGTTTTTAAACATTTTATTTATTATAAAAGTTTAACATTTGAACATTTCTCATGAATTCCAATTAACTCTCATTAATCCTTTGATTTAATGCTCTTTATAACGAACGTCTATTTTGAATTTTAAACGTGCCTTATTTGTTTTATTAAATGTTATTTATAAACGTTAACTTTTAAACATTATAAATTATAAACGTTTAACTTTTTTATGTTGCTTTTTTATTCTAATTAATCACCATTGCTTGCTTGATTAATTCTCCAATATAAAACTTGTCTATATCGAGTTTCACATGTGACCAATTAATGTAAATTAATTTCCTCCAATAGCTGATTACATTGTCTGCTAATGTTAATTAATTGCCTTTAATTACTGATATCAACTAATTTCCTTTATGATGGCAATGTTTATTAATTATCTTTATGATGTGCGTCTATTTTAAAATTCGAATGCGTGTAATTTTTGGAATTTCGTACACATGAATATTTATCTATTACAAATATATTTACGTACATTTACTTATATAATTATTTCTCGATAAAAAACTTCGAACGTCAATAACTTTTTTATACGAACTCCATTCGAGATATATTATATATGTAAATTGATCTAAAAATCGCTACGAACACAATGGAATAAGTTTCAAGGCCAAATTCTGAAAATTCCATAAATGCTTATTTTCACTGTTTATAATTATTTGATCATTTAATTATATAAAAATACGAGGTATTACATTCTCCCACCCTTTAGGAAATTTCGTCCTCGAAATTTGGCAAGGGCAAAACTATGTAATTTCTCGCATTAATTACATCCATTTTGTGTTCATCCAATTTTTCAACCATCCGTGTCATTGTGCAAAGTGCAATACATAATAAAATATATGCATGTATAAGAATATCTAAGCAGTATGTGACGCCCCACCTCTATACCCATGCTAGCTAAGAACACTACGGAGTAATGCTGTCAACTAGCACAGAGAATAAGGCTGTTGAGGAGCGACCATCCGTGTAATTTCTTTGTGCGAGCACCGATATGCCAGATAAAATATATCATGCAGGAAATCCGACATACCGACGCAAACTCAAAGCTACTACACAGTGGCTATAATAACCTTCGGAAACAAATATAGAAATAAGAATAACACAAATCAGTCACAGATAATTCATATCACAAAGGCGGAAGAAGATATGAATATATAACTAACACATGAAAGTGTATATCAGAGTAGTGGTCAAAAGATCCACAATAATACAAAAGAATAGCAACACGTGCTATACAAAAGAATACAACTATGAGTCCATATCTCAAGTGTATACAACAAAATAAACTACTAATCTAAGTAGTTAGCCAAAAGTCAGAGAAATCAATCCCAAGTGAGAAGTCAAGCTGAAGCACCTGTAACATCTCGGTCTGACCCGAGTATTATTTAATAAGAAAATAATAAACGGATCAGTCTAACTATAAATATCAGATGAAGCGATATAGAATAAGAGGTACAACTAAACACATAATAATCACAATGCCAAGCTGTGATATATATAAGTAATTGAAAATAAAAAAGAGATTAATCAATATCACAAAAACCTACTCAAGGATCAAAAGGAATGTCATACCCTTTATTTCGTTCACCAAACCATAAATATTGATGATTATATCAATATCAATCACAAAAGTCAATGACACACAAATTCACCAATGCACAAATATTGATAAAACTTATCAATGAAAATCACGAAAATTGGTGAAGCACAAATTCTAGAAATCATCTCAAGAAATCCAGAAATCACAAAAAAGGGGGAAGGCCTATCACAAACGGGAGCATAAAGCTCACCAATACATGTATCACAAACGGAACGCTAATTCCATGGTTTCCAACCATCACAAATTGAGACGAAGCTCCACAAACGGCCCGAGGACCATGGGTTGCTACCCCACCAATTTGAGTCGAAACTCCACAAAACGGGGTTTAGTCTCCCTCGCAGACAAAGAGACATCGCACATTGCTAGTCTAAATCACAAAGATGATCGTCATGATCAACGAGAAGTGTCAATTACACTAAGCTAGTAAATATATGAGTTTAGCTTCATGTCCCATAACCACTTGCTTAACTTAAATATTTACGAACAAACTGTAGATCTCCGCTAGAAAATTGTCACAAGAGATTCAATCGAACAAGTCCAAGAATCAACCGACGAAGTAAACGCAAGCGTTTCATACCACTCGTTTTACTAGGTCGTTTAATTAGATTTGTCATACGAGTGAGGTAAAGGCTTGTATATACTAATAGATTGGAAAACGATTTAAGAAACGAGCTTTGTAATAAAATAGTGTTGAAATCGTTTTGATGAAAGAATTTTGATATTTACTACTAGTATTGAAACCTTTATATTTTTAAAGTGGCAAATCACAAAGAAGATTGTAGGAACAATCAATCACTAAAATTCACATTCGAAGACGTGAATAAAATCCAAAGAAACCGATAAAGAATCCATCGAAATGTATATTCAAAAATCCCTAAAAAGGAGTCATCAAGTCATAATAAATGATAACAACAAATAGGATCATCACGAATCGATTTAAATTGGAATTCTTAAACAAAAAGGCAAGCAGGCAAAACACTACAGTTTCAGACATCTGAAACAAGTGGTTCGGACGTCTGAATCTGGAAAAATTAAAATTTTTCGGAACGTGATTCAGACGTCTGAACCAAATGTTTCAGACGTCTGAAATAGGCGTTTTTAGCCTATTTTCTTTCTGTTTGAAAATGAGCCAATTCAGACATCTGAAATCCCAGATACAGACATATGAAACTAGAATTTTGAGGATTTCCTGAACCTCGACCAAAAATGGCCAAACGAATATCGAAAACTATCGAACGAGCAAATGACGACTAAGGATTTACGCCACGCGACAACCCAGCCTTAACGGCTCTTCGATACGCCTCAAATATCAATGTCCAAATATCCATAATAGGATTTTCATAGATTTTGAATTCAAAACACCAATAATTGGAATATACACCAAATCAATCCAAACCAAAATCAATTGCACAAGAATAGTGTTAGGAATTTATACCTAACAATCGAAGATAATTATAGACAAAGATGTGAGATAAAAATCTCACCTTTGAACCCAAACGACTGAAGAAAAAGCTTGAAAGCAAAGAAGAATCAACCGCTCTTCAAATCCAACTCAAGAAGCTTGATTCTAAGCTTTACAAGAAGAACATTCCCAAAGTTAGGCTTAGGAATTTCTGAAATTGATAAGAGAATGAGTTGGAGAAGAAGAAGAGAAGCTTACCAATGGGTTCTTCTATTAGTTTGGAGCTAGAGTTTGATTTGCAAAAGAAAACTAAGGCTTGGAGTTTTAATTTCCCATCTCTCCCACCATTGATGCTTTAGAACTGAAAAGAGGAGGAAGTGAGAGTGAATGGGGAGGAGTGGTTCAGATTTGAGTATAAGTTAAACATAGGGCTGAACCCAAACCCAAACCCAAAGTGAAAAAGTAGCAAAACTTGGCTAACTCCAAACATATCCAAGCTTACACTCAAAAAGGTCGCAAACGGCATTTTGAACTCAATGGGGGGGGGGGGTCCCGAGTCCTAATTCGACCGTATGCAAAAAGTAGCTTTTTGGACTAAATTCCGAATATTGATAAAATATTTTAATAAAATATTTAAATATAAAATCGACAAATATGCGGGTTGTTACAGACTCCGTTCCTTAAAGAAATTGCGTCTCGCAATATTTAAGAAGAAAATATAAAGTAACAACCATAAAAGCATATTCAACACAAAAGAAATTTGAAATAAAAGGTTCACCTTAAAGGGCACGGGAAAGCAAGTCCGGATGTGATCGCTCGATGAACTCTCTAGACTCCCAAGAACAATCCTTAGGATTTGAAGACCATTGAACTTTCACAGGCGGAACATCCTTATTTCGAAGTCATTTGACTTCCGAAGCAATAATACGAACAGGATGCTTCTCATAAGTTAAATTAGGCGAAACTTCAATCTCTTCCACAACACCGGGCTCAAGGATAGAATCGGAATCTCGAAGGCACTTCCGTAATTGAGAAACGTGAAACACGTCATGAATAGCAGAAAACTGAGCTGGTAATAAAAGGCGATAAGCCACGGAACCAATACGTTCGGTGATAGGAAATGGCCCAACATATCGAGGCGCTAATTTTCCCGATCGATTGAAACGTACAATACCCTTCATAGGTGAAACACGAATAAACACAAGATCTCCCACAGAAAATTCTAACTTCCTTCTCCGGTTATCGGCATAAGATTTTTGTCTACTCTGGGCTTCTTTCATCCTATGTCGGATAAGTACAATCTTTTCTGTGGAATCACGAATAAAATTTGGACCTAAAACCAGCTTCTCACCGGCCTCAAGCCAACAAGAAGGAGATCGGCATGGCCTTCCATAGAGTGCCTCGAAAGGTGCCATACCAATACTAGATTGGAAGCTATTATTATAGGAAAATTCAACAAGAGGAATATGATCTTCCCAGCTTCCACCGAAATCAAGCACACAAGCACGAAGAAGATCTTCCAGAGTTTGATTCACACGCTTGGTTTGTCCATCGGACTGAGGGTGATAAGCGGTGCTAAAATTAAGCTTCGTTCCTAAAGCTTTTTGAAGACTCTTACAAAATCCACTAGTAAACAATGGATCACGATCACTAACAATAGAAGTAGGAACCCCATGTAATTTAACAATCTCTTTAACAAAGAGTTTGGCCAAAAGAGGAACGGTCCGATTGGACCGAATGGGAATAAAATGGGCGGATTTAGTAAGTCTATCCACTATCACCCATAAGCTATCACGACCCGAACGAGAGCGGGGAAGGCTGTCTATAAAATCCATGGAAATTTGATCCCACTTCCAAATTGGAATTTTTAAAGGTTGCAATAACCCACCGGGCCTTTGATGTTCGGCCTTAATGAGTTGGCAAGTCATGCAACACTTAACAAAGTTAGAAATATCAGATTTCATTCCCTCCCAATAATAAAGTCGCTTCATATCCACGTACATTTTACTACTACCGGGATGAATGGTAAATTTAGAACGATGTGAATCTTCTAAAATGTCTTTTCGAAGATCACTAATATTTGGCACGACAAGTCTACCAAATTTCCGAATGCCGCCATGAGAATCAATATCAAAGTCTTTCAAACCTTCAGTATCAATTTTATCCTTAACATTTTGGCCAAGAAGAGCCAATTCGGGATCCAGCCCTTGAGCTTCAAGAATGCGGTCTAAAAGAGAAGGATGAGCCTCAAGGCTACATAAAACAAATGATGAGCATAAATCGAATACGCGGTCTCGAATCTCACAAGTGGATAAGATATCGAGATCGTTCCATTCGGATATCATCATAGAAACAACTGCTTGTTGCTTGCGACTAAGTGCATCGGCAACCCGATTTCCCTTTCCGGGAGTATAAAGGATATCAAGATCATAAGGTGCAAGGAACTTGAGCCAACGTTATTGACGCAAATTAAGTTCCTTTTGAAAGAATAAATACTTCAAGGACTTATGATCGGTATAAAGAAAAAATTTCTCTCCTAAAAGATAATGACGCCAAATTCGAAGAGCAAAACCAATAACCGCGAGTTCTAAATCATGTGTGGCATATCTAGTCTCGTCCGGCTTTAATTGCCTTGAAGCATAAGCAATAACATGTTCTTTTTTCATAAGAACGGCACCCAAACCAACACGACTAGCATCGGTATAAACAACGAAATCTTGATTCCCCTCGGGAATAACAAGAATAGGAGCATCAGAAAGGAGTTCTTTTAATTTCTGAAAAGAAGTTTCATATTTGTCCGACCAAATGTATTTAACACCTTTCTTAGTCAAGCCAGTGAGAGGCACGACAATCTTAGAAAAGTCTTTAATAGAACGACGGTAATAGCCCGCCAACCCGAGAAAGCTACGGATTTCAGTCACACTCTCAGGTCTTTTCCAATCTTGAATCGCTTCAATCTTTAAAGGATCCATGGAAATTACGGATTCGGAAATAATATGACCGAGAAACTTCACACGAGATTGCCAAAAGTGGCATTTAGAAAATTTTGCCTTTAACTGATTACTCCTAAGAGTTTCCAATACAACCCGAAGATGTTTTTCATGTTCCTCCTCGGTTTTAGAATACACAAGAATATCATCAATAAGGATGAGAACAAATCGATCGAGGAAGTCTTTGAAAACTCTATTCATAAAGTCAACGAAATAAGCCGGCGCATTTGTTAACCCAAATGGCATAACGAGCTATTCATAAGATCCATACCGAGTACGGAACGATGTCAAAGAAATGCTATCCTCTGCAATACGAAGCTGATGAAATCCAGTAGCTAAGTCTAATTGTGAAAAGACTCTAGCACCACTAAGTTGGTCAAATAAATCATCAATCCGAGGTAAAGGATATTTATTTTTGATAGTAAGATCATTAAGCTTGCGGTAGTCAACGCAAAACCTAAGAGTACCATCGGATTTCTTTACGAGAATAGCCGAAGCTCCCCAAGGCGAGAAACTAGAGCGAATAAATTGCTTTGTCTCCAATTCAGATAATTGTTTACGCATCTCTTCATTTTCTTTATTGGACATACGATAAGGAGGACGAGTAATAGGTTGAGCTCCAGGGATAAGATTAATTCTGAACTCAATTGCTCGCTTAGGTGGTAATCCTAATACGGTCTCAAATATGTCGGAAAATTCACGAACAACGTGAATAAGAGAAATAATATCTTCCTCATCATCATTATCGTCATCACGAGGATTAAAGGAATATAAAGATGCAACCAAGCTGGAATCCGAATCTTTAAGATTAATAGAAATCTGCTTAACAGATTGAGGATCTCAAAGATGAATAGTCCGCTCAGGACATAGGATATGAGCTTCATAACGGTTAAGCCAATCCATTTCCAAAATCATTCCAAAGCCTAAATAATGCATGACATGCAAATCGGCTAGGAAAGAAAAATCACACAAAGTAATCTCGACATCTTTACACAATAAACTGATTGTTGCGGATCCACCAACCGGATTCGCAATTCTCAAAGAAGTCATTAAACACATAACATCCAAAGAAAAGGTATCAACAAGTTCTTTTGATATAAAAGAATGGGATGCCCCCGTATCAAAAAGAACTCGAATAGGATGATCACGAAATAAAATAATGCCATCAAGGATAGAATGAGAAATACCTTGGCCACGAGATGTGTTGCCAGGGACTTGAGCAACATTTAACTCTCCCTCCTTCCTGCCCTGAAGCTTGGGGCATGAAGATATAACATGACCGGGACCTTTGCAGTAGCGACAAGAGAGAGACTTTGGGCACTTGTTCGCGTAATGGTCCTTCGAACCACAATTATAGCATTCCCCACGACCAAAGGAAGAAGTCCTTGCCACTGGGGTTGCTTGCTTCCCTTTCTTATTGGGATAAGGGCCTTTGAATTTACTGGGCCTTTTCTTGTTGTTGTTGAAGCTTGGTTTGGAACCCACCACTTCAACATCATTCTCCCTATCCGCCTCTTCAAGGCGAAGAGCAATATCAATGAGTTGGTCGAAAGAAACTTCTAATTTTAGAAGTAATGGCTTCTTGAGACTTTTGTTTAAGCCATAGACAAATCTTTGGTTCTTCTTCAATGGGGTGTTAATATATTCAACCCTGTATTTAGAGAGAGATTCAAAAGACGCGACATAATCTGCCACGGAAGATTCACCTTGAACAAGGTCTATGAAACACCGAGCCAATGTCACTTTCTTTGCTTCTGGCACGAATTTTAATTCGAAGCGTTCCCGGAATTGCTCCAGGTGAGATCCGCTTCATTAATCTCAGAAATAAGAAGTTCGTACCAGTCCAATGCTCTTTCTTGGAGCATACTAGAAGCCACCTGAACTCGGTGAAGATCAATGAGGTTCATGCGAGAAAAGATTCGATCGCATGTCCTTAACCAAGCTTGGACTTCAATAATCATTTCAGAACCTTTAAATGGCTTCCCACCCAGGTTGGTGTAATCATTGCACAAACGTGCAAACCCAGATTTAGGGTGAGTAGGTTCCGGATTAGAACCAGCTGCTTGAGCATTTGTGACAAGGTCAATAAGTTGTTGGGTAGTCATAAAAACTCCATCTTGGGGTGGAACACTAGATGGTCCAGCTCTAGGACGACCAGGTCTAACCATTTCTCTTCCTTAAGAAAGAAAGAAGGAAGAAGAAGAAGGTTATTCACAAAATGAATATCAAGCAATCTTGATAGATAAAACAAGGAATCATAAAGAAAATAGGATAAATCGGTACGAAGACTCGAATTAAATCCTAAAGCACGACTCCTAAGAAAGATTTAGGACGATGATCCTTGTTATAATATTCCAAATTGTTTTGAAGTTTGGCTCTGATACCAAGCTGTGACGCCCCACCTCTATACCCACGCTAGCCAAGAATACTACGGAGTTGTGACGACCCTGAATTTTTCAAGCATTTACAATCGGAATATTTAAATTGATTTTAAATATTCAATATGATATTTTTAACTTGAATTTCGAATATCACCATTTATTTGATAATTTAAACTATTGAAATAAATAATTCAAAGTCGGGTAACTTGTTGAATCTAGAATTTTAAGTCCGTTAAAAAAAAATATAGTTTGAAGGCCTGTAGAATTTATATTGATAATTCTGAAGAGAATAGAAGTGGTGAAATCAAATTTAAAATGGTTTGTTAAGTTTTAAAATTTTGTCGTTTTAAATTGAGTTTAAAAATAGCCCTCCGAGGCACAGTCTCGGAATTCGATGAAACTAGTTCCATTGAATCCGTGATATTGTATTATTAGCGGATTTCAATTTTCGTTTAGATCGGGATTAGTGTGTGAGTGTACGAAATATTAACGTGCTAGGGATTTAATTGATAATAACCTAATAAAATTTAATTTAATTAATTAAGCTTCCTCTATATGCCATCCTATGCATTCCTCAGCACGCTTTCTTTGCCTTCTCAAACACACTTTACCTTATGCTGTTCTTTTCGAACGCGAGACCACCCCCTTCAGTTCAATTTCTTCCATTTTCTGAAACTCAAAATCGAAACAAATCTTTTGATAAATGGCCGAGCAAATCTTCCCTCTTTCTATATTTCGTTTTCCCAAATCTTTCGGTTGGTGTTGATAAAAAAAAAAAAAAAAATTTGCATACGAATGGCGACAGCCGCATACCAATTTCCCCTTTCTTAAAATCGAATTCGAGCTACAAAAAAAAAAACACAAAGGAATGGGGGAAGAGGCGATCTGGAACAACACAACGTCGTTCGAATGAGAAGCTCGTAGGAGGGGGAAGTCTCGACATCAAGTCGCGATGCTTGGGGCCGAACTAGGCACGGCCTGGAGATGAGTTCGCGGTCCAATCGCTCGAGGAAGGGAGGGGACATCGCACGCTCGCGTGCGAATAGGAATTCACGAGCAGTCCCTAAATCGAGTCGAGGTAGCCAAGGGGTGGAGAGCACGCTCGTCATGGGAAGTGGGTCGCATATCTAGGGTTAGTGATTTGGATGCTCTCGAGTTGGTCGCGACGAGACTGGGCTTGGTGATCGTGCTCGTTCGTTTGAGGCATGGTGGGTTTCGAGCTTGTAGCAGTAGGTATGATTTCTATTTTTTTATTTTATTTTCGAACAAAATAGATATGTATGTTACAGAGAAAACATATTTCGATTTTGACAGTTGAATTATATGTGAATATATTTAAATGTAAGGGAAGTTATTATCGCCGTTACAGAAAATAGCAAAGGGTATTTTACAGTAAAAAAATAAAATAAAAATGAAATGAATATGTAAATAAATGTACAGTGAAGATTTTTCCCAGTAAACTATTTTGATTTTATTTTAATTTAAATAATTTATGTATGAATAGTATAGTTAAGTAGAAAATTGTTTTACAATGAGATATAAGATTTCTATTTTTAATTTAAAAGGTCAAGCAGTAAACAAAAAATTAAATTTATATTTACTGAAAATTTTATAGGGTTCGCTTTGATTTGAACATTAGACCCTTGGTTTATATGGATTATTTTATAAATATATAAATGTGAAATTCTAAAATGGAAAATTAAATAAATAAATAAATATATATGTATGTATATATATATATATATTTAGCCTACCGTTCTTTTAGAAAATATCCAGGAAATATTAAATTATTAGTTAAAGAAAAATGATTAGCTAAATTAATTTATTGGTCAGATTAATTTATTAAATGGTAAATCATTATAGATCATTTCAGATATTTATAAATCCTATAATGCTTGTACAAGGTCAAAAATAATGGAAACAAGCTGGTTTGGAAATGGGTTGCAAATAGCAGCAAAGGTGAGTTAATCTCACTCAGTTAAATTTAAATTTAAATGATAAAATTTAAATAATTGTCTGAATGGCTGAATTGATTGATGTGATATAGTATGATATTTTGGAATTGGCATATTGTATTGTGCTAACATTTGTGGATGCAGGGAAAACAGGTTGGAGGGATCTAACTGGACCCCTCACATTTATTTAAATTATTCAATATTCTCTGTTGTGATTATTTGATATCCTATGATGAGTTATATTGGAATATTGAATGTTATGGATTAATTGGATATTCGGTTATAATGAATTCCCAAAGTTTATGAATTGGATTATTGAAAGGAAATTAAACGGAAGTAAATTTGTAAGCGAAATAATTATAGAAAGTTTGAACAAATTTAAGAATGAGTTGGAAAAGAAATAATGTGACTTTAAATTTCTAATAAATAAATTGTGAAGTATAGAAAGGAAATTTGAATAAACAGGAAGATATTGAATTACAATCTTCAACGATATTAATTAAAGAATAAAACTTTTATTTAAAATCTAAGATTTAAATTTTTGGAAAAAAAAATATAATAATAAAGGAGGAGTTGGGAAAAGCTGAAATTTGTATATTTCAGTTAAAAGATTTAAAATCAAATGGAAAAGAATAACAATAATAATTAAGTGCATAATTAAATGAAATTTGAAATGAATTGAGTAATTTAAGAAACTTATTTCAAATGGAATAAATTGAAAATCAATTTGGAAAATTGATTTAAATGTTCAAAGCTGGAATTCTTCCTGGATCACTAAGTATGCTTTCAAGTAAATTTTAAATATAAGTTAATAGTTTTAAAATTTGTTGTAAAAGGGTATGTTTTGGAAAATTTATTATTCCTAGTATTTAAATTCTAAAGTAAGTATTTTCTCAAATCTATTATAGTAGTAATTATTTTAAAAAGTGACTTAATATTTTGTTTCAAAGGTGAAAATCTAGTTTTATATTTTATAAAGTAACTTTAATTTCAAATATTCATATAAGATGTATTTTTACAAATTATTAAAGTAGTTTAATTTAAATGTCTTAAAAGTATATATTTTTAAGTAAAGTGTTTTAAATTATTTTTAAATCTAGTTTTGTATTTGGTGATTTCAGGGAAGATACAAAATATTTAGGGAAAGTTTATACTGGAAAGAAGAATGGTTTTGAAACTGTTTTCAATGGGATGGAAAATAGAAATATATCTTAAAGATATTTTGAAGGTAATAAATAATTTGGGAAATTATTTATTGGTTGATGGATGTTTGTGAATGTTAATTGATAGTTAAATAACCGACTATCAATATTGGCCAACTGCGTTGATCGTTTCGAAGAGACCGGGATCGAGATTTATTTCTCGAAAACCACTTCGTTCCGATTTGTACGTTTCGTGCGAAAAACGTGTTCGGA
Organism: Allium cepa; assembly: GCA_030765085.1. Classification (NCBI taxonomy): domain Eukaryota; kingdom Viridiplantae; phylum Streptophyta; class Magnoliopsida; order Asparagales; family Amaryllidaceae; genus Allium; species Allium cepa. The sequence continues at coordinate 272,364,021 of CM060929.1, forward strand.
GTCGAAGATGGAGCAGTGAAGTGCAAGGGCTAGTCGCTACTAATCCTGAGGATATTTCCAAAATGGATGTAGTAGGAATAGTGCCTTCGGTTCCGTTCGAACCCGGGACGGACTTGTATGGATGAATGCTTGCGAAACATCGTCAGGAGGGCGATGGGCATTCTAAGTGAAAACGTTCTAAAAGGTAACGCTTAGCCTCAAGCCTCATCAAATGGGAATGACTGAAAATCAGGGGATATGCAGCAGGTTAGGTGGGTCATGCCCAAGCAGGACAAGATAATTCCCCTGTCTAGATGTCCCTTATTTATTTCGGCTTAGTGGGTGGTTGGTCGTGCCAACCACAGGGTTTATCTTGTTCGGAACTGTTCAGTAAGGAATGGTTCCGGCCTTGTGTTGCAGGGGATGAAGGGAGTAATCCTCGGTACGGTGATCTAGGCCCCGTACTGTGACAGGTGGTACCCCAGTGCCTAGTCATTGTTGGAAATCCATTCTCCCTACGAGCCTTGTACGAGTTTTGTTTGTATTACCCACTTTTGTGGCTAGTAGCTGGAATTTAATGAATGTAACAATTTCGGCTATTTTATAAGTATTTGTATATAGACCCTATTATAATATCAGAGGATTTCTATATAAAAATTGGTTTAGCTATCGTAAGGTAAAAACCCGACATGTTTATTTGTGGCGTGGTCTTACGAGATGCTTTTGGTTTTCAAAGGATTTTTGAAACTTTAATAATCAATTGGGTGTGATTTTCTCACGCTGGTATTCCAGACTGACTCGGGTGTTATTTAACTGTAATGCTCGGGTCAGACCGAGTATTATAGGATACAGGATATGATGCTGTGGAGCTCAGGAGACGAGCTGGATGACGATACATATAGTCGTACTTGTTATATATATATATATATATTTCCGCTGCGTTTGAGTTGTTGTGTATCCATTGTATTGTTATTGATATGAGTTGTGACTGATGTACTCTGGAGATGTAATATATGTAAACTGATATATTTGATTTGAGTAAAGATTATTTATTCTCTATTATATTTTATTCCGCTGCGATGGTTAGATTCTGATATTGATTTTGTTTTCTCTTCGTCTACCTCTTCTTCTTAAATCCAAATGGTTCGTATTTCTGTGCAACTTGAGTTGTTTGTTGTAGAATAGTGTAGACTCAAGAGGTACGGATTTGCGGGCTGTTACAGTTGGTATCAGAGCTTAGGTTGGTGATAACCTTGGCTCTGGTGGGAATTACTCATAAATTAGAGTCCGTAGTACTCTATAATGAGTTTGAGCGTATTAATAGATATGAGCGCGTATTTGTTAGTGAATATAAAATGGTTTTATATTGTGTTGATTGGTTTATGGAGTGGTATATGAACCTTCGTCGGCACAGCCTCGAAAACTGTATCGAAGGGGTTTCTAAACACTTAAATAGAACAATCGACACGGTATTGTTTTAAATGTGGGTGAATGAAATAATTTTACCCAAAATATATTTTTGATATGAAGAAAGTTTTTGGTAAACAATATAGCTATTATATGGTTGCTTGGATGTTAGAAATGATAATATTAAAATATTATCATTGTTAAGTGAAAATTTAACTTGAAATTGTGAATATAATCAAAGATTGAGAAGATAAATCCAATTATGAAATGAAATTTATAAATATGAATTATAAATGTAATTTATGAATTGAAATACAATCAAATAGAAATTTGTATAAGCATAAATTATACAAATGAATCATAGTTAAAATGTATTTAAGCAGGATTTGGAAATTCAAAATTTCAGAGATTTTGGGAATGTTATCGAAGTGTTTTGAAGATAAATGATAACATTATTAGTTTGGAAGTATTTCTGGATGGAAATTTATTTAAATAGGTTTTGAAAGTGATATAGCATTGAATTCACTTCAGTCACTGGAAAATAACTTCGATGATGACTGCAGCATCATCGATGTTCATTTTCGAGTTTCTAAGTGATGAATTGCTACCAAATTGATTTATTCAGAAAAGTTAGTTGGTTTTGGAATTTTCAAAGGGAATTTGTTGTGGGTAAAACCAGGATTGGTGTAACTTTTGAGAAATGTGATTTGTGACGTTGGAGATTTCAAAATGATTTGAAACCAAAGCCGGGAGTTTAAAAATCCGGATAAGATAAGTTGTCAGCTTATAAATTGCGATGATTTTAAATCAGGAATGGAATATAAACTTTGAAGGTTGGAATTTAAATTTAAAGATAAAAATTGAAAATGAAAATTTACTTGGAGTTGGAAATAAAAATTTGATTGGATTGAAATACATTGAATAGGCTGGAAATAATATTCAGTTGTATTCGAATTAAGTTAAAATCGAATTGAGTCAAGTAAATTCTGAGTTTAAAGTAAAATTGAATTGAAATTGATTCTTAATTGGATAAGAAATAAATTGGATAAGAATTTAATTGAAATAAATAAACCAGAATAATTTATAAAAGAATTAAAATGCATGAATAAAATATATGCTTGGGTTATAAATAAGCATAAGGCTTGAGTTAAAAAAAAAAAAAAGAGAATAATATATTCAAGCCTATGAGGAATGGAATGGTGTAAATAATAAGTTGCGACTTATAAAATTGAAAATGGAATACAAATCCAAATAAATATTTAGATGAATATTTAATGAGAGGAAAATCCAAACTTGAATTGTAAAATATATTGAATTAAGGAAAATAAATAAAAGTGATATTTGGAATGAAAAAAAAAAAAAATTCAAGTGTTGGATTATAAATAGTGGGAGAACTAATTAGATAATAAATTAGTTAATAAAATTGAATTGTGAGTTAATAAATTGGATGGTAAATTAAAAGTGGATAATAGAATCAGAACTTGAGTTATTAATTAAAAATTAGACTTGAAGTGTTAACAAAGTAAATATAATTTGAGATGTATAAAATAAAAATGTAAATGGATTAAAATAGTAATGGATTGAATATGCAAATGAAATCCAATAAGTGGAAATAAATTGGATATGGCCTTGGAATTAATTGAGTTAAGTTGAGTATAAAAGAGAACTTTGTTTGCAAAATGAGAATGAGCTTAAGTATAAAATTTGAATAAATTGAAGGAAATTGACTTAAGCTAAATAAATGCAGGAGAGTTGAATTGAATTCAACTTAAACAAAGTTTAATAATATTGGATTGGTTTTAATCAAGTGAAAAATAAATTTTTAACCGAAATAAAAATTCGGTGAGTTATAAATAATGTCAATGGAATGAAGTTCTAGAATAAATGATTGTAAACCATTTACATTATTAAGGAATTGAAATAATTTGAGACAATAAGGAAATAGAATGTTTCGAGTTTATTTGAAATGGTTCAAGTAAATGTGGATAAACAGATTATATTGAATGAATAAATGATGGAATAAATAAGTATCAAATGAAATATAGTTTAAATAAGTTGAGAAATGGTTATTGAATAAAATAGCCCGAATTGTTTTCGAGCTAAATAAAATAGATTGGAATAAGCAAATATGGAATGAAATGTAAATAAATGCTTGTGAATGAATTAAAATAAAAGAGTAATTAAATTGGTAATGAAGACGGACCTAAGATGTTAATAGTTTTGTATGAACTAGTTTGGTTAATAAATGAAATACAAGTGAATGTATTCAAATCCGAAATGGAAGCGAGGAAAATTGGATTGTGAATAAATTTGGAAATAGAGTGAAATCAATTTGAATTGGTTATAAAACATAAATGCTTATTTATTCACCTAAATCTCGTCAAATTGCATGAAATAAATTGTTGTTTGTTGTAAATGGGGTAATTAAATATTCTATGAGTGAGAGTAGTAAAATAAATTGATTTTGAAAGCAATTGGATTAAATATGAGTTCAGGTTCTTAAAAATGAATTAATGTAAGTGATTGAATTTTAAACCATTCACATTGATGAAGTTGTATACGAATGGATTGAAAACCATTCGAATTAAATGAAAATGGTTATAAATTAATTGAAACAGTTAGATTAGCATGAAAATTGTATAAGTTGCTTTCAGAAAAATGTTTAGTGTGAATTTATTTTAGAATTCATATGTTTTAACTAATGCAAGTAAGTGAAATGTGTTAAACTCCTTTTATTTGGCACTTACAAGTTTAAACTGAGTAAGTACAGGTACCTGGAAGCCGTGAGGCTGGATTTGGTAGTGCTACTTGCTAATAATAATAAGCTGCTTGCTTAAAATGCTAAATAAGGTACGCCTACGCAATAAAAATAGGAAATATGAACTGTTTTTGGTTTTTCCGACCGTGTGGGTCGATGTATATATATTTATCTCTTTTGTCAAATTGCAAAAGCTCCTCCGTGCAAAGGGGACTCTGCCAAAAATTTTCAGAAATTTTGGGAGTTAGAAATTTTTTTTTTGAAAATTTTGGAAAATTTTGTTAACGACAAAACTATTTAGAATGGGAAACTAGAAATTGAAATTAATTAGTAAATGAAACTAACTAAAGTAATGACATAAATTAGTAATAAATGAAAAATAAAATTCAAATGTTTCAAGTTAGAGATAGATTGAATTCATATGAAAATGAAAGAATTAATTTGAATAGAAATGATATAAACTGAAGTGGTAAGGTGATAATGAATATAAAAAGCTTATAAAATACTTATACTAACTTAAGTATGAAATGGTGCATTCTTAATTGGAAATGGAATATCACAAATACATTCTAAGTTGATATTTGGGATTAATAAATATTGACATTGGTAAGAAAATTGATATAATATTTTGGGAATATTGTGATTAGATATTAGTGCTAAGCAGGATATGCAGGTATTATAAAAGAGAAAGGGAAATTGGATTTGATTTCAAGAAATAAATTTGAATTGCCCGACAAAAAGGTACGTATTTAAATTTGGTATGAAAATTGATTGGGATTTGGATTTGGATTGAGCCACTTGGCCTTTTGTTTTCTTTTTGGATTTGGGAGGCCGTAGAGCCATTTTGTAGTTGTACCGAGCTAGCCGCGCAAAGGAGACGCTGGCGAAATTTTTCGGAAATTTAGAGAGTTAGAAAAAATTTGAGAAAATTTTGATAATTCAAAAATTTGATTTTAAATTGAAACTCGAATGGTTAAACAAATAGTATAGTTTGAAACTATGGGAGAGTTGAAAAGTTAATAAGAATAATAATGGGTCTTTTATAAAAAGATAGTTAGTTAGATGTTGAATTGTTTGGTTTGGAAATAAGTAAACGGATATTGGACTATTCATCCTAACTAGTAATTTCGGGGACGAAATTCTTTTAAGGGGGGAGGAATGTGACGACCCTGAATTTTTCAAGCATTTACAATCGGAATATTTAAATTGATTTTAAATATTCAATATGATATTTTTAACTTGAATTTCGAATATCACCATTTATTTGATAATTTAAACTATTGAAATAAATAATTCAAAGTCGGGTAACTTGTTGAATCTAGAATTTTAAGTCCGTTAAAAAAAAAATATAGTTTGAAGGCCTGTAGAATTTATATTGATAATTCTGAAGAGAATAGAAGTGGTGAAATCAAATTTAAAATGGTTTGTTAAGTTTTAAAATTTTGTCGTTTTAAATTGAGTTTAAAAATAGCCCTCCGAGGCACAGTCTCGGAATTCGATGAAACTAGTTACATTGAATCCGTGATATTGTATTATTAGCGGATTTCAATTTTCGTTTAGATCGGGATTAGTGTGTGAGTGTACGAAATATTAACGTGCTAGGGATTTAATTGATAATAACCTAATAAAATTTAATTTAATTAATTAAGCTTCCTCTATACGCCATGCTATGCATTCCTCAGCACGCTTTCTTTGCCTTCTCAAACACACTTTACCTTATGCTGTTCTTTTCGAACACGAGACCACCCCCTTCAGTTCAATTTCTTCCATTTTCTGAAACTCAAAATCGAAACAAATCTTTTGATAAATGGCCGAGCAAATCTTCCCTCTTTCTATATTTCGTTTTCCCAAATCTTTCGGTTGGTGTTGATAAAAAAAAAAAAAAAAATTTGCATACGAATGGCGACAGCCGCATACCAATTTCCCCTTTCTTAAAATCGAATTCGAGCTACAAAAAAAAAAAAAAAACACAAAGAAATGGGGGAAGAGGCGATCTGGAACGACACAACGTCGTTCGATTGAGAAGCTCGTAGAAGGGGGAAGTCTCGACATCAAGTCGCGATGCTTGGGGCCGAACTAGGCACGGCCTGGAGATGAGTTCGCGGTCCAATCTCTCGAGGAAGGGAGGGGACATCGCACGCTCGCGTGCGAATAGGAATTCACGAGCAGTCCCTAAATCGAGTCGAGGTAGCCAAGGGGTGGAGAGCACGCTCGTCATGGGAAGTGGGTCGCATATCTAGGGTTAGTGATTTGGATGCTCTCGAGTTGGTCGCGACGAGACTGGGCTTGGTGATCGTGCTCGTTCGTTTGAGGCATGGTGGGTTTCGAGCTTGTAGCAGTAGGTATGATTTCTATCTTTTTTTTTTTCGAACAAAATAGATATGTATGTTACAGAGAAAACATATTTCGATTTTGACAGTTGAATTATATGTGAATATATTTAAATGTAAGGGAAGTTATTATCGCCGTTACAGAAAATAGCAAAGGGTATTTTACAGTAAAAAAATAAAATAAAAATGAAATGAATATGTAAATAAATGTACAGTGAAGATTTTTCCCAGTAAACTATTTTGATTTTATTTTAATTTAAATAATTTATGTATGAATAGTATAGTTAAGTAGAAAATTGTTTTACAATGAGATATAAGATTTCTATTTTTAATTTAAAAGGTCAAGCAGTAAACAAAAAATTAAATTTATATTTACTGAAAATTTTATAGGGTTCGCTTTGATTTGAACATTAGACCCTTGGTTTATATGGATTATTTTATAAATATATAAATGTGAAATTCTAAAATGGAAAAAAATAATAATAATAAATAAATAAATATATATATGTATATATATATATATTTAGCCTACCGTTCTTTTAGAAAATATCCAGGAAATATTAAATTATTAGTTAAAGAAAAATGATTAGCTAAATTAATTTATTGGTTAGATTAATTTATTAAATGGTAAATCATTATAGATCATTTCAGATATTTATAAATCCTATAATGCTTGTACAAGGTCAAAAATAATGGAAACAAGCTGGTTTGGAAATGGGTTGCAAATAGCAGCAAAGGTGAGTTAATCTCACTCAGTTAAATTTAAATTTAAATGATAAAATTTAAATAATTGTCTGAATGGCTGAATTGATTGATGTGATATAGTATGATATTTTGGAATTGGCAGATTGTATTGTGCTAACATTTGTGGATGCAGGGAAAACAGGTTGGAGGGATCCAACTGGACCCCTCACATTTATTTAAATTATTCAATATTCTCTGTTGTGATTATTTGATATCCTATGATGAGTTATATTGGAATATTGAATGTTATGGATTGATTAGATATTCGGTTATAATGAATTCCCAAAGTTTATGAATTGGATTATTGAAAGGAAATTAAACGGAAGTAAATTTGTAAGCGAAATAATTATAGAAAGTTTGAACAAATTTAAGAATGAGTTGGAAAAGAAATAATGTGACTTTAAATTTCTAATAAATAAATTGTGAAGTATAGAAAGGAAATTTGAATAAACAGGAAGATATTGAATTACAATCTTCAACGATATTAATTAAAGAATAAAACTTTTATTTAAAATCTAAGATTTAAATTTTTGGAAAAAAAAAATATAATAATAAAGAAGGAGTTGGGAAAAGCTGAAATTTGTATATTTCAGTTAAAAGATTTAAAATCAAATGGAAAAGAATAACAATAATAATTAAGTGCATAATTAAATGAAATTTGAAATGAATTGAGTAATTTAAGAAACTTATTTCAAATGGAATAAATTGAAAATCAATTTGGAAAATTGATTTAAATGTTTAAAGCTGGAATTCTTCCTGGATCACTAAGTATGCTTTCAAGTAAATTTTAAATATAAGTTAATAGTTTTAAAATTTGTTGTAAAAGTGTATGTTTTGGAAAATTTATTATTCCTAGTATTTAAATTCTAAAGTAAGTATTTTCTCAAATCTATTATAGTAGTAATTATTTTAAAAAGTGACTTAATATTTTGTTTCAAAGGTGAAAATCTAGTTTTATATTTTATAAAGTAACTTTAATTTCAAATATTCATATAAGATGTATTTTTACAAATTATTAAAGTAGTTTAATTTAAATGTCTTAAAAGTATATATTTTTAAGTAAAGTGTTTTAAATTATTTTTAAATCTAGTTTTGTATTTGGTGATTTCAGGGAAGATAGAAAATATTTGGGGAAAGTTTATACTGGAAAGAAGAATGGTTTTGAAACTGTTTTCAATGGGATGGAAAATAGAAATCTATCTTAAAGATATTTTGAAGGTAATAAATAATTTGGGAAATTATTTATTGGTTGATGGATGTTTGTGAATGTTAATTGATAGTTAAATAACCGACTATCAATATTGGCCAACTGCGTTGATCGTTTCGAAGAGACCGGGATCGAGATTTATTTCTCGAAAACCACTTCGATCCGATTTGTACGTTTCGTGCGAAAAACGTGTTCGGAGTCGAAGATGGAGCAGTGAAGTGCAAGGGCTAGTCGCTACTAATCCTGAGGATATTTCCAAAATGGATGTAGTAGGAATAGTGCCTTCGGTTCCGTTCGAACCCGGGACGGACTTGTATGGATGAATGCTTGCGAAACATCGTCAGGAGGGCGATGGGCATTCTAAGTGAAAACGTTCTAAAAGGTAACGCTTAGCCTCAAGCCTCATCAAATGGGAATGACTGAAAATCAGGGGATATGCAGCAAGGTTAGGTGGGTCATGCCCAAGCAGGACAAGATAATTCCCCTGTCTAGATGTCCCTTATTTATTTCGGCTTAGTGGGTGGTTGGTCGCGCCAACCACGGGGTTTATCTTGTTCGGAACTGTTCAGTAAGGAATGGTTCCGGCCTTGTGTTGCAGGGGATGAAGGGAGTAATCCTCGGTACGGTGATCTAGGCCCCGTACTGTGACAGGTGGTACCCCAGTGCCTAGTCATTGTTGGAAATCCATTCTCCCTACGAGCCTTGTACGAGTTTTGTTTGTATTACCCACTTTTGTGGCTAGTAGCTGGAATTTAATGAATGTAACAATTTCGGCTATTTTATAAGTATTTGTATATAGACCCTATTATAATATCAGAGGATTTCTATATAAAAATTGGTTTAGCTATCGTAAGGTAAAAACCCGACATGTTTATTTGTGGTGTGGTCTTACGAGATGCTTTTGGTTTTCAAAGGATTTTTGAAACTTTAATAATCAATTGGGTGTGATTTTCTCACGCTGGTATTCCAGACTGACTCGGGTGTTATTTAACTGTAATGCTCGGGTCAGACCGAGTATTATAGGATACAGGATATGATGCTGTGGAGCTCAGGAGACGAGCTGGATGACGATACATATAGTCATACTTGTTATATATATACTTCCGCTGCGTTTGAGTTGTTGTGTATCCATTGTATTGTTATTGATATGAGTTGTGACTGATGTACTCTGGAGATGTAATATATGTAAACTGATATATTTGATTTGAGTAAAGATTATTTATTCTCTATTATATTTTATTCCGCTGCAATGGTTAGATTCTGATATTGATTTTGTTTTCTCTTCTTCTACCTCTTCTTCTTAAATCCAAATGGTTCGTATTTCTGTACAACTTGAGTTGTTTGTTGTAGAATAGTGTAGACTCAAGGGGTACGGATTTGCGGGCTGTTACAGGAGTAATGCTGTCAATAGCACGGAGAATAAGGCTGTTGAGTAGCGACCATCCGTGTAATCGCTTTGTACGAGCACCGATATGCCAGATAAAATATATCATGCAGGAAATCCGACATACCGACGCAAACTCAAAGCTACTACACAGTGGCTATAATAACCTTCGGAAACAAATATAGAAATAAGAATAACACAAATCAGTCACAGATAATTCATATCACAAAGGCGGAAGAAGATATGAATATATAACTAACACATGAAAGTGTATATCAGAGTAGTGGTCAAAAGATCCACAATAATACAAAAGAATAGCAACACGTGCTATACAAAAGAATACAACTATGAGTCCATATCTCAAGTGTATACAACAAAATAAACTACTAATCTAAGTAGTTGCCAAAAGTCAGAGAAATCAATCCTAAGTGAGAAGTCAAGCTGAAGCACCTGTAGCATCTCGGTCTGACCCGAGTATTATTTAATAAGAAAATAATAAACGGATCAGTGTAACTATAAATATCAGATGAAGCGATATAGAATAAGAGGTACGACTAAACACATAATAATCACAATGCCAAGCTGTGATATATATAAGTAATAGAAAATCAACAAGAGATTAATCAATATCACAAAAACCTACTCAAGGATCAAAAGGAATGTCATACCCTTTATTTCGTTCACCAAACCATAAATATTGACGATTATATCAATATCAATCACAAAAGTCATTGACACACAAATTCACCAATGCACAAATATTGATAAAACTTATCAATGAAAATCACGAAAATTGGTGAAGCACAAATTCTAGAAATCATCTCAAGAAATCCAGAAATCACAAAAAAGGGGGAAGGCCTATCACAAACGGGAGCATAAAGCTCACCAACACGTGTATCACAAACGGAACGCTAATTCCATGGTTGCTAACCATCACAAATTGAGACGAAGCTCCACAAACGGCCCAAAGACCATGGGTTGCTACCCCACCAATTTGAGTCAAAACTCCACAAAACGGGGTTTAGTCTCCCTCGCAGACAAAGAGACATCGCACATTGCTAGTCTAAATCACAAAGATGATCATCATGATCAATGAGAAGTGTCAATTACACTAAGCTAGTAAATATATGAGTTTAGCTTCATGTCCCATAACAACTTGCTTAACTTAAATATTTACGAACAAACTGTAGATCTCCACTAGAAAATTGTCACAAGAGATTCAATCGAACAAGTCCAAGAATTAACCGACGAAGTAAATGCAAGCATTTCATACCACTCGTTTTACTAGGTCGTTTAACTAGATTTCTCATACGAGTGAGGTAAAGGCTTGTATATACTAATAGATTGGAAAACGGTTTAAGAAACGAGCTTTGTAATAAAATAGTGTTGAAATCGTTTTGATGAATGAATTTTGATATTTACTACTAGTATTGAAACCTTTATATTTTTAAAGTGACAAATCACAAAGAAGATTGTAGGAATAATCAATCACTAAAATTCACATTCGAAGACGTGAATAAAATCCAAAGAAATCGATAAAGAATTCATCGAAATGGAGATTCAAAAATCCCTAAAAAGGAGTCATCAAAGTCATAATAAATGATAACAACAAATAGGATCATCACGAATCGATTTAAATTGGAATTCTTAAACAAAAAGGCAAGCAGGCAAAACACTACAGTTTCAGACGTCTGAAACAAGTGGTTCAGACGTCTGAATCTGGAAAAATTAAAAATTTCCAGAACGTGATTCAGACGTCTGAACCAAATGTTTCAGACGTCTGAAATAGGCGTTTTTAGCCTATTTTCTTTCTGTTTGAAAATGAGCCAATTCAGACGTCTGAAATCCCAGATACAGACGTCTGAAACTGGAATTTTGAGGATCTCCTGAACCTCGACCAAAAATGGCCAAACGAATATCGGAAACGATCGAACGAGCCAATGACGATTAAGGATTTACGCCACGCGACAACCCAGCCTAACGGCTCTTCGATACGCCTCAAATATCAATGTCCAAATATCCATAATAGGATTTTCATAGATTTTGATTTCAAAACACCAAAAATTGGAATGTACACCAAATCAATCCAAACCAAAATCAATTGCACAAGAATAAGTGTTAGGAATTCATACCTAACAATCGAAGATAATTATAGACAAAGATATGAGATAAAAATCTCACCTTTGAACCCAAATGATTGAAGAAAAAGCTTGATAGCAAAGAAGAATCAACTGCTCTTCAAATCCAACTCAAGAAGCTTGATTCTAAGCTTTACAAGAAGAACATTCCCAAAGTTAGGTTTAGGAATTTATGAAACTGATCAGAGAATGAGTTGGAGAAGAAGAAGAGAAGCTTACCAATGGGTTCTTCTATTAGTTTGGAGCTAGAGTTTGATTTGCAAAAGAAAACTAGGGCTTGGAGTTTTAATTTCCCATCTCTCCCACCATTGATGCTTTAGAACTGAAAAGAGGAGGAAGTGAGAGTGAATGAGAAGGAGTGGTTCAGATTTGAGTATAAGTTAAACATAGGGCTGAACCCAAACCCAAAGTGAAAAAGTAGCAAAACTCGACTAACTCCAAACATATCGAAGCTTACACTCAAAAAGGTCGCAAACGGCATTTTGAACTCAATGGGAGGGGTCCCGAGTCCTAATTCGACCGTATGCAAAAAGTAGCTTTTTGGACTAAATTCCGAGTATCGATAAAATATTTAGTAAAATATTTAAATATAAAATCGACAAATATGTGGGTTGTTACACAGTACCTCCTATATGAATGCCTTTTCTTTTAGAAATTCCTTATAAAACATAATGCACAAGCATCTCTTTTCTATTCTAGTTTGTCGTCTTTTATTATAATATTGAATTCTCTTTAATTCTCTTGTTATATGACAATCTTGTCTTGGGACTACGTCCAACTGTCACAAATATCTGCATTGCCTTTATTTTATCATCTACGTAGTACTTGCAGATCTAGGTATATTTCTTTTAATTGCTTCAAATCTTGTCTAATAATTAACTTGATTTCTTCTTTACTTTTTGTAATTCTTCACTTTATTTTCTTATATTCTAGGAAGTAGTACTATTCTATTTGGTTGGTTACTAAAACTGTGCTAAAAATTCATTTCTATGTTTTAATACTAAACAATGCTATAAACAATAATCTATAATTGTAAGATATTTCAATTATTATTTCTTTTACTTTTTGGATAGTGCAAAATACAGTAGTTTCTCTACTTTACACCAATTTCGTTTTTCTTTCTTTTATTCGTGCAATTACGTTTACCGTTACCTTTTAAATATAAAATTGTGGATATATAATCTCTTTTCTAAGCCAACCAACTCATCTATCACTTACTTCCCTATCAAGTTATTAAATTTTCCGTTTTAATTTATTTTTTTCCCCATTTTAACATAACTTACTGAAAATTTCTATTTTTCTCTTTTTTATTTCAGCTTTTCTTATTTACATCTAATTTACGTAAATCTAATGCTCTTCTATTTTAGTCCGTAGTTGAGAATTTTTCTTTTTACTATTTTATTCACGTAATAAGGAATAAGAAGAAGCTAACATTTATAGGCTAAATTTCAACGTTTAAAATAGATGTAAATAACTGTAAAATTTTTAGGCTTATGCCTGTCTCTAACTGTGGTCTGTCAAGCCTAATATTACTCATATTTATTTTGATTACTGTTATCCATATAAATAATAATTACATACAAGCTCTGTTATACAATTTACAGTCCCGACAAAACTAGTTAATTGGATTAATAAAATTATTTAATGGGAAACTAACGATAATATATCATAAACGTAAAAGATATGTAATTAAATCCATTTCACCTAGAAAGAAAACACTCCAAGCTCCAGATCTGATTTTTAACCCAGTTCTATTATCCATAGCCTTCCCTATTTGGATCCACAAATTGAGATTTATAGATTTAGAAATTCGGATCTAATTGATGAAAAATAAAACAAATAAATTAGAGAACCAGATCTGAGAACTTTACCTCATTTAGATGACTTTATTTGAACATCTCTATTTTAGACCTATAATTTCAATCTCTAACTTGTAATTCAGAAGGCATAAATCTAAAATAGCTAATTTCTGGAGAATTGAAGGAGAAAGAAGAGTGATAGTGCTTCCGCACTCATTTAGAAAATTATGACTTTGAAGGCTAGCCCTGCCTCTTATTTATGGAGAGCCAAAATAGTGTCGTCCGACCACTTAAAACGATGCAAATCAGGTCGTTCAAATGGATGCTGAATGAGCGTGTCTGATTTGTTTTTAAACGTTTTATTTATTATAAACGTTTAACGTTTGAATATTTCCTATTAATTCTATTTAACTCTCATTAATTCTTTTATGTAATTCTCTTTATAACGCACGTCTATTTTTGATTTTAAATGTGATTTATTTGTTTTATTAAATGTTATTTATAAAGGTTAACTTTTAAACGTTTTAAATTATAAACGTTTAACTTTTTATGTTGCTTGTTTATTGTAGTTAATCACCATCAATTGCTTGACTAATTCCCTAATATAAAACTTGTCAGTTTTGAATTTCACATGTGACTAATTAATGTAAATTAATTTACTCCAATAGCTGATTTGATTACATTGCCTCCTAATGTTAATTAATTGACTTTAATTACCCATATCAACTTATTTCCTTTATGAGGCAATGTTAATTAATTACCTTTATGGTGTGCATCTATTTTGAAATCCAAATGCACATTATTTCTGGAATTTCATTCGCACATATTTATTGATTACAAATATATTTACGTACATTTACATGTATAATTATTTCTTGATACAAAACTTCGAACATCAATAACATTTATATATGAACTCCATTCGAGGCATATTATATATGTAAATTGATCAGAAAATTTCCACAAACACAATGGAATAAGTTTCAAGTCTAAATTCTGACAATTCCAAAAATGCTTATTTTCACTATTCATAATTAATTGATTATTTAATTATATAAAAATACGAGGTGTTACAGACCAAGTCAGAAAGATCTTAAATTTACTTTCTAGTGAATGGGATCATAAGATTTGGATATCAAAGAAGCAAATGATATTAGAACTAAGAAAATAGGTGATTTGATTGGTAATCTAATGTCCAATGGAGTAAAATTGCAGGTTGGAAAAGAGAATCAGGCAAATGAGAAGAAATCACTTGCACTCAACCCTACAAATAACAATGACGAACCAGATAATGTTGATGATGATGACGATATTGAGTTTATGTGTGAAGACCCGCCCTTCTACTCCCAGAAAGACGTATCAACATTTAAGAAAGAAATGGATTGAAATAGAAAAGAATAGAAAGAAAGAACAACAACATCAGAATCTCACAGTGGAAACGGAACAAAATATAGTACATCACATAACTATTACATAATTTTACATATATATCAGAGTTATACAATATCAATATACATGACGGTCATATACAAATCCATCAATACATACATCCCAAAATATAGAATACCCTAACTAACACAGCGGAACTAGATAGATAGCTACATACGTATGGCACTCCTGCTCCAAGCTTCTCTAGAAACTCAATAGTCCAAAACCTATCACTTGGCTACTCATAAAAAATTTGAGTACCCAAGAGTTTATGAAAAACAAAAATATAAACTCCGGGTCAGACATGGGTCTGGTATGAGTAAACAGTTTAAAGTTGTTTAACTTTGAAAAAAACATTTGAAAATAAAGGTATCACGTAAGACTCCCTACACATAAATACAGGTAAGTTTTTACCTTACGCTAACCAAAACATTTTATAGGAAATCCAGTGATATCATAATAGTGTCTAGGGTTTTCAAGTAAAATACAGAAATAACTAAAATGCTTACATCTCACATTCCAACATAGTTGGGCACAATCAAAACGTACGACTCTTATTGGAAATTGGATTCCATATGATGGCAGGGCTACTGGGGTACCGCCCGTCACAGTACGTGGCCTAGATCACCGTACCGAGGAGCCACCCTAACTCCCCTACAACATAAGGCCGGAACCATTCCTTACTGAATAGTTCCGAACAAGATAACCCAGCGGTTGTAGCTAGCAACCGCCCACACAGCCGAAATAAAAAGGGACATCTAGACAGGGGTATATCTCGTCCTGCTTGGGCATGACCCACCTACCCTTGTTGCATATCCCCTGTTTTAGCCATTCCTGGTTGATGAGGCTTGAGGCTGCGATTACCTTTAGAGAACATATCTCTTAGAATGCTCATCGTCCGCCTGACGATGTGCTGAAAGCATTCAATCCATACAAGTTCGTTCCAGGTTCGAACGAAACCGAAGGCATTATTTCGTTACACTCATTTTGGAATCACCCTCAGAGTTAACGACAATAACCATTGCATTCTGAAAACAACACCATCTCGATCTTTACTTGAGAATTCACGACCTATCGTTTAATTTGGATCGATGTGGTTTTCGGATAATCATAAATGACACTCGATCTCCGTCTCATCGAAATCCAAATGCCATTTTAAAGGCCAAGTTGTTTATTAATTTAAATAGTTTAATTCAACGATTGAATTCACATAACATTTATCACAGATAAATCGTACACGTTCATCATAGATATATATCAAAAGCATAACATAGAACATCACAGAATACCATCAATAGATATCACAATCAGATATTCTACATATACAATCCATAAGCAATCATCTTTGATTCTTATTGTAATTAATTCAAAATTATTCAATTACTGGAGAGTTAATTACTTAACCCTGTCTAATTAATCATTAATTATCAATTAATTACTTATTTAATTTTAAATTATTTAATTAATAAATCATTTCTTAACCAATTATTAAGTCTTAATTACTTAATTAATTACTCTCAATTATTAATTATAACCTTAATTGTTAATTAATAAAACTTAATTACCCATTTATTAATCACTAATTACTTAGTTAATCAATTATTAACTCTTAATTCAATTTCTTAATTAATTAACTATTAATTCATAATTAAATTACTTAATTAATTAACTATTAATCATTCAACAATTAACTTAAGTAGTTAACTACAATTTACTTATCACTTAAACACTAATTAATTCAAACTCTAATTACAATTATAATGTAATTATTCTTATTTACTTTCTAAACAATTTATTAATATTAGTTATTCACCTTAATTAACATTTAAAAGCCTTCTTTAAATTTTGGAAACCAATTTATTATTAACTATAACTTTAAATTTTAATTAATTTCATACTTACTTAAATTAATTACTTAATTAAAATAAATAATTAAGAGTTTTAAAAACATTGTTAAACATTAACTAAGATAATTAAACCTGCATAAAGTTTTAACTAAAATTTGTTAATCATTTATTTAATTTTACAATGCTTAAATCGTGATAAAACACAAACTTACTTAACTATATTTCTTTTACTTAAAACTACAGCTCTGAATGGAAGCAAACCCGAGACTTCCTTACTAAAACTCGTGTAGCACTTTGAGTTACCCCTCTATGTCACCCGAGTCATTCCCTGTACACTCTTCTTCTTTTTTTCTCTTTCTTTTATGTGGTTTAAGTTTTAACTAAATTATAAATAGCATCAGGTAACGATTTCACACGCTCGACACTCGTACACAAACCCGAAGAAATCACCCAGCAAACTCGAGCAACTACTCGAGGGATCTAATATCCAACGCCGCTGACACCTCCTCTCGCCGTACAAGTGCACGGCGACGCCACTGAGCTCAGGCAAACTGTAGCTCACCACAGTCGAAAAACTGGCTCACCACAGTCGACAAAACGACTTCACTACCGCCGCCGAGACCACTGGAGACCCTCAACCTTTGGCTACACCACGACAACACGTCAACCTTCCATTTCCCAAATTCTCGTGACACTAAATCACCCATGGTCGATGAACGCGCCTTATTACAGAGATGAACAAGAACTCCAACTAAAACCCTAATATGATCTCGTATCATAATTTCACGCAATAGAAAAATCTTCTGATAATTTTCACGAAATCCCTGATGTTTATACTTGCTTCATCCTAAATTTCAACATTTATTATTGATTAAATCTCTAGAAATTGGTAAAAATGCAATTTTATTTCAAATACAAACTGCTCTCAAATTACTGAATTTAAAATCTTCGTCTTTGTTTTAAAAATCATAAAATTCAGTAAGGATTCAAGATATAAACTTGAATTAATGTTTTACAAAAATCAATTTTTATCAAATTAACATTTGAAACCTGTAAAACAAGATTTCCTGTAATAATATCTCAATAACATGTTCAATCAGCTTAAGCAATCTTGATTGAGATTTAAATGTCTTGTTTGAATTGAAACTGAAAGCTCTACAATGAATTTGATGAGAATAATTTTTTTAAAAAATATTCACCCTGTAACCATAAACAGAGATAAATTAAAACACAGAAGTATATACAAGCTAAAGCATATGCAATACAATATGATCAATGAATCCCTTGAACTATTTTCAATTAAATTTTAAACTTGAAGCTTCAAAATTAATGTTTACTCACCTGCAAGATTTGTAAACAGAGAATACTAGATGTTCTTGAAAACCTGAAGTTTTAAACTGCAAGTTTGAATCTGTCTTGAGTCCTGACTGTTTTTAGTTTTAATAAAAATTTGAGCTTTATTTCCCTTTTTTTTCTTCTCTTTTTCTCAGGTATTACTAAACAAACTAAAGTAGATGGACACATATATAGAAGATAACAGATTGTAATAAGGAAGGTGTTATCTTGTTTAGCTATTTTCTTAAGATTTGATCAGATTTTTATTAATATTTGAAATGACAAATATTAGGCTGAGATGAAAGCAATTTAATGCCTTGTTTCTTAATTAGTTTACATATTATAATTATGTTTTTGCTGTGTGAAGATATTTGTATTAAAAAGTACACTTGCAGGTAGACGTAGCTTGTGAATGAAGATCTTTTGAATATAAACATTTGTCTTCTTCTTTGAATAATTCATATCTATATGTTTGTCTGGTTTCACTTTTACTTTGCAGGTAGGTTTTTGGCTTGTGTGAAGACATTTATTTATAAATATTTGTTTTAGTAACCATCACTTTGCAGGTAGACATTTAGTCTTGTGTGTATATGAAGATAATTTGCTACATTATTTCTGGATTGAATAGTTTATATACATATGGTTGTGTTATTTTATTTTATATTTTGCAGGTAGATGTTCTTGTGAAAGAAGATTATTTTGTATGTAAATATTTGTTTTGTTAACTTCTATCTTAATTCATATACATACGTTTGTGTTTCACTTAATTCTTGTTTGTATTTACATTTGTATTTTATATTTTGACCATTAATGTTCATATGGTTTACTTATACTTATATTTATTTGTATTTGTATTTTAACTATCAATATTTAAATTATGTACAATATGATTTACTTACATTTATACTTATTTTTATATTTATTTCCATTTGTATTTTAACTATCGCTACTTAAGCTATATTCATGTGTTTGACTTATATTTTATGTTCATATTTTATATTGATTGACTTTAATTTTATTTTAAACATTATCATCTATATATATATTTATACCAAATGTTAACAGGATAAAATATTTTAATTCAATTATATAAGACAAATTTTATTATAAATATTATTGAGATATTTTATTTTAAATTTTCAAATCAATTTCCTTTCAAAAATACAAATCCCTACAAACAAATGGCAATTATTCCAAAAGATTTAATCATTTTAAATTGATCGGTTTACTTTTTGTTTAATTGGATTAAATACTTATTAAAATAACAGGGCCAAAATCCAGGGTCGTTGCATTCCTCCCCCCTTAAAAGAATTTCGTCCCCGAAATTTAAAACAAAGTTAATTCAAAAGCCGTTATACCAACCATTCAAACATACCTATCATTCATATATAGCAAATAACCAAACAATCTATCCTAACAAACATCACTAGCTATGTGGACACAAATCCGGATAAGCTTTCTAAAACTATCCAGAGTTTCCTAAATGAAAACTCTGGGATCCTCAATCCACTGCACTTTAACAAGCTTCACTTCCTAGCTCCTGAGTTGCCTCTCGCCTTGATCAACAATCCGAACTGGATTCCTGACCACAGTAAAGTCGGTTCGACTTCCAAACCTTCCTGAAGTACTGGTTCTACAACTAATGATGGACCATGAACAAATTTCCTTAGATGGGATACATGGAATACATTATGAATTCCAGACATCTGTTCCGGCAATTCAACTCTTTTCCAATATCCGAAATGAACCAATATATCTCGAGGCAAGTTTTCACGTCTTTCCAAATCTACTAGCTCTTTTAATCGGGGAAACTTTGACAAAAACAAAATCACCAATCTCAAATTCCAATTGTCTTTTGATGGTCCAGAGCAGCTCTCATCCTTTTCTTAATAAGCTCAACTTTAGCAGAAGCTTCATGAATTAAATCTGGCCTAAGCGCAAGACGATCTTTCAACTCTATCCAACAGGATGGGGATCTACACGGCCTTTCATAAAGAACTTCATAAGGAGTCATCTTGATACTCGCTTGGTAACTGTTATCATAGGAGAATTCTACTAAATGAAGATGGTCTTACCAAGATCCACCAAAATCCAAAACACAAGCTCAAAGCATATCTTCTAGAATACGATTCAGTCTCTCCGTCTGTCCTTCGGTCTGAGTATGATAGGCTGTACTAAATCTCAAACTTATTCCCATAGCTGATTGCAGAGCTTCCCAAAATTTGCTTGTAAAAATAGAATCACGATCACCTAGTATGGTGACACGAATACCATGCAATCTGACTATTTCTCTCAAGAAAATTTTTGCAAGAGAAACTGCAGTACGAGTTACCTTAACCGGTATAAAATGAGCACTCTTAGTTAACCGATCCATAATAACCCATATTCCATCGTTTCCTTTCTTGGATCTAGGCAAACCGTCGTTAAAATCCATCGAAATCATCTCCCATTTCCATTCTAGGATTTTCAAAGGCTGCAACAAACCCGCTGACTTCTGTTGATCTCCTCTAACCTGCTGACAGATAGCACAACTATTAACGAAAGCAGCTGCATCCCTCTTCATGCTCGGCCACCAGAAAAATTTTCTCATAACCTTATACATCTTAAAAATTCCTGGGTGAATATTCAGGCACACACAAACGACCATTAATCCTTAAAACACCTTGATCGTCCACCTTGAAATCAAAAATCAGAAATCCGACCATCCTTGGTTCCAAGAATCAGTTCCTCAAAAGATCTATTCTCCTCAGTCCGATGTGAAGAAATCTTGGAATAATCCTTGATAAACTTCCTGTAGTAGCCAGCCAAACCCATAAAAATGCGAACTCCCGTCCGAGATTTCGGTTGCTTCCATTCCAGAATAGTCTCCACCTTTGCTGGATCTACAGAGATACCTTTAGAAGAAACAATGTGCCCTAAAAATTGACTTCCGATTTCCAAAAATGGCACTTAGAGAACTTCGCCTTCAAAACATGCCTCCTCAGTGTCTCCAACACTATCCTCAAATGTTGCTTGTGCTCTTCTTCCGACTTAGAAAAGACCAGAATATCATTGATGAATACCAGAACAAAGTTATTCAATACATCCCGAAAGACTCGGTTTATCAGGTCAACACAGAACCTTAGCGATCCATCCAATTTAGCGACAAACACTGCAGTAGAATCCCAACAAGAAAAACTGGGCCTAATCAATCCCTTCTCCAAAAGATCATGCGTCTGCTCAACTAACTTTCTCTTTCTAGGAGCCATCCTCCTACTAGGCTGAATCACTGGCACTGCTCCTCGAATCAAGTCAATATGAAACTCTATCTCTCGATGCGGAGGCAAACACTTAACTTCCTCAAATACACCAAGGAAATCTTGGACCACGTCGATATCTTCAACCTTCTCTTGAGAAGTCTCAACTCCTGCAAAAGATTACTCAAGTGAATTCCATAATTATCACACGGCACTCTGGCAATCCTATCCAAATCAGTTTCCAGTGAAACTGTTCTCCCATCACAATTCAGAACAACCTTATATCCATCGAGCCAATCCATCGAAGAAATGGATCACTCTGCTACTCCTGAAATTACCTCAAGAAAACTGCTAAGCAGAAAACCTTCTCGACGACACACAGAAAACTCCGAGCTGCACTGCTAACTCAGGTGCCAAAAGACTTCCTATTCAAGCTCTACGAGAAACTCGGACCTCGAACCAAACAGAAACACCCTACTGAACTCAGCCACAACACCAAAACAGACATACTTCCTTAACTTGCTGCAAAGAAACATCTTCGGAGACATCCATAGTCATTGTGTCTCATCACACAACTACTACATCCTGGGGTATTTAGATATCATGACTTTCTTCTGTCCAACCGACAGATCCAAACTCTAGCTCAACCAAACTTACACTTCAAAGATGAACTCCGAACCTTAACAGGTTTTCTTCATAGATCGATGAAATCCTTACACCACCCAAAGTTTACTCGAGATGGTAATAGGTCTACAGTCTCGACAGAAACACTTCTGACCTCAAACATTCAAATTCCAACAATTGGTAGTCGTGTTACACACACCACTATCCTATCTACCTTTATAACTTATATTGGAAAACCCGAACAGGTAACCCAACAAATAGGTAGAAATATATATATATATATATATATATATATCAAAATTACAAATACGCTCTCTCAAGAAACAAATCACTCAAGAGCCTAGGTATTTGCTCAACCTAGCGCTCTGATACCAACTGTGACGACCCGCCCTTCTACTCCCAGAAAGACGTATCATCATTTAAGAAAGAAAGGGATAGAAATAGAAAAGAATAAAAAGAAAGAACAACAACATCAGAATCTCACAGCAGAAACGGCACAAAATATAATACATCACATAACTATTACATAATTTTACATATATATCAGAGTTATACAATATCAATACACATGACGGTCATATACATATCTGTCAATACATACATCCCAAAATACAGAATACTCTAACTAACACAGCGGAACTAGATAGATAGCTACATACGTCTGGAACTCCTGCTCCAAGCTCCTTCAGAAACTCAACAGTCCAAAACCTATCACTTGGCTACTCATAAAAAATTTGAGTACCGAAGAGTTTATGAAAAACAAAAATATAAACTCCGGGTCAGACATGGGTCTGGTATGAGTAAACGTTTTAAAGTTGTTTAACTTTGGAAAAAAACATTTGAAAATAAAGGTATCACGTAAGACTCCCCACACATAAATACGGGTAAGTTTTTACCTTACGCTAACTAAAACATTTTATAGGAAATCCAGTGATATTATAATAGTGTCTAGGGTTTTAAAGTAAAATACAGAAATAGCTGAAAATGCTTACATCTCACATTCCAACATAGTTGGGCACAATCAAAACGTACAGCTCTTATTGAAAATTGGATTCCATACAATGGCAGGGCTACTGGGGTACCACCCGTCACAGTATGTGGCCTAGATCACCGTACCGAGGAGCCACCCTAACTCCCCTGCAACACAAGGCCAGAACCATTCCTTACCGAACAGTATCGAACAAGATAATCCCGCGGTTGTAGCTAGCAACCGCCCACACAATCGAAATAAAAAGGGACATCTAGACAGGGGTATATCTCGTCCTGCTTGGGCATGACCCATCTAACCTTGCTGCATATCCCCTGTTTTAGCCATTCCCGGTTGATGAGGCTTGAGGCTGCGATTACCTTTGGAGAACATATCTCTTAGAATGCTCATCGTCCGCGCTGAAAGCATTCAATCCATACAAGTTCGTTCCGGGCTCGAACGAAACCGAAGGCATTATTTCGTTACACTCATTTTGGAATCACCCTCAGAGTCAAGGACTATAACCCTTGCATTCTGAAAACAACACCATCTTGATCTTTACTTGAGAATTCACGACCTATCGTTTAAATTGGATTGATGTGGTTTTCGGATAATCATAAATGACACCCGATCCCGGTCTCATCGAAATCCAAACGCCATTTTAAAGGCCAAGTTGTTTATTAATTTAAACAGTTTAATTTAATGATTGAATTCACATAACATTTATCACGGATAAATCATACACAATCATCATTGATATATATCAAAAGCATAACATAGAACATCACAGAATACCATCAATAGATATCACAATCAGATATTCTACATATACAATCCATAAGCAATAATCTTTGATTCTTATTGTAATTAATTCAAAATTAATCAATTACTGGAGAGTTAATTACTTAACCCTGTCTAATTAATCATTAATTATCAATTAATTACTTATTTCATTTTAAATTATTTAATTAATAAATCATTTCTTAACCAATTATTAAGTCTTAATTACTTAATTAATTACTCTCAATTACTTAATTAATTACTCTCAATTATTAATTCATAACCTTAATTGTTAATTAATAAAACTTAATTGCCCATTTATTAATCACTAATTACTTAGTTAATCAATTATTAACTCTTAATTCAATTTCTTAATTAATTCATAATTAAATTACTTAATTAATTAACTATTAATCATTCAACAATTAACTTAAGTAGTTAACTGCAATTTACTTATCACTTAAACATTAATTAATTCAAACTCTAATTACAATTATAATGTAATTATTCTTATTTACTTTCTAAATAATTTATTAATATTAATTATTCACCTTAATTAACATTTAAAAGCCTTCTTTAAATTTTGGAAACCAATTTATTATTAACTATAACTTTAAATTTTAATTAACTTCATACTTACTTAAATTAATTACTTAATTAAAAGAAATAATTAAGAGTTTTAAAAACATTGTTAAACATTAACTAAGATAATTAAACCTGTATAAGTTTTAACTTGAATTCGTTAATCATTTATTTAATTTTACAATGTTTAAATCCTGATAAAACACAAACTTACTTAACTATATTTCTTTTACTTAAAAACCGTGGCTCTGAAAGGAAGCAAACCCGAGACTTCCCTTACTAAAACTCATGTAGCACTTCGAGTTACCCCTCTATGTCACCCGAGTCTTTCCATGTACACTCTTCTTCTTTTTTTTTTCTTTTTTTTCTGTAGTTTAAGTTTTAACTAAATTATACATAGCATGGGGTAACGATTTCACATGCTCGACACTCGTACACAAACCCGAAGAAATCACCCAGCAAACTCGAGCAACTACTCGAGGCATCCAATATCCAACGCCGCTGACACCTCCTCTCGCCATACACGTGCACGGCGACGCCACTGAGCTCAGACGAACTCCAACGCCATCGGCAAGTCACGAATCCTCCATAGATTCGTAAACCAAACCCAATTCGACCCTAAAAATATCGAATCGAAAAATTGCCTTCTGCTCGAAAAACTGTAGCTCACCACAGTCGACAAAACAACTTCGCCACCATCGCTGAGACCACCGGAGACCCTCAACCTTTGGCTACACCACGACAACACGTCAACCTTCCATTTCCCAAATTCCCGTGACACTCAATCACACATGGTCGATGAACGCGCCTTATTACAGAGATGAACAAGAACTCCAACTAAAACCCTAATATGATCTCGTATCACAATTTCACGCAATAGAAAAATCTTCTGATAATTTTCACGAAATCCCTGATGTTTATACTTGCTTCATCCCAAATTTCAACATCTATTATTGATTAAATCTCTAGAAATTGGTAAAAATGAAATTTTATTTCAAATACGAACTTCTCTCAAATTACTGAATTTTAAATCTTCGTCTTTGTTTTAAAAATCATAAAATTCAGTAAGGATTCAAGATATAAACTTGAATTAATGTTTTACAAAAGTCAATTTTTATCAAATTAACATTAGAAACCTGTAAAACAAGATTTCCTGTAATAATACCTCAATAACATGTTCAATCAGCTTAAGCAATCTTGGTTGAGATCTAAATGTCTTGTTTGAATTGAAACTGAAAGCTCTACAATGAATTTGATGAGAATAAATTTAATTTTTTTTTAAAATATTCACCCTCTAACCATAAACATAGATAAATTGAAAAACAGAAGTATATACAAGCTAAAGCATATGCAATACAATATGATCAATGAATCCCCAGAACTATTTTCAATTAAATTTTAAACTTGAAGCTTCAAAATTAATGTTTACTCACCTGCAAGATTTGTAAACAGAGAATACTAGATGTTCTTGAAAACCTGAAGTTTTGAACTGCAAATTTGAATCTGTCTTGAGTCCTGACTGTTTTTAGTTTGAATAAAAATTTGAGCTTTGTTTCCCCTTTTTTTTCTTTTTTTTCCTCAGGTATTACTGAACGAACTAAAGCAGATGGACACATATATAGAAGATAACAAATTGTAATAAGGAAGGTGTTATCTGGTTTAGCTATTTTCTTAAGATTTGATCAGATTTTTATTAATATTTGAAATGACAAATATTAGGCTGAGATGAAAGCAATTTAATGCCTTGTTTCTTAATTAGTTTACATATTATAATTATGTTTTTGTTGTGTGAAGATATTTGTATTAAAAAGTACACTTGTAGGTGGACATAGCTTGTAAATGAAGATCTTTTGAATATAAACAGTTGTCTTCTTGCTTGAATAATTCATATCTATATGTTTGTCTGGTTTCACTTTTACTTTGCAGGTAGGTTTTTGGCTTGTGTGAAGACATTTATTTATAAATATTTGTTTTGTTAACCATCACTTTGCAGGTAGATATTTAGTCTTGTGTGTATATGAAGTTAATTTGTTTCATTATTTCTAGATTGAATAGTTTATATACATATGGTTGTGTTATTTTATTTTATATTTTGCAGGTAGATGTTCTTGTGAAAGAAGATTATTTTGTATGTAAACATTTGTTTTGTTAACTTCTAGCTTAATTCATATACATATGTTTGTGTTTCACTTAATTCTTGTTTGTATTTACATTTGTATTTTATATTTTGACTATTAATGTTCATATGATTTACTTATACTTATATTTATTTGTATTTGTATTTTAACTATCAATATTTAAATTATGTACAATATGATTTACTTCCATTTATACTTATTTTTATATTTATTTCCATTTGTATTTTAACTATCAATAATTAAGTTATATTCATGTGTTTGACTAATATTTTATATTTATATTTTATATTGATTGACTTTGATTTTATTTTAAACATTATCATCTATATATATATTTATACCAAATGTTAACAGGATAAAATATTTTAATTCAATTATATTAGACAAATTTTATTATAAATATTATTGAGATATTTTATTTTAAATTTTCAAATCAATTTCCTTTCAAAAATACAAATCCCTACAAATAAATGGCAATTATTCCAAAAGATTTAATCATTTTAAATTGAACGGTTTACTTTTTGTTTAATTGGATTAAATATTTATTAAAATAACAGGGCCAAAATCCAGGGTCGTTACATTCCTCCCCCCTTAAAAGAATTTCGTCCCCGAAATTTAAAACAAAGTTAATTCAAAAGACGTTACACCAACCATTCAAACATACCTATCATTCATATATATCAAATAACCAAACAATCTATCCTAACAAACATCACTAGCTATCTAGACACAAATCCGGATAAGCTTTCCTAAAACTATCCAGAGTTTCCTAAGTGAAAACTTTGGGATCCTCACTCCGCTGCACTTTAACAAGCTTCACTTCCTAGCTCCTGAGTTGCCTCTCGTCTTGATCAACAATCCGAACTGGATTCCTGACCACGGTAAAATTCGGTTCGACTTCCAAACCTTCCTGAACTACTGGTTCTACAACTAATGATGGATTACGAACAAATTTCCTTAGATGGGATACATGGAATACATTATGAATTCCAGACATCCGTTCCGGCAATTCAACTCTTTTCAAATATCCGAAATGAACCAATATATCTCGGGGCAAGTTTTCACGTCTTTCTGAATCTACTGGCTCCTTTAATCGGGGAAACTTTGACAAAAACAAAATCACCAATGTCAAATTCCAATTGTCTTCTGACGGTCCAGAGCAGCTCTCATCCTTTTCTTGATAATCTCAACTTTAGCAGAAGCTTATGAATCAAATCTGGCCTAAGCACAAGACGATCTTTCAACTCTATCCAACAGGACGGGGATCTACACAGCCTTTCATAAAGAACTTCATAAGGAGCCATCTTGATACTCGCTTGGTAACTATTATCATAGGAGAATTCTACTAAATGAAGATGGTCTTCCCAAGATCCACCAAAATCCAAAACACAAGCTCAAAGCATATCTTCTAGAATATGATTCAGTCTCTCCGTCTCTCCGTCGGTCTGAGTATGGTAGGCTGTACTAAATCTCAAACTTATTCCCATAGCTGATTGCAGAGCTTCCCAAAATTTGCTGGTAAAAATAGAATCACGATCACCTAGTATGCTGACACGAATACCATGCAATCTGACTATTTCTCTCAAGAAAATTTCTACCAGAGAAACTTCAGTACGAGTTACCTTAACTAGTATAAAACGAGCACTCTTAGTTAACCGATCCATAATAACCCATATTCCATTGTTTCCTTTCTTGGTTCTTGGCAAGCCGTCGATAAAATCCATCGAAATCATCTCCCATTTCCGTTCTGGGATTTTCAAAGGCTGCAACAAACCCGCTGACTTCTGTTGATCTCCTCTAACCTGCTGACAGATAGCACAACTATTAACGAAAGCAGCTGCATCCCTCTTCATGCTCGGCCACCAGAAAATTTTTCTCATAACCTTATACATCTTAAAAATTCCTGGGTGAATATTCAGGCACACACAAACGACCATTAATCCTTAAAACACCTTGATCGTCCACCTTGAAATCAAAAATCAAAAATCCGACCATCCTTGGTTCCAAGAATCAGTTCCTCAGAAGATCTATTCTCCATTTGCTTACTTATGATTCTGTCCTGGAGAGATGGAACAACTTCCAAAAGAGACAAAACTGCATTCCTGCTAAGAGCGTCGGCCACAACATTCCCCTTCTCTGGAGTACACAGAATATCCAAATCATATGGTGCCAGAAACTCGACCCAATGCTGCTGCCTCGGATTAAGATCCTTTTGTGAGAAAAGATATTTCAACGGTATGTGATCCGTGAATAACTCAAACTTCTCTCCCAAGAGATAATGTCTCCAGATCTTCAAAGCAAAAAACAATGGCTAATAATACAAGATCGGGCGTAGCATAGTTCCATCCATGTGGCTTTAATTGCCGACTCGCATACGCAATTACCCCTCCATTCTACATCAAAACTGCTCCCAAATCAACTATACAAGCATCTGTAAAAACATCGAATTTGCTCTTCCCATCCGGAATAGCAAGCGCTGGTGCACTGGTTAGCCTCGTCTTCAATTCTTGAAAAACTTCTTCACACTGGGGTGTCCATTTGAACATAGCTCTCTTCCTTGCCAACTTAGTCCGATGTGAAGAATTGGAATAATCCTTGATAAACTTCCTGTAGTAGCCAGCCAAACCCATAAAAATGCGAACTTCGGTCGGAGACTTCGGTTGCTTCCATTCCAGAATAGTCTCCACCTTCGCTGGATCTACAGAGATACCTTTACCAGAAACAATGTGCCCTAAAAATTGACTTCCGATTTCCAAAAATGGCACTTAGAGAACTTCGCCCTCAAAACATGCCTCCTCAGTGTCTCCAACACTATCCTCAAATGTTGCTTGTGCTCTTCTTCCAACTTAGAAAGGACCAGAATATCATTGATGAATACCAGAACAAAGTTATTCAATACATCCCGAAAGACTCGGTTTATCAGGTCAACACAGAACCTTAGCGATCCATCCAATTTAGCGACAAACACTGCAGCAGAATCCCAAAAAGAAAAACTGGGCCTAATCAATCCCTTCTCCAAAAGATCCTGCGTCTGCTCAACTAACTCTTCTCTTTCTAGGAGCCATCCTCCTACTAGGCTGAATCACTGGCACTGCTCCTCGAATCAAGTCAATATGAAACTCAATCTCTCGATGCGGAGGCAAACACTTAACTTCCTCAAATACACCAGGGAAATCTTGGACCACATCGATATCTTCAACCTTCTCTTGAGAAGTCTCAACTCCATGCAAAAGACTACTCAAGTGAATTTCATAATTATCACACGACACTCTGGCAATCCTATCCAAATCAGTTTCCAACGAAACTGTTCTCCCTTCACAATTCAAAACAACCTTATATCTATCGAGCCAATCCATCGAAGAAATGGATCACTCTGATACTCCTGAAATTACCTTAAGAAAACTGCTAAGCAGAAAGCCTTCTCGACGGCACACAGAACACTCCGAGCTGCACTGCTGACTCAGATGCCAAAAGACTTCCTATCCAAGCTCTACGAGAAACTCGGACCTCGAACCAAACAGAAACACCCTACTGAACTCAGCCACAACACCAAAACAGACATACTTCCTTAATTTTCTCTAAAGAAACATCTTCGGAGACATCCATAGTCATTGTGTCTCATCATACAGCTACTACATCCTGGGGTATCAAGATATCATGACTTGCTACCGTCCAACCGACAGATCCAAACTCTAGCTCAACCAAACTTACACTTCAAAGATGAACTACGGACGTTAACAGGTTTACTTCAGAGATCGATGAAATCCTTACACCACCCAAAGTTTACTCGAGATGGTAATAGGTCTACAGTCTCGACAGAAACACTTCTAACCTCAAACATTCAAATTCCAACCATTGGTAGTCGTGTTACACACACCACTATCCTATCTACCTTTATAACTTATATTGGAAAACTCGAACAGGTAACCCAACAAATAGGTAGAAATATATATATATATATATATATATATATATATATCAAAATTACAAATACGCTCTCTCAAGAAACAAATCACTCAAGAGCCTAGGTATTCGCTCAACCTAGCGCTCTAATACCAACTGTGACGACCCGCCCTTCTACTCCCAGAAAGACGTATCATCATTTAAGAAAGAAAGGGATAGAAATAGAAAAGAATAAAAAGAAAGAACAACAACATCAGAATCTCACAGTGGAAACGGAACAAAATATAATACATCACATAACTATTACATAGTTTTACATATATATCAGAGTTATACAATATCAATACACATGACGGTCATATACATATCTGTCAATACATACATCCCAAAATACAGAATACTCTAACTAACACAGCGGAACTAGATATATAGCTACATACGTCTGGAACTCTTGCTCCAAGCTCCTCAGAAACTCAACAGTCCAAAACCTATCACTTCGCTACTCATAAAAAATTTGAGTACCCAAGAGTTTATGAAAAACAAAAATATAAACTCCGGCTCAGACATGGGTCTGGTATGAGTAAACGGTTTAAAGTTGTTTAACTTTGAAAAAAACATTTGAAAATAAAGGTATCACGTAAGACTCCCCACACATAAATACGGGTAAGTTTTTACCTTACGCTAACTAAAACATTTTATAGGAAATCCAGTGATGTTATAATAGTGTCTAGGGTTTTCAAGTAAAATACAGAAATAGCTGAAAATGCTTACATCTCACATTCCAACATAGTTGGGCACAATCAAAACGTACGGCTCTTATTGGAAATTGGATTCCATACAATGGCAGGGCTACTGGGGTACCGCTCGTCACAGTACGTGGCCTAGATCACCGCACCGAGGAGCCACCCTAACTCCCCTGCAACACAAGGCCGGAACCATTCCTTACTGAACAGTTTCGAACAAGATAATCCCACGGTTGTAGCTAGCAACCGCCCACACAGCCGAAATAAAAAGGGACATCTAGACAGGAGTATATCTCGTCCTGCTTGGGCATGACCCACGTAACCTTGCTGCATATCCCCTGTTTAGCCATTCCCGGTTGATGAGGCTTGAGGCTGCGATTACCTTTGGAGAACATATCTCTTAGAATGCTCATCGTCCGCCTGAAGATGTGCTGAAAGCATTCAATCCATACAAGTTCATTCCGGGTTCGAACGAAACCGAAGGCATTATTTCGTTACACTCATTTTGGAATCACCCTCAGAGTCAACGACAATAACCCTTGCATTCTGAAAACAACACCATCTCGATCTTTACTTGAAAATTCACGACCTATCGTTTAATTTGGATCGACGTGGTTTTCGAATAATCATAAATGACACCCGATCCCGGTCTCATCGAAATCCAAACGCCATTTTAAAGGCCAAGTTGTTTATTAATTTAAACAGTTTAACTGAACGATT
The DNA here is from genome assembly GCA_030765085.1 of Allium cepa. Taxonomy (NCBI): domain Eukaryota; kingdom Viridiplantae; phylum Streptophyta; class Magnoliopsida; order Asparagales; family Amaryllidaceae; genus Allium; species Allium cepa. Next base: position 272,396,070 of record CM060929.1, read on the forward strand.
GAATTCACAATACATTTATCACAGATAAATCATACACAATCATCATAGATATATATCAAAATCATAACATAGAACATCACAAAATACCATCAATAGATATCACAATCAGATATTCTACATATACAATCCATAAGCAATCATCTTCGATTCTTAATGTAAGTAATTCAAAATTAGTCAATTAATGGAGAGTTAATTACTTAACCCTGTTTAATTAGTCATTAATTATCAATCAATTACTTATTTCATTTTAAATTATTTAACTAATAAATCATTTCTTAATCAATTATTAAGTCTTAATTACTTAATTAATTACTCTTAATTATTAATTCATAACCTTAATTGTTAATTAATAAAACTTAATTACCCATTTATTAATCACTAATTACTTAGTTAATCAATTATTAACTCTTAATTCAATTTCTTAATTAATTAACTATTAATTCATAATTAAATTACTTAATTAATTAACTATTAATCATTCAACAATTAACTTAAGTAGTTAATTACAATTTACTTATCACTTAAACATTAATTAATTCAAACTCTAATTACAATTATAATGTAATTATTATTATTTACTTTCTAAATAATTTATTAATATTAATTATTCACCGTAATTAACATTTAGCCTTCTTTAAATTTTGGAAACCAATTTATTATTAACTATAACTTTAAATTTTAATTAATTTCATACTTACTTAAATTAATTACTTAATTAAAAGAAATAATTAAGAGTTTTAAAAACATTGTTAAACATTAACTAAGATAATTAAACCTGTATAAAGTTTTAACCTAAATTTGTTAATCATTTATTTAATTTTACAATGCTTAAATCCTTATAAAACACAGACTTACTTAACTATATTTCTTTTACTTAAAAACTGCAGCTCTAAAAGGAAGCAAACCCAAGACTTCCCTTCCTAAAACTCGTGTAGCACTTCGGGTTACCCCCTATGTTACCCGAGTCATTCCCTGTACACTCTTTTTTTTCTTCTGTAAGTTTTAACTAAATTATAAATAGCATTAGGTAACGATTTCACGCGCTCGACACTCGTACACAAACCCGAAGAAATCACCCAGCAAACTCGAGCAACTACTCGAGGCATCCAATATCCAACGCCGCTGACACCTCCTCTCGCCGTACACGTGCACGGCGACGCCACTGAGCTCAGACGAACTCCAACGCCATCGGCAAGTCACGAATCCTCCATAGATTCGTAAACCAAACCCAATTCGACCCTAAAAATATCGTATCGAAAAATTGCCTTCTGCTCGAAAAAGTGTAGCTCACCACAGTCGAAAAAAGGACTTCGCCACCGCCGCCGAGACCACCTAAAACCCTCAACCTTTGGCTACACCACGACAACACGTCAACCTTCCATTTCCCAAATTCTCGTGACACTCAATCACCCATGGTCGATGAACGCGCCTTATTACAGAGATGAACAAGAACTCCAACTAAAACCCTAATATGATCTCGTATCATAATTTCACGCAATAGAAAAATCTTCTGATAATTTTCACGAAATCCCTGATGTTTATACTTGCTTCATCCCAAATTTCAAAATTTATTATTGATTAAATCTCTAGAAATTGGTAAAAATGCAATTTTATTTCAAATACAAACTGCTCTCAAATTACTGAATTTAAAATCTTCGTCTTTATTTTAAAAATCATAAAATTCAGTAAGGATTCAAGATATAAACTTGAATTAATGTTTTACAAAAATCAATTTTTATCAAATTAACATTTGAAACCTGTAAAACAAGATTTCCTGTAATAATATCTCAATAACATGTTCAATCAGCTTAAGCAATCTTGATTGAGATCTAAATGTCTTGTTTGATTTGAAACTAAAAGCTCTACAATGAATTTGATGAGAATAAATTCTTTTTTTTTTTTAAATATTCACCCTCTAACCATAAACAGAGATAAATTGAAACACAGAAGTATATACAAGCTAAAGCATATGCAATACAATATGATCAATGAATCCCCTGAACTATTTTCAATTAAATTTTAAACTTGAAGCTTCAAAATTAATGTTTACTCACCTGGAAGATTTGAAACAGAGAATACTGGATGTTTTTGAAAACCTGAAGTTTTGAACTGCAAATTTGAATCTGTCTTGAGTCCTGACTGTTTTTAGTTAGGATAAAAATTTGAGCTTTGTTTTTCTCTTTTTTTCTTTTTTTTCCTCAGGTATTACTGAACGAACTAAAGCAGATGGACACATATATAGAAGATAACAAATTGTAATGAGGAAGGTGTTATCTGGTTTAGCTATTTTCTTAAGATTTGATCAGATTTTTATTAATATTTGAAATGACAAATATTAGGCTGAGATGAAAGCAATTTAATGCCTTGTTTCTTAATTAGTTTACATATTATAATTATGTTTTTGCTATGTGAAGATATTTGTATTAAAAAGTACACTTGCAGGTGGACATAGCTTGTAAATGAAGATCTTTTGAATATAAGCATTTGTCTTCTTGCTTGAATAATTCATATCTATATGTTTGTCTGGTTTCACTTTTACTTTGCAGGTAGGTTTTTGGCTTGTGTGAAGACATTTATTTATAAGTATTTGTTTTGTTAACCATCACTTTGCAAGTAGATATTTAGTCTTGTGTGTATATGAAGTTAATTTGTTTCATTATTTCTAGATTGAATAGTTTATATACATATGGTTGTGTTATTTTATTTTATATTTTGCAGGTAGTTGTTCTTGCGAAAGAAGATTATTTTGTATGTAAATATTTGTTTTGTTAACTTCTAGCTTAATTCATATACATATGTTTGTGTTTCACTTAATTCTTGTTTGAAATTACATTTGTATTTTATATTTTGACTATCAATGTTCATATGGTTTACTTATACTTATATTTATTTGTATTTGTATTTTAACTATCAATATTTAAATTATGTACAATATGATTTACTTACATTTATACTTATTTTTATATTTATTTCCATTTGTATTTTAACTATCAATAATTAAGTTATATTCATGTGTTTGACTTATATTTTATATTTATATTTTATATTGATTGACTTTGATTTTATTTTAAACATTATCATCTATATATATATATATATATATATATATATATATTTGTACCAAATGTTAACAAAATAAAATATTTTAATTCAATTATATAAGACAAATTTTATCATAAATATTATTGAGATATTTTATTTTAAAATTTCAAATCAATTTCCTTTCAAAAATACAAATCCCTACAAATAAATGGCAGTTATTCCAAAAGATTTAATCATTTTAAAATGATCGGTTTACTTTTTGTTTAATTGGATTAAATATTTATTAAAATAACATGGCCAAAATCCAGGGTCGTTACATTATGACTAGGAATTTCAAGAAATTCTTGAAAGATTGGAAAGCAAATAAACTTCAGAAAACTAACAGCAATAATTCTAGAAATGGAAACGTTGTCAAGTGTTTTGAACATAACAAACCTAGTCATTTAAATACAATCCAAGTTTATTCAAGTGAAGCACAATCCAACCTTTAAATACAAGATTTCACCTTTTTACACAGCAATTAATCATCGACAGATAACCACATTATCACTATTCAAGACAAACACATCATATCACAAATATTTCATATCAGAAATATCAATCAATCATTCATAAGCAAGATTAATTAGTCACCACATTCCTAATTAAATCAATTTAATTACTTTAGTCACTTTTAATCTTGCTTACTAAACAATAATTAATCACAAACCAATAATTACTCATCTCTTAATCATCCTTTCTAATTACATTCAGTAATTAGCCTTTATTTAATTTACCACAAATAAATTAATCTTCACCCATTCACATTAATTACATTTATCCTTAATAACTACTCAAATTACTTATCCTATAAACACTTTCATTGATTAATTGTCCTTTAATTAATCAATACTCATTAACTAACTAATCCTTAATTAATTTCTTCAATTTATCAATCCTTTAATTATTTACACTAAGTAATTAATCCTTAGTTATTTCCCTTAAGTAATTACCTTTAATTACTTCCACCAAGTAATTATTCCATTGGTTACTTGATTACATTGGTTAATTACATTGGTTAATTAATCCTAATTAACTATCCTTAATTAATTAACCTTAAATAAATTACCCTAAATTAATAATTAATCACAATTATTAATTGTTCTTTTGCTAACAATTAATTTCTCTTAAATTACTAATTTATTAATCAACCATTAATCTTTAATTTACTCATTAATTAATCATTAATTATAAATAAATTAATAAATTTAAATGATAATCACTTATCTTAATTAATCTTTCAATTATTCAATATCTTACACAATAGCCCTGAAACCAAATAGCCTTAAGTTTAATTAAAGTTTAAAACACTTAATTCCTTTAATCAAACTATTTAGTCATCTAATTAATTACGCTTTTAAACAACTTAAGGATTATCTTGATAAATATCTTAAAATACTTTTCTCAGCTTTAATTTACATATCATAAAAACCAATTTGATACTTAAAATAGTTGTTAGATTTATCTTAGCATTGTTAATTTTTAAAAACCGTGCATCTAGTTATAACCCGAGGAAAAACCTGAGTATTACCCATTAAAACCCAAGTTACTTCAACTCCCCGAGCTGTCACTCTCCCCTTTCTTTTTCCTTTAATTTTTTTTTAAAAAAACTGTATACCTTAAACACCCGCATATACACGAAACAAACCCCGAGCAAATCTCCTTCCTACCCGTGCTTCGACCCGAGGAAAAACTGCCTCATTTCCACATGCAAACTCCAGTGCACAAGATAGCTAGTGCACATGCACCGGCCCACAGTGGCGCTCCGGTGTCTGCGACTTCCTCCAACAAATCGACTTCGACATCCAAAATCAATCGAATCACTCAGCATCTCGATCGTGCACCTAAATCGAATTCGAACTCAACTAACCCACTAGACCCAAAAACGCAGTCCAAACATCGCCTCGACATGGTGCTACGACCATCAGATGCTCCTCAATCTCCGGCCACAACCTTGCCAACTACCCAAGCTTCCCTTTCCCCATGACCGATCAATTCCAACTCACTCTCGACGTCGAAATCATCAAAATTTCATCGTCGACCCAAAGGGGTGTTAAACCCTAAAATGAACTCAAATGGCTTCTCTGATCAACTGAAAAATTCCAGGCTAATTTTCCTGTGATTATCAATCCCTAAGCCACCTTTGATAAGAACCCCGACCACCACAAATTTGCCGATTACCAGAAAAACACTCGAAACCCATATCACGTTCAACCCTCGATTTCTCAAGATTTACTATCTTAAAAATCATGGTTTTTCTTTTAAAAATCCTAGATTTCGAAAGCGAAGAAGATTTTATACAAGAAACCAGAATTCTTCTAAATCGAAATTTTGATATGAATTGAATTTCACTGTTTTTCTTCCTTTTATTAAAAACCATACTCAGATTCTTACTAGAAATATTTTTAAATCAATTATCCTGTTAACATAGGCAAGTTTCGTTTATACACTAAGGTTTAAAAATGAATCAGGAAAGAGATATTTAAATTTGATCAGGTTTTTGAAAACTTGTATAGCTAGAACAGAGTATTCATATTTTTCAGACATACACACACCATATAATCATATATATCTACATGCAACTCATAAAAAAAATCTTGCAAATGCATATCATACTTTATTTCAAGAAATTACTCCATGTCACAAGATTTTGAACAAATCAAAACTTGGGTTACTCACCTTTTATGTTGTACAGAGAGCAAAGAACAGAGGCCTGTTTTAAAATTCCAGTTTTGAATATCCTTCGAATTGAATCAGATCTGCCTTGATCTTGCTTTGATTCATGCTTGTTGTTGATCTGGAGTTGCTACTTGTCGAAGCTGTTTTCATTCTGGGTTTCCATATTTTTTTTCTAAGTTTTTTTGAATATGAGATGATTTGCTTTAATTCTTTTGATTCTTCAGTTTTTAGTTTGTGAGAATGAAAATACTTTGAATTCTATAAAGCCTGGTTAATTCTTTGGTGTTTGTTTTACATTGAAATTTTAAAAGAAAATAAAAGTGCCATATGTTACATTTCATGCTAACTTAAATTAGAATTGTTAATTCATGTATTATAAGGCTTACAAATGTCTTAATAAAATTTATAAATTATATCTGCTATTTATTTTTATATATGTTTTTATATCATACCTATATTTTTATGTTTAATACATATATTAAAGAAAGTATAAACATTATTAGATCCTATATTTAATATTAGTCTTTTCTTTTTACTTTAGTGCTTTATGTTTTATTTAATTTTACGTTTACATTTTTAAATTAATACATTTTCTCTTAACTTATTTATAAATTTTTTTAAAGAAAATAATATAGAACTACTTATATACTCATAAAAAAATCAAACATACATTAATATTTTTTTCTTTTTTAAATCCAATTTACTTTAAGATATTTATCTTTGGATTTCAATTTCAAGTTCAAATTCAATTAAAAATCTAATTAAAAATCAACTTAAACAAATATATATATATTCTAAACAAACCCATATTCAATTTGTGTTAAGTAATTCTATAAAAATCTATTTATCTATTTATAACTATATTTAAAAACATCACATTATTATTATTTGACAATAACAATTTTACCAATTTTTAAACAATTAATAAAGGAGATTATAACATTTTATTTGTTCGATTTATAAATTAGTAATTTCAATAGTTAAACCAGATAATTATCCAATTATCTAATGTCCAAAAATCGGGGTTATTACATTCCTCCTCCCTTTGAATCTTTTCGTCTTCGAAAAGGAAAGAAGCCAGAATTTATTCAATGCTTAAAATTAGATAAATCACTCTTTGATCACTTTTAAATACTTTTAAAATCTATATAATATTTCCAAAATAGTTTTTATATAAATATCATTTTATAACTTGATGTTTCAATAAGTCTGTCTTCGTTCTAAAAGAAATTCGGTCATACGTTGATCAGGCGTGCGACTGAAAATCTATAAGTACTTAGCTGACCCATTTTCAACACCTAGTGAAAATACTTGGAAAATAATTTTATTGAAAATATAGAAAACATTTTTGAAATAGTGGAAATATCTTTGGTGAGAATGCTCTGGGAATCATCACCCCCATCCATGGTCACAGTTAACCCGAAGGTTACGTTGCCATCCTGGAAAAATCCATAGATAAATGTAGGCCTCCCGCCCCACAATTACGCCATGGAACCCGCTATAGATCTCAGTTACATCTAGGGTTACGTTGCCATCACAGCAAAAGTCAATGTGACTGTAGGCATCAGCGCCCTCGAATTTCGCTGCCAAAAGAATGAAACTTCTCCACTCCCACATAGGTCGTAGACTACATCAGTCAAGTTCCAATGTAGCCTTAGCTCTCATGGCCTCCCGACTTTCGCCATGTCTCTATAGGTCGCAGTTTACCGATATAAAATCAAACGTAGACTGTTGGCTCTAAGCAGCACACGACTTTCGCTATATTACCATAGGTCGCGGTCTACCGATGTAAAATCAAACGTAGACTATTGGCTCTCAGTTGCACACATGACTTTCGCTATGGTCTGCAGTAGATCGTAGTGACATTGAGCTATACTGTCGTCACAGCATAACCCAAATGCCTCTGTAAGCATCAGCGCCCTCGAATTTCGCTACGCACTGCAAATGATTCTTATGAACTAGTTTGTCTAGACTCCTCACAGGATCAACTTTAGAACCCCCCTTAGGGTTCAAGGCAGTACCACCCTGCGGCACTCCTGAGAAGTTCATTCCAAGGGAGCGCCTTTTTCTCCAGAGCCATTTTCAAAACACTTTATACTATACACATATATAGTATCTTCCAAATCATATACCTAGTATGAATCCCATATAAATCTTCTTTCTCAAAATCGATTATCCCAAAATCGATAATTCTCAAATTAGGCTTCCCAAATCTAATATTGATTTTACCCAAAAATAAAAAGCCTTTCCAAATCCAAAGGTTCCAAACCTTTTCCCAAAATCATTCTCATAAGATCCTTTATATATATATAAAGCTTTAAAAACTTTTGGATCACTTCAAACTTGTATAAATTCCCTTTTTATACTTTAAATACTTTCAAAAACTTTTTTCTTCATGCAATAGATTCAACAAGGGAGATTTATCTTATATAACAAAGATATATAACTTTGTTTATTCCAAATCAAATATTCAAATTTGATTACTCTATAAAGTCACTTACTATATAACTTACTTTCATAAAGTAAATTTCTATCATGGAAATATCCAATTTCCATTTTATTTCATCATATATTTCACAAAATATACCATTCATTTCAAAAACCATTCCACATTTCTTATCCACAAATTCCCAGTATCAATTTCATTCAAACTCATACGATGTACACGTATCATCCGTACGCTATATCAGTCGGATCGCTCACTCGATCATAAAATTTCACTTCCGAACTTGTTTCGTCCACCCGACTTCCTAGTGCGGACTCAGATCTGGTTTCTTGATCAGAAACCGTCATTCTCCTTGCATATCCTAACTATGATAGAGAATATCAAGAACCAATCAACAATCCATATCCAGGTTCGCCGTCGAAAATCGAGTGAAAAATCTCAACTAGGATTGATAAACTATCTCGAAATTCTGTGCTCGAATCCGGATCAAATCACTATGTGAATAGTATAATATACATACATCCTACGTATTTATCTTTATTGATTTATTAATCAAATCAATCCCCTTCTATTCACATTCACTTTAATTTTCATTCACTTATTCACAATTGCTTCAATCCCATTTGGATTATCACTTCAATTCTTATCTCAAGTGATAACAAATCATAAACAGTTTGAACTCTGTCCAGCTTAAATTTAGAAAATATCTTGAAAATTTTAAAATAGATAAATAGTAGAAAAATAATTGTTAGTTTGTAAAAAAGCTGTAAAATAGTTAAGGAATTGCAAAATAATTGGAAAATAGTCCTATAGTTATAGAAATTTTAAATAATTGCAAAATAGTTGTAAAATAGTAATTAGTTATAAAGTGGTTGAAAAATAGTAATTAGTTTATAAAATAGTTGTAAAATAGTTAAATAGTTCCAGAAGTAGTTATAGAATAAGTATAAGATAGTTTGATTTTGAAAAGAAAGGTTGTATAGTAATAGCTTAGAAAAATAGGGTTATATTAAAACAATTTATTTTGAAAATAGTCCAGAGCCAAACTGTTTAACTTCCATCAATTCCATTTAAATTTCCATTCTCATTTAAACTGACTCTATTCCAACAACTTCAATTTCCATTAAAATTGATTTAACCCCAATTCAAGTTGAATTAATCCTCAATTTCTTTCCTAAATTCAAATCAAATTACATTTGAATTTACTTATACAACTTTAATTGCATTTTTAATTAATCCAATTCAAATTTTCTACTTGAATTTTTAAACATATCCATCTTCAATCACAATTCTAATTAATTCAAATCAAATTCAATGTGAACTAATTCTATTCAAATTTCAACTTAAACCCATCTCGAATTATATAAATTCGAGTTATATTTTCAAATGCTGGTTTAACCTCTTAAACCTAATTTACCTTTACTTTTAAAGTCTTTAATTTAATTTTGAGCCCAAATTTCAAAATTCCATTTTAAATTGCCTTTACTTCCATATAAACTTATTTCTAAGTTCACATCATAGTTCAAATCCTTTTTAAACAACTCAATCTTTAAAATTCGATTCATCACCAAATTTCAATTTTGAAATCAAATTTCAGCAATTTTGGTTGCAATAATCTTAAACATTCAAATCTTAAATTCAAAGTAATTCCATATCCTTAATTTCAAATTTAAAATTTAATTTCTCTCAATAATGGATATATTACCATAATCCATTTCTTTATTCATTCATTTAAACAAATCCAATTTACAGATTAAAGATTATTTATAACAATAGAATAATATTATCCAAATTATTTTAAAACATCCATCCATTTCCAATTTCTATATCTCAAACCCATTTTGAGATCACACAAATTTTCTTCAAAACAACCATTCGACTTCCCATGTTAAATCTCAATTTCATCTTGAAATTTCCAATTCAGATAGCTTATTAACTTATTTAACTTTCCCAAAGTTAAATTCAATTTACTTAATCCAGTCAACCCTACTCAAATTTGAATTCCCGCTTCAAATTTCAAAATTCTTTCCCACTTATAAGTTTAAAACTTATATCCCTTTGGGTTTTCACATCTCATTCCAAATAAAAGTTTAAAACTCAACATTTAGAGTTTATCTCAAATCATCTTTGATATTATATATATCCACACACACACACACACACACACACATATATATATATATATTAATTTCCTTTACACACCGAGTTATACTTCAAATTTTAAACCACCCTGGTTTCAATTCAAAACATATTCCTTTAAATTTTCAAACAACTCTTGTTTGAAATATGACCCATTTATTCAAATACGTTAAATAATATTATTTATTATTTCTTTATCACTTTGAAACAATTTTCAAATTCTGGATCCAGATTTAATATTTCAAATTTCAATTAATAAGTCAGATTTACCTAAATGTTTTACTTACCTAAAAAATTTCATTTGCATACTCATTAATACACATTTTATTATTAAACACAAAAATTATTTATGATAATAAAAAAGATTATCATATTTGGAAACCAATTCATATTATCTTATCCTGAAATTCTTCTCCAAATTCAAGATTTCAATTCCAGTTTGAATCTATTTCAAACTTATCTTTATTCAATTTAAATTTGGTTGTATTACTATTACCACTTATATTTAATTCAAATGAATTAACAACCAATTACCTTAATATTTATTTAAAAAGATATATTGCTTTATATATCAAAACATAATCTTATATAAAAATCATTTATTTTTAAAACCATTTAAAATCTGTATATAAGAAAATAACAAGTACGCTCTCACATATATATATACACACACACACACTCAGCTCATTCTAGGGTACCATTGACCATATCCTTAATGAGTACACCCACCGGAGCCAAGGTTCTCGCTTAACCTTTTGCTCTGATACCAAATGTAACGACCCGGAATTTTTAATCTTGAAAATTCCAGATAGTTAGGAAAAGAAGGAAAGAGATAGAAGAAGAAACAGAAATGAAACACAGAATCTCACATTCGCAGCGGATAAAATATAATATCAAATAATATTCTTTACACAAAGAAAGCTATATCAATCAATACAATTTAGTACATCAGAGTTACAACATACACAAACACTGGACAGATACAATCAACATGGCCCAATTAAACTATAATATCTCACAGTAGAATATACTCAATACGTTCCTGCCATCCAGCTCGCCACCTGAGCTCGAGAACGTCCTTACATGAAAATCTGTGATACTCGGTCTAATCCGAGCATTACATCAAAGTAACACCCGGGTCAGGCTGGAAACCAGCATTAGTAAACCCATCTAACAAGTAATACCAAAGCATAAAACTTATTTAAAACCCGGGGTAACTCATATGAATTTAACAAATTCACCAATTTAGTATTGTCAACACTTATTACGCACATCAATTCTAAGTACCAAAACTTAGATTAAATGATCCAATTCACTTAAATCATTCCATACCAGCCTATTGATTTCACATATCAAATCTGCATAGAATTATTATAGATTATAAATTGAAGTGGTTTCGGGTATTTACTAATACTCGACTCCGGTCTCTTTAAATTCAATACCATCTTAACCCACGTTATTCAAGTGAAACACAATCCAACCTTTAAATAAAAGATGTCACCTTTTTACACAGCAATTCATCATCAACAGATAACCACATTATCACTGTTCAAGACAAAGACATCGTATCACAAATATTTCATATCAGAAATATCAATCAATCATTCATAAGAAAGATTAATTAGTCACCACGTTCCTAATTAAATCAAATTAATTACTTTACTCACTTTTAATCTTGCTTACTTAACAATAATTAATTACAAATCAATAATTACTCATCCCTTAATCATCCTTTCTAATTACATTCAATAATTAGCCTTTAATTAATTTACCACAAATAAATTAATCTTCACCCGTTCACATTAATCACATTTATCCTTAATTAACTACTCAAATTACTTATCCTATAATCACTTTCATTGATTAATTATGTAACGACCCAACCTCCTACGCCCAGGAAGAAGTATCGTTATTAAGAAAAGAAAGAGGTGAGAAAGTAGAAAAGATAGAAAAGAAAAGAAAGAAAGAACAACAACATCAGAATCTCACAGCGGAATGGAATAAAATATAATACATCAACATAAATATTACATAGTTATATATACATCAGAGTTATCCAATATCATACAACATGACTATCATACACATATCTGTCAGGACATACATCTCAAATACATCATAAACTAACTAACACAGCGGAACTATAAAGATATATATGCCTACAACGCTGAAGCCTCCTGCTCCATTTCTCCTCCAGAAGTCATCAAAGCTAACCTGAATCCCTTGGCTACCCGTAAAAATTTGGGTACCCGAAAGTTTATGAAAAACAAAAATAAACTCCGGGTCAGACATGGGTCTGGTATGAGTAAACGGGTTAAAGTTGTTTAACTTTGAAATTCATTTAAAATAAAGGTATCACGTAAGACTCCCCATAAATAAATACGGGTAAGTTTTTACCTTACGCTAACCAAAACATTTCATAGGAAATCCAGTGATATTATAATAGTGTCTAGGGTTTTCAAGTAAAATACAGAAATAGCTGAAATGCTTACATCTCACATTTCAACATAGTTGGGCACAATCAAAACGTACGGCGCTTATTGGAAATTGGATCCCATACAATGGCAGGGCTACTGGGGTACCGCCCGTCACAGTACGTGGTCTAGATCACAGTACCGAGGAGCCACCCTAACTCCCCTGCAACACAAGGCCGGAACCATTCCTTACTGAACAGTCCCGAACAAGATAACCCCGCAGTTGGTGTACATCCAACCGCCCACACAGCCGAATAAAGGAACATCTAGACAGGGGTATATCTCGTCCTGCTTAGGCATGACCCACCTAACCTTGCTGCACCTCCCCTGTTTTAGCCATTCCTGGTTGATGAGGCTTGAGGCTGCGATTACCTTTATAGAACATATCACTTAGAATGCTCATCGTCCGCCTGACGATGTGCTGAAAGCATTCAATCCATACAAGTTCGTTCCGGGTTCGAACGAAACCGAAGGCATTATCTCGTTACACTCATTTTGGAATCACCCTCAGAGTTAACGATGATAACCCTTGCATTCTAAAAGCACCATCTCGATCTTCACTTCAGAATTCACGACCTAACGTTTAATTTGGATCGATGTGGTTTTCGGAATATCAATCGATACCCGATCCCGGTCTCATCGAAATCCAAACGCCATTTTAAAGTCCAAGTTGTCTAATTAACTTAACAATTTAAATTTAACAATTGAATTCATATAGCAATTTAACACAGATAATTAACATCAGATAATCATGTAGCAATAGATAAATAACATCAGATAATTCATATAGCAATTGAATGCAGATAAATCATGCACAATCATCACAGATATATCACAGAACATCACAGATATAAATAAACATCAGAGGCAATCAAATAGAACCATCGATTCATATCAACATGTCATTTGATTTATTTAAACTTAATGGCATACTCAAGAGTAAATTATATTTTATTCTTTATTTAATTAATTACGATTAATTAACTTATTCCAATTTATTAATTACTTATTAATTATTCCTTAATTAATGAATAAATTCTTAATTACTAATCAATAACCTTAATTATTGATTTATAAAACTTAATTACACAATTAATTATTATTAATTGCTTAATTAATCATTAATTATTAATGAACGTAAACGTTCATTCCATAATTATTTATTTAATCAGTTATCTCTGATTTGTTAATCAATCAACTTCAAGTGATTAATTGAATTCTAGATTACATATGATTTTATACAAGACTATTATTAAAATCCTTAATTATTAATTTGAATTAAGTTTGAACTACTTATGAGATTACAATTATAAATTCTATTACATTCGTAATTAACTTCTATTTAAATTAAGTATATACTTTGTTTCAGCAAAGCTTTGAAGATTATCAGAGTTTAAAACAATTTGTTTAATACTTAATATACTTAACTTAATAGCTTTAATTTTTCATACTAGAGCTAACCAACCTCTGCAATCCCAAGCCCGAAGATAACATCGTGCTCGCCTCGGGTAGGACTCGTGTCTGCCTCGCTTTTTCTCGCGATCCCTTCTGTACTTCTTCTTCTCCCCTGTTTCCTTTTTTTTTTAAAGCTTAAGTTTTTATTTAAACTGTTAAAACATATAACCCACTCGCATATAAACACTCGAACCAGCTACAACTCGAAGCAGGGGACCATCAAACCCGAGCTTCTACTCGCGTTTCACACGAGTCATCAATGTCAGAACTTTTCCCACCGCCGTGCACGTGCACGGCGGTCCACCACCGCGCCTACGCTTCGCGACGCCACCATCACATCACAAAGTCTCCCCACACACGGAATCGAAACCCAGATCAACCCAAATGTCAAGCAATCAAAATTCGACCATATTGTCGAACCGAAGTTCAAACACAGAAGGCCAAAAACACCTCGTCCACACCAACGCAACCGCTAGATACGACGTGCCTTCGTCCCAACCTCGCCAACACCACACGCGAACACCTCCCAAAATCCCAGGTCACTCGGTCAAGTTGAGGCGTCGCCTCAAATGAACAGAACCCCAAAATACAGACTCCTAAACCCTACTTTTGGTCATCTCCAAAGATCCATGTATTAGAAAATTCTTTCAGCATTTTTCTATTAATCACTCATCAATACCCTAGCTTCGTGTAGAATTTCATCATCAATCATTGAATAAATCACTTGATATTCCTGCATTAGTACCTACAGTTCAATAATGTACTGCTCCCTAAATAGTCAATTAGAAAATTTAATTCTTGTCTTAAAAATCATACTACAGTATGTTGAATCAATATATAAACTCAAATTGTCAAATTAAGATATTTGAATCTTGAATATAATTTTGCTTTATACTGTAATTGTAAGTTTACAGTTCTGTATTTTTTTTTTCACAGCCTCCTTAAAATAATCTAATTCTTTAAACTTAAGCAAGTTTATTTAGTAAAAATAATAATAATCATATATAAAAATATGACTAATTCTCTTACTCCTTTATCTCGGCAACAAAACTGGAAGATAAATAGAACAGACAGTAACCAAACATCACAGAACAGATTTTAATCAGCATAATCTTTATTCATAACCAAATTATTAGTAGTTAAATTTCCAGAATTAAGTTTACTCACCAGATTGTTGTAATTGGAAAACAGAGGCTATTGAGAAGATTGCAGTTTTGCAAGATTTGAATTCCAGTAACCTCTTTGCTTGAATATGTTTTTAACTTGCAAATATATTTATTTTCTTTCTTATCTCAGGTTTGTTTCATAAGTTTAAGACTGAACTAAGAATGAAATAAAAATGATGAATACAGATATAACTTTAACAAGCTATCTTCTTGAATAAGCTTCACTTGATAAAATATCTTAATCTATTTTATTTTATTTTTATATTTGTTTTGTACTAAAATCTGAGATGTGTTAAAGATTTCGGCTAGGAGATATATTTTTTTTTTCTCTTTGCAGTACAAAGAAAAGTAGGCTAATTAAATGTTTGTCTTAACTTATGCTAACACATTCTTATGTGTTGACTGGCTCAAATATATGCATAAAGATATTGCAGACTTATTATGTACTAATGTTTTCATCTATGCCAACATCCTATTAATGTTTGCAGATTTGGCCTGAACTAATGTTTCATTTTAATTAATACTAATGAGTATTTGCTGTCATGAATGTATACAAAGATATTTGCAGTTTTTATTCATTGGACTTCATACTTAAGTTAGCATATAAATAACATGTTTGCTGCATATTTGATTGCTTATGTATATACAGTTTACACTTATAATGTTTGCAGATTTTATAGGGTCTTCATTACTAATAAAAACATATTATTATGTTATACTTAGGTTCATATTGACCTATGCTAATAACTAACATATAAATGATGTTCTGCAAGTTAATTTGTGTTTGAGCTAAATGTTTTCATTTCTATTTATATCTTATAACTATTATACTGTACTTATGTTTGTAACCATATTTATAAATATTTATATTTATGTAGAAACTCATGTTAAATATTTACTAGCTTATGTTATTTTAGTTATAAAAGTTATTGTTAGAGAATATTGCTAAAATCTTATTTTTATTTAAAGTTTACTCTTTCAATATTTGATTTGTAATGTATACTTTATATTACTTATATAAACTTATATTTAATTAAATTATACAACTGTTATGATAAACTCAGCTTAATCCTATTTTACATTAAAGTTAAATATTACAAATATTTGATTTGCAACTTATATGTGCATTAATGTATTTATGAATATGATTATGTTATTGTACTTGTTCTTATTATTAACTGCATACATAAATCTGATAATTTAATGCATTCATACTTAACTTTTAATTTAAATAAATAAAACAGGTTTAATTTTTGAATATTGTTAAAAGAGTCTATTTACATTTTGAAATTATATTCCTTTATAACCAATATAAAACTAATAATATCCAAATTCTTATTTATTAATAAATGAAAATCTTATATTTTAATTAAATTTGATTAAAAATTTATTATAATCATAGGGTCAAAATTCCGGGATGTCACATTCCTCCCCCCTTGAAAGAATTTCGTCCCCGAAATTTAAGCAACAGTTAATTCAAAAACTTAGTATCAACAATCCAAACATACATATCATCCATACAAAAACAAACAATCAAACAGTCAATTCTAACAACAATTCTAGCTATCCGGACAAAAATCTGGATAAGCTTTTCAAAAACTATCAAGAGTTTTCCAGGCACAATCTCTGGGATTCTCACTCCATTGCACCTTGACAAGTTTCACCACTTTGTTCCTGAGTTGCTTCTCGTCTTGATCTACAATCTGATCAGGATTTCTAACTACAGTCAGGTTCGGTTCTACTTCTAAATTTTTCTGAACAACTGGTTCTACTACTAATGATGGGACATGAATAAATTTCCTTAAATGAGATACATGAAATACATTGTGAATTCCAGACATCCGTTCTGGCAATTCAATCCTATAGACTACAGTTCCAATTCTTTCCAATACTCGGAGTGGACCACTATATCTCGGTGCAAGTTTTTTTTTTCCGTTTTTCCGAATCTTATAGCACCTTGATTGAGGAAACTTTAATAAAAACTAAATCTCCAATCTCAAATTCCAATGGTCTTCGTCTCTTATCTGCATATTTCTTCTGACGATTTTGAGCAGCTTTCATTCCTTGCAGCTTTCATTCCTTTCTTTATAAGCTCACCTTCGCAAAAGCTTCATGAATTAGATCGGGACCAAGTACAAGTCGATCATTCGATTCAATCCAACAAGATGGGGATCTACAGGGTCTTCCATACAGAGCTTCATAAGGAGCCATCTTAATACTTGCTTGATAACTATTATTATGAGAAAATTCTGCTAAATGAAGATGGTCTTCTCATGATTTACCAAAGTCCAATACACAAGCTCGAAGCATATCTTCCAGAATTCGATTAAGTTTTCTCCGTCTGTCCGTCCGTCTGAGAATGATAGGCTGTACTTAATCTCAAACTAGTTCCCATTGCTGATTGCAGAGCTTCCCAAAATTTACTAGTGAAAATAGAATCACTGTCACTTACTATGCTGATATGAATACCATGCAATCTGACTATCTCCTTCAAGAAAATTTTCTCCAAGGAAACTGCAGTACGAGTCGCCTTAATCGAAATAAAATGGGCACTCTTCGTTAAATGATTCACAATAACTCATATTCCTTCATTTCCTTTCTTGGTCCTAAACAAACCATCAATAAAATCCATTGAGATCATTTCCCATTTTCAATCTAGAATTTCCAAAGGTTGCAATAATCCTGCAGACTTTTGTTGATCTCCCTTCACATGCTGACAAATTGCACACCCATTTACAAAAGCAGCTACATCGTTCTTCATATTTGGCCACCAGAAAACTCTCCTCATATCTTTATACATCTTCGAAATTCCCGGATGAATATTCAATTTGGAACGATGACTCTCAGCTAAACTTCTTGTTTCAGTCCATCAATATTAGGCACACACGAATGACTATTAATCCTTAGAACACCTTGAAATCTGAATTCAGATCGTCTTTCTGTATCAATACTGCACCTAATCCAACTAAACATGCATCCGTATATACTTCAAATTTCTCTTCCCATCAGGAATAACAAGTACTGGTGCACTAGTTAGTCTTGTCTTCAATTCCTGAAAAGCTTCTTCATACTGAGGTGTCCATTTCAATTTGGTTCCCTTTTCTTGTTAATTTGGTCAGATGTGAAGAAATCTTGGAATAATCCTTAATAAATTTTCTGTTGTAGCCAGCTAAACCCAGAAATTACGAACTTCCATCAATTGCTTCTATTCTAGAATAGATTCTCCTTTTGTCGGGCTACAGAGATATCTTCACCCAAAATACTGTGCCCCAAACAATTTAACTTCTGCTTTCCAGAAATGGCACTTTGAGAATTTTGCCTTCAACACAAGCTTCCTCAGAGTCTCCAATATAATTCTTAAACGATGCCTGTGTTCTTCTTCCGAATTGGAGTGAACCAAAATATCATCAATGAATACCAGCACATACTTACTCAACACAGAACCTTAGCGAACCATCCGATTTGGTAACAAACACAGCAGCAGAGCCCCAATAAGCAAAACTGGGTCTTATCATACCCTTCCCTAAAAGATCTTGCGTCTACTTAACCAACTCTTCTCTCTCTCTAGGAGGCATTCTCCTACTGGACTGCATTACCGGCACAGCTCCTGGAATCCAATCAATACGAAACTCAATCTCTCGATGTGGCGGTAAACACATAACTTCTTCGAAAACATCAGGAAAGTCTTAAACCACTTTGATTTCCTCACTTTCTCTTGAGATGTCTCAACTCCTCGCAAAAGATTACACAAATGAATTCCAGAATTGTCGCACAACACTCTGGCAATTCTACCCAAATAAATTTGTTCTCTCTTCACAATCCAAAACAGCCATATACTGTTCAGGTCAATCCATCGAAGAAATGAATCCACTCTGCTACCTCTGAAATCACTTCAAGAAAACTGCTAACCAACAAACCTTCTCAACAACACACAGAACACTTCTAACTATAGGACTAATCTCAATGTCCAATGACTTCTATTCAAAACTCTTTGAGAAACTCGAGCCTCAATCAAACAAAAATACCCTACTGAACTTAGTCACCATTCTGAAACAGACATACTTCCTCAACTTGGTCCAAAGAAACATCTTCGGAGACATCCAAACTCACTGTGTCTCATCACACAGCTACAACACCTTGAGATCTCAAGATATCATGATTTGGTCACTTCCATCCGATAGATCCAAAACTCAAGCTCATCCAAAATCACATTCCAACAATGAAATCCTCACTTCATCCAAAGCTCACTCGAGACGGTAATAGGTCTACAGTCTCAACAGATACACTCCATCTACAAATATTCATAACTCCAACCATCGGTAGTTGTGTTTCACACACCACTACCCTATCACCTTATAACTTATATTGGAATACCCAAACAGGTAACCCAATTAAATGGATAAAAATATATATATATTAAAATTACAAATACGCTCTCTCAAGAAAGATATCACTCAAGAACCTAGGTATTCACTTAACCTAGCGCTCTGATACCACTGTAACGACCCAACCTCCTACGCCCAGGAAGAAGTATCGTTATTAAGAAAAGAAAGAGGTGAGAAAGTAGAAAAGATAGAAAAGAAAAGAAAGAAAGAACAACAACATCAGAATCTCACAGCGGAATGGAATAAAATATAATACATCAACATAAATATTACATAGTTATATATACATCAGAGTTATCCAATATCATACAACATGACTATCATACACATATCTGTCAGGACATACATCTCAAATACATCATAAACTAACTAACACAGCGGAACTATAAAGATATATATGCCTACAACGCTGAAGCCTCCTGCTCCATTTCTCCTCCAGAAGTCATCAAAGCTAACCTGAATCCCTTGGCTACCCGTAAAAATTTGGGTACCCGAAAGTTTATGAAAAACAAAAATAAACTCCGGGTCAGACATGGGTCTGGTATGAGTAAACGGGTTAAAGTTGTTTAACTTTGAAATTCATTTAAAATAAAGGTATCACGTAAGACTCCCCATAAATAAATACGGGTAAGTTTTTACCTTACGCTAACCAAAACATTTCATAGGAAATCCAGTGATATTATAATAGTGTCTAGGGTTTTCAAGTAAAATACAGAAATAGCTGAAATGCTTACATCTCACATTTCAACATAGTTGGGCACAATCAAAACGTACGGCGCTTATTGGAAATTGGATCCCATACAATGGCAGGGCTACTGGGGTACCGCCCGTCACAGTACGTGGTCTAGATCACAGTACCGAGGAGCCACCCTAACTCCCCTGCAACACAAGGCCGGAACCATTCCTTACTGAACAGTCCCGAACAAGATAACCCCGCAGTTGGTGTACATCCAACCGCCCACACAGCCGAATAAAGGAACATCTAGACAGGGGTATATCTCGTCCTGCTTGGGCATGACCCACCTAACCTTGCTGCACCTCCCCTGTTTTAGCCATTCCCGGTTGATGAGGCTTGAGGCTGCGATTACCTTTATAGAACATATCACTTAGAATGCTCATCGTCCGCCTGACGATGTGCTGAAAGCATTCAATCCATACAAGTTCGTTCCGGGTTCGAACGAAACCGAAGGCATTATCTCGTTACACTCATTTTGGAATCACCCTCAGAGTTAACGATGATAACCCTTGCATTCTAAAAGCACCATCTCGATCTTCACTTCAGAATTCACGACCTAACGTTTAATTTGGATCGATGTGGTTTTCGGAATATCAATCGATACCCGATCCCGGTCTCATCGAAATCCAAACGCCATTTTAAAGTCCAAGTTGTCTAATTAACTTAACAATTTAAATTTAACAATTGAATTCATATAGCAATCTAACACAGATAATTAACATCAGATAATCATGTAGCAATAGATAAATAACATCAGATAATTCATATAGCAATTGAATGCAGATAAATCATGCACAATCATCACAGATATATCACAGGACATCACAGATATAAATAAACATCAGAGGCAATCAAATAGAACCATCGATTCATATCAACATGTCATTTGATTTATTTAAACTTAATGGCATACTCAAGAGTAAATTATATTTTATTCTTTATTTAATTAATTACGATTAATTAACTTATTCCAATTTATTAATTACTTATTAATTATTCCTTAATTAATGAATAAATTCTTAATTACTAATCAATAACCTTAATTATTGATTTATAAAACTTAATTACGCAATTAATTATTATTAATTGCTTAATTAATCATTAATTATTAATTAACGTAAACGTTCATTCCATAATTATTTATTTAATCAGTTATCTCTGATTTGTTAATCAATCAACTTCAAGTGATTAATTGAATTCTAGATTACATATGATTTTATATAAGACTATTATTAAAATCCTTAATTATTAATTTGAATTAAGTTTGAACTACTTATGAGATTACAATTATAAATTCTATTACATTCGTAATTAACTTCTATTTAAATTAAGTATATACTTTGTTTCAGCAAAGCTTTGAAGATTATCAGAGTTTAAAACAATTTGTTTAATACTTAATATACTTAACTTAATAGCTTTAATTTTTCATACTAGAGCTAACCAACCTCTGCAATCCCAAGCCCGAAGATAACATCGTGCTCGCCTCGGGTAGGACTCGTGTCTGCCTCGCTTTTTCACGCGATCCCTCCTGTACTTCTTCTTCTCCCCTGTTTCCTTTTTTTTTTAAAGCTTAAGTTTTTATTTAAACTGTTAAAACATATAACCCACTCGCATATAAACACTCGAACCAGCTACAACTCGAAGCAGGGGACCATCAAACCCGAGCTTCTACTCGCGTTTCACACGAGTCATCAATGTCAGAACTTTTCCCACCGCCGTGCACGTGCACGGCGGTCCACCACCGCGCCTACGCTTCGCGACGCCACCATCACATCACAAAGTCTCCCCACACACGGAATCGAAACCCAGATCAACCCAAATGTCAAGCAATCAAAATTCGACCATATTGTCGAACCGAAGTTCAAACACAGAAGGCCAAAAACACCTCGTCCACACCAACGCAACCGCTAGAGACGACGTGCCTTCGTCCCAACCTCGCCAACACCACACGCGAACACCTCCCAAAATCCCAGGTCACTCGGTCAAGTTGAGGCGTCGCCTCAAATGAACAGAACCCCAAAATACAGACTCCTAAACCCTACTTTTGGTCATCTCCAAAGATCCATGTATTAGAAAATTCTTTCAGCATTTTTCTATTAATCACTCATCAATACCCTAGCTTCGTGTAGAATTTCATCATCAATCATTGAATAAATCACTTGATATTCCTGCATTAGTACCTACAGTTCAATAATGTACTGCTCCCTAAATAGTCAATTAGAAAATTTAATTCTTGTCTTAAAAATCATACTACAGTATGTTGAATCAATATATAAACTCAAATTGTCAAATTAAGATATTTGAATCTTGAATATAATTTTTCTTTATATTGTAATTGTAAGTTTACAGTTCTGTATTTTTTTTTCACAGCCTCCTTAAAATAATCTAATTCTTTAAACTTAAGCAAGTTTATTTAGTAAAAATAATAATAATCATATATAAAAATATGACTAATTCTCTTACTCCTTTATCTCAGCAACAAAACTGGAAGAGCACATATAAATAGAACAGACAGTAACCAAACATCACAGAACAGATTTTAATCAGCATAATCTTTATTCATAACCAAATTATTAGTAGTTAAATTTCCAGAATTAAGTTTACTCACCAGATTGTTGTAATTTGAAAACAGAGGCTATTGAGAAGATTGCAGTTTTGCAAGATTTGAATTCCAGTAACCTCTTTGCTTGAATATGTTTTTAACTTGCAAATATATTTATTTTCTTTCTTATCTCAGGTTTGTTTCATAAGTTTAAGACTGAACTAAGAATGAAATAAAAATGATGAATACAGATATAACTTTAACAAGCTATCTTCTTGAATAAGCTTCACTTGATAAAATATCTTACTCTATTTTATTTTATTTTTATATTTGTTTTGTACTAAAATCTGAGATGTGTTAAAGATTTCGGTTAGGAGATATTTTTTTTTTCTCTTTGCAGTACAAAGAAAAGTAGGCTAATTAAATGTTTGTCTTAACTTATGCTAACACATTCTTATGTGTTGACTGGCTCAAATATATGCATAAAGATATTGCAGACTTATTATGTACTAATGTTTTCATCTATGCCAACATCCTATTAATGTTTGCAGATTTGGCCTGAACTAATGTTTCATTTTAATTAATACTAATGAGTATTTGCTGTCATGAATGTATACAAAGATATTTGCAGTTTTTATTCATTGGACTTCATACTTAAGTTAGCATATAAATAACATGTTTGCTGCATATTTGATTGCTTATGTATATACAGTTTACACTTATAATGTTTGCAGATTTTATAGGGTCTTCATTACTAATAAAAACATATTATTATGTTATACTTAGGTTCATATTGACCTATGCTAATAACTAACATATAAATGATGTTCTGCAAGTTAATTTGTGTTTGAGCTAAATGTTTTCATTTCTATTTATATCTTATAACTATTATACTGTACTTATGTTTGTAACCATATTTATAAATATTTATATTTATGTAGAAACTCATGTTAAATATTTACTAGCTTATGTTATTTTAGTTATAAAAGTTATTGTTAGAGAATATTGCTAAAATCTTATTTTTATTTAAAGTTTACTCTTTCAATATTTGATTTGTAATGTATACTTTATATTACTTATATAAACTTATATTTAATTAAATTATACAACTGTTATGATAAACTCAGCTTAATCCTATTTTACATTAAAGTTAAATATTACAAATATTTGATTTGCAACTTATATGTGCATTAATGTATTTATGAATATGATTATGTTATTGTACTTGTTCTTATTATTAACTGCATACATAAATCTGATAATTTAACGCATTCATACTTAACTTTTAATTTAAATAAATAAAACAGGTTTAATTTTTGAATATTGTTAAAAGAGTCTATTTACATTTTGAAATTATATTCCTTTATAACCAATATAAAACTAATAATATCCAAATTCTTATTTATTAATAAATGAAAATCTTATATTTTAATTAAATTTGATTAAAAATTTATTATAATCATAGGGTCAAAATTCCGGGATGTCACAAATTATCCTTTAATTAATCAATACTCATTAATTAACTAATCCTTAATTGATTTCTTCAATTTATCAATCCTTTAATTAATTACACTAAGTAATTAATCCTTTGTTATTTCCCTTAAGTAATTACCTTTAATTACTTCCACCAAGTAATTATTCCATTGGTTACTTAATTACGTTGGTTAATTACATTGGTTAATTAATCCTAATTAACTATCCTTAATTAATTAACCTTAAATAAATTACCCTGAATTAATAATTAATCACAAGTATTAATTATTCTTTTGCTAACAATTAATTTCTCTTAAATTACTAATTTATTAATCAACCATTAATCTTTAATTTACTCATTAATTAATCATTAATTATAAATAAATTAATAAATTTAAATGATAATCATTTATCTTAATTAATCTTTTAATTATTCAATATCTTACATAATAGCCTTGGAACCAAATAGCCTTAAGTTTAATTAAAGTTTAAAATAGTTAATTCCTTTAATTAAACTATTTACTCATCTAATTAATTACGCTTTTAAACAACTTAAGGATTATCTTGATAAATATCTTAAAATACTTTTCTCAGCTTAAATTAACAAATCATAAAAACCAATTTGATACTTAAAATAGTTGTTAGATAATTAATTTATCTTAGCTTTGTTAATTTTTAAAAACTTTGCATCTAGTTATAACCCGGGAACAAACCCGATTATTACCCATCAAAACCTAAGTTACTTCAGCTCCCCGAGCTTTCACTCTCTCCTTTCCTTTTCCTTTAAAATTTAAACAAAAATTGCCACACTTAAACACCCTCATATGCACAGAACAAACCCCAAGCAAATCTCCTTCCTACGCGTGCTTCGACCTGAGGAAAAACTTCCTCATTTCCACACGCAAACTCCAGTGCACAAGATAGCCGGTGCACGTGCACCGGCCCACGGCGGCGCTCCGGTGTCTACGACTTCCTCCAACAAATCGACTTCGACATCCAAAATCAATCAAATCACTCAGCAACTCGATCGAGCACCTAAATCGAATTCGAAATCAACTAACCCACTAGACCCAAAAACGCAGTCCAAACATCGCCTTGATGTAGCGCTCCAACCATCAGAAGCTCCTCATTCTCTGGCCACAACCTTGCCAACTACCCAAGCTTCCCTTTCCCCACAACCGATCATTTCCATCTCACTCTCGACGTTGAAATCATCAAAATTTCATCGTCGACCCAAAGGGGTGTTAAACCCTAAAATGAACTCAAACGGCTTCTCTAATCAACTGAAAAATTCCAGGCTAATTTTCCTGTGATTATCAACCCCTAAGCCACCTTTGACAAGAACCCCGACCACCGAAATTTGTCGATCACCAGAAAAACACTTCAAACCCATGTCACATTCAACCCTCGATTTCTCGAGATGTACTATCTTAAAAATCATGGTTTTGCTTTTAAAAATCCTAGATTTTGAAAACGAAGAAGATTATATACAAGAAAACAGAATTCTTTTAAATCGAAATTTTTGATTTGAATTGAATTTCACTGTTTTTCTTCTTTTTATTAAAAACCATCCTCAAATTCTTACTAGAAATATTTTTAAATCAATTACCATGTTAACATGAACAAGTTTCGTTTATACATTAAGGTTTAAAAATGAATCAGGAAAGAGATATTTAAATTTGATCAGGTTTTTGAAAACTTGTAAATCTAGAACAGAGTATTCATATTTTCCAGACATGCACACACCATATAATCATATATATCTATATGAAATTCATAAAAAAATCTTGCAAATGCATATCATACTTTGTTTCAAGAAATTACTCCATGTCACAGGATTTTTAACAGATCAAAACTTGGGTTACTCACCTTTTATGTTGTATAGAGAGAAAAGAACAGAGGCCTGTTTTAAAATTCCAGTTTTGAATATCCTTCGAATTGAGCTAGATCTGCCTTGATCTTGCTTTGATTCATGCTTGTTTTAGATCTGGAGTTGCTACTTGTCGAAGCTGTTTTCATTCTGGGTTTCCAAAAATTTTTTAGTTTGTTTGAATCTAAGATGATTTGCTTTAATTCTTTTGATTCAATTTTTTTTTCAATTTTTAGTTTGAAAGAATGAAAATAATTTGAATTCTACAAAGCCTGGTTAATTCTTTGGTATTTGTTTTACATTAAAATTTTAAAAGAAAATAAAAGTGCCACATGTTACATTGCATGCTAACGTAAATTACAATTGTTAATTCATGTATTATAAGGCTTACAAATGTCTTAATAAAATTTATAAATTATATTTGCTATTTATTTTTACATGTGTTTTTATATCATACCTATATTTCTATGTTTAATACCTATACTAAAGAAAGTATAAACCTTATTAGATCCTATTTTAAATATTAGTCTTTTCTTTTTATTTTAGTGCTTTATGTTTTATTTAATTTTACGTTTACATTTTTTCATTAATACATTTTCCCTTAACTTATTTATAAAATCTTTTAAAGAAAATAATATATAACTACTTATATACTCATAAAAAAAATCAAACATACATTAATATTTTTTTCTTTTTTAAATCCAATTTACTTTAAGATATTTATCTTTGGATTTTAATTTCAAATTCAATTTAAAATCCAATTAAAAATCAACTCAAACAAATATATATATATATATATATATATATATATATATATATATATATATATATGCATTCGAAACAAACCTATATTCAATTAGTCATAAATAATTCTATAAAAATCTATTTATCTATTTATAACTATATTTAAAAACATCACATTATTATTATTTGACAATAACAATTTTACCAATTTTTAAATAATTAATAAAGGAGATTATCACATTTTATTTGTTCAATTTATAAATTAGTAATTTCAATAGTTAAATCGGATAATTATCCAATTATCTAATGCTCAAAAATCCGGGTTATTACACTTTCTCTTCCGTACTTTTCCCAAAGAAATCCATTGCATTCTCTTTCATTCTATTTTCAAATCCCTACCATTTCACTCTGATTCTTCAAGGATTTGCAAACCACACAATATCAATGAATTTCTACTTGAATTCATATAATTCTCTCTCTATTTTCATCATATTCCTCAAAGAATTTTAAGATATATTGTCATTGGAGGTCTATAAGATCATTGTACCGAATCTACAAGCATATGTATTAAAGATACTATACTAGCCATATTGTATTATTGTTTGAGAAAAGGAGAGGGTGTATCTTGTATCCCGTGAAATCAAGAGGGTGAAATCAAGATTGTAAAGGTGTTCTTGCTACCTGTGGAAAGCAAGCAATTATAGTGAAATTCTGCACAGTGCAATGCAAGATTGGATATAGAATTGGTCAATCCGACCAATATAAAAATTTGGGTTTTATTTGCTTTACTATTTACTTATTCTATGATTATTGGTTTTCTATTTGCAATTTGATAGATACTGTATTAAAGTCATAAGTTAGCTCTAAATTATTGAAATATACACTTCACCCCCTCTAGTATTCAAATAGCCTTAAGATCCATTTTGTATTGTGTTATAGAGACCCTATTTAAGGCATTCTTCCCAACATTTTATTAACCCATGATCTTCTCAAAGGTTACAATTCAAAAAATATATCTCCTAGATATATGATGAAGTTAGATATTCAAAAAGCCTTTGACTCTTTTAGCTGGTTGTCCCTCATTGCTGTAATGACCAAAACACATTTTCCAGTGCCTCTAATTGCATAGATTTTCTCCTGTATATCCACTGCTCATTTCTCCTTAATCATTAATGGCACCTCAGAAGGATACTTCTCTTCCTCGCATGGCATTAGGCAGGGTGATCCCATGTCTACATATTTATTTAGTAATATTTTCCAAGGCTGACCTTCATACTATTCACACCATAAAAAGCTCTCACCACACTCCATCAGTGTACTGGGCTTGCAATAAATTACTCTAAAGCAAACAATCTTTTTGTAAGTCTGAATTTTACTCAATCTAATAACTTGATTCAATTCCCTGAATTTGCTATAATGCCCCTAACTTCGTCTATCATGATATCCCCTTTACTTCTTCAAGAATCAGTATTAATAACTATGTTCCTTTGTTTGAATCCATCCTTTCCAAACTTTCATCCTAGCCACACATCTTTTACTCTAGCAGGAAAATTGACTTTAGTTTCCTCCATAGCAGCTATAATGATCTCAATTACTTCAAGATATCCATTCTTCCCAAAACACTCATGTCCAATCTCATTAAGGCCTTCAATCACTTTTTATGGCATGGCGACTACTACTCTACAAATCCTATCCCCATTGCTTATAAAAGATGACCCTTTCCAAAAAAAATATGGTGGACTTGGCCTAATCAATCTCCACACATGGAATAAGGCAACTGCATCCAAGAATTTGAATACCCTCCAATCCGACAAATCCTCTACTTAGGTCCTTTAGATGCTCAACTACCAATTGAAAAACAAAATATTCTGCACCATGGATGAACCTACTAATACAAGCTGATTTTAGAGATTGCTATATTTCATACCAACAGTTCTCCCTCTCATTAGATATAATGCTGCAAATTCACAAACAGATCTATTTTGGCATTCTCATAGGCCACACAAGGTCTGATACTTAACAATATCACCTCTTCTAATGAAAAAAATAACAAGTGGAATCCCTAATAATGCCATAGCTTCTGACTATATCCAAAATGGAAGCATAATCTTACCCTATACAAGTTGCACCAATGTAAGGTTATTATGGAATTCTCTAAGGTCTCTTAACTATGATATGTAAAAGAGGGATAACCATGGAAGACATGAGTAAACAACATTCCATTTCTACTGTTTACAATGACCTGATCAGAAAAAATAATCACCCCATATCCTTAGTGCAAAAGGGTTTGGAACAAATATAGGAATGTCAAAGACAATCTACACATGCGGAAAATTTTAAACAATACTCTTCTTACTTGTGACAAGCTTTTTGATACTGGATTTATTACAAATAGATGCTGTGTATTTTGTCTAACAAACATTTAAACCAAATAATATTTATATTTTGAATGCTCTTATGTCTACAGCCTATGGGAAATGGTCCTGAATGAATTCAACTACTCCCAACCACACAAAGAATCAAACATTGAATGGTACTCGATTGTCAAGTCTACAAGATTTAAGAAAATGCAAAATATAATGCTTCTCCAAATCCTAAAAAAGTTTATGGTTGAATTATGGCATGAGAGAAACAATAGGATATTCAATACCCAGTCTACTACAGTTGCTGTTTTTACAACAATATAAAGTTACCAATCCTACATGCATGGAAACATGCATGTGTCGACAAAGATGATAATTATATTGTCAGTTAATAATATTTTCTTCTATGTTGTTCACATCCTGCATTTTCTATTTCTCCTTCTTTGTTTTTCATGTATTTTATTTTATTTAATAAACAGGCAGGGAACTAGGACAAAAGCCAGCTAGCCTTTTAAATTTAAAACAAATATAGTGTGCTATATTGATTAATAAATTTATTAAAAGTATATTTAAGAGAAAATCCATAAATAGTATGTTTTGTGATAGTAGTTACAAAGTATTGTAACCGTTAGTAATTTATCATAATGGAAACAAATATACCATAGTCAAGATGTATCGAAATTGGATATCGATATATAAGTTGAGACTAGAGTATGTAACACTCTCTAAATTATGGGAAGGTTATTATTCGTGACTACTGGGACACTTAGGGGTTACATACTGATAGTTATTAGATAACTATGGAACAACTCGCACGATAGTTTTCTGTTGACTAATATAACTAAGGTCAAACAACAAATGTCGATATGACCGATTTACACAGTTCCCTTGACTTGAGAATACTGTCGATCTTTAATATGAAATCTTCACTTTGATTATTTTCACATCATGTCATGACATCTATCAAGTGACTATATTTGGGTCTAGTGGAAGTATTGGGAGTGTAACACTATTCAAGAGAGGATTTGTATCCTTAGTTAAATGAGGTTCGTATCATGGTCAACTCAGGCTAACTCAAAGTCAAAGTCTCCGACTAAAGTGGTTCGGTTAATAATAATTGTTATTATTGAACCAACGACTTTATGTTTGGAATACAGAGTTAAATATGGATGATATTGAAATTTTTGACCATTACTAAATTTCATAAGTCCAAAATGATATAGTTTTGACAAAGAGAATTAATGTAGTTAAAAATCACAACTGGGTATCATTTAACAAAGCAAACTTTGATTTTACCAAAACCAAGTAAGCAAAAAATTTGGCTAAAATGTCATATCACTGCTAAGTGATGCGTGGACGTTAATATTTGAATAGTTCGATATTGATCGTTGACCAAATTTACACCCGACGGGTCACACAAACGAAATAATGAATTCTCTTTTGACCAAACGATTTAGTTGATTTATAATTGTTATAAATTAATTAATATTTATTAAATATTAATTATAAAGTTTTGAATATGATTTGAGCAATAAATATTATTGAATATATTTATAAATATATCGATTGATATACGATATCAATAGATAAGTAAATTGGACTTAACTAAATGATGTTTCTTTGGGATTAAATAGGATATTAGCCCATGATGATGGGTTGGTATTTTCAGCTATAATGAAGGCTACAGGAGGCGCCTCAAATGGGTTAGAGATGTTAGAACTGGATGGCTTAGATTTAGTAAGAATTGGTATGAGATATAACCCATTATTTTCTCTCTTCCATCCACTATTTAAACACCTCTAACCCTAACTTAAAAGGGTCATTTTGGGCTGCCATTATTTCCATCCATTATTGACCGACTTCATCCCCTAGGAGCTCAAGCAAATCAAACTCAAATCAATTCAAAATAGAGCGCTCTTTGATAGTCAAAGCTCTACGAATCAAAGATTAGCAATCCGCCAAATCGAAAAGCTTTCAAAGGAGAGAGTTCATCGTTACAAGGTGTACTTCAAGGCATTGGTTTTAGGTATGTTTTTACTGTATTATACAGTTTAAATTTTCTATATAATATTTTATTATTCGTATATATATTATTATTATTATATTTCTTATTAGGTGATGATTCTTATATGTATTGGTATTGTCATATACTAGATTGGTTATATGTGTGTAATCATTTAAATTTTTTTTTTTACATATAGATCGGATATGCACAGCCAAATATTTTAATACATATAGATTGGTTATAATAGTAAATAATTCATGTACTTAGTATTATTTAAATCAATATACTATCTAAATAATTCATATAAAATAAAATATATTATAAAAATTAACTTTAAATTTTATAAAATTATTTTACCATGAAATAATCTTTAAGCCAGAAAATGGGAATTAAAAAAGAAAAATCATTTTTCTTTTTTAAAAATTATTACAATGTACGGTTGAAAAATAATTAATTGATAAAAATAAATTTTGATCGAGAAAAAGTATAAACAAAATTCCAATCCTCAATATATCAGATAGATTTTCTGGAAATTTAAAACCTGCGTAAAATGGCTCAAAAATATTTTATTGATTTTCGAGTAATAAATCAATATATATATATATATATATTAATATAATGAAATTTATATTAAGGTTTTATTGCACCGTGCATACGATCTGGAACTTTTTAAAATTTGTAAATAAATTTTTTTAAAATATATATAAACATTTAGATATTATAAATATGCTTATGAATATATATATATATATATATATATATATTTGAAAATGGGTTCATTTATTAACAACTAACAAATATAGTATATGCATTAGTACAATGCAACAAACACGAATACAAAATGCTTACAATCACATACTCTTATATCCACCACACTACCTAATCAAGCCTAATTACTAAAACCTAATTTAGCCCTGTAGAATACACGGTACATACCAGTACATATCACAATCATAATACAAATAATCTTCAGCCCTTCCCCTTTTATCTCGTGTGCATGTTTTCCTATGTATTAGGTAACAGCCTAACCAATAACCGCATCTCCACTGAATGAAAAAATCACATGAATCCACCTCCTCCAACCGTTCTACATGTGCCTTTTCTTTTTCCAATCTCAAGATTTAGTGGAACTTTAATTGCCAAAGAATTGATCATTACAGGAACGACAACTAATAATTGCTAATCTCCAGTTTTGAAACTCAACGACATAAGATTTGGAACTAAGAAACACGGAATCGCCTTATACACACATATATATGGGTGATTTTTGGATTTTCATTTGTTGATCCCTGGAATTGTTGTATTAACACTCAGGATACGATGTACATAAACTTTAAATAGCATAGAATCTTATTCAATTCATGTATTAGACTGAAGAATTTTCTAGATCGACATATAATTTCATGCTAGCAAACATGTACCGCCACTAATACACATTTTGAATTCTAGATTGCTTGAAATCGAAAGTCGGTTGTAGGTAATTAGCAATACAATGTTTGAACCCAGTTTTGATTGCACACAATCAAACAATGATTTTTGATCCCCAAAATACAAATTTGATTATAGGAATACCGTAAAATTCCTGCATCCCCAATCGGCAGTTTCTCTCCCTATGAGAGATAAATGTGTGTATATGTATTTGTATGCATGTAATATGATTATGAATATATATATATGTGTGTGTGTGTGTGTGTGTGTTCAATTTTTTTAATATATTACATATGTGTGCTTGTGTGTGTATGTAACATCCCCCTATTTGGAGGCCCAAAACTAATTGCTACGGATGCTGCAGTCATCCATAGATATTAATCCTCGGTGACCGAATACGGCAGTGTTAGATTCATTGATACATAGAAACACATGAATATACAAAAAATTTAAACTACAAAATTCACATTCCATATCAAAACATTTTCAATTCATTACATAATCCCATGTTCGCAAACCACCTTCAGAGAAAAAATATTTATTACAACATATGCCCAGAGCGACTATGAAGATGCCCCTTGGGTTGATCAGAGTGTATACAGGCAATATAGCCACTTTTCCATTACAATCAACATAGCAGAATCAAAAGAAAAGAGAACCCTAAATAGATATTATGCCTCATGCATGTCTTCGGAAGCTTATTTGTCTTAAGAGGTAGCTGAAAACTTCAACTCTCAAACTACTCAAAATCAATTGATTACTCGAGAGTTTAAGAGAAAAACATAAACTTTGAGTCAGACACAAAGCCTGGTATGAATAATAATCTGCCATCTCAAATCATTTAGATATATAGTGAGAACACACTGCTTAGCGGATTGAGTTTCCCCTCACTAGTATCTAAAACCTTTATAAAACCATATAATGTACTCCTGCATCCACAATGGTTAAAACAATTCAAAGCAATATAATATGATGATATGAAAAATCAATTCTAGACTACCCATCCCCATTCATTCTAGACTATCTGTCTCAAGTATAGTTTCTAAGATTACTATTAACCTATTAGTTTTCATGGGCTGACTAGTAACTAGTTACACATTTAAGGACTCCCTTTCCAATTACATAGTTTTCATGGGATCACTATGAACCAATTGTTAATTCCAATATTACTCTTATTCTAGTTTTCATAGGTTAACTAGGAACCTATTGATAACCTCAGTATCCTTTTTGTTTACCCTAGTTTTCGTGGTTGAGTAAGAATCTATTGACATATGTCGATATTTCATCCGGATATATTTTTCATGGGCTAACTACAAATCTGCTGGCCCTGCCAGTATCCAATCATAGTTTCATGGGTTACTATGAACCTGTCTATCTGACAACTTCCTCTACACATAGTTTTCTTAGGCTAACTATGAACCTTTCTAACTGACATCCTCTTTTACATATAGTTTTCATGGGCTAATTATGAACCTATTGGCCCCTACCAATATCATTCATGGGCTTACTGTGAACCTAATGGACCCTGCTAATACCTTTCCTTATATTTTAACATCCTATATTCATGTCTATCTGGCCTCCTGGATGCAATTCTACTCATTCATGAGTTTATATCACTACTAGGTTAACCTATTGGTTATCCTACCCTTTATCTCCAATATGCGGTTATGGGTCCAGTATAAAGTGAAGAAGCAATATAATAAATATACCACTCCTATGGGTTTAATATAAAACATGGTTAATCCCTTTAACCTCTTTCTTTATCAAAGATAGCATCTTCTTAAAAATCAGTATAAAAACTCCTTTAATATAGCCATGGGGTTTTCCTTTAAAAATAGAGTTTGGGTCAAAAAACATTTCGATACCTTCGAAACCTAGCTTCCGACTTCATAGGATAGCCTCCTTCGAAAGACATAAAAGTTTATCTTCAAAACATTAGGCTCCTACCTTATAACAGCTTAAAAGATACCTTTCAAAACCTTTCGAATACATTAAAGTATTATCTTTTAACATTAGAAGATTAGCTTCAAAACTGATTGAAAGTACCCTTTTCGACACTTATGGAAGTAACCCTTCCGAAACCAATTAAAGTACCCCTTTCGAAAACATTGGTTTATAATCAAAACATTATTTTGGTTAAAGTGAACATAGTCGAAAGCATATGTTTCGAAACCATCTCTTTTCTTATAAAAATATTAGTGAAAAATCTGATGGCATCGACACCATCCCTTTCGAAGGCATAAACATCTGGGTAAAACATTAGAAGGCTGGAGTCGAATCCCCTTTCGAAACCACCACCTTCAAAACACCAAACCCCTTTCGAAAGCTTTAGAAAGTGCCTTAAACTTTATAAAACAAAGTACCTTCTGATAACATTGATATCTTCAACACCATCGAAAAGCTATAAAACGGCAGTAGGGTCTCGACTTGGTCGGATCCCCTTCTTTCAAAACTTTCTTTCTTAAGCCAATCGAAAGAAAACTTTTAGTTAATGGCAACCCTTTTGAAAACTCTTTAAATCCTCTTTCGAAACCCAATTCTTTGACACTATCGAAGGCTTAAAACAAAACATATGCAGACGCTTTTCTTTTAAAACAAAACAAGGTTTTAACCCCTTCGAAAGCTATGCTTTCGACACCCTAGCTTCCACCTATCTTCAATCCACTGCATACCATCGTAATAATGCATTGTGTATTGGTTTCTGCATAGTTGGTTTCGACAAGGATGAAGGCAGAAGCTACTGTGTCGAAAGGTGCTTTCCTAAGTAGGCGGAACCACTTTTTCTGAAAAAATTTCTAGTTTAAGTAAACTTTTCTCTAGTTAACCTTCCACATGTCAACACCAGATTGGTTGCCTTAAATTTTTCAAATTCTTTTTCAAAAATAACTGCCGCTAATCCATATCTAAACCATGGTTAAGTTAATCAAACTAGCAGCTCCAATTTTTGCAAAGAATTCCCTCTTCTAAAACAACTTATTTTGCATGGCAAATCTCTATGGAAAAATCCTCAAAAATTCTAGAAATTCACTTTAATCATGTTATCTAACATATCAAAATTTCAGATCCAAATTCTCAATATATTTTCCAAAATAAACTATAAACCCATATAACCATATTTTCCTTTGATAATTCATAATAATCTTTACATAATTTGGAAAATTCTTGAAATTGAAACCCAACTCCAAAATCATGTTTCTCATAACATAAAATTTTCCCATGGTATTTAAACATCATTTAATCTCGGTTTTGATCTAAACCATGCGAAATCTCTTTTAAACAATCTTGTTTAAATCAAATAAATCATGAATCAAGCATATCATCATCCAATATATCATAAAAACGAATTTATCCCTTAAATTCGAAAATATATAATTTAAAACCAAATCGAGATGAATTTATTATTCACCTTGCTCGAGATAAGGTGATTGGATTGAGATTGATTTCCCCTAAGCTTGAATCTCTAGCTTTAATTTGAATTTTCTCCTTCTCTTAATGGATGGTCGTTCCTCTGGGTTTTTTTTTTGCATTTTAAAATGACGTGAATGGGAAGTAAGAAGGTGGGAACAAAAAATATACAAGGGTGGAAGCTAGGGACGGCAATTCCCAATATACCCTTATGTGACTTAATTAACGAAAAACCATTCTTAAGCCCATTAATTAGTTCATTAGGCACGACCTTAATTAATTAATCAAGTCTCAATCCCCTTATCTCTTACATTTTGTATTATTATATTTAATTTATCTAATTAAATCTCTTGGATAATGTTATAAAAAATTAGGGGTGTTGCAGGCTTCCCTTTTTTAAGAATTTCATCCTTGAAATTCAATAAGGACTAAATATCAAATATATCAATCAGCTGTAACGACTCCTAACAACCATACTAGTCTACTTGACTAGGAAATATTTATATAGATCTAATATAGACATACCCTCAAAGCAGATCAGGACAAGTATCTCGAAACCCGTCCTCTGTTTCCCAACTACCGTCCTTCTCATTGTCGCTCCACTGAACTTTCACCAACTCGACTATCTTGTTACTCAATCTTTTCTTATCCCTCACTTCAACCCGAACTAGTTTTCTAACAAAAGTCAAATCAAGATCTACTACCAAGTCCTCCAACTCTGTCTGAGGAATGGTAGCCTCTGGATCATGCACATACTTGCGAAGATGAGACATATGAAACACATTATGGACACCTACCATATTGCTCGTAACTCTACTCTATAGGCGAGCTTTTCAATCCTTTCTATAATCTGAAATGGGCCGACATATCTCAGGGCCAACTTTCCCGACTTGCCAAAGCATACCACACCCTCCATTGTTGTATCTTAATGAAAACCCTGTCTTCCACTGAGAACTCTAGGTCTTTACGCCTCTTATCTGCTTAACTCTTCTGTATGGTTTGAACTTCCTTCATGCGTTCTTGGATTAACTCAATCTTCTCTAACGCCTCCTTTACCAAATCTGGACCTATGACCAATCTGACTCCAGTCTCCAACCAACATGCAGGGGATTTGCATGGCCTTCCATAGAAAGCTTCAAAATGTGGCATTCCTTTACTGGTCTGATAACTATTATTATAGGAAAACTCAACCAAATGCAGGTGGTCCTTCCAAGTTCCACCAAAGTCCAACACACAAGCTCTCAACAAATTCTCAAGCACCTTATTGACTCTCTCTGTTTGCCCATCCGTTTGTAGGTGTTATGCGGTACTCATCTTGAGCTTAGTGCCTAACACACCCTGTAGACTCATCCAGAATTTGCTAGTGAATAAAGCATCTCTGTCACTGAATATGCTACTAGGAACTCCATAAAGTCTAACCATGTTCTTCATGAACAACTTCGCCAAAATTGGTGCCATCCTAGTCGACTTTACTGGAATGAAATAGGCACTCTTGGTCAACCTGTCCACAATAACCCATTTATTTTCATTTCTTATCCTTGACCTTGGCAACCCATCTATAAAATCCATGGATATCGAATTCCATTTCCATACTGGAATATCTAGAGGCTAACCCACTCAGGTTTCGATATTCGTCCTTCACTTGTTGACGGTTTACACACTGCCTAACCTACAAGCCAACATCCCTCTTCATGCCTTCCTAATGGAAGCTCCTTTTCATATCTTGATGCATCTAGGTCCCTCCAGAATGAATCATAATCTAGGATCGATGACATTCCTCAAGGACTTCTCTTCTTAAGTTCTCCATATCTAGAACACATAACCGTCCCTTCATTCTCAACCATCCTATCTGGTCAAGAAAAAAATCTTTCAAATCATCGACCTCAGTTCCAAGCTCAAGCCTTCTCATCCTTTCAGCTAATGATGGATCCTCCCTCTGCTTACAAGCAATTCTCTCGATCAAGACTTGTCGAACTTCTAAACAGGACAACATGGTAGCATTCTGACTAGAACTAGCAGTAGATCTTAACTACACACCACAACTGGCCAAAGCTTCTAGACCTTTCCACTCTGCCAACGTAGCTAACACCACATTCTGATGTCTTTTGCTAAGAGCATGAGCTACTTTATTACCTTTCCCCGGGGTATACTCCATACCAAAATCATAAGCAACCAAAAAATTCATCCACCTCTATTGTCGCATATTCAACTCCTTCTAAGAGAATAGACATCTTAAAGACTTATGATTGATATATAACTCAAACCTCTACCCCAAGAGATAATGCCTCCAAATCTTTAAAGCAAAAATCACCGCAGCCAGCTCCAAGTCATGAGTAAGATATCTTACTTCATGCGGTCGAAGTTGCCTGGATGCGTAAGCGATGACTTCGCCCTTCTACATCAACACTGCTCCCAATACAATCCCACACATCTATGTATACCACCAACCCTTGGTTTCCATCTGGAACTAATAACGCTGGAGCATTGGTCAACAAATGATTTAACTTAAGGAATGCTTCCTTACATTTGTTGAACAAAATAAACTTCACTTCCTTCCTAGTAAGCTTAGTCAAAGGTGTTGCTATCCGTGAGAAATCCTTGATGAATCTCTTGTAATAGCCAGCAAGTCCAAGAAAAATTCCAATCTCGGTCATCGTCTCTGGTCTCTTCCAATTGTTCATGGTTTCGATCTTATCTGGATCGACTGACAATCCCTTCTCTAAAATCACATGACCAAGAAACTTAACCTCTTTCTTCCAAAAATGACACTTGAAAAACTTCTCCTTTAGCAGATTCTGCCTCAGTGTCTCTAGCATAACCCTAAGATGATCTT
Source organism: Allium cepa (assembly GCA_030765085.1). NCBI lineage: Eukaryota > Viridiplantae > Streptophyta > Magnoliopsida > Asparagales > Amaryllidaceae > Allium > Allium cepa. The sequence goes on from CM060929.1 coordinate 272,435,294, forward strand.
CATGCTCTCTCTCACCCTTAGAGTATACCAAAATGTCATCTATAAATACCAACACGAGTCTATCTAAATACTCTCAGAAGACTCGATTAATCAAATCCACAAAGAAAGAAGGTGCATTCATCAATCCGAACGGCATCACTAATCACTCATACAAACCATAACTAGTTCGAAATGCAGTCAAAAGAATGTTGTCCTCTATCACTCTTAATTAGTCGAACCTTGTCGCCAAATCCAACTGGGAAAATACCTTGGCTCCACTCAATTGATCAAATAGATCATCAATTCTCAGCAAAGGATGCTTATTCTTTATCATCTTTTCGTTTAGCTCATAATAGTCGATATACATCCTCAATGACCCATTAGATTTCTTCACGAGTACCCCAACCGCTCCCTAAGGCGAACTGCTTGGTCTAATAAAATTCCTTCCTTCAAGATCCACTTGCTGCACTTTTAGTTTCTTCACCTCTGTCGGTGTCATCATGCTTGGTGGTCTACATACAGGTTCAACTCTTAGCACAAGATCTATCTGAAACTCAACAGCTCTTTTCGGTGGTAGCCCTGTCACTAGCACAAACATATCTGCATACTCTCTTGCAATACAAACCTGACTTAACTCTTCACCCACTTCCATTGCACTTAACAAAGCACAAAAACTTTGGTCAGAATTCTCTACTGAGAACGTAATTCGGTTACAACTATCTGGGTGTCTTAAAGATATCTCCCCATCATGTGGAATATCTTGGCCTTATACCTCCTCAACCAATCCATACCCAAAATGATTCCAAAATCTATGAAATCGTACACATACAAACTGCATGTAAACTTATGACTTAACAAATCAAGTTCTAACACGTCACATCTTATCCCCAGAGTTGCATACGCTCCTATTGGAATCACAATCCTTAAGGAAGTTACAAGGTATGTGGGCTCTACGCATAACCTATTTACCAAACACTGGAATATAATTGAACGTGATGCACTGGTATCAAAAAGTATCCTAACCGGTGTACTCTGAATCAAAAACGTACCTTCCAGCATAGTTTTCCTTTATAAGCTGCAATGGGCTTAGTTGATGATCCAACAACAAAAACCATTCCCTTGTCCGCCCTAGCTGGCTCCGGACACTGGTTCTTATAATGCCACATTTGATCACAGTTGAAGCATTTTATATTTTTCTTGTCTACAACTTTCTTTCTCTTGCCTGACCAGCACCCATTAGCATAATGACCCTTCTTGTTACATTTGTAACACACCAAATCAGCCTTTGCCTTCTTGGCAGCATCCCCTTTCTAGGCTGTGAATGGCCATCTCTACTACCACATTAGAAGGATCTCAAATACTGATATACCATTCCCACATCTACTAGCGGATTTCTAGCTTGCAAAAGATTGGCCAAAAACTGATATACCATTCCCACATCTACTAGCGGATTTCTAGCACCTACATTGGCTTCAGCATTTGGATTAGAATTAGCCTATCACCTTGGTTCCTCCTAGTATTAGGTCGAGCATTTCCCTATTTTGTGGTGCTTCCTCCACCTAGATTTCCTCGTCCATTTCCTGCTTCCATATCTTCTTTCTCGTAAATCTACACATGAGCCTTAGTAAGATACAGAAAAATGGTCCAAGAGAGTGGGAACACGTACTTATATATATACAACTATATATCAAATACAAGTACGTTACAATAGCGTTAATCCAAACCCCGATCATATTTTCAAATTCATTGGATTATGTTTGAAAATATCTTAAGTTTAACTTTATTTTAAAGTTTCGTAAACCTATGCTCTGATACCAACTTGTAACATCCCCCTATTTGGAGGTCCAAAACTAAAGGCTACGATGCAGCAGTCATCCATAAGTATTAACCCTTGGCGACCGAATATGGTAGTGTTATATTCATTGATACATAGAAACGCATGAATGTGGAAAAAATTTGAACTTCAAACAAATTCACATTCCATATCAAAACATTTCCAATTCATTACATAATCCCATATTCGCAAACCACGTTTAGAGCAAATATATTTATCATAACATACTCCCAGAGTGACATATGACGATGCCCACTGGGATGATCAGAATATATATAGGCAATATAACCACTTTGCCATTACAATTAACATATCGAAATCAAAAGAAAAGAGAACTTTAAATAGCCATCATGCCTCCTACACGTCTTCGGAAGCATATTCATCTTAAGAGGTACTTGAAAACCTCAACTCTCAAATTACTCAAAATCAATTGAGTTCTCGAGAGTTTAAGGGGAAAACATAACCTTCAATTCAGACATAAAGTTCGACATGAATAATAATCTACCATCTCAAATCATTTAAATATCTAGTGAGACTACTCGCTTAGCAGAATGGGTTTCCCGTCATTAGTATTTCAAACCTTTATAAAACCATACATCGTGCTCCTGCATCCATAATGGTTAAAACAATTCAAAGTAATATAATATGATGATATGCAAAAAAGAACCAATTCTGGATTACCCATCCCCATTCATTTTAGACTATCTGTCTCAAATATAGTTTCTAGGATTACTATTAACCTATTAATTTTCATAGACGGACTAATAACTGGTTAAATATTTAAGGACTCCCTGTTCAATTATATAGGTTTCATGGGACCAGTTGGAACCTATTGGTAAGTCCAATATTACTCTTATCCTACTTTCCATGCGTTGACTAGGAATCTATTGGTAACCCTAACATACTTTCTGTTTACGCTAGTTTTCATGGGTTGACTAGGAACCCACAGACATCTATCGATATTTCATTCGGATATTGTTTTCATGGGCTAACTACAAACCTACTGGCCCTGCCAGTATTCAATCATAGTTTTCATGGGCTTACTATGAACATGTCTAACTAACATCTTCCTTTACACATAATTTTCATGGGCTAACTACGAACCGATCTAACTGACATCCTCTTTTATACATAGTGTTTATGGGCTAACTATGAACTTAATGGACCTTGCTAATATCATACTTTTTCATGGGCTTACTATGGCCCCTGCCAATATCTTTTCTTTATATTTTTGCATGCTATATTCTGGTTTATATGACCTCCTGGATGTAATTCTGCTCATTCAGGAGTTTGTATTCACTACCGGTTTAACCTAACTGGTTCTCCTATCTTTTATCCCCAATATGTAGTTATGGGTCCATTATAAAGTGAATATATTCATATTAGAAAAAGCAACATAATAACAATACCACTCCTGTGGGTTTAATATAAAACATGGTTAATCCCTTTAACCTCTTTCTTTATCAAAGATAGCTTCTTCTTAAAAATCATTATAAAACTCCTTTAATATAGCCATGGGTTTTTCCTTTAAAAATAGAGTTTGGGTCATAAAACCTTTCGATACCTTCGAAACCTAGCTTTCGAATTCATAGGATAGCCTCCTTCGAAAGCCATTAAAATTATCTTTAAAACATTGGGCTCCTGCCTTATAACACTTTAAAAGCTACCTTTCGAAACCTTTCAAATACATAAAAGTATTAGCTTTAACATTAGAAACTTAGCTGTGAAATCGATTGAAAGTACCCTTTTCGACACTTATGGAAGCAACCCTTCTGAAATCATTGAAAGTACCCCTTTCGAAAGCGTTGGGTTTATACTTAAAACACTATTTGGGTCAAAGTGAATATAGTCAAAAGCATTTGTTTCGAAACCATCTCTTATCTTATAAAAATATTGAGAGAAAACTTGATGGCATCGACACCATCCCTTTCGAAAGCACAAAACATTAGGGTAAAATGTAGGAAGGTTGGAGTCGAAACCCCTTTCGAAACCATCACCTTTGAAACCCCTATCCCCTTTCAAAAGCTTTAGGAAGTGGCTTAAACTTTACAAAACAAAGTACCTTCCGATAGCATTGATATCTTCAACACCATCGAAAAGCTATAAACAGCAGAAGGGTCTTGACTAGGTCGGAACCCCTTCTTTCAAAACACCCTTTCTTAAGCCAATCAAAAGAAAACTTTTAGTTGATGGCAATCCTTTCGAAACCTCTTTAAATCCTCTTTTGAAACCCAATGCTTCGACACTGTCGAAGGCTTAAAACAAAACATAGGCATGCGCTTTTCATTTTAATACAAAACAAGGTTTCAACCCCTTCGAAAGCTATGCTATCGACACCCTACCTTCCACCTATCTCTAATCCACTGCGTACCATCATAGTGATTCCTGGTGTATTGGTTTCTACATAGTTGATTTCGACAAGGATGAAGGCGAAAGCTACTATGTCGAAAGGTGCTTTCCTAAGTAGGCAGAACCACTTTTTATGAACAAATTTCTGGTTTAAGCAAACTTTTCTCTAACTAACCCGCCACATGTCAACACCAGATTGGCTGCCTTAACTTTTTCAAATTCTTTTTCAAAAATAACTGCCGCTAATCAAGATCTAAACCATGGTTAAGTTGATCAAACTAGCCCCTCCAGTTTTGAAGTCCCTCTTTTAAAACAATTTTTTTTGCATAATACATCACTTTGGAAAAGCACTCAAAATTCTAGAAATTCACTTTAATCATCTTATCTAACATATCAAAATTTTAGACCCAAATTCTCAATATGTTTTCCGAAATAAATTATAAACCCATATAACCATATTTTCCTTTGAACATTCATAATAATCTTTCCATAACTTGGAAAATTCTCAAAATTGAAACCCAACTCCAAAATCATGTTTCTCATAACATAAAATTTTCTCATAACATTTAAACATTATGTAATCTCGGTTTTGATCTAAGACCGTTCTTAATCTCTTTTAAACAATCTTGTTTAAGTCAAATAAATCTTGAATCAAGCATATCATCATCCAATATATCATAAAACCGAATTTATCCCTTAAATCAGAAAAAATATGATGTAAAATCAAAATAGAGATGAAATTTTTATTCTCCTTGCTCTAGATAAGAAGAATGGATTGAGATTGATTTCCCCTAAGCTTGAATCTCAAGCTTTAATTGAATTTTCTCTTTCTTTTAATGCCCGACCGTTCCTCTATATTTTCTATGTTTTAAAATGATGTGAATGGGTAGCAAGAAGGTAGGAACGAGATATATATAAGGGTGGAAGCTAGGGATGGCAATTCCCAATATACCCTTATGTGACTTAATTAACCAAAACTCATTCTTAAGCCCATTAATTAGTTTATTAGGCATGACCTTAATTAATTAATTCAAGTCTCAATCCTCTTATCTCTTACATTTTACATTATCCTATTTAATTTATCTAATTAATCTCCTGAATAATGTTATCGAAAATTAGAGGTGTTACAACACACACGTATATATGTGTGTATATATATAATTATATATATGTACATATATATAATTTTAATATTTACTACAATAATACACATACAGTTAACCCACTTTTTGATTAATCAAATTTCAACTGGAGTTAGAAGACTAAAATGAAGACAAGTCAATTTAGGAATTTGGAAACATGCTTAGAAAGGCTAAAAGATTGGACTCAAGAAGTTTAATGGAAATTGGGGCTATGTAAACCGCTCTCGGTGTGTAGAACCTCTCAATACTGAGAGGTTTTTCTTCCGCTTGGATCCCTCCTAAACTCTCTACACTTCAGGTACAACTTCAACTTATCATCATTAAGTTCTTTTTTCAAAGAATAAATAGCAACCTTAAGGATTGGTAAGTAGAAAGCAAAAAAAGAAAGAAAAGACAAAGCGATATCAGGCAAATCAGTAGAAGGAACTTGACCTCCATGAATAAGTATTTGAAATGCATTGAATTGGAGGTAGAAAATCTAAGTAGTTGAAAACTAGAAGTTTTCACGAGAACAAACCACTTGGTACCGAATGGTTTTTGTTGGAGACTGGGTCAGCGTGTTCACTTGGACTTGCCTTTGGACTTCTTCTACATGGGCTTCTGAGTCTACTGACGAGTTTCTCTATATATATCATCCATATAGCAACTAAAGAGGGGATTCACACTCTGCATCTTCTTCACTCTTATCTCCTTCCTCAAATATACTCTAAAAACTCCATTGTAAATCCGAGATCCACTAGATTATGGTCAGATCTGATAAATATAACTGTAATCTAAAGAGAAAACAACTAATAACAAAGATTAAAGTCGACGTAGATCGGAGAATTTGCCAAACCATTATAAAAATTTTGTCTCTTTTTCTGCTTTTACCGTTATTTTATTAGAATTGGTGCTTTCATTTGATATTTGGGTATTGGGGTCATTTTTGGCATCAACGTTTTGGTGCTTTTGCTAATACAGAGAGCAAGATTTCACAACTTAAAGCTTGGATTTAAAATTTAGAGGAGATGAAGATGCCTAACACTAGATCTTGGATTGCAGGAAGTCAATAGAGCATGGGGGCAGCCAGGGGGTGCCCTTAAATTCTAACAATTCCATCTACGTGACCAGAAAGGAGATGGAGAGAATAGTGAAAGAAATGCAAGATGGAATATTGGATCAACAACACAAGATGTTGGATGAATTTTTTCGAAAGGATGGGACATTAAATAACAACTTGAGTGGTTGGATTCGAAACCCAAAGGCTAGATACCAATGTCGGAGCATCTAGAATTAGAGCATAGCAAACTAGAACAATGCCACTGTGACCAAAACTAGTTGGTATCGACCACAAACCTCTCGATACCGAGAGTAATTTACTTAGGGGCATGGTTTATTTGGATCTAGGATGAGCTCTAATGCCTGGAACGGGTGATAGTGCAGCCAGAGAGGCAAATTAGAATGTGAATGCACAATAGTAGAAGCTAGAACCAAAAGCCTATTGTAGGAATATGAGGTAGAATGAAGTTACATTTCAGAGACTTCCATTGGATGACATCATGATTAGGATGGATTAGAGTTAGATTCGATTCCTTTACTTTGCCTTTTGTTTTAAATAAATGACGCAGTATCATTATCAAATCGCTTACACGTGTACGGGATCCTAATTGTTCCCTAAGCATGCGTTGATTTGGAAGTCTGAAGGTGATCCCTAATAGGATTAGGCGTACTAGTGTTTGCTAGATGCCCTGACTTAGGCTTCATGAGTGATGACTGGCACCAATTAGGAAATGCCAATGGAGTTTGATAACCCCTTGAAATTGATTATGATTTTATAAACCACTAGAATGTGACGACTGATATCGATCATGGTAGTCCCATCTTGGGAGATGGGGCGGTAATTGTAAGAAGTATATCCCCTCATCAAAGAATGAATGGACTTGCTTGTTATTATGTCCCCTTATGGGAGCGAGCAGATTGGGTTCAACAAAGATCTAGAGAGATTAAAAGTAAGTCCCCTTACCGAAAAGCGAGTGGATGGACTTGCTTATCGTTGAGTACTTTTGTCGGAGAGCGAGTAAATTAGGCTTGGTAAGGATCCAAAGTGATCAAAAGTAAGTCCCTTCACCGAAGGGTAAGCGGATAAACTTGCTTGTCTTTCAGTCCTCCCACCGGAGAGTGAGCGGATTGGGCTCACCAAGGATCCAGAGAGATCGAACTCTAGATTGGATGATAAACAGTCCGAAGAGATCGAATCTTAGATTTGGTCATGAATGATCTGGATAGATCGAATCCAAAATTAGATGTAGAATGATCCAGAGAGATCTCACCCTGGTTTGGATGAGACCTTCGATTAGATGAGACCCTAGATTGGATGGAACGCTAGCTTGGATATTAAATGATCCGGGGAGATTGGACACTAAAGTAGTCATTGACTTGACCATATGATTTGAATGCCTTGTGATTAGACTAGAGTAAATAAATCTCTAACGAACATGGGATGATTTTTATATACGATATGATAACTCTAAATGAAATTGGAGTGATTATTATTCATGTCTAATAATTAAGCAAGGACTAGAGTCATTAGCTTTGACGGTCTGGAATGACCATGATTTTGCAGGAGAATCCAAAGGAACAGAATGATTCACCACAACTTGAATCGATGGATGGCTGGAAGGCTCAACCGTTGAAGATTGACTACTACTAAAACTTACTCTTGAACAAAGCACACTTTGCATTCGAAAGGCATACTTTGTGGGGGTAAGTGTTAACTTGCTTTTTGAATAAGTAGATTTTAACTAGAATTAGAAGGCCAAAATGAAGATGAAACAATTTACGAAATTGGAAACATTCTTAAAAAGGCTAAAAGATTGGGCTTAAGAAGTTTGATGGAAATTAAGGCTAAGTAGATCACTCGGTACCAAGGGAAACCTCTCAGTACCAAAAGGGTTTTCTTCCACTTGGCACCCTCCTAAACTCTCTACACTTCAAGTACAACCTCAGTCTATCATCGTCAAGTGCTTTTCTTGAACAATAAATAAGCAACCTTAAGGATGGATGAGAAGAAAGCAGGAAAAGAAAAGCGATATCAAGCAAATTAACAGAAGGAACTTGATCATCATGGGAAAGAGTTTGAAACGCATTGAATTGAAGATAGAAAAACTAAGTAGGTGAGAACTAGATGTTTTCACGAGAAGGAACCACTAGGTACTGAGAGCAACCTCTTGGTACCAAGAGGTTTTTATTGGAGATTGGGTCAGTTTGTTCCCTCCTACATGCTTGGACTTGCATATGGACTTTATTCTACATCGACTTTTGAGTCTACTGGTGAGTTTCTCTATAAATACCAGCAATACAGAAAATGAACAGGGGATGCACACTCTTATCTCCTTCCCAAAATATGCTCTAGACACTTCATTGTAAATATGATATCCACCAGATTGTGGTCAAATCCGATAAAATTAGCTGTAATCTAGAGAGAAAACGACTAATAAGAAAGATTAAAGTGGACATACGTTAGCGAATTTGCTGAGCCACTATAAAAATTATGTCCCCTTTTCTTCTTTTACCTTTATTTTATCAGAATTGGTGCTTTCATCTGATATTTTGGTATTTTTTCCATTTTTGGCATGAACATATATATAAATTATTAATAATTTACACACACACACATATATTTTACATATACGTACATGCATATATGTTTAAACATTTTCATTCTCATAAAATTATTTAAATAAAACTAACATATACATATATTTATATACATATATGTAGATGTATAATATTTATATAAACAACAAGTTTAAATATTTAGAAAACATACGATATGTATTGAGTGAGCTAACATGTCAGTTATGACGTAAATCCCAACATCTACACACCAATATATTATAGCTTTCACAAATTATCATATTGCACATTCACATACATACATATATGTATATGATACATATATGTACGTTTATATGTATAAAATATAAATAAAAGTAAAATGTATATAATTTATATATTTAAATAAAATAAGAGATTTTATTTAAATAAAATTTAGAAACGTTGTAAATAAATTAAACTTGATAGGCCCAAAATAGATCTAATAAGAGTTTTTTTTTAAAATTCACCCATAACTACCACTATGGATGGACCAAGTTCCAACATTATCACGATATCTTCTTTCGCAAATTCAAGGGTGTCGTGCACTCTAGCTGGCTTCGGCCTTATTCTTCTTCTTTGCTACTTTGGACCTCATTGGTTTAAAATCTGCATTAGGCCTTCGAGTGAGCATATGCACCTCATTTTCATCCTCGAATGGCATTTTTTTACTTAATGAGTCTCCTAGACTAGAATAGTATGATGATTTTGATGCTTTTTTCTTTTCCTTCTTCTTTTTTTGAATGTCCTACAAGAACTTTGCATTTCAGAAATCCATTTCGATTGACTTGTCAACAACTCATAATAATTCCTAAATTTGTAATATTGTTGTTTTTTAATACTGTTTTCCTTTATAAAAAGTTTTATGAATTCCTCATTTTCCATTCTTTTTCGATGAAAAAATAAAATAAAATAATAATAAGATTTTTCATTAACGAACGACTGAAAATCAAGAAACACACAAAATGATCTTCGCTCTCAATTCTACCACGATTCACTTTATTTGTTTTATGAATCTACAGTTCATAAAATTGAGTTTTTCGATTGATTTTTTCGAATCTACCTTGAATCATGACAATGAATGCATGTTGTCCAAGTGTTTTGTATTTTAGGTATTCATTATTTAATTCCAAAAATTATCACGACTTTGGCCATTAACCATAATCGTATCTTTAGAATGACGAAAGTAAATGTTGCACAAGTCGTAGTCTTCATCGCTTCGCCATGGGTTTAATGAATGCTGGCTCGAAGAAGTACCATATTGCTCATTATCGTCTTCAAACATGTATTTTGAGAATTCAAAGGACGTGTGAACTCTTTGAATAGTAAAGACATTATGAAGGTTGAATTTAATGTAAGATCAATATGGTTAGAAATATAAAAATTTGATGATATTTTAAAGATTGAAATTAGATTGTTTATTGAAATAGGGGTAAAGGAGCCATTGAAGGGAAGGCGCCATTGCAAAATGCCGTTGAACCCTAGATCCCTATTCAATAAGCACTCATCTCTGGACTTCTATTTAATAAGCGTTTGATGATAGGCGCCTATTAAATAGGCTCTTGAGGCCAATTCAGAATACTGAATTGGTTGTTGAACATTATACATAATATTGATGGGTATTTGCATCGTTGGGGACCAAAGATTTTGCACCTATTAATCTAAAGGGTGAATGAGCCTTTGTTAGAGATGCTCTAACTACATGCATCATATAACGAGTCAAAGCTTCACATTTTAAATTCATTAATTAAGTTGTAATTTAACTCATTAGTTTGGTCCCATGGTTTCTATACTGAGAAGCTATTTTTAAGCCTCTATTGCTCACGTTGTTTCTTCTTTCCTTGTCTTTCATTGTCATTTATTTCTTTATTTTTACAAGCCATCGCTTGTTTTATTAAACAAAAAAAAGAGAAGAAGTTGAGTTTGTGTATAAATTGAAGTTTAGATAGTTTATTTTCTCTCTATTTTAATTTTTATTCACATTTGCTCTTCATTAAAAAAACACACAAACAAACAAACCTATAAAAGAAAACCACTTTTATTTTTCATTTCCTTTTACCTTTTCTCTCCATTCAAAACACTTTTTGATATTTCAAAGAATAAAAACAAACACCTTTTACGGTTTGATTTATATCTTTTCTTTTAATTGTTTCGTTTGTTTTCATTTCTTTGTTGTTCTTCCAATAATGGAAAACCATTTTGATCTCTTTCACGTACAAATAGTAGAAAAGCAAGAAAGATATTGAGTTCATTTGAATTACTTACTTTGCTTTTCTATAATCATCTTATCTTCCATTTTCTATTTTTCCTTGATTACAATAAAAACAGCCCAAATATAATTTATTGTAGTTGCATTGTTAACGCATGTTTATTTCTTATTTTATATCATTTAATTTTGTTTTTTTTTTAAGGATACAACCCAAATTCACATAAGCTGGGGATTTCATCACTCTTTTTTGGCCTAAAAAATTGTATATATTGGATTAAATAAAAAAAATTGGACTTAAGGCATCGCAGGCTCGTATAAAGCAAAGTTGTACATTTTGGCGTCGGTCCAATTTAACAAAATTCTCGTTCGGTGTTCAAGGAAATGATAGAGATTGGTCATTTGTAGCAAAAATCAAAATGCTTTACAAGAATTATTTTTGTTATTCATCTATCAACATGATGGGATCAATCTTGTAACTAACAACAAATAAATTACAAAACATCACTCATGTAAATAGTTAACTGTAGAATGAATATGACCAAATCTGCACTACAGTCTTGTCAAAACAACCAGTATATATAAAATAATGGAAATAAATTAGAAAATACTGACTTGATTCGAGAGGGGCTTGTGGTCGCAATGTCCTAGGATAGAATTTCATCCCTACACCTCTGTTGTAGTTTTCGCACAGACATGCCTTGTAGGATAAACTTTCAATCCAAGGCATGTAGAGATGCCTTGGATTATAATGAACTTCAATATGAGTATCTCTTTTGATTGCGTGAAGAAGAGTGTAGAGAGGAGAAGTAGAATAAAATTATTGTTGTTTTTATTTGGAATTTTTAACCTCTATATATAGGTATTCAAGAGGCGCGGCCATTGGGAAATGACCGTTAGAACACTATTATGTCTATTCGAAAAGACACTTATAAAATAGTTCTTAAAATTGAAATGACCATTAGAATACAGTTATGTCCGTTCGAAAAGGCACTTCTGTTCGAATTGACTTTTTCTGCGAAAATAGTTTTCAAAATTGAAACGAGCGTTAGAAAATGGTTATGTTCGTTCGAAAAGACACTTCCCACCAAAACAACTTTCAAAATCTGAAACATTTTTTTAGTTTCCAATAATTTCCCACATTTTCTATCCAAACTCTAACATACCCCACATCCGAATAAAAAATAACTTCTTCCAATCACTAGAGAATAAGACTTGATATTCAATTGGAGAGGTGTCTTATGGACTTGAACCTCCATTGTAAGCACTTATCAGATTTACTCAGCAAAGTGCTGAAATAAAATCTTGAACTATTTGCTTGTTATAGTAAATCTAAACAAGTGTCACACATATCAAATCCGACACATTTCTGTTCATTCAGTTGTGTTCATTTTGGTCAAGAATAGATCATATCTTCATGAGAGTTTTAGAGAGTGTAGCCATATAACCCTCATAGATGCGACCCCACATCACTCTCATGTAGTTGATGCAAATTAAGAATACCCTGCCATATTCCTCTTAAAGTAAGATATTAGTATTATTAAGGATAATAATTCATCCCAATCTTCCCGCAGGAAACATACTTCAATCATCATGGGAATGGATATGTTTGTGTGTTTTTCACCGTTCGAGACTTCCTCAACCAGTTCGCCTACTGAACCTAGACCACGAGATCTCCAATTAGATAGTTTAGGTTTCCACTAGGTTATGTCTTATTGTATTGGCTTTAAGTTCATTCCCCTCGATATGAATATTACTTTCTCCTTGCATAGCTCTTTAATCAAAGGATCAACTATATTCTCTCATAACTTCACATAGTCAATTGATATTACTCCATTCTTGAGCAACTCTTTAATAGTTACATGCTTTCTTCTTATGTGCCTTAATTTTCCATTGTTGGTTTTGATTTTAGCTCCTATGATCACTACAGCAAAAAGTGTCTTTTATAGCGGCATATAGCCTTTATTGATCACAACCATAGCGGTTTGATAAGCGCCGTATATCGACATGTTATAAAAAACTGTTGAATATTTATAACACAAAATATGCCACTATGGTTGATCTTAGTTTTATAACGCAAATTCGCCGCTATGGTACGTTAATTCAATAGCTCATTATAGCCGCTATAATACAGCTAAATCTCAATGGAACTGGAAATCTTTATAACACCATTTTGCCGCTATAAAATATTTATTCAACAGCTCATTGTATCCGCTATAATACAGCTAAATCTCAACGGAATTGGAAATCTTTATAACACCATTTTGTCGCTATAAAATATTTATTCAATAGCGGTCATTTCATGCTATTAAATCAACATGTTATAGTATTGATAAATTCTTTTACAGCTCATATATGCCGCTATAAAAATCATAGATACACTTTTCAAGAGCTATGCCTATATATTACATTTTAATAATAGCAATCAAACTAAATCTTCATAAATGAATAAAGATTATAATCAACAAATATAACACAAGAGCATGCTCAGAAAGAAATGTGATATATTTTTCATTATAGTGTACAAACATTAAAGCAAGTGCATAACCATTGAATAAAACATAAGCCTGTAGCCAAGTTAACACAGAAAAACAGAAAATGTCAATTTAATAAGTGTACAAACATTACAGAGTACAAACATTAAAGCAATCCTTCCAAATATTACAGAGTACAAACATTACAGAGTTCCAACATGCAAGATCTGATCTAGTTGCGTACTAAGGACCTTGCTTCCTTCCAAGTAAGCCTGCGAAGTTAACACAAAGAAACAGAAAATGTTAAAACAAGTGCATGCTCAGATAGAAATGGTATATATATTTTTCATTACAGTGTACAAACATTAAAGCAAGTGCATGAACTGCATGAACTAGAAACTACAATGATTATTTCTCATGATCTATTTTCCCAATATGGAAAATAGATTAAAGCAATGTTAACCTCACTTTTCTCAGTTGCAGCAACCATCTGTTGAAGCATTTCTAACACTCCAACATTTTGCTATACATTTCTAACTGCTATTTCTTCAATGCACCCATGAAAATACAACATATCCTTCCACCGCGTGCTCCATACATACCAACATTTTCTGTTATCTATTTTCTGCTACAGGCAGTGTTTGTGTAACTTATATTCAGTATTTATTTTGAATTTTTATCAATTTATCATTTGTTCACCTATAACTGGATATATTACTAATCATAACGATTCAATATATATTTTACTCAAATTTGTTTCATGTAAAAGATCTTTTAATTAGGGTAACTATTACACCAAGAAGAGATGAATATGGTTTTGCTTCGTCATGCTGTATCACTACATATATTCAACTGTATCATCTCTACCTCATCCCTGAACTCCAAACAGTCAACTACAAACAAACCACTACAACTGGTACTCCACCAACTAGAATTTAAAGCTAATAACTAAATGTAACAATAATCAAAAAAATGAACGGTAAAGACTTACTCAAAATTCATTCCATTACGACGTGCGTAGCAGGCCAAGCTATAATAGAAGAGAGGGCATCTTCCAAGTACTGTAATTCGGATGTTTGCCTCCATAGCTCTACCGCTGGCTCTTTTACGGTCATTATCCAAACTTTAACTGCATTATGTCCTAGTGGTTTGAAATGCACCCTTGCATTTGGATCGGTTGACTCCACCCGTTCTAAAGCAACTACTTTCCCATTTCCCGGTAAATCCATTAACTTGCTTTTATTGTTTGTTCTTGAATTTGCAGTCTGTAAGTTGAAAAAGGAAAAAAATAATGAAGTTGCTAATCATTAAAAAATAGAAACACACAATAAAAATCAAGTACCATAAATGTTTTCACCACATCCATAGGCATAATAGGAGCTGTAGTGTCAACCATCTCAACAACAACTTGCGATTCAGGCCATGCAACCTTCTTACCAACAGCATCCGCAATTCGGATCAAACCAGGGGCTGGCCTCCACAAAAAAGCTTCTGGATTTAGTGGATCATCTATCCAAATAATCATAACCGATGGCCCAAGAGGAACATCATTAACAATTTCCTCTGAGATGCTCGAATGTAATCGTCCTAAAGCCACTAATTGCTTGCTCCCTCCCCAATCAAAAATCTTGCATTTGCATTCTAAGCTGCTATTTCTACTCTATTAGAGGTAAAAAAAATTATTTAGTAAATAATGTATATAATAAAATTGCATGTTCATTGTGAAGAATTTTTTTACCTTATCCTCTTCTTCTTCAATGTGATCGGTTGAATTTAAAACAACTCTATTCTTCGGCCACGCCACAATATTATCCTTTGCTTCTCCAATAAGTGTGAAAGAAGGTGTAGGCTTCCATAGAAAAGCATCAAGCTTGATTGGACAGTCAACTAAAACTATCATCGCATCCGGCCCTAGAGGAACATCATTGACAATCTCGTTTGGATCGTCTGACACGAATCTTCCTTCAGCAACGATCTCTTCATTCCCTCGCCAATCCAATAAATCACACTTCTTCATATTTTTATCAAAGTTGCACTACATTTAAACATAGGAAAATTATGTTACTAATTGAATAAAAAGTTAAAATACAAAGATGTGAAACCAATAAAAAAAATTACTTGAGGTTTGTTTACTTCTGTCCCACTGTGTCTACTTCTGTCCCACTTCTGTCAAAATAAAATAATATGTCATTTTGTAAATCTGGTAATGCAAACTGTTAGCGTGTTCAAGTATGCAAGTATTCAAGTGTATAACGGTTGAAGTGTGCAACTGTTCAAGTGACTGTATGCAAGTGTTCAAGTGTGTATGCAAGTGTTCAAGTGTGCAAGCAATTAGTGATCAAAATGTAATGATAATTCTTACCTAATTTTTCTCTAGTTGTAGAAATCTATTCTCTAAGTTCAACAAATTTATTTTCAAGTTGCAGTGTATGCTTATCCTTAACTTCCGATAAAGCTGCTCTACTAAGACTCATTCCTCTTCCCATCGCTCTAAGTCGACCCGGTCTTTCTTGCCCTAACACTTGTGCAAGTGCATCTGCTCTATAATTAATTGGCGAGCTCGATTGTGAAACACTTTCAATTTGTTTAATCTTTTCCTACAAAACATGATTAATTTCATATTATTGCAGTTTAAATTAAAACGTAGTATTTAAATTAAAATAGGAAACACACTAAGAAGCTTGCAAATTTATTTTAGCTTGGATTAAATTTGGTGATTGATTTATTTTTTGGGTTGGATGCAGAATGTTCTAGCGGATGCATAATTTTACACTTAATTTGGCAACATGCCAAAACCAACAGAAATATATGAGATGCAACATGCCAAAACATACAGAAATATATGAGATGCATTTAGATGATTAGTCGACTGAGTTTAAGCTAAATTAGCATGAGAATTTAGTCAAAATATGACATGCTCAAAACATTTTTGCAAACGAGGGAGCCAATTCTGTGTATATCACAAATCAACAATATTTTATATTATTTGTACAGGTTATACTACGAAGTAGATTATTTTCAGGCTACACACATACTGTTTTGCTTAAATATGATATTTGGGAGGGAAGCTAATACCTGAAAAATAATTATAGATCTCTCGAATCTCTCACATACTCAGGAGCTAAAATTTTGCAGACCGAAGGAGCAATTTATGAATACATTATACTAAGTCTGCAGACTTAAGGGGAATTCAAACTAAAATACAATAATCCTACAACACAGTATCTCTTTGCTCCATTTTCTTTAAGAAATTAATTAATATTAGCAGCCTCTTGCTATGAAAATTATTAGGCAGTACAAGGATTTGCCACAATATGAGACTCAAGACCATGTACTATAGAATAAATTTCATCGCATAATTCAATAAAACACAGTGCAGTGTGTTACTTTTATGTCATAGATAATTAGAAATATACACCAGTTGCACATATTCTTCTCCACACCAAAAGCTGGATCTTACAATATGCTGACAATATTTGTATACAAAAATATATTTAGCGCCACCGTAACAACTTATTGGAACATTATATAGCATTTTAGAGGTTCCTGTAGCCTAATAGCTACTAATGCATTTTCATACATACTAAAAACATTCTTCGTCACTATCATAAATAACCTCTATGACAGCCAACTGCAAATCATTTACAGAAATACTAGAAATTATCATAAAGCTAAACCATACACAGAGTTCCAACATTTTACAAATTCAAGTGCATGATTACTAATAAACTTAAATGCTGAAATACAGTCAAAACATTAGGAAACTGGTGAGGTTTTTTTATTTGGAACAAGCTAGGATCAAATTAATTCAAGCAACTAGGTGATGCCTAAGTCAGGCGATGCATATATATTAAGTTGGTGAATGCTAAACAAGTAAACATGCATCACACAAGTATTTATATATGTACCATAAGTATTTGAAAATTATGAACTTACTATAGCATCTGCAGCAATCAAATTCACCAGTTCACCATTTTTCTTAGTGCGAGATTTGATCCAAACTTCACTTCTAGGGACAGAAGAGCGATCACCACTTTTGCTTTTCTACATTCAAAAGAACACCAAACAACAAATTTCATTAACTTAAAAGTTTTGATAAATACTGCAGTAAATAAAACTACTATTTTCTTACCAAATCTTCAACCAGTCGAGCCATTCCTCTACGACTGCATGTATGTGGCAACTGCCTCTGTCTAATAGCTTTGTTCTTCTCGCTCAAATCCTAAAATAAGAATCATTTCAATAAGTGTAAGAAAGAAAGAAATTTGTTAGTGAACTCGGATTTTGTAAATGAAGTTTCGTATGTAATGATTTCATAGGGCAAAAGATTTCGAAGGACAAAAGGTTTTGAAAGCATATAGGTCTGCCGGGTTTTAATATTATCAAGTTTCACATACGTTGAGCTTCAAACAGCATATTATTAGTCTCCAAAATATATCTGCCCCTAAAGTATGTAACTATAAGCGTGAATTCCTAAAATATAAATTTTATATGTTTAAGGCCTTAGAGACAGTTTTTTATACAAATTTCTGCTTTTTTTTCAGGTATGAGTATCATATGAAGAAAATTTTGGAGTAATCATTGAACTCATAACAAAGTTCATATTTTTACAGCTTTGAATATAAACGAGTGTTTTGTACACAGTGGTTATAAATATATCAAATTTTAAATACAAAATTTAGTATGCATATTAATTTTGTGTCAGAATTCCTTAATTTTGGTTTTGAAGGTTTCAAATATATGGGTATGAAAGATTTACTATATGTCTAAACGTCATATCGCCTGATTTCAGATTTACTATACACTAGTTTTAACAATGTCTAGTATATGTAATTTGATATGTACAAATGCCAGTCATCTACTTTTGATTTTGAAAACCGTAAATATGCCATGACTTAAAATGCATACAGAATATTGTATTTTCATTTGTACACTAGTTTTAATATTTTTTATCTGCATCATTCTTTAATATGTATTTGAAGACTGATATTTCTCATACCTTGAATTCTGAACTTGTTTTCAACTTGATAAACTTCTTCCACTCAATCATACATTTAATGTTAGATGGTTTCAACTGAAGTCTTTCTTCCATAGACTTTGCTTGTACCAACTGCCGAACTAATCTACATTTTGATGCCCGCCAAATACCACTCATTTGTTGAAAAACTACTGTTTTGTGCCAATTTAAATCCAATTTAAACCTTGCCTGCGACAATCAAAATTCAGCGTAAAGTGTTTGAGGTAAGCAATCAATATAAGATTTAATCTTAAAGCAAAAGAGAGTGTCACCTGAATGCTTTCCCATAAAACATCTTTCAATTCGGTACTAAGTTGCTTCCAATTAATTAGTGTAACCGAAACAATTTCTCGTACAAGTGGTCCTAAGTAAGAAGATAATTTGACCGACCCCGGTCCTATTAGTTCGCCTGCGGTATTAAATTGAACTTCTATTTTCTCCAAAGAATTGAATGGAAGTCTACTAACTTTGGTTGGCCCTCTAGGTTTTCTTCTCGGATTTCCTTCCGACTGAACTATGTTGTCTTCAAGTGTTTGTAGGTTGTCTTGTATTTCAGCATTGTTTTCTGGATCGATTTGTACTTGATTCTTTTCTAATGCATGTGGGTTGTCTTCAATATAAACCTCGTCTTCTACTTAATTGTCTTCAAGCAGCTCCTCTCTTGTACGTTTCTTCCTATGTTCGTCGATTTCTTTTTGCATGCGACCTCTCTTTTTCACAGCCTTACTCTTCTTCCCTATTTTCTGTATATAAAAAAATAATTTACAAATTAGATCATAAAAGCCCATGAAATTCTCACTTTCAAAAATATACAGTTTAAATTTTGCTCGAGTTTCATATATGCTCCCATTAAACTTGGTTTTAAATTTTGCTCGAGTTTCAGAACTTAAGTAGAAAATGGAACCTGTATAACTACAAATCCTTGACCTTAAACAGAAGATTTTATGCTTCCAAAAACTAGTTCATAGAAGTATATACCTGTTCCGAGTACTTAAACTGTATATTTTTGAAAGTGAGAAGTTTCAGATTACACATATGATAGGATTTTAAATTATTATCAAAGTTTGAAAGGATTTTGAAGACAGAACAAGAGATATTGAAAAGCATCCACCCTAGGGGTAGGAAACAAAAGCATAAGCATAACTACAGATAAACCCTAGACTGAAATTTCTCAAAATGATTTCAGCAACCAGGTTCAGATTGTACTTGATTTATTATTTAGTAACCGAACAGGAAAATCGCCAAGTAAATTGAAATAAATCCATTATTTAGTAATGAAGCAAGATTTATTATGAGAAAAGTTTGTACTTGATTTTTTTCTAATGCTTGTGGATTGTCTTCGTTATGAATCTCATCATCTACTTGATTGTCTTCAAGCTGCTTATTTCTTGCACCTTTCTTTTTTTTTGTTCGTCGATATTTTTTTGCATGTGAGATCTCGTTATCACATTCCTAATCTTGCTCATTTTGAATTCCAGTGAGCAGATCCTGAGAAAAAATGAACAGTGCATGAGTTATTTTGTTATAAAAGAAAATTTAAATGCAAATGACATATTTTAATGCAAATGATGCTGACATGAACAAAAATAAAATATATCAACCTTATGTAATCACAATGAACAACTTATTTATGATGAATATCTTATCAATAGCAAACAGATAAAATGATCAAAGTATTTTCATTTATGCATGGTACAATAAAATATGAAGCAGAAAATTTATATGAAGCAAAAAATTTATTACAACTACAAGTGTGGTCAGTAGAGGTAAATTTGCATTTGAAGTTTAACAAAATTATGTAAAATAAAAATGAAAACATGAATTTGGTTTAACTTGGTTTAACTTGGATTGTTGGATGTTTCAAATGTCGTAAAGGAATCAGATCTATCAAAATAATTGATTTAATTATCAAAAAGAAAACACGTACTTGCATACATGATCACTGTTACAAGTGTGTACATATCTTGTTTACGGCTTTGTCAGATTAAAATGTGCGCGTGTGTGTGGATGTTGCTACATGTATGTATATACCTTGGGCTAGTTAGTGTTATTTTTTTAAAAGAACACAAATTGTTTAAGTTGTAACCAAAATATGATTCTTCAAAGTTGAGAAATTGTTTAAGACCTGACATATGAGAAAAGAAAAATAAGTTGGCACACAAGACACAGGTATATGTAGAGAGCAAGAACGATCACCAATAAAATTAGGCTGAAATAAGAATAGGCAGAGACAAGTTGTTGAAGGGACTGCTTTTTTGATATGGAAAAGAATTTTAGAGGGACTCGAAACAAAATACAACCGTTAAGGGGATAATTCATATCGTATATCATCTTGTTCATTAAACAAACAGAGTAGACACAAAAGTTGCATCAACATGACAAACATTTAATCCTATATATACGAATAATTGAAAGTATTATTCTATCCGAGGGTTTGACATAGATGTAAGATATTCATTTATGTCATTTTCATTATTGGTTCAGGAGTATAATAATGACTTATGATCTTTTTTTAGCATATAACCACGATGGGAGAAACTGCCTGAAGCAGCGGCTACAACTACAAAGGACTTCCAGTTTTTGGTGTTCTCAGAAAGGATTTCACTTGAGGGGGAAAATTCGATAAGAGTCACTATATTGTCCTTAACACACCAAACATGAGGGGGAGGCTTTTGAAGGGGAACAGACCATGTCATAGCTGATAGGAGGTACAATTACAGGACGAGGTAACACAATAATTCAAGTGACCAACCTATTCATTTGGAAAAAAGACAAAGGTGATAATGATAATCTATAAGTTAAATTTTCCTACTATGTGGCCATCTCCATTCTAGTTAACTATGGAAATTTAGATAGCTAACCAATGTAATGCTACTACTATATAGAGGACCTGCAAATAATCATTGTAATGTTTACAAAAACAATCAATAGTATTACACCAGATGTTGCAAAATTCATTAGTTGGTAAATCTTACTATGTACTGTTGATTTCTTATTTAACATTATGCTTCTGCAAAATATTTTTTATGTTCAAGAACAGTTATAAAAATGTTTTGAAATCAGTTCTGTTCATTTGACCTAAGAAATAGAACTAAAGTAGTGTTGGTACAGAAATACTTCAAATATTTTCATTTGTAACCTTACTCAGATACTACAATGTACTAAATCTCCAAAGTAAACCTAAAACATAATAAGAAATTTTTTATTCCAAACTCATTGTCTTATGCTAAAAATCATGTGCACAAATTTCGTAACTAAATTGTATAAATAAAGCTGAAAGTTATGTATTGTTCTAATTATGAAAAAAAATTCTTGAGGATAAATTAAATATAAAGCACTAGATCGGTCTTAATTACATGTAACAAGCAAGAAAAATCAATTTGTTTGTGTAAAAAAATTAATTTAGTTGCCAGTATGGATTATGATGACAAAGTTTCACATTTATTATCTATAATTTGCTAATATAAAAATAATCTGAAGATTAATTGTATCAACAAAGCTGAAAATTGTCCACTGTTCTAACTTTTATCTTAAGGATAAACCTAAATAAAGAATTGGATCTATCTTACTTACATGTAATAAGCACGGAAAATCAATTTGTTCGTGTAAAAAAACCAATTTAACTGCTAATATCGAATATGATAAGCTCCAAAGATTGTATCTATAAAACTTCTCTAATTCAGTATTTGAACACAATATCATAACCATAAAAAATGAAGCAATTTGAAGATTAAAAACTCATAAAATGAATAAATCAAGAAAGAGTGCGAGGAGAAAAATTAAAGAGACCTGCTGCATTGTTGGCAAAAACGCTGCTGCAAACCAGAATCAAAATCGAAGATTATATTGCTTACCAGAATCAAAATCGAAGATTATATCCAAAACGCGAAGCCCTAGCTTCGACAGATCGGAGATACACGCAAAGCCCTAGCTTCGAAATCGAAGGAGTTTGCTTTCTTCGAAAAACTGAGAGGGTTTCTGCTTTCTTCAAATCGCTAACGTAATTTAGAGGAGGGAGCTGCGCGCGTTTTGGAGTCTTCGAATCGCTAAAGTGATTTGGAGGAGGGAGATGCGCGCGTTTTGGAGGGAGGCGGAATGGTTTTGGAGGGAGAGGGAAAATAATTTGGGAAGTTGGAGGGAGATGTTTTGGGGCAACGTGTGAAGGGGAAGGGAGATGCGTGCATTACACCTGTAGGGAGAACAAAAATCAACCGGTAACTAGATAATTAAGGGTTAATAATAACGCTTCAGAATAACGCATTATTAAATAGCATTATTAATATCATATTTTGTTGTAGTGGATTGTGTATCACAATGTATACAAATAACATTCATATGCTTAGGCCATAGTGGAATATCTTTTAAACAGTTTCGAGGCCATTCCGCTTCTTCAAATGCTTTATCTCAGGCTATGGATTATGCTTCCGTTATTGAGCATGCGGTCATAGTTTCTTTTGATGACTTCCAAGATACTACTACCCCATAAAGAGTAAATACAAATCCACTTGTGGATCTACTTTCTGTGTGTCCAGATATCCAACTGGCTTTGCATAATCCTTCCAAAACAGTAAGATATTTTGAGTAATGTAAACTGTAATTCATTGTATGCTTTAAATATTTAAGTATTATAACCACAATAATCCAGTAATCTTTCCAGGGTTAGATGAATACCTACTTTATCTACTAAGAGAATATGCTATATTAAGCATTGTACATTTCATTATGTACATCAAACTTCCTAAAAAAATTGTGTATTTAACTGTGACATGCTATCACTCTTATTTTTAATTAAATAAAAATTTAGATCAAACTATAATTTTGCAATCATAATGTCTAAATTTTCTTGGTACCTTCTCTATATTATGAGATTTATGAGAAATCCTTCATAATTTCTTCGTATCCGAAATTCTGATATTATATCTGCTAGTCACGTATCTTTTAAATTTAAAAAGGATTTTAGCATTTGTTTTATGAAGTTGATCGCATCTACACTTGTTTCCATTATAAGCATGTCCTCAATGTATAAGCAAACAATGACAAACCCTGTTGAAGTTGTTTAACATATACATGTTAGTACGATATGTATTGGTTTTGATGACAACAACCATATGAGATCATATAAATATAGACACTAATGTTTTATCAAAGTATATATAGTATATAGTGCAGGATATTAGAAAGAAGTTGATTAAGCAGACTGTATGAGTAGACTCAAGTGGCTGATAAAAAGGCTGATATAGAGATTCAAGAGTAAGAGATTGAAGACTCATAAGTTTGAAAATTCAAGACATGAAGATAAGTTATAGAGTCAAACTAGTTTGTTACAACATTGGTAGCATTTCTTTGATCTCTCTTTATTTTATTTTTCAAAAAGGTTTTTAAAATCTATTCTCCGATTTTGATGATTTTCAAATATCCTAGTTTTTAAGAAAAATGATTATTAAGAATCCTTGTTTTCAAAATGATTTTTCAAACATCTTTTAAAAATAGTTTTCAAATGATTCCTAACCTTTTAATTATTTATTTACAAAATTATCATATTAATTTTTAGGTATTTTATATTTTAATATATACTTTTAATTTATTGTATTTAGATATAGATTTTTGTTTATGTTTTCTAAATGTTTATAGTATTTAAAAGTATATTTTGACATTCATCACTACTTTGACATATATATATATTCACTTATACTTTATATATTATTTTATTTTTTGAAATAAATTAATATCTAAATCCTTTATGTATTAAAATATTTCAAAATAATTTTATAAAGTTTACTTAATTTATATTATGACTAAAATGTGTATAAACTATGCTTAAATGATTTTACAAAGTATCAAAATATTTTACAAAGCTTAATATTTTCAAAACAATTTTTATAAAGTAATTTTTCAAAATATAAAAGGATATGTCGACATATCCTCCTTATGTATGTCGAAAAATAGGCTGAAATTTTCAAAATTCAAATTTTGAATGGAAGTGTCTTTTTGTAATATCTCTTCACGAATGTATATGACTGTTGTTTCTCTACAAATAAGAGTTCTCTCAACGAATTTTAAATAATTACTTTCTTTTTTTTCTCTCCTCTTTCACTCTCTTAATTTCTAAAAGAAATACTACTCAAGATATTTTCAAATTTAGTCAGAATCAAATTCAAATTCAATTGATTTATTCTCTATTGAATACTCTTTGATCTCCCTCACTCAAATCACAATCAAAGTGCTATTCAAGAGGCTATATGATTATTTTATTCAAGATGAAGAAATTGATTTTGTAAACTCTATCAAATCATACTCAATACTCTTGGGGTGCTTGGTGTCCCTTAAATCCAAGTGGATGTGCTTGTGTCCTATTTGAATCAAGTGGGTGTACCTAGTGTCCCGTTTTATTCCAAGTGGGTGTGCTGGTATCCCGTTCGGATCCAGTGGGTGTACCTAGAGCTCAAAAAATCTAGAGGGTGTGTCTCATAGCCTTGAAATCAAGATTGTATAAACATTGACATTTGAAAAGAAATTCGTACAAGAAATTACACGGGACTGAATATATTGTAACTCCGGTCCAGTATAAAAATCCTTACCTGATCTCTCCAACTCCTTACTTTTACTGCATTTATATCTATCTTATATCTGCGATTATCAATTTGCATTGTTTAGACTATAATCTTAAAAGAATTCAAAAGGATCCATAAAAATTAGTAAACACTATTCACCTCCCTCTAGAGTTAAATTAGCCTTAAGATCCTTTCTTCTCCAAACTAACATTTAGTATCAAAGCATTGGTTTTCAAAGTATTCAAAATTTTGATTTTTGAAAAGTTTAAATGGCTAACAACATTGCTAGTTCACTTGTTAGTAATACCTTTGTCGAAGGAGAATCTACTGCTAGACCCCACTTTTTAATGGCAGTAATCACACATATTGGTCATGTAGAATGAAAATCTATTTATAGTCAAATAGTCTAGATATTTGGAATGGCACACGAAATGAGTACACTGAGACCCAGACCAACTTTTCACAATGGACGCTGACCAAAAAGTACTGGCACAAAGTAACTCCAAAACCATAAATATTTTTTTGTTCATTAGATAAGAATGAATTTAATAGAGTATCTATTTTTAAGTCTGCATATGAAATATGGAGAACACTACAAGTTACACATGAGGGCACAAGTAAGTCAAACAGACCAAAATTTCTACACTAACTAATCAGTTTCAATTAAGTCCAAATGAGTTCATTTTTAATATGTATAGTAGATTTCAAGATATAGTACATTCAGTAATTGCATTGGGTAAAAACATTTCTGAAGAGGATCAAGTTAAAAAAATCCTCAATTCACTTACTCCTGAATGGAACCAAAAGACTCTTGCAATTGAAGAGGTTAATGACATTAGCAAACTGAAAATTGAAGAGTTGATTGAAAATTTAATGTCATATGAAGCACAGATCAGGGCAGGAGAGAAAGCAAGACAACAAAAGAGAAATCCATTGCTTTTAATACAACAACATATGATCTGGATTCAGACAACGATGATAATGAGGGAATTGCTTTCAGGACTAGAAATTTCAGAAAATTTATCAGATACAGAAAAATGAATAATCTTAGGAGAAATGATAATAAAAATTCAAGACTATTAGATGTTTTAACTGCAATGAATTTGGCCTTATACAAAGAGTCTGCCCATAACCGGAGAAACTAAAAATCTCACCAAATACCGATTCGTCAAGAGAATGGAGAAGGTCTTATAATGCAAAATTGGATGATTCAGATACTTCTTCAAGTGATAATGAATACGACGTGGAAGATCCCAATATGTGCTTCATAACAATAACCAATTAAATTTAGAAAAGTTAAATAAAATATAGCAAAAATAGGCACGCCTCTAAAATTTAATATTTTTGATTGGATTTTTGGCTGCTTTTTATAAGATTAGATTAACAACAATATTTGATGAATATGATAAGCACCATTGTCCCAGTGGTAAAGTGATTTGGCTTTGGTATGAGAGGTCACGAGTTCGAAACTTGCGTAGCGTGATTCGAACGTTTATTGACATGTGATATGTTGTCCTAGTGACATGTTGTATATAAAGTACCATTTCAAAAAAATATTGGATGAATATAATATATGTATATATATAGATAAAGAAAAATTTATAAAATTATTTTGATAAGAATATAATATTAAATAAAAATGATATAAAATATACACATATTTTAAATTAATTTTAAATTATTTACTAAGTATACAGATTAGTAATAATATAGGATAATTAGATATTTACATATATAAGTAAATAGAAATAATTTATTAAATTCCTCTTTTCGAAATTCACGGGCTATATTTCGACATACCCTCTACCCATATGTCGACATATGCACATGAATTCAGAAATTTGAATTTTCATTTTAAAATCAAAATTTGAATTTTTGTCCACCTTTACACCAACCCCTATGTTCTGAAAAGCTATCTATTGAGCGGAGACATGTTCATTTACTTTCTATTTAATTACTCTATGTTATCCATTCATTTCACTCTCATATTCAATTCAAAAATCCATTATCTCTCTTATCTCTTTAAAAAATTCATCAGTGGCTTTTTCAAGCAACACTCCAAAAACCGTAAGTCTTTCTACGAAAACCAAAGGCTTTCTTTTCTATGAAAAATAGGCCATTGAAGCCTGTGTGGAATATATTTCTTTCAGAAAAGTCTTTCCCAGAAGATTCGCTAAATTCGATGATCTTCCATCTTATGATCTTTATGATCTTTATGATCAAAATGAAATTCTTAGTTCAATTAATGCATCTCAAAATGATTTTGTGTGTTTTCCACTTAATAAAAATGTTTTATTCTAATTTGAAAGGAAATTTTTATGAAGGAAATGAAGGTGGAGTATGGAGTAATGTCAAAGCCACTCAAATTGTTTTTAATTGTGAACGTTTAGGTCACATTCTTGGATGCAAATCTAGTGGAATGGACCTTTTATCTTTTAGAATTAAAAATCAAAATCGTAAATTTATTCACGATATTGTTGAAAGTGATGATGATTTTCAGTTTAAAAGTAAGAATTTATGCCCTAAAGCGAGAATCATGAGTCTAATTTTGCAACAACGAATAACTTTAAGGATGGAAAATAATAATAACCCAACTCAAAAGGTTTTCAAAACACTTTTTGCGATTTATGGTCACTACAACATAGATTGGGCACAAGTCATTTTGGATTAATTCTTTCCTAAGAATATTTCTACGCATGAGAATCCACTCTTTTACGGTGTGTACTCACTAGAATATTCGTATTTTTTGATGTTGACCTAAGAGGAGAGAAAACCATTTCTTGAACCAACATCTCACTCATACACATTTCACCCATATTTGAGCCTTATAAAACTTTTACAGAGAAGGAAGCAAGATTGGCTTGGGAGGAGAAGCATAAAATTAGAGAAGAGGAGGAAGAAGAGGAGGAGGAGGAAGGAGGGGAAATGGAAGTGGAGGAGGAGGAAGAATAAGAAGAGAAGGAAAACACTTCTTTAGAGAATTTCGAAAAACCTACTCATCCATCCACTAAAGAAATTCTCAAGAAGCAAGAGAAATTTCTTAATAACCAAAAGAAGCTTAAGAAATCATTCACTTCTTTTTCCAACAAAGTAGACAAGTGCTTTGGAAAGATCATTCACAAGATTAATGTAAAATCCCCATCTTCATCCACTTCTTCCTAGTTGTATTTCTTATGATTTTCTAGCTTTTAGTTTAGATTATTCTAGTTTTAATCCATATATTATTATATGTTAATCTTTAAATTCCATGTATTCATCACTGGTTATCAATGAAATCTTGTTCCTTACTGTTATATACTGTTATTAGTCGTTGGAAAGTTATAAAAGTTCAGTAGTTTAGGCTAACAACAAAAATATAACAAATAAGTAAGTATTGCAAAATGTGATACATATGTTGACATACGTGCACCATGTATGTCGACATACAATGCACAATTTGCAATTTTTTTAAAAATTCAACATAAAATAACTACTATCTATTCAACTTATCCAAATGACTTTACACCCCTATGTACACCAATTCACTCCAGAAAAACACCATTTCTACTCTCATTTTTCTCCCTTTTCACTAATAAACTTAACTTCTCTAAATGACTTCTCCACACTAAAAATTATGTGAGAATCTTTAACAAGCCCTTCAATTGTTCAAGGATATCCTTACTTTTATCATTAAATCAAAAACACTTAGAATTGAGTAAAATTCAGATGATAAAAGAACAAGAAAAGCATTTTGACGCTATCCGATGGATGATTTCTTTCCTTATCAAAGATGAACCAGCCAACAATTCAGATAGTGCCATCGACAAAGATAATGAAGATTGGGATGCCATAAAAGCAGATCCAATTTTCAGTTCCGATGGTTGGGTAGAAGTCCTTAGGGTGCTTAAGTCGATTGGTTAGTTTATGAATAATATATAAGCTTTGATTTAAGTTTGTATACTAAAAGATTACACTAGAATAAGAAGTACGGATTGGTTTGTATGAACTTATTTCGGATTAGAATTGGTTTGGATTGATTTGTCTTATAATTGAATTGAATTGTATTGACTTTGGATTGGTTTGACTTTATATACTGAATTAGATTGATTAATAATTTTTTTTTATCACTTCCTACTTATCAATACATAAATATCTCACAATATATCATACAATACTCTAAGTAGGGGGAGCATTTGGTTAAAAAAAAATTGATGAAAAAAGGGGAGAAATATACAAAATATCAAGATATAGATTATGGGGAGTTTTGTAACTCAAGGGGAGTTATATTGTATTTTATATACAGGGTTGTCATCATAAAAAAAGGTGATTGTTAGTACCTTAGGCATTAGTTTTGATGACAACAACTATATAAGAACTTATAAAATATAGATACCAATGTTTTATCAAAGTATCTATAGCATATAGTGCTTAATATTAGAAATGTGTCGCTAAAGAAGACTGTACAGTATCAAGAGCTGACTCAAGAGGCTGATAAAGAGGCCGATATGGAGATTCAAGAGTTAGAGATTGAAGACTCATGAGTTTGAAGATTCAAGATATCAAAATAAGTTATAGAGTCTAAGGCTACAAGACACACCCTCCAGATTTTTCGAGCTCTGGGTACACTCACTAGATTCGAACGGGACACTAGCATACCCACTTGGATCTAAACGAGACATCAAGCATACCCACTTAATTCAAATGGGACACAAACATACCCATTTGGATTTCAAGAACACCAAGCACATCCAAAGGTATTTGAGTATGATTTAATAATGTTTAAAAAATCAATTTCTTGATCTTGAATGTAAATAATCATATAACCTCTTGAATAGCACTTTGATCGTGATTTGAATGAGAGAGATCAAAGAGTATTTAATAGAGAATCAAATTAATAGAGTTCGAATTTGATACCAATTGAATTGAGTAAATCTTAAGTAGAATTTCTTTTAGAAATCAAGCGAGTGAATGAGGAGAGAAAAAATAAGAAAGTAGCCATTAAAATTCATTGAGAGAACCCCTATTTATAGAGAAACATCAATCATATCCATTCGTGAAGAGATATAACGAAAAGACGCTTCCATTCAAAATTTGAATTTTTAATATTTCGACCTATATGTAAACATATATAAGGATGTCGACATATCCTTTTATATTTTGTAAAATTACTTTATAAAAATTGTTTTATTAGGCTTTGTAAAATATTTTGATACTGTAAAATCATTTAAGCATGGTTTATACACATTTTAGTGATAATAAAACTTAAGTAAACATTATAAAATTATTTTAAAATATTTTAATATACAAAGAATTTAAATATGAATTTCGTTTGAAAAATAAAATAATATATAAAGCATAAGTGAATACACACACACATATATATCAAAGTATTAACGAATGTCAAAATATACTCTTAAATACCATAAATATTTAGAAAACATAAAATCAAAATCTATTTCTAAATACAATAAATTAAAAGTATATATTAAAATATAAAATACTTAAAAACTTAATATAATAATTTTGTAAATAAATAATTAAAAGGTCAGGAATCATTCGAAAGCTATTTTGAAAAGATGTTTGAAAAATCATTTTGAAAACAGGGATTCATAAAAATCATTTTCTTGAAAACTGGGATATTTAGAAATCATTAAAATCGGAGAATAGATTTTAAAACCTTTTTGAAAAAAAATGAAGATAAATCAAAGTAGTGCTACCAATGCTTTTAACAAAATAATCTAAAAATTGAGATTGTATGAACTTTGATATTTGAAAAGAAATATGTACAAGAAATTGTACAGAACTGGATGTAGGATAACTCTGAACCAGTACAAAAATCCTGATGTGATCTCTCCAGCTCCTTACTTTTTACTTTTACTACGTTTATATCTATCTGTGTTAGCGTCTATAATTGTCCATTTACATTGTTTAAACTATAACCTTAAAAGAATTTAGAAAGATTCATAAAAGTTAATAAACACTATTCACCCCTCTCTGGTGTTAAATTAGCCTTAAGATCCTTACCTCCATAAACTAATAATTCACACTTATCACATCCATTAATTTAAAACCCATGTGATAACATATTATAATCAAATTTCTCATACCATTGTTTTAGTGCTTGTTTAAGTCCATGCAAGGATTTGACAAATCTACAAATCTTCTTTTCTTAACCTTTTACTATAAAACCTTCCATATAAATTTCTTCTTCTAATTCATCATTTAAGAATGCTATTTTTACGTCTATTTTTTGTATTTCCATATTATAAATTGCTGCTATTGTAATCAAATTCCTTATAGATGTAGTTCTTGTTACTATTGAATAAGTATCAAAGTAATTAAGCCCTTCCTTTTGACGGTATCCTTTGGCCACTAATCGAGCATTATATTTTTCTATGATACCATCTGGCCTTATTTCCTTCTTAAAAATCTATTTAGATCCACTTGGTTTATTCCTTGGGGTAAGTCAACCAATTCCTATGTATTCTTTTGCATAATGAATTACATTTCACTTTAAATTGCTTCCTTTCAATAAGGTATTTCAAATGATTCCGTAATAGTTTTATAGGTTTGACGTTCTAAAAGTTAAAAAATCAGGTCCAAAATTCATGGAGATTGTCATTCTTTTACTTGCTTTTATAGTTTCAAACTCTTCGATTTCTTCAGCCCTAGATGAAGATGCTTGTTCTGTTTTACTGACTTCTTCTATTGTTTTCTTTATGATGTTTGTTCTTTCCCCATTATATGGAAAAATTTGTACAATGAACTCAGAATTGCCACTTTCATTATAGTATTTACATGAATGTCATATATTTCTGATTTAAAAACCAAAAATCTGTATGCTGTGTTATTACTTGCATATCCAATGAATACATAGTCTATAATTTATGGTTTAAGTTTCGTTTGCTTAACGAACTCTGATCTTAGCCAAATAACCCTACACTTTCAGTTCCTTATAAGAAGGAATTTCTAATTTCCATAACTCATAAGGATATTTTTGTCTTTCTATGGGGATTCAATTTAAGATGGTATATGCAACAAATAGAGCATCAACCATAGATTATGTGAACTCCAAAACTATTAAGCATGGAATTAATCATATCCTTGAATGTTCTATTTTTTAGCTCTATGACTCTATTTTTAATGAGGGGTATAAGGTGCAGTTGTTTGATGAACAATTCCATGAGAGGTGTAGAATCCAGAGAATGCATGTGATTCATATTCTCCTCCTCTATCAAAACTTAGACCTTAATTTTCTTATCGAGTTGATTCTTTACTTCTGTCTTATATGTTTTGAAGATGTCCATGCTTTATCTTTGCTATATATTATGTATACATAACAAAATTTTCTACAATCATCCATAAATAAGATATATAATTTTTCCCTCCATAAGTTGTTGTTGCCTTGATGTCATAAAGACTAGAATGAATTAATCATAGTACTTCATTCGATCTATTTACAGACTTCATAGGTTATTTCACAAACTTGGATTCAGTGCATATTTCACATTTATCTATATTACTAGAATTTGGGTTACATTTTGATATTGGTCCTGAATTTGTCATTTTTTTATACAATGATAATTCATATGACCTAACCATTCATGCCATAAATCGATGGATTCAAGCAAGTAAGAAGAATCCTTATTATTATTATTATTATTATTATTATTATTATTATTATTATTATTATTATTAAAGCAAACATTGAGTTTGAAAAGACCATTTGTGAGATAAGCCAATCCTATAAATTCTCTACCATTGATGAGTACAAATTTATCAGACTTAAATACAGGTATAAAACCCTTATTACTCAAAATAGGACCCGATACTAAGTTCTTTTTAATCTCTTATACATGCAGTACATCCAAGAGAGTCGGTCTCTTTCCACAATTGATTGTAAGGACCACATTGCTCTTTCCTTGAATAACCGATAATGATAATGCATTTCCCATAAACAATATTTTCTCCTTCAACTTGATGGTAGGTTGTAACCATAGTCCTATTAAAACATATGTGCCTAGTAGCACCAATATCAAACCACAAATCTTTAGCATCACTAGCCATGCTAATCTCGGAGAAAATAGTGGCAAAATCAGTATTAACAGACATATTTGCTTGATTGTTATTGCCTTGATCTCCAATGGTAGTATTGACCCTTTACGGAAACAAACTTGGGCCTTGTCTCCTAGTTTTCCATAGATCCAGCAAGCACCTTTAATTTTGAATTTCTTTTCCTTTAGTGTAAGATTAGGCCCTTTTGTTGGTTTGTTTCCCCTTTCCTTTTGAAAATTGGGTATTTTCTTGGAAGTGTCTCCTTCTATAATGTTTTAGAAATTACTGACTTAACCTACATTTATGTAAATAGTTAACTATAAAATAAATATGACTTAACCTACACTACAGTATTGTCAAAATAACCGGTATACAAAATAATGGAAGTAAATTAGAGATTACCGACTTGATTTGAGAGAGGCTTGCAGTCGCATGTCCTAAGAGAGAATTTCGTCCCTACACCTCTATTATAGTCGCATAGTAGACATCTTCCTTGCAGGATACAACTCTTAATCCAAGGCGTGCAGAGATGCCTTGAATTATGAAGAACTTCAATATTCGTTTCTCTTTTTATTGTGCGAATAAGAGTGTAGAGAGAAGTAAAATATGATTAAAGTGGTTCTCATTTGGAATTTCTGGCCTGTATATATAGACATTCAAAAGGCATGATCGTTGGGAAATGACCATTTGGAAATGGTAAAAACAGTCTTGTCTATTCGAAAAGACTATTCTGCTTGAATAGACACTTTCCGTCAAAATAGTTTTCAAAATTGAAGCGACCGTTAGAGAACTATTATGTCTGTTCAGAAAGGCACTTTTGTTTGAATAGACACTTCCCACCAAAATAGTTTTCCATAATTTAAAACTTATGTTTCAATTTTCCAACAATATTTGATTAATTCTCTAAAGGTAACTTCAGTTGCATTACTACATGACTCGTTGTGTACCGATAAATCACATCCATAACCAACTAAGAATTGTTTTGTTAATATGATCACATCATCATTTTACAATTTGACTTCGGA
The DNA here is from genome assembly GCA_030765085.1 of Allium cepa. Taxonomy (NCBI): domain Eukaryota; kingdom Viridiplantae; phylum Streptophyta; class Magnoliopsida; order Asparagales; family Amaryllidaceae; genus Allium; species Allium cepa. The sequence goes on from CM060929.1 coordinate 272,469,538, forward strand.
GTCGCTAAGTACAGAAAATTTGTAATTAAGTCTCTACATTCGTTTTGTTGCATTAGCTTCATTAGTTGCATTGGTCTAACGCATGTAAAAAAACAAAAAGAAATTTCAAACGAAAAACATTTTTCTTCACGAAAAAGAAACAATTTCTTTTTCGTTTAAAAGTACCATTTTCTTTAGTTTAAAAATTCCCCTTTCAAACCTACTTTCATCTTATTCTCTTCTCTAAGTATATTTTTTTCAATCTTTCTTTTAGTTTCTTTCCGTTAATCTTATCCCTTATCATTATTGTTTGGAATTGTGACACTTCGGTTAACCGTTAAGTTCGAGTAAATAATCCTCTCATCATGAAAATTATAAAACTTAAACAATTATGCGATGGTGGAATTAAAATTTGGTTAATCTCTTCTGTGTTACGGACTATGTCGATAAACGGTTGTATATCATGTCTGTAAATTCGATTATAATTTTGGAAGGAATTTGTAAAAGTTTTCTTAAAAAAGTTTACTCTTTAGGAAAAAACTAAAAGTTCGAAATATATTGTAAATTTTTCATCGATCTGGGGGTAAATCTTTTGGAAATATTTTGAAAGATCTAAGGGACATTTAATAAAATGTTTATCACATCACAATTTCGAAAAACAGACTCTTTGCCAAATTTTAAATGGACATGAAAATGGCTCTCGAACAATGTTTGGATCAATGTGTCAAGGAAACATATTAGCATAGTATCATGACACCGCTCAACAGATTTTAAAAAAATTTAGGTGAAAAATCTACACAATGGCAATGGTGCAATAAATCAATCTTCAGACTTAATGCACATTTAATTGGATAAACATTATCTTTAAAAGCGGAAATCATTGCGATGATAAAAAAATTTGATGACATTTTTGATTCTAATCATATCAGTCAAGTTTTTCAAGCTTTGCATTATAAATATAATGACCAAAATCATATTGTCGATCAAATCCTCACTCGTTAGAAAAAATCAATGCTTTTAACAAAGTTAGGATGATCTATTCTCTCTAATTTATGATCTCAGTTGGAAAAATCATCCTACCTTCGCTTGAAACCTAAAAATTTCAAATACTAATTCAATTTGACTGTCTATTCAAGAGTTTCTGAACAATGCTTCGAACACTCCTTTCCAACCGAATCAGTTTCATTAAAACTTTGTGCCATTTTCTTAAAACCAAGTGCCTCAGCCTTTTATTTCTCAAGATGACAAACGCATGACATCACTTGAAGAAGGTTTGAAAACTTTGGCTAAAGAGATCACTTAAAACCTTCAATCAAATTGCAAAATCAATTAATAGTGTACATGCAAAAAAAGAGTCAGTCGATCCCTAAACTTGAAATGCAAATGAGCCAATTAGCCACCACCGTGAGTGAACAAGAAAGGAGTTCATTTCTAAGTTAGTCTATTTTGAATCTTATATTAGTCAAAATATTAGTCTGAAATTTTTGATTTTGTGGAGATAATAATTCCTAGTAGTAGATTGTACCTAGGAACAATAATTCACAATGGAAAATGCAAAAATGAAGAAGAAAGCAAGAAAAGAAAATGATACATGGATTTCTAGTGGTTTGCCAATGCCTACCTTCACTTTATATTTTATTTCTTGTATCATCTAGATCCGAAGGAATTACAAGTATAACTTAAATTTCAATATCAAAGTTGGTAATGATGGAGTTACATCTAGATATGAATAAGCAAAGTTGCAACATCGTTTTTTTGTTGCAGTTAGACTTTTATTTACAGCTAATGTATGCTATAATTGGACTTCTGAGTTGTTAGATCGCATTAAAATCAGTCAATTGGTTAGATCCAAGATGATAGAAGAAAGAAAGGTTAATCCCTAAAATATCTATCAATCTATATAGATTTTATGTATTGGTACCAATCATTAAACTTCTTCTACTCCTTGTGTTTGCTTCCACTTTAAAGATTGATAATGCATTAATGGGACCAAATGACAACTTGAAATTCATAATGGACTTCAAGGGTCCCAAAGACCATTTTTGGTACATCACGTAGATGAAAACATATTTGAAAATATCCACTAGGTAAGTCCAATTTGAAAAAATAGGTTGCATTATGCAGTTCATCTAAAGTTCAACAATAATAGGTATTGGAAAACAGTCTTTTATTATTATTATCTTGAGAGCTCGATAATCAAAGCAAAGCATTATGAGCCTTTTTTTCGAATAGAAGAATGGGTGAGAATAAAGGACTTATAGAGGGTTGGTTTGCTTTTGAGTGGAACATCTCTTAGGTAGTATACAACATACTACATGTTAATATATATTTGAATCACATTACGCAAGTCTCAAACCTGTGATCTCTCGGACCAAAGTCAAAGTTCTTGACAACTAGGACAGTGGTGCTAGTGGAGTGGAGCATCTTGTTGTTGTTTGTCGATTTCACTTTTTTGGAAATTTGTACATCGATTAGGTTTGACATTTATAGGAGGAGCATTAAATGGATCTCAACTATACTTTCAATAAATAAAGATATTTTGGAAAGAAGAAAGGAGAAGAGAAGAGGAAGAAGCAAGACGTAGAGATAGGTGAGTTAAAAATTTGTAGAGAGGAGAAATATATTCATTAATTGCCTATGTTTTCCTTACATCTAGCGGCCTTGTAATGGCTCAATACGTCATGTAGTGACAACTAATTTAGGTAGATACAAATCCAACTTTCACGAAAAGTAATAAAAATAGAAGTTTTAATATATCATTTTAACAAAGTAGTTTTTGTTTCATTTGAATCCTTGGCTACTTCTAGTCATTTGATTTGTGCATGCTACTCTATATATCTTATTGGTGTTTATGAGGAATAGGTCCTTTGGAACTTGGTTTTTCCTATGTGCGTTTACTATTCCGTACAGGTTTATGCATTTCATAGGTTGTGCAGTATCATATTAAATTTCAATTGTTGAAACATAATGATGGAAAGATTCAATGGAATATCCAACAACCCTTTGTTTTTTTAATAACGATATCGTACCAGTGCATTGTTTTACCAATTTAATTTTTCCATGTGGTTTTATCTAATTTTATACAGTTTGCAGGTTGATAATTTTTGTCAGATATATCTGATACTTTCATTTGCATCTTTCATTAGCTAGCACTTATCTTTAGTTTTTTTAACCTTTCAAAACTTATTCCTCCTGAATCTAAGGTATGTATCCATTTTTTCATATCGAGGTTAATTTTATGTTTTAATTATTCATTTGAAGCCATGCTATAAAGTGATCATGTGTTCCAGCTACATTTTCGCTCATAGCCCACATTAGCTAAGAGCATATTTTTAGTGATACAATATTTCCAGTTGTAGATGATTTGGAAGATATTTGAGATAATTAGTCATATATATTGCCTCTTTTATATTATTAAAGAGGGCAATAAATTGCCTACATGAGAAGAAGAATTATTTTGGAAGTTTGAAGTAATTAATTAATTCCCTTATTAGCTGATTAAAGAAGGAATCTTATTAGGCGTATGTAAATTGGCGGAAACTTTAAAATCAAATGGATAAATGTTTCCCGTATAAATATGAGAATTAATAATGCATTGATTTATAACCATAAATAATTGAATTCAACCCTAAGTAATAATCTCTATATAAAGGCGCATATTAACATGAGCATAATCATCATTTAAAATTGTATTTATTATTTCTTCTTAACCTCCATTATTAATCTTGTAAAATTCTCTTTTCTTAGAAATAATAAATCTCTTTTCCTTAAGTGGATGTATACTAGCTCGCGATAGTGGAACCATTATAAATCCATGTGTGAACACTCAAATTACTTTCTTTTATGATTTCCTATTTTATTCTCTTATTTCTATTTGCTTTATCGCACTACAATACGATCTTATTACTTTCAAATTTATTTGGATTGATTTACAATCGTTTGTGTGAAAGCTACCCCAACAGTCTGGTATCAGAGCATTGAAGGTTGTTGTTGAAGCCTGTAGCTAGAAGATGACCGATAAGGTGGTAGGATCTAGAGATGGAAATCAGGTTAGACCAACTCAGGAGTATGCACTCTACACTAGGGGTGCATATGCCGCATCCAGTTTGCAGCTATCTAAGAGAAGTGGAATGAAGATAATGAATTTGACAAGTGATGATGAAAGATGAAGGCGGTGTTAAGAAAAAATCGTATTCATCAGGTTTATGTTTAATGCAGAATCATTGCCAGCAGATATCTCAAAATTACAAAGGAGGGAGATGGAAGAATGGGCCTTTACTAACCTTCAATTATCCATGAGTGATAAGTCATCCTAGAAATTAGCAGTGAAACTACTGCTACAGGCTTGTGAAAGAAACTGGAGGACCTCTACATAAAGAAGTCGCTTATGAATAGGAAAATTTTGTTGAAACTTTCTACACTTACAAAATGCGGGAAGGTACATCGTTGAAAGCACATCTTAAGTTCTTCGACGACTTGATGATGAAGAAGAAAGCTGTTGATTTATATGTGGGCGAGGAGCAAAGGGCAATGGTGATACTGTGCTCTCTTTTAGAACGGTACAGATCTTCGCTAACGACTTGATTTATGGCAGAAGCACACTGAAATTAGAATATGTAGAGATGGGACTTTTGAGTGAAGATATGAGAGATCAAATGAAGCCCATTAGCGAAAGTGGAGAAGATAACCGTAGTCAAGGACTGTTCATAGAGAGGGGATGAAAGGAGAAGAAGGAGGATATTTCAGAGGGAGTGCTAAGTCAAAAAAGCCTGAAAGTGGTTGGAGAGGCAAGTATAGAGAAAACATATGTCATCATTGTAAGAAGTATGGCCACTAGAAGAAAGATTGTCCCAATTTGAGGAAGAGAAATAAAGTTGATGGTTCTTGTAACGACCCGCCGCTCTGACCGCCTCTAGTCGGTAATTAAACCAACTAGAAACGTTCAAAATGACGAATTGTTAGTCAGTTTATAAAGTTTAAACAGAATCAGCCACAGAATCACAGAATAATCATAATATTATTCATAAATGAATTTTTCTTACATACATATATCAGAGTTTGTACAATGCATTAAATTTTTATACAGCAGAATATATCTTTTTAGAGTACAAAGAAAAATTTTACTGAAAACTTTAGTAGAGTGCTTTAATCCCCCTCTCTCTAACTTCGCGGCCTGAAAATCTTCAAGCTGTAAAAATACTCGGTCTGACCCGAGCGTTAATTGCAAAACACAAAAACACTCGAGTCAGGATTAATCTTTATTCAAGTAATTAAATTTGAAATGAACTGAAATAAATGGTTACAGTTATGGTGAACAAATAAATCAGTTAAATCCTATTATAGATTTTCACATTAGCGATTCCAAATTTTTATACACATGTGTGGCTGCAGTACACACGTGTACTCATACCCATGTGCACTGCCTCGCCAACCCACGTGCACGAGTCAGACAAATCACTGCAAGTATACAAGCATAACTCCAAAACAGACAAGGCAAGGCACTATGCAGTGCACAACAAATCCAAACAGCCCCAAATACAAAATCACTGCACATAACCAAAACAAGGACCACAAGAGCAGGCTGCAACCATGGAAGCAGAAGACCACAAATAAAGTGATTCAAAGTGGGCAACTCAGAAATATACCCAAGTGCAGACAGTAATATGCACTATGTAACATATGTACACAAAAGTAAGCAAGTGCAGACAGTAGTATGCACTAAGATACAACATATCAAACAGTCCCAAAATGGAAGCAACAGGTGAAACAAGTATGGCAGGGAATAAGGGGCAGGCAGCAACATGCACTTCTTGCAGGGGAAACAAGTACAGAGAGCAACAACAGGGAGCAACAATCAGTGCCAACAAGAAAACAACCCCACATGCAAATACATGGTCAACTTCTATTTAGAAAATCAAACAAAATTAAACATTTGAATTTAACATGAAATTCCCATTTCACTGTGAAACTGATATGCAAAGCCCATGCTATACTGTCCAGCTTCAACAGATTCCATGCTTATGATTTTTAAGCTTAACAAACCTCATTTGTTTCAAATCCTAAGTTTAAAATGGTTTATATGCAGAAGTGTTAAATTTTCCCTTTTTTTTCTCTGCTCTGCAACCAAAATACAGAGGAACAAGTCCATAAAAATTCCCAGTGCACATAAGTTTTACAGAACTACTTGTTTTAGAACTAGATAGCAAAGCACAGAGTTTCCTTAATCAAATACCAGATTTTTAAAGAACAGTTGTTTCACATTTTTTTTTCAAGAGCATGCAGATCCTAATGCATTCATATCTACAGATTAATTACCACTATCTACACATGCAAGAGAATCGTACCCAAGTGTATCCAAATGTACTACTTGTATTCAATCATGAAATGAAATTTATATGCAAAGGACAGAGGAAATGCAAACCCACATATCAGTAAGGATGTTGCATGCAACTGAGATGAACAGAGGTGCCACAATGATTAGGGATATGGGATGCAGACAACAAAGAATGCTTACAGAGATGTTTACATGTTTTATGGTTACAGAGATGGTCAAACAAACATGCACATGAAAATTTATAGGCAAACAAAAATGGAATTGAAGACTGGGCAACATGAAGCATGCAATACTCAAGACATATCTTTATTACAAAAACAATTATGCACCTCAACTACTTAGTTAAACAAAACATTTTAGTAGCATCTGCACTTACCAATTTAATAACAAGATAACATAGCATCTGTTCTTATCAAAATTTTAAATTTTGAAAGAAATCAATAACATTTGTTCCTAACAGTTCAAACATAATTACTAGCATCTGTACTTATCAATTTAAACACAAGATAAACATAGCACCTGGTCTTACCAAATTTTAAAACAAACACCTATTCTTATCAATTTAAAACAAAAACTTGGTGCAGCTGTTCTTATCAGTTTAAATCAAAAATTGATATCATTTGTTCTTAACAGTTTAAACACAAAATCACAAATAGTCTGTTTTTATCAGTTTCAATCAAAAAAAAACCAAATAGCATTTTTGTTCTTATCAAAAAAAAAAAAAAAAATTAAGACTGGGCAGCATCTGTTCTTACAGTTTAAAACAACATTGGGTAAAATCTGTTTTACCAATTTTAAACAAAAATCAAATAGTATCTGTTCTTATTAGAATTAGAACAGAACCAAGTAGTATCTGTTCTTATTAGAATTAGAACAGAACCAAGTAGTATCTGTTCTTGTCAATTTTAAAACAACCCAAATAGTATCTGTTATTATCAATTTAAAAAGAACAAAGTTATGAAAGTATCAGTGGTTATCAATTTAAAACAAATCACAATTACTGTCTGTTCCTACCAGTTTAAAACTTAAAACTAATAACATCTGCTCTCATCAGTTCTTAAAAATTAAAAATCCATAGTATCTGCTCTTATCAAATTTAAAACAAAACCAAATAGTATCTGTTTTCATCAGTTCAAAATCCAAGCAAATTTAGCAAATAACAGCAACTGGAAACAAAAATCCAACCTGCAGTCACAAATCTGAGCATATCATTTTAAAATTTAATTAGCCGAGCCAAAGATAACCAAATCACCCCACAACATAGCATGCAACCAAGAAATTCACTTCAAACGAATTCAAAAACTTGCATGAAGATTATCGTGAGTTAGAAAACTCACCTTTCAAACGAATCGAAATGGAGCGCACGTGAGTCGAAGCAAAATTGAAGCCGAAGCCCTAGCTAATTGAAGACGAATGAAGAATCAAAGCTTCAAATTTGCAAAGCCCTAATTTCTGAAGGCGAACGAAAACGATTACACGGCCGCCATTTTTATTTCTTTTTTTTTCTTTCGTATGAATGAAGTAATGAGGAGAGGGGTCGGGTATAAAATAGAAAGGAGAACGTGTTTTAAGCATGGGTCACGGCATGTTGAAGGTAAGGTAGTGTATACCTTATTATTTTATTTTTATTTATTTATTTATTTATTTTGATTTATTATTATACAATTATATATCATTTCATGTTCAATTGTTTGGTATAATTCATTTTCTTTATTTTGTTTTTGTTTAATCTAGTTGTTAAAATTTTAACTAAATATATATTCTTTATTTATTTTATTATATATATATATATTTTTATTTATTTTTATATTACATTTTCATTCTTATTTCAATTCCAATTATTTTTCTAAATCATTAATTCAAATTTAAAATATAAGTTCAATATTAAATTTCAACTTCAAAGTCAAAATTCAAATTTCTATTCAACTTTTAAATAGATTAAATTCTAAATTTTAATCACCAATTCATCCTGATAATTTGAAATTTAAGTCAAATTATCATTTAAATATTAAAAATAAATTAAGTATTTACAAATTAAATTGTTCAAAATTTAGGATCGTTACAATCTCCCCTACTTAAAAGAATTTCGTCCCGAAATTATAAGTTAGGAAAAACGATTGCTAAAATCTCACCGATATTTATATCCTACATAATTTCACTCAATTTCAAACTCATAAATAAATATAGTATTCATTCCATTTATTTCATTTCACTAGTTTTGTTCATCGATTTCAGTAATCAAGACACAAAAGTCTTTTACTAAAAATTTTGACTTACAAAAACTTAGATTTTTAACTTAAAATCTTTCATGCTAAATATTTGCATAATACATCTTATCCAAAACTGTGGACTTTCAAGATATTCAAAAAGATCTTCTTCCTTAATTCATTAAGTTAGAATTATGTAATTCTAATTTCAGATTATTGATTTTCTATTCAAAGTTTTGAAAATACTTGATAACTCAAAGTTTAACAAGTCCATCGTCGTTCTCACAGACTTTAGACATACGCTGGCCAGACGCAAGACTAAAAATCTCCAAGTACTAAACATACTTGCTTCAACTCTCAGTGAAAATACTTAAAAATCTTTTAAAAATTCTTTTAAAAATGGATATGGAAAGTCCGTTCCCCCATGGATCACAGTCACCCGGCGGTTCCGCTACTATCTCAGTAGAATCGCTTGTAACTTAGATTTCTCATCACTCCTGAATTTCGCCATGGTTGTCGCCTTAGATCGCGGTCCACACGGCGGTTACGCTACTATCTCAGTAGAATCGCTCGTAGCCTTAGGCATCACGCCCCTCGAATTACGCTTCGGTTCCCAGATCGCAGTTTACTCGGCGGTTGCGCCACTATCTCAATGGAATCGCTTGTAACTTTAGGTATCACACCCCTCGAATTACGCCAGCATCAATCACATAATCCCAACACAATGGGATATCAAATCAGTCCCATTGGACATTCCACTAAGGGAATTCTACGTAGCTACGATTTACAATGGACACTCCACCGAGTTCCAATCACCTTCACACATAATAAATTGGAAGGTACATTTCCATATCCTCAGTTTTTAGAAAACATATGTCATATACATATAGTACTTCATTCACATTTCGTACTTATCATATCTATGTAACCCTACACCGGATTTTCATAATAATGATTTTTCTAAACTGATAGTTTTCGATTATATTCACATATATAAGTTACGAAAACTCATTTCACATTCACAACAAATAGAGGATTCAAAATTTTCTATCACGTTTAAAATTTTCCTCTCAATCGATTTGAAAATTTAAGGTTATCTCTAACCTAATTCACATTCACAATCCAATTCATTATCGATTTCACATTCGATTTGGATTTCACGTTACATCGTCAATTCTCAACACATAATTGATGTCTATCGATATATAACCTCTAAGCTCGTACGTCTCAGAGAAGGGTGTTAAGCTAAAAGAATAAATTCTCCGCCACCACAGATATATATTTAATAGAGATCAAATGATATGTCACCAATTCACAATGCTAGACATACAATCCCAATCGACTATCCAAAATTCAAAGATGAACTTATATTGTTTTTGGTGTCAAAGTTAAACTCAATTTAACTCAAAATTCACTCTTTGAAAAATTTCCAAGTTGAACTAATTGTTCAAATTTCTCAAAATAATATCTTTACAAGATATATAATTTTCACACTTAATCATTTGAAACTAATTTCAAATATTCATTTCTCAATTTATCTTTAAAAGATAAAATTTCAAACCTTTCGTTTCACATTGGAAAATATTTCCATACTTATTCAATAATAAGTAATTCACAAATTCATTCATTTTCAACACTTTGAAAATATTCAATATACTTGAATCAAAATTAAGTATATATTTCACTCTTTAAGGAAATCATTCTTTTAATCACATTTATTTGAGTTAAAACGAATGTTACGTAAAACATCGTTACGACGACTCAAAATCACTAGTATAAGGATTCGGATTTAAGATAGATATATAAACCCCAATACTATCAACAACATTTCCTTCCGGAAACCATTTACTATAACAACAGTGTTATAGTCCACCATTTCCTTAATTTTTCTCGAAAACGTCTATTTCAACAATTGAATGTTGAAATCTATGTATTCGATAGTTAATGCTTTTTAAAACATCTTTAAAGCTATTAACTTTTTCAACTTCTCTTAATTCATAGTTTGAATTCCTCATACTTTTCACAATATTGGTTTTAAACCGATCTCAAACTTTTCAATATTAAGTTTTTCACTTAATTTAATTCTCCACACGTTTAAATTCAAATTCATCACTGAATTTATTTAAACCTATAATGGATTATCATGTTGACAATTTCAAATTTGAAATCTAAATTCTATTTGAACTTTGCATTTACTTCCTATTTCAAAAATAGTCAACTAGTTCTTTAGTAAATTGTTCATCAATTTAGCTCCATTAAATTCATATTTCCACATTAACTATTTTAGATAATAGTTTTAAACTTGAAATATAAACTTCACATCAAAGTAGTTTGATTCATACAGTTAAATCAAAAATTAAATTTCATTTCATAATATCACTTCCCAAAACATATCTGTTTTATTCACTAATATATTCACTGTCCAAAATCGTGAATATGCTTTGTCAACCAATTTCATCATTTCTACAACTTATTTTTATTTTTAAAGGATTACCCACTGTCCAAAATCGTGGATATATCTCCTTTAATAAGCTATAACAATTTACTTATCAAATTCAATTGTTTTCGAATTTATAAACAATCTTCATAAATTCTTTTCCTATTTATAAAACTTCGATTTATAAATCTTCTTATTGATTCTATTTAATTCAATTCAATTCATTTATATAACTCAGTTATATACCCAAAAGTTCATATTATAAGTTAAATACTTATAATCCATTCATTTACCAATTCGTTCTTCATATTTGAAAACAATTTCTCAAAAGAATTCAGAATCAAATTCTCAAGTTATAATTCAATAATCCACTTGATTATAACCAAATTAACATGTCATTTTATTTCACAATTATTACTCGAAATATTCAAGTTATTCGATTTAAACCAATTCACTAATTCACTTAACTCATATTTCATTTTTTCATAAATCTCAATAATTCGATAATGAGTTTCTGAACGATCGAAACTCAAATCTAACGAGACCTCACCGAAGAGAACTATCGCAAACTCACATTTAGAGAGGGGAATTTCAAAATAATTTTAATTTCCAAAATACTTTTCGTTTTAAAGATAACAATTTTATACTTCTTTTAAATTTGAAAAGCACTTTCTTTATAGTGGTTCTAGTAACTATTCATATTAAACATCATAAACTGAGCTTTGAGTAAACCAAAGCTCTGATACCACTTTTGTAACGACCCGCCGCTCTGACCGCCTCTAGTCGGTAATTAAACCAACTAGAAACGTTCAAAATGACGAATTGTTAGTCAGTTTATAAAGTTTAAACAGAATCAGCCACAGAATCACAGAATAATCATAATATTATTCATAAATGAATTTTTCTTACATACATATATCAGAGTTTGTACAATGCATTAAATTTTTATACAGCGGAATATATCTTTTTAGAGTACAAAGAAAAATTTTACTGAAAACTTTAGTAGAGTGCTTTAATCCCCCTCTCTCTAACTTCGCGGCCTGAAAATCTTCAAGCTGTAAAAATACTCGGTCTGACCCGAGCGTTAATTGCAAAACACAAAAACACTCGAGTCAGGATTAATCTTTATTCAAGTAATTAAATTTGAAATGAACTGAAATAAATGGTTACAGTTATGGTGAACAAATAAATCAGTTAAATCCTATTATAGATTTTCACATTAGCGATTCCAAATTTTTATACACATGTGTGGCTGCAGTACACACGTGTACTCATACCCATGTGCACTGCCTCGCCAACCCACGTGCACGAGTCAGACAAATCACTGCAAGTATACAAGCATAACTCCAAAACAGACAAGGCAAGGCACTATGCAGTGCACAACAAATCCAAACAGCCCCAAATACAAAATCACTGCACATAACCAAAACAAGGACCACAAGAGCAGGCTGCAACCATGGAAGCAGAAGACCACAAATAAAGTGATTCAAAGTGGGCAACTCAGAAATATACCCAAGTGCAGACAGTAATATGCACTATGTAACATATGTACACAAAAGTAAGCAAGTGCAGACAGTAGTATGCACTAAGATACAACATATCAAACAGTCCCAAAATGGAAGCAACAGGTGAAACAAGTATGGCAGGGAATAAGGGGCAGGCAGCAACATGCACTTCTTGCAGGGGAAACAAGTACAGAGAGCAACAACAGGGAGCAACAATCAGTGCCAACAAGAAAACAACCCCACATGCAAATACATGGTCAACTTCTATTTAGAAAATCAAACAAAATTAAACATTTGAATTTAACATGAAATTCCCATTTCACTGTGAAACTGATATGCAAAGCCCATGCTATACTGTCCAGCTTCAACAGATTCCATGCTTATGATTTTTAAGCTTAACAAACCTCATTTGTTTCAAATCCTAAGTTTAAAATGGTTTATATGCAGAAGTGTTAAATTTTCCCTTTTTTTTCTCTGCTCTGCAACCAAAATACAGAGGAACAAGTCCATAAAAATTCCCAGTGCACATAAGTTTTACAGAACTACTTGTTTTAGAACTAGATAGCAAAGCACAGAGTTTCCTTAATCAAATACCAGATTTTTAAAGAACAGTTGTTTCACATTTTTTTTTCAAGAGCATGCAGATCCTAATGCATTCATATCTACAGATTAATTACCACTATCTACACATGCAAGAGAATCGTACCCAAGTGTATCCAAATGTACTACTTGTATTCAATCATGAAATGAAATTTATATGCAAAGGACAGAGGAAATGCAAACCCACATATCAGTAAGGATGTTGCATGCAACTGAGATGAACAGAGGTGCCACAATGATTAGGGATATGGGATGCAGACAACAAAGAATGCTTACAGAGATGTTTACATGTTTTATGGTTACAGAGATGGTCAAACAAACATGCACATGAAAATTTATAGGCAAACAAAAATGGAATTGAAGACTGGGCAACATGAAGCATGCAATACTCAAGACATATCTTTATTACAAAAACAATTATGCACCTCAACTACTTAGTTAAACAAAACATTTTAGTAGCATCTGCACTTACCAATTTAATAACAAGATAACATAGCATCTGTTCTTATCAAAATTTTAAATTTTGAAAGAAATCAATAACATTTGTTCCTAACAGTTCAAACATAATTACTAGCATCTGTACTTATCAATTTAAACACAAGATAAACATAGCACCTGGTCTTACCAAATTTTAAAACAAACACATATTCTTATCAATTTAAAACAAAAACTTGGTGCAGCTGTTCTTATCAGTTTAAATCAAAAATTGATATCATTTGTTCTTAACAGTTTAAACACAAAATCACAAATAGTCTGTTTTTATCAGTTTCAATCAAAAAAAACCAAATAGCATTTTTGTTCTTATCAAAAAAAAAAAAAATTAAGACTGGGCAGCATCTGTTCTTACAGTTTAAAACAACATTGGGTAAAATCTGTTTTACCAATTTTAAACAAAAATCAAATAGTATCTGTTCTTATTAGAATTAGAACAGAACCAAGTAGTATCTGTTCTTATTAGAATTAGAACAGAACCAAGTAGTATCTGTTCTTGTCAATTTTAAAACAACCCAAATAGTATCTGTTATTATCAATTTAAAAAGAACAAAGTTATGAAAGTATCAGTGGTTATCAATTTAAAACAAATCACAATTACTGTCTGTTCCTACCATTTTAAAACTTAAAACTAATAACATCTGCTCTCATCAGTTCTTAAAAATTAAAAATCCATAGTATCTGCTCTTATCAAATTTAAAACAAAACCAAATAGTATCTGTTTTCATCAGTTCAAAATCCAAGCAAATTTAGCAAATAACAGCAACTGGAAACAAAAATCCAACCTGCAGTCACAAATCTGAGCATATCATTTTAAAATTTAATTAGCCGAGCCAAAGATAACCAAATCACCCCACAACATAGCATGCAACCAAGAAATTCACTTCAAACGAATTCAAAAACTTGCATGAAGATTATCGTGAGTTAGAAAACTCACCTTTCAAACGAATCGAAATGGAGCGCACGTGAGTCGAAGCAAAATTGAAGCCGAAGCCCTAGCTAATTGAAGACGAACGAAGAATCAAAGCTTCAAATTTGCAAAGCCCTAATTTCTGAAGGCGAACGAAAACGATTACACGGCCGCCATTTTTTTTTCTTTTTTTTTCTTTCGTATGAATGAAGTAATGAGGAGAGGGGTCGGGTATAAAATAGAAAGGAGAACGTGTTTTAAGCATGGGTCACGGCATGTTGAAGGTAAGGTAGTGTATACCTTATTATTTTATTTTTATTTATTTATTTTTTTTATTTTGATTTATTATTATACAATTATATATCATTTCATGTTCAATTGTTTGGTATAATTCATTTTCTTTATTTTGTTTTTGTTTAATCTAGTTGTTAAAATTTTAACTAAATATATATTCTTTATTTATTTTATTATATATATATATTTTTATTTATTTTTATATTACATTTTCATTCTTATTTCAATTCCAATTATTTTTCTAAATCATTAATTCAAATTTAAAATATAAGTTCAATATTAAATTTCAACTTCAAAGTCAAAATTCAAATTTCTATTCAACTTTTAAATAGATTAAATTCTAAATTTTAATCACCAATTCATCCTGATAATTTGAAATTTAAGTCAAATTATCATTTAAATATTAAAAATAAATTAAGTATTTACAAATTAAATTGTTCAAAATTTAGGATCGTTACAGTTCTTCACATATTGCGGTGGAGAAGGTTGTTTCAGATGATGTGTTGATTGCATCTATTTTCGATGTATGACCATTGGATGCTGAATTCATGAGCGTCTTTTCACATAACGCCCTGGAAGAAGTATATTTCTTATTATGAAGATAAGGAGAGAAGTACTATATTGATGGGGAGCATTCTACTTGCAAGTCATTAGGAGAAGGATCGATGCGTATTTGCATGCATGTAACGATCGTGATTTTTCGACGCTCGAAAACCGACATCAATACGTCCACTGTATCAACTGCCGAGCAATCGAATGCCGGAAAACCGAAATGTTATGGTTAAAGAAGAATAAAAGGTAGAATAAAAGAGAAAAAGATAGAATAGAACAGAAAGAAACAACAGAACAATATCAGAATCTCACAATCGCAGCGGAACAATATATAATAGATAAATGAATAATCTTTAAAAAAAGAACTATATCAGTTATTACATTACATCACATTACATTACATTACATCATCAGAGTGTACAACAACCAACAACCACAAACAGCGGAAAAGAAATACTATATACTAGTGAATACGCCATGTCATCCAGCTTGCCTCCAGCAACTCCTGGATTCCAAAATATCCTGATAACATAACTCTTGACTGCCCGTGTGGAAATTGGTGGGCACCCAGAGTTTAGGAAGGAAAACAATAAACTCCGAGTCAGTCATGTGACTGGTGTGAGAACTAAAACAGTTTATCTTTAAAACAAAGAACAGGGTAATTTTAAAATAGATTCGCATTGCTTTTTAGAAAATGAGACTACCATAAGGCCTCCCGCACGCACACACACAATGCAAACGCAGAATCGGAGGAGATTTCTCCTTATGATAGTCAAAGATGCTTGATACGCATTAGAAAGAAACATTTGATACTATTACTAGTGCATAGTGTAGGAAAAATCATTTCAAAAGTAAAGATATAAATCTTAGCCAGCATAGACATTTCGCACTTATGCCTACTATAGCTACCATGTTCAATAGCAGGTTACCGTCACATTCCATGGCAGGTTATACAACTAAAACCGTACAAGGTTCGTATTGTTTCTTCGGATTTCCAACAAATGGTCAGGCCAAGAAACTTCCCATTGCCACATGGGTACGCCTCTGGAAAGACGACCCGAGAACCTAACCGGATCTCTCCCAACACAAGGCCAGGTTACCCTTCAAACTGGGTAACTAATGACATGAATATGTCATTCCCCGATCGTAACCGATCTATATACGAGGATCCTCGTTTCCAACAACCACAAAGTAATAAATTTGCAGCAACAACATAGGTTAAATATATGCGCTCCATACCATGATACCACCTCTATCCAGAAGGAATGACACACGCTAAACGGGCGCTACCCCCTAATAACCTTGCCGCATCCTTCCTGTTTTGACCATTTCCGAGGTGTGAGGTTCGGCGAAGTCTCGTCCACAAAGCCACGCTTTATATAAAAGTTGTGCTTTGATCATCAAATGCTCAACAGCACTTCGTATGCCACATTACCAATTTGGGAATGTATCACTAGTAACCATCAACTACATAACCTCTGAGCTCGTACGTCTTAGAGAAGGGTGTTAAGCTAAGAGAATAAATTCTCCGCCACCAACAGAAATATATTTGATAGAAACCAGCTTTACATCTCAAATTGTAATGTCAGACACACAATCCATACAACTCCGTTCCGGGATCGAACGGAACCGAAGGCACTTCCAAAAAAGCCCTTGCAATCCGAATATTCACTAATCACGTCTGGACTTCCCGTCACTAAGGGTGATAAAACCTCTATATCGGAGATCAGCCGATGCAGAGTCATTCGACGGTAATCCTTCCGTTTTCAAAAATATCTGGTCTTCAACACCGGTCATCAAATGCAATCCATAACGATGTATCACATATTCGGAATGGGTTATACGACCCCAAGGTCCTTTCCCGGCTAACCCGAATAGTGAGCGCTTATTTTGAAAATAAGCGTGGCATTCAAATTCAAGCAAATCACAACAAATACCTATTTGAAGGTAAATATTGATAGTCGGTTATTTAACTATCAATAGGCGTGCACAAATCACCAAGTTCCAAATAATTTTCCAAATTATTTATTTTCCAAAATATCTTTTCTAGATATATAATTTCCACACTTCAACCATTTGAAAACAAATTTCAAATCATTTTTTCACCTTTCAATCTTTGAAAACAAATTTCAAATCAATTTCCTTAAACGGAAACACTTCCAAATATTTATCCATTTTAAATTTAAAATGGTTCATTTAAATCAATCAAATAAATCCTTACCGATTTATTTTAAACTTACGTTCCAAATCCGTAAATTTATTTCCACGCTTCAAAAATAAATCAATGTTTATTTTTACACCAATTTCCCTTTCTTTTATAAATTCCATAGTGAATTTATAATTCCAAAATATCTATGAATATACGATTTCCAAATCGATTTCTAATATTCATTTTCAATTTATCTTTAAAAGATAAAATCTCAAAATATTCACATCATATTGGAAAACATTTCCATACTTATTTAATAATAAGAAATTCACAAATCCATTTATTTTCAACACTTGAAAAATATTCAATATACTTAAATCGAAATTAAGTATACATTTCATTCTTTAAGGAAAAAATTCTTTCAAACATATTTATTTGGGTCAAAACGAATGTTGCGTTAAACATCGTTACGACGACCCAAAATCACTAGTATAGGGATTCGAAATCTAGATAGATATACAAATCCCAATACTAAACAAAACATTTCCTTTCAGAAATCATTTACTATAACAACAGTGTTATAGTCCAATATTTCCTTATTTCTCGAAAACGTCTATCTCCACAATGAATGTTGAAATCTATGGTTTCTACACTTAATGCATTTTAAAACAACTTCAAATCGTTTTAATTCTATTTAAAATATCAATTCCCCAAAACACTTAATATATTATTCACTGTTCAAAATCGTGAATAAAAATCATTAACCAAATTCAACACTTTTACATATTCAATTCAAAAATTATCCACTGTCCCAAAATCGTGAATATACTCCTTTAATAAGCTATAAAAATCTACTTATCAAATTCAATCAATCTTGAATTTATAAATCAATGTTTATAAATTCACATTTATATATTATAAAAACTTCAAGTTATAAAAATCTCTCTATTAACCAATTCTATTTAAATCTCATTTAGATGTGAAAAATCAAATTTTCAAGTTAATTATTTATAATATTCTATTTAACAAAATCTATTCAATTTATAACTTCACAATTTATAAATCTATCATTTCATTCACTTATGAAATCCATTTTTATTTCTTTTTAACACTTATAAAAACTTTTTTTATAATTCTTATATTTTTAATTTATAAAATATCAATTTTTATAAATCTTTTTATATAAACCGTTTATAATAATTCAAAAATCTCAATTTAAATAAACTATTCCTTTTAATAATTTACAAATCGTTATTTAAAGCTTATATAACTCCAAAATCATACTTAAGTATTATTTTCCAAAAATATAACTTTTATTAAAAAAAATTATAACTTTTATTTATTTTAACAATTCAAAATTTAATAAAACGTATACTTTCAAAAATCACTTTAAAATTCTTTTTTTAAAATCAAAATCATTATTTTAAAACTTCAAAAATGGATCTGATGATGCAACAGCACCAAATAGTCGATCACGACAACAAAGACATCATATATCAGTATATGATAATCAACAAATATCACAATATCTGTAATCAAATAAATATTGGTGAGGAATCCAGTTGGATCCCTCCAACCTGTTTCCCTGCATCCACAGATGTTAGCACAATACCAATTCCGTTCCAATACGGAATATCGCGGTATTTGGGATTTATAAAATATTATCCGCTATTATACGGCGCAATAGGGTCTCATCCGCTATATAATGCGGGAAATCAACTCCAAGTACATAAATAATACCAATTTCACTTTGCAGTGGAATATTCGCGGTATATATTTTTAATAAATAACCTCCGCTTAATAACAGCGTATAATGTCTATTTCAACAATCAATAGATGGCAATCAACATTCAAACATACAATCAAGAAATTTTAAATCTAACTATTTAAAATATAAATCGAAACAGATTCGATTGAGTGAGAAGTTCTCACCTTGTTTTCAATTCAGTTTCCGCGTTTATTTCGAATAAAATTAAACGTACGTTTAATTTTACCCGAAATTCACACTAGCTCCAAACGACTCCAATCTAGTTCCATAGCGTAGTTTTCGTCCATACGAACCCAACGCAACTTGTTTCGTGCGTTTTTGACCTCGTAGCAAAAGGTTATTGCATTTCAAAGTTTGTACAAATTAATATAATTAATTTACAATTTACATTTATTATTTTTCTTCAACCTTCAATCTTTGCCGTTCGATCTGCTTGGAAGCATCAGGGACGCCGAACGCAACTT
Organism: Allium cepa; assembly: GCA_030765085.1. Taxonomy (NCBI): domain Eukaryota; kingdom Viridiplantae; phylum Streptophyta; class Magnoliopsida; order Asparagales; family Amaryllidaceae; genus Allium; species Allium cepa. The sequence goes on from CM060929.1 coordinate 272,489,229, forward strand.
CCTTCTTCCCCAGTGTCTCACGCGCGTGCAAGAAACCCACCAAGGCCGCCATCTAGGGCTTAAAGCCGCTCCACCATACGACGTCGAGAGCCCATCATTCCACCACCATTCGAACCGCCATTCGAAGCTCCACCTTCGGCTAGAAGGAATCGGAGCTCGGTCGCCATTTGCCTTGGGAAAACGTTAACGATGGCCGCACCTTTAGCCACCAATTGTCGTTGATCCATGGCTTTGTTTCCGATCACAGCCGTTGAGATTGAAGATCTCGACGTGCTCTTCATTTTTGCAGTTGACAATTTCTCGATTCGATGTATAGATTTGGAGAAATCGAAGGAAGAAATCGATTGTTTTCTGGCCGTTCGAGATGTTGGTGGCGGCTGAAGCAATGTAAGGTTAGGGTTTGAGCAATTTGTGAAGAAGGGGGTCCTTTTATAGAAATTCTACCAAAAACACTATTCATCGAATTTTTTTCGAACTCCAAATCTCGCGCGGTGACCGGCATTTCTAAGGTTTACCCCGCGTTTCGGACACAATGTAACGTGTTTCGGAGGCTAATTCGATCATCTGTGCGAGTTACGGCAATAAACGATCAAATTTAAATTAAATCGATTTAAATAATTTCTATGCGTTTTGGCTTGCCCCGGACAAATGGTAAATCCGATTGACACGAAATTTGAAACCTTACAATAATATCACATTACAGATCCGATGAAACTAGTTTCGTCAAAATCCGAGACTGTTTGAAAAATGGCTATTTTAACTCGTCAATTAAATATTAAAATATTCAATTTTCACAAATTAACTTTAAATTCAATTTTAAAAGTTCTATAACAACATCATTCTAATTCCAATATGATATAATAAAATTTTACAAATCAATTTTAATCATATTAAACCCAATTTTCAATTATTTCTGTAATTTCAACTATTAAATAATCGATTTAATTATTCAGTTAAATCCAGATATTCGAAATAAAATATATTCGACTGTTTAATTTCACTTATTAATATTTAAAATCAATTAAATATGCGAATTTTAATTGACAGAAATTCTGGGTCGTTACAAACTTCCCCCTTAAAATAATTTCGTCCTCGAAATTGCCAAGTAAGAAAGAGTTTCGAAATCCATTAACTTTTCAAAACAAACCGTTCAAGTTTGATTTACAAATCTCTTAAGTGTTTAACTTTCCCAAAATTCATAGTCAAACTTCATATAATAACTTTACTAAGTTTACAAATCATACTTGGTTATAGTTTTCAAAATTTTCCAAAATTCCCAAAAAAATTCTAACGCCTTAAATTTTCGGAAAAATTCGCCAGAGTCTCCTTTGCGCGGCTCGATCCGAAAAGAAAATGATAGTGTATATATCACAAATATACATCTCATCAAGTGATGAAGCATCCCGCAGGGAAAAAAGTGTAAAAGTACGGTATGTAATCCGAGATATGTACCTTATTTATTGTTAGCGAGCATATACGGCTAATATAGCACGAAAGCGAGCTCCAAATGCGAAGCAAGCGCAACCTGCACCTACTAAACACTCAACAAACAAATGAGAAACATGTATATATGAAAATAATATCAATATACATCATATAGTAACATAACAACTACATATGCCAACATAGCAAGTGCAACAAAAGCAACAAATGCAATCAAAACAACAATCCAACCATCATCCAACTATCATCCAACTAACCAAATAAATATTCATTCATATTCTCATTAATATTCAATGAATTGGTTTTCCAATTTAAATCACATTTGATTCATTAACATTGGATATTTTTACTAACATTCATTTATTCATATTCAATTAGTTTACATTCACTAATTTATATTCAAGTTAGTTCACTTCCAAATCAAATCAAATTCAATTCTATTCCAATTTACATATTATCCATTTGAATTCAATTACATAGCTTCCAATTTTTGTTAATTCAATTTCATTAACACTTAATGAATTTTACACAATCAACTAACAAGCAAATAACAACCAATATTTATTCAACACAACCAAATTTATTCAATTTACATTCAATTTGGTTCAACTTAACTTAAGTTTCCACTTATAAATCCAATTCAAGTTTCAATTCTATTTAACTTTTACCAAAGTCAAATTTTCATCACTTATTCAAATTCAGATTTATCTTGCTTAACAAAATTGTTTAACCATTTTTAACAATTTGTTTCACTTTCATTTTCTCATTTCATAAGTTATACAACTTATATTCAACAATTACAACTTAGATTTTATTGATCCACTTGTACTTACTTTAATTTAACTCCATCCTTTAAGTTAAATTTATTCTATCAAAATTCAAATTGTATAAGTTATCAACTCATTTATCATTCCCATAATATTTTAAATAGGATTTCAGAGTCTTTTCAACCTTTCAAAACCATTTTTGAAATCAATTCAAATTACCTTTTGAATCTCCAAAACCAATTTTTCCAAACAACTTTTATTTAAAACAATCTGGCAGCAATCCCTCTTTTGGAAACCCGAAAATGAACACCGATGATGTCGTGATCATCATCGGAATTATTTTCCAGCGACCGAAAAGAGTTTAGAGCTTTTATCCCTTCAAAACAATTTTTTTCCAAACCTTTGAAAACCATTTTCAAACCCAAAAGGAATTTAATCTTTTCCAAACTGCAAACCCTTTCAAAACATTTCCAAATATTCCTTTGGAATTTTACTTCAAATTACAAATCACATTTACAAATCTTTTACTTATATAATTTCACTTCTTATATATAAGATTATTTCACAAGTGTAAATCATTTTAATTATAACTTCATACTTATAATTCAATTGCTTATACAATTATTCTTTTATAGCTGTTGTTTTTATTTAACTTATTCAACAACCAAACAATCAATTCATATACACTTTAATAATTCTGAAAAATTATTTCCTTTATATATAAAATATAGTCAAGGTAAAATTATTTCATTTACCCAATTTTAAAACAATATCGTGTCAAATTGTTCTGCACAAGTGTTTAGAGATCCCTATCAACAACGTTAATTACTCGTGTTGACCAGAATCCATATACCACTCAACAAACCAATCATCACAATATAAAACAATTTATATTCACTAACAAATACGCGCTCGTATCTATTATTACACTCAAAATCATTCTAGAGTACTACTGACTCTATCTCTAATGAGTAACACCCAACAGAGCCATGGTTGTCGCTTAACCATAAGCTCTGATACCAAATGTAACGATCGCGATTTTTCGACGCTCGAAAACCGACATCAATACGTCCACTGTATCAACTGTCGAGCAATCGAATGCCGAAAAACCGAAATGTTATGGTTAAAGAAGAATAAAAGTTAGAAGAAGAGAGAAAAAGATAGAACAGAATAGAAAGAAACAACAGAACAATATCAGAATCTCACAATCGCAGCGGAACAACATATAATAGATAAATGAATAATCTTTAAACAAAGAACTATATCAGTTATTACATCACATTACATTACATTACATCATCAGAGTGTACAACAACCAACAACCACAAACAGCGAAAAAGAAATACTATATACTAGTGAATACGCCATGCCATCCAGCTTGCCTCCAGCAACTCTTGAATTCCAGAATATCCTGATAAGCTAACTCTTGACTGCCCGTGTGGAAATTGGTGGGCACCCAGAGTTTAGGAAGGAAAACAATAAACTCCGAGTCAGTCATGTGACTGGTGTGAGAACTAAAACAGTTTATCTTTAAAACAAAGAACAGGATCATTTTAAAATAGATTCGTGATGCTTTTTAGAAAATGAGACTACTATAAAGCCTCCCGCACACACACACAATGCAAACGCAGAATCGGAGGAGATTTCTCCTTATGATAGTCAAAGATGCTTGATACGCATTAAAAAAGAAACATTTGATATTATTACTAGTGCATAGTGTAGGAAAAATCATTTCGAAAGTAAAGATATAAATCCTAGCCAGCATAGGCATTTCGCACTGATGCCTACTATAGCTACCATGTTCAATAGCAGGTTACCGCCACATTCCATGGCAGGTTATACAACTAAAATCGTACAAGGTTCTTATTGTTTCTTTGGATTTCCAACAAATGGTCAGGCCAAGGAACTTCCCATTTCCACATGGGTACGCCTCTAGAAAGACGACCCGAGAACCTAACCGGATCTCTGCCAATACAAGGCTGGGTTACCCTTCAAACTGGGTAAACACTGACACGAATATGTCATTCCCCGATCGTAACCAATCTATATCCGAGGATCCTCGATTCCAACAACCACAAAGTAATAAATTTGAAGCAACAACATAGGTTAAATATCTGGGCTCCATACCATGATACCACCTCTATCCAGAAGGAATGACATACACTAAAGGGGCGCTACCCCTTAATAACCTTGTCGCATCCTTCCTGTTTTGACCATTTCCGAGGTGTGAGGTCCGACGAAGTCTCATCTACAAAGCCACGCTTTATATAAAAGTTGTGCTTTGATCATCAAATTCTCAACAACACTTCGTATGCCACATTACCAATTTAGGAATGTATCACTAGAAACCATCAACTACATAACCTCTGAGCTCATACGTCTCAGAGAAGGGTGTTAAGCTAAGAGAATAAATTCTCCGCCGCCAACAGAAATATATTTGATAGAAACCAGCTTTACATCTCAAATTGTAATGTCAGACACACAATCCATACAAGTCCGTTCCGGGATCGAACGGAACCGAAGGCACTTCCAAATAAGCCCTTGCAATCCGGATATTCACTAATCGCGTCCGGACTTCCCGTCACTAAGGGTGATAAAACCTCTATATCGGAGATCAGCCGATGCAGAGTCATTCGACGATAATCCTTCCATTTTCAAAAATATCCGGTCTTCAACACCGGTCATCAAATGCAATCCATAACGACGTATCACATATTCGGAATGGGTTATACGACCCCAAGGTCCTTTCCCGGCTAACCCGAATAGTGAGCGCTTATTTTGAAAATAAGTGTAGCATTCAAATTCACGCAAATCACAACAAATACCTATTTAAAGGTAAATATTGATAATCGGTTATTTAACTATCAATAGGTGTGCACACATCACCAAGTTCCAAATAATTTTCCAAATTATTTATTTTCCAAAATATCTTTACTAGATATATAATTTCCGCACTTCAACCATTTGAAAACAAATTTCAAATCATTTTTTCACCTTTCAATCTTTGAAAACAAATTTCAAATCAATTTCCTTAAACGGAAACACTTCCAAAAATTTATCCATTTAAAATGGTTCATTTAAATCAATCAAATAAATCCTTACCGATTTATTTTAAACTTACGTTCCAAATCCGTAAATTTATTTCCACGCTTCAAAAATAAATCAATGTTTATTTTTAACCAATTTCCCTTTCTTTTATAAATTCCATAGTGAATTTACAATTCCAAAATATCTATGAATATATGATTTCCAAATCGATTTCTAATTCATTTTCAATTTATCTTTAAAAGATAAAATCTCAAAATATTCACTTCATATTGGAAAACATTTCCATACTTATTTAATAATAAGAAATTAACAAATCCATTTATTTTCAACACTTGGAAAATATTCAATATACTTAAGTCGAAATTAAGTATATATTTCATTCTTTAAGGAAAACATTCTTTCAAACACATTTATTTGGGTCAAAACGAATGTTGCGTAAAACATCGTTACAACGACCCAAAATCACTATTATAGGGATTCGAAATTTAGATAGATATATATATCCCAATACTAAATAAAAATTTCCTTTCAGAAATCATTTACTATAACAACAGTGTTATAGTCCACTATTTCCTTATTTCTCGAAAACGTCTATTTCAACAATGAATGTTGAAATCTATGGTTTCGACACTTAATGCATTTTAAAACAACTTCAAATCGTTTTAATTCTATTTAAAATATCACTTCTCCAAGACACTTTAATATATTATTCACTGTTTAAAATCGTGAATAAAAATCATTAACCAAATTCATCACTTTTACATATTCAATTCAAAAATTATCCACTGTCCCAAAATCGTGAATATACTCCTTTAATAAGCTATAAAAATTTACTTAACAAATTCAATCAATCTTGAATTTATAAAACAATGTTTATAAATTCACATTTATATATTATAAAAACTTCAAGTTATAAAAATCTCTCTACTAACCAATTCTATTTAAATCTCATTTAGATGTGAAAAATCAAATTTTCAAGTTAATTATTTATAATTTTCTATTTAAAAAATCTATTCAATTTATAACTTCACAATTTATAAATCTATAATTTCATTCACTTATGAAATCCATTTTTATTTCATTTTAACACTTATAAAAACTCGTTTTATAATTCTTATATTTTTAATTTATAAAATATCAATTTTTATAAATCTTTTTATATAAACCGTTTATAATAATTCAAAAATCTCAATTTAAATAAACTAATCCTTTTAATAATTTACAAATTGTGATTTAAAGCTTATATAACTCCAAAATCATACTTAAGTATTATTTTCCAAAAACATAACTTTTATTAAAAAAATTATAACGTTTATTTATCTTAACAACTCAAAATTTAATAAAACGTATACTTTCAAAAATCACTTTAAAATTCTATTTTTAAAGTCAAAATCATTATTTTAAAACTTCAAAAATGGATCCGATGATGCAATAGCACCAAATAGTCAATCACGACAACAAAGACATCATATATCAGTATATGATAATCAACAAATATCACAATATCTGTAATCAAATAAATATTGGTGAGCAATCCAGTTGGATCCCTCCAACCTGTTTCCCTGCATCCACAGATGTTAGCACAATACCAATTCCGTTCCAATACGGAATATCGCTATATATGGGATTTATAAAATATTATCCGCTATTATGCGGCGCAATAGGGTCTCATCCGCTATATAATGCCGGAAATCAACTCCAAGTACATAAATAATACCAATTTCACTTTGCAGTGAAATATTCGCGGCATATGTTTTTAATAAATAACCTCCGCTTAACAACGGCGTATAATGTCTATTTCAACAATCAAAAGATAGCAATCAACATTCAAACATACAATCAAGCAATTTTAAATCTAACTATTTAAAATATAAATCAAAACAGATTCGATTGAGTGAGAAGTTCTCACCTTATTTTCAATTCAGTTTCCGCGTTTATTTCGAATAAAATTAAACGTACGTTTAATTTTACCCGAAATTCACACTAGCTCCAAACGACTCCAATCTAGTTCCATAGCGTAGTGTTCGTCCATACGAACCCAACGCAACTTTCTTCGTGCGTTTTCGACCTCGTAGCAAAAAGTTATTGCATTTCAAAGTTTGTACAAATTAATATAATTAATTTACAATTTACATTTATTATTTTTCTTCAACCTTCAATCTTTGCCGTTCGATCTGCTTGGAAGCATCAGGGCCGCCGAACGCAACTTCCTTCTTCCCCAGTATCTCACGCGCGTGCAAGAAACCCACCAAGGCTGCCATCTAGGGCTTAAAGCCGCTCCACTATACGACGTCGAGAGCCCATCACTCCACCACCATTTGAACCGCCATTCGAAGCTCCACCTTCGGCTAGAAGGAATCGAAGCTCGGTCGCCATTTGCCTTGGGAAAACGTGAACGATGGCCGCACCTTTAACCACCAATTGCCGTTGATCCATGGCTTTGTTTCCGATCACAGCCGTTGAGATTGAAGATCTTGACGTGCTCTTCATTTTTGCAGTTGACAATTTCTCGATTCGATGTATAGATTTGGAGTAATCGAAGGAAGAAATCGATTGTTTTCTGGCCGTTCGAGATGTTGGTGGTGGCTGAAGCAATGTAGGGTTAGGGTTTGAGCAATTTGTGAACAAGGGGGTCCTTTTATAAAAATTCTACCAAAAACACTATTCATCGAATTTTTTTCGATCTCCAGATCTCGCACGGTGACCGGCGTTTCTAAGGTTTACCCCGCATTCCGGACACAATGGAACGTGTTTCGGAGGCTAATTCGATCATCTGTGCGAGTTACGGCAATAAACGATCAAATTTAAATTAAATCAATTTAAACTAATTTCTATGCGTTTTGGCTTGCTTCGGACAAACGGTAAATCCGATTGACACAAAATTTGAAACCTTGCAATAATATCACATTACGGATCCGATGAAACTAGTTTCGTCGAAATCTGAGACTATTTGAAAAATAGCTATTTTAACGCGTCAATTAAATATTAAAATATTCAATTTTCACAAATTAACTTTAAATTCAATTTTAAAAGTTCGATAACATCATTCTAACTCCAATATGATATAATAAAATTTTACAAATCAATTTTAATCATATTAAACCCAATTTTCAATTATTTCTGTAATTTCAACTATTAAATAATCGATTTAATTATCCAATTTAATCCAGATATTCGAAATAAAATTTATTTGACTGTTTAATTTCACTTATTAATATTTAAAATCAATTAAATATATGAATTTTAATTGACAGAAATTCTGGGTCGTTACAATGCATGATGATGTCATGTTCACTATCGTTGGAATCCGCTATGTTCTAGGTTTAAGAAAACCTCTTCTATCTTTAGGTCAACTAGCATCTTTGAGTTTCAGGATTTCGATAGAGTTGGATAGCTTAAAGGTGACACGTGATGCTTTTGTATTGATGAAAGAGGTAATGGTCTGGAATCTTTATCTGCTGAAAGGATCTACAGTTCTTGGATAGTCGTGTGTTGGAGTTGATAACTCACGAGCTTTGGATGCCACCAGACTTTGGCATCTCAATTTGGGTCATATTTCTTGAAAGAGCTTGAAGTTGCTTTGTAGAAGGAAGATGGTCAAGGGTGAAAGCTTCAGCCACTTTGAATTCTGCCAGGATTGTGCATTAGGGAAACATACAAAGGTTTCTCTCGGTGTTGGTAGACATGAGTCCAAATGAGTACTAGAGTAAGTCCATACGGTTGTTTGGGGACTAGTAACTACAACTTCTATTGGATGAGCTAAGTATTTTATCTCTTTTATCAATGACTACTCTCGAATGGTTTAGATGTTCATGATGAAAGCTAAGTCAAAGTCATTTAAGAAATTCAAACATGGAAGGCGCTGGTAGAGAATGAAGTCAGAAGGAAGTTGAAGATGATGAGATCAGATAATGGCAGTGATTTTATTTCTAAGGAGTTTATAAATTTCTATAAGAAGAATGGATTCTAGAGATACTTCACTACACTCATAGATCCACAATCAAACAGAGTCGCCGAAAGGATGAATAGGACTCTACTGAAGAAATCTCATTGTTTGAGATTGACGGTGGGTTTATCTAGAGGCTTTTAGGCTGAAGCTTTATCGATTGCAGCGAATATTATCAATTAAATTCCATGCTTAGCCATTTATGGGAAGATTTCAATGGAATGGTGGATAGGTACATCTATATGTATCAGTTATTTTCGTATATTTAGTAGCTCTGTGTATGTTCACCATATAGGAAATGACAAGTTAGAGGTTGAAGCCTATAAAGGCATATTTTTGGGCTATATAAAAGGCACAAAAGGGTATCACATTTAAAACATATTGATAGGAAGGTAGTGAACTCTAGACATGTCACATTTGATGAGTCTGTTATGTTCAAGCTGAAGGGGAATCCACCTAGTTCAGTAGATTCAGAAGCTGAAAGGCCTAAGAAAATGGAAACTACTCTCTGATATCAGCATAGTAGTAGTAAAGTCAAGGCTGCGAAAGAAGACAGAGTAATTGCAGTCAATGACACATCACATTTAGGTCCACAAAATTCCTCTAGTACTGATGGTAATGGTCATAAAGCTAGATATGATTCAGCTCAAGGTAGAGTTGATAGAAGCTTAGGCGAAGTTACACCTACTCAGGCTAGTTTCAGAGTTAGAAGGCCACCAAATAGGTACGAAGACTGGAATTATGCAAATCTTAGTTTGACTATGTAGTGCTTATAGTGCAAGATGATCCTTTCAACCTTGAAGAAGGAGTTCGAGTGCTAGCTCAAAATGGATGCATGCTATGGATGAGGAGATGAATTCATTGAAGAATAATCAGACTTGGGAATTGGTAACACCTCCTCAAGAAAGCCGAGCCATATGATGCAAATGGACATATAAGGTGAAGGACGATGGAGGACACAAGGCTATACCTGTTGTAAAGTTTGAGCATTGCTCATACTTGATTATCTTGCTGAAGTGTTAAGTGCCATTTGGTGGTACGAGTGGGTTGGTAGATAGAGATGTATGTCTTGGAGATTGATAGGTCATAAATGAAGATGGTACTTTCAACACTTTGTTGGTGGATGGTGTCCTTGTCGGAGTTCGTTGACAAAGTGCAATGGGCAATGACCATGCTGAAACTCTTTAGGGAAGTATCTACGGTGTCTTGTCTGAGAGCTGCTTGAAGTAAGAGGATGTATGTGAAATTGGTAGGCTTGCGAGGAAATATAGTATCAAGATGGAGATTATTAGATTTGGTGATACAATATTTCCATATTACAGAAGATTTAGAAGATATTGTTGATTTTAGTGATACAATATTTTCAGTTGCGGAAGATTTGGAAGAATTTGAAATAATCACTCATATATATTGCCACTTTTATAACATTAAAGAGGGCAATAAATTACCTATACGAGAAGAAGAATTATATTGGAAGATTGAAGTAATTAGTTAATTCCCTAATTAGCCGATTAAAGAAGAAATCTTGTCAGACGCATATAAATTGAGGAAAATTGAAAAATCAAATGGATAAACATTTGTTGTATGAATAGGAGAATTGATGACGCATTTATTTATCATCTCAAGTTGTATTTCTTATTATTCTTCTTATTCTCCATTATTAGTCTTGTAAAATTCTCTTTTCTTAGAAATAATAAAATCTTTTCTCCCCAAAATGTATGTACACTATCTCACGATAATGGAACCACTATAAATCCATGTGTGAACACTCTATTTACTTTCTTATTTGCTTTTTATTATCTTATTTCTGTTTGTTTTATCACATTACAATACGATCTTATTGCTCTCGTGTTTATTTTGGTTGATTTACAGTCATTTGTGTGAAATCTACCCAAAGGCATATGCATGTCCTAAGACAAGAAAATCTCACATATAAATGACAAGCGGTAGGAAATAAAAAGTCATGTTCAAAAGTTTATCCCTAAAATTAGATCATTTAAATATAGTAAAGTAATAATTCAGTAACCAAATTTAAATTTGATGTTAAAGTTTCTAATACACAAAAGGAAAAGGAAATAAAAATAAAAAAAAAGTTAGAAAACTGCTATTAGAAACTGCAATCGTTTCATTTATTTTTAACGTTATGCAGTTTTTAATCTTAATATGACCCTATTAATTAGGTCATAAATAGAACGTTTCATTTATCTTTATTGTTATGCAGTTTTTAATCTTAATGTGACCCGATTAATTAAGTCACAAATAGGCTGTTTTATAATTAGAACATTAGGTCTGTGACTAATCTTAAGCGTTAAGTTGGTATATGATGGACGTACCAGATTTAGAGTTAAATGTTATATAAAGGATTGGGTCCTCTCTCTCCTGGTATATAGATGTATGCTTCTCCATCAAGAAACATATAAAGAAATAGGGTTAGAGAGAGAAACCGAATTCTGAGAAGAAGAGTAATTATTAAAAGTCAGAAGAAGAAGATGACAGCCATTACATCTTACGATGTTAATCATGGTACATCATCTTAAACAAACAAAAATCATATTAAGCTTTGTTTGTGAAATATTCGGTATTGGTGATCCTTTGGCTATTACATGAATTTTCATCATTCATCATGAAAGATGGAACAGTAAAGAATTTCTGACATTTGGTATCAGAGCCACCAATCAATAACTGAATATTTCCTATGGTTGCAATTGATATGTTCTATGCTTTACTCATGATGTTTAATCAAGTATGTGTTATAAGTCAATTATGCACATGAGATTTATGATTTTGTTAATCATCAAAGTGGTCAAAATCAGAATAATCATTTAGTGCATAAGTGACATAATGATTATTGATACAAATTGCCAGTTATAATAATACCAAAAAAACCAGCGTCACTAATGGTAGAACCTGAGAACTTACCCAAAGGAAAGTCTTGTTATATAACTAGTTGACATGATGAGGTTTAATAGATATCTTGATTAAATAAATATTGATCATCCAAAGATGTCGGTTTTATTTAATTGAATATATTTATTACTTACTTATGTTTTAGTATTTAATTATGTTAAGTATAAGATAGTATCTACCCAAAGGAGTATTATATTATACTATTATGTACATATCTGAATCGCGTTAGCTATGAGCTTATAGTTATTTCAATTTTTTTTTAATTTGCAGTAGTTCCCATGAATACACATGCTTCATCTACTACATTGTTCAATGTGTTACTTTTTCTGAATGGAGAGAACAAGTCAGTTTCCATTTAGGTGTTCAGGATCTTGACTTGGCACTCCTTGAGAATAAACCTGTTGCTCTCACAACAGCAAGTACTAAGACAGAAAAATCTCATAAAGCATGGAAACGCAGTAACAGATTGAGCCTCATGTTTATTAAGATGGCTGTTGCTAACAACATCAAGTCAACAATTCCGTAAATAGAAAGTGCTAAGGAATATATGCAGTTTGGGGAAGAGCGTTTTCGTTCAGCTGATAAGTCACTCGCCGGTACTATTATGGCAGAACTCACGACCATGAAGTTTGATGGGTCGCGAACTATGCAAGAGCACATTATAGAGATGACTAATCTTACAGCAAGGTTAAACTCCCTTGGACTTAAAGTAGAGGATTCTTTTCTTGTCCATTTTATCCTGAACTCGGTACCTTCTGAATATGGACCTTTTCAAATTAACTATAACACTATAAAGGATAAGTGGAATATTAATGAATTGGCCAATAGACCTGTTCCGGAAGAAGGACGTTTGAAAAATCAAGTGAATCACTCAGTAAGTTTTGTGAATAATAAAGCTGGTAAAGAAAAGAATGGAAAATCAAGTCATTTCAAGAAGAAAAAGGCACCTGCTAAGAATGGACATGATAAGGAAAAGAAGGAACTAAAGGACGTTCGATGTCATTTCTGTAAAAGGAAAGGACATTATCAAAATGACTGTCCGAAAAGGATAACTTGGTTCGAAAAGAAAGGGATTTCTTATGATCTGAACCATAAATCCAAATGAAGATCGTTTTCTCTTTATGGGAAACGGAATGAAATCCACAATAGAAGGCATTGGGACTTATCGTCTAATTCTAGAAAGTGGATATGTATTAGACTTATATAGTACCCTTTATATACCTTCATTATTTAGAAACCTTATTTCCGTATGTAAGTTGGATATTTCTGGTTTTAGATGTACGTTTGAATATGGTTGTTTTGATTTATATAAGAATATCGATAATGTTGGTTCTGGTATTCTAATTGATGGTTTATATAAATTGAAACTGAATGACACTTATGCGAATTCCTTGCTGAATGTAATAAATAATGTTGGATGCAAACGTAGCATGTTGAATGAAAATTCTGCTTTCTTATGGCATAAAAGACTAGGTCACATATCCAAAGAAAGATTGATGAGATTAGTAAGTAATGAAATTTTGTCAAATTTGAACTTTAGTGATCTAGAATTATGTGTGGATTATATTAAAGGTAAACAAACCAAACATAATAAGAAGGGAGCCACTAGAAGCAGCCAGCTTCTTGAAATAATACACACTGATATTTGCGGACCTATGGACACTCCAGCCTTTAATGGAGAAAAGTATTTCATCACTTTTATTGACGATTTTTCCCGCTATGGTTATGTCTATTTGCTTCATGAAAAATCTCAATCTGTAAATGTCCTTGAGACGTTTGTAAAGGAAGTTGAGAGGCAATTAGATAAAAAGGTGAAAATCATAAGGTCTGATAGAGGTGGTGAATATTATGGCAAATATAATGAGTCGGACCAGTGTCCAGCTCCATTTGCAAAATTCCTCGAAAGTCATGGCATATGCGCGCAGTACACAATGCCAGGTACACCATAGCAAAATGGTGTAGCAGAAAGGCGCAATAGGGCGTTAATAGATATGATTAGGAGTGTGATGTCAGATTCTACACTAGCTAAGAATTTGTGGTCGTATGCTCTCAAAACTGCTAATTATTTGTTGAATAGGGTTCCTAGTAAAGCTGTTCAAAAGACTCCTTTTGAATTATGGACTAACAGGAAACTAAGCTTAAGACACATGCATGTTTGGGGTTGTCCAGCGGAAGCAAGAATTTATAATCCACATGAAAAGAAATTAGATTGTCGAACGATTAGTGGGTACTTTTTAGGTTACCCTGAAAAATATAAAGGATATGTGTTTTACTGTCCTAATCATAGTTCAAGAATTATAGAAACTGGTAATGCAAGATTCATTGAGATTGGTGAAGTCAATGGAAGTACTAGAAGAGAAATAGTGGAAATAAAGGAAATAAGGATAAATGTTACATTGCGTAGAATAGTTCATCCATCTACTATCACTCCAAATGTTGTTCTAGCTATTGGAGAACAACATGATGATGAACAACATATAAATGAAGAAGTACTTCCTGAAGGAAATGACTTACATAATGCTGATATGCATGAACCATAACAAGTAGCATTAAGAAGATCTCAAAGAGATCGTAGGTCAGCTATTTCTAATTATTATATGGTTTATATGCAAGAATCAGATTATGATATAGGAATCAATAAGGACCCAGTTTCATTTTCACATGTTGTAGAAAGTAAAGAGTCAAAGGAATGGATTAATGCCATGAAAGAAGAACTAAAATCCATGCAACAGAATGAAGTTTAGGATCTCGTTGAGTTACCACATGGCTGTAAAAGAGTCGGATGCAAATGGGTTTTTAAAACCAAACACGACTCTAGTGGTAATGTCGAACGGTATAAAGTTAGACTTGTTGCTAAGGGTTACACTCAAAAAGATGGTGTTGATTACAAGGAGACATTTTCTCCTGTTTCGAAAAAAACTCACTAAGAATAATAATGGTATTAGTAGCACATTATGATTTGGAATTGCATCAAATGGATGTGAAAACAGCCTTTCTGAATGGAGATCTTGATGAGGGTGTTTATATGGATCAACTTGAAGGTTTTTCTGTAAAAGGTAAAGAACAATTGTTGTGTAAACTTAAGAAGTCAATATATGGGCTTAAACAAGCATCCCGGCAATGGTATATAAAGTTCAATACCATTATTACATCTTTTGGTTTTAAGGAAAATACAGTCGATCACTGTTTATACCAAAAGATCAGTGGGAGCAAGTTTATTTATCTAGTCCTTTATGTTGATGACATCTTGCTTGCTGCAAATAATTTAAGCATATTGCATGAGACTAAGGAATTTCTCTCAACGAATTTTGAAATGAAAGATATGGGAGAGGCATCCTATGTGATTGAAATAGAAATATTTCATGATCGATCCCAAGGAATATTGGGATTGTCTCAGAAAGGATATATCGAAAGGATTCTAGAGAGATTTAGAATAAGTAAGTGTTCACCGGGAAAGTTCCTGTACAGAAAGGTGATAAATTCAATCTCATGCAATATCCTAAGAATGATGTTGAACGAAAGGAAATTGAATCAATTCCATATGCATCTGTAGTTGGTATCCTAATGTATGCTCAAACCTATACTAGACCGGATATCAGTTTTGCGGTCGGTATGTTAG
Source organism: Allium cepa (assembly GCA_030765085.1). Classification (NCBI taxonomy): domain Eukaryota; kingdom Viridiplantae; phylum Streptophyta; class Magnoliopsida; order Asparagales; family Amaryllidaceae; genus Allium; species Allium cepa. The sequence goes on from CM060929.1 coordinate 272,504,959, forward strand.
GGAGGTATCAAAGTAATCCAGGAAGGGAACATTGGCAAGCTGCAAAGAAAGTGTTAAGGTACTTACAAAACACGAAAGATTACATGCTCATGTATAGTAGATCCAATGAATTGGAGGTGATTGGATATAGCAGTTCAGATTTTGCTAGATGCATCGATACTAGAAAATCGACTTTTGGTTACCTCTTTATGTTTGCTCAAGGAGCCATATCATGGAAAAGTATGAAACAAACTATCATTGCTTCATCTACTATGGAGGCAGAATTTGTGGCATGTTATGAAGCCACAATCATGCATTATAGTTGCGGAACTTTATTTCAGAACTTGAGGTTGTGGACACCATTAGCAAGCCGCTGAAAATTTATTGTGATAACTCTACAGCAGTGTTTTTCTCAAAAAACGACAAGTACTCGAAAAGTGTCAAACATATGAAACTGAAGTATCTTATTGTGAAAGATGAGGTTCAGAAACAAAGAGTGTCAATCATGCACATCAGGACAGAACTTATGATTACAGACCCTTTGACGAAAGGTTACAGCCAAGACAATTTAAGGAACATGTTTAAAGAATGGGTCTTGGTTGTATTAATAATAATTGATGTGTGGCATTCTGAGCTCCTTTGTGTGTTTCTGATATACAATTATGTGTCTCTTGTTTTAATGTGGTAGTACGTACTTTATGTAATTTTAAACAAGAAAGAGTCTTATAAAGATATTATGTTTAATCATTATGATATAAGACATTATGTGGACCGTTATGCTGTTTTATATAAATTATGAGTATAAAATGATGGATTGCTGGTATTGTAGTATATGGAAAGAAATGCATTGAATTAATAATGCACAACCGCCATAACTCTCAGCAATTTATCATAGTATGATGTTTAACACTTGATATTATGAATAATCGGGTCCAGTGGGAGAATTTGGGAAAACTGCTATTAGAAACTGCAATCGTTTCATTTACTTTTAACGTTATACAGTTTCTAATCTTAATATGATCCTATTAATTAGGTCATAAATAGAACGTTTCATTTACTTTTAACGTTATGCAGTTTCTAATCTTAATGTGACCCGATTAATTAAGTCATGAATATACCGTTCTATAATTAGAACATTAGGTCTGTGATTAATCTTAAGCGTTGAATTGGTATATTATGGACGTACCAGATTTAGAGTTAAATGTTATATAAAGGATTGGATCCTCTCTCTCTCTTGGTATATAGATGTATTCTTCTCCATCAAGAAACATATAAAGAAATAGGGTTATAGAGAGAAACCGAATTCTGAGAAGAAGAGTAATTATTAGAAGTCAGAAGAAGAAAATGACAGCCATTGCATCTTCCGCTGTTAATCAAGGTACGTCATCTTAAAAAAAATCATATTAAGCTTTGTTTGTGAAATATTCGGTATTGGTGATTCTTGGGCTATTACTTGAATTGTTCATCATTAACCATGAAAGATCGAACAGTAAAGAATTTCTGACAAAAACTACTGAACACATATCATCATTATATCACATGTAAAGTACAAGTATTATTTCCATCTCGAGTAATAGAAGAAAAATTAACTAAAACAAAAGAAAAGAATGATAAAAGCTTAAGTATTTTATAGAAAATTTGTTTCTATGACTGTTCTTCAGCCGTCTCAGCTGTCTCCGCTGCTGTCTCGGTATTCTCGGAGGCTGCTTCAGATTCAGTTTCTGCTGGCAATGGCACTGTCAAATCCACTTCTGGCGGTACAACTGCCTCCGACGAATGCTTTCTCATAGAAGCAGTTTTGGTCAAGTGAGTGTAGCTTCCCTTCTCTTTGAACAATTGTGCAAAGTGATGCTTGCAGTACAATATTCCATCTAATGCCGCATAATTGGATGTTGTTAATGTACATCCACCAGGCGCACATTTGAAACACGTTTTATGATAGTTTTCCCCTTCTACAGTTATCTGTTCATTCACCGCATTATCTATATATTAGTTTCATTACCACACAATCTTGTGCATGATATGTACGCACATGCACCAGAAGTTTACATGTTCACTTTTGTTTTCATTTTAAGAAAAAACTAAGATGAACTCACTTTTTCTAGAGGATATACTGTCTTGGTGCAAACTGAACATTTGTCCTGCGTGCCAGAAAACATGGACTGTACTCTACTCGGTGTCCTATTCTGTGAATTGCAAGCAACTTATAAGTCATTCTTATAATCTTGATTTTAAACTTTTATACCAAAGTGTGCAAATTGATATGTAGAAACGTTACCAATTCTTTGTCGGACTTAGGCGCTGGGCAACAAAAGAAATACCATAATTAACACATAAATTGTTATAAAACAGTAAAAAGATTGCGCAAACATACAACGAGCACTTACGAGCTTGGAAGTTTTTCCTGTAAGATCCCGTTTCTTTAAAAAGCTGCTCAAAATGAGGCTTGCAGTAAAGAACACCATCCATGGATGAGTAGCTGTTCATCTAGACAGGGAACATGCATGCATACATTGTAATATATAAATATTTGGAGAAGGTGAAATATGCATACGATAATGTATCAAAAATGCTTACAGTTAGATTTCCTTTGCAATGGCTACACTTAAAGCAAGTTTTGTGATAATTGACACCATCTGCGGTCAACAAGTCGATGAAATGCACAGTCTTGTCACAGGCTTTGCATTTGTCTTGGGTTCCACTGAAAGACATTGTGTGTATTTAACTATATATACAAATATTTTATGTATCGGAAAAGATGAATTTACTGCCTTTTTCTGCAATGTGATTGAGCAAATGTAAAGGCAAGATTGTGAAAGAGTAACTGTTATAAGAATGATTCAATTGGGTATAAATGAAGCAGAGGAGAATTTAAGACCTTGAGTTATTTGAGGAGAGAGTTAGGATCATATGATGAAAAATAGGAGTAGGATATAGCTCTTAACCTCTCATAAAATGGTTTAAAAATAGAATGTTTCTGTGCTAAGAGCAATGTCAGGCTGTACTAAATTTAGAACACTATGATATCTTGGGGTAGAAACAACGAAAAAAACAAAGATTTGGAATCTAGTTTTCTATCTGTATTAAAATTTCTCCTGGACCTTATCTGTTAAATAAATAATAAAACGGTTCTTCCAATTTTAATTGATTTCTAATTTATATCTTTGTTGTTTTACTTTGATTTAATGGGTCTGAAGCATGGGTTAGAATCAATGAAGAGGCATAATAGAAGTGATATATAATTTAAGATTTCTCAAAGAAAATTGCAGCAAGCACAAGGTTGAAATAGAAATTACCCTTCTGTGCATTGTGTAAAATAGAATATATACTAGATCATAATGCGAATCCGAAGTGCAGAAAAATTAATCATGCTAGTATATCCACTGAATGATTACAAATGCAACTATACGCATTAAATGATTTAGTTTTTTGTTCATATGTATTAGCTTAAAAATTGAAGAAAAGACAGGAAAGCAAATTTGAAAAGAACTTGATTGTGCCATGCTATTAGACCATATGGAGATATTCATTTTTCCTCTCCTCTTCACACTGAACAAATCAGTTACACATCCAGATAACTCTTAAGCTAGCCATAAGATCAGCTAAAAAAATAATATACGATTTAAAACGGCGAAAGCTTCACCGTTTTTAATTATATACATCTTCTCAGCCGCCACCGCTCTTTCCCTTCCTCCTTCCTCATTCTAATTTCTAATTCAGCCAAACCAAATATTTCACCCTATTTCATAAATCTTTTTATCCCAAACCTTTAAATTGAAGCAAAACTACACAAACTAAACCTTATTTTTGTGATTCACACATATTGAAATGTCTTGGTTGCTCAAAAAATTCACGAAAAAGTTCATGCATAGAGAAAATAATATCGGTGACGATGATAGTGGTGGTCATGAGAAGAGAATGCAATTGTGCCGTATGGATACGAGCAAGGAATAGAAGAGCTACTTGAAGCCACCGAAAACGAGGAGGGTGGAGTTAAAAGTCGCGGAGGTCGATGAGGTCGTCGAGACCGCAGAGACGGTTGAGCAGGCATGAGTCGTAGGGGAGAGGAGCAAGTTTCAACTAGAGTTGCTGAGCTTAATGGTTTAATCTAAACTTGAGTGCAGATGAGCTTCTCACAGATACTTCTAGAAGGGGAAGTGCATGTCAACAAATATACCAACTTAGCTGTAAGTACCTTTTTTCATGATATAGTTAATAAATTATCATTTTGTTACGTACGTTAAAGCTTTCGTTTAACTTAACCACTCACAGAATATTCATTCTCGGAGTTTATTAGCTAATAGCCTAAAATATTTCATAAGCTTTTGACTAATATTCATAGAGTTATAGTGTTTCTGCATGAGCTTGGATTTCATCATTTTTTAGGTAACTAATTCTTCATTTAATTTAAAAAATATTCCGTCGGGTTATTGTAGTTTGGTTTAACTTGTTATGTAATTTAATAATGTAGGCATCAATAATATTATTGAAGGTGATGTTCGATTGTTAGTTGATATTGCTCTTTGGTGGTATAAAACCACTTGTACATTTCATTTTCTTTGCAGTGGGTTAGGGATTACACCATTAGAGTTTTTTATGCTCGCCAGTATTACCATAGGAGTGGTTGGCATTCTATCGCTTTTGTATGACAATAGGTGGCGTAATTCCACGTTTGGTCAAGACCTTTTTACACATTTAGACACTTCACTGGCCTCTTATCAGACCGCAACTGCTATTAGAATCAGTGCAATTATAACTACCATGGACATTATACTGACGGTGTGTTCACAAAAGCATGATTTGGAACTTGCTCGACTGTTTGTTGTATATTTATAGGAAACTTGTTTTTCAATATCAGTAGCAGTAATGTGCATGTTGTCTATGTTGAGACCGTGGTTGGTTTGGATTTTGATTGCACTGTCTTTTATGATTGGAGTAGTCCTATATTTGCATATCTATACAGATGTTTGGACATACAGTACATCATTTTTGATTCACAGGTTTAATTGTTTGGGTTCTAGGAGTTGCCACGATATTTGTTTTTTGAGTATTCCAAGAACTTTCGTTTCGTAGCAGTGACTTCAGTTGCATCTAGTTTCTTCCTTTGTTTATTATTCCGATGTACGAACAATAGGAGGACCAGGGATAACGAACCTCATCATTCCACAATCAGATTAACTTGAGGATGTATAAAGGGCAGTTGATATGACATCCATTTGATACTAGTGACTCAATCAAGCTTAAGTTTGTGTGGTTAGCTAGGATGCTCTATGTGCGGAGATTTCCTCTAGTATCCTATCATACAACGTTTGGCTATTATTGACACCTCAGTGAGAGACAATTGCATGACTATGATGCCATTACCGATGATCCACACCCTCTTACGTATTGATGTACAATTTATGATTCATATTAATTTATTGCTGCGAGAACAGTAGGTTGGTGGCTAGCAAATAAATTTGTTATTATGGTCCTTTAGACATTGATTTTTGATATATGCTTCTGATGATACTATTACTCATGCAATGTCGATAGATTTTGCAAGGCCAACAACTATATGTCACAGGATAGCACCCTAGGTTATCGAGGATCTTACCTAGCTAAGTTAGGGTATCTTATACCAGATCACGTGTCTACTGCTAGTCACTGTGGTTGGACCATGGCATTGCCTACATCCTTTGGACCTTATCATTATATTGAAGTGTATCACCCTCCTACACATGACTAACATCCAGATCCCACCAATATATCATACGATGATTTATACGACTTGTAAGTGGGACTTCGTCGTATTGGATACATTGTGTATGGAGATATCATTATGAGGATGCACTTGATAAACAGATAGATCAGATGGCATGACTTCAGTCTGAGCTAAAAGGAGAGCGGAAGAGATTCTCTAATTATGGTCTGTACTTTAAGCACTTATCTAGCAGAGACGATAACGATGAGACACGTCACTATAGTGTTTCTGTCTACGTATAGATGACCAATGGCATGTTTCATGTATCTTCATTTATGTACACATGATGTATATTTCAGTGTTTATGTTCGTAGTTATGTACTGATTCAGATTCAAGTTATATTCATTGTTATTCACTATTTATACGCTGTGACTGATGTAATATTCGTTATTATTCATGCTTTTCATTTCGATTCTTGTTATATTCGTCGTTTTTGCATTTTGATTCATGTCATACTTTGTGTTATTTGTGGTTTATGCACCGTGATTGATGTTATAATCATTATTCATGATTTTCATTCTGATTCATGTTATATTTATCGTCTATGCATTTTGAATCATGTTATATTTAGTTTTAATCATAGTTTACTATGCACCATGCTTCATGATTTATAGTCAGTATTACTTGATGATCATATTCAAAGTTGCTCATGGGTAATTATACTCCGCTTCATTGAGTTATCTTATCTCGGACTGTAGAAATTTTGGCAGATATCGTTCAGTGTCTTGTCTCGTCACCTACAATAGCCATGTTGTGCACTTTTTGTCAACGACTTGTCTTATCTTACACTATAGCTACCTTGTTCTTGTGTTTATCTGATATTCAATTTCTTGTGCACCAAAGTATTATAAATAACATCCTCCTACCATTGAGTTATACGTAAACTTTTCTTCCAAATTCAAATATTGTATATTAACGTGGTGGACTACAACACATTTCTTTGCCTTCTTCATACCCATACGAAAGTTCTTTAAGTCCTCTGTCCAAATTCTTTATCTCCTCAACAACCGATGGAATTATTTGTCGAAATGCAGTAAAGGCACTACAAAGACCTAAGGGAGCATGAGATAGGCAAGAGCGTTGGTTAAGAGAAAAGGGAAGAAGACATGGAGAACAATGGAGAATCCAATGTAGAAGTTGGCAAAGTGGATAGGAACACCATAATTAACAAACTGAAAGAGAACAAAAGGATGACTCTCCTCCGATCTTTTATGTCTATGGAGTTATGGTTAAATATTGCATCGTAAGAAGCGGAAATGAAATTGGACCGCGCCACTATAAATGCTCCAACTTTTCAAATGGTTGTGCATTATAGGAATGAATTGATGATCCATTCCCTTGACAGGCCAAAGAATATGCCACCAAATTAGAATAAGATCATAATAGGATAAGCTTACTCGCATTTCACGGTGGTCGGACTATCTTAATGTATGTATGTGTTTGTTCATGCATGCTTATGTTTTTCTATGTTTAAGTATGTATATGTGCATGCTAATGTATCTTTATCTATATATAAGTATGAATCTATTTGATAGAACTGCTAACACCATAAAAATTGATTTTGATGATAACAACCATATAAATAAAAGGTACTAATGTTTTTCCAAGTAGTATAGAATATTTTGCAGGATATTATGCAGGTTTATACAAGTACAGGATAATCCAGTTTGAAGAATGATTAGTAAAAAATCTAAAAATCAAGATTCAGAGATGAAAAATATATTTGAAGGCTCATGAGTTTAGAGACAAAGACCAAAAGGGTACAAGACTATAATTTATGAATAATAGACATTGGATTAATTTGTTAAAATCCTTGAATATCAACTTTCTTTGAATACTCTCTTATAAAAATAGTTATTTTATTACCAAAATATTTATTTTTAAAAATAATATTCTACAAATATTTTATAAAGGTTTTATATATTAAAACATTTTAAAACTATGTTCAAATGATTTTACAAGAGTTTAAAATTTTGCAACATATTTAAAATTGTTTTCGTTTTCCAAAATTGACAAGAGTATGTCGACATACCCTACCTATGTATGTCAACAAATGTACCGTTGAAGATGTTTCTTTTGAATTTTATATAGTTGTGATTTTTGATTGCATCTCTTCACGAATAGACACATCCCTTTAAACAATATATAAAAGGGATTAGAAAATGAATTTTAACAACTACATTCTCTATATTCTTCTTACTCTAAATTCTTATTATATACTTTGCAAAATCCAGTTTCTATACTCTTCAAATTCATTCAAATTCAATCTCTGCTTTACTACATTCATTCTCTATAAACTACTCACTGGTTTGAAAGTATTCTCTCATCCATTCAAAGTTCGAAGTTCTATTAAAGGGCTATAGGATATTATGTGTCTAAAGTACAACTATTTGTATTTGGATTCAACAACTCTCTACTATTATTTGTGTGGGTATATTTGTTGCCTATTCAAATCAAGTGGATGTGCTTATTGCCCATTTAACTCAAGTAGGCGGTCTTATTGCCCGATTAGATCAAGAGAATCTACTAGAACTTGGAAAGTCAAGAGGGTATATCTCATTACCTTAAAATCGAGATTGTATGCTGATTTTCTTATAGCCTGATTAAAGTAGGCATTGAAAAGAAAAGCTATACATACACTATGTATGACTAGACGTAGGATTGTTAATCCGAACCAGTATAAAACTCCAACTGACATCTCTCTTGCTTCTACTTTATTTTTACTATATATATATATATATATATATATATATATATACTGCCTGTTAATATATTTTTATGTTGATTATCCATGTTTGAATTTAAATGTTAAACTAATTTAGAAAAGTTCCATATAAGTTATGAAAGTAGCATTAAGATCCATTTAAATTAGTATAATTTATACTACACCATTTTCCATATTTGGTATCAGAGCATTAGGTTTTCAAAAAATCATTATTTAATTTTTGAAAAATATAAATGGCTAGCAACACCGGTAGTGCATTTTTTAACACTTTTGATGAAAAACAAAGTTGTAAAATCCGTATGTTACGCTCAAATGGATTAGGAACTAATGATATTGAAAAGTCACTTAATTATTTGAATGTGTATAAAGTCATTTGCAGGAACATGTATGTTATATGGTAGATAGCGAATAGATACTTGATAACCATACAACATAAATCAAAAAGGACAAATTGATACTAGATAGTGGATGCTCACGACACATGATTGGAAATACAAAGGTTTTAAAGGACATCGTTTACAAAGATGAAGGAACAATTAACTTTAGAGATAACTCAAAAGAATATATCAACATCGGTAATGTCAGTAACTCTAAAACTCTTATTATTTCTAATTTTTTGTTAGTTAGGAATTTAAAATATAATCTTCTTAGTATTAGTCAATTATGCGATAAGGGTGTCGAAAATAAGTTCGAAAAAGACATTTGCCACATCTAGAATAGTGAGTCAATAATCGTTATTGAAGGAGTTAAAAATGTTATATTTACATTTTAAGTATGTGTAACAGCCCTGCTTTCTTCGTCGTATAAGTAGATAACTTTAATTAAAATAAAAGTGTTTGAATTGTGATTATTATATTTTAAAAATAATTTTTTTTGTTAATTAAATTCTTTTTGATAAAGGATTTCGATTTAACAAACAGAATTAAATTAATAAGTTCTTTTTGGCTAATTTATGGAAATTAAATAAGTTGTTTTAATCAATATAAAATAATTGAAGCATAAATAATTTAAATATGGTTGAAACAATTGAATAATAAATTTATTTTGTAATAGTACAATGAATGATAAATAAAAATAAATGGGCATCGAATTGAATAAAATTGCCTAGTTATTGAAATATAATTTATAGAATGAGGTGTGAATCAATTTATATTAGATTGAAATTTATTTCAAGTTTTAAAATTCAAATTTAAATGCATAGGAAATTAATTAACAATAAATTGAGTTAAATCAAGGTCCATAACTATTTTAGCCCATGCCCAAACCATTTTTATTCTCTCTGGAAAACTCTTTCTGCTACTTCACTTTACTCGAAGACCCAAACCCTTTTATCTTTGAATCTTTGTCCTAATAGCCTAAAAAAAATTGAAGAATCGCGTCATATAATAAAAACGAAATGAAATCACACTTAGGCCTGGGCAATGTTGACACCAACAAAAGGGGAGAGACCGCCGCGCTGGTTGGGGTCGCGATTGAAGTTTGGAGATGTTCGACGAACGACGTGATGATCTAGGAACGACCATGACTTGATGTCACAATTTGTGCTGCAGCACTAACACGATTAAGGATTGAGAAGCGACTTCCATACTGTAATAATCCAAAATTTTGGTCATTTAATTTTAAATGTTTAATTAATTTAAATATTAGAATATTCGTTTTTTTTAGTTTTAAAACTTGAATTCAAATATGGGAATTGTTTAAAATATGTGATTTGTGAAGTTAGTATTGGATTAGTGATTTAAATATCGAAATTATTTAAATAATCGAATCTTGAATTTAATTTGAATAAATTGATTTTCAAAGCTATTTAAGTTCATTTTAAATAATAAATAGTTTGGTAAATTGTAATTTATAATTAAAGTGATCGAATTTGTTTAAATAGTAATTTTTTTAATTAATGTGAAATTTTCATTCTGGGGTTTGTCTCAGATTTTTACAGAACTAGTGCCATTACATCTGGAATAATAAATTATTGTACAACGATGAGTTTCGCAACGATTAGACATACTGTGTGATCGCGCTAGCTCGAAACGCATTGCGATTAAATTCAGAAATTAATTATAACATAATTTGATTTTAAAAACTAACATATGTATATGATGGAATTGGATTTCGATAATAGTTTCATTGAGTTCAGAATAGGGGTAATTAGCTAAGAACGCTAGTGAGCACGCCTCTGTAACGACTTGCTATTTCGAACCCTTCAAATCGACAACTATGCATACATGTCAGGCTTGAATTTTCAAAATAAGAGATTGTTAATTTATATTTGGCAAAAAATAGCATACAGAGTAAATAAAATCAATCATAGAATTACGGAGATAGAGGTATACAACAATAAGCAGTGGAACAGATAAATAATAGTTCATGAAACTGCTATATAAACATCAGAGTCTGAACAAATACAACAAAAAATCTCAAATACAAAGTAGTCTCAAATACAAAACAAACAGACAAGTCAGAACATAAATAACTAGAAATAACTGAGATAGTTGTAAACCTGAATAGATAAGAGACAGATCTTCAAGTAATGCTCCAAACTCCAAAGTTGAGTCAAATGCTGTAACACTCAGTCAGACCCGAGCATAAAGCAAAACACAAAACACGAGTCAGGATTAACATTCTTATATTAATAAATCAACTCAAGTGAAATGTCCAAGTGAAATGCAAATAACTTAAAGGATGCTTTGGATTTCCATCTTTTAAGGATCCGTTAAATTATCTACATACATAGTATTATACGCTACATAGATAATGTCTAAAGTAAAGTAAACTATTAAAATAGCGTTAAGGCATTACCCATATCCCCCTTAATGCATTTTATATAAATGCCGTAGTCTATACAATACCGTAAAATCCACCAAAACGATGGGCTATTAGGGAGCACTCCATAGGTACGTCATAAACTAAACTCGTAGAAGGCGCAATAAGGCATGTAACAAGGCACGAGAGGCAATGCCAAGGTAGGATTCTACCGTTTGCACTCACGGACTAGTGGTAACGCATAGCAGCTACTACCGTCCACGTTGAGACACACTCCCAAATCAAAGGTGTACCCAATCAAATCACAAAGTAATAAAATGGTATCGAAGAAATGTGCCCGATAGGGGGAGCGACCTCACTTGGCCCGGTATAGCTCCTATTTTAGCCACATCAAGTTGACTCGCGGGAGTCAGGGCTGCGTTCATACCTCATACAGACATTCGTCAAACCATCCTACTTCGTTCTAGAATATCCACCACGTGCATAGTTGTTAAAGTGGTTTTCGGTATTGACATAGAGTATGACAATATCCAATCCCGATCTTTTTAATAAACGAACACTTATTTCACACCGTGGTCATTTTATATAATCGTTTTTATAATCATTTCAAACAGTTCATACTTCGTATCAAAATATCATATTCATTTGGAAATCAAATCACTTTCGAAATCATTACTTACTTCAAACAATCAAATTAACTTTCAAAATCATAACCACAAATAGGTCAACCCATTTATCAAAGTATCCACATTTAAATCCATTACATTTAAGCCATAACAGTTCCAACTAAAATGGTTTAAAATATTGAAAGTAGTTTATATATATTGAAATAGTTAAAAATTAAAAATAGATATATATTTAAATAGGTTATAGATTTAAAATAGTTTATTATTAAAAAAAAGTTTATATATTAAAATATTTTATATATTAAAACAGTTTATACATTAAAATTGTTTCTTCCAATTTCACAAATCAATTCAAATCAACTTAAGTTCCAAAATTAAATTTACATCAATCTCAGTTCCACCATTTCAATTAGAAAGGTTAAAGGTTTAATTCGAATTCTCACTAGAACTATTTCAATTTATATCGATTTCAAATCCATGTTTGAACTACAAATTTAAATCACTTCCAATTTTTGATAGGTTTCAAAGTTTAAATATTCAAACATATATAATAACTCAATTTGATAAATTTCATTATATGTTAAAATTTCATCTTTAAGTATTTTTTTTAAATATTCACTTAATCATTTCTAATAAAATTTAAATAAAATCTCAAATTACAAATTTAAATAAAATTGTAAATGAATACTACACATTTAAATCAAATTTAAATATTCAATTTCGATTTATTTAAATTCAAAAATATTCATTTAATCATCTTTAATCAAAATCTGGTTATCAAATTATAAAAATCATATCTTTAAAATCTCATAACCAATAAATTCAAATCAATCCTTATTTAAATTCAATTATTAACCATTTTAAATTTCAAGTCAACTTTAATTTATCTTTCCAACCTCTATTTATTAAAGTTATCACCAAATCTATTTTCCAAATATTAATATAAATTTTTAAATAAAAGTTTAAAACATATTATATATATTAGTCAAATTAAGTTTTTATTAAATTTATTATACTAAATTTTATTAAATTAAATCTTATTCTTAAATCTATGTTAAATCTTATTTATATATTTGAAAATGAGGTTTTTAGGCTAAAGGAAAAAGTTAGAAAAAAAATTAGTTTCAGGGACAACAAGTTTGTTTTTTAGGCTGAAGGATACTTTTAGTGTAAATCACAGAATCATAGTTGTAACTATCATTTTTAGTTTACACTAAAAAGTGTCCTTCAGGCTAAAATGCAAACTTCTTGTCCCTGAAACTAAATTTTTTTGCAACTTCTTTCTTATGCCCATTTACCTGTTTGAAAATTATAAAATTATAGGTAAAATCTCAAAATTTATTTTCTTTTCAAAACTTAACATACAAATTTAAAATTTTCAAACATATAATTTAAAATCTATATTTTACTCATAATTTAAAATAAAATTATTGTATTATATTTAAAATCAATATTTCTTAAAAACCCATATATTTCTCTTTTCTCAAAATTTTGTAAATCATTTAAAATAGACCAATGGTGTCCGTATACAGTATCCTATGGTTAAGTGATAGGGATATTTATCATTTCAATCCATAATTATTTAAATTTACGAGTATATATCATTTCAACCCGCAATCCTAAAATTTCAAAATCAATAAAAATAGCTTGGGTTTATCATTTCAACCCATAACGATTTTTTCATATTCTATAATATTGTTCGGGTATATATCATTTCGACCCATAAGGATTCTGTAACTAACAAGGAACTTGCAGTATGAGAGTAATATAATAATAATGTAAAATAGCATAACATATCAATGATGAGCATATATCATACTCAACATTTTATACAACATGTTATTGCGGTCATATGGCAATTAACAATTTAAAAAATTAACATATCATATTCAAAATAAAATAACCAATAATTAAAATTTAACAACATATTTCAATCATCATTTCATGTAAATATAATTTACTAAATATAAGAATGTAATCATGAGTGATCGCTCACCTTTCGAGGCTATGAAAACATTGACGGTGAGGAAGGTGAAACGGACACGCACATGGATATAGACACTCCACAATAACACTCAGGAACTGTGGCGACAAGTTCGACAGCAGTAAGAAAAGCACTAAATTCGATAAAATCAAATATATATATATATACGTATAATTTTTTTCTTTCTTTTTAAAACAATATTTATTAAAGCCCATATTTTTCTTTCCAAAATTTTCTAATAAATATTCAAACATAATATATATATATATTATTACAATTTTTTCAAAATATTAACATAAATTTTTAAATAAAATACTTTAAAAAATGAATCATAAATTTAAATAAATTCTTTAAAAATTTACATATATAACTTGGCATGTATATATATTATATATAAACAGGAAAGAAGGCTGCTCGTTGGAAGGAATTGCAGTGACCAACAGGCATTGTGGTATGGTGAAAGTTGAGTGGAGAATGGTGCTCGGAGGGATGTGGTGAGATTAGACTGGGTTCTGTGCTGTGATGGTGGAAGGTCGGCAGAGGGATGTCAAGATTTGGCTGTGGCGACTAGATGATGGGGTCGATTTTGGTCGGCTGCATGGGCGAAGTGACTGATTAGTGAGGCAGAGGAGACTTTGTTGCAAGAAGCTAGGGTGTTGTGATGGGATGGCGAGCTACTGCGGTGAACATGGGAGGCAAGATGGCAGCACTTGGGTTTGCAATGGGTGTTTGGGTAGAGGTTGATGAGAGGAAAGGTGCAGGTCAGTTTGGGCGAGAGTGGGAGGTTGAGGAAGGGTCGACAGTTGTGTGTGGGCGTGAAGGTGAAAGGCTGGTTGTCAGTGGGTGAGTGCTCGGCTACTAGGAAGGTGATGGCCGTGTGGGTTTGGGTCATGCAGCAAGTTGAAAAAGCGAAGGATAGGGTGGTGGTGGTAGAAGAAAGCGGGTAAGGTGACCGTGTACAGTTTGTGGAGAGGATTTGACGACAAAGTCAAGGGGAAGTAGGCTAAGATGTCGGGGTAAGGCTGCCAGAGAGCTGGAGCCACTATGTTCTCGGTATTTTAGGGTTGTGACTAACATGGAGGAAGGGGATAGCTGCTAGAGGACAGAGTCGTTCAGTGACGTGGGGACGGATGAGATGGAGATGAAGGTGCGCATGGATGACATGGCTGCTATCGCTTCGGCATAGGCTGACGTGGGTGATGAGGTGGTCATGGGTTGTGGAAGAAGCATGGTCAGAGAGAAAGGAAAACGGCGTGGCGATGGAGTGGTTTGAGCATGAGCAAGTAGGAATGCCTGTTAGGCAAAATAAAAGTAGAAGCAAGCTTTAAGCAATACGAATCATATTATATATATATATATATATATATAAGTTCAACATACCAGAAAGAAAAAGAAGAAAGGATTGGGTAGATGGTTTCATAAAAAATTAAGAGGATGTGCTTTTGAAGAAAGGAGCTGTTGCAAAAATAACTTTATAATATATTTTCTCCAGTGAACGACAGAACAAAGAAAGAAAGAGAAGAAGAAAGAAACGAACCAACAAACAATAAATTGAAATATGTAATAGAAAAGACCAGTACGTTGAATTCAGGAATTAAATTAAAAGCTACTGACCATTGGTTTATCATGGATGGACAATTGAATGCCCACCAGACAACCAAAAAGCATAAAACGGGTACTGATACGGATAACCGTTTCTCTGCTTTTGCCATGTATCGGACACCGAAACACGCAAATGAATATACTGCAGAGATTGGAAAGATGAGACAAATCGAATGTTGCGTAGAGCAGCCCATAGTTTCTAAAGAAAAAGTCGATTTTGGATATCCGAACGCTGATTTCGATTAATGAAAAATTTGAAAGAGGGATGATTTTGAAAGCTGTATAAGTGGAATAATTTTGAAGATTTTGTGAACTAAAATTATTTGGTAAATGATGATTTTTGAAATTTATTTAAATAAGTGAATTTTGAATATTTATATTTATTTACCATTGATTATAAAAATAATTGAAGAGCATTTATGAAATGATGTTTAAAATCTATATTTTTAAATTGATGACTAATTTGAATTTAATATATGGGAAGTTTATAATGTGATAATTTAAAGTAATTGCAACCTCAATACAATTTATTTTATTTATTGAATGAAAATTATCATTTATACGGTATGATATATATATATATATATATATATATATAGTGACTGAATTTTTGAAGTAATATATTATTGTGTTTGATATAGAAATTTAATTTAATGGACTAATAGCTTAAGAGAGGTGTTTAAAAATAAATGAGGATTTTGAATAATGATTTTGAAGTTATATATTTGACTTTGCAAATATTATTAGATCAAGAATATTTTTGGGATTTGATGTTTTAAGATATTTGAAGAATATGAACTTCTTTGAAGTATTTCCATATCATTGAAGTGGAAATTAGAAATGAAAGTATTTTTGAGGTTTTAAATTTATTGATGAGTTTGAATAAAGGTGTCTTCGAAACTAAATAACTTGTTTTAAATATGGATTTTGAAACTAGAAAAGAGAATTTATGTTTATTATTATTATTTTAAATGGGAGGGAAATAAATAAAAGAGGAGTTTTGTTGTAAACTAAATTGAAGTGTTTTTATAAAAAGAGGAAAAATAAAGCAAAATGTATTTATATAAAACCCTTGACCTCGTTAATTACTAATTAAAAGTATATTGATGTGCGTATGGATGATTGTTGATTTGTTTGCTGCGAACGAGATGAATTTAAATTACCCATTATATTGAATTATAAAGTAATGAAAATAAAGAAAAATGAAATGAAGTTAAAAGTAAGCAACAAGCAATTTAATAAGCAAAGTGGAATTTTATTTAATGTTGATTAATTGAGGGTATTGTGTATATAATTGTATTCCACCGGGCCGTTAGGACGTCCATTTGCAGTATATTTGTTTACTCGACACAGGTATAATGTCGGGTAATTCACTGAAGACCAAGTATTAGCTATTTGGATATCGATGAATTTTTCCATGTTATACATGAATATTAATCAATATTACTAGGAATACCAACTTGACATGTGAGGTAAATTATATTATTCCTTTATTTTATTTCAAAGAGAGAATATAATTATCTTTTCTTTTGAATAGAATGAGTGTCTGTGGTCCCTTTTGTGCATGTGATAGCCAGAAGTTTTGCTAGCAACATCCGAGCATGACTGACCATGGGGTTGCTCATCGATTGTTGTGGCGACATGACCCCCTAGTCACATAGTCACAATCTGCTACATGGGCCAATAGGATGAAGATAGAACGAAGTGAGGTCATTGGCGATGGGAAGTAAGGAAGCGATGTGCATTTATTGTGCAGATAAAGACCGGTGAGGACGCTCATAAAAATTTACGAGTATGGTCTCTCTTTGCATCTAAGAAGTAGCGAGGCTCATGTGTAGACTCGGCTTATGGGATTAGCAATAACAACAGCAGTAGTTATAACAATAGGAGTAATTAAAATGAAAATAAATAATAAAAGGAATAAATCTAATACTGCTAAATAAATAAGAATGAATTGATGTGTTATGTGTGCAATGTGTGTGACGTGCACGATGTGTGTGATGTGTGCGACCTATGTGATCTGTGATGTGTGTGGTGATGTGCGATGTGAGGGTGTGTGCTATGTGTGTTAAGTGTGATGTATGCGATGGATGTTTGATGTTTTTCGTATGATGTGTTTGATTGTGTTTGTTCTCTTCTAGATGTTTTGATGTTTTACGGATGTTGTTCAATCTATTATGGAAGTTTTATTATTCTTTTGGTTGGATTTCTTTATTATGATATGTATATGTTATTCTTTAGATATCACTTATATTCTCACCATTGGATCTAAATATAGTCTGACCCATTTATTATTTATATAAAACTCGGGTCAGTCGGAGACATTTCATGTTTAGGGACGAAGAGACCAGTTTGTGATTGGTAGGCTTAGTTGGAGGTTAGATTATTAGCTATAATGTATATCGTGATATGGACTCGTATATGTATATATTGTTGGATTAGATGTACTGGATTTATATTGTGTATATATATTTGATAATTAGTGAGATTTTGACTTTTGTATCCTACTCAGATTTATGTATATTTTACACTATATATGTTATCGCTGCATTGATGACTTGGTGTTCTATGTGATTTATTTTATATCGTGTATTGTTCTACCCTCGAGAACTGCACGTGTTTGTTGCATTGTACCAAGACTGTTTAGGTTGAGGTGAGAGATTTTTATACTATGTAATGTATGTACTGTTGGTCCAAGGTAATATTCACATGTGTATCACCTACATGACCTTATTCCCCATGTTACACGACAGTATTACTCTGTAATACTCCTGGGTAATATGGGTATAGAGGTGGGGTGTTACATTTTTGGTATCATAGTAGTTTTAGAATAATACAAAGTATAAGAGACACGTGCCTTAGCCTTAGTTGAACCTTAGAGTCCCTATCACAGTGGGTGTATGATAGATTATTGTTTATATCTAAGTAATATTAGGATTATATGATGATTACGGGGTTAATCATCTAGGGATGTATTTTTATTTTTATTATTATATAATAATATATTTCTACTACCTTTGTCTAAATATAAGCTGTGGAGAAATTGATGAGGTTGTAAAGGTTGAAATAATTAATCCAGTCTACAACATTGGTATTGATGATGAATGTTAAACCTCAGTGTGGTTTTGAAGCGAGAATGGAGCTGTTCGGTTAAGGAAACTATAAAAGATCCTAATTCAAATTTCATATTGAATACTTCATAATTTCAGATTAAGACGAGTAAGAAGATCCAATAGTGAGCAGGACTCGGTAGAAATATATAGATTATTTTGCTAAATATCTTAATTGTTTGGCATTTCTAATTGGATGATTGATTTTTGGATGTCTTCGCGTGATTACATTGATTGATGATGCTTTGTTTGTGGATTCATCTTGAGTGTGGCATTCATTATAAATTATCACTCAAGTTAGTATCCCATATGAGTTTGGATGATATGAACCCAACAGTGTCTTCGATTGTGAAGTTACCGTAAGAGATAATGAGAATTATTTTCATATAAAATAAAATGACATATTTTATATAAAATTAAAATAGCATAAAATGAGATGAGAGCTTGCTTGTTTATTTTTATGGATAGATGATTAGGGATGTTTAGATTTTGAAAGTATGGTATTTTTGCTTGTACTCTCATAATTTATTTATTTCTGTTTTAATAAAAGCATGCATATGTTTGGTTAGAAATCCTTTTAGGTTGTGGTGTATACATATGGTTTGGAGAAGGGGTTTTTATAAACGATTATGTTGTTCAAAGTATATTTACAAGTAAATATTTAAAGTAAATTTTGAAGTTGATTTCGTGTTAACTTGACTGTTGGGTGCTTTAAGAATTTAGGTCGATGCTTCTGACCAGCGTTATCAATAGGAATTCCTAAACACTAGGACGAGACAAATTGACATAAGGTTTTGAAGAGTAATGTATTATTTTGAAGACGAGTAATATATTTTGAGCTATATTAAAAACCAATATTTGACATAAAATTACAAAGAAAATTATACTAATTATTTTGAAGAGAATAGAATGATATGAAGAACATAAAAGATCAAAATGTTTTAGAAAACAAAAATTATTATTTTGAAAAAGTATGTAATTTTTGGAAAAGTATAAGAAATATTTTTATAAAGATGTTTAGAAAAGAAAACGTAATTTTAAAGAAGCATTTGAGTTGAATTTGAAAAGAATATAGATAAAGGTTTAAGAAATGAGAGGAAAAATAAAATAAATTTTGATAAGAGGAATTGTTTAACGATTTTATTGAATAGAAAAATGCCGATAAATTTTGAAATAAAATTAACCGCAAGCGCATAACATACAATTTTAGTATGTTGCGAGTACGAGTGGATACGTAGGGAATTTTTAAGATTTTAAATTTTCAATTCAATCAAATTAGACCGAAGTGAGAGGAAATTGTTAATTATAAAAAGAAGCTAAAGCTAGAATTGAAATGTGATTTAAAAACTATTAGACTACAGAACAATTTAGAGGCAAATCCACTCTCATATTTTTGTAAATAAACAAACAAATAATTTATGATCTCTAGCTTTGATATTAAATGAAATAATTGTTGTATTTATCATAAGTATGGTTTATTTATGTTATTAATTAACATATCCCAAACCATCAAACTATAAGACAACAAATAAACCATTATTAATTCTTATGAAAATGAAGCCAAAGAAAAAACTATTTTAAGTATGATCTATTTTGCTATTGTAACTAGTAATATAGATCATCAAATTTCATTTTTGCTTTCATTTAAAATCAAAATTAATTAGCAAATGATGATGTAAATTGTGTTTATGTTGAATTAAAATAGCTCATTTGCATAAGCAATATAAGCTATCAAAACCGCTTGTATAAACTTACATCAAAATTCACTTTCATGAAGTACAAGCTAAAGAGATCATAAATCATAAAAATATTGAAATTACATAATATTTGAGAGCTTCATTACCTCTAAATTGAAGGGGTTTAGCTACTCATTTGTGTTATCAAATCAACACATATGAGTTTTAACATCGGAAAGCAAAGAGAAGTAGAAATTAAACAAAGGAAATGAGATTAACTACTTGCATGAAATAACATCAAACTAATTGCATGAACGTAAATCTAAGCTATTAACATAAAAAGAAAGAAATATAGAAACAAACATTGATAATAAAACAAAGAAAAGCATGTAGAAAAGAGAGGAGAAAGAGGCTTGGAAGCCATTTTTATTCCACTTTGAGTTTTTGTTTACAACTTGCTAATTTCCTATGCAAATATATGAGAGAGTAGAAGATATTTACATGTACATAAGAGAGCTATATATACATGCATAAAACCCTAATTCAGTTTTTAGGGTGCTTCCTAAAATGCCATTTAGGAAGTGTGGCCACCAAGTAACCGTTAGCCACTAATTAATCCATCAGTAAATATGCGTGAAGCTTTAACCTCCACTTAGTTGTCCATTTGCTCCTAATTGTACATTTAGGTAAGTGGGTGGGGTCCTCCATGATCTTGAACTTGAATTATTTCCTCTTCATTCCTTTATATTCCCTTGTGCATGCATATATCTTCTTGAATTCTTTTTCCATATGCATCAAAATTTTCTATAAAAATCATGAAAATTGTCCAAGTAAAAATTCTCAAATTAACACATGCACAAAAATGACCATTTTCCCTCTGAATGAAGATGAATATATGATGATTTGAAAACAACTGAATTTTGATTTTAAACATGTTAAAATGCCCCAATATGATATTTATTTGAATAGAAAGAGATAAAATATGGATGTAGATATATGGACATTTACGTGCACATCAAATATCTCCTCACTTATCTTTTTATTTGTTCTCGAATAACGGAAAACGAAGATAAATCCATTTTTGTAGGGAGCACGATTGCATCCAGCGTATGCAACAAGCCATTAAACCTTTAAGTGTACCCAGTAGGACGAGTGTTGTCTCGTGAGGGTTTTTAGTGGATACTACCCATAAAATCCATATTCAGGATGAAAATACTTACAAAATGCAAGATTTATTTAAAAGAGATGAATGTGAGTTTTTGAAAAATATTTACAAATGAAAATTTTACTTTTAAATAGACATAAATAAGTTAAATATAAGTTTTGGTCATTATCTTGAAAATTTAATTCATTTACTCATCAAAATTTCCAACAAAAATCAAGTTATCATAACAAATAGACAATAGTTTGACCAGTTATTTCGGTTGATAACATAATGTAATTATGAAATGGATCCTTAGTTGATTATCAAAGTATGTCGAAATGATATTCTCGTATCTTTTGAATAACAAGTTAAATCAAACAAGTAAAAATAGTGTTAAGATTTTAATTGCTTACTCTCTCTTATTTGAAAATTTTATTACTATTAAAAATATTTACATATGCCTAACTCGGGTATGCTGAGGCCAGATATATTACCCGTGCACCGCTTTGCGGACTAATGTGAGGGGAATACAGAGCGTGGCGAGTGAATACACAAGTGTGAACACTTTATTGAATGTAAGTGTTATTAAAAAATTTTTATATACATACACCTAACTCTCATAAACCGAGGTCAAATATACCGATCGTGCACTGCCTTTCGGGCTTATGTGAGAAGGGTACAAAGCATGGCGAGTAACACACGAGTATGAACACATTACTCTAGGTGTTAAAAATATATGCATATGTACAAAAGATTTTTTTTAGAAAGCAAGAGTTTTGCAAAATCATCTTAGCACCATTTAAATTAGAAGATAAAATTGTTATATCCTTTACTTTAAATTTACCCTTTTTTTAAACAAAGATATTCAATTAGAACACACTTCATAATTAACACATATGAACCTTCCTATATACTAGTTAAACCATTGTTATTTGCAATCAAACTTCATTTTTACTTTTGTTAAGACGAATAAAATTTCAAAAATTTCAGTTTATTAACCAAAACTTATACTTATTATCCCATAGTGTTTCTTCAAAAATAAATCAAATTGCTAAAATGTTTTTGAGATTTAAAAATTTTGAGATCTTTTTGTGTTAAAAGAAAATGAAAATTCAAAAATGCCATAAAACTAAAAAATGAAAATGTGACTCTCCCCCACACATAATTTTGACGGTGTCCCCACAGTCATGCATGATATATGTAAATATTTGTAAAAGAGGGTTAACATTCTTACTAGGCGTAGCTTGGCTCACGAAGAATCATCAGCTCCTCCTCTTGGTTACTTGGCATTTCCAAGAAAGCTTTCAAATGATGACCGTTGACTTTTAAAATCGATCCATCCCTAGGGTTTTCTATTTCTACGGCACCATGTGGAAAAAACAGTTTGTACCACTAATGGTCCGGTCCATCTCGATTTAAGTTTTCCAGGGAATAAATGAAGTCTTGCGTCATATAAAAGAACTTTCTGGTTAAGCGAAAATGTTTTCCTTAGGATTGACTTGTCATGAAAAACTTTTGTTCTTTCTTTGTAAATTTTCTCGTTTTCATACGCGTCATTTCTAAGTTCTTCTAGTTCGTTGAGTTGTAGTTTACGGTTTTAGCCAGCTTTCTCAAGATCAAAGATTAAGTTCTTTATTGCCCACAATGCTTTGTGTTCGATTTCAACGGGTAAACGACAAGCTTTACCGTAAATTAAACGAAATGGGGAAATTCCACGGTTAGTTTTAAAAGTAGTATGGTAAGCCCAAAGTGCGTCGCTCAATTTCTGAGACCAATCTTTTTGATTTTTGTTGATAGTTTTCTCTAAGATTTGTTTTATTTGACGATTCAAAAATTCAACTTGCCCACAATTTTGAGGATGATATGGAGTGGATAACTTGTGGGTTATTAATTATTTCTTCATTAATGTTTCAAAGGGTCGATTGCAAAAATGGGTTCCGTTATCACTGACTATTGTGCGAGGTATGCCGAGCCTCGAAAAGATTTTTTTTTTGAGAAATTTAACAACAATTCTATGGTCGTTGGTTCTGCAAGGAATGGCTTAGATCCATTTTGAGACGTAATTGACAGCGAGAAGGATATAAAAGTTTCCAAAAGAATTGGGAGAAGGTCCCATAAAGTCGATACCCCAAACATCAAAGATTTTGATTGTAAGAATGGGGTTTAGAGGCATCATATCTCGTTGAGAAATTCGTCCAAGTATTTGACATCGATTGCAAGTTTTACAAAATTCAAATGAGTCTTTGAAAAGATAAGGCCAATAGAAACCACATTGAAGCGCATTTTCCGTAGTTTTTAGAGGAGCGAAATGTCCACCACACGCTTGATTGTGGCAAAACGAAAGAACACTCCTGATCTCATTATCAGAAATGCAACGTCGGATGATTTGGTCCGGACAATATTTGAACAAGTATGGATCATCCTAATATAAATATTTCACTTGGGACATGAATTTGCGTTTGTCCATTTTGGACTAAGATGAGGGAGTTTCTTTAGTGACTAAGTAGTTCACTATATCAACATACCATGGATTGATAGAAATTGAAAAAAGTTGTTCATCGGGAAAGTTTTCATTGTTTGGCAAAGAAGATGGTGCGTTCGAAAGATGAGATAAGTGATTGGCTATGACGTCAACGGATCCTTTTTTATCTTTAATTGTAAGTTCAAATTCTTGAAGTAAAAGGATCCAACAAATCAAATGGGATTTAGCATCCTTTTTAGCGAAGAGATATCGCAGCGCACCCGTGTACACAGTAAAGTGTGAACCTATCAAGTAAGGTCGAAACTTTTCGAGCGCAAAAACGACAGTTAGAAGCTCTTTTTCGATTGATGTATATTTGAGTTGAGCATCGTTCAAAGTCATACTCGCATAGTAAATGACATGAAGGATTTTGTTGATGCATTGTCCTAAGACAGCACCAACCACAATGTTCGAAGCATTATACAGTATTTTGAAAGAAAGATCCCAATTGGGTATGCAAATGATTGGAGCAGAAATGAGTTCGTTTTTGAGACATTCAAAAGAAGAGATACACTCAGAGTTGAAATCGAATGGAACGACTTTCCCGAGAAGAGTCGTCAAAGGATGAGCAATTTGGCTAAAGTCTTTCACAAAGTGTCGGTAAAAGCCAGCGTGTCCTAGAAATAATTGACTATCCTTAACAGATTTGGGAATGGGTAGGTTTGCAATTACGTTAATTTTTTCTTTATCCACCTCAATGCCTTTATTTGAGATGATGTGTCCAAGGAATATGCGTTGTTTGACCATAAAGTGGCATTTTTCCCAATTCAATGCAATGAGCGGGCAATCCATACCCTTTGAATCAACAATAATCCACACATGTCCGACCCAAAAAGCACAGACTGGTGGAAAGTCAAGAGAAAGAAAAGAAGAGAGAAGAAGAGAAGAAAGAGAGAAGATAGAACCAAACAGAACAATACAGAATCTCATATAGCAGCGGAAAACATACGATATCATATCAATGATCTTTACAAAACAGAAACTGTATAAATATACACATCAATCAGAGTTCAACAATCAATCAATATTTATCAGCCTAAACAGTTATAATAATATGTCCTTACATATGTCGATAGTTTAAAACAACTAAGCAATGAGCAGATAATCAAGCAAATACGGATGCACGAAAATGAAGATCTCCAACTATCCTGCAGAAGCTCCAAAAGCATCAAATCTAGACCTGTAATGTACTCGGTCTGACCTGAGCATTGAAAGGAGAGAACTCCCGGATCAGTCTGATAAACCAGCGTGAGAAACACATTCAACGGAATTTATTAAGTTACCGAAAAATTTCCTTAGTTTTCAAAACAAAAGTATCTCGTAAGATAAGTCCACACATAAGCACGGACATGTTTTTAACTTACGATAACTAAAACATATCATATCAAATCCTCTTATATTATAGTAGTGTCTACTATATACAAATAATATTAATCATAGCCGAAATTGTTACATTGATTAAATTCCAGCATATAGCACAATTGGGTAATACAATCAAAATGACAAACACGTAGTGGAGTTTGGATTTCCATACAAATGACCAGGTGAAGGGACTACCTTCTGGTAGTACATCTCTAGAAGAATGTACCGAGAAACCATCACAAAGTTTCTCTGCCAACACAAGACCGGCCCACCTCTATAACTAGATGGTACCGAATATATCATCCTTCGGTCATTACCAACCTTTACCGAGGGCCCTCTAGCATACAAACCACAATAATCAGATACACGACATCATAGCATGTAAAGATATATCTAGAAGAGGATGATCATACCCTAATAGGAGCGACCCACATAGCCTTGTTGCATCTAATCCAATTTTGGTCATTTCCAATTGATGAGGCCTGAGGTAACGATTACCTTACATAATCACAATCACATCACATAGAATGCCACATTGCCATTTCTATTGACTACTAATTAACTTCCACAAAAATACAACCCTTAAGCTCATACGTCTCAAAGAGGGTGTTAAGCTAAGAGAAGTTGCCTTCTCCGCCACCACTGATGTACATTTGTAAAAACCAATGTACGTAATCTATAGAAATGTAATGTCAAACGAACATCCATACAAGTTGTCCAAGAACAGGACAAACCGAAGGTACTTTCCTACCACATCCTATCGGCAAAATCCGTAGGATTAGTAGCAAATAGTCCTTGCAGTGGACATTTCATAATGAAGTGACTACCGCTACAAGATGTATATTGGGATTTTAACCCCGAACGATCAACAAGAAGTCCCCCGCTATGAAAATCCAAAATATCAATATCATCACAAGCAACCTATATAATTCGCCGCATATACGTTGGTCCAAAGTGGTTTTTAGATAAATCTAATCTCGGTCTCTTCGCACCAACAACGCAAGCGTTTCTCAACCTCACACGGAAATGAAGTCTCATAGACTTATCATGTAACGACCTGGATTCCTACGCCCAGGAATCCGGGTCGTTACAGTTGGTATCAGAGCGCTAGGTTGAGTGAATACCTAGGCTCTTGGGTGATTTCTTTCCTGAGAGAGCGTATTTGTAATTTTAATATATATATAGATATATATATGTATGTGTGTGTGTGTGTGTGTGTGTGTGTGTATATATATATATATTCCTACCTATTGTTGGTTTACCTGTTCAGGTTTTCCAATATAAGTTATAAAGGTAGATAGGGTAGTGGTGTGTGTAACACGACTACCAATGGTTGGAGTTTGAATGTTTGAGGTTGGAAGTGTATTTGTCGAGACTGTAGACCTAATACCGTCTCGAGTGAGCTTTGGGTGGTGTAAGGATTTCATTAATCTCTGAAGGAAATCTGTTAAAGTTCGGAGATCACTTTTGAAGCGTAAGTTTGGATGAGCTAGAGTTTGGATCTGTCGGTTGACAGAAGCAAGTCATGATATCTTGATATATCAAGGTGTAATAGCTGTGTGACGAGACATAGTGCCTATGGATGTCTCCGAAGATATTTCTTTGGAACAAGTTAAGGAAGTGTGTCTGCTCGGTGTTGTCGCTGTGTTCAGCTGGGTGTTTCTGTTTGCTTTGAAGTTCGAGTTTCTCGAAGAGCTTTGGATTAGGTAGTCTTTGTCTTCTGAGTCAGCAGTGGAGTTTAGAAGCTGCAGAGTAGGTCCATTTCTTCGATGGATCGGCCACATAAGCGTAAGATGTTCTGTTCGATAA
The DNA here is from genome assembly GCA_030765085.1 of Allium cepa. NCBI lineage: Eukaryota > Viridiplantae > Streptophyta > Magnoliopsida > Asparagales > Amaryllidaceae > Allium > Allium cepa. The sequence continues at coordinate 272,532,004 of CM060929.1, forward strand.
AGTGAGAGCAGTATTTTTGGAATTAGGTTGGATTGATCGCAAAAGAGACTTGCGATAGTTTGAGTGTTCTCTTGTGTTTCAAAATTTTTCTGGATGTCTTCAGGAAGTCAGAGTTTGGTCAGCATCTGAAGATTGAGTTTGTATCGACTGGATTTCAGAAGTGATACCGATGGTTCAGCTTAGTAATAGGATGGTTTCTGGACAATCGGTTTGGTGAAGCAGCCCGGGTTTTGAAGGAACTTCTGAGTTTTACTTTTGGATATGTTGAACCCTATTTTTGGAATGTGTTGTCCAGTCTATGCTTGAGTTCATCATCAGCATTTTCATCTGTTCAGTCAGAGTTGCGCAGCGGAAGCATGGTGGCAGCTGTTTTAGTGTGGAACCATTTGGATATTGCAGTGTTTGGATTAGAGAGAGTTCTACAGGAAATTTTTCAGGATCTTAAGGCCAGTTTGGAACACACCTGTTTTATCTTTTCCGGATGAGAGAAGTGAGTTATGTTTTCTGATTTGGAATAGAGTTTGTGTTCTGAGTTTGGTTGATATTGGAAAGATCATTTTGTTGGATTATCTTTGGTTTAGTTTATTTCTAAGGGCATCAGCAAGAATTGAGCTGATCAGGAAAGATGTAGGCAGCGCAGGATCATTCGAAGAGTTTTGTGGATAAGACACGGAGGAATTTGGATCTCGAAGATGGAGATTTGATTTTGGATAAGTGTTTAGTCTTCAAGATTGAATTGTTAGTTTGGATAACTGAGATTTAATGTGTTTCACATATCTCTGAGGGAGTACGTGTAAGATTTATCTCTGTTTGTAGAACCAGCAGTTCAAGGAGTTTTGGTTGTTGATTCAGACCTGTCTATAGTCTGATATTCTGTCTTGTTTGTAGATCTAGATGAGTGGAAGCTCTGTAGCTTAGTAGTTTTGGTTGTTTGGATTCTGTAGAGCGAGTATCCCGGTATTTATATTTGGGAAACTCGAGAAAATTCTATCCGGAATTTTGTCTGGATGATTAGATTTGTTTGTTTGGATGAATTGGTTGCTATGGTTGTTAGCATATGATTGATATATGCTTGTGTCTAAAATTTGAATCTTTAATTAGATTATTAAATTACCTTTGTTTTAAATTTCGGGGACGAAATTCTTTAAGGGGGGAGGAATGTGATATCCCGGAAATTTTGGCAATATAAATTTAATAATCTGTGTAAAAATTAAACTAATTTGATAATAATTGTTAATAAGATTTAAATTGATTTCATAATCTTCTTTAAATAAATATTTAACTGATAGTTTTTCTTTTAAAAGCTAATTTAAATTGTTTCTATTTATAATGTATATATGTATATATTTGTATATATTATAAATAGATAAGCTTTGTTTTAAACTAAATAAATAAAGATATGTTTTTAATTCTATTATTTTTGGTAAATTTGGAAATTTGATTTAATTCGGTATTAAGCTATTAAATAAATAACTGTATGGTTTTAGATACTTAAAATAAATGTTTAATAGTTAGAACTTATTCTAGCTTAAGTTTAAGTTTTAAATTTATTAACAAAAAGATTGTTTTGTTTTCTTTTTGTATAGCTTGATAAAATATGGTTTAAATATACTCAAGATAAAGTTAAAATTTGTTCAACTGATTTTAACTTAAATTTAAATTTAACAAAGGTTGTTTTTTCTTGTTTAAATGTAATTTATAAAATAAGTAATTTATTTATGTAATGATAATTTCATTTAATAATGAGTTATTTTTAAATACAATATCAATAATGTAATTTTTTTTTATAAATAGGTTTTTAAATAGATAGGAACTGTTATATATATACATATATTTGGGAGAAACTATGGTTTGAAGTTAAAATCAAATCTTTCAAGATTTGTCTATAATAAAATAAATCTTATTTATATTTAACATAAGTAAATGACATAATAAAATATCTATGAACTTGAAAGAGAAAATAAATGAATAAAATATCTAAACATAAATATGCAGATAATGAAAGTAAAGTAAGTATAAACATAAACAAAGCAAAATAAAATAAAATAGCGATGTACATAAGATATAAAGCTTACAAAAACAAATATGAAAACAAAATAATAAAAGTAAACCAGGCAAAGTAATGATTATGTTGCCTGTAAGTGAAAGATACAAGAGCAAGAAAAAGAAATGTGTATGTTGCCTGAAAAATTTAGAAATGCAAAGCAAATCAGGTAAAGCTATGAAGACTGTAAATAAAGTATGCAAAACAAAGTAAAATATCTAAGCATAAAAAAATAGTAGGTTGAGATATAAAGTACATCCACATTAAAAGCTTTCATCTCAGCATAAAATTTGAGTCAATTCGAAATATTGAAAAAAATCTTTCAGCCTCCAAAATAAAGAATCTTGCCTGATACAAACAAATGAGTCTGATCAAGGAAGATAAGCTACACCCAGATCCTACCCCCTGTAAACCCTCCTCTATATATTTGTATATCTGTTTGTTGTAATTCATTTCTCAAAGCATGACAACCTGAGAATAGTAGCAAGCTTTTTCTTTTTCAAACCTGAAACAACAGCAAACATTTCCATTTTTACAACTTAGACAACTTCATCTAAACAAAAGCAAGGAGATTTGGAAGATTGAGAGCAAAACAGTTCCCAGTTTTAAAGTATAGGCTGTTTCAAAACAATGGTGCTCTGTTCCTTTTCTCTAATCAAAGTGAGTAACTTTAATTACTAAAACTTAAGTATTTAAACTAGTTGCAAGATTAAAATCTGGAATAAGTGTGATTTGTATGTATGAAATCTTCTGTGCATATGGATGTTGTCTGGATACATTATGAAGTCTCTGTAACAAACTGAGTAATTCTGTTTCCAAGCTTGAGTTTGATCCAAACTATTTTTATCACTTGATCTAATAGATTTTAGGATTTATAATACAAACAGAAATTGTTTGTTTCAACATAATTTAGAGTTTAAGTTTTATTCAAGTTGAACTAAAGCTGAATATTGTTCAGGAAAAAATCAAATAATAGAGTAAAACTTGTATAAGAGAAAAACCAAACCTTTTAAATTATAAATTCAAGAACATACTTTGAATCTCTGTAACAAAGTATGAATTTTAAAACTTAAAATAGGATTTTTAGTACTAGGAATTAAGAGCAGTTCTGGTATGAACTAAAAGTGCAAATTTGGGATTTTTGGGGTGATCATTGTTGGCTGGTTGGTCGGGGCTTTGCTTGATGATGGAGGAGCTTACCGAGGTGATGGGAAAAATGGTTGGTGGTTGGTCTAAGTACGGTGGCGATGGTGGCCGTAATTTGAAGTATGTAACCCTAATTTTTATGGTGATCGAACTTTTGATCACCGTGACTTCCACCATGCATCGAGTTGCACGAGGTCTCGGGAGGTGGTAGATGGGTCGAAGGCGAGTCCATGGCCGGAGTTGTAGACCATCAGGTGGTCGGGGTTGGCAGAATGAGGTGATGACAGGTTTGGGTAGGGGGATGTTATGTTTTCCAGGTTCTGTTTTGTTGCTCGTTTTTGATCTGAGTCGTGGTGATGGATTTTGGTGGTCGTGGTTGTATCTGGTGGTAGTCAGCGACGCGGTGAAGTTCGTGTGGGTGGCCGGAGGTGACTGGGGCCACGGTGCACGTGCACCGTGCCCAGTGAAGTGTTGAAGCATTGTGGGTGGTGCAGGGTTTTTGGACTCGGGAAGTACTCGGGTCACTCGAGTATGTGACTCGAAGCAGGGAAGGGTTTGACTCGAAGCAAACTTGCTTTGGTCTCGGGTTGAGTTGTTTTGCTAACAGGTTGTTTCAAACTGCCTGAAGTTAAATTTAAATCAAATTTAAATAAAATTAAATTGTAAGCTAGTTGTAACCAAAGGTTAAAACTAGTGTGATGTTAAACTCAAATGAATTTAAGTTTGTCAACTAAGTTTAAACAAAGTGTAAATCTAGTTTGAAGTATGAATTCAAATTTATATTTTGAAATCTAAAATGAAGTTTAAAATATTTAAATGAGTTTCAGGTTCAAAAACCTGATAGTTCCAGATTTTTAAAAAAAAAATTAAATCTGAAACAAAAGCTCTAACAGTAGATTAAATTTGAGTTTTAAAGGTATTGATTCAAATGAATATTTGAATCTTAAGGTTTTCAAATAGATTTGGATTTGAAAATCAAGTTTTTAATTCAAGTTGTTAAATGGAAGCTTAAATTGAAGTTTTAAATCAAAGATAAATTGATGGATTCAAGTTTACTTTGGATTCAAGTCTGAAAATTTAAATCTGTTTTAAATATGAATGTTTTAAAAATAAGATCAAATAAAATAGTTTTGAAAAGTAGATTTTTTTTCAAATAAATATTTAAATTGATTTTGAGAGAATTCTTTTATTAAAATTTTTGAATGGAAAGTAAATAAATTGTTTTAACTTGAAAATTTGCAAGTTAAATATTAATGTATTTGGAAATTTAAATTTTAAATAAAGATTTAAGTAGTTGAATTTAAAAGGGCTTTTCTTATATAAATTCATACGTAAATAACAAATGTTATTTACATTTATTTAAAAGATTATAAATTGAATTTAAATTTAGTTAATGTTTAAACAATAATCATTTTGAATCTTAAGTTCAAAATGGAATTTGAATTTAAAATTTTAGAATGTAAAGTTCTAACACACTTAAATATTAATGAAGTCATTAGTAAAGAAATAAATTATCTTAGGAATAACTAAGATATTAAATGATTTAATGAATAAGTTAATTAATAAATGACTTAAGTATTTAATTTATAAATTAATAATTTAGATTAACTTATAATTAGAAATTAATTAAGAAGTAAATTAAGAAATGTTATTAGTTAATGAAGACAATTAACTAAAGATTATTAATTAATTAATATATGTGATTAATTTTGATAATTAATCAGATTAATTAGATAATCTATTATAAATTGTTAAATGTAATTACTTGATAAAAGTAATTAAGAGATTAATTCCTTATTGTAATTAATTTTGATAAAATGATTAATTTAAGTTAATTAATTTAGGTTAATTAATTTAAGAAAATCATTTGGTGAATTGATAAGCGTAATTACTTAGTGTATGCAATAGAGCATAATTACTTAAGAAAGTAATTAATGTTAATTACTGAATGTAATTAGTGAAAGATGATGTGTTAATGAAGTAATTTGGATAATTACTTTTGTAATTAATCAAGGGATTAATTAATGGAGATAATTAATTATGGAATAATTAATTTGTTAATAAGTAATTAAAGGTAGTTAATTACTGGGTTGTTATTAATCAAGGTGATTAAAAATTTGTTTAATTAAAGATTATTTATTTAGTGTAATTAATTTAAATAAAGTAATATAATTAGAGATCATTAATTAATATAATTAGTAATGTAATTAAAAATTGTTTAATAAAGGAATAATCAATAATGTGGTGATTAATTTATGTAGTTAATTAGGATAAATGTAAATAATCATATGTAATTAATAAATGAAGTAATTAAACGTTAATTACTACAAATGATTTAGGATAATTAATTTGTGAAATTAAATAAAGACTAATTACTTATTGTAATTAGAAGATGATTGATCAAAGGTATTTAATCAAGATAAATATCTAGAGATTAATTAATTAATTTGATTTATAATTAATTAATGGTTGTATAAGCAAGATTTATAGATGAAGCAATTAATTTAATTTACTTTAAATTAATTAGAGATAGAAGTAGTTGATTTAATTCATTTTAAATTAATTATAAATGGTATGATTATAAATCATTGCTTATGGATGAATGTTATTGATATTTTATTTGATGATTGAGAATCAGATATGAGTAATATCTATGTGATATGGATGTATGGTTTAAGTATGATAATACTTAATTATCTGTTTGGATGATAATATTAATTATCTGTTTATGATGATGATGATGTGATTATCTACTGTGATATTTTGAATTATCTATCTGCGTGTATATTGATAATATTGAATTGAACTGTTAAGACTAAATAGACAGCTTGGCCTTAAAAGACACGTTTTGGATTTCAATGAGACCGGGATCGGGTTTTCATATTTGGACATCCGAAAACCACATCGATCCAAATAACGATAGGTCGTGAATCTGAGGTGAAGATAAAGATTTAGAGTGTAAGGGTTATTCTTGTTAACTCTAAGGGTGATTCCAAAATGAGTGTAACGAGATAATACCTTTGGTTTCGTTCGAACCCGGAACGAACTTGTATGGATTGAATGCTTTCAGAACATCGTCAGGTGGGTGATGAGCATTCTAAGAAATGTATTCTCTAAAGGTAATCGCAGCCTCAAGCCTCATCAACCGGGAATGGCTAAAACAGGGGAGGTGCATCAAGGTTAGGTGGGTCATGCCCAAGCAGGACAAGATATTCCCCTGTCTAGATGTCCCTTTATTTCGGCTTAGTGGGCAGTAGCGACGGCTGTCTGCGGGGTTGTCATGTTCGAAACTGTTCAGTAAGGAGTGATTCCGGCCTTGTGTTGTAGGGGGTCGGGAGTGATCCTCGGTACGTTGATCTAGGCCACGTACTGTGACGGGCGGTACCCCAGTAGCCCTGCCATTGTATGGAATCCAAAATCCAATAAGTGCCAACGGTTTTGATTGTATTACCCACTTTTGTGGCCAGTAGTTGGAATTTAATCATGTAACAATTTCGGCTATTTTCTATTTACTTGAAAACCCTAGACCTATTATAATATTACTGAATTTCCTATCAAATGTTTTGGTTAGCGTAAGGTAAAAACTTACCTATGTTTATTTGTGGAGAGTCTTACGTGATACCTTTTGTTTTCAAAGGATTTTCAAAATTAAGCAACTTTAAGCTGTTACTCACACCAGACCCATGTCTGACCCGGAGTTTATTTATGTTTTTCCTAAACTCTCAGGTACTCAAATTTTTACGAGTAGCCAAGGGATTCAGGTTAGCTTTGATGAATTCTGGAGGAGCAATGGAGCAGGAGGCTTCAGCGTTGTAGATGTATATATATAGTTCCGTTGTGTTGGTATCTCTGAGTTATTTGCTTGTGTTGTATAGTGTTGTATTAACTAGACAGGTGTCTATAACTGTCTAATATGTGTTGTATGATCTGTATAACTATGATTAATGTTGTATATCATGTAAATACTTATGTGATTAATATAATTTATTCGTTCCGCTGTGAGATTCTGATGTTGTTGTTCTTTCTTCTCTATCTTTTCTATTTTCTCACCCTTTTCTTTCTTCAAGACGATACGGATTCCTGGGCGTAGGAATCCGGGTCGTTACATATCACGTTTCCAACTTTCAACTTGCTATCTTTCGGGCCAAGAAATAAGCTCGATAGATTGGAGTAATACTTCACACTATACGAATCAACATCCTCAACACAAACGATAATCAAGCCTACACAGAAGGCTACGTACTAAGTGTACGACTAAATAGTTCCCACATCAAGTCGAGTAACTAAAATTTGGTCAAATTTGATAGTCGGTTATTTAACTATCAAAGCAAACAAACAAATATTCAGCACCATAACAATCACTAGGCACTTTTAATCAATCTTTTATTAATTAAATTACTTGCTAAATATTCACTTAAAATTATCTTTAAAAAGATATAATCCCAAAGGCATTTCAACTTCTATGTTGGAAAACATTTCCATATACTTATTTAATAATAAGTAATTCACAATCAATTTATTTTCAACATTTGGAAAATATTCCATATACTTAATCAAGGTTAAGTATATATTTCATTCTAAAAGAAAAACATTCTTTTAAACATCTTTTATTTGGGTTAAACGAATGTAGCGTAAAATATCGCTACGACAACCCAAAATCACAAGTATAGGGATTTGGAAATAAGATAGATATATAAATCTCATATACTATACAAAACATTTCCTTTCGAAAATCATTTACTATAACAACAGTGTTATAGTCCATCATTTCCTTATTTCTCGAAAACGACTGTTTCAACAATGAATGTTGAAATCTATGTATTCGATACTTAACACATTTAAAACATCTTTAAAATATTTTATTCAATTTAAAATATCACTTCCCAAAACATTCATTTAATATATTATTCACTATCCAAAATCGTGAATATAAATCTCTAACCATATTCAACACTTCTACATATTTAATTAAAGTATTATCCACTGTCCAAAATCGTGAATATATCTCCTTTAATAAGCTTTCATATTTACTTATCAAATTCAATTGATTTCGGAATTATAAACAATGTTTATAAATTCACATTTTTATTTTTTGAAAACATCAATTTATAAATCTCCTTTATTAACCAATTCCATTTATCTCATTTATATGCCAAATCCAATTTACAAGTTAATTACTTATAAATCATTTATTTTACAAATTCATTTATTTTATAACTTCACAATTATACATCTTATTCACTTATAAACCCCATTTATAACTTCATTTTAACACTTATAAAAACTCCTTTATAGTTTCCTCATTTTGATTTATAAAAATATCACTTTTATAAATCTTATATATAAACCTTTTATAATAAGTTCAAAAATCACCATTTAAACTATTTTATAAAATAATCAACTTCATATTTTCAAAAATCACATTTCAATTATATTTCCCAAAACATCATAATGTTTATAACATAAAAAATATAACATTTATTTATTTAAAACAAGTCCATTCCTATAACACTTCATTCAACAAAACGTATATTTTCAAGATCACTTGAAAATCCTTTTAAATTTGAAAATCATCACTTTAACATTTTTAAATTTTCAAAATATGGCCTAATGCTGCAACAGCACTAAATACATCAATCACGGCATCCAAAATATCATATATAATATGATAAAAGCATATATCACAATATCTGTAAATAAATCAATACGGGTGAGGAATCCAGTTGGATCCCTCCAACCTATCACCTACAACAAAGATACATATTAGAATATGTGTATAATGTCCGCTTCGAGGAAGATGCAAGGGTCACCCGCTCATACACGGGAACGTATAGGGTCATCTGCTCCACTAGGCAGGTATATATCCAAATACCAATCAATATATCATATATCATCCAAACAATCATCAATCATCATATAATAAATTATTTCTCACTTATATAAAAATATCAGTGAGTCAGAAAGAGTGAGTTGTACTCACATTGGTTCCAATCGCAGTTTCAGTGTTTTATTCCAAATAAAATTAAACACACGTTTAATTTTACCCAAAATTTTCACTAGTTCAAATAAATCCCAATCCAGCTCCATAATGTAGCACTCGTCAATACGAACTCAATGTAATTTGTTTCGTGGGAAATGGAACTCGTATGAAAAAGATATGATGTTTTAAAGTTTAAACGAATTATTATGTATAAATTTTCAATTTATTTTTTATTTTATATACCTAGAATCAATCGTGGCCATCAATTTTCTTCCCACCAGATCTGGCCGCTACTTTCATCTTCTTCCCACCCCCAAACTCACGTATGAAACCTTACCCCTAGCCGCCATCAACCCTAAATATCGCAACCACCATCGTCCACCTATACATCGATCAACGACCGCCGTATCGAAGCTTGTCACCTCGCCTACCCTCATCGTGAATGCCATAACACTCGGTCGACCATATGCATAGGAATTCGTGTGTGAACGTGTGACACTTGAATAGAATTTGCCGACGATCCACTCGATTTCATTCGATCATAGCCTTTGGATCACAAGATCTCGACGTTATACACAACTTTGTAGTTGAAGCTATTTGCTAATTGTCGATGGATCGTGAGATATTAAAGGAGAACCGAAGATGATTTCTGACCATAGAATAAAAATGGCGGCTAGACCTAGTTGTTTTAGGGTTTGTGAAAAACATCGCGTGTGAGCTTAAGGATGAAACTATGGAAATTTTATCATTATCTTTCGAAAAAGTTTAAAGAAATAAAGGAAAGTTATTTAAACTTAAGATAATTTTGAAAACAAAATCTATAATAAGATGTATTAGCAAAGAAAATTCAAAAAAAAAAAGCGGAAATGTGTTATATTATAATATGGTTTTGAAACAAAAAATTGGAATAAAATATTCCCTTTTAAAATAATAAATATTTGGAAATTTGCAAAACATTTTTAAAGATAAATAATATTTTGAGAAAAAATATGATGAAACAAATTCTTTTGAAAAAGTTGAAATTGCCGAAAAATCCGTCCGTTCTAAGATTAAAGATTTATTTCTTAACTTCAAATCATATTCTTGTAAATCGAAGATTTTCATAATAGAGCACTACTGCCACATTATATATGGTAAATTTCACCTCCAGGGACTAATGGCAAGTAATCCTACATCATGGATACCTTTGACTTTAACGATCATTGTCTTCAATATATATTTTTTCCAAAATTATTTTGAAAGGGGTTTTCGGATAGGGTTTTGCCCTAATACGATCCCGGTTCCTTCGTACTAATCATCGATAAAAAGATGTTAAGTGGTTAAACAACATTCAAAGAATCGTTTCTTTTCTTTTATCTTGGAAAAACTTATATATGATCTTTTAGAGCATCTGGGCTTTCCTTTCGATATATTCCACCCCTCGTCTAAAAAGAGAAAACATAGGCCAGGTAAGTTTAGGGCACTGGTTGCTCCATCCTTAACGTTAGTTAAACACCTTGTTTTACCTTCCCAGATCTCACAGGCGGGACAAATGTACTAGTCATTTCCGCATACTCAGTTTTTAATCTTTATTTTGAAAATGATTTATTAAACTTCTGATATTAAACGATATAATATTATATGAAATACCACGTGTGATATTTCAAATTGATTTAGGGCTTATAACTGTCCAGGTTGAAATAAAAATGGCGGCTAGACCTAGTTGTTTTGTACATCTGCTTGGTGGCGGAGAAGGCAACTTCTCTTAGCTTAACACCTTCCTTTAGACGTACGAGCTCAAGGGTTGTATTTTTGTGAAAGGCAAATAGTAATCAAAGGAATGACATTGTGGCATTCAAAGTGGAACCTGTTATGATCAAAGCGTGGTTTTGTATGAAAAACATGGCTTTGAAGAAATTAAGCGTAGCCTCGCGAGACTCACACCCTGGTTATGATCGGATTCTATGTGGTCAGATGAATGCTCGTATTTCGGATAGTAGTGGTTTGGGTTATCGATGTTCTGAGCCCCGGTGAGCAGATACGTCTGGGCCTCATGGCAAGGATGCGCGAAGTCCGAGTCCTTGGATGTTATTTGCAGATTGCATCCACTTTTAGCCATTTGTGTTGTTGTATAATGGCGTCTGAGCCATGGACGTAAGCCGAGGATGCAGATTGATCTTTCCACTAGTTTCCGATCATGTTGGACATCTGATCCCAATACGAGATTTACAGTTTTTATTGTATTTACAATATAGATGTAATGACTTGCAAACATTTTAGCGACCCCCTTTCGGGTATCATATATTCCGTTCGGTATATTCCAGTCTGGATATATTACCTTTGACTTAGTCTAGATATTGATACCTTATTTGAATAAGTTTATTTGAAAGTGTTTTCAAAAGAATGTCATTAGAAATAATATCAAATGTTTTGATATATAAAAGTGTTTTGGTTATCATAAGGTAAAAACCCATCCGTATTTATGTGTGGTCGTGGTTTTATGAGATACCCTTCTTTTCAAAGGTTTTGATAACATAGTCATTTTAAATCGGAGAAGGCAACTTCTCTTAGCTCAACACCCTCCTTGAGACGTATGAGCTTATGGGTTGTATTTTTATGGAAGTCAATTAGTAGTCAATAGAAATGGTCGTGTGGCATTCTATGTGATGTGATTGTTATTGTGAAAGGTAATCGTTACCTCAGGCCTCATCAACCGGAAATGACCAAATCAGGGTTAGATGCGGCAAGGCTAGGTGGGTCGCTCCCATTAGGGTATGATCATCCTCTTCTAGATATATCTTTACATGCTACGATGTCGTGTATCTGATTATTATGGTTTGTATGCTAGAGGGCCCTCGATAAAGGTCGGTAATGACCGGAGGATGATATATTCGGTACCATCTAGTTATAGAGGTGGACCGGTCTTGTGTTGGTAGAGAAATTTTGTGATGTTTTCTCAATACATTCTTCTAGAGATGTACTGCCGGAAGGTAGTCCCTTCACCTGATCATTTGTATGGAAATCCAAACCCCACTACGTGTTTGCCATTTTGATTGTATTACCCAATTGGGTTATATGTTGGAATTTAATCAATGTAACAATTTCGACTATGATTAATATTATTTGTATATAGTAGACACTACTATAATATAAGAGGATTTGATATGATATGTTTAAGTTATCGTAAGGTAAAAATATGTCCGTGTTTATGTGTGGACTTGTCTTACGAGATACTTTTTTTTTGAAAACTAAGGAAAATTTTTGGTAACTTAATAAATTCAGTCGAGTGTGTTTCTCATGCTGGTTTACCAGACTGATCCAGACGCTCTTCCCTTTCAATGCTCGGGTCAGATCGAGTATATTTACAGGTCTAGATTTGATGCTTTTGGAGCTTCAGCAGGAGAGCTGGAGATCTTCATTTTCGTACATCCGTATTTTCTTGATTAACCGCTGCATTTCTTAGTTGTTTTAAATTATCGGCATTTGTAAGGACATGTTATTATAATTGTTCAGGTTGATAACTATTGATTGATTGTTGAACTCTGATTGATGTGTGTGTGTGTGTGTGTGTGTGTGTATACAGATTCTGTTTTGTAAAGATCATTGATATGATATTATATGTTTCTCTTTCTTCTCTTCTCTTCTTATCTCTTCTTTTCGTTCTCTTGACTTTCCGTCAGTCTATGCTTTTTGGGTCGAACATGTGTGGATTATTGTCGATTCAAAGGGTATGGATTGCCCGGTCGTCACAAGTGGTATCAGAGCTTAGGTTAGGTGCCTAAGTAAAATTCATCTAGGATTAGTATATCAACCTAGGAATTTAAAAATGAAACTACATTAATTTGATAAATAAAATAGATAGGATAAGGCACCATACCTTCGATCGAGGTTATGGGTGATAATAGTATTTTTGGTGTGCTTAACTTTCGTTAATTATTGTTTTTTCGTTATATTTTTTGTCCTTATAATTTCGAGGACGAAATTCTTCTAAGTAGGGGAGAATGTAACGATTCAAAATTTGACCACTTTAAAATGTAGTATTTAAAGTGATTTTAAATATAAAATAGATAAGGTTATATGATTCATAAAATATTAGATAGGATTTAGAAAGAGAAGTATACACAAAAATATTTTACTTATATCGACAAAAGTGACAAAATGATGATTTTAGAAAAGTAAGATTCAATGGTTAAATAAATTATTTTAATTTATTTATGAGTGTTTATATTTTTAAGTAGCATTATACAAATTTATTTTTAAATTTTATTTACATAAATAAATAGTTTAACTAAAACGTCAAAATGTGACCAAAAAATATTTTGTCGAAAAACAACGTTTTGTCGATTAAAAGTTGTCGCAACGTCGTCGCACCATAATTTTCTTATATAGGAATATATATTCAAATAGTGTAAGTATTAATTAATTCACTAAGTATGTTTATTTTTATTAAATAAGATTAGAAAACTTCTAGAAGTCATTAGTAAAAGTAAATAAGAATTTACAAAAGTAAGAAAAAGTAAACATCAAATCACATCAAATCAAATCCAACATAATTATGATATTCTTTACTTAATCTTTAAGTGACTAAGACATAAAGTAAGGATATGAAAGATGATGTTAAGTATTGAAAAAGTATAGATAGCTTTAGGTTGAAGTAAGGTTAGTTTGCTAATTTGGTAAGAGGTTATTTTGGTAAATTTACCGCTTCTTTCTTTTTCTATAAATAACCACCTCCTTCTCTCATTTCATTGACATTTTCTTCTTCTTCTTCTTTTCTCAAGCTTCTTTATCTTCTTCCTCTTCCCTTTAATGGCTTCCAGGCCATAGAAAAAATTAAAAAGAAATAATGTCAAAATATTTATAAAATATTCAAAAGAAATCAATGTTCATTCTCTTCAAATCAAACTCGTCTTTTCTTCATATTTTACCTCTTCTTTTCTCGGTCATAACTTCTTCAAACCTGAACCAAAATGCAATTTTTTTTCAAATCATATATTTTCCCAGTGGCTACAACTTTTATGTTGACCACTTTGTTCAGTTCTTAGCATAAATATGTCAAAAATTCCACTTCTTTCCAGTACATTCTCTGGGCCGGTTTTTAAGCCAGAGAAAAGGCCTTTTTTTTATCATAACAGAACAAAATTAAGAAATTATTTTTTCAAAACATATGAAATTCCATTGGCCACAACTTTTATGTTGATCACTTTTTCCAATTTTGAGGTTTGCTATACCTGAAATTCAATTCTTTGAAGTGCATTTTCGGGCTTCATTTTTGTCAATCCAACAATAGCTCTTCTTCATTCTATCTTATCTCCCTCAAAACAATTTAGATTCAAATGATTCTTTTTTTATTCAAGAGAAAAGAATTTGTAACAAGTTTTCAGTTAACATGTTTTTCAAAATTTGAGAGTAAGAGAGTCAAAAACAAGAGTGAAGGTGACCTATTTTTCAGGTCTAATTTTGAGAATTCAAGTTCAAAGCTTTACCGCTTCTTCTCTACACTTTCGGCCCACCTCCATTTCAAGCCTTGGTCAAGCATTGGGAAGGAGGAATTCAGATTTATTTTTATTTGGCTCCGAAGCATGGTAGAAAGTATGCGTTAGATCTTAAGTTCCTTGCCTTAAAGTTTGACGGAGTGGAATCCAAAGTATTTTATTTCTTATTTTAAGTTCATTAAAACCATTGCTAAGTTGAAAGAATTTTAATTGTAAAGTGTTGTTTATAAACCCATGTCGAATGCTTGTTTACTTTGTTTTCTAAAACAATGGTTGATTTCCTTGCTCAACATTATGTTAGGATGGTTAATTAAGTAATTTAAAAATTAGAAGTTAAATATTAATGGGGTATGCGGAAATGACTAGTACATGTGTTTCGTCTGTGAGATCCAAGAAGACTTGGACGAGGGATGAGACATGTCGGAGGGAAAGCCCGGATGCTCTAAAATAAATATCAAACTGTTAAAGTGTTATAAATATTTGATAGAATGAAATATTGTTTATCATTTTTTATTTCGTTTATTTCATTAATTGATTGTTTGAATTAGGCTCGACTAGTTTATGAGCACTGATTATTATTTATTGATTATTGACTTTGCTCGATCAGTTTACGAGCAATTAATTATCCTTACGCATGGGCTGGGTATAAAATAATTGTAAGCTAACACCTTGTGATTTATTTCACAATTTGACTATAAGGTGTTTAGCGGTAATATTTGGTTCACTTCAATTTAATGAATTGTTTTGAACATTAATTTTCAAGTGGACATGTTATTAAATGTTTTTCCTTTAAAAGAAATAGAAATGTTTGATAATGAATATTTTGAAGTTATATTATATAAAAGTGATTTATATAAGAATGGTTTTATAAAAATGTTTTATAAAAAGGAAAGAATTTCGAGGACTAAACCTGATGGTTTTAAGATGATTTTTGAACAGATTTGGAAAGTGAAAATTATTATAGATTTGAAAGTACTTGTGAATGTTAGTGGGAAATGATTTATCGCTTCGGGGTATAAAATGATTTGTTATGTTACCAATGATTCGAGTAACCCGTAACTAAAAAGTGGGCATGTGTTTTTGGTATAGTTCGCTCTTGGAATAGAGGGATGTACTTATTTATCAATTGTATGAAGGCTGGGACCCAGTTGCATTGTTATTAGGAGAAACCTCCCAATCTCGTTGCATATGGTTTGATATGTTTTTATTACAGTATTTGGGATTTCCAAATAAACTTTTCAAAAGTGATTTGATTTAAGATCCCAAGGTAAAGTATAATTTGAATATAAGGGATATATATATATATATATTTCAAAAGTTTTGAAATAAGAATTCGAGAATAAAGTCCAAAGAGGTAATTTATGTAAAGGTTATCAGATTTGAAAATCTAAATTTAAAGATTAAGCCTAAGTGGGTAGTTTTAGGAATTTCATATTTGTTTTTTGCATCGTAGGCTTCATGAGTCCAATTTGCGGTAGGAGAACTATGTTGGCTTGATCTTGTATCTAATTGGGTACCCAATTAGATAGGGGTACGTAGGAAGTCACAAGTGGTAGTGATGCAGCCCCTAAAATAAGATAACCCTTTCATGTTTATCTGTTAATGGTTGTTGTTTATCTCGTGTTATTGTATTTTTCCTGCTTACTATTTTATTCCGCATTTGACATGTTTATTGAGTTAGCAGGAATGGCTATTGCTATTTCTCTTATTAAACTGGTGCAGCGTTAGATTTATTTGTATTTTGGTTTGTATATAAGCACACCTAGTAGATTAAATTGATTACTCTGATAACTTGTAAAATTGAAATTTTATCCTATACATTTAGTAATGTTGAATAATTATCAAATATGGTGTATTTAGTTAGTAGTTTCATTAGTAGTCGTAGAATGGATGGATTTTTTGGCAATTTCAACTGGTCCAAAAATCTGGATCGTCACATTCAAAGTTAAATGTTTTTCTTTACATCGATCTAGAACCAACTCGAGATGATGTAAACATTGGAAAAAAGAATCGCCAAAGATAGAGAAATCATCCATATAGACTTGTAGAAAGCGTTCAATCATGACGGAAAAAATGCTAACCATGCATCGTTGGAAAGTTGCAGGAGCATCACAAAGTCTAAATGGCATACCTCGATAAGCAAAGGTACCGAATGGACATGTGATCGTCATTTTCTCTTAATCTTAGAGAGCAATTGGAATTTGGTTATAGCCGAAATAACCATCAAGAAAGCAGTATAATTCGTGGTCGGCTAAACGTTTGATCATCTGCTCAATGAAAGGAAGAGGGAAGCGATCTTTATGTGTTGTGGCATTTAGTTTTTGATAGTCAATATAAACTCACCAACCCGTTTGAGTACGAGTTGGAATAATTTCGTTTGAATCATTCTTGACAACAGTTACCCCAGACTTTTTCGGCACAACGTGAATTAGGCTAACCTATGAACTATCAGAGATTTGGTAAATGATTCCATTATCAAGAAGTTTAAGAATTTCATCACGCACCGC
Organism: Allium cepa; assembly: GCA_030765085.1. Taxonomy (NCBI): domain Eukaryota; kingdom Viridiplantae; phylum Streptophyta; class Magnoliopsida; order Asparagales; family Amaryllidaceae; genus Allium; species Allium cepa. The sequence continues at coordinate 272,549,155 of CM060929.1, forward strand.
ATCTTTCATTTTTGGATTAAGCCTTCGTTGCGCGTCATGAACAGGCTTGGCATCATCGATTAAATGGATGCGATGTTGAACTAGAGCGGGACTAATTCCCTTTATATTGGGGATCGACCATCCAATCGCTTCCTTGTATTTTGAAATAATAGAGAGAAGTGAAGTTTCTTGGTCAAGGGAAAGATCGTTAGAAATTATGACAGGACAAGTTTCGTTTTCACTTAAGTATGCGTACTTAAGGTGATCGAGAAGTGGTTTGAGGTCCAACTTTGGGAGTTTTCGATCAAAGAATTGGGTTGAGATTCGAATCATGAAAGTGATTCAAAGGGAAGAGTGTCTTCAATTTCTTTGGAAGTTTCCTGAAACAATTTTTCGTACTTGGCTTCGCGTTCGTCATTAATGTCAAGTGTCTAGTTTTCGAAGTTTTCGTGAATGGCACTAACTTCCAACATTTGGTCACAAGGTTCGTTTGATTGGTTTCAAGATTGAAAATATTAAGATCTAAAGTCATGTTTCCAAAAGATATTTTCATCGAACCGTTACGACCATTGATTAAGGCATTTGCGGTGGCTAAGAATGGTCGGCCTTAATTCAAAGGTATTTGACTTGCAGGGTTTGTCACAGGTTGTGTTTCGAGAATGATAAAATCAACTGGGAATATGAATTGCCCTACTCGAACGAGCACGTCCTCAATTTCTCCCACGGGCTTCTTAATGGAACGATTGGCGAATTGAAGCATAACTTTTGTAGGTTTGAGCTCACCTAAGCATAATTGTTCGTATACTGTAACGACCGGTAAATTTTCAATAATTGAAATTGTAAATTTAATGAGATTTTGAAAATTTAATTTTGAAGAAAATAAAAAAAATTGTGAATTTTTAATAAAAGTTGTGATGCAATAATGAAAATAACTAAGAAGAAACGTAACAGGGTTATTTAAAGTTAATAATTTATGAATTTGAATGAATTTCCAATTTAAAGAAAAGTAATTAACGGTTACTTTATGATGATTTATGAAATAACGGTAAGAGTGAATAATAAGTGAACGTAATTAGTAGTATGAAAATAAATGGCAACATTGATGTGTAAGTAATAAAGACTCATTTATGTGATTAAAAGGTAACGGTAATGTTTATTGTATGTTACCTATTATTAATTTAAATTTGAAATAAATTTTTAATAAATGTAAATTTAATAGGAACATAGATTTATTTATAATGTAGTAATTGATGTAATAAAGGTATGAAATATTGAAGTATGTAATGCAATGGATATCATAAATAGAATGGAATAAATCAGTGTATATATGGAATAATATTCTGGGTTGATAAGTAACGAATTTATAAAGGCAATGGAAAGCAAATAAGTGACAATTAATATAGGTTTTTTTTATTTAATGTGTAAATAAACTTTGGTAATCAATTTCAATAAATCCAAATTTAACGTTTTGTTAATATAAATTTAAGTAATGTTAATTTTATTCATAATATGAATTGGTTGATTTAATAAATGGAAGCTTTGATTTGTGAATAATAAAAAGCTTATTAATGCGACTAAAGTATTAACGGTAACAATTTTGGATGTTACCTATGTAGCTGGTTGATTTTAAATTGAAAATCCGTTACAAAAATTTATAATCTAATATTACGTTAATGTAACTAAGATAATTATTAATAAATTGAATGCTAGTCAAATCAATGGAAATAATGCAGATGTATACTTAGTTACAAATTGAATATATGAAAGCAAAATGTAAGCAGTGAATTAAATTAAGGAATTTAAATTATAATAAATGGTCATTGAATAAAATCAATGTTCTGCAAGTACTATTTGTTTGAAGTAATAAGCGTAAAGTTAATTGAAGTTTAATGGTTACAATTGTTATGAATTACCTATTTGTTTAGTTCATAGAATTTAATTTGAAAGCAAATTGTAGTAATTGACTTAATTAGTGCAATTCCAATTATTTAAAGCAATTGGTTGGATAAGAAGAATGGAAGTTAAGATTTATAAATTTATTGGGATTTGGACTATGATAATAATGGGAGTAATTGCAATTTAATGAAATTTATCTCTAAATTTTGTGTTAATTGAGATCAATAAGGGAATGTAAGAATATTAAGGTAATAATTTGTAAATCCAATGTTAAATTTTATCCGTTTAATAATAATGAATTTAATAGTAGAATGAAAATTGAATTTAATAGAATTATTGGAAATTTTATTTAAAATTTTGAATTTAATGAAATTGAGGATTTAATTTGAAATTTATAAATTAATCTTCTCTAAATTGACATTTAAATTTGTTTACATTATTGTAAATGTTTGAGAAATATAAAGGTGATAAAATTGTCAATTTTAGAATTGAAATTTAAAATTGGATTTAATTAATTAATTATAAATTTATTTAATTAGTGTAAAAATAGCCATTTTGGCCACTGACTCGGATTTCGACGAAACCAGTTTCATCGGATCCATAACAGTGAATTATTATAGGATTTCAAGTTTCATAGCGATCGGACTTGTCGGTTGATCGTACGGGCTCGAAACGCCATGAAATAAATGAAATTGAAAACAATTGAAATCAATTGAAATCAATTTGGAAATTATTGATTTTAGCATAACTTCTTCATACGGTGGAATTTGGACATGAAACTTGTTCCATCATGTGTAAAATATTTAAAAACACCTATTTTGATATATGGGTTGACCCAATTTCGTTCCGGAGTCAGAACGGGCTTTTTGGGCCACTTTGGCGTTAGCGCGTAGATCTATCTTATCCATCCATTCAAATGTCAATACTGCCTATATATATCCTGCTATAAACCCTAGCAGCCTCTATTCCTCATTTCTATACGTACAGAAATTTCTATGCTCCTCTTCCTCAATGGCTGTAAACCCTAATTTATCCAATTAATAAAGCAACTTCAAAAATTCAAACTCCACAAATCTTATCAAATTATATATCAATCTGAAGGTCTCGACGAGCACATCTCAATCAATGATTCGTTTTGGTTCATCATCTGATCAGTAAAAATCGAAGAAGTCTCGGCCGTTCATCGCGTTGTGATGAACGTCGACAGATAGCTAATTCGAAGGTATAGTCTTGTAGAGAGCAAGGAGGGGAGTTCATCAGAGATGTTGGTTTCGTGGTTTAACGGCTAGATTTGCCTCAGAATTTCAATTAGTGCTGTGCATTTGCGGCGGCGGCTGGGTCGGCTCTCATCGTTCGACGATGATAGGCCGAGAAATTTGTCAGGGTGAGTCAAATCGAAGGAGAGGCGAGCTCACCTAGGGTCGGAGCTGCGAGCGATCATCAGAGGCATGTGATTTGAATGATGGCTGTAGTACCGTGCTCGCGTTCATCGTTTAGGAAATATTAGGGTGCTCACGCGTTGTGCCTGTGCGTGAAAAGATAGTGATGACGTGTCCAAGGTGAAGTTTTGTTTTTTATATTTAATTCGAATTTAACAATGTTCAAATCTGAATAACTTTTGTGTACGATATCCGTTTTACGCGTGGTTTTCTCAGCTAGGTTCGTATTGGGATTCCGGACATTTTGGCGCTGGTTTGGATAAATTTGGAGACTATTCTAATTTTGGGTTTAAATTGGATTTAAATTCAATTTAAATTCAAAAGGTGAGTGTTTCAACCCACTCACAACTACTAAAATTTCTTATGTTCGTTAAATAAATTTATGTTGTGATTATGAATTTATTTATGACTGTTTGTATATTTTAGTCATCATATCAGTTAATTGCAGTTATTCAAATTTAATCGTTATTTAATTTATTATTGAATATAACTGCCAGTTAATTACTTGTCAAATATTATCAGTTATATATTGATATTGATTGATTGTTTTGGATGATGATTGTGATGGATGTATGATTTTATGATGGATGAATGGATGTTTTATTTATATCATCATAATCTGTAAGTTGTTATGCATTTATTTTGATTCGGGATTGCGGTTTGAAAAGATATACAATCGCATTTTTATTTTAAATTGCGGATTGAAATGATAAATATCTGTATCACTTGACCATAGGATAGAAAATTATATATAGGCACCGCGATATATATATAAATTTTTTTGAAATGATTTTCTATGGTTTTGGAAAGAAATATACGGTTTAATAAATATAAATTTGTGATGTTATATAAATATTATTATATATATATAGTTAAATTCTTGAATTTAAGCTTTGTATAAAGTTGATTAATAAAAATGAGTTTAATAATAAAGTTTGATTTCTTTTATATAATATGGTTAAGTATCTATTTAAATTCTATTGTATATAGAGTTTATAATGACTCAAATAAAATTAAGGTTGGAAGATAAATGTGAATTGGATTTGAATTTAAGATTTAAGGATTATCCTCGAAATTTTTTATTTGAAATATAAATAAATTGAGATTTAAATGGCATGATTTTATAACTTGATTTTTGTTTAGAGGATTTAAATGAATATCAAATTGATTTAAATGAATATTATCAAGTTAATATAATTGAAAGAATATCCACTGATTTGAAGTCTAAAGGTTTTACTAAAATGATATTTGATTTATTGAGCAAACATTTCAAATCTGAATAATAGTAGTTGAAACATATATATATATATATATATATATATATATATATGAAATTTTCAAAGAATAAGTTTTGAAATGGTGGAATAATTAAAGCTTTAAAATATATGGAAATTATATTAGTCTATTTGGGAATTTAAAATCCATATTGGAATTGATTTGTGAAGGTGAAGAAGCTATTTTACTATATAAAGTAGTTAAATATTTAAACCATTTAAGTGGTGTAGTATGTTTCAGAATTATAAAATTCAAAGTTTTATGTTTTGAAAGGATATATCTCAAGTTTTGGTTTCGACCTATTATTACTTTGAAATGTTATAGTTTTAGAAAAGGATATATTTGAAAATGATATCAAATTTGATTTGTTTTTAAAAAGAGGAAAGGATATCGTATTTATATGAATTTGAAATGGATATTATATTTTGGTTTTAAAAGGATAAACTATTTTGATAAGACCGCGGTGTTATAATAACGTTTGGTTATTAAAGAGACCAGGATCGGAAGTTGTCATACTCTCTGCCAACTTCGAAAACCACTTTGACAACCGTGTACGTGGTGGAGATTGCAGAATGAAGTAGGATGGTGGCGACATTCTATTAAGGTAAATACGTGGACCCGACTCCCGTGAGTTAGTATAAGGTGGCTAAAACAGGAGCGATTCATGGGTCAATGAGGTAGCACCTTTGATCGGACATATCCCTTCGATATTATACTATGACTTTTGGATTGATTCGGTGGCCACTTTTGATTTTTTTAGTTGAGGGTGTGGCTCGAGGTCGGTGGTAGCTGCGCGCTACGCGTTACCTCCAGCCCAGATAGCAATTGGTATATCTACCCTGGCATTGCCTAGTTGTGCCGTGTCACCTACCATACCGATCCTTTACTACAAGTTTCTATTTGTGTCGTACCTATGGAGTATCCTCTGGTAGCCTCCCGATCAGGAGGTATTACGGTACTGTATAGACTATTGGCATTATTACGTATTAAGGTGGAAAATGTAAAGCCTTAACGCTATTTAAAAGTAAGTTTATATTACTAATAGACACTATTATAATAGCGAAATATTACTACATAGTAAATAGTTTAACGGATCCTTAGGAGATGTGAAATCCCTAGCATCTCTTGAGTTACTGCACTCACGTTAGACATTGGATATGAGATGTCAAACCCCGTAAACATTTCCGACGTCGTTACTTCTGGTATCAGAGCTTTGGTTTAGCGATAAACCTTGGCTTTGTGGGGTCCGACTCTTTACTAATAGGGTAGTAATACCCTATGGGAGTCGCTGAGTGTATATATATGAGAGAGCGTATTTGTTAGTGTTATAAAAAGGTTTTAATATTGTGTTAATTTGTTCTGTTTTGTATTTATAAATTCTGGTTGGTGCATGGACGCTGTGACATCAATAGGGATTTCTAAACACTTAATGGGACAGACCGACACAATATTTGTTTTAATATAGGCGAATGAAATAATTTTTCCTATTATATTTTCTATATATATAAAATAAAATTTTATAAAGGTTATATTTGGTTGCAATATATTGTTTGTTAGGTAGTGAAATTTTAAATAATAGTTGAAATAAGATTTCTAATAAAATAAATGGAAAATTGGAAATTTAGAACCTAATTTCCGGGGTTTTGAAATGTCTTTCAAATGATTTTGGAATATAATAATAATATTTTAGAAGCATTTTCTGATATAAATATTCAATATAAATTGAAATAATTGTTTTAAAGAATTTTTGGAAAAGAAATAAGCTCTGTACTTCCCTCTCTGTCGTTGGAAAATAATTTCGGTGATGGCGGCCGCATCATCGACATTCATTTTCGAGTTTCGAAGGGGGAAGGCCACTGCAGTAGTTTTACTGCAAATTAATTTTTCATAAACAAATATAAATTTTAATTGTTTTAAATATAATTGGATATATATGTTGTAAATATATATTTATCTATTATTTTAAAATGATTTGAGTTTTAATCAGGTATTTAGTTCTTAAGTTTCCATTAATTAATGGTTTCAGTTATTGTAGTGAATTGGAACATAGGTAATTAATAAATTGAAACCTCTAAAGGAAATAAGAGATATAATGCTAAGTTATAAATTAAATAAAAAGAAAATTTAAAATTGTAACATATAAAACAAAGGATATTATTATTGAACATTTAATTAATTAAAAGAATTGAGAAAAACTTGTATAACTTTCAATTACATTCTTAAAGCATATATATATATATATAACTTACCAAATATTAAAAGTTAAAATATTAAAGATTTGTAATGGAAAATTTGTACAAGTAAACTTATGTAATGGAACTGTTCAATAAATTGCTTTTATTAGTAAGAATTGATGTTCTAGTTGTTATAAACTTAAGTATAATTGAAATACTATTAATTAAATATAATAGAAGGCAGGAATTATAAGTAAGGAATTTTAAACTTAAGTAAATAAGTTGAAGTTATTTCTAAATAAATTGTATGAAATAAATGTAAATTAAACAGATAAACCATTATATGAATAAAAAGGAAATCAAACAACAAATGTTAAAAAATAGAATTGAAAAAAAAATTGCTTGATTTATTATTTGAAATTGTTGTTTGTTTGGCTTAAGGTTGTTGGGGCAAGGATACTTTAAAATTGTGTGGATGGATGGATAATCTATTTAGTTTCATCAGAAACTGTTGAGTAAATAGTGCGCTTAGTAGCCTATTTTTCATTCCGTACAATTTAAAATTTTGAACCCGAACAACTATTTGTTTTGTTGATATGAATGGATATTTGAAGTGTGTTGATTTATGTGATGGTTGTTTGCTTGTTGCAAGTGATGGTTGGTATGTTGATTGTTTGGTTGTTTATGGTTGAAACAACTTCAAATATTTCATTTTATATAGTTGTTAACTCTTTTGGATTATATAAGTGAAATAAAGGTTATGGAAGCAATTGCTACTGCTTTTGGTTTCATAATTTAGCGTTAATGGCCCGACAAATAGGTACGTTTTCGGATTACGGTTTTATAGCGCTATTATATTGTTTCCCGGGTTGGGATATATTATTTTGGAAAATATATGTTATATATTGCTATATTTGATATTATATTTTATCCAGAGCCTTTTCGTACAAAGGAGCTCTGCCGAAATTTTCCGTAAATTTTGGACTTTAAAATATTTTGAAAATGTTTTTCCAAACTTTATTGATTTAAGTATAAAGATATAATGATTGTAAATTTGTATATGTTATTTAAAATAACTAATTTTGTAAATTTAATTGTTTATAAAATTAATGTTTTAAGTAAGATATATTGATTTCTTAATTCTTCTTTTTCCTTCTTTTTCCTTTTCGGGGACGAAAAGTTTTGAGTGGGGGAGAGTGTAACGACCCGTAAATTTTCAATAATTGAAATTGTTAATTTAATGAGATTTTGAAAATTTAATTTTGATGAAAAAAAAATTGTGAATTTTTAAGAAAAGTGGTGATGCAATAATGAAAATAACTAAGAGGAATCGTAACAGGGTTATTTAAAGTTAATAATTTATGAATTTGAATGAATTTCCAATTTAAAGAAAAGTAATTAACGGTTACTTTATGATGATTTATGAAATAACGGAAAGAGTGAATAATAAGTGAACGTAATTAGTAGTATGAAAATAAATCGCAACATTGATGTGTAAGTAATAAAGGCTCATTTATGTGATTAAAAGGTAACGTAATGTTTATTGTATGTTACCTATTGTTAATTTAAATTTGAAATAAATTTTTAATAAATGTAAATTTAATAGGAACATAGATTTATTTATAAGGTAGTAATTGATGAAATAAAGGTATGAAATATTGAAGTATGTAATGCAATGGATATCACAAATAGAATGGAATAAATCAGTGTATATATGGAATAATAATCTGGGTTGATAAGTAACGAATTTATAAAGGCAATGGAAAGCAAATAGGTGACAATTAATATAGGTTTATTTATTTAATGTGTAAATAAACTTTGGTAATCAATTTCAATAAATCCAAATTTAACATTTTGTTAGTATAAATTTAAGTAATGTTAATTTTATTCATAATATGAATTGGTTGATTTGATAAATGGAAGCTTTGATTTGTGAATAATAAAAAGCTTATTAATGCGATTAAAGTATTAACGGTAACGATTTTGGATGTTACCTATTTTGTAGCTGGTTGGTTTTAAATTGGAAATCAGTTACAAAAATTTATAATCTAATATTACCTTAATGTGACTAAGATAATTATTAATAAATTGAATGCTGGTCAAATTAATGGAAATAATGCAGATGTATACTTAGTTACAAATTGAATATATGAAAGCAAAATGTAAGCAGTGAATTAAATTAAGGAATTTAAATTATAATAAATGGTCATTGAATAAAATCAATGTTCTGTAAGTAATATTTGTTTGAAAGTAATAAACTTAAAGTTAATTGAAGTTCAATGGTTACAATTGTTATGAATTACCTATTTGTTTAGTTCATAGAATTTAATTTGAAAGCAAATTGTAGTAATTGACTTAATTAGTGCAATTCCAATTATTTAAAGCAATTGGTTGGATAAGAAGAATGGAAGTCAAGATTTATAAATTTATTGGGATTTGGACTATGATAATAATTGGAGTAATTGCAATTTAACGAAATTTATCTCTAAATTTTGCGTTAATTGAGATCAATAAGGGAATGTAAGAATATTAAGGTAATAATTTGTAAATCCAATGTTAAATTTTATCCGTTTGATAATAATGAATTTAATAGTAGAATGAAAAGTGAATTTAATAGAATTATTGGAAATTTTATTTAAAATTTTGAATTTAATGAAATTGAGGATTTATATTGAAATTTATTAATTAATCTTCTCTAAATTGACATTTAAATTTGTTTAAATCATTGTAAATGTTTGAGAAATATAAAGGTGATAAAATTATTAATTTGAGAATTGAAATTTAAAATTGGATTTAATTAATTAATTAAAAAATTATTTTATTAGTGTAAAAATAGCCATTTTGGCCACTGACTCCGATTCCGACGAAACTAGTTTCATCGGATCTGTAATAGTGAATTATTATAGGATTTCAAGTTTCATAGCTATCGGACTTATCGGTTGATCGTGCGGGCTCGAAACGCCTTGAAATAAATGAAATTGAAAACAACTGAAATCAATTTGGAAATTATTGATTTTAGCATAATTTCTTCATACGATAGAATTTGGACGTGAAACTTGTTCCATCACGTTTAAAATATTTAAAAACACCTATTTTGATATATGCGTTGACCCAATTTCGTTCCGGAGTCAGAGTGGGCTTTTTGGGCCGCTTTGGCGTTAGCGCGTAAATCTATCTTATCCATCCATTCAAATGTCAACCCTGCCTATATATATCCTGCTATAAACCCTAGCAGCCTCTATTTCTCATTTCTATACGTATAGAAATTTCTGTGCTCCTCTTCCTCAATGGCTGTAAACCCTAATTTATCCAATTCAAAAAGCAACTTCAAAAATTCAAACTCCACAAATCTTATCAAATTATATATCAATCTGAAGGTCTCGACGAGCGCATCCCAGATTCATGATTCGTTTTTCGTTTTGGTTCATCGTCTGATCAGTAAAAGTCGAAAAAGTCTCAGTCGTTCATCGCGTTGTGATTAACATCGACGGATCGCTAATTCGAAGGTACAGTCTTGTAGAGAGCAAGGAGGGGAGTTCATCGGAGCTATTGGTTTCGTGGTTTAACGGCTAGATTTGCCTTAGAAATTCAACTAGGACTATGCATTTGCGGCGGCGGCTGGGTCGGCTCGTCATCATTCGGCGATGATAGGCCGAGAAATTTGTCGGGGTGAGTCAAATCGAAGGAGAGGCGAGCTCACCTAGAGTCAGAGCTGAGAGCGATCGTTAGAGGCGTGCGATTTGAACGACGGCTGTAGTGACGTGCTCACGTTCATCATTTGGGAAATATTAGGGTGCTCACGCGTTGTGTCTGTGCGTGAAAAGATAGTGATGACGTATCCAAGGTGAAGTTTTTTTATTTAATTCGAATTTAACAATGTTCAAATCTGAATAACTTTTGTGTACGATATCCATTTTACACGCGGTTTTCTCCGCTAGGTTTGTATTGGGATTCCGGATATTTTGACGTGGGTTTGGACGAATTTGGAGACTATTCTAATTTTGGGTTTAAATTGGATTTAAATTCAATTTAAATTCAAAAGCTGAGTGTTTTAACCCACTCACAACTTCTAAAATTTCTTATGTTCGTTAAATTAATTTATGTTGTGATTATGAATTTATTTATGACTGTTTGTATATGTTAATCATCATATCAGTTAATTGCAGTTATTCAAATTTAATCGTTATTTAATTTGTTATTGAATATAACTGCCAATTAATTACCTGTCAAATATTATCTGTTATATATTGATATTGATTGATTGTTTTGGATGATGGTTGTGATAGATGTATGATTTTATGATGGATGAATGGATGTTTTATTTATATCATCATAATCTGCAAGTTGTTATGCATTTATTTTGATTCGGGATTGCGGTTTGAAATGATATACAACCGCATTTTTATTTTAAATTGCGGATTGAAATGATAAATATCCGTATCACTTGGCCATAGGATAGAAAATTATATACAGACACCGCGGTATATATATAAAAAAATTTGAAATGATTTTCTATGGTTTTGCAAAGAAATATACAGTTTAATAATATAAATTTTTGATGTTATATAAATATTATTTTATATATATAGTTAAATTCTTGAATTTAAGCTATGTATAAAGTTGGTTAATAAAAATGAGTTTAATAATAAAGTTTGATTTCTTTTATATATTATGGTTAAGTATCTATTTAAATTCTATTGTATATAGAGTTTATAATGACTCAAATAAAATTAAGGTTGGAAGATAAATGTGAATTTGATTTGAATTTAAGATTTAAGGATTATCCTCGAAAAATTTGATTTGAAATATAAATAAATTGAGATTTAAAGGGTATGATTTTATAACTTGATTTTTGTTTAGAGGATTTAAATGAATATTATCAAGTTAATATAACTGAAAGAATATCCAGTGATTTGAAGTCTAAAGGTTTTACTAAAATGATATTTGATTTATTGAGTAGACATTTCAAATCTAAATAATAGTAGTTGATATATATATATATATATATATATATGAAATTTTCAAAGAATAAGTTTTGAAATGGTGGAATAATTAAAGCTTTGAAATATATGGAAATTATATTAGTTTATTTGGGAATTTAAAATCCATATTGGAATTGATTTGTGAAGGTGAAGAAGCTATTTTACTATATAAAGTAATTAAATATTTAAACCATTTAAGTGGTGTAGTATGTTTCAAAGTTATGAAATTCAAAGTTTTATGTTTTGCAAGGATATATCTCAAGTTTTGGTTTCGAAATATTATAACTTTGAAATGTTATAGTTTTAGAAAAGGGAATATTTGAAAATGATATCAAATTTGATTTGGTTTTAAAAAGAGGAAAGGATATCGTATTTATATGGATTTGAAATGGATATTATATTCTGGTTTTAAAAGGATAAACTATTTTGATAAGATCGCGGTGTTATAATAACGTTTGGTTTTTAAAGAGACCGGGATCGGAAGTTGTCATACTCTCTGCCAACTCCGAAAACTACTTTGACAACAGTGTACACGGTGGAGATTCCAGAATGAAGTAGGATGGTGGTGACATTCTATTAAGGTAAATACGTGGATCCGACTCCCGTGAGTTGGCATAAGGTCGCTAAAACAGGAGCGATTCTCGGGCCAATGAGGTAGCACCTTTGATCGGACACATCCCTTCGATATTATACTTTGACTTTTGGATTGATTCGGTGGCCACTTCTGATTTCTTTTATTTGGGGGTGTGGCTCGAGGTGGGAGGTAGCTACGTGCTACGCGTTACCACCAGCCCGGATAGCAATTGTTATATCTACCCTGGCATTGCCTAGTTGTGCCGTGTCACCTACCATACCGAGCTTTTACTACGAGTTTCTATTTGTGTCGTACCTATGGTGTATCCTCTGTTAGCCTCCCGATCATGAGGTATTATGGTACTGTATAGACTATTGGTATTATTACGTGTTAAGGTGGAAAATGTAAAGCCTTAACGCTGTTTAAAAGTAAGTTTATTTTACTAATAGACACTATTATAATAGCGAAATATTACTACATAATAAGTAGTTTAACGGATCCTTAGGAGATGTGAATCCCGAGCATCTCTTGAGTTACTGCACTCACGTTAGACACTGGATAGGAGATGTCAAACCCCGTAAACATCTCCGATGTCGTTACATACACGGAGTATGGAATCAAGTTGACACTCGCGCCTAAGTCTATCAAACATTTGTTAATCGTCTTGTCTCCAATTGTACACGAAATCGCAGGGCAACTAGGATCTTTGTATTTTACGGGCATGGATTGGGATAAGACTTCACTCAAATTGGCGGCTAAGGATACTTTTTTGGACACTTGATTCTATCGCTTTTGGGTACATAAGTCCTTAAAAAAATTCGCGTAAGTGGGGACTTGTTGAACAATGTGAAGAAGCGGGATGTTAACTTTCACTTGTTTAAAAATTTTCAACATCTTTTCCACTTGGTCCGAGTGTTTCTTGGGTCGAAGACGATGTGGAAATGGAACATGATACTCAATAGGTGGGTCTACTAGAGTAGAAGAAGAAGAATTTTGATTGGCATTCGATTCAATGTTTGGCCCCATGTTCTTTTTAGATTCGTTCATTGTTTTAGAAGTGTCGAGAGAGGTTTTTGGTAAATCATTTGGGTTAAAGGCTTGATTATCGACTTGTTTACCAAAACGTAAAGTTATGATAGCATTCAATTGGGCGACGTTGCTATCTTGAACAACATGAGCTTGATTTGAGTTTGCATTTTGATTTCTGGGATCTGGAATGGGCTGGCTTACGAATGTTCCTCGTTCGCGTTCACTTACAGATGTGGCAAACTGACTCATTTGCATTTCGAGTTTTGCAATTGATTAGTTTGTGTTTTGCATATATGAAGTCAACAAATTTTGCAAATTGCTATTTAATTGAATACTTTGAGTAGTTGCTTTAGCCAACATTTCAAGGGTTTTCTCAAGTGAACTTAAATGTTTATCATCTTGGGGAGGATGAACAGAATTTGATTGAAAATTTGATTGTCGCGGTTGATTATGAGACGGACTCATAAAGTTTGGTTAAAAAATGTTGGGTTGAAAGGGAGGATTCGAAGCATTATTTGAGAATGCTTGAAAATTGGGACGAACCGTATTCGTATTGGTATTGTTTTGGTTCCAAGCAAAATTTAGGTGATTTCTTCAATCAGGATTGTACGTTGGAGAAAACAGGTCATTTTTGGCTTTATTGAAAGCATTGATTTGTTTGACGGAATTGGGACACTGATAGGCTATATGATTAGGATCGTTGCATTTATAACACATTAGTTGGGAAGCTTGGTTCATTTGATTCGATGAGAAAAGTTTATCAAATTTTTTAATCATTGCGTCGATCTTAGCTTCCAAAGAAAAAGAAGATCCTATCGAGCGTGCACTTGATCGTGAGTAAATTGATTTTCGTTCGATCGTTCCCATTGGGAAGATTTTTCGGCATGGTTTTCAATAAATTGCTAAGCATCGTCGTGATGTTGGGCAAGAAAGTTGCCATAGCACATTGATTCAAGCATGGTTCGTGAGCTATTTTCGAGTCATCATATAAGATTTGACAAATTGTCCATTTTTCAAAGTTATGGTGTGAACATTTTATCAAATGCTCTTTGAATCTTTCAAAATATTTTGCGAATGATTCTCCCTTGAATTGATGAAAATTTACAATTTTGTTTCGGATTCTACTCGTTTTTTCCAAGGGGTAAAACATTTTTATGAAAGCTTTTACGAATTCTTCCCAAGTTTTAATAGAGTTCGACGGTATGATGTACAACCATTTTTTAGCATAATCCGTAAAAGCGAATGTGATTAATCGAAGTTTGATTTCGTCATCGAAAAGTTGTTGGAGTTTAATGGTTGTCCAAACTTGTTTGAATTTAGTTAAGAAAATGTATGGGTCATCGTGCTCGAAGTTACCAAATTTTGAAAGCGTGGCAATATGGTTCGAGTGAATTTCGAAATGGTTACCCGTAAGGGCGGTAACGTGATGCAAGATGGAATTGAAACTATATCGAGAAAAATTCTATCCATAAGAATTCAAGAGGCGTTCTCGTTCGTCATTTCGGAAGGATCGTCCGTTCAAGTTAAATGATTAGTTACTGAGTCGCGAGTCCAATGATTTGTTGTTGTGCTACGAGTCCAAGTACTCACGCATAAGTGAAAGTCGAGAAGAGAAAGAAGATTTGAAAAACGAAGTGAAAAATTGTTAATGTTTTTTTTCTTTTTTTAAGGAAGAAAACTATTTACCAAATGAAATTTATTTTCAAAGGAGAAGTTTGATTTTTGTTTTGTTTTTGGCTTTTCATATTTTTTTATATATTTTTGTTTTTTGTATTTTCAAATATTTACCAAAAGGATTTTTTGTTTTTAGAAAATGGAAATTTGATTATTGTTTTTGTTTTCAAATTTTCAATTTTTTTTTGTTTTTGAAAAGATTTATTTTTGATTGAAAATTTTCAAAGGGAAGAAAAAAGGAATTTTTTTCTTTTTTTGGAATTAAAAACTAAGTTAAGTAAAATATACAACTTTTTTTGGATTTTGGATTTTTACTGTTTTTTTTTAAATACGCATAAACTAATGCAACTAAATGAATGCAAAGGAGTTAATTACAATTTTCTGTCCTTAGTAGCTTCTAACCCAAAATTGTATAATCACACTTTGCCTTAAATCAACAAAAATATTTATCAGCCAGGTAACGGGTAGGAGTTATCGGTGCACCATGAATCACCATGGCAATGCAACCAAATGTTTAAGTACGTTCAGAGGAACAACCACTATTATTTACGAATCACCGTAATATTTATAATTGGTTATTACTTTACCGTAGTCTGCACATCAAGAAATAAAATTGTTCAAAGAAAATAATTGTGAAGATACAATAAAGCCCTAGATGAGCTCGCGACACCCTTAAATCGAATGCCTAACCTTTATTATTAGTCAAATTCTACGATGAAATGCGTTTGTAGGCTAAGGAAAGGGTGATGAAATCCCTCACCTTATGTGAATTGGGGTCTTGCCCTTACAAAATAAAACAAGATGAGATGAATGCAAAACAAAAATTAAACGTGAATTTACAATGCAACTAAAATGAAGTTTGTTCTTGTTTTTGAATTTTGAATTTTTTTATGCAAATGCAAATGCAAGCAATCAATAATGCAATTCAAATAAAAACAAGGAAAAATGGGCACGATACCAGAGCATGCAGAATTTATTAGCAATTTATTTTTAAGCGGCAATTTTTTTAGAGCAAGCAGGTAAGCAATTATTTTTGGTAAGCACTTCTTCTGTTTGATATTCTGCTTTGGCAATCTGAAATGAAAACAAGATACATACAATTATATATATATATGTGTGTTTTTGTGTGTGTGTGTGTGTGTGTGTGTGTGTGTGTGTGTGTGTGTGTGTGTGTGTGTGTGTATATATAAAAGCCAAAGTAAAACTAATTAAAAAAAAACAAAACCAGACAACTTAAACGAAAACAATGAAAATCAACTTTTTTTAAATACCAAATGAAATTTTTTTCTTAAGAGAAAATTTATTTTAACAAAAGAAA
Source organism: Allium cepa (assembly GCA_030765085.1). Lineage (NCBI taxonomy): Eukaryota > Viridiplantae > Streptophyta > Magnoliopsida > Asparagales > Amaryllidaceae > Allium > Allium cepa. Next base: position 272,565,495 of record CM060929.1, read on the forward strand.
ATAAAGAGGATTTGAAATAAAACAAAATCAACTAATTACTTAGTCCAATAAGCATTCTCAGCCCATTACCCTTAATTTAAAATAATTACACTCATAATAAATCACCGTAAAAAAAGATAGAAAGAACCATTCAAAATGGCCAATACCAATTCACGCCACAAAATCGTATTCACAAATAAATTCGCGAATTGCAACCCAATTTTCTGCAATCAAAAGTCGAAATCAATATAAAAAAGAAATGGTAAATAGTCAATTTGGGGATTTAGTTCGATTGGAGTATTAGGTGATTGGTTTCGCCACTGGGGTTGGAGGAGTTGCGATGGTGTTGGAAGAGTTGAGTCGCGATGTGTTTGGGAAGTGAAGCAGTTAGTAACTGGCTTGAGGCAGTAAGTTATTGTAGGCCGATGGTTTGTTTGATGGAGTTGTGGTTGAATGTCGATCGGGGTTGCGAAAGTGGTTGCGTTGTGGATTGCAGGTTGGTGGAAGTGGCAAGTTGCGGTTGACGGTCAAGGGATTGGGTGATTATCTATTCCGAAGGGTTGTGGTGGGCTATCGTTGTAGTTTCAGGCGATGGAGAAGTTCAATTTGCCTGATGAAGTTGCGGAGGTTGTTTTGATGGAGTTTGATTACAAATTGTGGGAGGATGTTGGGTTGTTTTGTGTCTCGGCTGTAGGTGGATGAAGTTGCAGATGGAAGTTTTAATGGAGACAGTGGGCAGTTGAGTTGAAATTGCGATTTGGTGAGGAGTGTGATGATGGAATTGGTGGTTTGTCTGTGATTATGATCAGTTGACAGTAGTTGTAGCAGAGGAATAGAAGAGCAGATGTTGATTTAGCAGCGAATTGGTGGCTTTGCGACAGTGTGAATGGCTGAAGTGGTAAGTGATGGGTTGTTGGTTGTTTGGTGTGCACTGTGGAGATGGTCTGAGAGGAAGAAAGGGAAGATGAATGGTGGTGACAGTGCTAAAGTGATGCAGAAGTTTTGTCTGAGATGGTGATTGAGTGGCATAGGAAGTGTGATTGTTTGATATGAAACAGGGCAAGTTGAGGAATGTTGGTTTGTTGAGGTGCAGTATGAAGTTGCAGATATGGTGGTATTTGATGCAATGGAGAGTGGAGGAATTTGTACTGGCAGAGTGATGGAGCAAACTGTCAAGGCAAGAAAGGATGGCTTTGTTTGTATAGTAGTGAATGAAGTATGGACAGTGGGTAGTAGGAAGTTCGTCAGCAATGATATGAATTGTGGGGGGACAGAAATGCAGAAAATGGTAGAGATGAACTGTAGTCTTGTGTAATGAGATGGCCAGGTGGTTGTGCCTGGTTGAGGTGGTTGGAAGGTTGTGAGAGTGTTGTGAATATGATATGCAGTTAAGTAGCAGTGAATATGATATGTTCACTAGGGGTATTTGAAGTGTAGTTTGATGCACAGTTTGGTTATGGTATGATGTGTATGTTGAACTAAAGTTAGGTGAAGTTGTGGGTTATGGAGGTAAATGAAACAGGTTGAAGGTGGGTTAGGTGATGGTAACTGGCCTGTCGAAGCAAGGGGAATGGGGGTATTTGTGCAGGCAGAGGTGCACAAAACATGTGCACTGTTGTTGCACAGAATTGCACAGTGACAGTGTTGTTGTTTTTTTAGAAAATTGTCAATGTAAAAATAAAGAAAAGTAAAAAAAGAAAGATGAAAATAGAAAAATGTTGATGCAAATGTAATGAAAATGGAAAGGATTTTTTTTTTTTAATTTTGTGTATTTTTTTTAAATATATATGATGAAAATGCAAAACAAAAAGAAAATAAAAATCACGCAAACAAATACAAGCTGCAAGCACACAACAATTTTTTTTTAATTTTTTTAATTGCAAACAAACACACAAAATTAAAAAAACACATAAAAATTAGACGAAAATAATTTGAAGAATAGAAAACTAAAATCAAAACTATTCTCCGGCAATGGCGTCAAAAACTTGTTTAACGACAAATTTTTTATTGATTAGAAAAATGCCGATAAATTTTGAAATAAAATTAACCGCAAGCGCACGGCGTACAATTTTAGTACGTGGTGAGTACGGATCTAGGGAATTTTTATGATTTTAAAATTTTCAACTCAATTAAATTAGAGCAAAGTGAGAGGAGATTGTTAACTACAAAAAAAAGAAGCTAAAGCTAGAATTGAAATGCGATTTAAAAACTATTAGACTAGAGGACAATTTAGAGGCAAATCCACTCTCATATTTTTTGAAATCAACAAACAAATAATTTATGATCTCTAGCTTTGATATTAAGTGAAATAATTGTTGTATTTATCATAAGTATGGTTTGTTTATGTTATTAATTAACATAACTCAAACCATCAAACTACAATACAACAAATAAATCACTTATTGATTCTCATGAAAATGAAACCAAAGCAAAAGCTATTTTAAGTATGATCTATTTACTATTGTAACTAGTAATATAGAACATCAAATTTCATTTTTACTTCCATTTCAAATCAAAAATTAATTAGCAAATGATGATGTAAATTGTGTTTATGTTGAATAAGAATATCTCATTTGCATAAGCAACATAAGCTATCAAACTCACTTGTATAAACTTACATCAAAATTCACTTTCATCAAGCACAAGCTAAAGAGATCATAAATCATAAAAACGTTGAAATTACATAATATTTGAGAGCTTCATCACCCCTAAATTGAAGGGGTTTAGCTACTCATTTGTATTATCAAATCAACATGTAAGTTTCAACATTGGAAAGCAAAGAAAAGTAGAAATTAAACAAAGGAAATGAGATTAACTACTTGTATGAAATAACATCAAACTAATTGCATGAATGTAAATCTAAGCTACGAACATAAAAAGAAAGAGAGCAGAGAAATAAACATTAACAATAAAACAAAGATAAGCATGTAGAAAAGAGAGGAGAAAGAGGCTTGGAATCCATTTTTATTTCACTTCGATTTTTGTTTACAACCTGTTAATTTCCTAAGCAAATATATGAGTAGAAGATATTTACATGTACATAAGAGAGCTATTTATACATGCATAAAACTCTAACTCAATTTTTAGGGTGCTTCCTAAAATTCCCTTTAGAAAGTGTGGCCACCAAGTAACCATTAGCCACTAATTAATCCATCATTTAATGTGCATGAAGCTTTAACCTCCACTTAGTTGTCCATTAGCTCATAATTGTACATTTTAGTAAGGGGGTGGGTCCTCCATGATCTTGAATTTAAATTATTTCCTCTTCATTTCTTTGTTTTCCCTTGTGCATGCATATATCTTCAAGAATTTCTCTTCCATATGCATTAAAATTTCCTATAAAAATCATAAAAATTGTTCAAGTAAAAATTATCAAATTGACACATGCACAAAAATGACCATTTTGACCCTGAATGAAGATGAATATATGATGATTCGAAAACAATTGAATTTTGGTTTTAAACATGTTAAAATACTCAAATATGTTATTTATTTAAATAAAAAGAGATAAAATATGGTTGTATATATATGTACATTTACATGCACATCAGGAATATTATTTTAAGATGGTAATTTCATGAAATAGGTGATCTGAAAATTTTATATATATATATATATATATATATATATATATATATGATATTTTGGAGTTTTTAGAAATTGTTTTAACTTGAGTATATATATGTGTATGTGAGTATGCTTACTATTATGGCGAGGTAATGAATCATTTTGAAAATAATGAAGTTATTTTTTATATTTAGATATTGATCTGATGATCAGCCATCGAACATTAGAGGAGAGCTGAAGTCAATGGCAAGACAATGTTGATCACATGGTCAACACCATAGCCAATTAACAAAGTAAACCACTAGAAATTTGTGGCGTGGCAGCATCGCTAAACTTGTAGATATGTTTAAATTTGAAATTAGTGTGGTTGTGAAGTTTTGCGATTGTGTGACTGCCATATTATATGATGTATGTAATTTTGGTGCACATTGTGAAGATTTTTGTGATGTGATGCATTGTGAAAAATATTTGGATTTTGATGCTAATAAAATACATTGAAATGTTTTGTGTTGAAATAAAATAAATACTATTCTAAAAGATTTGATGAAAGTTTTGAAAAGTGGTTTTAAATTACATAAAGGTTTAGAAATGAAAATGATATGTATAATTAAAATGATATAATTATTATTGAAAGAGATTTGTAAATTTAATGATAGTTTGATAAATAATTTTGGAAATGTTTTAGAAGTGAAATCATTTTAGAGTGATTTGAAATACTATGATTAGTTTAACCTTAAATCTCGATTGTTGTTCTGTTTTTGACGAATTTAATTTTATAGAAAGATGCGTCATTAGAGAATAATTTTTATTTAAAATGCAATGCATAATTGTGAGAATTGCAACGATCATGAATTCAAATGGATAGGTGTTGATGTCATGAAATGTTAAATCACATTAAAACAGAGCTGAATTCGTTTGCTCGTAACTTTTGAACGTTTTGTCCGATTTCGATGATTTTGTCCATTTCGGAAAGCTTAAAATATAAGATTTTTTTAAAAGTATTTTGAAAAATGTTGATGTTTTCATGGCTAAAATACGAGTTTAAAAGACGGACCTGCTATTGTAACATCATTTTAGTTTTGTCCCTCCTTATGAAAAACACTATAACCCTTATTGTAGCTGACATGTTTGTAATTTGGAAATAGTTTTGAAAAGTAAACACATTATGTAACAATTCACACTTTGATATCGCTATTTGAATTTGTCTTTTTGACCGTGGAAGTTTGTCGAATAGTGACCTAAATTAACAATACATGTTGCATAGGTATATTAAACTCAGGCTTGCTCATTATATCTTTCTAGAAGTGACCAATGTTTAAATTTACGTTAAGATAGGTACACACAAAGTACATTTGGACTTATTGGCTATGTTAGCATGTTTTTGGTTGCTAAATAATAAACTAACTTGTTTAAAACGCAAGTAAAAATGTACGTTTTACGTTATATTGATATATGAAGTGATATTATACTGTTTCCCCATATTTCTGGATGCCCCATGTTGGGATGTATATAAATATTATGATATATTATATTTCATTTTTTCGAAATGCTCTCTATACAAGCAGACTGTTGAATTTTTTTGGAAAATCTGACACTAAGAATTTTTTTCACAAAATTCATCGTATGCAAAGGATGGAATGTCATTATTTAAATCTACTTAAAATCATAGCATAGGATAAGATGAGTTGGAGGGTATGAGACACATGGAGGATTGAGTAGTTAAGTTTGGTAGAAGAGTGTTGAATACGAGGAAAGTAGGGATATGAGTTGTGTATGTCGACTTTCCTATAAGAAATGCGAGAATACAATTTTTCTAAAGGAGAAGTCTGTAACAGCCCTGCTTTCTACGCTGTATTAATTAATAAGTTTGTTTAAAATAAACATTTTTGAATTCGAATTGTGATGATTATATTTTAAAAATAAATACTTACTAAAGGATTTTGATTTAATAAAAGGAATTTATTAATAAGTTCTTTTTGGATAATTTATTGAAATTAAATTAGACATTTCAATCAAATTGAAATACTTTGAAGGGTAAATAGCATCATATAGAAAAAAGAAATGATTTCACGCTCAGACCTGAGCGATTTTGATAGCAATGAAGAGGGCGGAGACTGTGGCGATGGATGGGGTCACGATTGAAGTTAGGAGATGTTCAGTCAATGGCGTAATGATGTAGGAGCGACCACGACTTGGTGTTGCGATTCATGCAAGAGCGCGATCGTGATTATGGGATTGAGGAGTGACCTGGCATACGAACTCGAAGAGGACTTGGCGGCGACATTGGTGGAATTGCGATGGAAGGCTGCTTTTTAGGGCAAAGCAGCGATGGGAAAGTCTTTTCATAGTTTCTCAATTTTGCTGGATAATAGCGACGTGGTTGCATGCATCGTTTTTGAGTTGGTGGTAGTTGGTGTGCGCGCAAAAAGCTGAGGGCTGAAGCTCGTGTGTCGATGACAGTTACAAATTGGATTGTGCAAGCATTGCTTGGTGAGTTCTCTAACTCACAACTATGTTTATATCATATTATTTGATGCATATTCAACCCATATATTTGTTTGATTTGCTTGGTTGAATGGACCGTCGGTATATTGGATGAGATTAATTACTTGGTTGGATGGTTAATATGGTTTGAATCGAATGGAATTGCATTGTGAGCGATGGTAGTATTTTTTATTGGTTGATAATTTGTTATACCCACGTTGTGTGATGTTCGGGTAAGAAATAAATGTTTGTAAATAATCTGGCAAATTTTGAAATTAATCGAAAATGGGGTAAATGAATTGAAAGATGAATATTTAAATAAATTATTTTGAGAATAATCAGTGAATTTTCGAATAATTTTCTTATTCAATATTGATATTATTTGCATTTAATGGAAAATTTAAAAGAGGGATGATTTTGGAAAAATATATAAGTTAGAGTAATTTTGAAGATTTTATGTTAGTAAATGATGAGTTTTGAAATTTATTTAAATAAGTGAATTTTGAATATTTATAATTATTTACCATTGATTATAAAAATAATTGAAGGGTATTTATGAAATGATGTTTGAAATCTTTAATTTTAAAGTGATGAGTAATTTGAATTTAATAGATGCGAAGCTTATAATATGATAATTTGAAGTAATTGCAAATTGAATGCAATTTATTTTATTTATTGAATGAAAATTATCATTTGTGGGGTTTAATATACATTTTATGAAAAGAATTTTCGGAAGTAATATATTATTGTTTTTGATATAGAATTTCTGTTTGATGGATTCATAGCTTAAAAGAGATATTTGAAAATAAAAGAGGATTTTGAATAGAGATTTTGAAGTTATATATTTAGTTTTGTAAACGTTATTGGATCGAGAATATTTTTGGGATTTGATGTTTTAAAGATATTTGGAGAATAACAACTTCTTCGTAGTATTTCCATACCATTGAAGTGTAAATTAGAAATGAAAGCATTTTTGAGATTCTAAATTTATTGATGAGTTGAATAAAGGTCTGTTTGAAACCAAATAAATTGTTGTAAAATATGGACTTTGAAATTAAATGAGAGAACTAATATTTATTATTTTATTTTAAAAAAGAGGGTAATAAATAAAATAGGAGTTTTTTTAAAAAAAAAACCCTACTCCGGTGAGTAGAGCTAGGGGATACAGCTATCCGCCACGCTGACCCCCCTTTTTAGCCAACCCAGCCCAGAGCATTAATCCTCTACCTCGTTTCGGTTTATTTGAGGATAGACCGCTCAAGGCCTTAAGGGAAACAAATCTCAGCTGCGGGACTCGAACCTGCAACCTCCAGGAACTTTGTTCCATGGTTGCAAGGTAGTCCTCAACCAGCTGTGCTATGCTCGCGGACTTAAAATAAAATAGGATTTTTGTTGTAAATTAAATCAAATTGTTTTTATAAAAAGAGGAAAATAATGTGAAATGTATTTATATAAAACCCTTTATCTCGTTAATTACTAATTAAATATATTGTTATGTGTGTATGGATGATTGTTGATTTGTTTTCTATAAACAAGATGAAGTTAAATTACCCATTATGTTGAATTATAACGTAATGAAAATAAAGAATAATGAATTGAAGTAAAAAGTAAGCGACGAGTGATTTAACAAGCGAAACAGAAATTTGTTGAATGATCAATTAAGGGTGTTTTACATATAATTGTATTTCACCGGGCACTATGGAACATTCATGTGGGGTATATTTATTTATTCAACACAAGTATAATGCCCGGTAGTTCATTGAAGATCGAGTATTTGATATTTGGATATCAGTGAATTATCCTATATTATAGATGAATATAAATCAATATTACTTGGATGACGTGTGAGTTAAATTTTTTTATTCCTCTATATTATTTCAAAGTGGGAATATTATTATCTTCGCTTTTGAGCGGAATGAATTGTGTTAAGCCCCTTGCGTGGATGTGATAGCTAGAAGTTTAGCTGGCCCCATCCTAGCTTGGCTGACCGCAGGGTCGCTCCTTGAAGGTTGTGAGACATGGCCCCCTTGTCACATGGTCACAGTCTGCTGCATGGGCCAACGGACGAATAAAAAACGAAGTGAGGTGGTTGATGATGGGAAGCGAGGTACGAGGAAGCTAGGAATCAACATGCATTTATTGTGTAGCTAAAGACTGGTGATGATGCTTACAAAAATTTATGAGTAGAATCTCCCTTTGCATCTGAGAAGTAGCGAGGCTCAAGTGTAGACTTGGCTTCTGACATTAACATTAACAATAGTTATAGTTATAGCAGTAGCAGTAATGAAAATGAAACTAAAGAATAAAATAAATAAATCTATTGCTGCTAAATAAATAAGAATGAATTGATATGCGATATGTGTGAAGTGTGCGGTGTGTGATGCGTGGATGTGTGCGATGTGTGTTACGTGCGACGTGTACGACGTGTGGACGTGTGCGATGCATGCAATGTGTGCGAGGTGTGCTGATTGTGATGTGTGCTGAGTGTGATGTATGCAATGGATGCTTGACGTGTGTCATATGATGCGTGTGATTGTATTCGTTATGTTATCGATGTTTTTATGTTTGATGTGTTATGCATGTTGTTCGACATGTTATTGATATTTTATTATTCTTTTGATTGGATTTCTTTATTATGTTGTGTAATGATATTCCTTGAGATATCTTTTTATTCTAACCATTGAATCTAGACATAGTTTAGCTCATTTATTATTTATATGATACTCCGGTCAGTCACAGACTTTTTAGGTTCAGGGACGAAGAGACCAGTTTGTGATTGATAGGCTTATTTGGAGGTTAGATTATTAGCTATAATGTATATCCTGATATGGAATCGTGTATTTATATGTTGTCTGATTAGATGTATTGGATCTATATTGTATATATATTTAAGAATTAGTGGGGATTTAACTTATTTTTTTATCCCACTCATATTTGCATATACATTATTTATGTTATTGTTGATGACTCTGTGTTCTCTATGATTTATTTTATATTGTGTATTGTTTTATACTCGGGAACTACACATTATTGCATTTTACTGAGACTGTTTAAGTCAAGGTGAGAGATTTTTATACTATGTGACATATTTCTTGGTCCAAGATAACATTCACATGTGTATCGCCCACATCACATCGTTCTTTGTGTTAGTCAATAGAATCACTCGTAATACTATTGGGTAAGATGAGGTGGGGTGTTATAGTATGAAAGTGTCTATGATAATCTCTTCCTTTTGGCCGAATCCAATGACCCTTGGATTTGGCACAAACGATTTAGTCATTTAAGTTCTAAACCTTTATCTAAAGTAGTCAGATATGAACTAGTTAGAGGACTTCCAAAAATGAATTTTAGTATTAATATTCTTTGCGACGCCTGTCAAATTGAAAAACTTCACAAAATTTCATTTAAATCAAGATACATGATTTCGACTACTTATCCCTTATAACTTCTCCACTTAGTCCTTTTTGGACCATCACAAGTTCAACCAACAAATCAGAATAGGTATGTCTTTTGTAATAGTAGATGATTTTTCAAGATATACTTCATAATATTTCTTAAACATAAAAGTGATGCATTTGAAATGTTTAAAACTTTCACTAATAAAATTCAAAATCAAATGTCAATTAAAAGTAAAACAATATGAAGTGATCAAGGAGGAATGTTCGAGAATGAAAATTTTAAAAACTTTTGTAATAAGAAAGGAATTACACGTAACTTTTCTTTTCCTAGAACTCCTCAAGAAAATGGAGTTGTAGAACGTAAAAACATTATACATGAATGCGCTAGGACTATGCTAAATGATAGTGATTTATATAAAAAAATTGGACTGAAGCAGTTGCTGCAGCATGTTATATTTTGAATAGAACTTTAATAAGACCATTAACTAAGAAAACACCTAACAAACTATTTTCTGATAAAAGACAAGAAGTATCTCTTATTTTAAAGTCTTTGATAGTAAATGTTTTGTATTAAATATAAAAGATAATTTGGATAAATTTGTCGCTAAATCAGATAAAGGTATATTTATTGGCTATTCAAATAAAAGTAAGGCCTATAGAGTTTTTAATATTAGAACTAACACTATTGAAGAAACTTTAAATGATTAATTTGATGAAAACTTTAATGTAGCCAATATTAGTAACGACAAGGAAGAAAATCTTAATCCTAGTGAGAATAACGAAACTACAAATAATGAAACTACTAACAATGAATATAATAATATTGATAATTCTAATCCAAATAAAGGAACAAATTTTTTGAAAGACCATCCTGAGGAAAATATTCTAGGAGATATCCAATAGTTGTATGAACTAGAAATCAACTAAATAAAATGAGTAATGTAGCATTTATTTCAACTAACAAACCCCAAAATCCAAAATGAGCATCATTAGATGATTCATTGATTCTTGTCATACAAGAGGAACTGAATCAGTTCATTCGAAATGATGTTTGGAAATTAGTTCCACGACAATCTGTAATTGCAACTAAATGGGTTTATATAAATAAATTAAATAATAAAAGGAGAAGTCGTAAGAAATTAAGCACATTTAGTTTCACAAGGATATAACAAGAAGAATGAATAGACTTTGATGAAACTTTGCCTTTATAGCCAGATTAGAATCCATAAGAATTCTACTTGCTTTTGCAAACCATAATAATTTTAAATTATTTTGAAAGATGTCAAAAGTGCATTTTTAAATGGTTTTATTAAAAATGATATATATTTTGAATAACCCCTTCTTTTTAAAGAAGAAAAACCTTAAGTCCTGTTTAAAAATTAAGAAACATATTATATGGTTTAAAAAAGCACCTAGAGCTGGGTACGAAAGACTCAAATCATACTAATATAATTTAATTTTGAAACATGTAATGTAGATACTACATTATTTATAAAAAAGTTAACAGCGATATTCAACTTATACAAATATATGAAGACGACATTACTTTGGTCAACATATGAACAATTAAATAATGAAATGCTGATATAATTACTAAAGAATTTGAAATGAATCACATGAGAGAATTAACATTCTTTCTAGGTTTACAATTTAGACAATTAAACAATGGAATATTTATAAGTCAACAAAAATACGCTAAAGAATTGGTAAAGAAATTTGGAATGTCTAACATAAGCGATAAACCAACACCCATGGAAACCAACGAGAAACTTAAGGAAGAAGACAATTCAAAAGATGTTGATAAGAAACTATATAGAGGTATGATAGGATCTTAACTCTATATCACAACTAGCAGACCCGATATCATGCATAATGTGTGTCTATATCTAAGATATCAGTCATAACCTAAGGAGACACATCTTAAAGCTTTAAAACGCATCTTAAGTTAAGTTGTAGGTACTAACATAAGACTATCGGCTATTCTATCTAAAAGACGATTTGACTTAATATCATATAGCAATGCTGATTATGCTGGATGTAAATCTGACCCAAAAGGTACAAGTGAAACCTATCACTTTCTTGGACACTCACTTGTATCTTGGTTCAGTAAAAAGAAAATTTCTATATCTCTATCCACAATAGAGACAAAATATATGGCAGCCCTAGCGTATTCATAGATTATCTATATGTAACAAACTCCAAGAGATTTCGATTTAAATTTAAAACAACCTCCAATATATTGTAATAAGACTAGTGCAATAAATCTATCTAAAATCTAACACATCGTCTAGGACAAAACATATAGATATAAGACATCATTTCTTAAGAGATAACATAAACAAAGAAATTATTACACTAGAATTTATAGGCACAAAAAAATTAAATAGGTGATATTCTAACTAAACCTTTAGCACAAACTATTTTCAATAAATTAAGAAAAGAACATGGAATATGTTCATTTACAAAATTCTAAATAATAATAACTTTTATTTACAAAATAAAAAGAAAATGAAAAAAAATAAAATTACATTGTATTTGTTGAAATCCTATGTAGTATATGTCGACATACCTAGCCATTTTCAGAAAAACTGCTTTTCCCTCCTTCTTTCAAAATTCAAAAACTGATCATTTAACCACCAACTTTCAACTTCAAAACAATATTCTCGTATTCTTCATTCTGAATCTCAAAATTAATTAATCAAAAATGGATCCATCTAACTCCAAACATCCAAGAGAAGAATCAAGCCCATTTTGTGAATTGATGTTCTCTAAACTAGGCAATGTTGAAAAGGAATTGAAGCATGTTCTCACCATACTTATCGAATGAGAGAAGCAAGGAAGAATGCTAAGGAACTTGCAAAAGCATCTATTGGATAATCAAGAAAATCCAACAATCATTAAAGAGGGAGACACTTAAATCAATCTTGCGATTCATAACCCTATGAATCAAGATCGTGAACAGGAATACATAGAAAGGGATGATGATGCTAATCAGGACAAAGATGAAGACATAATGCATTGTGTAGGAGTGGTTAATTACAATATCCATGGCAATTTAGCGGAACAAAAGAGAAATATTTGTCTTTACTATCCAAATTTCTTTATTCACAAATCTCCAATAAATAAGACATTAATTTGTATTTTGGGCATTTAAATATATTTGTTTGAATGTTTGTTAAATTGAACTTTAAGGATTGTTCGAGTTCGATTGCATGGTTTTATTTGTATCTAAACTTATGTAAGTAGTGTGTTTAAGCTTGTATGTTTTCCTTCATTTGGTAACATAATTTGGATTGTTCTAAAATAAATTTTTTGATTTAATGTCTTGGAAGTATAATTAAAATAGATGCAATTATAATTGTATATATAGTTATTTCTAAAAAAAATTATAATTAGTATTGATTTTGATTCCATATACAACATAATCACATTTGTAGTATTCAATATATGTCATATTTAAGGGGATTTTGTTTTTTTACCCATTTTTGTTGATGACAAAGGGGGAGAAATAAATAAAATAAAATATATGCATATACTATAGGAGAGTCATTCAAAATAAGGGAATTAACCAATTTAGGGGGTATTACATTATATTTTATACTAAATATATTTACATAGTTTTCATCATTAAAGAGGCAGAGATTTTTAACACCATAAATATAGATTTTGATGACAACAACTGTATAAATATAGGTGCCGATGTTTTCCCAAGTTGTATATTATATTTTGCAGAATATTATTTAAGTTTATACAACTGCAGGATAATCGAGTTTAAGACTGATAAGTAAAAGAGTAGAGATCAAGATTTAGAGATGATCAAGATATTAGAAGACTTGAGTTTAGGGAAAAATATAAAAAGAGTTTAAGACTATAGTTTATTGTTAATAGATATTAGATTAATTGGTTAAAGTCCTAGAATATCAACTTTCTTTGAATACTCTCTTATTAAAATAGTTATTTTGTAATCAAAATATTTATTTTTAAAAATAATTTTCTGTAGATATTTTATACAGGTTTTATATATTAAAGAATTTTAAAACTAAGTTTAAATGATTTTACAAGAGTACAGAATTATGCAACACATTTAAAATGTTACATTTTTTCAAAATTGATAAGGGTATGTCGACATACCCTAGCTATATATGTCGAAATATGTATAGTTGAAGAGGTGTCTTTTGAATTTTAAATAGTTGTGATTTTTGATTGCATCTCTTCGCGAATCGAAATATCCTTACAAACACTATGTAAAGGGGGCCGGAAAAGGAATTCTAACAACTACTTTCCATATATTCTTCTTACTCCAACTTATTATATATTTCACAAAATTCACTTTCTACATTCATTAAATTCAATCTCCTATTTACTACATCCATTCCCTACAAGCTACTTACTCATTTGAAAGTATTCTCTCATTTATTCAAAGATCAAAGTGCCATCATAGGGCTATAGGATATTCTGTATCCAAATTACTACTATTTGTTTTTGGACTTACAAATCTCTATTATTAGTTGTGTAAGTGTGCTTCTTATCCTTTCAAATCAAGTGGGTGTGCTTGTTGCCCGTTCAAATCAAGTGGGTGTGCTTGTTGCCCATTTAAATCAGGAAGTTGATCTTATCGCTCAATTAAATCAAGAGAGTACCCAAGCTTGGAAAGTCAAGAGGATGTATCTCATTGCCTTGAAATAAAGATTGCATTCTGGTTTGCTTGAACTTTGACTAAAGTACGCATCAGAAAGGAATTCTATACATACACCATATAGGACTGGATGTAGAATTGGTTAATTGGTTAATTCGAATTAGTATAAAACACCTGGTCTCATCTTACTTACTTTTACTTTATTTGTACTACATATATATATATATATATATATATATATATATATATATATGAATGTCTATTAATATACATTCGCGTTGATTATCTATGTTTGAATTTAAATCTCAAACTAATTTAGAAAAGTTCCATATAAATTATAAAACACTATTCACACCCACTCTAGTGTTAAAGTAGCTTTAAGATTTATTACGCTAGTACAATTTATACTACACCATTTTCCATAATAACTAACTAACCTGTAGAACAAATATAACCCATAGAATACACAGAACACACATAATACATAGAAATACGTAGAAAAAATACAATAGGTATAAATACATAGAATAATGAAATCACTTAAACAGTCTAGTATGACTAACCCACATATCATACGTAGCATGACCAACGAAGGTTGTCTGATGATCCATAAAATACAGATAGTCAAATGTTGATCTGGACATCTTAAACACCTCTTCCTATTCCACTTCGGCTATAATTTTCTAGTATATTCGGCATGCTCTAGGAAACGTAACATAAGTACTTCTAGTATTCAAGTTTCGTCTTCTTAACCTACAATCTTTGGTTATTCTAAGCTTCATTAATGGTACCAAAAATCTTCATCGACCTCCTCTTTCATATACTTTGAAAGGCTTGTTTATAAATTTTAACCAACACCAAATAATCATATAGAGTCCAAGTTTGATTTGCCACTTGTAATCCTATGAAATTTGCATACCAACCTTTGCATTATAAATAGCAATTTCAAGGTTCGCATGACGTGCAACAACCAATTCATAACATCCACATGGCAATCATACGTGTTCTTCAAAGAAACAAAGTGATACTATACGATTACTATAGCCATGTTGTGCAATCAACAACCGTTCAATGGTCTGTCCTATACGATCATTGTAGCCATGTTGTGTAATCCATAGCCATTCATTGACTTGCCTTATACCATTACTATAGCCACGTTGTGCAGTTTGTAGCCATTCATCCTATTATTATAGTCATGTTGTGTAATCCATAGCCATTTAATGGCATGTCTTATGCTATTGCTGTAGCTATATTGTGCACTCCGTAGCCATTCAATGGCAAGTCCTATGTCATTACTGTAGCCATGTTGTGCGATCCATAGCAATTCATTGGCATGTCCTATGCTATTACTATAGCCATGTTGTGCAATCCGTAGCTATTCAATGGCTTGTCCTATGCTATTATTGTAGCAATGTTGTTCAATCCATAGCCATTCAATGGCTTGTCCCATCGTACATTATAGTCATGCAGTGCAATTTGACTCCTTCAATGGCTTGCCCCATCGTACATTATAGTCATGTAGTGCAATTTGACTCCTTCAATGGCTTATTATCTCCGATACTTATACTACTCTGATTTTGAACTGCTCAAAACACAACTAAGAAAAGCAAGAATCAAATTACAAAGTAATCTAAACAAAAGTGGATCCTTACCTTTATTACAATAACCAAAATAGGGAAAAATATTCGACGAGGAGGAAGAGATGCACAATCAAACCCTCAAGTTTGGAATGCATTAGCTCACATAAGGATATTCTTTTTTTGTAAAGTCTGTACCAGCAACCACTGTGGTAGCATTCCTAGATGAACTGACCGTCATTAAAAGAGAGACTAGAAAGATGGTTGTGAAAGTTCGATGAAAGACTATAATGAAAATCCAACCTACAATAATGTTATTCCATCGTAGATATTGCATGAGCTTGGATATTTTCAACAAATTTATTTAAAAATCCATAAGAACAACCCATAATTTACATGCATGTTAAATGGAGTATTTGAAACTGGAATATTGCCACATATCAAAATCTCAACTGATTTATGAATTTTGAGTTATGGAACGGCTGGTGATCAATTAGATGAACATTTCAGGATTGCATCATCAACACCGATAGAGTGCATGAAGGAATTCTATAAAATAGTGATTGCGTAATTCGGTGATGAATATTACATACATCGGGTCCAAATGACGTTGCCATGTTTCTAGCTAGAGGAGAGGTGAGGAGGTTTCCTGGTATGCTTGGTAGTTTGGATTGCATACATTTGGCATAGAAAAACTGTCTGACCGGTTGGAAAGGAGTGTTCACCATACATAAAAAGGTGCTAACAATGATTTTAGAAGTTGTCGCGTCCATCGATTTATGGATCTTTAATGCCTTTTTTGGAGTACCATGTTCGTCAAATGATATGAATATTTTAAAACAATCAAACTTGTTTTTGGAACTGGCTAATGGACTGTCAACGGACGTTGAATACAAAGTTGGTATTGTTGTGCATCGAATGTGATACTACCTTCTAGATGGCATATATCCAAAGTGGAGAACATTAATTGAAGGGTATAGGGTCCAAGCAACGATAGGAAGTATATCATGGAGAAATTGACAAGCTATAAAAAGGACATCAAACATACATTCGGTATTTTGAAAGTGACATTTCAGATTTTTCGAAACCCTATTGATTTCATAATGGAAGAGTTCTTTCTAAGACTGTGTATACATGTATCATAATTCATAAAATGATTATGGAGTCTAAAAGAAGTGGGTGCAAGAACCAAAAGAACAATTATCCATACACTTTTAAGGGTTTAAATACTAGACCTCAAAGAAACATTAACTCAATGGAGGAATATTTTTCAACAGCAAAGCATATTGAAGATCACGTAGCAGATTTTGAATTTTATGACCGATTGGTCGACCACTTATGGGCACATAGAGGAAGGAATGTTAGGAATACTTAATTATACATGTCTAAGTAGTTTTTGAGTTTGTTTACTAAGTTTTTTTATTGAAGTCGTTTGTTGAAGACATTGTGAAGTAGTTCGCTTAAGCTGTTTTGTTAAGTTTTCTCAAATATTTTATTTACTAAGTTATGTAAAATGTATGTTGAGATCTTTGTTAACTTTTTTCCTAGGTTGTTATATGAATTTTTTTTATCAAATAGTGCTTTCCTGAATATTTACTTCTTAGTAATGGAACAAATTTTGTCAAACAATGATATTAGTTTGAAATAAAAATCATACAATATGGTACATAATCAGTCTAAACACATTGACACACAAATATATAACTAATAAAACAAAAACTAAACAATTACAACTTAGTATCCATCCATAGAAATGTCACTTCCATTTCCCTTCTCTCTTATAAGATTCGAGTTGTTTGGTGGATAGTTGTTGTTGTATAGGAGAAAACTTGCTAAAATTGAAGGTTATAAGTTTAAACCAGTTCTGTTCTCTCATCAGACTTCCTTTCTTGATAGGGACAATTTCTTAAAATCTCGTTCTTGCATAACAATTTGCTATAACTCCATATCTGGTTGTGTCCTTTGTGACGTAAACCTTCCTTTGCTCTCTTTTGTTCCACCAATAAAATTTTCTTGAGTTTCTAAGAATCCTGAAAAATCTGCATTTCGCCACTCTAATTGAATTATTTGTTTCTCCTAAAGGGATGACCGTCAGCATTTCAAAGCAATGTAATCTTTCTTGAGAATTAGGATCGCTCCATGAAGATATTTGGGTTCTTCCATTTTGGTAGAGAGGAATGAAGAATAAAGCACTCTTCTATCTATTTAACAAAACCAAAAATGTATGAATTAACTATACAATTTGAAAACTATACATAAAAGTTAAAATCAAACTTGCAATGTCATAAGGGGTAACATTGATTTGTTGTCTGCTCTTAAGTTTGGTTAGTATTGCCAAGTACTTTTGGCATGCTAGGTTCATTACTCAATAACCTCCTTTCAAAGAAGCTCATGACCTCTTTATTGGGTCTAGAATATTGTAGAAGTCAGCAACCTTTTGCCAAAAAATTCACCTTTCATATTGTTTCTCATGATACTATCATTTAAAGATTTAGCAAGCGATACGTATTGTTATGGAGCAAATTTAATTTGCTTCTTTCTTGCTTTATTTGCTACTATATCGTCTTCAATTTTTTCAATTTCAATGTCCACTATTCTGACACCAAATCAAGCTAAAGTTGATCCCCTACGAAGACCTCCAAACATGCGGCTCAACGATTTCCACTTCCTTTTCATTTTTTTGTACTCCAGGCTTTTAGGCAAATGCATTTCTTCAACAGCTTCATTGTTACCATTTTTAGCATTCTCAACATTCGCATCTTGATCATCTTCTTCTTCAGAACTACCATCAACATCAACATTGGCAATCGTGTTATGAGCATACGGAAACTACCTTCCTAGATTCCATATAACATCTCGATCATGAGTATCTAACTATTACTGACTAAGATGATTTTGTTGTTGTTGTTGATCACCTTTCATCATCAACAACACATAGGATGAATGATTTTCATACACGCCAACTTGTGAGTGATAGGGTGTGTTGGTAGTAGGGTTGAGGTATGGTAGAATAGTAGTAAGTTTATGGATGATGAGGGATGCAAGGGGAATGTGGGAAGGGTAAGGTTGACTGCAGTACATGTTTGGATACGGCATATTACCGTATTCGTGTGTGGTAGGGTTTTTGTTGGCTTAGAGGACGGACGTCAGAAAAATCGGTAGATGGTATAATGGATTGAATGGACGATTTTAAGAAGTAGAGACAAATTTTTTGCTTATTGTTTTTTTGCTTGATCGTTTAGCAAAAGAAGACATTGTTTAGTAGATAGGAAATAGGTGAAGAATATTAGTGTAGAAGAAGGAAGGAAGGATGATAGGGTATATATAGGGTTAGGTATAAAGTAGCCATTGTAAACTAGCTGTTTGAAATTTTAACATTGAGGATTAAAGCAGCGGAGACTTTGCCATTTTAATTAAAATGGAAAAGTCTCTGTCATTTTTAAAAATAGCCCCATATTCAGTGAACTATCCATAAAATCAACTGAATCTGTACACAACAAAACAAACAAGCCACACCTGGTTGCGTGATGGCTAGTTTCAACTGAACAAGTCATTCTAGTTGTGCTCTTACCCAAGTTCAACAACTAATTTAATACACAAAAGTGTATTTTGGTATAAGTTGGAGTTCATGTAACATTATTTTAAGTGGTGACCTTTGTAACTTTAAGAGTGCATGTTTCAAAGTTTAATGCATATACAATAAGTTTTCATCTCAATTGTAACATTCTCGAATTTTAGCTAAAAATAATTTGATAATTAATTTAATCTTTGGGATTAAATTTTGAAATAATTGGTCATTAATATAAAAATTTGTATTTAGTTGTGAATTAATTGTGAAATTAATATGAAAATTCCAAAATAAAGAAAAATATGTATAGAATATTTGGAAGTAAAAAATATATTGTAAATAGAATTTTGGATTGGGATTTAAAAAAATAAGTATTTTATAAAATTGTGAAATGATTTGTAAGTATTTCTAGAACAAATAAAAAAGATGTGTTTGAATAAACAGTAAATAAAGAATTTAATTTGGGAATTCAAAGATAGATATTTTGAAAATAAATTGAATTTGGAAACTCTATATTTTAGAAGTAATGAACATTTGTTTTCTACTTTTAGTGTGTGTGTGTCTATATATATGTATGTATGTATGTATGTATATGTATATATTGATTTGGAAAACTTGTTTAAGATTATATATTTGTGTATAATTGATTTCAAAACCATCTTTCTTTTATAAAGTTATATAAGTATTAATAATGAATATGTGTGTTTATTTATTAAAAATATAATTAGTTTTAAAATCAATTTTCTTTAAATTGATATAAATATAAGTAATTAAAATGTATGAATGCAAATGTAAAGCAAGAATTAATAAAAGCTTTAAACTTACATATATATATATATGTGTGTGTGTGTATATCTTTTGAAATGAAAAAGAAAATGGTTTGTATATATACATGAGATAAATAATTATAAAATCATTGTTCATAAATATAGTTGATAAATAAATACAAATCTTTGATACGAATGTATATTTTGAAAGTATAAAGTTTAAAATACATACATCCATGTGAATATAAACATATGTTAGGATATGAAAATATAAATGCTTAAAGGTTTAAAAAACAAAATTGATAAAAATAAATTGAAGTAAGGATATAAACATAATTTGTAATGTTTTAACAAGTGTAAGTATGTAAAATATACTGAAAACATTGTGATCAATTTAACATACAAAGTTAACAAGTGTAAGCCTTGTTGACAAATGGCAATCTAATTTTTCTTTCAAAGATTTAACATAATAACATATTATGAGGAGAAAACCAAATAGTGTATATTTCTTTCATCTTCACTTCTCAGATTTCAAATCTGTAACAAATCAGATGCAAGAAAAAAGGAAATATGAATTTAAAACAGAATCTAGAAATCAAAATAGGATAAAAGAAAAATCAAAAGCAATGCAAGATCAGATTTCAAACAAGATCATCTCAGCAATTTAAGAATTCAAACCTGGAAATCTAAAATAAACTTCAAGTTCAAAGAAATCTGCTGAAATTCAAAAAAAATCTGAAGGCAGTAAGTAATTTTTCAAAGATCTTCAATCCTGGAAAGTAAAACTGCAAAAACCAAAGAAAAGAAAATTTAAAATAAAATCAAAGTTCAAAAAGCATCTTCAATCTGAAGTATCATCACAAGCAAGCTTCAGGATTCAATTTGTAAATCAAATTACAACCTGGAAGCATGATCAAAAACAAGGCAGAACAATAGCAAGCAAAGATATATTTTCCAGTTTTCAACATTCCAGGCTCTACTTCATGCTTCCAAGGTGAGCAAACTCAACCTGATATATATCTAAACGATCTGTGAATTGTAATATCAAAATTGCTTGATTTAATGATGTGATTATGCTTGCATGCTGTGCATGGGTATAATGTTGTGCATGCCTATATTTAGGCTCTGTTCTTGTTACAGGTTTTTCAAAAACCTGTTAGGAAATTCGAAATCATCCTATCTAGATGATTTCAGGATTCGATTTCTAAATGAAAGGTAATTATAATTATAAAATGCTAATTTTAAAAATAATTTCATGAACATTTGTTTTGCAGTTACTTTTAAAAATAAAAATAACAGAGATGATCAGATTTTAAACAAAAAATCGAATGTCTGGGTTTCAATTTTTAACTATAGAATTGAATTTGTACTTTAAATTTACGATTTTTGATAATCATTTTAAAATTTTAAAGGGAGTATTCATAGAGAACTCTCTAGTTGAATGGAATTTGAATTTTTGTCAATTCCTGGCAATCAACAGTGAATTATCGATCGTGATTTATGGTGAAGGTGGCTCGGGTATTGTAGAATCATGGAAAAAAACTCGCAAATTTTATAATATGCTGAGGTGACAGATTGACGTTGATTTAGGGTTTTGGCTATGTTTGCGGTTGCTGCTGTTTACGAAGAATTTTCGTCGTCGATGTTGTATTCTGTTCAATCGCATGTGGGGCGAAAGGTGAATAGATGGACGGCGAACCTATGGCCGCGAGGCCGTGGTCTCTGGTGATCGTGGTTGGCTGTTCGAAGTAGTTTTTGGTGGCTAAGCTTATTCCAGATTTTGTAGTTCAATCTTGATTTTGATTTCAAGCTCAAATCAAAAGCTAGGGGGTCGAGATTGATGGAGGAGGCCAGCAGCGACTCGTCGACAACAGCGATGGCGATCGTAATCACTCTGGCGACGTGTGCACATATACGATATATCACTTGTATCTGGTTGCTGTTGTGTTTGGGGGAAGACGAAGATTTTTCTGGGCTCGACTCAAAGTAATTTGGGTGGTGACTCGGGGAAAAGAAGGTGGAGGGGAACTCGAAGTTATGCTCGGGTTTTTTTCCAATTGTCTCGGGTCTGTAGATTTTTATATAAGAACAGGTTTTTTTATTAAACTGTAAAACCAATCAAGTTTAAATAAATCTCTTAATTAGGTCTTGTGTATAATAAACATTTTATCTAAAGTTTGGAATTAGATAAAGGTTTTAATATAAATCTTAAAATTATTCAAGTTTAAAATGATTAAATATATGTATGACCTTTATTTCAAAAGTTATTTTAAATAAACTTAATAATATTACAACTGTTTTAGTTGTTAATTAACATTTAAAGCCTAAGTTAATTTATTCGTTAAAGGAAATTAATTACTTAAAGTTCACCACTTAATAAAAGTGATTAAGGTAAATTAATTTAATGATTTAAGTTTGATTTAATCAAGTAATTAAAAATAAATTTCTTGATTAAGTTACTAAAGATAATTATTTGATGTAAGAAAATTTTAATTTTACCTAATCAAAGATTGATTAAGGTTGATTAATTTCATAATTAATAATAATTAATTAATTAGAAGATTAATTAATATATAAGTAATTAGAAGTAATTAATTACTTAAAGATAATTACTTAGTTAAAGTAATTAATTAATGGTTAAAGTTAATTAACTTATTATAATTAATTAAAGGATAACTAATTAAAGGATAATTAATTAAGGGTTAATTAATTGATTAATTAAGGATAAGTAATTAAGAGTAATTAAATAATTAAGATTAGTTCTTTAATAATTAAAGGTTGATTTATTTATTAATTAAGGTTAATTAATAAATAATTAAAGGATAATTTATTAAAATAAATTGTAATTAATTAATGTTAATTAACCTGGATTAGTGATTAATCTGATTTCAATTAATCAAATGATCAGTTAATCTTCCTTATGGATGAATGTATTCTATTGAATGCTGTGGATTATTTGTTATCTCTACTGTGTGATGCTTTGTGACATGAATTGTTTTAATTCAAGCTGTGATGAATGTAATTTATTTTATCTATGACAAATGTATATTATTTATCCGTGAATCTGTGTATGGAAAATAAGTGTTATAGGGTTATATTGCTTCTCGATATTGCTGTGTTTGAATCTGTGATGATTGATGTTGTTGCACTATTGTGTAAAACCGCTAGACTACACTTTACACACACAAATATGGATTGCACGAGGAAATTGATTAAGTCACAGATTTTTGAAATGATTTTAAAAGTTGAATTGTTTTGAATCCAAATAGTTTTGGAAAATGGAATTGGGTTTTGAAAAGGGGTTTGAAGATAAAAATTATTTTGAATAACTTGCTTAAATTTTGAAATTTAAATAATTTGATTTAAATTTGAATTCAAAATTTTGAAATTGAATTCTATGTTTGGAAACTGTGATTTAAAAAGGCTATACAAGTTATATATGTGTTTATATGAGTTTCAAACCATTTTAAAGGTATTGATTTAGGAATTTGAATTTAACCCAAGGACTTTAACTTTTATAAATAAAATTGGATATTTTTTCGAAACGAAAAATTATTTGTTTTCAAATAACAAAATCTTTCATATGAGGAAAGAATTTCCAATTTGTGTTAAAAGGACTTTAAGTTTGAAGTGAAAATGGTTTTCCAAATTATGAATAAATCTTTGGAAATGGGTTGAAAGATATGAATTAAATCTTTGATTAAAAGATTGAAGGAGTTAATCCAATTTGAAAGGGAAACTGTTTGATAGAATATGGATGAATCTTTGTTAAAGATTGGTATACTTTGTTTTCAAATTGAAAGAGGATCTTAAAGGTGTGTCCTTCCTATAAAAGGTTTGAAATGGAAGTTGTTTTAGAATATGTGAATGAGTCTTTGTGAAAGCTGGGTGAACTTTGTGAATTGAATCTTTTTGTTTAAAGACTTGGAAATGGTGATTTGTTTAAACCATTTGAAAGAAAAGTTTGGGGTTTAAATTGTGACTTAACTGAAAACCCAATATCGATATGTTTTTAAATATTGTGCTAATTATTCGGTTTAGCCGGTAGAGGACCATTGTGTCATATAACCCATTTCGAATAATGATACGACATTATGGATAGCATTTGAAGACCGGTGGTGAAGGGCGGATATTTTCGGAAGCGAAAGGGTAACCCGTTGAATGTCTCTATACCGAATGGCTCCGGTATAGAGATCTCCATATGTGATGGGAAGTCTGGTCGTGATTAGGAATTATTCGGATTTGCAAGGGCTTCTTTGGAAGTGCCTTCGGTTCTGTTCAAACCCAGAACAGACTTGTATGGAAGAGTGTCTGACATTACACTTTGAGATGTAAAACCAGTTTCTATCAAATACATTTCTGTTTGGTGGTGGAGATTTATTCTCTTTGCTTAACACCCTTCTCTGAGACGTACGAGCTCAGAGGTTATGTAGTTGATGGTTACTAGTGATACATTCCCAATTTGGTAATGTGGCATATGAAGTGCTGTTGATCATTTGTTGATCAAAGCATGGCTTTGTGAAAAAGCATAGCTTTATGGACGAGACTGCATCAGGAGCTCACTCCCCGAAAATGGTCAAAACAAGAAAGATGCGACAAGGTTGCAGGGGTCGCGCCCCTAAGGTATGTCCATTCCTTCTAGAAAAGGGTGGTATCACGATATGGAGCCCAAATACTTAACTCATGTGGACACTGTAAATTTTATTACTGTGTGATGTTACTTTGTGGTTGAGGATCCTCGGATAAAGGATGCAAATGACCGGAGGTGGCATATCTTAGGTTTTACTCCTGGGAAGGGAGTAAACCGGCCTTGTGTTGGCAGAGAGCTGGGTAGGCTCTCGGGTCGTCCCTCCTGTGGCGTACCCATGTGGCAATGAGAAGTTCCTTGGCCTGACCATTTGTTCGAAACCCAATCATCCAATACGTGCCTTGTACGGTTTTAGTTGTAGAACCTGCCATCTAATATGGTAGCTATAGTAGGCATACTATAGTGGTATGTATGCTGGCTAAGATTAATATTATACTTGCAAATGTTTTCCACTATGCACTAATAATAATATCAAAAAATGGTTTTCGCGTATCAAGCATTTTTTACTATCATAAGGAGAAATCTCCCCCAAGTGTGCGATTGTATGATGTGTGTGTCGGGAGGCCTTATTGTAGTTTCATTTTCCAAAAGGCATTGCGGATTAAAATTTTAAATTCATTTGTTGTTTGCTTTAAAGATAAAACTGTTTTGTTTGCTCATACCAGTCCTATGACTGACCCGGAGTATATTGTTCCTTCCTAAACTCCGGGTGCCTACAATTTTCCACACCGGCCGTCTAGAGTTGGGTTTTTCAGATAGTCGAATAATAGATGTAGATTCGATAGCTTTCGAAGTCTTTGGTTTGGTAGCTTTCAGTCTTTGGGAATCTTCTTCAGTCTTTGGATGACTGACGTTGCTTAGTACAACTTGATGGGGGTTCGAGCTAGCTTTGGATTGGAGATGGAGTTTTTGGAGTTTGGCATTAAAGACATTGTCTTTCCGCTGCTGTTGTCTCTGCTATTGTCTTGAATCTATCTTTGATATATTGAGAGTCATTTGTATTTAATATCCAGTTGTATCTGATGTTGATATATGATATTCATTGTTTCTTCCGCTGTGTTGTTGTACTTAATGTGTTATAAGCTCCGGCGAACCAGATTCGATGTTTGAATCCGTGGCATTTGAATATAGGTGATGTATTCGATGCCGATTTTCGAAGGTCGAGTCAGGGTCGTTAGAATTGGTATCAGAGCTAAGGGTTGAAACTTTAGCTCAGGAGTATAACACATTAGGTAACTCATTAGAGATTGGGTAAAGTATACCCTAGAATGGGTATCCCTAAGATATCCATCCGTATGCGTCAGTAAATTCTCTTACTATCCACTGATAGTAAGTATGAGTGCAAGAAGAGGACGAGATAGGGGACAGAGGAATACCAGTACAAATGGTCGATACCCTGCAACAACAAGGAAACAATCTTTTCTCTATCAACCTCTTTTGATCATCACTCGATTTCAAATTCTTTAATGGCTTCATGGCAACTCCAGAAGAAGCTTTGGCATGATGATGGCCTTGAGAATCGTTATAGAAAACTCCTATTTCGTATTCTCTTCATCGGTTCGTTATCAGCTTTTCGTTTTAAATTTTAATGAAACTGAAATTTTGAAAATTGAAATAAATTAGTAAACAAGAATATAAAGATGAATTGGGTTGTGTCGATAAAACGATTTCGGTCAAAACCAAAATTTGAAATTCTATTTTGATTTTTTGTGAAGATTAAAGTCCAAAGAGGGACAAGCTGGTGTAAATTTGGGTATTCCGACTTGAGTTTGGAATCCATACCTAGTATTTGAGAAATGTGGGAAATTGAATCCATTTATTTATTGTTTGGGTCTCGATATATTCTACGAGTGGTTAGTTATTCCTTCGAACTAACCAATGCCCCTGCATACTTCATAAATCTGGATGACCCGAGTATATTGTGAAGTGTTAAATAGATTCGTTCTTGTATCTATTGTTGATGTTTTGATTTGGTAAGCCAAATGCACAATAGCTATTCAGTTTGATCTGGTGATTCATCTATCTATCTTTTTGTATTTCTTTGTTGTCTCCCTAGCAAATTTCGAGGACGAAATTTTCTAAAGGAGGGAAATTTGTAACATTCCCGAATTCTAGCTAAAAATAATTTGATAATTAATTTAATCTTTGGAATTAAATTTTGAAATAATTGGTCATTAATATAAAAATTTGGATTTAATTGTGAAATTAATATGAAAATTCCAGAATAAATAAAAATATGTATAGAATATTTGGAAGTAAAAAAATATATTGTAAATAGAATTTTGGATTGGGATTCAAAAAAAATAAGTATTTTATAAAATTGTGAAATTATTTGTAAGTATTTCCAGAACAAATATAAAAGATACGTTTGAATAGACGGTACATAAAGAATTTAATTTGGGAATTCAAATATATATATCTTGAAAATAAATTGAGTTTGGAAACTCTATATTTTAGAAGTAATGAACATTTGTTTTCTACTTTTAGTGTGTGTGTATATATATGTATATATTGATTTGGAAAACTTGTTTAAGATTATATATTTGTGTGTAATTTATTTCTAAACCATCTTTCTTTTATAAAGTTATATAAGTATTAATAATGAATAGGTGTGTTTATTTATTAAAATATAATTAGTTTTAAAATCAATTTTCTTTATATTGACATAAATATAAGTAATTAAAATGTATGAATACAAATGTAAAGCAAGAATTAATAAAAGCTTTAAACTTACATATGTGTGTATATATATATCTTTTGAAATGAAAAAGAAAATTGTTTGTATATATACATGAGATAAATAATTATAAAATCATAGTTCATAAACATAGTTGATAAATAAATACAAAGCTTTGATATGAACGTATATTTTGAAATTATAAAGTTTAAAATACATACATCTATGTGAATATAAACATATGTTAGGATATGAAAATATAAATGCTTAAAGGTTTAAAAAACAAAATTGATAAAAATAAATTGAAGTAAGGATATAAACATAATTTGTATTGTTTTAACAAGTGTAAGTATTTAAAATATATTGAAAACATTTATGATCAATTTAACATACAAAGTTAATGAGTGTAAGCCTTGTTGACAAATGGCAATCTGATTTTTCTTTCAAAGATTTAACGTAATAACATATTATTAGGAGAAAACCAAACTAGTGTATATTTCTTTCATCTTCACTTCTCAGATTTCAAATCTGTAACAAATCAGATTCAAGAAAAAAAAGAAATATGAATTTAAAACAGAACCTAGAAATCAAAATAGGGTAAAAGAAGAATCAAAAGCAATGCAAGGTTAGAGTTCAAACAAGATCATCTCAGCAATTTAAGAATTCAAACCTGGAAATCTAAAATAAACTTCAAGTTCAAGGAAATCGGCTCAAATTTAAAAAAATAATCCAAAAGCAGTAAGTAAACTTTCAAAGATCTTGTAACGACCCTGAATTTTGAATAATTTAAATTGAGAATATTTACTTTATTTTAAATATTTGAATGATGTTTGGATTGAATTTTCAATATAACTTTGAATATGACGATTTATTTATAGAATTTAATCTATTGAGAGCTGAATAAAAATTTGAATCTTCAATTTTAAGCTGATTTAAAATATTTCAAAGGCTTGTAAAATTCGTATTGATAATACTGAAGATTTTAGAAGCTTCTTAATTGAATTTGAAACTGCTTTGTTCAGTTTTGAAATTTAATCGTTCGAATCGATATTTAAAAATAGCCGTCCGAGGCACAGTCTCGGAATTCGACGAAACCAGTTCCATTGGGTCCATAATATTGAATTATTGCCGGATTTCAAATTTGGTATTTTTCGGAGTTGTTATGTGAGCATACGACGAGTAAACGCGTCGAAATTTTCAACGATTTAAAATTAAATTTAAATTTAAATATTAGTCAAATACACCACGTTATCTTCCCTAAACTCACGCCGAGCATCACGCAGGAAATCACGAAGTCGTGTAAACCATACTTCGTTCAATTTTAAATATCCCTCTTCCACTCTGAAATCAAATCAAGAAAATCGATTCAGAGAAAAAAATTAATGGCCGAGCTTTGCAATCTTCTGCCTCGTTCAACCAAAAGTATCTCGTTCTTCCCTCTTTTGAAATCACGGCCGAAGCCCCTCTTCAGATTCGTTTAAAAAAAAAACAAAAACAAAATCAATGGCCAACGCGTCGCGACCTGGTGGGTTCTCGAGCACGATAGGGGCAACGGCGGCGGCGCGCGAGAGGCATGAGGCGGCGATTGGCAGCTTCAAGTCGAGGGCAGTAGCAATAGGGGTTCGAGCATGGGGCTGCGTGGAGACGAGCACGCGCGCGCGTGGACCGCGTGGAGAGGGCGGCGCTAGGAGATCGAGGGGATTGCAAATTGCCAGAGAGACGACTCGCGCTATGGCGGCGTTTGGAGTTGGGGGGGTCGCAACTGCGTAGGGTGCCATGCAATTCGATGATGGAGGCGGCTGGGGCTCGTTCAATTCGAACTACAGTGAGGTACTTAACGACTTATTCCCAAATTTAAATCTAATTTAAATTATATATAAATATAGGTTGAGAAAAAAATATATACAGTAAACAGAAAAGAAAAAAGAAACAGATAAAAAAAAAATGATGAAAAAAAAAATATACAGTGAGATATGTGATTGAAATTTTCAAATTGATAACATATGTATATATATATATATATATATATATATATATATAGTAATCTCAAAAGGATTTATAAATTGATTTGATTTTTGAGAAGGAAATTAAATTGTTGTTGAAATAAAAGTATTTTATTATTATTTGAAAGCAGTTTGGAATAAAGGAAAATAAAATTTAGTTTAAATTAAAAACATTGGTTAATTTAAATTATTTTTAAGTTACTAAAAGATATTTATTAAAAGAAAGGAAATTTGTTTAAAATCAAAATTGTCAAATAAATTTTACTAAATAGGATTGATTTAAAATAGAAACCACTGGTTAATTTAATTTGTAAAGGAAAATTGTTAGAAATCCAATTTATTAGATGAAATGATTTATTTAAGGAAATTTAGTTTTTAAATTTAGTTTTATCAAGTAAATTTGTTAAAAGAGATTTATTTAGAAACTAAAAGTATCAGTTTAAACTTAAT
Organism: Allium cepa; assembly: GCA_030765085.1. Classification (NCBI taxonomy): domain Eukaryota; kingdom Viridiplantae; phylum Streptophyta; class Magnoliopsida; order Asparagales; family Amaryllidaceae; genus Allium; species Allium cepa. Next base: position 272,595,189 of record CM060929.1, read on the forward strand.
CTATTTAATTATCTTAAGATATTAATAGAAGGAAAATTTTGGTTCATAATTAAATTAAGAAAATCATTAGTTAGATAAATTTAATTATTTAAAAGAAATTGTTTTAAGAATAAAAGGAATTTGTTAGTTAAAATAAAATCTTGGTTAAATAAATTTAACTTAAAAGGAAATTTTATTTTTAGTTAAAATAAATTTATTAAAGAAGAAACTGGTTTAAATAAAACTATTAGTAACTTTAACTATTAAAATGAAAAAAAAACCGATGAATTAAAACAATCTAATGAAAATTTATTTTTCGATTTATATTGAATATTAATAAATTGTATATAATGTTTATACAAGGTCTATAAATCAAGAAAATCGAGTCAAGAAGGAAATGGATTGCTAATAAAAGCAAAGGTGAGAATTTCTCACTCAAAAGGAATTTTATTGTTTATTTAAATTTTAAATAGTTAGATTTAAAATTTGCTTGACTGTATTGATTGAATGCTTGAATGATGATTGTTATATATATATATATATATGTATATATATATATATATATATATATATATATATATTGTATGTGAATAGACCCTATACGCCGTTAGTAAGCGGAGGTTATTTATTACACACATATACCGCGATATTCCACCTCGAAGTGGAATTGGTATTATATTATATATATAGCAATATATATATATATATATTGGCATATGTATATATTGCAGTTGATTGATTTCCCGCATTTTTTTTAGCGGATGAGACCCTATGCGCCGTTATTAAGCGGATAATATTTATAAAATCCCATATACCGCGATATTCCACCTCGAAGTGGAATGGTATTGTGCTAATGTCTGTGGATGCAGGGAAACAGGTTGGAGGGATCCAACTGGATTCCTCACAAATATTTGATTTCATATATTGTGATGTTTGATTGTTTATCATGGATGATATATGATGTTTGAAAGTCGTGATTGACTATTTGATGTGTTGCATCATCGGATCCAATTTTGAAAGTTTAAAAATAACGATTTTGATTTTTAAGGGATTCTAAAATAATTTTTGGAAATATACGTTTATAAAATATTTTTGGAATTTATTCATTCTAAATAAATAAACGTTATAATTTTAAATGTTATAGGATTATTATTTTTGAGAAATATAGAAAGAATTGATTTTTGAAAAAATATGGGATTGATGATTTTATAAAATAGTTTAAACTGAGATTTTTAAATCTATTATAAAAAGTTTAAAAATAGGATTTATGAAATTTGATTATTTTATAAATCAAAGTGATGAAATTTTAAAGGACTTTGAAGATGTTTCAAAAGAATAATATAAATTGTTTTATATTAAAAGATTTATAAATTGATATTTATAAATTAAAAATATTAGAATTATAAAACAAGCTTTTATAAGTGTTAGAAAGGATTGTGAATGAATTTCACAAATGAATGATTTATGGGATTATAACGATGAAGTTATAAATAGAATTTTATAAACAGTAGGTTTATAAAATTTGTAAAGGAAAATAAAATAAAATTCATAAAGTTATTAAAGGAATGGATTTAGATAAATAAATGAATCTTATAAGTTATAAGATTTATAAAATTTATGAAGTTTAAAGGAACGATTTTATAAACAAATAAATTATAAGTATTTGACTTATAATATGAATTTTTAATATATCATTGTGATATGAATTGAGATAAGTTTATAAAGGAAATTTATAAGAGGTTATATAGTTGTTATAAAAGAAATAGAAATAGAATTTATAAACATTGTTTTATAAATCCGCAAGCTACTTATTTTTAATAAGTAAATTGTTATAATTTATTTATGGAGTTATATTCACGTTTTTGAACAGTGAATAATCCTTTAAAATAAAAGGAATAGAAATGATGAAATTGGTTAATAAGTATATTCACGTTTTTGAATAGTGAATATTATGTTAAAGAAAATATTTTGGATGTGATGTTTCAAATAGAATTAAAACAATCTAAAGAAGTTTTAAAAGGTGTTGAGATTCGAAACCATAGATTTCAACATTTATTGTTGAAATAGATGTTTTCGGGAAATAAAAGGAAATAGTGGATTATAACACTGTTGTTATAATAAATGATTTCCGAAAAGGAATGTTTATATAGTATTGGGATTTATATATCTATTTCGAATCCCTATACTAGTGAATTTGGGTTGTCGTAACGATGTTTTACGCAACATTCGTTTTGGCCCAAATAAATATGTTTAAGAGAATGATTTCCTTAAAGAATGAAATATATACTTAATTTCGATTAAAGTATATAGAATATTTTCCAAGTGTTGAAAATAAAAAGATTTGTGAATTACTTATAAAATAAATAAGTATGGAAATGTTTTTCCAATGAGAAATGGAAAGTTTAGAGAATTTATCTTTTTGCAGATAAATTGAAAATGAATATTTGAAATCGTATATTCATAAATATTTTGGAAATATAAGTTCAATATGGAATTTATAAATGGAATTTGGAAAAAAGGTTTTAAAATAAATATTGATTTATTTTTAAAGTATGGAAATAAAGTTTATATCTTCTAAAGATATTTTTGGGGAATAAATAATTTGGAAAATTATTTGGAATTTGGTGATGTGTGCATATCTATTGATAGTTCAATAACCGACTATCAAAATTTACCTTTGAATGGTATTTATTGTGATTTGTTTGAAATTGAATGCCACACTTATTTTTTTTTAAATAAGCGCTCACTATTCGGGTTAACCGGGAAAGGACCATGGGGTCGTATAACCCATTCCGAATATGTGATACGTCGTTGTGAATTGCATTGAAGATCGGTGTTGAAGACCGAGTATTTGCGAAAGCGATAGGATGACCTATCGATTGTCTCTGCACTGGGTAGCTCCTGGTATAGAGATTCCTTAAGTGATGGGAAATCCGATCAGGATTGTGAATACCCGGATTGCAAGGGCTTCGTAAGAAGTGCCTTCGGTTTTGTTCGAGCCCGGAACAGACTTGTATGGATTGTATGTCTGACATTACAAATTGAGATATAAAGCCGATTTCATTCAAATATATTTCTGTTGGTGGCGGAGAATTTATTCTTTTAGCTTAACACCCTTCTCTGAGACGTACGAGCTCAGAGGTTATGTAGTTGAATGTTATCAGCGATATATTCCCAATTTGGTAATGTGACATGCTGAGTGATGCTGAAATGATCATTGTGTTGATTATTTGTGATAGGATCGTTTATTTGATCGTCTATCCTTGTGATCATTGTGTTGATCATTTGTGACCCAAAGCATGGCTTTTGTATAAAGTATGTTTTTGTGGACGAAACTTCGTCGAGCCTCACATCCCGGAATGGTCAAAACAGGAAAGATGCGGCAAGGTTATGAGGGTTAGCTCCCTTTAGGGTATGTGCATTTCCTTCTGGAAAGGGTGGTATCATGGTATGGAGTCCAGATACTTACTCATGTTGAAACACTATATTTTATTACTGTGTGGTGTTATTGATGACGAGCGCTCGGTTAAAAGGTCCAATGGGACCGGGGGATGTCATACTCGTGTAGTAGTTACCTAGTGATAAAGGTAACCCGGCCTTGTGTTGGCAGAGAGCTGGTTAAGTTCTCGGGACGTCCAGCTAGAGGCGTTTCTATGTGGCAATGGGAAGTTCCTTGGCCTGACCATTTGTTGGAAATCCAAAGAAACAATACGAAACTTGTACGGTTTTAGTTGTATAACCTGCTATGGAATGTGGCGGTAACCTGCTATTGAACATAGTAGCTATAGTAGGCATAAGTGCGGAATGTCTATGCTGGCTAAGATTTATATTCTACTTTCGAAATAAATTTTTCCTACACTATGCACTAGTAATAATATCAAATGTTATTTTAAATGCGTATCAAGCATCTTTGGCTATCATAAGGAGAAATCTCCTCCGATTCTGCGTTTGCATGTGTGTGTGTGCGGGAGGCCTTATGGTAGTCTCATTTTTAAAAGCATTGCGAATTAACTTTAAAAATATTCATTTATTTTGATTTTAAAGATAAATAAACTGTTTTGAGTTCTCACACCAGTCACATGACTGACTTGGAGTTTATTGTTTTCCTTCCTAAACTCTGGGTGCCCACCAATTTCCACACGGGCAGTCAATGAGTTAGGTTCATCAGGATATTCTGGATATTCAGGAGTTGCTGGAGGCAAGCTGGATGGCATGGCGTATTACTAGTTTATAGTATTTCTTTTTCCGCTGCATTGTTTGATGTTGTATGTTATTGTACACTCTGATGATATGATGTAATGAAATGAAATGTATAAAATGTAATAACTGATATAGTTCTTTGTTTAAAGATTATTCATTTATTATTATATGTTGTTCCGCTGCGAATTGTGAGATTCTGTTCTTTTGTTCAGTTGTTTCCTCTCTGTTTCTTTTCTATTTTCTCTAAAATTTTCTATTTTTCTGTTTTCTTTTTCTCTCTATTTTCTATCTTTCTTCTCTCTTCTTCTGCCTTTTTTTTTCTTTTCCTAAATTTTTCTTAAACCCCTAAGGGTTCGTATTTTCGTTCATCTTGAATTAATCAATGGAGATTAGTGTCTATTCAAGGAGTACGGACTTACGGGTCTTTACAGATCTTCAAGCCTGGAAAGTAAAACTACAAAAAGCAGAGAAAAGAAAATTTAAATAAAATCAAAGTTCAAAAAGCATCTTCAATCTGAAGTACCATCACAAGCAAGCTTTAGGATTCAATTTGCAAATCAGATTACAACCTGGAAGCATGATCAAGAACAAGGCAGCGCAATAGCAAGCAAAGATAAATTTTCCAATTTTCAACATTCCAGGCTCTGCTTCATGCTTCCAAGGTGAGAAAACTCCACCTGATATATATCTATTGATCTGTGAATTGTAATCTCAAAAGTGCTTGATTTGATGATGTGATTATGCTTGCATGTTGTGTATGGGTATGATGTTGTGCATTCCTATATTTAGGCTCTGTTCTTGTTATAGGTTTTTCAAAAACCTGTTAGGAAATTCGAAATCATCCTTTCTAATTGATTTCAGGATTCGATTTCTAAATGAAAGGAAATTATAATTATGAAATGCTAATTCTAAAAATAATTTCATGAACATTTGTTTTGCAGTTACTTTTAAAAATTAAAAATAACAGAGATGATCAGATTTCAAACAAAAAAATCGAATGTCTGGGTTTCAATTTTTAACTATAGAATTGAATTCATACTTCAAATTTACGATTTTTGATAATCATTTTAAAATTTTTAAGAGAGTATTCATGGAGAACTCTCTAGTTGAATGGAATTTGAATTTTTATCAATTCCTGGCAATCAACAGTGAATTATCGATCGTGATTTATGGTGAAGGTGGCTCGGGTATTGTAGAATCATGGAAAAAAACTCGCAAATTTTATAATATGCTGAGGTGACAGATTGACGTTGATTTAGGGTTTTGGCTATGTTTGGGATTGTTGTTGTTTACGAAGAATTTTCGTCATCGACGTTGTATTCTATTCGATCGCATGTGGGGCGAAAGGTGAATAGATGGACGGCGAGCTATGGCCGCGAGGCCGTGGTCTTTGGTGATCGTGGTTGGCTATTCGAAGCAGTTTCTGGTGGCTAAGCTTATTCCAGATTGTGTAGTTCAAGCTTGATTTTGATTTCAAGCTCAAATCAGAAACTAGGGGGTCAGGATTGATGGAGGAGGCCAACAGCGACTCGTCGACAACGGCAATGGCGATCGTAACCACTCTGGCGACATGTGCACATACACGATATATCACTGTATCTGGTTGCTATTGTGTTTGGGGGAAGGAAAATTTTTCTGGGCTCGACTCGAAGTAATTTGGGTGGTGACTCGGGGAAAAGAAGGTGGAGGGGAACTCGAAGTTATGCTCGTGTTTTTTTCCAATTGTCTCGGGTCTGTAGATTTTTATATAACAACAGTTTTTTTTTAAAACTGTAAAACAAATCAACTTTAAATAAATCTCTTAATTAGCTCTTGTGTATAATAATCATTTTATCTAAAGACTGGAATTAAATAAAGGTTTTAATATAAATCTTAAAATTATTCAAGTTTAAAATGATTAAATATATGTATGACCTTTATTTCAAAAGTTATTTTAAATAAAGTTAATAATATTACAAATGTTTTAATTGTTAATTAACATTTAAAGCCTAAGTTAATTTATTTGTTAAAGGAAATTTATTACTTAAAGTTAACCACTTAATAAAAGTGATAAAGGTAAATTAATTTAATGATTTAAGTTTGATTTAATCAAGTAATTAAAGAATAAATTTCTTGATTTATGTTATTAAAGATAATTATTTGATGTAAAAAAGTTTTAATTTTACTTAATCAAAGATTGATTAAGGTTAATTAATTTCATAATTAAGAATAATTAATTAATTAATTAGAAGACTAAATAATATATAAGTAATTAGAAGTAATTAATTACTTAAAGATAATTTCTTAGTTAAAGAATTAATTAATGGTTAAAGTTAATTAAGTAATTGAGGACAATTACTTATTATAATTAATTAAAGGATAATTAATTGAGGGTTAATTAATTGATTAATTAATGATAAAAAATTAGGGGAAATTAAATAATTAAGATTAGTTCTTTAATAATTAAAGCTTGATTTATTTATTAATTAAGGTTAATTAATAAATAAATAAAGGATAATTAATCAACAAAATTGTAATTAATTAATGTTAATTAACCTGGATTAGTGATTAATCTGATTTCAATTAATCAGATGATCAATTAATCTTCCTTATAGATGACTGTATTCTATTGAATGCTGTGGATTATTTGTTATCTCTACTGTGTGATTGTTTGTGACATGAATTGTTTTAATTCAAGCTGTGATGAATGTAATTTATTTTATCTATGACAAATGTAGATTATTTACCTGTGAATCTGTATATGGAAAATAAGTGTTATAGGGTTATACCGCTTATCGATATTGCTGTGTTTGAATCTGTGATGATTGATGTTGTTGCACTATTGTGTAAAACCCCTGGACTACACTTTGCACACAAAAATATGGATTGCACGAGGAAATTGGTTAAGTCAAAGATTTTTGAAATGATTTTAAAAGTTGAATTGTTTTGAATCCAAATAGTTTTGGAAAATGGAATTGGGTTTTGAAAAGGGGTTTGAAGATAAAAATTATTTTGAATAAATTGCTTAAATTTTGAAATTTAAATAATTTGATTTAAATTTGAATTCAAAATTTTGAAATTGAATTCTATGTTTGGAAACTGTGATTTAAAAAGGCTATACAAGTTATATATGTGTTTATATGAGTTTTAAACCATTTTAAAGGTATTGATTTGGGAATTTGAATTTAACCCAAGGACTTTAACTTGTATAAATAAAATTGGAATTTTTTTCGAAACGGTTTTTTATTTCAAATAATAAAATCTTTCATATAAGGGAAGAATTTCCAATTTGTGTTAAAAGGATTTCAAGTTTGAAATGAAAATGGTTTTCCAAGTTATGAAGAAATCTTTGGAAATGGTTTGAAAGCTGTGAATTAAATCTTTGATTAAAAGATTGAAGGAGTTAATCCAATTTGAAAGGGAAACTGTTTGAAAGAATATGAATGAATCTTTGTTTTCAAATTGAAAAGGGATCTTAAAGGTGTGTCCTTCCTATAAAAGGTTTGAAATGGACGTTGTTTTGAAATATATGAATGAGTCTTTGTGAAAGCTGGGTAAACTTTGTGAATTGAATCTTTTTGTTTAAAGATTTGGAAATGGTGATTTGTTTAAACCATTTGAAAGAAAAGTTTGAGGTTTAAATTGCGACTTAACTGAAAACCCAATGTCCATATGTTTTTAAATATTGCGCTCATTATTCGATTTAGCCGGAAGAGGACCTTTGTGTCATATAACCCATATCGAATAATGATACGACGTTATGGATAGCATTTGAACACCGGTGGTGAACCAGATATTTTCAAAAGCGAAAGGGCAACCCGTCGAATGTCTCTGCACCGAATGGTCCCGGTATAGAGATCTCCATATGTGATGGGAAGTCCGGACGTGATTAGGAATTATCCGGATTTGCAAGTGCTTCTTTGGAAATGCCTTCGGTTCTGTTCAAACCCAGAATAGACTTGTATGGAAGAGTGTTTGACATTACACTTTGAGATGTAAAACCAGTTTCTATCAAATACATTTCTGTTTGGTGGTGGAGATTTATTCTCTTAGCTTAACACCCTTCTCTGAGATGTCCGAGCTCAGAGGTTATGTAGTTGATGGTTACTAGTGATACATTACCAATTTGGCAATGTGGCATACGAAGTGCTGCTGGTCATTTGTTGATTAAAGCATTGCATTATGAAAAAGCGTAGCTTTGTGGACGAGACTGCATCAGGACCTCACTCCCCGAAAATGGTCAAAACAAGAAAGATGCGGCATGGTTGGAGGGGTCGCGCCCCTAAAGTATGTCCATTCCTTATGGAAAAGGGTGGTATCATGGTATGGAGCCTAAATACTTAACTCATGTGGACACTATAAATTTTATTACCGTGTGATGTTGCTTTGTGGTTGAGGATACTCAGATAAAGGTCGCAAACGACCGGGGGTGGCATATCTTAGGTTTTACTCCCGGGAAGGGAGTAAACCGGCCTTGTGTTGGCAGAGAGCTGGGTAAGCTCTCGGGGCGTCCCTCCAGAGGCGTAACCATGTGGTAATGGGAAGTTCCTTGGCCTGACCATTTGTTGGAAACCCAATCATCCAAAACGCGAATTGTACGGTTTTAGTTGTAGAACCTACCATCTAATATGGTAACCATAGTAGGCATACTATAATGGTACGTATGCTGGCTAAGGTTAATATTATACTTGCAATTGTTTTCCACAATGCACTAATAATAATATCAAAAAAATGGTTTTCGCGTATCAAGCATTTTTGACTATCATAAGGAGAAATCTCCCCCAAGTGTGCGATTGCATGGTGTGTGTGCCGGGAGGCCTTATGGTAGTTTCATTTTCCAAAAAGCATTGCGGATTTAAATTTTAAATTCTTTTGTTGTTTGTTTTAAAGATAAAACTATTTTGTTTGCCCATACCAGTCCCATGACTGACCCGGAGTTTATTGTTCCCTTTCTAAACTCTCGGTGCCCACAATTTTCCACACGGGAAGTCTTGAGTTGGATTTTTCAGATAGTCGAATAATAGGTGTAGATTCCATAGCCTTCGAAGTCTTTGGTTTGGTAGCTTTCAGTCTTTGGGAATCTTCTTCATTCTTTGGATGACTGACCTTGCTTAATACAACTTGATGGGGGTTCGAGCTAGCTTTGGATTGGAGATGGAGTTTTTGGAGTTTGGCATTGAAGACATTGTCTTTCCGCTGCTGTTGTCTTTACTATTGTCTTGAATCTATCTTTGATATATTGAGAGTCATTTGTATTTGATATCCAGTTGTATCTGATGTTGTATCAATTGTGTATCAATAATATATGATATTCATTGTTTCTTCCCCTGTGTTGTTGTACTTAATTTGTCATAAGCTCCGGCGAACCAGATTCGATGTTTGAATCTGTGGCATTTGAATATTGGTGACGTATTCGGTGCCGATTTTCGAAGGTTGAGTCAGGGTCGTTAGATCAATTTTATGCACTAGTTAGGTTTAAGCATAAATTGATTGTAAGAACATCATTTTGGGGGTAAAGATCAACCATTCTAGTAGAATACCAAAGCAATGATACACTTAATTACAGAGCTACCATACTTTGTAATTAAATTGTACATATTTTGCTAACATGTAGAAAATGTTGTGACATATAGCTAGGGAGAAGAACGTTGATGTTGATGGATGCATCAAGGTTTTAATGCATCCCCACTCAAAATAGTACATGTGCACTAGAAGGAATTTTTATTTATTTATTACAAATGTTATCATTTCATTCCTTTGTCTTCTATTATGCATGTAGAATATTTTGTAGAGTTACCCAAAAATTTTGATACAACCATATGTACCTAAGTTAAGAGAAATAACCTCCTAAGTTTTTTCTACCTGGTGTGTCAATGCTTTCATATCCCACTATAGTGGCTATGGGATTTCAACTATTTATCAAGTTTCACGATTAGAATTTCTTGTACCATAAAGTTATAAGGTAAACAAAATATTCATGCATACTTAGAAAACAAAGAAGTGAAAAATAAAAGCACACAAATCAAGTTCCTCGAAATTTTCCTTTGTTAAAAATTTCAACAAATAGCTGCAAAAACATTATGACATGATCACTACTAAAAATAAAAAGTTTGTCAACCAAAGCCCAACGGGTTTTGGTGGTCACAAATTTGCAATGGAATCATCTTCAACTAGCGGTGGTATATTGGTTTCACTGCTTAGAAAAAATTTGATGGTAAATCAGTCATAAATTTACAACAAATGTTATTGGTTGCAAATTTACGATGAGATTGTAATCAATCAACTATGTATATGGAACAAAAAATAACCAAAATGTAAACAAAAATAGTCGCAAGTTTGTTATAAATATAAGACGGATATGTGAGGTTTATTTTACAAAAAAAAATCTAAAAATAGCTGAAATAACGAATGGTTGCATATCAACCACTAGTTTATGACGGATTTGCAACATTCCATTTTTAATATAAATGTTGTCGCAAATTAGTAATAATACTGCAAATAATCTATGATGATTTTGTAAATTATATTATTTTATGTATCAAAATAAATTTTTTGTATCAAGTCTATTGTTTATTTTGATATGTGACTTGGATATGTGAACAATTGTTATGAATTTCTATGCAAAATGTCCTTTCTAATTAATTTTATAATGCCTTGAATTTGGTTATTGGATATATAAATTACTCTTGACTTGATTATTGTACGTACATAACATTTATGACACTCATACTATGTGTTTCGATACGTATATGTAGCTTAGTATGACAATTGCATAGTAGTGGATGTTTCGATGGATACGTTATAAATTTGCATTGGATTTGTGATAAATTTTCATCGGATTCGTGACAAATCTGCATCGGATTTGCAGCAGGTTTATATTGAATATTATATTATCGGTAATTTTTAAATTTGCTACTATCACCAATTGATCACTTTATTAGAACCAATTTGCAATCAATACATCAAATTGTTATCACAAATTGGTTACACGTTTGTAACTGATTTTTAATGGATAATTTCTAACCAATTTACAACTACAAATTAACACTACCACCACAAATTAGTCTAGATTTTTTCTACGTCCACGTTCCATTATACGACGTAATCCATCACAAATTGGTTGTGAATCCATGTTTTGCAATGTTTTTAAGATATATTCTATGGTTGTAATTTCATATTTCCCTTGCAGTGTGAGTACCAAAACTAAACTCTAAACTCTGATTCCTAATTTTCCCTATATGGTGCTTAGGTCCCTTCACATACAACTTTATATATATGCCGATCAAAAATAGCTTAGCAACATATTTACTAATATTTATTTTGAAAAGTAAGCGAGATTAACTGGTCCCGTACCTGATTTATCAAACAAAAACATATGATTATAGATGTAGGAAAAGGAAAAAGAAGGGAGAAATAAAACCCTAATGATAAGAAGATACTAATGTAAATGCTTTATAGAAGTGAAGTTTTTAAATCCCCACTAGCAAAATGCATTACGAGCTTGATTCTAACAATAATTCTATCAAAAAAAAAAATTTAGATGAAACATTATATCTAGAAACCATTGCATTCTTTCATGCCAAACAACCACCATGAATTTCTTCAAGATAATAAACAATGTTCTACATGCACGTTTGATTAAAGATCGAGTACCATTCAGATAATGAATTTCGTTTAGGCATAAGGTAATCACAGTAAATTAATATTCTAGCCCATAGATTATGAACAAAATCAATCAAACAAATCAATATCCTATATTAGTACAATCATATGAATCAAACCCGGATCCACGAGCAAATAATATCCTCTTCAAAATGGGTATAATATTGTGTTGCATAATTTCAATACTCTATCGTTACAAAATATACTCTACTAGCACCATTGTAGTTTAAAACACTCCCCTCACACCCAGACCACACAGATATGCATATTTGCAAGTCAAACATGTATAGAATATACGCCTTGGTTGATGATAACAAATATATTTTTATATTGGATTTTCTTTCAGAGTGTGTTACAGTTTAAAAAACATCAAAACACAATTTTGTTTCTAATTAAATCATCATCCACTATATCTCATATGTCAGATTTGCACGTATCACATTTCAAATACATCCATTCTTATGTGTAAAAATAATATGTATTTATTATTATTATCAAAAAGAAAATATTATTAGATATTGCAGTTAATTTCTGTTTCATATTAATAAATATATATATATATTATATTTTAGTGATGTTTATTGATATGGTTGTGATTTCAGTCAAAAGATTTAGTTTGGTTCACTTGCATATCTCAAAGGAAATTTTCTACGTAGTATAAAACTATAACGACTCGGAATTTCAGACAATTCGTATTTAAATATCCGAATTATTTAGACATTTGAATCTAAGATTTACTGTAATTAAATATGATTTTATAACCTGATTAAACACTTTTTAATCAAAAACTAAAGTTAGAAAAATTATTTTTGAAACATGTTTACAAAAAAATACACTTTGGATAAACACTGAAAATGTAATCGGAACATTTTATGAAAAATCAACTTTTTTATACAATACAAGTTGAGTAAACATATTGCAACTTGAATAGTTATCATAAAGTAACATATGAAAAGTTTAGAACAAGTATTAAAACATATCTTTTCCTAATCAAATTAATTAAGGTAAACATGTAAGATTAAAGAAACATTAAGGACAAAAGGATCCATAAATCACTCCTTGATTTGATACATGCTTAACTTCATGGCTAAGGAGGGGGTCTTTCACACTTTTACATCAAATTCATAAGCTTATAAATACTCTCTCTCACTCACTCATTCATTTACAAATAAATTCACTCTTATGTCTTCTTCTTCTCGTCTTCCTCCTCTCCAACTTTTTAGAAATATATTCAAACCAACTCTTTTCTCCACCAAACTTTGTCAAAGTTCTTATATCATCTAAAAAACATGCTTTAGCCTCTAAAAAGTGATGGAGTTATGGGGAAATACCCCCTTGGGCCGTGAGTTTAGGGGTATGGCCTTTCTAGGCTTGGCCGTGAGCTAATGGTGGAAAGGAGAGGTCCTGGAATGAGATAGGAGCAAGTGGAAATGAGCGGAGGAGTGGTTATTTGTTTGAATATTTGTAAGAAGTATTTGGATCGAATTAAAGTGAGTTATTATCACTTTAAATAATCTATAAACTTCTTGGTATGCTTGCTATTTATTAATAATAATAGACATTAACTACATAAAGTTAAACCCTTGATTATATACTTTAAAAAGTATATAAATTGTTAAAGTAGTTCCTTACTAAACCATTGAATTGTGATAAGTTAATATGGACATTTAAAACAGACAAATGGTTTAAATACATATGTTGATATATGTTATATAAATGATATGGTTTGAACTTGGAATGATATAAGTGTTCAAAAGTAGATAACGCTAAACATTGGAATTAAATACGAAATTGTCCATATAACGATAGTCGCTATAAACACACTTTGAATCCCTTATACTATAACTTGTGAAAATGGGGATTTAATAACATATGTTAATAATAAGTTGTTTGGTCATTATCTACACTTATAAGTGTTTTGAAAAGAAAAGAATATATTTTGAAAAGTTATAGAAGAAGTAAATCAAAGTAACAAAAGGTATAAGAAAAAGGTCACTATAGCAACACTTTTAAAAATAGTCCGTCTTTGAAAATAACGTGCATTTTTATGGAAATTTTTTTAGGGTTTCTTTAGCAATTAATCAAGTAAATAATATATTATTCTTATTAGGAACGTTTTGAAGCCTAATTCATTTGATAGCTAGTTGAATGAAATGTAAAAAGTTATAGAAAAATAGTCACTATAAGCATAGTTCGGTAAAATACGCCTAATTCATTTGATAGCTAGTTGAATGAAATGCAAAAGGTTATAGAAAAATAGTCGTTATAAGCATAGTTCGGTAAAATATCCTATTTTCAAAAAATTCTTTTAAATATCCAAAGATATTCTTTGGGACTTTTCTTCATGATTTTCATGTACCCAAAGTATACTCACTAATGTAGAATGAATGGATCTAAAATAATTGTTAAGGTATTGAAAACTAGACACAAAGTTGTAGTAAAAATGTGATAAATGTTAGTGCTAAAATTGGTCGCTAACACCCAAACATAAATGAAGCACTAACTAATAGTCACAGATAACAGATAGAGTGTATGTAGAGAGTATAAATATGAAGATCAGTCAAAATTAAAAAGAAAGCAGAAAAAATAGTGGATTTATAGTGGTTCGGCTGACTCTGGCCTACGTCTACTCCAAAATTTTCCTTTTTATTGATATAAGAATAAATTACAGTTAAAATCCGGAGTTTTCAAAATAAATATGGCAGAGTAGCCTTAATGAGGAAGAAGAAAGGAAAATAGAATGAAGATCCTTTTTCTGAACCCCCACATGTTGTATTTATAGGTAAATCCCGAGTTGTTGGACTTTTTGAGTAGTCTGGGCCCGTCAGGACCATAACCGAGCCAACATCCTTCATCATGGTACGAGCAACTTTCTGTAGCAACTTCCTGTTCCTGTAGTGACTTCCTGTTCCTGTAGCAACTTCCTGTTCCGAGCGACTTCCATGCTGAGCGACTTCCATACCTAGCGACTTCCATGCCGAGCGACTTACATGTCGAGCGACTTGCATGCCGAGCGACTTCCTGTAGCGACTTCCTGTTCCTGTAGCGACTTCTTGTCCCTGTAGCAACTTTATGTCCCTGTGGCTACTTCCTGTTCCTATAGCGACTTCCTGTTCCTGTAGTGACTTCCATGCCGAGCGACTTCCATGCCGAGCGACTTCCTGTAGCGACTTCTTGTTCCTGTAGCGACTTCCTATTCTTGTAGCGACTTCCTATTCCTGTAGCGACTTTCTGTTCCTGTAGCGACTTCTTGTTCCTGTAACGACTTCCTATTTCTGTAGCAACTTCCTGTTTCGAGCGACTTCCATGCCAAGCGACTTCCATGCTGAATGACCTCCCAAACGTGCTACATTACCTATCCATCCAGTCGACTCAAACCTACCGCATTCCATCCCCGATAACTGAGAAATCGACTTAGCTAAATCCGCCTGCCTACAGCCTTGCCAAAAGGCAGGATAACACTTTGCCCCCCAAAACATGCCTTTTGATAAAAGGCGTGTTTTGAATGGCTTCGAATCCAATATCGTGAGTCCCTTGTTTTATTAATAACTTTAGTATACTTGATCAAGTTCGTGGCTGTTCAAAGCCGAATCGGTATTCATTTCCACTTGTAGAAGTCGGGAATTGAATTCTGTAGCCTCTCCGGACTATCGATGGTCACTTCGGACCCTTGCCAAGTCCATTCCAAACTCGACAGTCGAATAGAAAGATCCTGTTGTGCTTTGGCGTTGCATTCTATCCCTTGCACTCTGACCCTAGCGAGGGCATATGGCGATGTCTTGGTCATCCTAGACCGATCATAGCCTCTCCGGGCTCTTATTGGATCATATCCTGTCACTATCAGGTAAAGGGGAAATAGCGTTGAGTGAGCTGATCCTATCGCTCTCCGACGAAAGCAGCATCACTCCCTGCACTCCGTTTTAGTGTCCCTGAACGTTAAGCGATGCCCTGATCCTCCTGGACCGATATTAGCCTCTCCGGGCTTTTACTGGATCCCATCTTGTCACTTTTTGGTAAAGGGGAAATAGCATTGAGTGAGCCGATCCTGCCGCTCTCCGGTGAAGCAACATCACTCCTTGCACTCTGGTTCAGCATCCCTGAATGTTAAGCGATGTCATGGCCTAAATCTTAGGCCGATTACATCCACTCCATGTTCTTATCGAACCCCGGTCCAATCACTCACCGATGAATGGGGAACGAGGTTAAGTGAGTTGATCCTGTCACTCTCCAGCGAAGCAACTCACTTCTTACACTCCGGACCCTGTCTCTCCGTGTAGGGTCATAAAGCGATTACATTCAAATTGACTTCCAATATTCATCCTTTAACTCTCCGGTCCAAGGTTTATTTCATGAAATTCAAGTTCATTTATTAAATTAAAATACGAAATGTTCAATCACAAACAAAGGAAAAATCTAGATACTGCCACTCTGGGCAGAGCAGTCACTTACCATCTCAGAGCATGCCTGGGGATCTCTTCGGTTCCCTCACATGTGTAAGTGGAATAGCTGTTTTATTTTGAAATCAAAACCTAAGAATTTTATGTAATCGACAAGAGTTCAAGTCTTTAACTTGGCCCATGCCATCATGATCAATTGATGACAAGTCATGATCCCGATCTAGGATTAGTTCTGTTGGGTGCAGGCGGTAGTTGCTCAGCTCCTACAGCCACTGTACGATTTCGCACGTACTGTGGCATTCCACCATTTCTAACATGCTGTTCCACCTCATCCTTCAAATGGTGGAATTCATCAGTAGCATGTCCTTCCAGCTCATGGAATAGGTAATACTTTCCACTTCTACATTCCCGTTCCATGGGATCTCTCCTGGTTGGTTTCCAATAGGAGAGGTGGCCCCGTGTTTCCATGTAAATCCGTTCCAGGTTTGCCGTCAAGTCAGCATATTGTTTGAATCAAGGTTCTTAGAATTTCTTCCATTTGTCTGGACCATCGTATCTGTCATCTTGCTTATGCTTTCCTTTATCTATTCCAGTCTGTTCCTTGAAGGTTCCTTCGCCTTGCACGTCGTTTATTTCTCTCCTTTCGGCGTGTGAATCCTCTAGCCGAATTAACATTTCAGCTTCATGATAGAATTCTCCTAGGTCTTGTGGTGGATCTCTTGCCAAAGAATCCTTAAACTCTATGCCTTCCGGAACCCCTGCTGCCATCGCCATTAAAATCATCGATGGATCCAGGCGATCTACTGAAGCCACCGTTGCAGTGAATCGTAATAGAAATCTCTTATGGACTCTTCGGTTCTCTGCTTCATTGAAGATAAGGTCATCACACTCTTGGGTCATGTCACGTGGACCCTAAACTGTCTCATGAAGTGTTCCACTAGCTCATCCCATGTTCTGATTGATCCATTCTCCAGCTGTTTGAACCAAAGCGCAACCAAGTCTATTAGATATAGAGAAAAGCATCGTGCCATCACTTCCTTGGCTCCCTCAATACTCCATATGCCTGATATATCTGGTAATATGCATGGCTGGGTTTGATTTTCCATCATAAGGAGCCAACACGGGTAACTTGAGCTTTGGAGGATTCCTTGCATTTCTGATATTCGGAGTGAACGGACTTCGACTAACTTCCTCTAAGCCTTCGCTTAACAATCCTCCTCTCATAACCCTTTTTATTAATCCAGCCATCCGCTCGTCTCCATCTGGGGGAAGTCTCCTGTTTTCATCTCTACCTTGCCCTCCATATCCTAGGTGTACTCCGGGTAGTACTCTTCATGTTGGTCATTTACGTTCACGTTGGTCCCTTCTTACTGAGCTTCATTCACCGCTCTCCCAGTATCCAATCCTGGAGGTCTGCCCCAGAGCCTTTGCTGATTTCCTTCAATCCCTATAGTCTGGTTCTAGTGTTGACCTCCAGAAACTTCTACAGCTCTGGTTCCATGTTTTACAATGCCAACAACCACGGTTGGTCCATTCCCTTGACTTTGTGCTCCAACATGTCCAACCTGTCGAAACAGGTTCTGTATCATGTCTTTCTACCTTTTTAGCATCGTCTACATCTTGTCCCTAGTGATATAGATGGATGCTTGACCTGCTCCGGCTCCAGAGCGGCCTCTTGACTTCCCTCGTGATTGCTTCTTTATGTCACTTGCTTTCTTGTTGATGGCCTAGCCATTGCTTTCTAGAATCCAAGTTCCTAGCTCCAAAATTCCCAAGTGCTTACCTTCTCAGTGAAAGCACTAAAATGTTAGCGTCAAAATTGGTCACTAACACACAAACATAAATGAAAGCATCAACTAACAGTCACAGATAATAGGTAGAGTGTATGTATGTAGAGAGTATAAATATGAGGAGCGGTCAAAATCAAAAAGAAAGCAGAAAAAACAATGGATTTATAGTGGTTCGGCCGACTCTGGCCTACGTCCACTCCAAAATTTTCCTTTTTATTGATATGAGAATCAATTACAGTTACAATCTGGAGTTTTCAAAACAATATGGCAGAGTAGCCTTAATGAGGAAAAAGAAGCAAAATAGAATGAAGATCCTTTTTCTGAGCTCCACATGCTGTATTTATAGGTAAATCCCGAGTTGTTGGGTTTTCTGATTAGTCCGGGGCCATCAGACTATAGACGAGCCAACATCCTTCATCATGGTACGAGTGACTTCCATGCCGAGCGACTTCCTGTAGCAACTTCTTGTTCCTGTAGCAACTTCCTGTTCCTATAGCGACTTCCTGTTCCTGTAGCGACTTCCTATAGTGACTTCCTGTTCCTATAGCAACTTCCTGTTCCGAGTGACTTCCATGCTGAGCGACCTCAATGTCGAGCGACTTCCATGTCGAACGGCAGATGCCGAACGACCTCCAAAACATGCCGCATTACCTATCCATCCAGTCGACTCAAACTTACCTCATTCCATCCTCGATAATTGAGAAATCGACTTAGTTAAATCCGCCTGCCTACAGCCTTGCCAAAAGAGGGGATAACAATAAAACTAGTAACAAAACTTTAGGCAGCACTTGTAGAAGTTCTACCATTATAAATTGAAAATATAAATTGTTTCCCTTAAATCCTTATCGATACATCATTATGTATTGTTAAGAGGATGACTTTTAAGATAGAATCTTATTCATTTTAGGTACATCATAAACTCTTTTCAATATATTCACATTTTTGATCAAATCAAATTATTTTATTTCCTTTGCATATTATGTTTTCTGTTTCTGTTCTATATCCAGGGAAATTATCATAAATACATTGCGTATGTATCAAATACAGATGTTCATTTCTATGGTAATTCATTTATGAATTAAACAAAGTAGGTGATCCATTTTAGTATCATTAGACTTTTGACTACATACATCTTTATATGTCAATCCAAAGAATTTACCGATTTTTTCATCTCTCTCACTAAATGAGAGCTTTTCCCTAAATCTTATGAGATATCTCATCAGTGCCATAAGATTCAAAGAATTATTCTTCTAAGGCATGGCTTAGTCTATAATCCCAAAAATAATTGTTAAATTTTTTGATACTTTTGCGTTATGTTGCAAATGCAACAAATATCGTTATTCTAAGTAATTTCATAATTAATATTCAAAATATTCATAACAAATAAAAATATATTTATTATCAGCTAATGCTGAAAATAATTTTTTTCATAAATAATATTTGTTATATTTCGAAAAATAGTTTTTCATATCATGAGGCATCCAATGATAATTACTATATGACATGCTCTCACTATTTCTTCCATTACCATAGTAGCGTATGAAAACTGAAGCTTTATTTAAATATATATTATGGGCAATATATTTATTTCATTATTACTAGTTTATAGTCAAAATTTTACAATCAAATATCTTAAATTCAAAGAATTATCTTTTATTAAAAACAAATTTCTATATGAAAATATATTGAAATAGAAATCACATCTATTCATATTAAGTATATTTTAGTATTATACAATTCTTGTTTCTGATGTCTCTTCTTGAAATAGAAGTGACGTTCACTCTCTTTATCCTAACTGTACCTAAGTTACATCCACTCTCATGCATTCGCTTTCTTTTCCAAAATGATCGAACCATTCAAAGGATATCCTCATTGTAATCAATTATATTGAATAAACGACTTTTCATCATGGTTTATTTTCTTAATCCCGATGAACTAATTTTATAGGAATTTTGTAAATAATGAATCACGACTGTTCACTATACAAAAAATTTATATGATTGAATATCAAAATTGTACTTTACTAATATATGATATGTAAGTAATTAGCAATGAAAAATATTTTCATGGTTTATGGCTTACTAAATCACTGATTATGTAGGCAATGATGTCATAGAAGATATTTATGGAGAGGGGTATTTTGGAAAGCTTTAAGGGTGAAGTAATGATATGTAAAGGTGAACATGTGGAGGGATGGGCTCTTAGCTTGCCAAGAAGGTTTAGAATGTGGCTATAACATCTTATTAAAGCATATATAATCACTTCATGTAACGACCTATAATTTTCAATAATTTAAATTAGTTAATTTAATATTGAAAGAAATAAAAATTTAGGATTTATTAATGAAGTAATAACCAAGATGATAGGTAATAATGTTAATTTAAGTTATTATTAGCAACTTGAATGTAATTCAAATCAATTGAAATAATGAAAATGTTATACTTGGTTATAAATTGAATATAAGAAAACAAATGTAAATATTTAATTAACTAATGAAATAATATATTGTTAATGGTAATTGAATGAAATTAGTGTTATGAAAACAATTGTTACATTTGTTTGTAAGTAATAAACTTGTAGGTGTGATTAAAGGTTAATGGTAACAATTATATGTTACCTATTTATTTAGTCTATTAAATTAAAATTGAAAATCAATTGCAATTAATTCACTTAATTAGTGCAGTTAATGTAGATCAAATTGATAATTGAAGAATGTTAATCTAATAAGATGTAACCAATGTAAATTCTATTTATAATATGATAATTGAGTGAATAAGAAGATTTGAAATCATGCCTGATCAATTTATTATAATTTAAGCAATGATAAATAGATTTATTACAGTTAAATGTAATTAAATATTATGTTAATGAGAATTAAGATGTTATTGGAGAATATTAATATACTAAGACACAAGCCAATGTTAATTATGTACATAAGATGATAATTTATTTTGATAACAGGAGTGAAAAATCAAATAAGTGGATTATTGGAATTTTAATTTATAATTACTGTATTTACTGAAACTGAAGTTAAACACTGTAATTGGTAAATTGATTAACTTTGAATTGATATCTAATTTTTTTTTTAAATTATGGTAAATGTTTAAGTAATCCTAATTGATATAAATAGTAAATTATTAAATTGGAATTTAAAAAGTGATTTAATTAACTTAATAATTGTTTATTTAATTAATGTGAAAATAGCCATATTGGCCACTGACTCGGATTTCGACGAAACTAGTTTCATCGGATCCGTAATGGTAAATTATTGTAGGATTTCAAATTTCGTAGCGATAGGACTTGTCGTTCGGTCGTATGGTCTCGAAACGCCTAGAAATTAATTTAATTGAAATCAATTTGAAATAAGCTAATTTTAAGCTAACTTCTTCATGCGATGGAATTAGGACTTGAAACATATTCCATTGAGCTTAAAATTATCGAAAACATCTATTTTGACATATAGAATTACCCATTTTCGCTTCGAGAATGAAATTGGATTTTCGGGTCGTTTATTGTTCAAAACCCAAATCAAATTTGATCCATTCATTTCTATTTCTAATCTACCTATAAATAGTCCGTTATAAACCCTAACTACCTCTTATTTTCATTTGTTTGTGCATAAATTTCCTTCTCAACTTCCCTTTCCAATGGCAGACAAATCAAAACCAAATTTCCAATTCAATCGCAAATCAAAAACCAAATCAAAAATTCAAACCCCTTAAAATTTATCATATTATATATCAATTGGAAGCTCTCGGCGAGCGTAGACCAAATCTACAGTTTGTTTTTTGATCTGGGTTGCTATGTGGTCGGAATTAGGTGATTTATTCTCGGCCGTCCGTAGTGTCGCAATCAACTTTGTCCGATCGTCGAATCGAAGGTACAGGGTCGTGGAGATCATCGCATGCAGTGCATCGGTGGGGTTTGTTCGACGAGGTGATAGTTTGATATGGCAGAAACTTTCGATTAGTTCATCATGTAATTGGCGGCGGCTGCACCTTTGTGCGCCACTGGAGGCCATCGCGTAGGCCAGGGGGGTATGGCGTACGACGCTCGCGAGGAGGGGGCCGCAACTTACTGTAGTGGCATGGGGAGGCATGCGTTCAACAGGATGGAGGCGGTAGTTTTCGTGGGATCGCGTGAGTAGGGTTTCGATGGCCGAAGGTAGAAGTGACGTGTAATTCTTGTTATTTATTATAATTATTTTTTAATTTAAATCTTTTAATCTTCTAACATATATAACTTTTACATGCGGACTCGGATTTGGACGTGGTTTGTTTTGACGTGATCATATCGAAATTCTGAACATTTTGACGTGGGTTTAGATGAATTCTGAGATCGTTTGAATTTGGGCCCTAAATTGGATTTAAATTCTAAGGTAAGTATTTTAACCCACTCACAACTACCAAGTTATCTTATGTTGGTTAAACAAGATTTATGACGTGATTAGAAGTTTATTAATTGTTGTTCGGTGTTTAATTTATCATTTAGATTTAATTTGAATTGATATTGAATTTTATAGCCATGTAATTAATACTGAATATAATTTCTAGTTAAACACCTAATAATGATAACCAATTAATTGTTGTAATTTATTTGCTAATTTGGATGTTGATTATGATGGATGTTATTGGTTGAAATTTTGGATGATTGGATATTTATTTATGCATATATCTCTGTTATCACTACGGGTTGAAATGATATATACCCAAACGATCTATAGATTAGGGAAAAATCATTATAGGTTGAAATGATAGACTAGAGAGATTTTATGAATTTTATTAAATTAGAGATTGCGGATTGAAATGATACATAATCGTAAAATTTTAAATTGCGGATTGAAATGATAAATATCCGTATCACTTGACCCTAGGGTAGAGAATTATATACGGACACCGGATTGGTTAAATTAAATGATTTAAAATCCTTAATTTTTGAATTTGGTTAAATGATATTTGAAATAAAATTTGATTTATATAAACTAAATTATTATCGAAATTCAAGTTTTATGTTAAAATTTTTTGGAATTGGTTTAAAGGAATGGTTTAAGGAAGTCAAATTGAAATTTAAAGTTGAATTTGAAGTATAAGTGAAGTTTATCGAAATTGAGTTATTAAAATTGTTTGTAATATAACTTTGAAATATATTAGAATTGGAGTAATTTAAATTGCTATTTCAAACATAGATTGGAAGCGATATAGAATTAAATATTTTATTGAGAGTTTGAATTGAAAGATTTGAAATTGGGTTTTTAGAAATTGAAATTAGTCCAAATGTGTTGAAATGAAATAAATAGCTTAAACTGATATAAATTTCAAATTATGTTTTAATATAAATTCTTTTAAAATATATTATTTTAAAGATTCTAAAGTTTAAGATTTTCAAATTATTAAACTATTTTAAAATATATGAACTATATTTAATCATTTTAACCTATTTTAAACCATTTAATTTATTTTAAAACTAATTAACCCATTTTAACTTATTTTAAATCTAATTAATCTATTTTAAATCTATTTAATCTATTTTAATTATATTTAATCTATTTAACTATCTTAAATCAACTCAATGGTATCTCTTATCTATAGTTAAACTATTTTAAAATATTTAATTATTTATAACTTTTTTACGATATATAGCTATTTAAACTATTTTCTAAATTTTTAGACTAAGCAAAGGAGAAGTGTTTATATCCAACGTCATTGATTTAAAAGAGAATACGGTTAAAACAAGTTTTATAACCTAAATCGGGATTTAAATGTTATAATTAATTGAATATGATGATTTTGAAGTAAGGATATAACTAACTGGAAATACGATCTTTGAAAGAAATTATGATTTTGGAAACGATATGATTTCAAAAGTGAATATGATTTCAAAGTGAATATAATTTAGAGGTGAAATATGGTTTGAACTGAATATGGTATTTTGTTATCAATTAAGAAAAATGGTTTTGGAAATTTAAAAGAACCATTGGGTGTGAAATAAGCATTTGGTTGTTAAAGAGACTAGGATTGGATATTGTCATACCCTTTGCCAATACCGAAAACCACTTTAACAACTGTGTATGTGGTGGAGATTCCAGAAATGAAGTATGATGGTTTGGCGAATGATTTCTGTACGAAGTATGACGTGACCCTGACTCCTGTGAGTCAGCTTAGATATGACTAAAACAGGAGCCATGCCGGGCCAAGTGAGGTCATTCCTCCTATCTGACACATTTTTCCGATACCACATCTATTGCTTTATGGTTGATTTGGTAGCCACCCCTTGATTTTGACTTGGGAATGTGTTCCAAGGTGGGCGGTAGTAGCTGCTATGTGTTACCGCCAGTCCAGAGATGCAATTGGTATATCTACCCTGGCATTGCCTTGAGTATCGTGTTCACATGCCCTCGAGCGCCTTCTACGAGTTGTTTTGTACCATACCTATGGAGTGCCTTCTGATAGCTCTCTGGTTTACGGGGGAGTTACAATACTGTATAGACTATGGGAATATATAAAATGTGTTAAGGGGGATATGGGTAACGTCTTAACGCTATTTTAATACTTTACTTTACTATAGACATTATGATAATAGCGTATTGTACTACATAGTAGATAGTTTAACGGATCCTTAGGAGATAGGAATCCCGAACATCTCTTAAGTTACTGCATCCACGTTAGACACTGGATAAGAGATGTCAAACCCCGTAAACATCTCTGACGCCATTACACTCATATTTAACGTTGATTTAACTTACATAAGATCTTTTAGTTCTGACTCGAGTGTTTTGTCTTTTCAATCCGTTCGGGTCAGCCTGAGCATTTCTGGGTTGAAGACCTTATTTCTTGAGGACAAAGACGAAGATTTGTATGATTATTATTATTATATTTATTCCACTGCATCATGTAGTTCAGCTGCATTTATTTATTTATTTATTCTTGTTTATAACACTGATTCTGTAATTGTATAAGTATAATCAAATTTATTCGTAAACAGCTTCATGAAGTATTATTTGATTATTATATTATGTCATTCCGCTGCGAGATTCTGTATTTGTTTTATTTCTTTCCTTTTTTTACCCCATAACAGTCTACCCTTTTGAATGGTTTGAGTCTGACATGTATGTCTGCTTAAAATGTCCGAAAAGGCAGGTCGTTACAATTAGTATCAGAGCTTAGGTTTAGCGATAACCTTAGCTTTATGGGGTCAGGATCATGTTTAATAGGGTAGTAATACCCTAGAATGAGCCGCTGAGCGTGTATATCTGAGAGAGCGTATTTGTTAGTATTATAAAAGGTTTTTGTATTGTGTTAATTTGTTCCGTTTTGTATTTATAAATTTTGGTCGGTGCGTAGGATGCTATGATATCAATAGGGATTTCTAAACACTTAATAGGACAGACCGACACAATATTGTTTTGAAATATAGGCTAATGAAATAATTTTGCCTATTATATATTTTGTATATAAATAATAAATTTTATAAATGATATATTTTGGTTGTATTATGTTTGTTTGTTAGGTAGTGAAATTTATAAATAGTGGTTGAAATGAGATTGTAAATACAGTAAATATAAATTAGAAATTTTAGAACTTAAGTTTTGGGATTTTTGAGAATTTTCTTTCAAAGGATTTTGAAATATAATATTGAGATTAATTGGAAGTATTTTCTGATATAAATATTTCAATATAATTTGAAATAAATGTTTTAAAGATATTTTAGGAAGAAATAAGTTCTGTACTCCCCTCTCTATCGCTGGAAAATAATTCCAATGATGAGTGCACGCATCATCGACGTTCATTTTCGAGTTTCAAAGAGGAAAGGCCATTGTAGTAATTTTACTACACATTTATTTTGAAATTTATATTTATTTAAATATCAAATTTAAATATGATTGGATATAGAAGCTATGAGTACATATATACATATATATTATTTTAGATGATTTGAAATGGAACCCGGCATTTAGTTCTTGAAATGAAATGAAACTTTAGCTAATAAATAATTAGAATTTCTAAAATGAAAATAAGAAATTAAATGTTAAGTTATAAATGAAATATACAAGAAATTTGAAATTTGTAACCTGTCACTCAAAAAGAATATGAAATTCTGAAAGATGTGATTATTGAAAGTTTTTGTTAAATAAAAGAAATAAGGTAATTTATTTAATTTTCAATTGCATTCTTAAATATATATATATATATAACTCACCAAAATATTAAAAGTTGAAATATTTAATAAGAATATGTAATAGAATATTATACAAGTGAAAATTTAAGTAATGAAAATGTTCAATGGAATTACTTTATAACTAAGAATTTTGATATTATAGTTGTTATAAACTTAAGTTATAATTGAAATGTAACTAAATAAAATGTAATAGAAAAGTGAGTATTGTAAGTAACTGATTATAATTTTAGGTTAATGTTTGAAGCTATTTATAATTAAAGTAAATAATAAATGAATACTACACAAAGTTAAGTGATTATAACTTCAGAAATTGATGAAATGATTTAGAAAACGGATTAATATTCAATGACTGTGATGACCGCCCATAACTCCTGCACTAAATAAGGGAATAGTGCACTGAAAAGTGTGCCAGGCCACCATGGATGATCATCAAGGTAAGGTAAACACAGAATAGTCTATCGTATTACTCACATCGCATGGATAAAATACAATAGAAAAATATACATAGTGAAGCTCCATAGAACAGAATCTCATCATATAAACTCATAATAGTTTGGTACAACAATCTGAAAAGTCAATACAGCAAGCCTCACTACATATCACTCAGAGTAGATATAAACAGCGGAACATCCAGTACATATGGTAAGAAAACAATATGCAAAAGCCCCCAGCTCGTCTTCGTCATCAACAGCGTTGGTCATTGAGAACAGCACCTGTCACCTGCTACCTAGTCTTCCCATCCCAAAATGGATGAACAGCCCAAGGTAATAAGAGTTGAACATAAAACCTTGAGTCATAAAAAAGTCCTAGTGAGCGGTAAATCAACTATCAAACATACCAAAAGAGCATAAAGGGTAAAAAGGAATAGGAATCCAACCCTCCCACTCCACCTCTTTCTACAGTGATAGCCCCCAAACCCCCAAAGCAGAAATAAACATAGTAAAGCAGACATTTAAAGTAAAACAATTATCACTCGAGTCAAGGTCGATGTTCTCCAAGCACAAACCCCCAAGGCCTAAACCAAGATCAGATAAGCACCCACAAAACATCGCTCTTGAGACCGAGTGACGATACAACCAAAGCATCCAAACATCCATGACTCTGGCTATCACTGTTATCATTGCTTCGATATCACCGTTAATTGAATGACCGGCTCATTCTTTCATCCGTCCGTCAATGGCTAATGGTAACCCCGGTTCTAGACATAACTCCGCACGTCATCGTGACCCGTGCCTAGGACTATCGAATCTGCCCAGAGTACTAGACCATCAACTATTAGTCTTGGGACTATCGAATCTGCCCAGCGTACTCTTGCTTTGAGCATGCTAGAACCTTCAACAACGATGAAATCTCAGCCTCCTAGTCATCCTCCTTGACGACTATTCTCATACTAGCTCAAGCGCCTCTCGAGCCAACCATTATCAACGAACTCGAACCGTATCACCGAGTTATCAACATGCTTGGGATGATCCCGTCTGGATTAAACCAAGGCTATCTCACATCATGCTTTGCTTCATCGCATCATAGCAAAGTCCCATCTCAACATCATGCTTTGCCTCATCGCATCATAGCAAAGTCCCATCTCAACATCATCATCAAATCTATCCATATGAGCTTTATCATCCGCTTCATATGCCACGAGCAGCTTTCCTTATTCAAGAGCCTTTCCACTTAGCTTTTGAATCATCTTCGACCAACTTGTCCAAATCAAATCATCAATCAACTAATTTATAACAATCAATCAGATCAATCATTAATTCAAGTAATCAATCATTCAAACAAGATCTAAATAAACAATTATACAATAATGGAAATTTCGTAAATAAAGAGTCCAAATCTAACAAGCATGAATTCTAAGTAATATCTTGATGAATGAACTAGCATAGGTTAACATGTAGTAAAGTGGACATCAAAACTTTATGAACGATGGATCTACATGCAGACTTAAGGAAAATGCATGAAATCACTATCTTTAACACACAACAAGCCACCGATCCAATATACTCCTTTGGGTCCGTGTGAGAGATAACCACCACTCACCGAATCACCTAAACACTTCAAAAACAACACACTTCAGATCTGAACAGCAAAGGATCTAGCTCGATCGGCCAAAACTCCGCTTCAAACGATGAAGTCTCTCTTTGAAGAATGTAGATCTTAAATTTTGGCTCTCGGATATTCGATTTGATCTTCAATCTTGGATGGAAGGAAGCACTAGATTAAAGAAGAGAAAAGAAGTGAAGAAGTGTTGTAGTCGAGCTCTAAAAATAGCAGCACTTCGTCGCTTCAAAATCCGGATCCTAAAATGAAGATAGGCACTTCTATTTATAGGCCAAACCTATGAGTCGTTCGCCCCCTTAAGTCGGTCACGACTTAACAATCCACGACCTACGACTCATCAACCCACGGCCTACCGACTCAAGCCATCATGCGACCTAACCCTTGCCTACCTAACGACCTAACTCACACTGCCCACCTAACGACTTAACCTATTACCTTAAGTCGCTCGAACGACCTAACTATAACACGGCATAGCCGACCTAACCTTAACTCGTTCACGACCTATCTCAACACACAGGTCTAACCACTAGGTCGTTGAATATTAGATCGGTCAATTCCTTAGGTCGGTCAGTTCCTATAGGTCACTCACCCCCTATAGGTCGGTCAATACTATAGGTCGGTCACCCCTATAGGTCGGTCTCATCCCTTAAGTCGGTCAAATCTTTAGATCGGCCAATCTCTTAAGTCGCTTACTTCTATAGGTCGGCAAAAACCTTAAGCCGTTAACCCTTAAGTCGGCAACCACTACCACTAACTTCTCTAAGTCGCTCACCTCCTTAAGCCGTTCACTTTCCTTAGGTTGCTCCATCCCCTAAGTCGCTCCACCAACTCATGCTACGACACGACCTAACCCTGGACGACTCATCTCTAGACGACTTAAGCTCCAAACTACTTAACAACACTAACGACCTAATAACAACAATTCTACGATCCTTCGATCCGTAAAAATACGGGTCGTTACATTCTCTCCCCCTTTGGAATTTCGCCCCTGAAATTCCAAACAAACAAAAGCAACCAAAACTATTCTGCATGCCTACCAATCATAGCAATCAACAAAGCATGCATCCAATTACTAGCCTAGCATGCAGAATTCTAAGACTAGAACAAGTTACAAATTCATGAGATGTCACGACACCTTAGGGCCGTAACTCGAAGAGTTCAGGATGAGCTGCCTTCATCCTCTCTTCCTCCTCCCATGTACAGTCGTTAACATCATCACTCCATTGTACCTTAAGCAACCTGACTACCTTCCTCCTAAGCCGCTTCGTGTTGTTCCCACAACACGAAGCGGCTTACGAGGTCTCTTAACTACTGGATCAACCTCCAAATCTTCATAGCTATCAGTAGAAACCACTGTACTTGCGTCGTACACATACCTCCGTAGATACGATACGTGAAAAACATTGTGCACACCCGACATCTTTTCTGGTAACTCCAACTTATAAGCGAGCTTTCCAATTCGCTCGATGATCGGGAATGGTCCAACAAATATCGGGGTCAATTTTCCTTTCTTCCCGAATCGAATAACATTCTTCAGTGGAGAAATCTTCACAAAAACCATATCTCCTATGTCGAATTCCAAATCCTTACGACGCTTATCGGCATAACTTTTCTGACGGTCTTGGGCTGCCTTCATTCGTCGCCGAATGATTTTTATACAATCCGAAGTCTGTCGAATCATTTCTGGCCCAAGTATCAACTTTTCTCCCGTTTCCAGCCAACATGTCGGAGAGTTACATGGTCTTCCATACAATGCTTCATACGGCGCCATACCAATGCTTGGACTGGTAACTGTTATTATACGAAAATTCCACCAAATGAAGATGATCTTCCCACGATCCTCTGAAATCCAAAACACATGCTCTGAGGAGATCTTCCAAAACTCGGTTGACTCTCTCGGTCTGACCATCTGTTTGGGGATGATAAGCTTTACTCAAACACAACTCGGTTCCCAAAACTTCCTGGAAGCTCTTCCAAAATCCACTAGTGAACAATGGGTCTCGATCGCTCACTATACTCTTCGGAATACCATGCAATCGAACTATCCACTTAACATATAGCTCAGCCAATTTCGATGCAGTCCTGGTTGATCGAACAGGAATGAATCTTGCACTCTTAGTCAAACGATCTACGATGACCCAAATCCCTTCATTTCCTGCTCTGGTTCTAGGTAGCCCATCGATAAAATCCATCGATATTTGCTCCTACTTCCATGTAGGAACTTCTAATGGCTGAAGTAATCCACTTGGCTTCTTCTGTTCGGCTTTTACCAACTGGCAGTTCATGCATTTGGAAATAAAATTTCCAACATCCTTCTTCATACCTTCCCAGTAATAGGTTCTCTTCATATCCCAGTACATCTTATTTCCACCTGGATGAATTGTTAACTTCGAGTGATGACTCTCCTTCAGAACTTCATCCCTCAATTCATCTATATCGGGAACAACTAGTCGTCCTTGTTTCCGAAGCCAACCCTCTCGATCGACCTCGAATCCTTTATCCTTCTCTGGATCCAATCCAGATTACAAATCATGGATAATCTTGACAAGCTTATCATCCCGCTTTTGGCTCTCGCCAATCCTTTCCACAAGAGTAGGTCTTATCGATAAGTTTGCCAACATCTCAGGTTCCAATTCACATATAGGCCTGAAGTCAAATCCAGCCAAATACTTAAGACTCTTCCATTCTGAAAACATGGCTCCCAATCCTGCATGTCTTCGACTTAACGCATCTGCCACTGCGTTACCTTTTCCCGGAGTATAGGCTATACCAAAATCATATGATGCTAAAAACTCTAGCCATCGTTGCTGTCGTAGATTCAAATCCTTTTGGGGAAAAGATACTTCAATGACTTATGATCTGTAAACAACTCGAATCGAACTCCCAAAAGATAATGTCTCCACATCTTCAGAGAAAATACAATTGCCGCTAACTCCAAATCATGAGTCGGATAATTCCTTTCGTGCGGCTTCAGTTGTCGACTTGCATATGCAACAACTTTACCCTTCTGCATCAGTACTGCTCCAAGTCCAGTACCACATGCATCGGTGTAAACCACCATCTCATCATTTCCACTTGGAATAGTCAAAACAGGAGCACTTGTTAGTCGCTCTTTCAGGATTCCGAAAGCTTGCTCACACTTAGCATCCCATCTGAACACTTGATTCTTTTTCGTCAATCCTGTTAGTGGTGCAGCTATCTTGGAAAAGTCTTTGATAAACCGACGATAATATCCTGCTAATCCAAGAAAACTTCTCACATCAGATGCATTCTTAGGTCTAATCCAATCCTGGATCGCTGCCACCTTGGCGGGATCAACCGCTATTCCATTTCCAGAGATAATATGGCCTAAAAACCTCACTTCACTCTTCCAGAAGTGACATTTCGAAAACTTAGCCCTCAGCTGTTGTTTTCGCAGGGTTTCCAAAACAATACGCAAGTGCGTCTTGTGCTCTTCTTCAGTTCTGGAATAAATCAAAATATCATCCACGAACACAAGTACAAACTTGTTCAACTGATCCCTGTACACTCTATTCATAAGATCCACAAAATATGCTGGTGCATTGGTCAATCCAAACGGCATTACCAGCCACTCATAGAAACCAGATGGTGTCCTAAAAGCAGTCTTCGGCACACTATCCTTTTCCACTCTTAACTGGTGAAATCCCGTTGCCAAA
This sequence comes from Allium cepa, assembly GCA_030765085.1. Taxonomy (NCBI): domain Eukaryota; kingdom Viridiplantae; phylum Streptophyta; class Magnoliopsida; order Asparagales; family Amaryllidaceae; genus Allium; species Allium cepa. The sequence continues at coordinate 272,627,109 of CM060929.1, forward strand.
TCCATCTGAGAAAACACCTTAGCTTCGTGAAGCTGATCAAACAAGTCATCTATTCTCGGCAATGGATACTTGTTCTTCTTAGTCACTTTATTCAGCTCACGATAATCCACACACAACCTCAACGATCCATCCGCTTTGGTTGCAAACACAACTGGTGCACCCCGTTCGGACACACTACGCCGAATGAATCCTTTCTGGAAAAGGTCATCAACTTGCACCTTCAACTCTTGCTATTCCCTAGGCGCCATTCGCCTAAGAGGCATCACAACAGGTCTGGCTCCTTCAACTAGATCGATACGAAACTCGATCTCTCTATGCGGCGGTAACCCTTTGACCTCATCAAAGACATCCTCAAATCCATTCACAATAGGCACCGATGACAGTCCATCTCGTGGAACAACTAGCGAATACATGAAGCTCATGAAGACGCCTTCTTCATGCTTACATCGTATCACAACCCTTCGCCCCTCCACATTCTCGACTGTCACCTCCAGCCTCTTACAATCAACCCTTGCCGCATACTTCCTAAGCCAGTCCATACCCAAAATAATTCCGAACCCCGCAAAGTTCAGAACAAAACAATCACAAACAAAAGAGCAATCATGACTCGACACAATCAGACCACGGCATAGCATACACAAACAAGACGAACCCCCAACTAGATTAGTCACAACTAATGGTCTATCCACGATATCCGGTTCCAAACCCAACCGGCCTACAAGTTCATTAAAAACAAAAGAATGCGATGCCCCAGTATCGAACAACACTCTAACTGGAACACCACAAATGGAAAGAGTACCTTGAACCACCACACTCTTTCCTTTCTCTTTGGCAGTAGGATCTTTCGAAGACGATGGCACAGCCCCCAAAGCATAAGCTTGCACAATCTGCTTGTCCTTCCTCGGTTCCGGACAATTCTTCCTGATATGCCCCAGCTTGTCACAGTTGTGGCACTTCACCGGCACTCTCGGATTCTTACAATCTCTGGAGAGATGACCCTTCTGCTGACAGTTGTAGCAGGTCACTTCACCCTTTGGCTTCTTCTGGCCATCCTTACCCTTCTGTTGCTGCTGCTTCCTCTTCTTGTTCCCACCTTGCTGTGGTTTAGAATCTTCCTTTGTCACAGCAACAACAGATCCTTCTTTAGGAAACAGATTCTCATGCCTGAGAGCCTTCTGCACAAGCTTCTCAAACAGATCGTCCAAATGATCCACCAACTGCCTCCCAAGATAAGTGTCCAAGCCTGTCACAAACTTCTCATTCTTCTAATAGGGAGATTCAATATACGACCGAGCATACTTGGACAAAGCTTCAAACTCAGAAACATACTCAAGAACTGGTCTTCCACCTTGCTTGAGCTCCACAAACTTCTTGAACAGAACAGATTTCTGAGCTGTAGAAATGAGCTTACCTTCAAATCTGGCTTGGAATTGCTCCCAAGTAATTTCTTCCTCTGGAGTATCAATGGTGATAGAATTCCACCAATCAGAAGCTCTTCCTTGAAGCTGTCTTGATGCAAGCTTCCTTTTGGTTACATCATCAATTCCCAAGTCACCAAAGTTCCTTCTACAAGCATCAATCCACCTCTGAACTTCAATGGTTGATTCTGTCCCCAAGAAAACCTTTCCTCCAAGAGCAATATAGTCTTTACACAACTTAGCAAAATCCACCTGTTTTGGAGTTTGAACTTGAACTCCAACATCTACCGTTGGCCCTTGAGCTGGCATCCTTCTCATGATCGAAGTCATCATGGCCTCGAACATAGAAGCATAATCAGCAGCCCCCTCAACAGCACGACCTTCCCTAGCAGCTGGTCTCCCTCTTCGACTCATTCTTAATATCTATAAAAGAATGATTAGTACACCTTGAGAAACAACTGCATAAGAGGTTCAAATCCTTCTAAGCTACTATATTATATATAGTAATCATCCATCAAAATACAATTACGTCTCTCATACGTGGTTACGTCAGCGAGCGTTGGCTAAAATCGATTAACCAAAGCTCTGATACCAAATGTGACGACCGCCCATAACTCCTGTACTAAACAATGGAATAGTGCACTGAAAAGTGTGCCAGGCCGCCATGGACGATCATCAAGGTAAGGTAAACACAGAATAGTCTATCGTATTACTCACAGCGCATGAATAAAATACAATAGAAAAATATACATAGTGAAGCTCCATAGAACAGAATCTCATCATATAAACTCATAATAGTTTGGTACAACAATCTGAAAAGTCAATACAGCAAGCCTCACTACATATCACTCAGAGTAGATATAAACAGCGGAACATCCAGTACATATGGTAAGAAAACAATATGCAAAAGCCCCCAGCTCGTCTTCGTCATCAACAGCGTTGGTCATTGAGAACAGCACCTGTCACCTGCTACCTAGTCTGCCCATCCCAAAATGGATGAACAGCCCAAGGTAATAAGAGTTGAACATAAAACCTTGAGTCATAAAAAAGTCCTAGTGAGCGGTAAATCAACTATCAAACCTACCAAAATCGCATAAAGGGTAAAAAGGAATAGGAATCCAACCCTCCCACTCCACCTCTTTCTACAGTGATAGCCCCCAAACCCCCTAAGCAGAAATAAACATAGTAAAGCAGACATTTAAAGTAAAACAATTATCACTCGAGTCAAGGTCGATGTTCTCCAAGCACAAACCCCCAAGGCCTAAACCAAAATCAGATAAGCAACCACAAAACATCGCTCTTGAGACCGAGTGACGATACAACCAAAGCATCCAAACATCCATGACTCTGGCTATCACTGTTATCATTGCTTCGATATCACCGTTAATTGAATGACCGGCTCATTCTTTCATCCGTCCGTCAAGGGCTAATGGTAACCCCGGTTCTAGACATAACTCCGCACGTCATCGTGACCCGTGCCTAGGACTATCGAATCTGCCCAGAGTACTAGACCATCAACTATTAGTCTTGGGACTATCGAATCTGCCCAGCGTACTCTTGCTTTGAGCATGCTAGAACCTTCAACAACGATGAAATCTCAGCCTCCTAGTCATCCTCCTTGACGACTATTCTCATACTAGCTCAAGCGCCTCTCGAGCCAACCATTATCAACGAACTCGAACCGTATCACCGAGTTATCAACATGCTTGGGATGATCCCGTCTGGATTAAACCAAGGCTATCTCACATCATGCTTTGCTTCATCGCATCATAGCAAAGTCCCATCTCAACATCATGCTTTGCCTCATCGCATCATAGCAAAGTCCCATCTCAACATCATCATCAAATCTATCCATATGAGCTTTATCATCCGCTTCATATGCCACGAGCAGCTTTCCTTATTCAAGAGCCTTTCCACTTAGCTTTTGAATCATCTTCGACCAACTTGTCCAAATCAAATCATCAATCAACTAATTTATAACAATCAATCAGATCAATCATTAATTCAAGTAATCAATCATTCAAACAAGATCTAAATAAACAATTATACAATAATGGCAATTTCGTAAATAAAGAGTCCAAATCTAACAAGCATGAATTCTAAGTAATATCTTGATGAATGAACTAACATAGGTTAACATGTAGTAAAGTGGATATCAAAACTTTATGAACGATGGATCTACATGCAAACTTAAGGAAAATGCATGAAATCACTATCTTTAACACACAACAAGCCACCGATCCAATATACTCCTTTGGGTCCGTGTGAGAGATAACCACCACTCACCGAATCACCTAAACACCTCAAAAAAAACACACTTCAGATCTGAACAGCAAAGGATCTAGCTCGATCCGCCAAAACTCCGCTTCAAACGATGAAGTCTCTCTTTGAAGAATGTAGATCTTAAATTTTGGCTCTCGGATCTTCGATTTGATCTTCAATCTTGGATGGAAGGAAGCACTAGATTAAAGTAGAGAAAAGAAGTGAAGAAGTGTTGTAGTCGAGCTCTAAAAATAGCAGAACTTCGTCGCTTCAAAATCCGGATCCCAAAATGAAGATAGGCATTTCTATTCATAGGCCAAACCTAGAGTCGTTCGCCCCCTTAAGTCGGTCACGACTTAACAATCCACGACCTACGACTCATCAACCCACGGCCTACCGACTCAAGCCATCATGCGACCTAACCCTTGCCTACCTAACGACCTAACTCACACTGCCCACCTAACGACTTAACCTATTACCTTAAGTCGCTCGAATGACCTAACTATAACACGGCATAGCCGGCCTAACCTTAACTCGTTCACAACCTATCTCAACACACAGGTCTAACCACTAGGTTGTTGAATATTAGAACGATCAATTCCTTAGGTCGGTCAGTTCCTATATGTCGCTCACCCCCTATAGGTCGGTCACTACTATAGGTCGGTCACCACTATAGGTCGGTCTCATCCCTTAAGTCGGTCAAATCTTTAGATCGGCCAATCTCTTAAGTCGCTTACTTCTATAGGTCGACAAACACCTTAAGCCGTTAACCCTTAAGTCGGCAACCACTACCACTAACTTCTCTAAGTCGCTCACCTCCTTAAGCCGTTCACTTTCCTTAGGTCGCTCCATCCCCTAAGTCGCTCCACCAGCTTATGCTACGACACGACCTAACCCTGGACGACTCATCTCTGGACGACTTAAGCTCCAAACGACTTAACAACACTAACGACCTAATAACAACAATTCTACGATCCTTCGATCCGTAAAAATACGGGTCGTTACAATGACAGTATATAATAAAGGATGAATGTAAATTAAAACTATGAAACTTGAGAATGAATTTATGCACTGATGAATATTAATATCTAATAGAAATTTAGTATATAAATTAATAAATGTAAACTGCAATAAAATATATGTAATACTTGAATAATGAATTCATTGGTTATTATAAACAATTGAATGATAATAGTTTATGTAAGATGTGAATGTAAAATAATGAAAAGAAATTGTCATTATATTAATAAATGAAAAAAAAATTGTATGTAATGAATGAAAATAAATGAAATTAAGTACTGAATGAAAGAATGTGAATTTATTTACAAAGAAACCCATATAGTGCTTTAAAAATTGATTTACATATGTTTAAATAATTATATATGAGTAACATATGTAAGAAAATGTAAATAGCATATGTAAATAAATAAATGTGAATGAATGAAATAATCTTTGTATGAATGAAACTGAAGAAAGGTAAATAACATGAAATGAAATTAATAAGAATGAACTTGATTAATGCTTGGAGTCATTGTTTGGTTGTTTTGACTTGTGATGTTTGGGAAAGGATACTTCTAATTGGTTGGATGTATGAATAATCTATTGTGTTTATCTAAGACTGTTGAGTGTATGGTATACTTAATGGTTTATTTGCCATTCTATACAATTTAAAAGTGTTTAAACTTGAACAAACCATTTATTTTGCTTGATATGGAGGTATGATTGATTTCATTGGTTTCATGTGATGTTTGTACTGTTTGTTTGCAAGTGATTGTTGTTATGTTGTATTGATTTGTTTTGTTATTAGTTGAAAACAACTTAAAATAATTCTCTTTTATATAATTATTAACATCTTTGGATTATATGAGTGAAACACGGGTTATGGAAGCAATAGCTACTGCTTTTGGTTTCATAAAATAAGCGTTATTTGTCCGACAAATAGGTGCGTTCTCGGACTACAATTTTCTAGCGATATTATATTATTTTTTCCATAGTTTAGGATATATTATTTTGAAAAATATGATATATATATATATATTATTGATATTAATATTTCTCCCAGACCTCTCCGTACAAAGGACACTCTGTCGAAATTTTACGTGAATTTTGGACTTAGAAAATTTTTGTGAAATATTTTCCAAACTTTTGTTAACTTGAATATAAAGGATTTAATTGTTATAAATTGATATATTTTATTTAAATTGTTTAATTATGTAAATTAAATTTTTATAAATTTAATATTTTGGATAAGATATATTGATTTCTTAATTTCTTCTTTCCCTTCTTTTTCCTTTTCAGGGACGAAAAGTTTTGAGTGGGGGAGAGTGTAACGATCCGTAATTTTCAATAATTTAAATTAGTTAATTTAATAGGATTTTGGTAATTCAATATTGAAAGAAATAAAAATTTGGGATTGAAGTAATAACCAAGATGATAGGTAATAATGTTAATTTAAGTTAATTATTAGCAACTTGAATGAAATTCTAATCAATTGAAATAATGCAAATGTTATACTAGGTTATAAATTGAATATAAGAAAACAGAAATAAATATTTAATTGACTAATGAAATAATATAATGTTAATGGTAATTGAATGAAATTAGTGTTATGAAAGCAATTGTAACATTTGTTTGTAAGTAATAAACCTGTAAGTGTGATTAAAGGTTAATGGTAACAATTATTATATGTTACCTATTTATTTAGTCTATTAAATTAAAATTGGAAATCAATTGCAATTAATTCACTTAATTAGTGCAGTTAATATAGATTAAATTGATAATTGAAGAATGTTAATTCAATAAGATATAACCAATGTAAATTCTATTCATAATATGACAATTGAGTGAATAAGAAGAACTAAAATAAAGTCTGATCAATTTATTAGAATTTAAGCAATTATAAATAGGTTTATTGCAGTTAAATGTAATTAAATATTACGTTAACGAGAATTAAGATGGAATTGGAGAATATTAATGTACTAAGACATAAATCAAAGTTAATTATATCCATAAGATGATAATTGATTTAATAACAGGAGTGAAAAACCAAATAAATGGATTATTGGAATTTTAATTTATAATTACTGAATTTACTGAAATTGAAATTAAACATTGGAATTCGTAAATTGATTAACTTTGAATTGATATCTATATTTGTTTTAAATTATGGTAAATGTTTAAGTAATCCTAAGTGATAGAAATAGTAAATTATTAAATAGAATTTAAAAAGTGATTTAATTAATTTAATAATAGTTTATTTAATTAATGTGAAAAATAGCCATTGTAACGACTCGGATTTTTCGGCGTTGAATTTGGGATATTTAACTGATTTTAAATATTGAAATTACATTATAAAATGGTTTTGCATATGGAAAAAAACTTGGATTTAGTTAATAAAATAGATCCAGGATTTAGATATAATGATTTATTGGATAATTTAATTATTGAAATCTTGTAATTAAATATTGGTTAAAATAGCGAATCTTGATTTTTAAGCTTGATAAAAATAATTTAAAGGCTTGTAAAATCTATATTAATGATACTGTAGGCAATGCAACTTTTAAAATTGAATTTAAAAGTAGTTTGTTCGTTTTTAAAAATATATCGTTTAAATCGACATTTAAAAATAGCCTTTCGAGGCACAGTCTCGAAATTCAACGAAACTAGTTTCATTGGGTCCGTAATATTGTATTATTATTGGATTTCAAATTTTGGAGTGTCTGGAGTTATCGTGTGGCCATACAGTTTATAAATGCGCTGAAATTTATATCGAAAATTTAATATAATAACTGGGTCCAAAAAGCTATCTTCTCCACACAATCGAATTAGGACTCGAAACCTTTTTCATTGCATTTGGAATAGGGGTATAACATTATAAATGCTTAGGGGCATGCCTCGATAGAGCCTCGAGATTTTGAGTTGCGTAAATGGAGACGTTTGGAATTTAAATGAAAATATTGCTTAGTCAACCCACTTTTCAGCCGTATATTCCATCACATCAGAACTTTTTCTCAAATCACTGTTGCTCACCTTCTCCAACACACCTCCCTCAACTTTATATCATGTTTAAACTTTATCCCCCTAATTCAAATCAAAGTAGAGAAAAAACCAAAGGCCACTATCTTATTTTCGAAGCCACTCCCCTATATAGCAGCACACTCCTCTTTCCTTTGTCTTCTCAAAGCATTTAAATGATGGGGAACTAGTACATTCCCTTATAAAAAAGAGGGGGCCGACTTAGATTCAAAATCGAAAACCAGATGCAGATCCTTGTTCATTCAATAAACGAATGTAAATCGAACCTCGACATTATGGCTCTGCCATTCAATTCGAAGCAGTCAAGACGTGGGCGTTGGCTGGAGCGTGTTTTGGTTGGGTGTTTGATCGGCGGAGATCGGTGCAATGGAGGTGCGGTGTGCATACGATTGGGTGATGGAATCGGCGTGGGAATTGCAAGTGCTGGAGGGTGCAGCGTAGGCCAAAGGTGAGGTGGGGTCTGGGTGCGCATCTGAGCAGTGAGGTATTTGCAGATTATTTATATATATATATATATACACACACACACACACATGTATACAGAGAAGAGTAAAGGAAGGATTTCTTAAAAAACCAGATTTTCATTTTTTAGACATATATATATTAAAGAAGGATTTTTTTATAGTAATTGTGTTAACTGATCATTTTAAACATTTTTAATTTTAATGTTATTCAAGTTTAAACCTTTAATTAAATCTGTTGATCTTTATTCCTTAACCAGAAATTTTTACAGTAAAGAAAATTACCATTTTTGTCATTTACAGAAAAAGAAAAAACTTTTTTAAAAAATAAATATATATACATATATAAATACACACATCTATTTTAATACATATAGGAAAACAGAAAATTATTTATATAGATAAAGTGTGGAAAAAATAATAATAGGAATTTTAAATCAACTATAGAGTTCATTTAAAAATTAGATTTTAAAGTGTATATAGGTTATTTTTTTAGTATATATAGTTTCAAAGGAAAAATAAAATAAATATACATATATATTTTTTCACTTACTAGTTATTTTAAAATAATGTATTATGGAGATTAATTTGTTTAATAAACTTATTTAATTATTTTAGTCGCTAAAATATATTATTAAAAGGAAATTAATTTAAAATTAAATTATTAGATTAAATAAAATTATTAAATGGTAATTGATTTGTTCGATTATTTCAAATATTAATAAATCATATAATGTTTATACAAGGTCAAAACCGTGAAGCCCAGTCGAGATTGGAAAGGACTACAAATAAAGGTGAGATTTTCTCACTCATTTGGATTACCTTATTGAAATTAAATGTTAAATTTAAATCGTTGGATGTTGATTGATAAATTATGATTTATCTATTGGATGATATCATATATAATAGTATATATATTGGAGTGATTGATATTCCAGTATTATATAGCGGATGAGACCCTATGCGTCCCTCATAATAGCGAATGATCCTATATACCGCGATATCCCCTCAGAAGTGGGATTTGGTATTTTATTTGTTGACTAACATCTGTGGATGCAGAGAAAAATAGGTTGGAGGGATCCAACAAGATGCCTTAAGAATATTTATTGTTCATATATATGTGATATATGATGTGATAGATAAACTAATATGGATTGTATGTGAATTGAATTATTAAATGTCAAATAGACTACAAATTGAATTTGGATATTTTTAAATACCATAATAATTAAGTGAAGGAATTTAAATGGGAAATTTGAAAGAAATTATTTATATTGAAAATTTGATTTATTAAAAAGGGAATTATGAAGAATAAGGAAATATATAGGCTAACTTGGTATTACTTAACCATTTGTAAATTGTTTAAGTAAAGACTTGAAATTAAATTATCTATTAAGGGCTGGATGAGATATTGGAATCGATAAATAGATTTGAAAAAAAACAGAACTTTATTAAAGGCTAAAATGTTGTAATGGAATTATAAATAAAGAATTGGTTTCATAAATAAATGGAAAACTAAGGGGAGTTTATAAATTTATAAACAGGGTTTATAAATGAGATAAAATGATATCATTGGATATGCTAGAAATATAAGTTAATGTAGTGAACTTATATCGAGTTATGGGAATCGTTGGAAAAGAAATAATGGAATATATTTTAGATATGAGAATGGTGATAAATTTGGATAGTATCGATGGGATATGAATCTAGAGGATTTTATAAATGGAAATGGGGAATATTGGGTCCCGTTTGGTTTCATTTTGAGTTTTATGTTTTGGGTTTTCAACCCACACTACAAAATACAAGAAAATGGATGAATTTTTTTACAATTCTTTGTCATTGCGACGATGGACGGAAAATGGAGGAGATGAATTATTTCCATCCTCTTATTATGTCTCAAAACATGAAAAATCAAACAAACTTTTTTTCTATTTTCTATGTTAATTTCATTTTTTGAAATTGTGTGTTTTCCAACAGTACATAAGAAATGCGCATTTTTGTTTAGACAAAAACGCAAAACTAAAAATAGCAAACCAAACGGAGCCTTGGATTTTCTATAAATAGACTTTTATTGAGATAAACTCTAATTTTATAAACGAACTTTGTAAATTAATCAGCAACTAGATATGAACTTTAATACTTTTGAGATATCGATATTTTAGTTTTATCTTAAACCACAATTTGAAAATAAACCATTTTTTCTTATTTTATAGAGATATATGTTTTCAAATGTTTTAAAATTCAAATATAAATCCTCTTGAAATGAGAAGTGAAGTTTATTTAATAGAATAATATTTTAGAGGAAGATCTTATAGGGTTATTATGGAAGCTTAAATAAAATTTCTAAAGCATAAGATAAGAAAACTTCATAGGGTGAAATAAAATTCACAAGGAAATAGAAGTGAAATTGGGATTATAAGCAAGCAAATATTAAAGGAAATAAATTAAGAGATTCTTGAATTTATAGAATTTGTGTAAATGAGTGGGGATTTGCAAATAAAAGTGTTAATGATTTTTGAGAAGAGAAAATAAGGAAATAAATGAATATTTTCCAACTGTTGGATATTAAATGAAGTGGGAGGAATATTCTAAGTATGGGCAAAGATTTAAATTGTTCCGTAAGAATAAAAAAATTTTGAAACTATTTTTCAAAATGTTGAAATATGAAAATAATGTCTTATGAAGATATTTTTAAGATAAATAATTTGGAAAATTATTTAAGGCCTAATGGTTGATTGTGAATGTTATTTGATAGTTAAATAACCAACTATCAACATTGGCCAATGCACTAATCGTTTCGAAGAGACCGAGATCGGATTTAATTATCCAAAAACCACTTCGATCCGGTTTAAACGTAGCGAATGAAGACCATGAAGATGATGGAGACGGTGTTCCGGTTTGTACAGACCCAGGGCAACTTGTATGGATGAATGTTATCATAACATCGTCATCGGAGGACGATGAGCATTCTAAGTTAATGTGTGCTAAAAAGGTAACGCATAGCCTCAAGCCCCACCAACCAGGAATGGCTTTTTGATATAAAAGAAATAATTTTCTAAAATTATTATATATATATATAATTGAAGTGTTTGGATGATAATATTATAGACAAACAAGATTATAAATTTAAAATAGTTTACATCACTAATATGAGAATTTCTATAAATATAAATTGTACAAATGAATTATAATTAAAATTGGACTTAAATCGGAAGCTGGAAGTAAATTCCGGGGAGTTTGAAAGAAAAAATTTAGAATCCTTAATTAAATAATTTAAAAATCATCAAGGGATGAGCTATAGGCTTATAAATTGAAATGATTTTAAATAAGAAGGGAAAGTATGAGATTGGAATTTTGTGCTTAAGATAAAATTTAACTTAGATTAAGTTGAAGAAATTAAATTGTTAAAAATTGAATTGATTTTGATTTGAAAGAAATAAATCAGTGAAGTAGATTGGTCACATGGATTAAACTTTGGATGTGATTGAATTGGGAAATAGAAATTTAATCGGATTAGGAAATAAAATTAAAATTGAAATGAAATGGACTTAAGCCAATGATATTGAGTCGGATTTGAAGTAGAATTGAAATGAAATGAAATTAAGTTCTTACTTAATAAAATTCAAATGAATTATATAAAGTCTAAAGAATAGTATGATGCTAGATTTAACTGGAGTTAAGTTAAATAAAATCGAATTGGAATAAATAAACTTCAATAGCTTATCAAAAGAATTGAAATGCTTGAAATAAAAGTATACTTGGCTTAATAAAGGTATGGTCCTAGGTTAAGAATAAAAGATGAATGTGATTGATTATAAATGGATGGAAGTGATTAAAAAATAAGTGTGTGACTTAAAAGAATCTGAAAAGTGAAAATAAAAACCAAAATAAAATTGATTGGTATTTAGGAAAATGAAATAGAAATCCAAACTTGAATTATAAATTAGATTGAACTCAAGTAAAAAGTTTAAAGTGATTTTTGTAATAAAAATCAAATATTAAATTATAAATTGGAAGTGAACTAATTAGACAATTAATTAGTTAATGGAATATGGAAATGGAACCCAATTTGGTTAAATAGAAGTTGGATTATGAGCTAATAAAGGGTTTGGAAATGAGCTTGAGTTATAAATAACATTTGACTTGAAGTGTTAGTAAATTAAATATAAATTTGAAAAGTTGTCAAATAAAATGGAATTGGATTAAAACAGAAATGGGTTAAGGTTCAAATAAAATTCGAATGACTAGAAATAAATTGTAAATTACCTTGTTATTATAAAATAAATTTGGAATGAATTGAGTTTGGAAACTAAAAATCGTAAAGTTAAATAAGTGAATAAATTAATTGAATTAAATTAGTAAAATGGATGGGATTTGATTAAATAAAAATCAAATCAATGATTTAAATTAGAAGCTGGTTGCTAGAAAAATAAATTTAAGTTATAAGGTTGAAATAACCTGAAGTAGATAAATTAATTTAAGCAAATATTTGAATGAAAGCTCGGTTTAAATTTATTAGTGGAATGGTTATTTAAAATATTGGTATAGAATATTGACGAGCTTAATAAAATGGTTTCGAAATTTAACCTGTTTGGATTTGAAATGAAAATGAGAGTGTATGGATTGCAAGCAATGTGGAATGGAATGTAATAAATGTAAAATGAGTTGGAATCAATTTAAAATGGCGATAGACTAAAATCGTATTCTATTAAGTGAATATCACCGAATTTGTATAAGGGTAAGTATCGTTTGATGCAAATGGAAGTAAATAATATTATATGAATTGATAGAAGTGAAATAAATTTGGTTTTGGAATAAATTGGAATGAATATGTAACAACCCGCATATTTTACGATTGTATATTTAAATGTTTTATTTAAACATAGCATCGTTGGTCGGATTTAATCCAAAATGTCACCTTTTGCAAACAGTCGAATTAGGACTCGAGACCCCTTCCATTGAGTCCAAAATGGCATTTGCAACCTTTTTTAGTGTAAACATCGATATATTTGGAGTTGACTAGAATTTTGATATTTTAATTTAGGGCTTTGGGTTTGAGTTTCAGCCCACTAACCTAACAAATAACCCAACTCCACTCCTCTTCATTCATTCCACTCCTCATTCCCAGTACTCTCAAACTAAGGTAAAAATGGGAGAGAGAAGAGGAAATTAAAATTCCTAAGCCTATTCTCTTAGGAATTATCAACTTCAAGCTAGAAATCAAGGAGAAGCTTAGGTAAGCATCTTCTTCTTCTCTATCTCAATCCCTCTTCAATTTTCTGAAATTCCTATATCTTAATTTAGGAAAACCTTCATCTTTGATAATAGACTGAAGATTCTAGAGGTGTTGTTGAAGAGAGATCAATCTTTGCTTGTTCTAGAGCTTCTCATTTGTTGTTTGGGCGTTAAAAGTGAGTTTTTGAAATCAGATCTATGTTTATATCTTTGATAGTTGTTAGGTAGTAATTCCTAACATCTATTCCTTGTCCATTTGCCTTTGAATTGAATTGGTTTGCTGAAGATTCCAATTTTGGTGTTTTGAAGTCAAAAATCTTTGAAATCCTATCTTTGATGTTTGAACTCGTTTTTGGGGTGTATCAAAGTACCTATAAGGCTGGGTTATCGCTTGGCATAAATCCCTAGTCTCCGTTGCTCGTTCGATCGCTTCTGGTTATGATTTTTTACCTATTCTTAGGGGCTAGGCTGATAATACTGCAAATGATAGTTCACTCGACTGAACTGTAAGGTCAGTCGATTGAAAATGGGAATAGAAAGTTCCTGTGCTAGTATTAGTCGACTGACCATACAGTTCAGTCGACTGACCATACAGTTCAGTCGACTGAACCTGGAAACCGAAAGTTTCTGGGCATAGAGTCAGTCAACTGACCACACAGTTCAGTCGACTGAATCTGCTTATCTCAGCCAAATTTGTCGTTTTTGTGTGGATTTCGAATTTTAAATCTATTCTCGTTGATCCGATTTGTTGTTATCACTTTTGTTGACTTTGATAATTTCTTTTTCGAGATTTTTGGGAATACCATTTTGATGGATTCGGTATCGATTTCTATGGATTTGATTCACGTTTTCGTATGTGAACTTTTGGTGATTGATTGTTTTTACAATCATTTTTGTGATTTGTCACTTTGAAATACAAAGGTTTCTATACTAGTATTAAATATTCAAACTCTTTCACAAAGATGATTTCAACTCTATTTTTAATACAAAGCTCGTTTAAAAAACCGTTTTCCAACCTATTAGTTTACACAACCCTTTACCCCATTCGTATGAGAAATCTAATTAAATGGCTTAGCAAAACAAGCGGTATGAAATTCTTGCATTTACTTTGTTGGTTAATTTTTGGACTTGTTCGATTGAAAATCTTGTGACAATCTCGAGTGGAAATCTACAATTTGTTTGTAAATATTTAAGTTAAGCCAGTGGTTATGGGATGTGAAGCTAAACTCATTTATTTACTAGCTTAGTGTAATTTACACTTATCGATCAATGATGATCGTTTTGTGATACAGACTAGCGATGCGCGATGTCTCTTTGTCTGTGTAGGGGACTAAACCCCGTTTGTGGAGTTTCGGTTCAAAATTAGTGGGGTAGCGACCCATGATCTTCGGGCCGTTTGTGGAGCCCCGGCTCAAAATTGACGGTTAGTGACCATGGAGTAGCGTTCCGTTTGTGATGCACGTGTTGGTGAGTATTCCTGCTCCCATTTGTGATAGGCCTCCCCCTTTGTGTTTTCTGGATTTCTAATTGATGATTTCTTGAATTTGCGTTTCACCAATTTTTGTGATTTACATTGATAAGTTTTATCAATATTTGTAGTTTGGTGAATATGTTAAAGAATATGACATTCTTTTTGGTGTTTGAGTATATTCGAGATATTGTATGACTTTTGTTGTTATCCAATGTATACTTTTCATAGTATGGCATTATTGTTATCATACGTTTTTGGCATATCTCGTATCCTATCTCATTTTATATGATAATTATAGCTAGACTGATCCGTTTATAATTTTCTTCTTAAATAACACTCGGGTCAGACCGAGGTGTTACAGGTGCTTCTACTTGACTTCTTAGCAGGGACTAGCTTCTGACTTTTGGCTAACTACTTAATTTAGTAGTTTTTGCTTTTATACATTCGAGATAGAGACTCCTTGTTGTATACATATTCTTTTGTCTAGCACTTGTACCTATTCTTTTGTGATGTAGTGAATCTTGTATGACCACTACTTTGATGTACACTTTTATGTGATATATTCATATCTGTTTCTGCTTTAGTGATATGAATATCTGTGACTGATTTGTGTTATGCTTATTTCTATATTTGTTTCCGAAGCCTACATAGCCACCGTGTAGTAGATTTGAGTTTATATTTAGTATGTCGGATTCCCTCTTGAAATGAAATGCATGTCGTACTATCTGACATATCGTTACCCACATAAGCAATTACAGATATGGTCGCTCCTCAACAGCCTTATTCTTCGTGCTAGTCGACGGCATTACCCCGTAGTGTCCTTGGCTAATGTGAGTATAGAGGTGGGGCATCACCGCTTAGTATCAAAGCCAAACTTCGAAACAATATAGAATATATAGCAAGGATCATTGTCCTAAGTCCTTCTTAGGAATCGTGCCTTAGGATTTATCCGAGTCTTAGGACCCGTTCTATCCTATTTTCTTTTATGATGCCTTCTTTTATCAATCATGATTATTTGATATTCATTTTTGTGAATAACCTTTTTCTTCTTCTTTCTTTCTTAAAGAAGAGAAATGGTTAGACTGGGCCGTCCCAATGCCGGTCAATCTAGTGCTACTCCTTAGGATGGAGTATTTATGTCTGCCCAACAGCTTTTAGATCTTGTAAAGAATGCTCAAGCTGTTGGACCTATTCCTTAGCCTACTCATCCTAAATCCGAGTTTGCACGCTAGTACCAGTGATTATACCAATTTGGATGGAAGGCCATTCAAGGGTTCTGAAAATGTTATTGAAGTCCAAGCTTGGCTTAGAGCATGCGACCGTAACTTTTCTCGCATGAATCTTATTGATATACATCGTGTCTAAGTGGCTTCTAATATGCTCCAAAAGAGAGCATTAGATTGGTATGAGCTTTTGGTTTCTGAGATTATTGAAGCGGATCTTACTTCGAAGAAATTCAGGAAGCGATTCGAGTTAAATTTTGTGCTGGAAGCTGAAAAAGTAACTTTGGCCCGACGCTTTATTTACCTTGTTCAAGGTGAATCTTCTATGACGGATTACGTCGCATCTTTTGAATCCCTCTCTAAATATGAGGTCGAGTACATTAATACCCCATTGAAGAAAAACCAGAGGTTTATTTATGGGTTAAATAAGAACCTCAAAAGCCATTACTTCTAAAATTAGAAGTTTCTTTCGACCAACTTGTTGATATTACTCTTCGACTTGAAGAGGCCGATAAAGAAAGCGATGTTGAAGTTGTGGGAGCCAAACAGAACTTCAACAACAACAAGAAGAGGCCTATTAAGTTCAACCCTAATTCCAACAAGAAAGGGGAACAAGTAACTTCGGTTGCAAAGACTCCTACCTCTAGTCGTGGGCAACGCTACAATTGTGGTTCTAAGGACCATTATGCAAATAAGTGTCTGAAGCCCCTTACTTGTCGCTATTGCAAAAGTTCGGGTCATTACATATCTTTATGTCCCAAAATTCAAAGCAAGAATGAGGGAAAGCTAAATGTTGTGCAAGCCCCTAGTAACACTTCTCATGGTCAAGATATTTCTCATTCTATCCTTGATGGCATTATTATGTTTCGTGATCATCCTATTCGATTTCTTTTTGACACGGGTGCATCCCACTCTTTTATATCTAAAGAACTTGTTGATACTTTTTCTTTAAATTTTATGGGCTTGATGACTTCATTGAAAATTGCGAATCCGGTTGGTGGATCTGCAACACTCAGTTTACTTTGTGAAGATGTTGAGATTATTTTATGTGACTATGCGTTCCGAGCCGATTTGCATGTAATGCGTTATTTAGGCTTCGTAATGATTTTGGGAATGGATTGACTTAACTGTTATGAAACCCATATCCTATGTCATGAGAGGACTATTCGTCTTCGACATCCTCAATCTGTTAAGCAGATTTCTATTGTTCTTAAAGATTCAGATTCTAACTCGGTGGTATCCTTATATTCTCTAAACCCTCATGATGACGATAATGATGATGAGGAAGATGTCATTTCCCTTATTCACATTGTTCGTGAATTTTTCGATATATTTGAGCCCGTCTTAGGATTACCATCAAAGCGAGCAATTGAGTTCAGGATTAATCTAATCCCAGGAGCTCTACCTATCACTCGTCCTTCTTATCGCATATCCAATAAGGGAAATGAGAAGATGCGTAAACAATTATCCTTATTTTTGTGAAGAAATCCGATGGTACACTTAGAACTTGCGTTGACTGCCGCAAGATTAATGATCTCACCATCAAGAATAAATATCCCTTACCTCGGATTGATGATCTGTTTGATCAACTTAGTGGTGCTAGAGTCTTTTCACAGTTAGACTTAGTAATCGGTTTTCGTCAGCTTCGTATTGTAGAGGAGAGCATTCCTTTGACATCATTCCGTACTCGTTATGGATCATATGAATGGCTTGTTATGCCATTTGGTTTTAAAAATGCTCCAGCTTATTTCGTTGACCTTGAGAATCAAGTTTTCAAAGACTTCCTCGATCGATTTGTTCTCATCTTTATAGATGATATTCTTGTTTATTCTAAAACCGAAGAAGAGCATGAAAAGCATCTTCGGATTATGTTGGAAACTCTTAGGAGCAATTAATTGAAAGCAAAATTTTCTAAGTGCCACTTTTGGCAATCCTATGTGAAATTTCTCGGACATATTATTTCTGAATCCAGGATTTCCATGGATCCTTCAAAGATTGAAGCGATTCAAAATTGGCAGAGACCGGAGAGTGTGATGGAAATTTGTAGCTTTCTTGGATTGGCGGGTTTTATCGTCGGTTCATAAAAGACTTTTCAAAAATTTCCATGCCTTTTACTAGTTTGACAAATAAGGGAGTTAAGTACATTTGGTCAAACAAATGTGAAGCTTCTTTTCAAAGATTAAAAGAACTCCTTTCCGATACTCCTATTCTTGTGATTCCCGAAGGGAACCAAGACTTTATTGTTTATACCGATGCTAGTTGTGTTGGTTTGGGAGCCGTTCTCATGCAAAGTGTAACGACCCACTATTTTGGACCATTCAAATCGACAATAATCCACACATGTCGGACTTGAATAATTCAAAATAACAGATTGTAATAAATTTTGGAGCAAATAAAATCAACACAGAATCGACATTAGAATAACTCGCAGTGGAAATAAAATACCATAGTAGTTCATGAAGCTACTACATACATACTCTTAAAACATATACAAAATATCATAGTTTAAAAATGGATACAGTAGAAGTCTTGATACATAAATCACTAATACAGAAGCGATACCGAATAAGAAATAAATGGATCAAAAATAGACAAATAGATAGTCAGATAAGCTCCAACAATTCTCTAACTCCAGAAGGTGAATCCAAAGCTGTGACCCTCAGGCTGACCCGAGCGTAAAGTAAAACACAAACACTCGAGTCAGGACATACATACTTATACAATGTAAACCAACTCAAGTGAAATGTAATAGCAATGCACGATAACTTAAAGGATGCTTGGGATCATCCATCCTTTAAGGATCCATTAAACCATCAATTTAAATAGAAATAATGCTATCATAGAAATGTCCATATTAAAGTAAACCATGCAACTAAAAGTGTAAATGTGACTAGGGTAGCGCAGAGCTGCATTTATCGCTCACCTCTAGTCTCACTATCAAATTGAAGGTGTGCATCAAAACAATCACTAGGAAATCAAATGACATATAGAGAAGTATACCCGTGGTTATAAATTCCAAAATAGTTAAAATTCTGAATTAAAATCATTCATTTAAACCATAAAAAGGTGGAGTCATTATACGTTCAAATCAAATATTAAATTCCTAAAATTTTAGCCTTTTTAGAGTTCATTTATTTAGTTAAAACTTCAAAACATTCAAATTTCAGCCTTTCACTGCGTTTAGAAAATGATATGGTAAGTTATACTTGAAAATAATTCGTTTCAGCAAAGACAACATTTAAAACTGCTGTAATAGTTCAATTATATTCAAAAATTTCATTTCAACCAACTGCAGCACTTAACAAGTGCTACGATAGCCCTTAGTTAATTTTAACCATTTAGTTCACTTCTGCAACTACAGTACTTACAAAGTGCCGCAGATTCTTATTAGTTTAGATTTAAGTTTATTTTCAGAAACATTAGCATTTCTGAAGTGCTACTAAAGAACTTCCTGATTTACAAAGGAATTTCAGCCACAATTAAACTTCGCTTTAAACCATTTTAAATTATAAAAATCACATTTTCCACTTCAAAAATAATCATTTAATTACTCTTTAACTTATGATTTTTATAAAGAAAAATTTCACAAATAAATATCAAATTTTACTTATTACATTCAAGTGTACAATTTCCCATTTTTCGCATTTTTAACAAATTACTTAACACTTAAATTTAAATTTCCATTTCATAAATTAAACTAAATTTCAATTTCTTTTCTTTAACTTAAATCCCCATTTTACACCAATCTCAAATTTCCAAGTCAAGTTATATTTCAAATTACACTTTTAATCATTCATTTATTTAATATTTTATATTCATAGGAGAATCAACAACACTTTAATAAATCATTTTAAATTCAAATTTAAATCCAAATATCATAATTTACATTTTTAAACTACTTAGAAATATCCAGAAAAATATATAAAATAACCACGGATCTGTATAAAATTTTCTAGCCTAAATCAAGTCATACGGATAATATATCATTTCAATCCGTAATTTACAAAGAAAAATCTGAGTTTTATCATTCCAAACCCGCAATCCCAAGTTAAAAAAAATAAATAAAAATCGTTTAGGCCTATCATTTCAGCCCATAATGATTTTTTCCTATTCTAAAGTCCGTTCGGGTATGTATCATTTCAACTCATAGTGATTTTATTCTACAGGGAACTTGCAGTGTGAGAACAAAATAAAATAAATAGTATGACAACATAAAGCAGCGTCAGATGATATGACAGGTTTATAAACAGGGTAACATCATATAATTTATAACACAGGAAGGTATAACATGATATAATATTTCTACACTTTCACGTCACTTCACAAATTATATAAGTATAAACGTCATGAGTGAATACTCACCTTTACGCTGGAGTTAGCAAAACAAAACACACAAACAAATCCCAAAAAGCACGATACAACTTTTGATTTGAGTGGAGAGAGAGAGAGAGAGCCAAGATTTTAATCTTGTATTCAACAACAAAACGAAGCCATATATGAATATAGATTCAATCACAAATATATAGAAACAAAATGGAAATCAAAGTAAACAAAAGACATCACCACTTTGAATCAAGTTTTGCTTGACCATAACTCAACTTGCTCGGCCACAACATGATTAGCACGGCCATGATGGTCTAATTGGTGGGAATGGGTCTGGTTTGGATCATAACTCACGGCTAGCATAGGAATGGGAAGAGTTTGAGTTACAAGTGGGAAATGTCAAAGGGCAAGGCTAAAAAGAGAAGTTTTGGTCAACATATTGGTTCGACCAAGGAGTCTATGGGCTCGTCAGGGGCTACTACAGGTCAGATGATATCTAAAGTGATGGCCAGAGGTGATGCGTGCAGGTGGTGGTGGTTCTAGGATGGTGGTCGTGACTACAAATGAAGGGAAGAGGGAGATATTGGCTAGCTACGCATATTCAAAGGGGATTTTGCATTGTTTTGTGGAGTTTTGCACCATGGGATGGTCTCGGCCTCTACTGGTTAGAGGAGGGGGAGGTCAGGCCATGGATCATGGGGATAAGGAAGTGATGTGGTGGTCGGTAAAGGTGGTGAAGGGGTTAAGCCGAGCAAAGCTAGAGATGAACAAGCAAAAACAAATGAAAAGAGAAGAAGAAAGGAGAGAAAAAGAGAGGCCATTGCTTACACTTTTTTTCAGATCTGAAGTGCCATGAGAAATGAAGATGGGAAGAAATTTTCTCACGTGAAAATAGTGATATAGGTGGCTAGGGATTAAGGAATGAACGACACAAATTGTGGAGAAGTTATGGTAGAAAATCAAGGGATGGAAAGATAAAAAGGTAAGAAACCAAAGTAAAGTTTGCCTAAAATTAAAAACAAGTAATGTATCTTAATTGACACGTTTCTTATAAATTAGAGAAAGGTGTATACAAGATGTTTTCACAAACAAATAGATACAAGAACATTAAATAAATACATTTTAAAGATATGCCTTTTAAAGCAATAACGTGTATATATATCTGAAAATCCTTTCCAAGAAATAAACAAGGATCTAAACACTTACCATTTAATTAATAAATGAATGTCTAAATAGAAAAATAAGGTAGAGATAGATATTATGAAAAATAAATATATATTTTAGGAAAAGTAGGAAATAAATAAAGAAAATACTATATTTAATGGAAACTAGAATTAAAAATTGTAAATAAAATTCAATTGACTTTGGAAAATTTCAACAACACTTTTAAATAAATAAAAGTCAAGTAAATAAAATAAATGCTAAAAAAATAAAGTGTAAATGAAAATAAATAATTCTTTTAAAGAAAAATAAAAAATAAATAAAGAAATAGCTATTTAATTGAACTAGAATTTAAAAGTTGAAAACAATATACAATCAACATTTGAAACTTATAATTATACTTTAAAAATGTTTTAAAAATAAAACATATGCATAACATATCATGTTACACAAACTAGAACATGATTTTACAAACAAAATATTATTTATATAAATTAAAATAAACAAATTTGTTAAATAAAACAATTTACACACAATATTGTAAAAAACATAACTTTCACAATATTAATCCGATTTCAACGAAACAAAAAGCAATATTCTTGAAATTAAATCTATTTTCATAATAAAAGATAAAATTAAAAAAATCAAATATTTAAATTTTAAATTTTAAAGTCAAAGTTTGACCATTTTGACCAAAATCCACTTTTTTGGAAATATTGCATTTATTCAGGTTTGGAATTATAGTTCACACAAAAATCAAAACTTATATTTAAAATAATAAAATTTATCCATTTCAATAAATAAAATAAAGTTTTTAAATCAGGAATTTCAGTTAAAATAACTAAAATACAAAATTAAAATAATAACAAAATACAGGGTTGTTACACTCTCCCCCACTCAAATCTTTTTGTCCTCGAAAAGGAACGAGGTACGAAAAACATAGAAAAAGATAGAATGAAATAGGATTAAAACAAGATGACAAGAAGATTAAAATTATACCTGATAACTGTTGTTATAGGTAAGTTTAACAAGGTGGAGAATAGGAATAGCTAGAAGGGAAAAACAGGTTGAAAGACAAGGATGAACCATTATTTTAAAGCTATATAAATTTCAATTATTTGGAAGGATAAAATAAATGATCAAAATATCATTTATATAATACTTTATCAAAATACTTTTATAACTCGATGTCTTAACAAGTTTGTCCTCGTTCCTGTAGGCTCTGGCTATGCGTTGATCAGGCGCAAAGCTAGAATTCTCCAGGTACTTAGTAGACTTGTTCAACACCCAGTGAAAATACTGAAAAAACATTTAAAAAACAGATATGGAAAGTACAATCCAAACAAAACAACCAAACCAAAACATGTCGATCATGGATTGCGGATACACAATGTTTACGCCTGGGTCCCCCAAGATACATCCGTATCCGTAGGCTGGCTACCGCAACCTTGTGATTACGCCATGAAGACTGGTAGTACCGCAGATACACAATGGTTACGTCTAGATCCCCCAAGAAACATCCATACCCATAGGCTCTCGTGGCCCTGTTGATTAAGCTACCAAGCGACCCAATAGATTGCGGATACACAATGGTTATGCGTGGATCCCCCAGGAAACATCCGTACCCATAGGCTCTTGCAGCCCCTACGAATTACGCTATGCAGTCGCGCTCAAAAGACCATGGGTTACGCCATGGTAGGACACTCGAGTATCACATCCGGAAAACCAAAACTCAGAGAGAATAATATCGATAGAATGAATCCACAATGTGGCCACAAAGCGGATATCAAGCAGACGGCACTTTCCATATCTTTACTTTGAAAATATGTATCATATGTGACCTTTTTCAAATCACTTTCAAATATCATACTTATATAAAGTCCATTATATATAAGATTTTATTTTCAAATTGAATACTTTCCAAATCAATAGTATATCAAATCACACTTATATAGACTTCGATTATATAAGATTTCTCTTTCCAAATTGAGTACCTTTCAAATCAACTTCATACTTATACAAATCCATTTTATATAAGTTTGACAACTCCCAAATCAAGTACTTAATAATACAAGGTTCTCAATTTCAAATCATTTCAATATCAATTCAGTTTCAAAATCATACATGATTTCACCAAATCATTTCTTCCAAATTAAATATCTTCAGTTTCAAAGTTTCCAAAATAATAAGTTAAGAAAAATAATCCAAATTTCCAAATCAACATAATTTATGTCAAATAAATCCGTTTCTAAAGTCATCATATAAATACTGGGTTTTAAAGTCCAATCTATTTCCTAAATCAAATATTTTCTCAAAATCAATTATACCCAAACTGGTTACTAAGTTTAAAACCATCCCTTTTAAAACCATTAAACTATTTATTATACATGAAAAATCCAATTTACCATTGGAAATTTTATTATTCTATATATATACACTTTATTCAAAACATTTCCAATCTATATTTCATACTAGTATAATTCAAAATAGTCTTATTCATTTACTTAACAAAGCAGTTTCAAACTAATTTAAATCATATTAAAACATACAAAACTAAACTCATATACTTTATCAAATACTTTATACTTTTCAAAATTACTTAGCTTCGAAAAGTTAATTTTGATTTGGAAGTGTTCGAACATTCAAATAGTCGATGAAATCATATTTCAAATCCAACAGTTGGAAATCAACAACAGATCAGTAAATCAATTCCAAAAGATAGGGTTATATCAATCAAATTCGAAACTCAAGAACTGAACACGGCTCAATTCAAAACTGTGTCACATATATATGCATATATCTTTTCGAAAATCAAATTATACTTCAGTATTTGAAATCAAATTGGTTTTATAAAATAACTCGCATAGCAAAGCTATTAGAGTGGCCTCTCCCCCACTCAGAAACGTGAAAATCAATGTCGATGATGCATGCATTCCTCATCGAAATTATTTTCCAGCGACAAAAGTGAGTTCTGGACATTTATTTTCTCGAAAACTTCTTTTGAAATTTCTTCGAAATCATTTGAAACTCATTAAAATCATTTGAAACATTTCTTATTCGAAAAAATACTTTCAAATCCTATTATTATATATTTTCAAAACCTTAAACCAATTTAAAATGCCGGAGTTCAATCACTCAAATTTCAATTTCAAAACCATTCCATTAAAATCATTTTATAAACCAAATAATTTTCAAAAATTTCAAATCCTTTCAAAGCTTCAAATTTTCATTTCAAAAGGTATATAATTCTTATCGAAAACATTCCACTTTTATATACAAAATATGGTCATCCTTATCAAAATAATAATTTCGATGTATACACAATTTCAAAATACAATCAACAATTTTTTTTCAAGGGATGATTCAAGGATGGATTTCAAAATAGAACAGAGATTCAAATTTAGAAGAACCCTAATCAAAAGAATCCTAACCAAGATAAGAGATATATAACTTATGTCAATACAAAAGAGTTTATATTCATTATTTGGAAAGACACAAATTCATATCATATGAAGAACAGGAGCATAAATATCTTTGGTTTGACAACTTCAGCTAAGTAAAAGATACAATAGAGTTCACTTAATGCAACCTAACATACTACAGATAACAAACAGATCCACAGAATGCCACTCCTACATAAACAAAGCATCAGTATTAATTCTTCCGGGTGGTACTTTAACAAGTCCAGAACACTCCCCCTCAGTGTGCCCCCAACTTCTACATTTCTGGCATAAGTGCACTACACTCCCATCTTCCTTCTCGAACTGCGGGTACACCGCTTCCTTCCCGCTCTGTCTCACAGGACAATCTCTGGCTATATGCCCAGCCCTCCTACAGTGGTAGCAAATAGTTGATAGGCCAACTGATGTAGTGGGTGCAAATTTCACTTTCTTCACCTTCGGCAGTGGCTTGGAAAGTGTCCCCTCTCTTGGCATTTAAAACAGAAAATCTTGGACCGAAAATGCTTGCCCTCGATCCATTTCCCCCCATCTCTCTACCTACACATGGCTGCATAGTGTCCCTTCTCATGACACCGATAGCAAACGACATGGTCATAAGGATCCGGTCCTGCCCTTTCCTTCCATGGCTTTTCCTACCTCTCGATCACTTCCTCCTATCCCTTACGGGCTAGGGCTCTTCGTGCTCTACGAGCTGCTTTCTGCTCTTCCGATTTTGCCATACTCAAATAGCTTCCTATCAACAAAGCATCTAGATCGAACAAGATAGAAGTTCAAAATTCTAGCGAATCCTAAACGAAGAGATTTACTAACAAGGTGGATGCAAAAAGGATGAAGTTTAGAAAATTTTTCTTTTGAAATAAAATTTATACCAAAATAATCTTTAAAAATCCTTTAAAATCATTTTATACTTCAAAAGTACGTTCTCTCACAAGGAAATGATTCTGAGATTGATTTCACTCATTCTAGGGTATTTCTACCCTATCTTTAATTAGTTTTTGCTTCTCAGGCTAAGGTTTGCCTAAAACCAAGGCTCTGATACCAAATGTAACGACCCACTATTTTGGACCATTCAAATCGACAATAATCCACACATGTCGGACTTGAATAATTCAAAATAATAGATTGTAATAAATTTTAGAGCAAATAAAATCAACACAGAATCATAGACATAGGATATCAGAATAACTCGCAACGGAAATAAAATACCATAGTAGTTCATGAAGCTACTATGCACATACTCTCAAAACATATACAAAATATCATAGTTAAAAAATGGATATAGTGGAAGTCTGGATACATAAATCACTAATACAGAAGCAATACGAATAGGAAGTAATTGGATCAAAAATAGACGAATAGATAGTCAGATAAGCTCTAACAATTCTCTAGCTTCAAAAGGTGAATTCAAAGCTGTGACTCTCTTGCTGACCCGGGCGTAAAGTAAAACACAAACACTCGAGTCAGGACATACATACTTATACAATGTAAACCAACTCAAGTGAACTGTAATAGCAATGCACGATAACTTAAAGGATGCTTGGGATCGTCCATCCTTTAAGGATCCATTAAACCATCAATTTAAACAGAAATAAACGCTATCATAGAAATGTCCATATCAAAGTAAACCATGCAACTAACAGTGTAAATGTGACTAGGGTAGCGCAGAGCTGCAGTAATCGCTCACCTCTAGTCACACTATCAAATTGAAGGTGTGCACCAAAACAATCACTAGGAAATCAAACGACATACAAAGAAGTATACCCATGGTTATAAATTCCAAAAAGATTAAAATTCCGAATTAAAATCATTCATTTAAACCATAAAAAGGTAGAGTCATTATACCTTCAAATCAAATATTAAATTCCTAAAATTTTAGCCTTTTTAGAGTTCATTTATTTAGTTAAAACTTCAAAACATTCAAATTTCAGCCTTTCACATCATTTAGAAAAAGCTGTGGTAAGTTATACTTGAAAACAATTCATTTCAGCAAAGACATCATTTAAAACTGCTGTAATAGTTCAATTATATTCAAAAATTTCATTTCAACCAACTACAGCACTTAACAAGTGCTACGATAGCCCTTAGTTAATGCTAACCATTTAGTTCATTTCTGCAACTACAGCACTTACAAAGTGCTGCAAATTTTTATTAGTTCAGATTTAAGTTTATTTTCGGAAATGATAGCATTTCTTCTAAAGAATTTCCTGATTTACAAAGGAATTTCAGCCACAATTAAACTTCGCTTTAAGCCATTTTAACTTATAAAAATCACATTTTCCACTTCAAAATTAATCATTTAATTACTCTTTAACTTATGATTTTTATAAAGAAAAATTTCACGAATAAATATCAAATTTTACCTATTACATTCAAGTGTACAATTTCCCATTTTTTTGCATTTTTAACAATTTACTTTAACAATTAAATTTAAAATTCCATTTCATAAATTAAACTAAATTCCGATTTATTTTCTTTAACTTAAATCCCCATTTTACACCAATCTCAAATTTCCAAGTCAAGTTATATTTCAAATTACACTTTTAAGCATTCATTTATTTAATATTTTATGTTCATAGGAGAATCAATAACACTTTAATAAATCGTTTTAAACTCAAATTTAAATCAAAATATCATAATTTACATTTTTAAACTACTTAGTACTATCCAAAAAAAATATAAAATAACCATGGGTATGTATAAAATTTTCTAGCTTAAATCAGGTGATACGGATGATATATCATTTCAATCCGTAATTTACAAAGAAAAAACTGGGTTTTATCATTCCAAACCCGCAATCCCAAGTTAAACAAAATAAATAAAAATCATTCAAACCTATCATTTTAGCCCATAACGATTTTTCCCTATTCTAAAGTCGTTCGGGTATGTGTCATTTCAACCCATAGTGATTCTATTCTACAGGGAACTTGCAGTGTGAGAACAGAATAATATAAACAGTATAACAACATAAAACAGCGTCATATGATATGACAGGTTTATAAACAGGGTAACATCATATAATTTATAACACAGGAAGGTAAAACATGAAATAATATTTCTACACTTTCATTTGTTGTCACTTCACAAATTATATAAGTATAAACGTCATGAGTGAATACTCACCTTTACGCCGGAGTTAGAAACAAAACAGACAAACGAATCCTTGAAAGCACGAAACAAATTTTGATTTGAGTGAAGAAAGAGAGCCAAGATGTTAATCTTGTATTCAACAACAAAATGAAGCCATATATGAATATAGATTCAATCATAAATATATAGAAACAAAATGGAAATCAAAGTAAACAAAAGACATCACCACTTTGAATCAAGTTTTGCTTGACCATAACTCAACTTGCTCGGCCACAACATGATTAGGCTCGGCCGTGATGGTCTAATTGGTGGGAATGGGTCTGGTTTGGATCATAACTCACGGCTAGCATAGGAATGGGAAGAGTTTTTGAGTTACAAGTGGGAAATATCAAAGGGCAAGGCTAAAAAGAGGAGTTTTGGTCAACACATTGGTTCGGCCAAGGGGTCTATGGGCTCGGCCAGGGGCTGCTACAGGTCTGGTATATCTGAAGTGATGGCCAGAGGTGATGCATGCAGGTGGCGGTGGTTCTAGGGTGGTGGCCATGGCTACAAATGAAGGGAAGGAGGAGATATTGGCTAGGCTAGGCATATGCAAAGGGGATTTTGCATTTTTTTGTGGAGTTTTGCACCACGGGATGGTCTCGGCCTCTACTGTTCAAAGGAGGAGGAGGTCAGGCTGTGGATCATGGGGAAAAGGAAGTGATGTGGTGGTCGGTGAAGGTGGTGAAGCGGTTAAGCCGAGCAAAAGCTAGAGATAAACAAACAAAAACAAATGAAAAAAAGAAGAAGAAAGAAGAGAGGCCATTGCTTACTTTTTTTTCAGATCTGAAGTGCCATGGGAAATGAAGATGGGAAGAAATTTTCTCATGTGAAAATAGTGATATAGGCAGCTAGGGATTAAGGAATGAACGACACAAATTGTGGAGAAGTTATGGTAGAAAATCAAGGGATGGAAAGATAAAAAGGTAAGAAATCAAAGTAACGTTTGCCCAAAATTAAAAACAGATAACGTATCTTAATTGATGTGTTTCCTATAAATTAAAGACAGGTGTACACAAGAAGCTTTCACAAATAAATAAATACAATAACGTTAAATAGATACATTTTAAAGATATGCCTTATATATATATATATATATATATATATATATATATATATGAAATTCCTTTCCAAGAAATAAATAAGGATCTAAACACTTACCATTTAATTAATAACTGAATTTCTAAATAGAAAAATAAGGTAGAGATAGAAATTATGAAAAATAAATAAATAGTTTTAGGAAAAGTAGGAAATAAATAAAGAAAATACTCTATTTAATGGAAACTAGAATTAAAAATTATAAATAAAATTCAATTGACTTTGGAAAATTTCAACAACACTTCTAAATATATAAAAGTCAAGCAAATAAAATAAGTGCTGAACAAAATAGAGTGTAAATGAAAATAAATAATTCTTTTAAGGAAAAACAGAAAATAAATAAAGAAATAGCTATTTAATTGAAACTAGAATTTAAAAGTTGAAAACAATATACAATCAACATTTGGAACTTATAATTATACTTTAAAAATGTTTTAAAAATAAAACATATGCATAACATATCATGTTACACAAATTAGAAAATTATTTTACAAACAAAATATTATTCATATAAATTAAAATAAACAAATTTGTTAAATAAAACAATTTACACACAATATTGTAAAAAACATAACTTTTACAATATTAATCCGATTTCAACGAAACGAAAAGCAGTATTCTTGAAATTAAATCTATTTTCATAATAAAAGATAAAATTAAAAAATTCAAATATTTAAATTTTAAATTTAAAAGTTAAAGCTTGACCATTTTGACCAAAATCCACTTTTTTGAAAATATTCCATTTATTCAGGTTTGGAATTATAATTCACATAAAAATCAAAATTTATATTCAAAATAACAAAATTTATCCATTTTAATAAATAAAATAATGTTTTTAAATCAGGAAATTCAGTTAAAATAATTAAAATAATCACAAAATACAGGGTTGTTACACAAAGGGAACGTGTTATTGCTTACGCTTCTAGGCAATTAAAGCTTGCCGAGACTAGATATGCCACTCATGATTTAAAGCTCGCGGCTATTATTTTCGTCCTTAGAATTTGGCACCATTATCTTTTGGGAGAGAAATTTGTTCTTTATACCGATCATAAATCTTTGAAGTATTTATTTTCTCAAAAGGAACTTAATTTGCGTCAATAATGTTGGCTCGAGTTCCTTGCATCTTAAGATCTTGATATCCTTTATACTCCCGGAAAGGAAAATCGTGTTGCCGATGCCCTTAGTCGTAGGCAACAAGCGGTTGTTTCAATGATGATATCCGAATGGAATGATCTCGAGACTTTATCCACTTGTGAGATTCGAGATATAAATCCGATTCATGTTCATCTCTTATTTTATACAGCCTTGAGGCTCATCCATATCTTTTAGACCGCATTCTTGATGCTCAAAAGTATGATCCCGAATTGGCTTATCTTAGCCAAAATTATCGGGATAGTAATATTGAAGGTTTGAAAGACTTTGAAATCGATGCTCGTGAAGGCATTCGAAAATTTGGTAGACTTATCGTGCCAAATATTAGTGATCTTCATAAAGACATTTCAGAAGATTGTCATCGTTCTAAATTTACCATTCATCCCGGTAGTAGTAAAATGTACGCGGATATAAGCGACTTTATTGTTAGAATGGAATGAAATATGATATTGCTAACTTCATTAAGCGTTGCATGACTTGCCAACTCATTTAAGGCCGAGCATCAAAGGCCTGGTGGGTTATTGCAACCTTTGGAAATTCTAGTTTGGAAGTGGGATCAAGTCTCCATGGACTTTGTTGACGGTCTTTCCCGTTCTCGTTCGGGTCATGACAGTTTATGGGTGATTGTAGACAGGTTTACAAAATCCGCCCATTTTATTCCCGTTCGGTCCAATCGGACCGTACCTCTTTTAGCCAAACTTTATGTTAAAAAAATTGTTAAATTACATGGAGTTCGTACGTCTATTGTTAGCGATCGGTACCTATTATTTACTAGTGGATTTTGGAGGAGTCTTCAAAAAGCTTTGGGCACGAAGCTTAATTTTAGCACCGCTTATCTTCCTCAGTCCGATGGACAAACCGAGCATGTGAATCAAACTCTTGAAGATCTTCTTCATGCATGTGTTCTTGATTTTGGCGGAAGTTGGGAAGATCATATTCCCCTTATTGAGTTTTCCTTTAATAATAGCTTCCAATCTAGTATTGGTGTGGCATCTTTCGAGGCACTCTATGGAAGGCCATGCCGATCTCCTTGTTGGCTTGAAGCCGATGAGAAGCTGGTTTTAGATCCAGATTTTATTCGTGATTCCACAGAAAAGATTGACCTTATTTGTCAAAGGATGAAAGAAGCTCAAAGTAGACAAAAATCCTACGCCGATAATCGAAGAAGGAATTTGGAATTTTCTGTGGGAGATTTGGTGTTTATTCGTGTTTCACCTATGAAGGGTGTTGTGTGTTTCGGTCGATCGGGAAAGTTAGCACCTCGATTTATAGGTCCATTTCCCATCACCAAACGCATTGGTTCTGTGGCTTATCGCCTTTTATTACTAGCTTATTTCTCTGTTATTCATGATGTTTTCCACGTCTCTCAACTACGGAAATTCCTTAGTGATTCTGATTCTATTCTTGAGCCCGGTGTTATTGAAGAAGTTGAAGTGTCGCCTAATTTGACTTGTGAGCAACATCCTATTCATATCATTGCCATGGAGGTTAAATGTCTTTGTAATAAAGATGTCCTGCTTGTGAAAGTTTAATGGTCCTCAAATCCTAAGGATAGTTCTTGAGAATCCACAGAATTCATCGAGCGAACAGATCCTAGCTTACTCTCTCGAGATCTTTAAGGTGAATTTCTTATTTCAAATTTTCTTTTGTGTTGATATGCTTTTATGGTTGTTACTCTTTGTTTTCTACTTAAGTATTGCGAGGACATAATTTTTTTAAGGAGGGGAGTCTGTAACAACCCGCATATTTTACGATTGTATATTTAAATGTTTTATTTAAATATAGCATCATTAGTCGAATTTAAGTCCAAAATGTCACTTTTTGCAAACAGTCGAATTAGGACTCGAGAACCCTTTCATTGAGTCCAAAACGGCATTTACGACCTTTTTGAGTACAAATATCCATATGTTTGGAGTTGAGTAGAATTTTGATATTTTCATTTAGGGCTTTGGGTTTGGATTTCAGCCCACTAACCTAACAAATAACCCAACTCTACGCCTCTTCATTCATTCCACTCCTCATTTCCTAACACTCTCAAGCTAAGGTAAAAATGAAGGAGAGAAGAGGAAATTAAAATTCCTAAGCCCTAATTCTCTTAGGAATTATCAACTTCAAGCTAGAAATCAAGGAGAAGCTTAGGTAAGCATCCTCTTCTTCTTCTCCATCTCAATCCCTCTTCAATTTTCTGAAATTCATATAATCTAACTTAGGAAAAACTTCGCCTTTGATAATAGATTGAAGATTCTAAAGGTGTTGTTGAGGATAGATCAATCTTTTCTTGTTATAGAGCTTCTCATTTGTTGTTTGGGGTTTAAAAAGTGAGTTTTTGAACTCGCATATATGTCTATATCTTTGATAGGTGTTAGGTAGTAATTACTAAAATCTATTCATTGTCCATTTTCCTTTGAATTGAATTGGTTTGATGAAGATTCCAATTTTGGTGTTTTGAAGTCAAAAATCTTTAAAAATCCTATCTTTGATGTTTGAACATGTTTTTGGGGTGTATCGAAGTACCGATAAGGCTGGGTTATCGCTTGGCATAAATCCCTAGTCTCCGTTGCACGTTTCTCAGGTTAGGATTTTTGCCCATTCTTAGGGGCTAGGCTAAATTACTGCAAATGATAGTTCAGTCGACTGAACTGTAAGGTCAGTCAACTGAAATTTGAAACAGGAAGTTCCTATGCCAGTACCATTCAACTGACCATATAGTTCAGTCGATTGAACCTGAAAACTAAAAGTTGCTGGGCATAGAGTCAATCGACTGATCATACAGTTCAACCGACTGAATCTGCTAATATCAGCCAAATTTGCCTTTTTTTTTGTGGATTTCCAATTTTAAATCGATTCTAGTTGTTCGATTAGTTGTTATCACTTTTGTTGACTTTGATAATTTCTCTTTTGGGATTTTTGGGAATATCCATTTTGATGGATTCGGTATCAATTTCTGTGGATTTGATTCACATCTTCGCATGTGAATTTTTGGTGATTGATTGTTTTTACAATCATTTTTTTGATTTGTCACTTTGAAATACAAAGGTTTCTATACTAGTAGTAAATATTCAAACTCTTTCACAAAGATGATTTCAACTCTATTTTTAATACAAAGCTCGTTTAAAAACTATTTTCCAACCTATTAGTATACACAAACCTTTACCCCATTCGTATGAGAAATCTAATTAAACGGCTTAGCAAAACAAGTGGTATGAAACGCTTGCGTTTACTTCGTCGGTTATTTTTTGGACTTGTTCGATTGAAAATCTTGTGACAATCTTCGAGTGGAAATCTACAATTTGTTCGTAAATATTTAAGTTAAGCCAGCGGCTATGGGACATGAAGCTAAACTCATTTATTTACTAGCTTAGTGTAATTTACACTTATCGATCAATGATGATCATTTTGTGATTTTGACTAGCGATGCGCGATGTCTCTTGTTTGTGTGGGTGATTAAACCCCGTTTGTGGAGTTTCGGCTCAAAATTGGTGGGGTAGCGACCCATGGTCTACGGGCCGTTTGTGAAGCCTCGGCTCAAAATTGATGGTTAGCGACCATGGAATAGTGTTATGTTTGTGATGCACGTGTTGGTGAGTTTTCATGCACCCGTTTGTGATAGGCCTCCCCCTTTGTGTTTTTTGGATTTCTAATTGATGATTTCTAGAATTTTTGTTTCGCTAATTTTTGTGATTTACATTGATAAGTTTTATCAATATTAGTGGTTTGGTGAATATGTTAAAGAATATGACATTCTTTTTGGTGTTTGAGTATATTCGAGATGTTGTACGATTTTTGTTGTTATCTAATGTATACTAGTCACACTTATGACATTATTGTTATCATATGTTTTTGGCATATCTTGTATCCTATCTCATTTTATATGATAATTATAGCGAGACTGATCCGTTTATTATTTTCTTCTTAAATAATACTAGGGTCAGACCGGGGTGTTACATGTGCTTCTACTTGACTTCTTAGCAGGGACTAGCTTCTGACTTTTGGCTAACTACTTAGTTTATTACTTTTTGCATTTATACATTCGAGATAGAGATTCCTTGATGTATACATATTCTTTTATCTAGCACTTGTACCTATTCTTTTTTGATGTAGTGGATCTTGTATGATCATTACTTTTATGTACCCTTTTATGTGATATATTCATATCTATTTCCGCCTTAGTGATATGAATATCTATGACTGATTTGTGTTATGTTTATTTCTATATTTGTTTCCGAAGACTATATAGCCACTGTGTAGTAGCTTTGAGTTCGTATTTGATATGTTGGATTCCCTCTTGAAATGAAATGCATGTCGTACTGTCTAATATATCGGTACCCACACAAAGATTTACATAGATGGCCGCTTCTCAACAGCCTTATTCTTTGTGCTAGTCGACGACATTATCCCGTAGTGTCCTTGTCTAGTGTGAGTATAGAGGTGGGGCGTCACAGAATATGAGTTCGCTTGGTTTATAAATGAGTTGAGTATAAGCGAGAGAGTTGAAAACCATTCGGATTAAATGAAAATGATATATGAATTGGTTGAAAGAAAGAAAATTTAACGTCGAGACCTTATAAATTGCTTATGAAAAATTGTTTAGCATGCATTGTTTATAGAATGCATGTTTTAGCTAATTAAATATAAGTGAAGTGCTATGAGCTTCATATATATAGTGCTTACATGTTTAAATTGAGTAAGTACAGGTACCTAGAGGCCGTTTTGCTGAATTTTGGTCGCGCAAATTGCTAAATAAATAAGCCGCTTGCTTAAAAATGCTAGATAGAGGTACGCCTATGCAATAAAAGATAGGAAATATGAAATATTGTTTCGTTTTTTGTTCTCCGACCATGTGGGTCGATGTATATATATATATTCTCTCTTGTCAAATTGCAAAAGCTCCTCCGTACAAAGGAGACTCTGTCAAAAATTTCAGGAAATTTTGGGAATTAGAAAATTTTTGAAAAATTTTTGTTAACGAAAAGTTGATTTTCAAATTGTAATGGAAATGTAGGATTTGAACTAGAAAATGAAAACCAATTGTTTTGGGTGGAAGTTAAAGGATTAGAAAATGTAAAGTTCGAGTTTCACTAAGTGGGTTTTAGTAAGTTAATGGGTTTGGGGCATTCTTTCTGCCTTAACAATTTCAGGGACGAATTCTTTTAAGGGGTAAGGAATGTAACGACCCGGATTTTTCGGCGTTGAATTTGGGATATTTAAATGATTTTAAATATTGAAACTAAATTATGAAATGGTTTTGAATACAGAAAAAAAACTTGGAATTTTTAATAAAATAGATTCAGGATTTAGATATAGTGATTTATTGGATAATTTAATTATTGAAATCTTATAATTAAAGATTGGTTAAAATAGTGGATCTTGATTTTTAAGCTTAATAAAAATAATTTAAAGGCCTATAAAATCTATATTAATGATACTGTAGGCAATGCAACTTTTAAAATTGAATTTAAAAGTATTATGTTCGGTTTTAAAAATATATCGTTTAAATCGACATTTAAAAATAGCCTTCCGAGGCACAATCTTGGAATTCGACGAAACCAGTTTCACCGAATCCTTAATATTGTATTATTATTGGATTTCAAATTTTGGAGTATTTGGAGTATCGTGTGGCCGTACGGTTTAGCAAATCGCTGAAATTTATATCGAAAATTTAATATAATAACTGGGTCCAAAATGCTATCTTCTCCATACAATCGAATTAGGACTCAAAACCTTTTCCATTGCGTTCAGAATAGGGGTATAACATTATAAACGCTTAGCGGCATGCCTCGATAGGGCCTCGAGATTTTGAGTTGCGTAAATCGAGACATTTGGAATTTAAATGAAAATATTGCTTAGTCAACCCACTTTTCAGCCGTATATTCCATCACATCAGAAGTTTTTCTCAAATCACTGTTGCTTACCTTCTTCAACATGCCTCCTTCAACTTTATATCGCGTCTATACTTTATCCCCATCATTCAAATCAAAGCGGAGAAAAACCAAAGGCTGCTATCTTATTTTCGAAGCCACTCCCCTATATAGCAGCGCACTCCTCTTTCCTTTGTCTTCTCAAAGCACTCGAAGGATGGGGAACCAGTTCGTTCCCTTATAAAAAATAGGGAGGAGGGACTTCGATTCAAAATCGAAAACAAGATGTAGCTCCTTGTTTGTTCCATAACCGAATGTAAATCGAACCCAGACATTCTCGCTCTACCATTCAATTCGAAGAAGTCAAGACGTGGGCGTTGGTTGTGGCGCGTTTTGTTTAGGTGTTCGATCGGCGGAGATCGGTGCAATAGAGGTGCGGCATGCGTACGAATGGGTGATGGAATCGGCGTAGGCATTGCTAGTGCTGGAGGGTGGTCTTGCATGCGGCAGCGTGTGCCGAAGGCGAGGTAGGGTCTGGGTTCGCATCTAAGCAGTGTGGTATTTGCAGATTCTTTTTTTTAAAATATTTTTATATATACATGAATATAAAGAAGAGTAAAGGAAGGATTTCTTAAAAAACCAGATTTTCATTTTTCAGACATATATATATTAAAGAAGGGAAATTTTTACAGTAATTGTGTTAACTGATCATTTTGAACATTTTTAATCAATGTTATTCAAGTTTAAACCCTTAATTAATTCTGTTGATCTTTACTCCTTAACCAAAAAAATTTACAGTAAAGGAAATTACCATTTTTGTCATTACAGAAAAAGAAAACAATTTTTTTTAATAAATATATATATACATATATAAATACACACACCTATTTTAATACATATAGGAAAACAGAAATTATATATATGGATAAAGTGTGGAAAAAATAATAATAGGAATTTTAAAGCTGTTATAGAGTTCATATAAAAATTAGATTTTAAAATGTATATAGGTTATTTTTTATATGTAGTTTCAAAGGAAAAATAAAATAAATATACATGTATACATATTTTCACTTACTAGTTATTTTAAAATAATGTATTATGGAGATTAATTTGTTTAATAAACCTATTTAATTATTTTAGTCGCTAAAAATATTTTATTAAAGGGAAATTAGTTTAAAATTAAATTATTGGATTAAATAAAATTATTAAATGGTAATTGATTTGTTCGATTATTTCAAATATCAATAAATCATATAATGTTTATACAAGGTCAAAACCGTGAAACCCAGTCGAGATTGGAAAGGACCGCAAATAAAGGTGAGATTTTCTCACTCATTTGGAATACCTTAATTAAATTAAATTTTAAATTTAAATCGTTGGACATTGATGAATAAATCTTGATTTATCTATTGGATGATATCATATATAATAGTATATATATTAGAGTGATTGATATTCCCGCATTATATAACGAATAAGACCCTATGTGCCCCGCATAATAGTGGATGACCCTATATACCACGATATCCCCCTCGAAGTGGAATTTGATATTTTATTTGTTAACTAACATCTGTGGATGTAGGGAAAAATAGGTTGGAAGGATCCAACAGGATTCCTTAAGAATATTTATTATTCATATATATGTAATATATGATGTGATAGATAAATTGATATGGATTGTATGTGAATTGAATTATTAAATGTCAAATAGTCTGCGAATTGAATTTGGATAATTTTAAATACCATAATAATTAAGTGAAGGAATTTAAAAGGGAAATTTGAAAGAAATTATTTATATTGCAAATTTGATTTATTAAAAAAGGAATTAAGAAGAATAAGGAAATATATAGGCTAACTTGGTATTACTTAACCATTTGTAAATTGTTTAAGTAAAGACTTGAAATTAAATTATCTATTAAGGGCTGGATGATATATTGGAATCGATAGATAGATTTGAAATAAAATAGAATTTTATTAAAGGCTAAAGTGTTGTAATGGAATTATAAATAAAGAATTGGTTTTGTAAATAAATGGAAAACACAAGGGAGTTTATAAATTATAAATGGGGTTTATAAATGAGATAAAATGATTTCAATGGATATGATGAAAATATAAGTTAATGGTGTGAACTTATATCAAGTTATGGGAATCGTTGGAAGAGAAATAATGGAATATATTTCGAATACGAGAATGGTGATAAATTTGGATCGGATCGATGGGCTACGAATCCAGAGGATTTATAAATGGAAACGGGGAATATTGGATTTTCTATAAATAGACTTTTGTTGAGATAAACTCTAATTTTATAAACCAACTTTGTAAATTAATTAGCAACTAGTATGAACTTTAATACTTTTGAGATACTGATATTTTAGTTTTACCTCAAACCACATTTTGAAAATAAACCATTTTTTTCTTATTTTATGGAGATATATGTTTTCAAATGTTTTAAAATTCAATTATATATCCCCTTGAGATGATAAGCAAATTTTATTTAATGGAATAAGATTTTAGAGGAAGATCTTATAGGGTTATTATGGAAGCTTAAATAAATTTGCTAAAGCATAAGATAAGAAAACTACGGAGGGTGAAATAAAATCACAAGGAAATAGAAGTGAAACTGAGATTATAAGAAAGCATAAATGTCATTAGAAATATTAAAGGAAATAAATTAAGAGATTCTTGAATTTATACAAATTGTGTAAACGGGTGGGGATTTGCAAAT
Source organism: Allium cepa (assembly GCA_030765085.1). Lineage (NCBI taxonomy): Eukaryota > Viridiplantae > Streptophyta > Magnoliopsida > Asparagales > Amaryllidaceae > Allium > Allium cepa. Next base: position 272,666,118 of record CM060929.1, read on the forward strand.
AAAAGTATAAATGATTTTTGAGAAGAGAAAATAAGGAAATAAATGAATATTTTCCAAATGTTGGATATTAAATGTGGGAGGAATATTCTAAGTATGGGCAAATATTTAAATTATTTCGTGAGAATAAAAAGAATTTGAAACTATTTTTTAAAATGTTAAAATATGAAAATAATGTCTTGTGAAGATATTTTTAAGATAAATAATTTGGAAAATTATTTAAGGCCTGATGGTTGATTGTGAATGTTGTTTCATAGTTAAATAACGAACTATCAATATTGGCCAATGCGTTGATCGTTTCGAAGAGACCGGGATCAGATTTAATTATCCGAAAACCACTTCGATCCGGTTCGAACGTAACAAATGAAGATCGTGAAGATGCTAAGATAGTGTTTCGATTTGTTCAGACCCAGGGCAACTTGTATAGACGAATGCTATCAGAACATGGTCATTGGAGGACGGTGAGCATTCTAAGTGAATGTGTGCTAAAAGGGTAACGCATAGCCTAAAGCCTCATCAACTGGGAATAGTTGAAACTGGGGAGGTGCAGCAAGGCTAAGTGCGTAGCACCCAATTAGGGTAAGATTTTCCCTGTCTAGATGTCTCTTTTTATTTCGGTTGTGTGGCGATTGGTCACTCCAACCATGGGGTGATCTTATTCGGACTATCCAGTAAGGGGTAGCTCCGGTCTTGTGTTGCAGGTGATCGGGTGTGGTCCTCGGTACTCTGATCTAGACCAGGTACTCTAACGGGCGGTACCCTGGTAGCCCTACCATTGTATGGAAACCCAATATCCAATAAGTGCCTTTAGACTTGTTTGTATACCTATTATGCTAGAATTTAATGGATGTAACAATTTCCGCTATTTGAACAAGTATTTGTACTTAGACACTATTATAATATTAGAGGATATTGATAAAAAAATGTTTTGGTTATCGTAAGGTAAAAACCCAGCATATTTATTTGTGGCGTGGTCTTACGAGATATATTTGTTTTTAAAGGCTTTTAAAAACTTTAATAATCCAATTGAGTGTGGTTTTCTCACGCTGATTTTCCAGACTGACTCAGGTGTTGTTTTATTATGATGCTCGGGGCAGACCAAGTTGAACAGATCCAGGATGATATGCTATGGAGCTCAAGAGGCGAGCTGGATGACAGAGACGTATCTCCATACTTGGTAATTATTTCCGTTATGTCAGGACAAGTATTAAGCTATCCCAATAAAGGATGATTGTTGACTCTTATAATGGTATGCATATATGACAGTACAGATTTCCTTGTATTTAAATGCTGTTATTATATATTATATTTTGCTCCATTGTGATTGTAAGACTCTGATGTTGTTATTTTTTTCTTCTTCTACCTCTTTCTTCTTTTACCCCAATAACCTGGTATTTCCAGCACTTGAATATTCGGCAGTTTATATAGAGAATGTATAAATGTCGATTTCGAGAGTTGAAAACCCCCGGGCATCACAGCCATATTGGCCATTGACTCGGATTTTGACAAAATTAATTTCATCGGATCCGTAACAGTAAATTACTGTAGGATTTCAAATTTTGTAGTGATCGGACATGTCGTTCGATCGTACAGACTCAAAACGCCTAGGAATTAATTTAATTGAAATCAATTTGAAATAAGCTGATTTTAAGCTCACTTCTTCATACGATGGAATTAGGACTTGAAACCTGTTCCATTTAGTTTAAAATTATCGAAGACATCTATTTTGACATATAGAATTACCCATTTTCGCTTCGGGAACAAAACGGGATTTTCGGGTCATTTATTGTTCAAAACCCAAATCAAATCCGATCCAATCATTTCTATTTCTAATCTGCCTATAAATAGTCCATTATAAACCCTAACTACCTTTTATTTTCATTTGTCTGTATGTACATTTCCTTCTCAACTTCCCTTTCCAATGGCAGACAAACCAAACCAAATTTCAAATTCAATTGCAAATCAAAAACCAAATCAAAAATTCAAACCCCTCAAACTATATCATATTATATATCATTTGGGAGCTCTCGACAAGCATAGGTTAAAACTGTAGTTTTTTTTCGATCTGGGTTGTTATGTGGCCGGAAATGGGTGATTTATTCTCGGTCGTCCGTAATGTCATGATCAACTTTGTACGATCGTCGTATCAAAGGTACAGGGTCATGGATATAGTCGTATGCAGTGCATCGGTGGGGTTTGTTTGACAAAGTGACAGTTGGGTATGGCGAAAAAAATCGATTAGTTCATCATGTAATTGACGGCGGCTGCTGTGTGTGATCAAAGGCCATCGCGTAGGCTGAAGTGGGTTTGGCATATGGCTCTCGCAAGGAGGTGGCCGTTACTTACTGTAGTGGCATTGGGGAGGCATGTATCCAACAGGATGGAGGCGGTGCTTTTCATGGGATCATGTGAGTAGGGTTTCGATGGATGAAGGTAGAAGTTACGTGTAATTCTTATTATTTATTTTCATTATTTTCCAATTTAAATCATTTAATCTTCTAACCTATATAGCTTTTACATGGGGACACGAATTTAGGCACGGTTTATTTGCCGGGATCGTATCGAAATTCCAGACATTTTGACGCTGGTTTGGACGAATACTAAGATCATTTGAATTTGGACCCTAAATTGGATTTAAATTCGATTTAAATTCAAAGGTGAGTGTTTTAATCCACTCACAGCTAATAAATTATCTTATGTTGGTTTAATAAGATTTGTGACATGATTAGAAGTTTATTAAATGTTGTTTGGTGTTTTAATTTTTCATTTTGATTTAATTTGAATTGATATTGAATTTTATAGCCATGTAATTAATACTGAATAAATTTCTTGTTAAACACCTAATACTCATAACCAAATAATTGTTGTGGTTTATTTTTTAATTTGGATGTTGATTGTGATGGATGTTATTGGTTAAAATATGGGATGATTGGATATTTATTTATGCCTATATCTCTATTATCACTATGGGTTGAAATGATATATACCCGGACGATCTATATATTAGGGAAAAATCGTTATGGGTTGAAACGATAGACTCGAGAGATCTTATGGATTTTATTAAATTGGGGATTGCGGTTTGAAATGATATATAGCCGTAAAATTTTAAATTATGGATTGAAATGATAAATATCTGTATCACTTGACCCTAGGGTAGAGAATTATATACGGACAACGGTTTGGTTAAATTAAATGATTTTAAAAATCCTTAATTTTTGAATTTGGTTAAATTAAATTTGAAATAAAATTTGATTTATATAAATTAAATTATTATCAGATTCAAGTTTTATGTTAAAAAAATTTGGAACTGGTTTAAAGGAATGTTTTAAAGAAGTTAAATTGAAATTTAAAGTTGATTTTGAAGTGTAGATGAAGCTTATCGAAATTGAGTTATTAAAATTGTTTGTAATATAACTTCGAAATATATTGGAATTGGAGTAATTTAAATTGATATTTCAAACAAGATTGGAAGCGATATAGAATTAAATATTTTATTGAGAATTTGAATTGAAAGATTTGAAATTGGGTTTTTGGAAATTAAAATTAGTCCAAATGTGTTGAAATGAAATAAATAGTTTAAATTGATATAAATTTCAAATTCATGTTTTAATATAAACCGTTTTAAAATATATTATTTTATAGATTCTAAATTTTATGATTTTCAAATTATTAAACTATTTTAACTTATATTAACTATATTAAATCATTTTAAACATTTAATTTATTTTAAAAGTAATTAACCCATTTTAACTTATTTTAAATCTAATTAATCTATTTTAAAGCTATTTAATCTATTTTTATTATATTTGATCTATTTTAAATCTATTTAACTATCTTAAATCAACTCAACAGTATCTCTTATCTATAATTAAACTATTTTAATGTATTTAACTATTTATAACCATTTTACGATTTATAGCTATTTAAACCATTTTCTTAATTCTCAGACTAAGTAAAGGGGAGGTGTTTATATCCAATGTCATTAATTTAAAAGAGAATACGATTAAAAAAATGTTATAACCTAAGTTGGGATTTAAATTTTATAATTAACTGAATATGATGATTTTGAAGTAAGGATATAACCTAATGGGAAATATAATCTTTGAAAGAAATTATGATTTCGAAAACGATATGATTTCAAAGTGAATATAATTTCGAAGTGATATGGTTTGAACTGAATATGATATTTTGATATCAATTATGAAATAGTTTTAGAAATTTAAAAGAACCATCCGGTGGTAATAAGCGTTTGGTTGTTCAAGAGACTTGGATTGGATATTGTCATACTCTCTGCCGATACCGAAAACCACTTTAACAACGGCGTACGTGGTGGAGATTCCAGAAATGAAATAGGATGGTTTGGCAAACGATTTTTGTATGAGGTATGACGTGACCCTGACTCCTATGAGTCAGCTTGGATATGACTAAAATAGGAGCCACGACAGGCCAAGTGAGATCATTCCTCCTATCGGACACATTTCTTCGATACCATATCTATTGCTTTGTGATTGATTTGGTGGTCATCCCTTGATTATGATTTGGGAGTGTGTTCCGAGGTGGGCGGTAGTAGTTGCTATGCATTACCACTAGTCCGAATATGCCATTGGTATATCTACCCTGGCATTGCCTCGAGTGCCGTGTTCAGATGCCCTAGAGCGCCTTCTACGAGTTTGTTTTGTAGCATACCTATGGAGTGCCCTCTGATAGCCCTCCAGTTTATGGGGGAGTTACGGTACTGTATAGACTATGGAAATATATAAAATGTGTTAACGGGGATATGGGTAACACCTTAACGCTATTTTAATACTTTACTTTACTATATACATCATTATAATAGCGTATTGTACTTCATAGTAGATAGTTTAATGGATCCTTAGGAGATGGAAATCTTGAACATCTCTTAAGTTACTGCACCCACGTTAGACATTAGATAAGAGATGTCATATTTACCGTTGATTTACTTACATAAGATCTTTTAGTTCTGACTCAAGTGTTTTGTCTTTTCAATACGCTCGGGTCAGCCTGAGCATTTCAGGTCGAAGACCATATTTCTGGAGGACGAAGATGAAGGTTTGTACGATTATTATTATATTTATTCCACTGCATCATGTTGTTCCATTGCATTTATTTATTTATTTATTTATTCTTGTTGTCTATAACTCTGGTTCTGTAATTGTATAAGCAAAATCAAATTTATCCGTAAATAGCTTCATTAACTATTATTTGATTATTATATTTTTTCATTCCGCTGCGAGATTCTGTATTTGTTTTATTTCTTTCCTTTTTTCTTTTTACCCCATAACAGTCTGACCTTTTGAATGGATTGAGTCTAACATGTGTGTCTGCTTCAACGTCTAAAATAGCAGTTCGTTACACTTCATTAGTCTTACAAAAGCCTTTGCAAGATAATGAATCAAAAGCCTTAGTCTTCATGCAAATTCTCTTCTCTGACTTTTTCAAATCAATAGCAAATGAACTCCAATCTCTTCCAACCATGGGAAAAGGTCTTAAACATCCTAAGGACAAGGAAAAGCAACTTAATGATGAATGAAGCTAAAAAATGGGCAACCTTAGGGAGGTCGTGAGCATAATGAGGTGGAGGGAGGTTGCTAAGAGTAAAAGCGAGGCAAAGGTCGGGTATTTGGTTGTTTGGTTTTGATAGGAAGTATTCTTGTGTTAGTGGTGGCTTGTGCTTGTGTAAGCTTGGTTTTTAAGTGAGTTTACTCACCATTTGATTGTACATATTGTGTTATATATGCTGTATAAATATAAAGTTAAGTATTGAACTAATAAAGTTATTACTTTAGACCTTGCTTGCTTTTAAAAGAAAATAACAACTCTACTACGTATATCATCACTTATATAATCTTCTATCACATGTAGCACGGCCTTTAAATTATGTAAATATGGCTGTTTGGATTGCATGTTGAAATCGAAATGGATATGGAATGGTCCATACAGCAATAGTCGCTATGAAAGCACTTTGAATCCCCTTGTGTTTAAACTTATACAAATTATTTGTATGTTAATATATTATGATATAATATATATTGGTTGTGCTCTACACATATATAAGTGTATATTGTAATGACTTGAGATTTTCGACCTTCGCAAATCGACACTAATACGTCCAATGTATTACATGTCGAGAAATCGAATGTCGAAAAACCCGATTATTAGGGAAAAAGAAAAAAGGAAGAAGATAAGAAGAAAACTAAACAACATAAAATCTCATAGTGGATGAATAATATATAGTATACGTAAATATTTACACAAAACAAACTATAATGTATGTATATTCATAACATCTATCAGAGTATACTAACCTATTTCAGTCTGGACAATTATAACAATTTGTCCTAACAATTTTTGATGAATATAACAACGAATAGAGCGGAAAAACAACCATCTACATGAATACGTCTTTAGGCCTCCAATTCGTCTTCTGAAGCTTCAAAGCATCCAAACTAATCTATAATATGCTTGATCTTAACCAAGCGTTATAATAAAATAACACCCGAGTCAGTGGAATCAATATGAGAAAACACACCCAACTGGATTTAAAATTATAAGAAAATCTATGAAAATCAAGAGTACACCGTAATAGCACGTCGAAGATAAACACGGACGGTTTTTCCTTATGGTAACCAAAAAATTTCTATAAAAAATCCATTTATAGTATAATAATGTCAAGGGTCAAAGTAAAATATGAATATAGCTGAAATGCTTGCATCTTACGTTTCAGCAAGTTAGGCGCAACTAAGTCCGTACGGCGCTTATTTTAGAATGGATTCCATATAATAATTGGGCTGCTATGGTACCGCCCATCACGGTGGATCTCTAGATAAAATAACACCAAGGAACTTGCCTGGATTTTCTGCCAACACAGGACTGACCTACCCCTTGTTGGGTAACATCGAATATGATCTCCGTCCGTTAATGACCCCCGAGCATACAAATGAGAGATGATAGCGACTCTAAATTGGGATGATCATACCCTACTTGGTGCGACCCACTTAGCCCTGCTGCATCTCCCTTATTTTAGTCATTCCTAGTTGATGAGTCTTGAAGTTACGATTACCTTTCAAGAACATTTACACTTAAAATGCACATTGCCCTCCAATGATAATGCACTAACAGCATTCATCCATACAAGTCCATTCCAAGTCTGAACGATACCGAAGGTACTATTCCTACTAAATCCATTTTGGAATCACCCTCAGGATTAGTAGTGATTAACCCTTTTACTTCACATCTCTATCTTCGATTTCGTGCTCTTCACGATGTCTTCACTTCAAAATGCATTTATCTGATCCTGGTCTCTTTGAAATAACGTTCGATAATTTTCGATAAACTCAACCCTGGATCTTTAGGAAATAGACAGTCAAAGATAAGATCGAATATCACCTCCTAACCGTTAGTGGAAGGATTTCCTTATTGTTGTCCTAGGAGAACAAAACGAGATTTATATGCATGGTACAACATCATTGGAGATGACTGTGCCATATAACACACGTGTTTCTCTTAGATATTTTCAAAGTTACGTTTGGGTCCATTTTGGATAGTCAGTTATCTAACTATCGGATAATAAATATTCAATCAAGGATTTATTCCATAAGGAAAACCAACATTTGTTCAGCATATAAGCAATCACCAGCCTCCTTTTATAAATCTTCTGAATTAAAAACCACTTTGTAAATTACTTGTACAAAATACCTGTACAAAGATATATCCACCATCCCTTATATTTCAATACTTAGAAAATATCCATATACTTACCTCAACGGTATAAGTATATCCACAAAATTGAAAAAGATTTTCTTTTTATTCGATTCTCAAATCATTTATAAATTCCCTTAGAATTCTCCAAAAAATCTATAAACCATGTTATAAATCTCTGAAAACCACTTATAATCCCTATATAAAAATTCAATCACTTATAAGCTTCTTGTATATTTGACAAATCATTTATAAACCCTTTATGAATCCATAAACCATTTATAAAACTCCTTAACCTTATAAATAATCTTCCCTTAAGTCTTTAAACCATTTTATAAATTCCGAGTCTTTCAACTCTTAAATTATATTATTAATCATTTCAAAAGTAATAAAAATAATTCTTTGTTCTTATTATAAATAATAATAATTTATTTTTATAGTCTTATTAATAAACCCTTATTATTAGTTTTAAACCATAATTATTCTTGAAATAATATAACTTTCAAATTATTAACATTTTGATAAATTCTTTAAAACAATATTAACCGTAACAGTTAAATTCAAAACAATTCTAATATAATTAAATAACTTAAAATAATATTCCTAAAATTGAAAAACGTTAAAATAATACTAATACGGTAATTTAATTTTAAACAATATTAAATTAATTAAATACATAATCTTAAAACAAAAATATTTCCAAAACCCAATTCGAATTTAAAATTCATTTTTCGTCTCAAAAATCAATTTAGACTCAAATGGCAATTTATAGTATTTTTAAAATACTAATTCGAGGCCAATAGCCACCCAACACTTAACCAATATCAATATTGATTTTCTATCATTACTGGTTTTAAGTTTTTAAAATAGAACAATGTTATAACCATAATATCCACAATCAGGTTCCTTTTTTTTCAATAATCCGTATAAAAATATATTATTGAAATAATTCAACAATAGCCAGGAATCATGTTGGATCCCCCCAACCTATTTTCCTACATCACAACATTATATAATCAAAAAATATAATCAACCGCTTCGAGGCGGGATTCGTACACAAAGGGTCATCCGCTCTTACACGGGAATGTAATAGGAGCTCATCCGTTCAAATAAGCGGGAATATTCAATCCAGCTGAAAAATATAATAATTCATCCAAAAATTATCCAATAATTTTTATCAACTATTTATCATATTAGCTAACCAAAAAGGTTAGTTTAACTCATCTAAATTTTCTGTCGTCTCCGAGGCGTTTCAGTTTGGAACTAAAATCGAAGATGTCTGATTTTGCGCAAAATTCAACTGTCTTCAAATTCGTCCAAACTAGTTCCATTGTGAAGCTTTTGTTGTTACAAACGCAAAGCAAAAGTCTACACCTCGATTAGAGTCATTAGACCTCTTATGGACTAGTTATTAAAATTTTAAGTTATCAACTCAATTTTAAAATTATAAAATACAAACTTAAACATATTTACAAGTTTACCCTGTTCCTTTCTACCCCAATACCTCGCTCGTGCCTATGCACGCGTGCATCACCATGCACGCCTCCTCCATAACTCCTCTGTTCATCCACGCCGCGCCCTAGGACCACCACCAAAAATCCTCTCTTCGCGAGCCCGACCTTTCCCCCACCACGAAGTCGAGCACCACCGCTTCCTGTAAGATGCGACCACTCTGTAACGACCCGACTTTTTGGATAGTTTAAACCGGCGATCAAATACACATGCCGGTTCCAAACCATTCAAAAGGGCAGATGGTTATTGGGGTAATTAAGAAAAGAAGAGAAAAGAGAAATAAAAGAAAGGAAACAACACAGAATCTTGCAGCAGAACGATAAAATATAATAGTCAAATAAACAGTTCATGAAGCTGTTTACTATACTTTGACAATTATTTATACAACATTTATCAGAGTTATACATATACAACAGAACAATTGAAATAATGTAGCAGATAGCATGATGCAAGGGTAATAATAATAATAGTATACCAAATCTTCGTCTTCATCCTCCAGAATAGATCTTTAAAAATCTGAAAAACTCAGGACTGACCCGAGCGCAATGAAAAGACAAAACACTCGAGTCAGGACTAAAATATCCTTATGAAAGTTAAATCAATCGTAAATAAATATGAGTGTAACGGCGTCAGAGATGTTTACGGGGTTTGACATCTCATATCCAGTGTCAACGTGCGTGCAATAACTCAAGAGATGTTACGGGATTTTCCATCTCTTAAGGATCCGTTAAACTATCTACTATGTAGTAATGTACGCTAAGTAGATCATGCCTATTAGTAATATAAAGTATCAAAATAGCGTTAAGGCGTTACCATAATCCCCCTTAACACATTTTTATAATGCCATAGTCTATACAGCACCGTAAGCCCCACCGTAAACTGGTGGTTATCAGAGGGTACCCCATAGGTATAACACAAAACAAAACGTAGTGGTCGCGAATAGGATAATCAGTATGACAAGGTACATGAGGTGATACCAACTAGGATACTAGTAGTTGCGTGATCCGGACTAATGTTGAGCATAGCCAGCAGCTACCCCAACACCGCGAAACAACACTCCCAAATCAAAGGGTGCACCCAAATCGCATCACAAATGTAATATATATGGTATCGAATAAGTGTGTCCGCTAGAGATGGCGAACCTCAATGGCCCGGCGCGGCTCCTGTTTTAGTCATTCAGGGGTCATCCAATATCGTTCTCTTTTTTCAGTCAACGCGTTCACTAAACCATCCACTTCATTCTGGATCAACACTCCGGGTATAATAGTTATTAAAGTGGTTTTCGGTATCGACGGAGAGTATGTCCATATCCGATCCCGGTCTCTTTAATAACTACGTATTATTACACCGTTGGATCTTTTACAATTCAAATCAATTCATAATTGATATCAAAATATTATATTCGCTTCAAAAAAATCAAATCCATTTCAAATATCATCGTATCTATTAAAATGTCAGATTCCGTTTCAAAAATCATTTTTCGTCTGAATATCTTATTTCGATTTCAAAATCAATTCGGATTTCAATTTAGGTTGCAACTTCATTTAACCCAATTCGTATTTAAATTCAAGATTTAAATATAAACATTTCACCTTATTGACCAGCTTAGAATTTTATAAAATAGTTTTAAGGAGTTTAAAAGTAGTTTTAAATAATTAAAATACTTAAAAATACTTAAAATCTTAAAATGGATTTGAAATAGATAAATTAGTTTAAAATAATTTAAATTGGGTTAAGTAGATTTAAAATAGATTAAAATAGTTTAAGTATTCAAAAATGGTTTATATAACAGAGTAATTTGGAAAACAAAATAAAACAGCTTCAAAACCAATCCATTTCAATTTATAACTTCCCAAATCAAATCAATTTCAATTCAAATCAATGTCAACTTTGACCTCAAATTTATTCAATTTTATATTCACTTTCAATTAATTCAATTTCAATTTATATCGATTTGGAGCTTGATTTTTCAAAAACATCCATTTATAACCCTTAACAAAATTATCCATCAATTTTCAAGTTTAAATCGAAATTTCAAATATGATTCAATTCCAAGCTCGATTTCAAAATATCATTTTATATACCACTTTTACTTGGTAATATTCAAAGCTCGAATTAAGGTTAAATCTTTAAACAAATCAATTTTCGAAATTCAATCAAATCCCAATCTTTAAATTTCAAAGTCTCGACTTATATCATTTAACAATTTCTTTTAACCAAAATTTATTTCAACATTCCAAACTCAATTTTCGATAAATTTGATTTCTATAAATTGATTTCTATTTATAACTTTTAAATCAAGACATTTAAATAAATTTCAAATTGACGATTTTAAAAATTATTAATTTAGCCAATTCGGTGTCCGTATATAATTTTCTATCCTATGGCCAAGTGATTAGTTATTTCAATTAAATGTCAGGGATGAATATATATATCACTTAAATCAATCATAGTGGCATATGTATGCATAACAGGTTATATATACACAAATAAGCATCCAAACATTTAAATATCAACCAGTAGCATCCATCGAAATAAATCATCCAATAGACAGTACAATTCATAGCAATTTCATAGTTATCAATGTCGGGTAATTTAATCGCAAATAAATTTTAATTTCAATTTAACTGTCAATTTAATTACAACGGTTAATTCAAATGACAATCTATATGACAATTAAATTTTATCAAACAACGACAAATAAAAATCATAACACTTTATAATGTCAATTTAACTAGCATAAAGATATTTAGTACGTTGTGAGCGTTATAAAACACTCACCTTGATTTCAATGTAGTTCCAGCGTTTTATTTCGAATAAAATTAAACGAGCGTTTAATTTTACCCGAAATTTTATCTAGATCCAAATGATTCCAATCCATTTGCATTGCGTAGTGCTCAACAAAACGATTCCAACGCAAAAAGTTTCGTCGAATTCCGACCTCGTATGGAAGAGATATAGCCTTTTAAAGTTAATACAATTTATAATATAATTAATTACAATTTTTCTTTAAATTTTTATAACCTTTCATCTCAACCGTGCATCCTCCATCATCTGGCCGCACACGTCCTTCTTTCCCATTCGCGATTTGTTCCAGGTAGCACACGCACGAAGAACCCATTGTCGTGATATTTAGGGTTGAATGCCGCAACCACCTCGCTACACGAAACTCCATCACACTACCGTCAAATCGAAGCCCTCCTCGCGAGCCACCATCGGCCAGGAGATAGTGAAGCTCGGTTGTCCCTAGGCCCCTCGATTTGCATGCGAACGGCCGGCCTTCACGAGCGATTTCCCGTTGATTTACTTCGCCTATGACGATCTCCACCGTTGAGATCGAAGATCTCAACGTGCTCTACAACTTCCATGTTGAAGGTTTCGCGTGAATGTCGACAGATTGGGAGATCGGAGGGGATGAATTGGGTGCGTTTCTGGCCGTGGGTTCTGTTAGTGGCGGCTAAGAATAGAAACCCTAGGGTTTTCTTTCTGGTTTGCAAATGAGAGTTAGGTAGGAGCTTTTATAGAAAAAATAACGAACATTATTCATCCCAGGTTTTCCGAACTCCAAACGAAGCGCGGTGACCGGCGTTTCTAGGGTTTATCCCGCGTTCCGGACACAATGGAACAGGTTTTGGAGGCTAATTCGATCATATGTGCGAGTTACGGAAATAAACGATCAAATTTAAATTAAACCGATTAAACGAATTTCTACGCGTTTTGGCTCGCCCCGGACAAACGGTAAATCCGATTGACACGAAATTTGAAATCTTACAATAATATCACGTTACGGATCTGATGAAACTGGTTTTGTCGAAATCCGAGACTGTTTGAAAAATGGCTATTTTAACTCGTCAATTAAATATTAAAATATTCAATTTTCACAAATTTTCTTTTAATTCGATTTTAAAAGTTCTACAACATCATTCTAACTTTAATATGATAAAATAAAATTTTAAAAATCATTTTTAATCATATTAAACCCGTTATTCAATTATCCAATAAATTCCAATTTTAAAATCTTATTAACTCTATTATAATCCCGATATAACTTACATTCACTTTGGAAACCAATTTGAATCATATTAAATCAAATTTCAATTATTCATTCTATTTTCATATATTAAATTTCAATATCATATTAATCATATCAAATTCGGAATTTAATTATTCAAACATTTGTAATATTAAATTTAAACAATTTTTATTATTCTTGAATCGCTATCTTTTGAGATATTCAAAACGACTTAAAAATTTAACTTTTGAAACGAATTAAAATTTATAGAACAACCTTTTCCATTATACGGTTATTCAATTCCCATTATTAAATTATTCAATAAATTCCAAATATTAAATTTAAACAATTTACCTGTTCAATATTCAATATTTGATTTAAATAGATTTCACTTATCAATCAATTACTTTGTTATACCCAATGAATTCAACATTTATTATTCTATTCAACTATTGATTGCAAAGGCATTCACTAAGTAGCATTTATTTTTCATTACTTGGATAATTATTGTTGCAATTCATTCCAGTTATTATTATTCCAAACGAATTACAAATTTTTTTCTAACACTAAATCACGAAATCTTATTAAATTTAGCTATTTTAATTATCGAAAATTTACGGGTCATTACACACTCCCTCGCCTTGCTACAGTCCAAAGTCACGATGGTCAAATCATGATCGGACACCACCAAATTTTGGCCGTTGATGCCATCTGCCACCGTAAACACAAATCCATCCTCCAATTCCCATACCATTGCCTAAATTTGTTAATATCTCAAGCCCTAGTTCTTGTTCAACTGAAAGCTTCACCATACGAAAATACATCCACTGTATTACATGTCGAGGAATCGAATGTCGAATGATTGTTTGGGAAAAAGAAAGAAGAAAGAAGAAAACTAAACAACAAAGAATCTCATAGCGGAATGAATAATCTATAGTATGCATCAATCTTTACACAAAACAAATTATAATGTATGTATATTCAAAACATCATTCAGAGTATACTACTTGCTGAATAGTATCGAATATGTTCACCCCTCCGTTAATGGGCTCCATGCATAAAAATGAGAGATAATAGAGATCTAGATAGGGATGATCATTCCCTACTTGGGAGCGACCTACTTAGCCATGCTGCATCTCCTCTGTTTTAGTCATTCTCGGTTGATGAGGCTTGAGGCTACGATTACCTTTCAAAACATTTACAGTTAGAATGCTCATTGCCCTCCAATGATAATGTGCAAATAGCATTCATACATACAAGTCCATTCTGGGTCCGAACAAAACTGAAGGTACTATTCCTACTACATCCATTTTGGAATCACTCTCAGGATTAGTAGCGATTAGCCCTTGCATTTTAAATCTCTTTCTTCAATTCCATGCTTTTCATGATGTCTTCACTTCGAAACACATTCGTTGGATCGAAGTGGTTTTTGGATAACATATCTGATCCTGGTCTCTTCGAAACAACGTTCGATAATTTTCAGTAAACTCAACCCTGGTTCTTTAGGAAATAAATAGTCAAAGATAAGATGGCACATTGTCCCCTAACCGTTAGCTGATGGATTTCCTTATCATTGTCCTAGGAGAATGAAACGAGATTTATATGCACAGTACAACATCATTGGAGATGACTGTTCCATATAAAGTGTTTCTCCTAGATATTTCCAAAGTTACATTTGGGTCCATTTTCGATAGTTAGGTATCTAAATATCGAATAACAAACAGTCAATCAGGGATTTATTCCATAAGGAAAACCAACATTTGTTTAGTGTATAAGCAATCACCAACCTCCTTTTATAAATCTACTGCAATTAAAAACCACTATGTAAATTACTTATACAAAATACCTTTACAAAGATATATCCACCATTCCCTATATTTTCAATACTTAGAAAATATCCATACATTACCTCAATGGTATAAGTATGTCTACAAAATTGAAAAATAATTTCTTTTTATTCAATTCTCAAATCATTTATAAATTCCCTTACGATTCTCCAAAAAAATTATAAACCATTTTGTAAATTTACGAAAACTATTTATAATCCCTTTATAAAAATTCAATCACTTATAAGCTTCATGTATATTTCAAAAATCATTTATACACCCTTTATGAATCCATAAACCATTTATAAAACTCCTTAGCCTTTTAAATAATCTTCTCTTAAGTCTTTAAACCATTTTATAAAATCCAAGTCTTTCAACTCCATTCATAGGTCTCGAAAAACATTTATACACAATTAAAAGTCTTTACTTTTAACAGTTTCATATAAAATAAATATTTAAAATAATATGATAAATAAATAAATAATGATTATCTATCTTAAAATATTTATAATCATTTGAAAAGTAATAATAATAATTCTTTATTCTTGTTATAAATAACAATAATTTACTTTTATAATTTTATTAATAAACCCTTATTATTACTTTCAAACCAATTATTCTTAAAATAATTGACCTTTCAAATTATTAACATTTTGATGAATTCTTTAAAATAGTATTAACCATAACAAATAAATTCAAAACAATCATAATATAATTAAATAACCTCAAAATGATATTCCTAAAATTCAAAAACTTTAAAATAATATTAATGTAGTAATTTAATTTTAAACAATATTAAATTAGTTAAATATATAATCTTAAAACAAAATATTTTTGAAACCCAATTCGGATTTAAAAATCATTTTCTGTCTCAAAAACCAATTCTGACTTAAACGGCAATTTATAGTATTTATAAAATACTAATTCGAGGCTAATAGCCACCGAACACTTAACCAACACCAATATTGATTTTGTATCACTAGGTTTTTAAGTTTCCAACATAGAACAATGTTATAACCATAATATCCATGATCAGGTTCCTTTTTTCAATAATCCATATAAAAATATATTATTCAAATAATTCAATAATAGCGAGGAGTCCTATTGGATCCCTCCAACCTATTTTCCTGCATCACAACATTATATAATCATAAAATATAATTAACCGCTTCGAGGCGGGATTCGTATACAAAGGGTCATCCGCTCTTACACGAGAACGTATAGGGTCTCGTCTGTTCCAATAGATGGGAATATTCAATCCAACTATTAAATATAATAATTCATCCAAACAATCATCCAACATTTTTATCAACTATATATCATACTAGTTAACCAAAGTGGTGATTCTAACTCGCCTAAATTTTCTGTTATCGCCGAGGTGTTCCGGTTTGGAACTAAAATCGAACGACGTTCGATTTTAGTCTGAAATTCAACTGTCTCCAAATTCGTCCAAACCTGTTCCACCGCGAAGCTCTCGTCGTTACAAGCACAATGCAAAAATCTTCACCTCGATTGGACCTCACATGTACAAGTTATTAAAATTTTTAAGTTTTTGATTTAATTTTAAAAATATAAAATACAAACTTAAACATATTTATAAGTATACCCTGTTTCTTTCTTCCCCTATACCTCACTCATGCCTGTGCACGCGTGCATCACCATGCAGGCCTCCCCCCTAAATCCTCCGTTCATCCACGCCATGCCCGTGACCACCACCAAAACTCCTCTCTTCGCGAGCCCGACCATTCCCCCACCATGAAGTTGAGCACCACCGTTTCTAGTAAGATGCGACCACGCTCTTGGCTCGCGACAATCCAAAGTCGTGATGATCAAATTGTGATCGGACACCACCAGATTTTTGCCGTCGATACCCTCTGCCACCATGAACATCAATCCATCCTCCAATTTCCATACCGTTGTCAAAAATTTTAATACCTCAAGCCCTAGTTCTTGTTTAACTGGAAGCTTCACTGTACGAAGTCAGATACCACAACGATTCGTCTCGCCCTTTAAAATCCATATACAAGAAGATCTCGTCACTAAGACCCAAAGACAAATGCTTTATATATGTACATATATCTTTAAGTTTGAAAAAGGGAGAACAATTTAGTTACAGGCAGTTATAAATAGAGAAGAAAAGATAGGATGAGACATGAGAGAAAGTAGGGGTAGCATAGTGAACGGTACGGTGTGGGCTTATGTACAGGATGTGATGGAGCATGTTTGTGTATGTTTAAATCAATATATTTTATTATTTAAATTTAAAATATCATGCTATATAACTTCGAACCCCAATAGAGATGTGCCGCCTGGTGTTCTATACGTTATACTACTATTTCGAACGCAATGGAACTAGTCTTGAGCCCTAATTTGATCGTATGCAGAAGATAGCCTTTTGAAACCAATTATTGCATTAAATTTTCAATATTAAATTCTATGTGCTTCGATCTCGCACGGCTAAATGGCACATCTAATCGCCATAAAAATTTCACGGCGTATTATAATTTATTATTGCAAATCCAATGAAAATGGTTTTATCAAAATCCGAGACCATAACCAGAAAGGCTATTTTTGTACGTTAATTAAAACAGGATATTATGAAAAATAGTTAAATCACTTTTAAATCCAATTTAAAAGTTTTACTATCATCATTCTTATTAATATAAATTAAATAACCTTTAAGTCATTTTTATCCAATTTAAACCTGAGATTCAATTATTTAAACAATCTCAATTATTAAATTCAACAATTAAATTATCCAATAAATCACTTATATTCGAAATTCAAGTTATTTAGTCTATAAAATTAACTTTTAAATATTTAATATTAATTAAATATTCCAATTTAAAATAACTAAAATTCTAGGTCATTACATATATGATAACAAGGAATTGGTTTGGAAAGCTGTAGAACTTGTGAAACAAAGTTGTAAAAGTTAGTAGCGAATTAGTTGCTATGAATGCACTTTGTAAATGCTTGCGTTCGACCATTCTTTATATTATTTTGAAAAATATCTTAGGTCTTGCTTGACATGGCTATTAAGTACTATAAGAAAAGTTCTTATTACAAAAAAATTGGACCTTAAATCACTTAATAGCATATTGAAAACGAATCGAACATCGAAGGGTTTAAAACTGGTTTCGTGGCATAAATAGGAATTTGCAACACTTTGAATCTGAAACACTTTCTAAGTATTTCAAAACTTTTGATAGTAATTCTATAAATGCCAATATTTGCTATTTGACACTTTAAATGGTTTAAATTGACATTTAAACTGAAAAACTTTCTTGGTGTTTCTAAACTTTTTATAGCAGTTCTGTAAATGTTGTAGTATATTATTTGAGAAGTTAAATGCTTAAAAGTGTTATTTAAACTAAGTATTTTTCAAAATCTTATTAGGGATGTTTAATAACGTTAGTTCTAGTATGTTACAAGTATTTTGAGTTTTAGATATGTTTTTAATAATTATCTATGAATTTTTAAAGTAAAGGGATTTTTAAAATAAAACTTTTTTATGATTTTTGTTAAATTTGAAATTAGTTGTTTTTAAGTAATATTTTATATGAATATGTAAAACCTATTTATAAGTATTTTTGAAGTGTGTGTATGTGTGTGTATGAGTTTGGAATAGTAGGCTAAGTAATTTGTAAATGGGCAAAATTGGTTTCATTATAACCTTAAGTTAAAATGAATGGTTTTGAGAAGTTAACTAAAAAAGTATATTACCTTGTTAAATAAGTGTAAATGTAATTAGATCTTTGAAAAGAATGTTCTAAAGATAACGTTAAGTATAAAATGGTTTGAGTTTATAGTAAAAATATTCTTGGTAAAATTTATATTTTAACCCCTTTGAATTAACTTTTAGAAATGTGAAATCTTGTTAAGATATTTGTGAATATTCTTATACCATTTGGGATAAGAACATGAATACATTTGTAAGTATTGAAAAGAATAGAAATGAATAGTGAAATAGTATTATACATGTATGTATGTTTTGTAAAGGTATTTTAAACATATATACAAGTGTTTAGAAAGAAGTTTTATTAATAAAAGAATTAATTTAATAAAAAGGGGATTTGAAGTCGCTTATGTGACTTAATCATGCTTTGTATGTTTACTTGTTTGTAGAAAGTATTTAATCTTGTACTTAGTACCAAAAGACGAGAAAGTAGACTTGTTTTATCTGTGAGAGTTAAGAATGATGATCGAGTAGGGCATAGAAGTAAACAATGCTCTTGCCTGCCAACTTCACCCTTGACCAAGGGATAGTGTAAGTTGAGATGGTCGAGAATATTATAAATAAACAAGATTTGGTTTCATATGCAATCGTTTTCATTTCATACTTGATAGTCGATTAGTCGACTATTGAACTTGACAAAAATTAACTTAGGAAGTATATGAAAGCTTCACGGCTTTATACAGTTTGAGATACCAAGGGGAGGACTCACTGGTATGAAACGTCTCTTATTTTAAGAACGTATATATGCGAGATCCCCTAAGGAAGACTTTTTTATATCATTTGCTTACTTCCAAAAGGGCTAGTTTGAGTCAACCAGAAATTCACCGATTTAGTTTTGAAGATTCTAGGAACGGATAAGTGCATTACTTATAAAAAATCATTTCAAAACTGATATATGAGTTCTATATTTTGTAAGCGGTTATGGAGTGAAATGTTATAGAGTTAAACCATCTATCCTAAGGTCAAGTCAAAATATGAGGTCACTGCTAACATTTGAAGCAATTCTAGTGAGGGTATACTATTTATCTTGAGGTTGATTCCAAGAAAGACTAAAAGTTAGCATTTATCGTATGGTTTATGTTGGAATTCATAGAGAGGTTTGTAAACTGTTCGGGATGCTAGAATCCATGGAGATACTCTTGATCTGTTCGAGTGATGAGATATTGAACGTGACTTCACCATTGATAATGATAGATAATATAGTAGTATGCATTGCCAAGGGGTTTAGCAAACCCAAGAGGGTACGTCAACTCCAAATATTTATAGATGCTTTCGATTGTTTAGCACCGAGAGTTAATGGTATTCGATATCATGTGTTCGGGTATAGACCAGCCATACCTTTATGACATATTTCATCTGGAGATATGCGTGGCGTCGTAAGTTAGCTTTTGACCCTTGTCAAGAGGCTGACCTCGATGTATTGAGGATGCCTCTATGGAAAATCCATATATGAACGTACCTTAGTGGTTTTAGTTGTACTTCTAATATTGTTGAAAGCAGCACAACTATTTTCTAATTTATATTCTATACCTTAAACATTATCTACTATATCATCATATGTACTAATTATATGAGTTTGGTTCTTTTGAGGGGAAAACCATTCCGATGATTCGGGTGGTCTCAAAAGTACCGTTATATGCTAACCACATATTCCTTGAGTTTCTTATACTAGACTTATGTTTAACTCATGGTTTTATATTTCCGTTAATTCCTCGAGTTCTCTTTCAAGAAGTTTGAGAAAGGAATGTTTTAGTTGGATAGTATTTGGAGCTCAAGGGGTCAAGTTAGATGTTTTCACCTATCGTATTATATTATTTCCACTACACTACTATGATGTATATATCAGTCTTTGAGAGGATAGGCTGTTATAACTATCTAGTTTGATGACGATACTTAGGATTGTAACATCGAAATGCTATGTATCGTAGAGTGACAATTTGTACTTTCTTTCTTTTTCATATTCTTTTTTTATTTTATCCTAACAATTTTCCTTTCCGGCACTTAAGTGTTCAGCACATGAATACCGTGGATGTATTATTGTCGACATAAAGGGGTTGAAAATGCGAGTCGTTATACTTGGTATCAAAGTTAAAGGTTAAGCAAAAACCTAGGCTTTGGTTGGAACAACTCATTGGAGATAGGGTAAGCGATGCCCTAAAACAAGTTCAATGTATTATATATAAGTGTGTATCGTATTTGTTATACATGTGTTCCTTAAAATATTTTTACTATGAAAATTAAAAAAACCTGATATAAGGTAATTTTTATAAGTACCAATTATTGAAATTTAATGTAAGGATTAATGATGTTCATTCATTATCCCAATTAATTAGTTTAGCCTTGCTCAGCTAGTTTACGAGCATTGTTAACATTTATTGACTAGATTAGCCATGCTCAACAAGTTTATGAGCATTGTTATCATTTGTAAATTGATTAGTTCTGCTCAGCCAGTTTATGAGCATTTATTATCATCTATTGATGGTTGATCTGTGGTTGACTAGTTTATGGGCAATTTACCTTTTTACTGCATGTATAGGTAGATGGTATTTGTGGTGCATTGAAATTAACATTATGTAAATTGAGTTTTACAGTTTGACTATAAGGCGTTCAGTAAAAATGTTGGGTTAGAAGTTTATTTTAAATAAAGGGGGTTTGGTATAAATTTTATAAGATGTAACTTTATATAAGTATGAATTTATATAAATATGGTTTATAAACGAAGAGGATTTAAATTGATATTTTTAGAACTTAAATCCTGGTGTCTTTGAAAATTGTTTCCAAGATTTTGGATTAAATAATATTAGTATTATTTGGAAGTGTGAGAATGCGGATTACGGATCTTAAGTCTGGAATAACATTAGAGGCGGGTGAATAGTGTTTTATGGATTTTCTAATTCTTTTTGAAATTATGTAATTTAATCACCAACAGTTGCAATTTACAAACACAGACATAATCACATAATCAGACACAGATGCAAATACTAGATAAAAGCAGTAATGCAAAGAACATACTAGGATTTTATACTGGTTCCAAAGGCACGATTAGGTAGAAAAACATAAGATAGATGATTTTTATTAATAGATGAGGTGATACATAAGATACTACATAATATGAAAAAAAACAATACAAGCTCGTACAAAACAAGCTAATACATCTCAACCTAGTTATTAGAAAGTGCTAGAGGATAAAGAGGATGATGATAAGCCAAGTTTCCGACCAACTTTAGCAAAGAATTTGTTCATATTAATGGACATTTTATCCAATTTCTTACTAACAGATCTTTTTAGAATCCGTTGATTTTCCACTATGATCTTTTGATTTTTGAGGACTGTTTTGTTGGAAGGATTGTTAGTATTAGTAGGATATTCAATACTTTCCAAGGAGGTATCTTCATTTTCTTCTTTAATTTCCATTTCCTCCCCTTCTTCTTCTTCCTCATTTTCTTCCTCTATATTTTCATGTGCCAATCTTTCATCCTTTTCAGCAAGAGATTCATATTGTTGAAATATGAAAGGAATTTTCATGAGAGAATTGTTGGCATGATTAAACACTTTTCTTGAAACAAATTCTTCCCTTTTGTAATCAACACCAAAATAATTAAAAATCCGAGTGAGATAGATTCCATGATACAAAGTATTCTCACCCATTTCCAAATTCATAGGACGAAGTTCATTCATAATCACTTGTGCCCAATTAATGTCATAATGACCAAAAATAGCAAAAAGAGCTTTACAAACTTTTAAAGTCGGGTTATTGAAATTTCCCAATCTAGGAGTGATAGTATGTTGCGAAAGAAGATTGACAATACATGCTTTCGGACAAAATTTACGATTTTTAAATCCAAAGTTGTCATCTCCTTCGAAAAATGTGATGAAATGTCTCACGATCATGTTCATCAATATTAAAGGTAGAAAGATCCACTTCCAAATTCTTGCAATTGAGAATGTTGCCCAAAATTTCATAATTTAAAACAATTTTAATGCCTTTAACACTACTCCGAATATCATTTTCATTTCCTTCATAAAAACCGCGATTCAAATTCGCATAAAACATTTTAAAATATTTCGATAATAAACAAAATCGTTTTTAGAATTGTCAAAAAGACTAAGAATATGGTTCTCTTCAAGAAGAGTATTGATTTCATATGTAGAGAAATTGCTAAAGAGAGCAAACTTTCCTGTATGAACTTTTCCATAATTAGCATAGCTTATATAAGCCTTGAATGCTTTCAGATCATTATAGAGATACTCTTTAATGGTTTTAGACAGCCTCATTGTGGATGGAGTGCTTGAAGAAGCCATTTTTGAAGAGAGTAGAAGGTTTGAAAGAGAGTTTGAATTTTAAAATGAAAGTGAAAAGTTATGATAAGATAATAGAAATAAATAGATATTCAATAGTCATGTTCTCTGGTCCAGAGGTACCTTTCCAGAACATTGGATTTGGTGAAAAAGTAGAGGGAAGTTCAAAGATTTGAATACAAATTTGAATTTCAAATTTCTGACAAGGATGTCGACATCACAGGTAGGACCATGTCGACATGGGTCAGAGAATTCATGTGACTTATCTTTTCTTATATACTTTAATATATATACATATACATATATATATATATATTATTTTTAATGTTTGTATATTTTCTAGAGTAATTATTAGACATGATAATACTCTTTTAATAGAAAAATTATAATATTAAAAATAAAATAATAATAATAATAATAAATTCAAAATTCAAAAACACATAATTTAAAAAACAATCAAACAATTTGAAGCAAAACAATTTCAACCAATATATTATAAACGTGTACCTTTTTCTAGATTCGTATCTTCGTGATCATCGAAATCATGAATAGCAGTAAAGCACATATTTGAATTTTCCATCTTCTGATCATCATCGCTTGAGGATGAGTCTGAGTCTGAGTCGTCTAGTGTAGCGGTATATGCTCTTTTCCTTTTCTTTGTATAGTCATTTCTTGTAGGACACTTTTGCTTATCATGATGCGGACAGTCTCTTTTGAGATGGCCTGATTCGTCACAGTTGAAACATTTTACGTGGTTTGGTACTTCATTATGGTTTCCAGAATTCTTGTGATTATTATTTTTGAAATTGTTCATCTTCCTGTATTTCAAAAACTTCAAAAATTCTTTGTCATGAAGGCTATTTCTTCATCATCATCATCACTTTCCGAGTGTGGTCCATCTGTTAATGCACTGAACGCAATTGACTTCTTTTCAAATGCCTTGCTGTCTCTTCTCCCTTGCATTTATACTTCGAACGAAATTATATTTCCAATCAATTCTTCAATCTTTAAAGTACTGATATCATTTGCTTCTTCGATAGCAAGAGTTTTCTCATCCCATTTCAGAGTAAGAGAATTTAGAATTTTTTTGACTTGATCTTCTTCGGAAAAACTTTTTCCCAATGATATTAGAGAATGCATAATATCCTGAAATCTACTATACATATCTAACATGGACTCATTAGAATTCATTTTGAATAATTGAAACTTATTTGTGAGAATGGATATTTTGGTCTACTTGACTTTGCTTGTTTCTTCATGAGTAACTTGCAAAAATTTCCAGATATCATATGCAGACTTACAAACAAATACTCTATTGAATTCATTCCTATCAAGTGAATAAAATAAAATATTCATGGCTTTGGAATTATTCTGTGCAATAGTCTTTTTCTCAGCAGTGCACTGTGCAAAACAAGTTATGGGTTCAGAATATTCAGTTTGTGTGATATTCCAAGTGTTTAATCCTATTGACTGTAAATATATTTTCATTCTACTTGCCTAATATGCATAGTTACTGCCATTAAAAAGTGGTGGTCTGGCAGTAGACTGACCCTCTACTAACGAACTAGTGATAGTGTTAACAGAACCAGTGTTGGTAGCCATTTCTAAAACTTTTCAAAATTCAGATTATGAAAACTTTGAAAACCAATGCTCTGATACCAAATGTGAAAAATGTGGATTATGGATCTTAAGGCTGGAATAACATTAGAGGGGGGTGAATAGTGTTTTATGGATTTTCTAAATCTTTTTGGAACTTATATAATTTAATCACCAACAAATGCAATTCACAGACACAGATATAATCACAAAATTAGACACATATGCAAATACTAAATAAAAGCATTAAAGGAAAGAACACATCATGATTTTATACTGGTTCGGAGTTACCCTACATCCAGTCCCGTACAAGCGTACGGATTTCTTTTCAAAATAATCTCGCAGATTACACGCTAAGTTTCAAGGCTACGAGGTACACCCTTCTGTACTCGAGTTTAGGGCAACTCTCTTGATTTAACCAGGCTACAAGATCACCTAATTGATTTCCGGGGCTACAATCACGCACAATTGATTTCAAGGCTCAACCGCACCTTTTACTCAGCAGTTATATATATATAAGATCATATAACTCTGAATAGCATCGAGATCTTATGGAGAGAGTGGCAGAGACTCAAACAAGAGATAATCAAGTTTGATTCCCTTGGTATTTTAGCAGAATAGTTGAGATTCTTTAGAATAAATGTGGAAGATGAAGAGGAAAGAAAACAAGTGAAATCTGATAAAAAATTCGTTTAGAACTACTGCTATTTATAGAAGATCAACAGCCATATCTATTCGTGAAAGGATACGATGAATAGACACTTCTTTTGAAAATTTGTATTTAACGGGCACCATGTCGACATGGGGGTTGAAGGATGTCGACATGCTTTAGGAAAAATTGGTGATTTTGATTTTCTTATTAAAATTGGTTTCTATAATTTGTTAAAACAATTTATAAACTTTGTAAATATATTTGAATATAGTTTAAACATATAAAAGTAATTTTAATATATAACCTCAATCTTAAAGTGATTTAAAATCTAAGTATATAACTATATTTTTAAATCTAAATATTTAAAACAAGAGATAATATAAACTCAAAGATAATTTTGAAATTAAAATATTAAAAATGATAAAGATAATTTTGAGGCTAAAATATTTCAAACAAGAGAGATGTCTTTTTGAAAAGAAGGTTTTGAAAACATTTAAAATAAGAGATATATTTTTGAAAAGCATTTTCATAAAATCAGTGGATATCAAAATAGGAAAACTATATGTTCCACTAGATATTGTCGTGGGTTCCATCCCTTTAACAAGCTCGAAGTGGATTCCATTCCACGAATAAATTTCAAATAAAGATGTAAGTGCTTTCAGAAAGTTTTAACATAATTCTAGACTCAATACTTATCTTGTATTCTTGAAATCTTGAACTCTTGATATCTTTAGTCTTGAATCTCTATATAGTATAGTCTTCATTCTTGGTACCTGCATGGTTATATCCTGCATATACATATATCTAAACTGTAATGTTAGTATTTATATTTTATAACAAGTCCTAAGGTTGTTGTCATCAAAACCATCATCTCAATGACTAACAGAAAGTGTTTGTGAATGCTAAAATTTTGAATAGAGTTTTAAGATTTTTTTTGAATTCGATGTTGCTCTCAGAATCAGTGAGCCAATTTGAGAACAAATTATTTTTGTGTTATCTAGTTCGAGTGGTTTGAAAGTGACTAAAATGGGCGAGAGATGTGTTCATTAATAAGCACTTCTCATGCGCATTACTCTTCTTGGTAAGGGAATATATGGTATGACTTGGTAGGACCCATTTCCATGGTATCATTTTTTTGTTACTCGATCTATATGTATATTTTCTATGGATTTTAAAGTAAATATTGAGGAAATTTGCTTATAAGTTGAGATCATGATACTTAGTAATGTTTATGAAGTATTTGATATAACTTTGAAAGTAATTTTTGATTAAATCCTAAAAGTATAATTTGATATACAAAAGGCATATGTATATATTATTATTTCAAATGATTTGGAAATAAAGCCAAGGTGTTTAGTTCTGAGGTTTTCTTTAAAGAAATTTTAGAAAAAAGGTAGAATAGTTTAATATATAGTTGTTTTGGTAATACAGATTTTGATATAAGCTTTCTATGTGGAAAGGATTTATTTGTATACTATTGAGGGAGCTAGAGTGGTAGTGGCATAACCCAAATCATTAAGAAACATTTTTCTACTTTCTCTTTGTAGTAAAGAGTGTTTAATAAATAGTGAGACTCTGATAAGTTATTTTATTGAACCATGTATCCTATACATTTGGACAATGTGTTACGTTCATCTTGTTATGATTGATTGTTTGATCATTTTCATTTATTAAAATGAAATGATTTTTTCAGTGATTTTGAATGGCTTGAAACTTGTAGATCATTATAGAACATAAAATTATATGTTAATGAAAATATAAAGATGAGTTTATATAACTCTTGAATGAATAATGTAGTAAGTTAACACATGTTTTAAGTTTGTTTAAACATCTATGTTAAGTAATCATTTAATGTTATTGGGCCAACTAATAAATGACTTTACCTTAGGGTTGTTTAAGGAAAGTAGACACTTGATATGTGTTTGGATATGTCATGCTCTTTCCAGCTACTTGCCTAACCTGATAGCTAATGAAGTCGAAAAGTTTGACTCGATTATAAGACTCAGATTTATTTTGCGCCTTCATCTGAATTTTAGGAAGCAAAATGGATATGGTGTTTTGTACATACTCTTACGATGTAGTAGAGTATTATATGAGTAATAACTTGAGTATTTATGAAATTTTTTGTCAGTAAGGTTATGCCATCATGAAATATTTATAAACTTAAGTGATGTTTTATGAAATGATTCATGAATGCTTTTATTATTGAATAAGATATAGTATTAGTGTAAATGAATGTGATAAAAAAGAAATTGGTATAGTTAAAAGAACCAATAGGATAAAGTATGTAAGTTGTACATAGATCATTTTATGACAATTCTTGATCTAAGATTCGAGTACATGCTTTTTTGTGGTTTACACCGGTCCGAACAAGAATATTTCACTCGATTCTCGACGGCGAACATTTGAAACAGATTCTTAAAATGATCCCAAGGTTTTCTATCATAGTATTACTATGTAAGGGAAACAATAGTTTCTAATCAACTAACTTGATTAGAGTCTATGCTAGAGAGGTCAAGTGATCTACATTAGTTTGGAAGTGAAATTTACGTGATCAAGCAAGTGATCAGATTTGATATTGCATACGGATGATCCATGCACAAAGTACTGGCTTAAGTGCATATATGTTAAGTCTTTGTTGCCTTAGGAGATTTCAAGGAATAACACTTCGATTTGTTCTGGAGTAGCATGGATAATCGTCTAGGTAATAACCTGAGGTTGCTAAGCGGAAGGTATGCTTAGTATATTATTTATCATCCTTGTGCGATGAGAGAGTTTTTGGAACTTGAGTAAAACATAGGCTTTGTTTTCTATTATTTTGAATACTATTAAGTATTTATTGTTCTTTTTTCTTTTAATTGTTAATTGAGTTGAAATTTCAAGGATGAAATGTTTTAAGTGAGGAAAAATGTAACGATCTAGAATTTTGAACGCTTCGTATTAAAATATTTGAATTATTTGAATCTTAGATTTAATTCAATTAAATGGATTTTATAAACTTGTTAACCACATTTTTAATTATAACTAATGATGGTTACTTGTTTTTGAAAAATGTTTAATAAATAAATAGTTCAAATGATTATCAATACTGTGGTTGAAATCTTTTTATTGATTAACAGCTTATTACATGGTAAAAGTTGTTCAAACTTGTTGTGTTTCCTAATATATTTATGTGTAATTAATTAACAAATAAAAATATTTTTATGGTTTATGGCTAATTAAATCACTTGTGATGCAACCGATGATGTCATAGAAGATAT
Organism: Allium cepa; assembly: GCA_030765085.1. Lineage (NCBI taxonomy): Eukaryota > Viridiplantae > Streptophyta > Magnoliopsida > Asparagales > Amaryllidaceae > Allium > Allium cepa. The sequence continues at coordinate 272,694,730 of CM060929.1, forward strand.
TTATGAAGATGGTTATTTTGGTGAACCTTAACGGTGAAGTAATGATGTGTAAAGGACACATAGAGGGATGGGCTCTTGGCAGGTCAAAAGGTTTGAAAGGTGGTTATGACCTCTTGCTAAAGCCTATATAATCACTTCATTAGCCCCATAAAAGCCTTTGCAAAATAATGAACAAAATGCCTTAGTCTTCATGCTCTTTATCTTCTCTAACATTCTCAAATCAATAGCCAATGAACTCCAATCTCTTTAAAACTTGGGAAAAGGTCATTAAACATTCTAAGGACAAGGAAAAGTAACTAAAAGTTAAAGGAAATTGAAAAATGGGCAACCTTATGGAGTTCAAAAGCATCACGAGGAGGAGGGAGGTGGCCAAGAGCAAAAGCAAGGCATAGGTTGGATCGTTTGGTTGTTCGGTGATGGTAGGAAGTCTTATTGTGTTTGTGGTGGCTTGTGCTTCTGCCAACTTAGTTTCAAAATGATTTTACTCAAAATTTGATTGTATATATTATGCTATATATGTTGTGCAAATATAACGTTTAGTATTGAACTAAAAAGTTATAACTTTGTCTTGCTTTTAAAAGAAAATGATAACTCTAGTATTTATATCATCGCTTTTATCCATTTATAAAATGTGGTGTGGCTTTGAAATTGTGTATATATGGTTGTTTGGATTGTGTGTTGAAATTGAAATGGATATGGAATGGTCCATATAACGATAGTCGCTATGAAAGCACTTTAAATCCCCTTATTTTAAACTTGTTCAAATTGTTTGTATGTTAATATATTATGATATAATATATTTTGGTTAATATATACACATATATAAGTGTAAGTGATAATAAGGAATTGGTTTGGAAAGTTTTAGAAATTGTGAAATAAAGTTGTAAAAATTAGAAGCGAATTAGTCGCCATCGATGCACTATATAAATGCCTTGTATTTGGCCATTTTCAATATTATCGTGAAAAATATCCTTAGGGTTTTTTTGCATGATTATTAATATTGTAGGTAAATTACATACTATAAAATAAATTGGACTTTAAATCACTTAATAACATGTTGAAAACGAGTTGAACATTGTAGGGTTAAAACTAGTTTTATGGCATAAACAGGAAGCTGCAACACTATGAAACTAAAACACTTTCTAAGTGTTCCGGAGATTTTGATAGCAGTTTTCTAAATTCTATTTGAAACTAAATGCTGAAATGACATTTAAACAAAAACACTTTCTGGGTGTTTCTAAACTTTTGATAGCAATTCTGTAAATGTTGTAGTATGTTATTTGAGATTTAAATGGTTAAAAGTGTTATTTGAATTATGTATTTTCCCAAGATCTTCTTCGCGATATTTAGTAACATTACTTAGAGTATTATAAAAGTTGTTTGAAGTTTAAATATATTTTTAATAATTGTTTATGAATTTTTACAATAAAAGGTTTTATAAATATAAAACATTTTTCTATGATTTTTGTTAAATTTGAAATTAGTTATCTTTAAGTAATACTTTCTATAGATATTTAAAACCTATTTATAATAATATTTAAAATGTGTGTATATATATGAGTTTGGAAAAGTAAGCTAATTAATTTTTTAAAGGACAAAATTAGTTTCGTTATAACCTTAAGTTAAAATGCATGGTTTTGAGATGTTTAGTAAAATGTACATTACTTTGTTAAATAGGTGTAGATGTAATTAGATCTTTGAAAAGAATATTTTAAAGAAAATGTTAAGTATAAAATGGTTTTAGTATATAGTAATAATGTTCTTAGTAACATTTGTGCTTTACCTATTTAAATGTACTTTTGGAAATGCGAAATCTTGTTAAGAGGTTTGTGAATATTCTTACACCATTTGGGATAGGAATATGAATGCATTCCTAAGTATTAAAAAGAGTATAAATGAATAGTAAAATAGAAGAATTTAGGTATATAACTTTGTAAAGGTATTTATTAATATATATACAAGTATTTACTTGTTAATGGAAAGTATTTAGTCCTATAATTATCATCAAAAGCCGACAAAGTTGACTTATTTTATCTGTGAGAGTTAAGAATGATTTTCGAGTAGGGTGTAGAAGCAAACATAGTTCTAAAATACCGACTTCACTCTTGATCGAGGGATAGTGTAAGTCAAGAAGGTTGGAAACATGATAAGTATACGAGACTTGGTTTCAATATGAAATCATTTTCATTTAATACTTGATGGTCGATTAATCGACTATCGAAGTTGACCAAAATTAACTTAGAAAGTATATGAAAGTTTAACGGCTTTATATGGTTTGATTTCCCTAGGGTGGACTCATTGATATGAAATGTCTCTCGCTTTAAGAACGTGTGTGTATATATAAATATATGAGATCCCCCAAGGAGGATTCCTTTATTACTTCTAGATGAACCGAAATTGAGTTAACCAGAAATTCACCAATTTAGTTTTGAAGAGGCCGGGATCTGATAAGTGCATTGCTTACTTAAAACCACTTAAAAAATGATATATGAGTTCTATGTTTTAGAAGTGATTATGGAGTGAAAGGTTATAGTGTTGAACTATTTATCCTAAGGTTAAGTCCAAGGAAGAGTTCAGCTTCACATTTTAAATGATGCTAGCGAGGGTGTTGTCTATCTTGAGGTTAATTCCAAGAGAGAGGATTGAGTTAGCATTCATTGGACGACTTATGATAGAATCCATGGAGAGGTTCACGAACTATTCGAGATGCAGGAATCTATGGAGAGATTCATGATCTATTCAAGTGATGAAGACTCGTATGATAAGAGGTTGAACATAACTTCACCATTAGTAATGACAAAAAATAGAGTAGGATGCACAACTAAGGGTTTTAGCTAACCCAGAAGGGTATATCAATTTCAAATATCTAGAGATTTTTCATTGGTTGGCATCGGGAGTTGATCGTATTCAGTATCGTATGTTCGGGCGTGGACCGGCTATGTTTACCATTATAACATATTTTATCTAGAGATATGCACGGTTTTGGAAAGTGGCTTCTGATCCTTGTCAGGAGATCGGCCTTGATGTACTTGGGAGACATCCCTGAAAATCTATATGCGAACACACCTTAGTGTTTTTAATTGTACTTCTAATATTGATGTGTTGTGAGATGCAAGCACCAAGGCTATTTTTTGATTTATATTCTACATGCTAGACGATGTCTATTATATCACCATATGTACTTATTAGATGGGTTTGGCTCTTTTGAGGGGAAAACCACTCCAGTGGTTCGAGTGGTCTCGAAAGTACTGTTATATGCTAATCACATATTTCTTGAGTTTCTCATACCAGACTATGTCCAACTCATGGTTTTATCTTTCCCTTAATTCCACTAGTGCTCTTTCGAGCAGTTTGAGAAATGCTGGTTTTAATTCTCAGAGCTCAAGGAGTCAAGTTGAATGTTTTACCTCCCATAGTATTTTATTTCCGTTGCACTAATATTATGTGTATAAAGCATTTCTAAGGACAGACTGTTATAATTATTCAGGCTGATGATAGTACATAAGATTGTAACTCTGAAATGTTATACATCTTAACACTTTGTACTATCTTTTTGATAATATATGTTAATCTTCCACTGTGGGATTCAAATGTTTTGTTCTCTTCTTTCTTGTTCTTTTCTTTTTCTTGTTATTTTACCTTAACAAATTATTTCTTTGTCACTCGAATGCTCGGCATATTAATATCATGGATGTATTAGTGTTAGCATTAGGGGTCGAAAAGGCGAGTCATTACACCTTCTACTAAATTCTTATGTTTCTCCAAACGTTAAGAAAAACATAGAAATCATTCGATTTATCTAATGTGCGTTAAGACTTGCTTGCCTTGGGATTATGACCTTGAGGAAACTCAACAAATTATAGGCCCTTATGCGACGAATAACGCATTATTGGTCGTATCATATGCAACTCATAACTCACGGTCTTTATTCTAGTCTTATTTCGACCTTAAGGAAACTCAACAAAGTGAAAGAGATTATTCACTTATACCACTTTACGACGGCCCAAGTATAATGCATATACTTTAAGGAAACTCAACAAATATGTAAATATATCTTATCTCGTCTGATCAATATATTAATGGTACTACATATCACATCTCTAAATTGAGGACACTCAATAACTAAAGAGAATGTAAGTAATATATTAATATATAAAAGGTAGAAGACAATCAATATATTAAGGATTCATAGTCTTTAATATACATATATATTGAGTGATATAGATTTAGGGAATAATATATTTCTTGTGAAACACCCCCGTGATTTAAGTATCAAACGCATTTGAAATCACGATATATGTACTACACATATATACTTATTTCTTAAATCTTATTTGTTTTTCTTTCCAATTCCACTTAATTTTACATATATATAGTTATATAAGTACTAACTTTATTATAACTTTTATAATTTAATTTACTTATATAATATATACGTGTATCTTATTAATTGAATCTTATTTAATTAATTTTAATTCTTATAAATTAAATCATATTTAAATAATTTATTTTACTTTATGTAAAATATCTAAAACTTTATATTACTCATCTTAAACTATTCAAGATGGTTAATCAACTATAACAACTATAGTTTGTTTAAGTGATATCAATATATAGTCACACACACATTTTAATTAGTTGACATTTAGTAAATTTTATTTAATTAAATAGTTTAATTAAGTATTTTAATTTATTTTAAATTTTAATATAGTTTATCATAAACAATTCTAAGATAAATAAAATACTGCATCAATTATAGTTACACACATATACCAACACATATGTTTTAATCAATTAACTTTTTATTAATTAATTATTTCAATTTAACCGATCATATGAATTAAATTCAAAATTTCAAAATCAATTATTTAATTTCATAAAACAATTTTGAAAATTTTAAATTAATCTTATAACTTTATAAAATTTTACTTTTATACTTTTATGCTTAATATTTAAATTTAAAATATGTTTTAGATTTTCAAATAGGTTTTAAAAATTAGCCCAAGGCCCAAGTAAATTTAGGTCTTTATATTGAGGATAATCTTCGGCCATACTTCACCCTTCAGGCCAAGGCCAGTAGCCAGGTAAGGCAGAGTAGTTGATTATCCAAACCCAACCTTCGATATTGCCTTTCTAGATATCCTACTATATGGGTAGGCTTTAATCAGTTACCTCTAACATTGCAAATTTTGAACTGATAGACTATTGGACACTGATACCATTAAAGAAACTAGGCCAGCTAAAAGCGGTGAATTAAGTATATTTCAATTTTTTTCCTATTAGGCCTATAAAATCCAAAAAGATTTTAAATCCAACCGAGAATATTTTAAATAACATCTTTAATTTATTTTGTTTCAAGTGATTTTTAATCATTTATATTTTAATCAATATGAGATTTATATAAATTAGAGTATATCAAATATACTCTTGGGTGTATGTGTAAGTAACAACTACTTTTTTAGTTTAATGTAGAATAGAAAATATTTAGTTTCTCTCTCTTAAATTTATTAAATTTTTCGAGGGTAGATTTTTTTAAGATAGGGAAACCTTTCGTTTCTCTCTCTTTAATTAAATTGACTGATTTATAAAACGCTATGAATGACCAAATTTATACTTGGCATATATTGTGAGCATATCCAAATATACTCTAGCGTATATTGTATAAGTGAAATGTATTAAATTATGTACATGGCTAATGTTTCGTATATAGATGCTATGATTTATAGCCCAATGGACCAATTTGTTTCTTTATATATACATTTGTTGTCCATAGTTTTATTTTACAACATACACACGCGCACATATTATATATATTATAATATATATATATATATATATATATATATCTGTGCAGTTAAAGCACTTAGCAAATTTAAAGCGGTGGGGGTGCAAAAAGTCACCGCGGGGATACAGCGAGGATATAGCGGCATATAGCGGACGGCTCTAAAATAGAATATAAAACTCGTACTTAATGTTTTCACAAATATATAAATGGTAATTGAATGAAAATTTATCGTTCAGTTGAATTATAATTATTACATAAATAATCTTAAATAAAAACAGGTGCGAATATACTTTAACTAAAAGCACAACTGTTATATAACATAATTGAATTTAGTAGAATATTAGAGTATTTTCTTTTTTGAAAAAATATTAAAAATTAAATCAAATAAATTAGTTTCATAATTTTTATAATGTATAAATGCAATTTTTCAATTCATTTTATTAAAGAAGATATAGCGGAAATAGCGGAATATAGCGGGAATAACGAGATACTGCGGAAATAGCGGGGCTAAAAGCGGAAATGCTATATTTTGGGGCTATATGGAAAAATCGTAGCGGTAGAAATCCGCTACGAGATATAGCAGGGTTATAGCGGGATAATAGCGGGGCATTAACTACACAGATATATATATAATGTAACAATGACACATATTATTAAAGTTAAGCTTAACTAATTTATATGTTTTGAAAGCTAAGTTAGCAATTCTAAATCTTGTTTTAACTTAAGAAGGGTTTTAAAATTATAGTTATGATTTCACATAAAAGTCCATTTCAAACTTTAAATTAAAATAACACACACATACACATATATATAATTACAAACTATGTTTGAAATTTAAAATAATATATATATATAAAGTTTATAACTTAATATATGCGTTAAGATTTAAAGTTAACAAATTGAAAGGGTAATATTGAATTAGGAATGATTTAGAAGTTTGCAATTTTACACATAAGTCCACTTATGAGTTTTAAACGAAAATAACTTTTACTCATATGTAGGCAATAATTAAATGGAATTATGTTCAAAACAACCAAAATATAACATATGTATTCAATTTCAAAGTAAATTTAAATAATCGAAATACGAAGCTTGTTTATGCCTATATATATATATATATATATATATATAACAACTAAGTTACATCAATTAATCAAAGGTTAGTTTTCAACCAATTTTTTTTGTTAAACAGTAATTTCTAAGACAGTAAAATTGGAAAGGACAACTTAAGCACATTCATTACAAAAGGTTTTGATCCAAATTATACAAAGGATATGAATAAATAATCAAAAGAGATATAATATGAGAAGGATCTAAAATAGATTAACATAATGAACATACAATAAAATTAAGGTATGTCATAAAAGAGATCCAAATTATATTATCGTAAAGGCCTAAATTTCCATATCTTTTGAGTCGACAATAAACCGCACTTGTCCAACACAATTTGAAAGTAAAGATGGATCTTTAAAGCTAATAAAGAAAAATAGACATAAAGAATCTCACGTGAATGGAATTTCATATATTATTGAACAATAATCTTTACAGCGAAATTTTTTTAAAATACACATATTAGAGTCTAACCTAAATTCATGTTGGACAGTTATAATACCTATCCTTATAATTTTTGAAAAACATCAAACAAATGCATAGAAAATAGAATACATTCATTCATTGATGAAGATATATAGCTCTCTTTTGAAAACTCCATGCGTCTTTATCTAATCCTAAAACTACTCGGATCTGACCTGAGCATAAAAATACCCAGATCAGTCTAGCAAACTAGCATAAGAAACTCAGTTCATATATGACAGTGTCATAGATTAGAGATTGGTGACAAAAACCTTTTGAAAAGAAAGAGTATCTCAAAAGACCATGCCGCACATAAAACCCACTATTTTTACCTTATGATAACTATAACATTTTTATCAAAACATTCAATGTTATTTTTAGTGACCTTTGAAAACTTCTGCAAATAAACTTATTAATCTTATTAATCTTAGCCGAAATTGTTACATTAATTAAATTCCAGCATACTAGCCACATAGGTTCTACAAAAAATGGTAGTCCCTTATTAGAGAATGGATTTCATACAAATGACCGGGTAAAGAAACTACCTTCTGGCAGTACATCTCTAGAGGAATGTACCGAGGCCCATGTAACACACCGAATTTTTGATTATATTATTCATGAGATTTAATTAGATAAATTAAATAGAATAATGTAAATGTAAATGATAAGGTGATTGAGACTTAAATTAATTAATTAAGGGTCGTGCCTAATGAACTAACTAATGGGTTTTGGTCAATTAAGTCACATAAAGGTATAATTGGAATTTGCCATCCCAAGGACCCTTACCCATATATATATATATATATATATATATAATATATTCACTCCTTCCATTTCTTCATTCATGCAATTTTAAAATGCAAAATTAAAATAGAAGAAACGACCAGCCAATAAGAGAAGAAGAGAAAATCAATTTAAAGCTAGAAAATCAAGCTTATGGGAAATCAATCTCAATCCAATCTCCTTATCTAGAGCACGGTGAATAATAGTTCCATCTCTATTTTGGTTTGAATGATATATTTTGGATTTAAGGGATAAATTCATTATATGATGTATTGGATGATGATATGTTCGATTCATGATTTAATTGATTTAAACAAGGTTGTGTAAAAAGGGATTTTGTACGGATTTAGATCAAAACTGAGATTAAAAATTTCTTTAAATTCCATAGGAAAATTTTATGTTATGAGAAATACGATTTTGGATTTGGGTTTCAATTTTGAGAATTTTCCAAGCCGTGGAAAGATTACTACGAATTTTCAAAGGAAAATATGGTTATTTAGGTTTATAATTTATTTTGGAAAATATATTGGGAATTTGGGTCTGGAATTTTGATTTTTTTGTTAACATGATTAAAATGAATTTCTATAATTTTTGGAGATTTTTCCAAAGTGATTTGCTATGCAAAATAAATTGTTTTAAAAGAGGGACCTTTTTACAAAAATTGGAAGGGCTTAATTGATTAACTTTACCATGGTTTAGATCTGGATCAAGCGACAGTTATTTTTGAAAAAGAATTTGAAAAAGTTAAAGCAACCAATCTGGTGTTGACACGTGGCTGGTTAGTTAGAGAAAAATTTCCTTAAACAAAAACAAAAACGACCTTACATCCGAAAAATTGGTTTTGCCTACTTAGGAAAGCACCTTTCGACAAAAAAGCCCGCCTTTATCTTAGTAGAAACCTACCATGCTAAACCCAATACACAAGGTATCACTCAGATGATACGCAGTGGATTGGAGATAGGCGGAAGGTAGGGTGTCAAAAGCATAGCTTTCGAAGGAGTCGAAACCTTGGTTTGTTTTTAAAAGAAAAGCGCCTGCCAATGTTTTGTTTTAATCCTACGACAGAGTCAAAACATAAGGTTTCGGAAAAGGTTTTAATAGGTTTGGAAAAGGGTTGCCATTAACTTATAGGTTCTTTCGACTGTGTTACTTACTTTTGAAAGAATGTTATATAAGAAGGGGTTTCGTCCTAGTCGATACCCTGCTGCCGTCCTTTGACCTTTCGATGGTGTTGAATATATCAATGCTATCGAAAGAATACTTTATTTTATAAAGTTTAAGCCACTTCCTAAAGCTTTTGAAAGAGAATTATGTGTTTGAAGGTGATGTTTTCGAAAGGGTTTCCGACACTAACCTTTTAATGTTTTACCAGAATTTTTATGCTTTCGAAAAGGATGGTGCCGATGCCATCAAGTCATCCCTAATGTTTTTATATTGGTTTCTAAACAGATGTTTTCGACTATATTCACTTTAACCCAAGTTATGTTTTATGTATAAACTCAATGCTTTCGAAAGGGGTACTTACAATGTTCTCAAAAGGGTTACTTCCAATAGTGTCGAAAGGGGTACTTTCAACTGGTTTTGAAGTTAAGCTTCTAAAGGTTAAATATTAATACTTTAATGTATTCGAAAGGTTTTGAAATGTAGAATTTGAAGGATTATAAGGCAGGAGCCTAATGTTTTTAAGAGCTTTCGAAGGACGTTATCCTATGAAGTCGAAAGCTAGGTTTCGAAGGTATCGAAAAGTTTTATGACCCAAACACTATTTTTAAAGGAGGAAAAACCCATGGAAATATTAAAGGAGTTTTTATAATGGTTTTAAGAACAAGCTATCCTTGATAAAGAAATAGGTTAAAGGAATTAATCATGATTTATTTTAAACCTACAGGAATGGCATCGCTATATTGTTATGTTGCTTCTCCTAAAATGAATATATTCACTTTATAATGGACCCATAATTGTATTTTGGGGATGAAGGATAGGAGAACCAGTTAGGTTAACCTAGTAGTGAATATAAATTGAATAAACTCCTGAATGAGTAGAATTGCATCCAGGAGGTTAGGTAGACCAGAATATAGGATGCTAAAATATAAAGAAAAGATATTGGTAGGAACCAATAGGTTTACAGTAAGCCCGTAGAAACTATATGATATTGGCAGGGGCCAATGGGTTCATAATTAGTCCATGAAAACTATGTATAGAGAAAGATGTCAGATGGACATGTTCATAGTAAGCCCATGAAAACTATGATTGGATACTGGCAGGGCCAGTAGGTTTGTAGTTAGCCCGTGAAAACTATATCCAGATGAAATATTGACAGATGTCAGTAGGTTCCTAGTCAACCCATGAAAACTATGATAAAAGAAACGATGTTGGAGTCGCCAATAGGTTTCTGGTTAATCCATGAAAACTAAGATGAGAATAGAAATTGGAGTAACCAATAGGTTCCTAGTGATCCCATGAAAACTATGTAATTGGACAGGGAGTCTTTAAATGTTGAACTGGTTATTAGTCAGCCCATGAAAATTAATAGGTTAATAGTAATCCTAGAAACTATAACTGAGACTATAGTCTAAACTGAATGGGGATGGGTAATCCAGAATTAGTTCAATTGTTTTGCATATCATTATATTACACTGTTTTGAATTGTTTTAAACATTGCGGATGCAGGAGCACAGTATATGGTTTTATAAAGGTTTTGAGATACAAGTGTGGGGAAACCCGTTTCGCTAAGCAGCATGGTCTCACTAGATATCTAAATGATTTGAGAGGATATATTATTATTCATACCTGGATTTATGTCTGACTCAAAGTTTATGTTTTCCCTTAAACTCTCGGATACTCAATTAATTTTGAGTAGTTTGAAAGTTGAGGTTTTCAGGTACCTCTAAAGCGAATTAGCTTCCGGAGATGAGTAGGAGGCATAATAGCGATTTAGAGTTCTCTTTCTTTTGATTCTGCTATGTTGTTTGTAAGAGCAAAGTTGTTATATTTCCTTTATATACTCTGATCATCCCAAGGGCATCTTCACATGTCACTCTAGGCGTATGTTGTAATAAATATATTTTCTCTGAACATGATTCTCGAATGTGGGATAATGTAATGAATTGGAAATGTTTTGATATGGATTGTGATTTTGGTTGAAGTTTAAATTTTTTTCCATATTCTTGTGTTTCTTTATACCATTGAATATAATTTCGTCATATTTGGTCACCGAGGATTAATAACTACGGATGACTGCACCATCCATAGTCGCTAGTTTTGGGCCTCCAAGTAGGGGGATGTTACAAGTTGGTATCGAAGTATAGGTTTATGAAGCTTTAAAAGAAATGTTAAACCTAAAAGATTTTCAAACATAATTCAATGAATTTGAATATGATCGCGGGTTAGGTTAACGCTATAACAACATACTTGTATTTGATATGTGTGTGTGTGTATAAGTACGTGTTCCCCTCTCCGTTTGATCGTTCTTCTTTATCTTACTAAGGCTCGTGTGTAGATTTATGAGAAAGAGGATATGGAAGATGGAAATGGAAGAAAAATCTTGATAGAGGAAGCACCACAACAAATGGTAATGCTCGACCTAACACCAGGAGGAATCAAGGTTGACAGGCCAATTCTAATCCAAATGCTGAGGCCAATGTAGGTGTTGGAAATCGGCTAGTAGATGCAAGGATGGTGTATAAGTTTTTGGCTAATCTTTTGCAAGTAGGAGCTGTTGGTAATGTTGGAGGAGCTAATCTTACAGCTCCAGCTAGATAATATCATGCCAAGCTGAGCAGGGACTACACCAGTCTAGGTGGAAAGTCGTTTATAGGAATGGAGGATGCTGCTGACATTGAGAATTGGCTGCTGAGCTGTGAGAGGATCTTTACTAATTTAGGCTTGGATGATGGGGAAAAGAGAAGGTCGGCCTCTAGGAAGCTGCAAGGGGTAGCGTTAAATTGGTGGAATAGTGTTACTACCGGGGTACCGGAGGAAGAGATGACATGGGCTGATTTCAGAAGGAGGTTTGAGCAGAGGTTTCTGTTTGAAGTTTCTAAGTCGGCATTGATAAGGAAGTTCATGGATCTAGTTCAAGAGGAAATGTCAGTGGTCGAGTGTGCTTCTAAGTTTGATGAGCTGTCTCGATATGGATATGCTTTGGTTGACATTAAGGTCAGAAGGAATGAAAGGTTCATTCGAGGACTGAGACCTGAGCTTTCTAGAATGACCATTACCCAAATCTGTGAACCTGTAATATGGTGGTGGAGATGGCTATTCGCGATGAAGAGATGCTTGCTATTTCAGTTGGAGAGAAACCAGTTGAATCCTTGGATCCTCAGGGGAAGAAGAGGAATTTCTTTAAGAAGAATGGAGCTCAGAAAGGGGATGCTGCCAAGAAGGCAAAGGCTGATTTGGTTTGTTATAAATATGGCAAGAAGAGTCACTATGCAAGTGAATGCCGATCAGGAAAGGGAAAGAAGGCTGCATATAAGAAGAATGTGAAATGCTTTAACTGTGATCAAGTAAGGCATTATAAGAACCAGTGTCTAGAGCCAGCCAGGGCGGATAAGGAGAAAGTTTTTTATTGTTGGATCATCAGCTAAACCTACTGCAGCTGACAAAGTAAAGACTGTGGTGGAAGGTATGTTTTTGATTCAGAGTATACCAGTTAGGATACTTTTTGATACCGGTTCATTACATTCATTTATATCCCGATGATTGCTTAATAGGTTATGCTTAGAACCCACATACCTTGTTACTTCCTTAAGGGTTGCAAATCCAATAGGAGGTTATGCAACTCTAAGGATAAGATGTGACTAGTTAGAACTTGAGTTATTAGGTCATAAGTTTGCATGCAGTTTGCATGTGTAAGATTTCATAGATCCAGAATCATTTTGGGAATGGATTGGTTGAGGAGGTGTAACGACCTTTAAATTTTAATAATTTTATTTACGTAATTAACTGGAATTTTATTAAGTTTTAAATAATTGAATTTAGAAATAAAAATTTGATATTTGCAATATGTCTATTTAAACATAGAAAATGGTAGATTTTGATCAAATAATATGGAAGTTTATTTTGTTGTGTAATATTATTTAAATTTAAAGCAGTTAATATTTGATTATAATGAAATATTTTACAAAGCTAAATATTTTAATACAATAAATTTGTAGATCATCTTCTGAGCGAGACGTCATATTTTGTTTCGTCAAATTTGGACTGCTATTGCTCTGTTTATCTTATTTTCGGCAAATTATAGCGTTTTCGGTACCGATTATCGACTTTTGATACGATGATCGTACCACTGATATCTATATACCATTTTGATCGTCTCGTCGTGCTGATCTCTACGATATATTTAATTTCGTGTTTTGAAGTCCGGTACACGGCGAAACCCGTGAAAACGTTTAGCTATATCGGTACCATTTTTGCACTTTTGATAGTTTGTCTATTCAAATTTCAAACGGTTCAGATAAAAGGCCACTAGACATAAATATTTACAGAGTTCAATGGTCAGCTGTTACATCTCCATTATTTCAATTTACTATATGGTGGTATATTTTCTCTGCTTTTCGGTCTGTTCATTTGTTTCAATATAGAAATATAATTATATTATTTTTTACACTCAAACCTGCTTCATTTTTCTAACTCATCATCTTCTCTGTGCTTACTTCTTCTATCTATTCAATTGAAAAATATAAAAATATAAGATGTCTGCTTTAATTCATTTCTGAACCTGCTCCCAGTCCATCTTCCACCGTTACCAGGCCTGCAATACCGAGCACCTTCCCCTTCATTCACGGACACAGCCGAGTGCAACACTTCGACCACCACTGCCCGAAGCCACAATAACACCTTGCCTTGCATTCTCACCACCACTGCCTCCACCGACCCAGCCACCGTTCCACCTTTCCCTCCATGAGCATCTTCTTCTACCTCATCTTGTTTTGGGAATCACCCTAGGATCAGTAGCGATTAGTCCTTGCAACTCGAAGATTTTCATAAATGAGCACTGCTACCAATATATATGATATGGTAAACTTTTTAAACCATATACTATTTACTTCTAAAATTTTAAACCTTCAAAATTCGTTGTCTACAAAATCTCAAATAGTAACTTGCATTTTCAAAATAATTTCAACTATTTATTTTTTTACCTTTTGGATTTCCAAATCAATTTCTATCTTGTTTCAAAATGAATTTCTTCCCATAATTGATTTCGAAAATAGGCTTACTATTCCAAATATACCATATATAATTTTAACGAATGGTCTTATTTAACAAAGGGAATTGTTAATAATTTCAAATAAGTAAACAGAACCAAGCTAAGATGCCAACAAATTATCATCAACAATTCATCCATTCAACCAGACCCATCCATATAACATCCAAACATTCATATTAACAACTAAATGGTGTTAATTATCATAATAACACAAAGGTATAAACATGATCATCATAGCATAACAATAAATATGATTTTAAAAGAGATAAATGTTCACTCGCCATTAACCAAATCGTTTTACTGTAGGATCGATTTCACTCTAGAGGGGGGGTGACTAGGTTGATACTAATAATTATAAAAATTTAATGCGGAAGTATATAAAATAATTGCAGCACATATAATAGCAGAAATAGAACAACGCAGATTTATCCAGTTTTGGAAAAAACCTGCCTACGTGCTGCTTCCAAGGTTTTTACTAGAAATTAAGTAGTCAGACGCTTACACACGTAAACTCATGACACCCACTATCGACTAACCTAACTCTATGCTCAAAACACTGCCACAACTCAGCCACTGAGTTGTGAATTCTCAAACTACATCATCGTAGTTCGTTACCTAGTCACACGACTAGAACATACAAAAGTTTAAAAGTAAAATACAAAATAAAAACAATTTAAAAACCACAAAACCTAATTTATAAACTAAATCCCAAAAAAAGATTATAAGTCCGCCTAAAATAAAATTATCACCAAATAAAATGTCGACCCCATTTTCACTTTATTTCTTCGGCCTTGAATCCTTGTGTTAAGAAAATGGTTGCGTTTTTTTCGTTTGTTCCTCTTTCAAAAACTTTAGGGTTTCTGTGTAATTGAGCATGCCGACTTCGTTGTTGATTGAATGATGCTCCTTCGATCTTTTTTATTTGCATAGCTTCGGTTGCTTCAAATTGGGGCGAGCGTGTATAATTGGCTGAAAAATTGGCACATGATATTCCTTTTCGATTTCGATTATGCTCGACTTTTGATTCAAGTTACTAATTTGTTTTCGATTTAAGAGTATAATCTGAATTTTGTATTGAACTTGAATACCTTACTGCCTATGATGTTAACGGGTTTTATAGGGTTGAAAACCATAAATTTTCGTTCGAATATATTTTTGAAATCGTCTGATAATTTTAGTTTAGCCGTCTGATTTTGCTTGATTGTTTATGATGTTTTCTGACTTGTTCAATTCGTATATTTTTATGGCTTGGTCACCACAGCTTGTGTTTGGCTTCTTCGATTTTTTCTTTGTCATCACGGCTTTGATTTTGGCTTGACATTGACTTTGTTTGAAAGACGACTACCTTGATTTTTGTAACTGCAAATTGACTTCGGACACTTTTGATAGCATTAGAATTTGTCACACTTGAGTCTCCATGCACCTGCTATGTCCTTGTTGCATTGCATTAAATCATTGCACTTGTATCATCATTGGTGGTCTAGTATTCTCTGATACATTTTTGCATATGTTAAGCCTAGTGTATTTACATGATTTTTGCATATGTATACTGCTTGCAATCTACACTTGTATACAGTTCATGTTGAACTCCATTATGATGATTTGCATTCATTTTGAATTCCTTTTCTCTGTATACTTGAATCTAGTCTTGGCCTTGGTTTCTTTGTAGTCCGATTGCATTTCATGTGAGCTTCAAGTGTGATGTCCACCTCTTTTTGTACTGTTCATTTGTGATGCTTTGAGTCATATGCTTGTTGTATATAAGCATGTCTAAAGCATTGTGCAGTTGTATAAACTTCGAGTCACTGAAGATTTAACTAGTAGATTTCTTATGTCTACACTTCTGTTGCCTTTGTATCTTGTAATCTGGTTGCATATCAATATGTATACCTATGTGTTCATGTAGATATGTGTAATGATATTCAAGTGTGTCTTTGTGTTTGCACTGAGTTGTTGCTTCGAGGATTGCTGCTTGGTTGCACTGTCTATTTACTGGCATAACCCTTTGTACATGTTGAAGTTTGGTTTGCATTTGTGTTCATCATGTAGTCTGCTTTGGAGATTGTTGATGGTTTGGGTTGCTCTGACCAGTTGAACCATTGATTGTGCAATCTGTACTTGTATTGTTGAGCTGCTACCTTCTTTCTTGTGTCTGGTCTTAGCCATTTGATTCATAGTATACATACATATATGTATGTATGTATGCATGCATGTATGTATGTATTCATGTATGTTTATTGCACCATGTAGTTTGTTTGAAGATACCACTATTGTCATGTGATTTTTGGTTTCATTGAAATTTATCTGCACTTTGTTGATGGTCTGCTTCATCACTGTTTGATTTGAAGCTTGATTTGAGACTTGTGAAAAATAGTTAAGCTGGTGTGGTCTTGTTCTTTTGAAACTGTCTTTGAGCTTTGAGTTGAATTCTAGTTGACACTTGAGTTTGAATAGTAGAGTATTTTTCAAGTGTACACATTGAATTTTTGGTCAAGGCTTGTTCCAGTCATTAAAACTTGACCATTCTATTTTTATTTTTGTATGGCACCTGAGTTGAACCTACCTTTGGCTCAGGTTTGACCTTGTGCTCATATCGTGATTTTAATTGTATTGCACTTGAGTTGAACCTAGCTTTGGCTCGTGTTTGACCTTGTGCTCACATGTCCCTGCAGTTTTATCAAGTGTATATTGGTGTGCACGGCCTTGTGGCATGTTGTAACGACCCGAAATTTTAGATCCCGAAAATTCCAGATAATTATGAAGAGAAGAAGGAGATAGAAGAAGAAGATCAGAAACACCAACATTTCTCATACGCAGCCGATAAAATATAATAACAAATAATAACAGTTTACAAAAGTATTTTGTATCTGTCAATTAGATTTAGAATACATCAGAGTCACACATTTATACAGACACTGGATATACACGATTATCAAGTCTCAGATTTACAATAATATAATACAGCGGAAATACTCTATGCATTTTTGCCATCCAGCCCGTCTTCCAAGCTCCAGAACGTCCTTACCTGAAAATCTGTAATACTCGGTCTGACCTGAGCATTACATTCAAGTAACACCCGGGTCAGGCTGGAAACCATCGTGAGTAAACTCATCCGATATGAAATACCAAACAATAGAACCTATATAAAACCCGGGGTAACTCATATTCATTTACAATTTTACAATTTGTTATAGGCATCACTTATTTCACATGTCAATTTTCTAAGTACCAAAAATTAAAATAAAATAGTCCAATTTACTTAAGTCATTTCGTTCCAGCCTATTGATTTCACATATCAATTTATAAAAATTCGAAGTGGTTCCGGGTATCTTCTAATACCCGAACCCGGTCTCTTCGAAATCCAAATGTCATTTTAAAGGTCAAGTTGTTTAATAGTTCAAACCATTTTAATTCAACACTTTGAATTCACATAGCATATATCACAGATAGACCATACTCAAACATTACTGATAAATCCAAAGCATATCACAGAGTATCACAGAATATCACCAAATAGATATCCCAAATTCAGATATTCTACTTATACAATTATCCATAAGAAACATTTTTAATTCTGCTTAATAAATTATTAATTAATTATTCCATTTCATACCATTTAATTAATTAATCACTTCTTAATCAATTTATTAAACCTTAATTACTTAATTCATTTCTCCTTAATTTCCCATTACTTAATTGATCATTAATTACTAATTTATTTCATCATTAACCCTTAATTAATTACTTAATTAATCAACTACTAATTATTTATCAATTAACTTTAATTAGCTAATTTACGATTCTCAATTACAAATTAATTAAGCACATAATTATTAGTTAACCAATCTTTAATTACAATTTGATTAATCACTAATTGCATAATTAATTACAACCATAAATTAATTAATCATTCTTAATTACCTTTCAAACAATTGATTAATAATTATTATTTATATTAATTAGCATTTTAAAATCTTCCTTAATAACTTTAAGTACATTAGTTACTAACTTAAAAAGCTTTAATGTTAATTAACTTTAAAACTTACCTTACATTAACTACTTAATTAAAATATTAATTAAGTTTTAAAAACATTCTAAAGTATTACTTAAATAATCAAAACTTAAAGTAAATTCTTTACTTAAAGTATCACATATTAATTAAGTCATCAATACTTAAAATTATTTAAGAAGGTATAACTTAAATTTTTACTTTTAAAACTGGGATTTAAACTTGAATTCCAGATTTTTAAACTTAGATTTAAAATTTGTTTAAAACCCTGCTTTTCATTTTAAGCTCAGTTTTTAAATTCCATTTTAAAAATTTAAAAACTAAACAGGTTTCTTTTAAAACCTGTAACCCCCCTATTCTACCCGAGACACCCTCAATTGACTTCAAGTCGAACCCAAAAACTCTCGAGCAACTCATGAAACAACTCGAGTAAAAATCGAGTATCCATCTTCTGCTCAAATTAAAAAAAAACAACATCACCAGAAATGTGCACCGTGCACATACATAGTGGCCTAGATCGTCACTGGCCAACTTCGCCGACCTTCTCACATTGGCGAACTACTCCACGTTCCACCACGATCATTAGATCGTCCTCCCTAAGCTCGAAACCGAAAAAGAGATTTAAACCCAAAACCTGGAACAGGTAACAGAAACCACCACCAAAACCTGTCAACGCCTCGTCCTCGAAGCTCCGACCACCGAAAACTCTACAATTTCGGCCATTCCCTCGTCAACCCACCAACTTTCATCACCCAAAGCCTCTGCACTCGATCCACTGAGGAAGTCGAACCGAAACAAAAATCCATCCAGATAAAAACTAGGGTTCTAAACTTAATCGAACAATTTCCGTCGCCACAGCAATCGTGAACCACCCCCACCATTTTTCCCTGCTTCGACGTTCGCCAATCTAGCTCAAACCAAATCCCCGACCTCCAAAGCTTCACCAGTCGTCGGAATCTACTCGAAACCCAAAAACTGATCAACCCCAAATTGCTAACCAAAACTAAACTAAAATTCATGATTTTAGCTTTAAAATTCGAGTTTCCCAGAGTTGATTTGAACTGCATGCCTGAATCCATAAAACAAGTAGTTGATTTTATCACTTCCTTTAAAATCTTACTGTATTACTTAGTTTACGGTACTTTGAAATATAAAAATATTTAAACATGTTTGTAAAACTTGAATGATGGCTATACAAACTTATTTTGTTTTAGATTCTAAGTCCATCAATGACTAGATGAAAATATATTGAGTTTTGATTTTAAATTTTCAACCCTGTAACTAAACAGAGAAGAACATTCATGCTCGGTACATACAGATCCAACATATATTTTACACAGAGCTACTTACCTAAAAATAAACATGCAAAACCATATCATCCATTAATCATGAGCACTGATCTAATTATACTTAAGTTTAAAATAAGGTGTTTACTCACAGTTTTAAAGGAATAGAAAAACTACTGCCCTGCCCTATTGATGCTCTCCTCTATTTTGTGTTGTTGTTTTTTTTTCTTGATTTCCAGAACTTGAGTTATTTGATTTCAAAGTGGTAGCTTAATATTTTTTTCATTCCAATCCCAGATTGAAGCAAAGCAAGGTATATGTATATATGTAGAGAAGGAAGTGTACAGGGTAGGCATTTACTGGTGTAAGCATAATTTCTTTGGTCAGAGATATTTACTTGACCAGGCAAAATTTTCTTTGAGCTGATATGATTTACAAGGTTGCGAAACGACTTTTGTTTGTGCTAGAATTGATAGTATTTAATGTGAATGTTTCCCATACTGTTTTCATCCTTATCCTATTTGACATTTTTTTATATGAAATGAAGGCTTGCATAAATCTTTCTTACCTTATTCTAATGCCAGAAGTAAACAAAGGCAGAGTTTACTTATACAAGAAAAGATAGCTGTAGTTTGTACAGGCCTCATATTTTCATTTTTTCCTTTATTTTCTTTGATTTGATTCTATATGAAAAGGCTTTGATTTAATTTTTTCTTTAACTGACCTGATTTTATGTTTTTTATGCCAGGCTTTTAAATGCTTGTCTCCCCTTTTTGTTTACATCCATATCTATTCTTATGAATATACATATCTCATACATTACCATAATTAATTTTATATGTTTTACTTATGTTTCATACAATAATGTAAGTCACTTATATACTTTTTTTTGTTTCCTATTCTCAACATATGTTTTCATCATTTATACCATATTCATTTTTACATTGTCATAATTACCTTTCTATTATATATAGATATACACATATTTATACATACGGTACTTTAATGATCATATATATATATCTATTTATATATGTTGTTGCCATCCTTTTATATCTACATTTATATACTTCCATATATTATTAACATCGTAAGCTTGTATGTATATAAATATATACATACATACATACATACATATATATATTGGATATTTTATCCTAATTTAAATGGTGGAGTTTATTATTTATCTTCTATGAGATATATCATATTCAAAGATTTATAGTTCAATGTTTATTATGGTTTTTAAATCAATCTATATATATATCTAGGTATTTTGATTATTAGAATTTCATTTGTTTGACTTATCAAAAGTAATATTACGATCAGTTAATCACCCAATTATCCGACACCAAAATCCCGGGTCGTCACAATCCCCCCCTTTGAATCTATTCGTCCTCGAAAAGGAACGAAGCCAGAATTATCAAAATGCTTAAAATCAGATAAATTTTCCTTGATCATTTTTAAAGTACTTTAAACATCTATATAATATTACTATAATAGTTTTTGTAGAAGTATTTTTATAACTCAATGTTTTGACAAGTCCATCCTTGTTCTTACAGAAATTCAGGCATACGTTGATCAGGCGTACAACTGAAAATCTATAAGTGCTTGGCAGACCTGTTTCCAACATCCAGTGAAAATATTTTGAAAAATAATTTTATTAAAAATATATAAAACAGTTTTTGAAAATAGAGGATATATCTTTGGTGAGAATGCTCTGGAAATCGTCAACCCCATCCATGGTCGCAGTTACATCCTGGGTTACGTTGCCATCGCAACAAAAGTCCATGTAACTGTAGGCACTCCGCGCCCCTCGATTACGCCACAGAACCCACAACAGATCGCAGTTACATTCCAGGGTTACGTTGCCATCGCAGCAAAAGTCCATGTAACTGTAGGCATCAGTGCCCTCGATTTTCACTGTCAAAAATGAAATTTCTCCACTCTTACATAGGTCGCAGTCTACCGATGTAAAATCAAACGCAGACTGTTGGCTCTCAGCGGCACACATGACTTTCGCTATGTTACCATAGATCGCAGTCTACCGATATAAAATCAAACGCAGACTGTTGGCTCTCAGCAGCGCACACGACTTTCGCTATGGTCTGTAGTAGATCGCAGTGGCATTGAGTTACACTGTCATCACATCATAACCCAAATGCCTCTGTAGGCATCAGCGCCCCTCATCTTTCGTTACACACTACTCATAATCCTCAGGAACTAGTTTTGTTCGGACTCCTCACAGGATCAACTTTAGAACCCCCTTAGGGTTCAAGGCAGCACCACCCGGTGGCACTCCTGAGAAGCTCATTTCAAGGGAGCGCCTTTTTCCCCAGAGCCATTTTCAAAATACTTTATACTATACCCATATAGTATCTTTCAAGTCATACACCTAGTATGAATCTCATATAAATCTCCCTTTGTCAAAATCGATTATTCCAAATCGATAATTCTCAAACTAGGCTTTTCAAATTCCAATATTGATTTTACCCAAAAATCAAAAGCCTTTCCAAATCCAAAGGTTCCCAACACCTTTTTCCAAAATCCTTATAAGATTCTTTATATATATATATATAATCCTTGATAAAAATCTTTGGATCATTTCAAACTTGTATAAAACCCTTTTAATACTTCAAATACCTTCAAAAACCATTTCCTTCTGGCTATAGATTCAACAAGGGGAGTTTATTTTATATAACAGAGACATATAACATTGTTTGTTCTAAATCAAATGTTCAAATTTGATCACTCTTTTATAAAGTCACTTACCAAATTTATTCACTTCCATAAAGTAATTTTTTACCATAGAAATATTCAATTTCCACCTTTATTCATTGTATATTTCATAAAATATACTTTCATTTCAAAAGAAATCATTTCACATTTCTTATTCATAAATTTCAATATCAATTTCATTTAAGCCCGTACGATGTACACATATCATCCGTACGCCATACCAATCTGATCGCTCACTCGATCACACAATTTCACTTCTGAACTAGTATCGTCCACCCGACTTCCTAGTGTGGACACAGATCTGGTTTCTTGATCAGAAACCGTCATTCTCCTTGCATAGCCGTAACTATGATAGAGAATATCCAGAACCAACCAACAATCCATATCCAGGTTCGCCGTCGAAAATCGAGTGAAAAAAATCTCAACTCGGATCGATAAACTATCTCGAAATTCTATGCTCGAATCTGGATCAAATCACTATGCGAATAGAATAATATACGTACATCCTACGTATTTATCTTTATTGGTTATTAGCCAAATCAATTTTTCTTCCTATTCACACTCACGTTAATTTCATTCACTTACTCACAATTTCTTAAACCCTCATTTGGATTATCACCTCAATTCTTATCTCAAATGGATGCTTAATCATAAACAATTTAAACCCTGTCCAACATAAATTTATAAAATAGCTTGAAAAGTTTAAAAATAGATAAATAGTTGAAAAAACAATTAATAGTTTGTAAGATAGCTGTAAAATAGTTAAGCAATTGTAAAATAGTTAAGTATTTTCAAAAATTTTAGATAATTGCAATACAGTTGTAAAATAGTAATTAATTTGTAAAATAGTTGAAAAATAGTAATTAGTTTATAAAACAATCGAAAAACATTGTTAAATAGTTTCAAAAATAATTGTAAAACAAATATAAGATAGTTCTAGTTTTTAAAAAGAAAAGTTGTATAGTAAATAGTTTGGAAAAATAGATTTATATTAAAACAATTTATTTTGAAAAAAGTCCAGAGTCAAACTGTCACGATACGAAATCCCATGTTCAAAAATTGACACTAAATATCTCACTTGTATTCGACTGCTAAAGATTCAAACATCAAACTCCAGTCGGATGGAGCTTATAACAACATTAGATGAATATAAACAGTGGAAACAAAATGAATATCATATATCAACACAGATACAACATGATACAATATCCAATACAACATCTATCTCAAATATCAGAGTGATACAAATATGATACAACAATAATACGACAATAGAAACTTCAACAAGTTTCCAACATACTTCAACTTCGACAAGGTCTTCAAAAACTCCAACACTTCAAGAGATTTCCAAATCCAAAGCTTCCAGAAGACTTCAAATCCAAGCTAGCTATCAAACACAGATAACCTGCTTCTAGGCTGTCCGTGTGGAAAATTATGGCCACCCAGAGTTTTGGAAGGGAACAATAAACTCCGGGTCAGTCATGGGACTGGTATGCGTAAACAAAAGCAGTTGTTTGAAATAAAAGCAGTTTATTCTTATCAAAAACAAAACAAAAGAATTTGGAAGAAATCTGCAATGCTTTTTTGAAAATGAAACTGCCATAAGGCCACCCACCATACACACAATGCAAGCGCAGACTTGGAGGAGATTTCTCCTTATGACAGTCAAAAATGCTTGATACGAGAAAAACTCTTTTAAATATTATTATTAGTGCATAGTGTGAAAACATTTTCGAAAGTATAATATTAATCTTTGCCAACATAGGTACCATTATACTATGCCTACTATAACTACCACCTGAGGTGACAGGTTATATAATTTAAAACCGTACAGGTCTCGTATTGTTTTGTTTGGATTTCCAACAAATGGTCGGGCAAAGGAACTTCCCACATAAAATGGAATGCCTATGGAGGGATGTCACCGAGAACCTAACCGGATCTCTGCTACACAAGGCCGGGTTACCTCTGTGACTAGGTAACAACTGACACGAGTATGCCAACTCCCAGTCGTTACCAACCTTCATCCGAAGCGCTTCTCAACCGACAACCACAAAGAAATAAGTTTGCAGCAACCACACAGTAAGTATCTGGGCTCCATACCATGATACCACTTATAATCCAAAAGGAAATGGACATACCCTCAGGGGGACCTACCCCCAAATAACCTTGCTGCCACGATTCCTGTTTTGACCATAACCGGGTTGTGAGGCTCGGCGAAGTCTCGTCCACAAAGATACGCTTTTTCACAAAGCCATGCTTCGATCAACAAATGATCAGCAGCACTCAGCATGCCACACAACCAAATTGGGAGTATATTACTGATAACCTTCAACTATATAACCTCTGAGCTCGTACGTCTCAGAGAAGGGTGTTAAGCTAAGAGAATAAATTCTCCGCCACCAACAGATATGTTTTGAAAGAAATCAGCTTTATATCTCAATTTGTAATGTTAGACATACAACCATACAAGTCTGTTCCGGGGTCGAACAGAACCGAAGGCACTTTCGAAGAAGTCCTTGTAATACGGGCATCCACAATCCCGATCGGACTTCCCATCACTTAGGGAATCTCTATACCGTAGCTACTCGGTGCAGAGACAATCGATTGGTCATCCTATCGTTCTCGCAAATACCCGATCTTCACCACCGGTCTTCAAATGCTATCCATAACGTCGTATCACATATTTGGAATGGATTATACGACACAAAGGTCCTTTCCTGGCTAAACCGAATAGTGAGCGTCAATTCTAAAAACACGTGGATGTATCAATCACATAGGTTCATATTCAGGGTTCGATGTGGGTTTCGGATAACCAACTGGAATCCGACTCCCTGTCGTATCGAAATTCAAATGTCGTTTTACGGGCCAATGGTTTTTCACAATCATACAGCAGTATATCCAATACAAATATCATAGATCAGCACAAAGCATTATTACATAGCATCACATCACATAACAGGAATATCAATCCAACACACAGTATTCCAGAACGATCAAAACAACTTTAATTCAGATAGATAATCATGTGGTTTAAATTTATTAATCACATAGTTACTTTAATTTGAAATTTTTAATCGATGATTAATTACAATTAATTACAATTGATTAGATCTTAATCATTTTCATTAAACAGTCACTTCTTAATTAATTATCTTAATTAATTTCAAATTAATTAATCTTAATTATTAATTAATTAAATCTTAATTATCAATTAATTAACTAAGTAATTATTTCTTTAGAAATTATGTTAACAAATCATTAATCGTTTAAATATACCAAAAGATAATTAAATTGCTTTGATTATCCTTTTAAACCTTGTTCAATAAATTACTTTTATCACATTAGATACCTTAAAAGGTTAAGATTCAATTTTAAACAACATTTTGTTTTAATTTTCTTTTAAATTACATTATTTATTTAATATAAATAACCTTATAAAAATATAATATTAAAACTAAGTAACTAAAATTTAATTTCTTGAAACATTTCACTTAAGTCTTAAATTAGCTTGAAATTCCAATCAAATCATTGTTTTGAACATAGTTTAAAAGTGTCTTAAAAATTTGAAATTTTTCAAAGTAAAAACTGTTTTATACGTTGCTCTCGAGACTCACTTCGAGTCACGCGCGAGAGTTTTCCTCGTTTGCTTTAGGTCATTTCAAAAATCAACCCGAGTGGCAAAAAATTTCACTTAAATTTTTTCTAAGTATTTTGACCTGGCGCCACAGAATCCTTACTCGAGTTGATACTCGAGCCACCCTTCGTTCTTCCCCATACTTACTTCGAGTCCATACCCTTCTTCCCCAAAACCAAACTACTGATACCCATCAGAAGTTTGTGCACATGCACAATCGAAGACGCCGTTGTTGGTCGCAGCTCCAACCACCATCGAGTCATCGGCGACTCACTTGAACCCCACAAGCACTCAAGGATCCCAAACGACGAACTCGCGATCGAACATCACCACCCAGCTGTAACAAAACCAGGCCACCAGAAAACACATAGTTCTTCCACCTCTGGCCATCGCAGGCCATGAAAACTTAACTAAAGCTTCGTCTCGACTACGCTCTGCTATCCCCACCGGAGCGATCAACTCCGGTGGTCTGACGAAACCGCGGTGAACTTGTTTCTGCAGCGATAAAAATGTGGGTTAAAACCCTATTTCGATATCATTAGCCCATCACAACGAATTTAAAAATCATTTAGTAATTTTCCCATAATCTCTTACCTTCGAACATGCTCCACCCTTGATCGCAAGATTCATCATTGCCTCGATCACCGAAATTTGGTGAAAAAGGCAATTCTGATCATCCCCATTTATCTCAAAGATTACTTGATTAAAAATGATGATTCTACCTTTAAAAATCATTAATTTCAAAAACGATTTTGATGATATAATTTAAACCAGAAAACATGGTGGTTGAATTTTTGACATATATTAAATTTTTACTGTATTTTCATATTCCCAAAAGATCTTTGATTAAATTTTCTCAACTTAAATTTTAAAACTTGAAACAAGTTAGCAAAAACATGTTTCATTTAGTTCATAACACCTGCAATGAATCAAAGGGATGGAAGTTGATTGATTTTCTTTTCTTGAACAGGTTTGATACCTGTAAGTAAAGAACAGAACTAAAGTTTTATAACTTCCAGATATGTACATATACAAATATACACTTATGCAAGCATTCTTCACATACATTCAGGCATAACTTCAAACAACAAGTTTAAAAATCCAAATTCAAAGAGGTTTACTCACCTTGAAAAATTCTGAAACAGAGAGATGCCTTTTTGTTTGAAAAAAACTTGCAGTTGATCTTCTTTTTGAACCTTGTTTTGCTTAATTGAATTATTTGCTTAAGTTTGTAAAATAAGGTGATGTTTTTGTTTTTGTTTTCAGGTTTGCTAAGTTTTTTGGTTTGAACGAACTGAAGTAAAAGGATGTAGACATAGAAATAATTTTGCAGGGTGCTATAATTTGTTGTATAATCCAAAGTCAGAGATTTTTTTTATTTGCTCAGATTTTTTTTCTGCCCATAATTTTTGACCAGGCAAACTTCCTTTGGGGCTGAACTGATTTTATTTGTGTGCTGAGAATAGATGGTAATTAATGCAATTGTTCCCCTATTTGTTTACATACAATCCTTTTTTTTGTATGTACATCTATGTTTTTTCATTATCTTCTTTCATACACTTTGTTTTATCATTATTTTACATACACAAAATTTCACATATATCAACTTATCTGATGTATCCATATTAACATGTAACTTGAACA
This sequence comes from Allium cepa, assembly GCA_030765085.1. NCBI lineage: Eukaryota > Viridiplantae > Streptophyta > Magnoliopsida > Asparagales > Amaryllidaceae > Allium > Allium cepa. The sequence continues at coordinate 272,722,390 of CM060929.1, forward strand.
TATACATATGTTTATTTTTATGGTTTGACAAAAATCCTTGTTTGTTATATATTTTCATTTGATTTAATATTAATAATATTTTATTTTGTTTTGAACTTTCCAAATTAAATTACAAAAACTTAAATAAGTTAAAAAAATTAATTTAAAAATTTTGGGATGTTACAAATATCCCCCTTTAAGAAAATTTCGTCCTCGAAATTTGAAAGAGAGAGAAAAGCAAACAAAGAATTATACGAATTTAGAAAAGAATAAAAAAACGGCTTACCAGATTAAGCCGAGATATCCACTCTACAATTGGGATATGACTTCTGCATGCTATCTTCAGTTTCCCAAGTGCAGTCCTTTGGATCACCGCTCCATTGTACTTTGACCAGTTTTACAATTTTGTTTCTCAATCGTTTTTCATCATGATCCACAATCTTTATTGATTCCCTCTTTTTGCTGCCAAGTTGGGAGTGATCTCAAGATCCTACTGAGCTGCTTCCTCGATAATACTATCTGGGTCGTGCACAAATTTTCGAAGGTTAGAAATATGAAACACATTGTGCACGCCAGATAACCAGTTGGGTAGCTGCAACCGATACGCTAGAGGACCGATCCTGTCCAGAATAGGAAAAGGACCAATATAACGTGGTGCTAGCTTTCTAGTTTTCCCAAACCTCAATACACCCCGCATTGGAGTCACTTTCAGAAATACAGAATCTCCAACTTGAAACTCCAAATCTCTTCTTCGGCTGTCATAATAGCTCCTCTGACGACTTTGAGCAGTTATTAATTTCTTTCGAATAAAATCTACTTTCTCTGTGGCTTCTTTAATCATGTCTGGTCCAAGAACGAGTTTACCACCTGATTCGATCCAGCACGCAGGTGATCGACACGGATGACCATACAAAGCCTCATATGGAGCCATTTCAATACTGGCTTGATAGCTATTGTTATAAGAGAACTCGACCATATGCAAATGGTCTTCCCAAGAACCACCAAAATCGAGAATACAAGCGCGCAATAGGTCTTCTAAAATTCGGTTAATCCTTTTAGTCTGCCCATCAGATTGTGAGTGACAAGCAGTGCTAAATTTTAGTTTTGTTCCTAATGCGGCTTCGAATGCCTCCCAAAATCTACTAGTGAAGATTGGGTCACGATCACTCACTATGCTGCTAGAAATACCGTGGAGACGAACGATTTCCTTTATATATAGTTCTGCTAAGCTTGTCGCAGTCCGAGTGGATTTCACTGGAATGAAGTGAGCAGTTTTGGTTAGACGGTCGACTATAACCCAAATTGCTTCATTTCCCTTCTTGGTTCGTGGCAATCTGTCAATGAAATCCATTGATACCTGATCCCATTTCCACTTCGGTACTTCCAAAGGTTGAAGTAGACCTGCCACTTTCCTTTGATCGCTTTTAATTTGTTGACAAGTAGCACAGCGACTCACATGAATAGCCCTTTCATTGTCTTCCACCAAAACGTTCTTTTAATATCACGATACATTTTATTGACTCCTGGATGGATGCAAAGTTTGGACTTGTGGCATTCATCCAAAACTTCACGTTTTAGCTCCGGAATGTTTGGGACACAAATCTTTCCTTTCAATCTTATAACTTTATTGTCGTCGACTTCAAAACTAGTATTTTCACCACGACGCATTTTCTCATAAATTTGATGAAGAAACTCATCTTCTTTTTGTTGGCTGGCGACTTTCTCAAGAAGAGTAGGAGTAACAACAAGATGAGCGAGAATGGCATGCTTTCTGCTCAAAGCATCGACAACTACATTGGCTTTTCCGGGCGTATACAGAATATCTAGGTCATAGGATGCCAGAAATTCCAACCAACGTTGTTGTCGCAGATTCAAATCTTTCTGGGTGAAGAGATACTATAAAGATTTGTGGTCGGTGAATAATTCGAATTTTTTACCTAAACAAGGAAGATTCATTTAGTATATATTAAGTTAAGTTGAACTTTAAAGTTTTCTTTTAGAAAAGCTGAAGGAAATTCTTACCCAGAAGATAATGTCGCCAGATTTTTAAGGCGAAAACAACAGCCAAAAGCTCCAAACCATGAGTCGGGTAGTTTCTCTCGTGCGGACGTAATTGTCTACTCACGCAGGCAATTACCTTCCCATTCTGCATTAATACGGCACCTACCCCATCACCACAAGCATCGGTATAGACAGATAGGCTTTGGTTCCCATTAATGATAGCGAGAACATGAGTAGTAGTTAATCTCTTTTTCAACTCCTAAAAAGCTTCATCACATTTTGGAGTCCAATTGAACTTGGCATTCTTCATTGTTAGCTTGGTCAATGGGCTAGCATTTTAGAAAAGTCGTGAACAAACTTTCGGTAATAGCCTGCTAAAACCAGAAAACTTCAAATTTCTTTCAGAGTCATGTGTCGCTTCCAGTCAAGAATAGCGGAAATTTTGCTCGAATCAATAGAAAACCCTTCTTCATTAACAACATGGCCAAGAAATCTGACTTCTTTGACCCAAAAGTGACATTTCAAAAATTTAGCGAATAAAATGTTCCTTCTCAAAATTTCCAAAACAATTATGAGATGTTCAGCATGCTCCTCTTCAGTTTTGGAGTAGATTAGGATATCATCGATAAATACAAGAACAAATTTATTCAGCACCTCCCGAAACACACAGGTCATCAAATCTACGAAGTACGCGGGAGCGTTAGTTAGTCCGAAAGGCATGACTAACCACTCGTAGAACACATCCGGACCCCTAAATGCAGTTAGGTGAACACAATCTTCAGCAATTCACAACTGATGGAATCCCTGGGCTAGATCCACCTTAGAAAAGAATCGTGCACCATGAAGTTGATCGAATAAGTCATCGATCCTAGGTAAAGGAAACTTTTTCTTGAGAGTTTGTTTATTGAGATCGCGATAGTCGACACATAATCTCAAAGACCCATCAGATTTAGCCACAAACACTACCACTGAACCCCATTCAGAAACACTAGGACGAATCAATCCCTTTTTTTAGCAAATCACCGGTTTGCTTGATTAGTTCAATTCATTCCCGCGGTGCCATCCTGCGACTAGCATGAACGACAGGACGAGTATTCGGAATTAAGTCAATTCTGAATTCAATTTCTCTATGTGGGGGTAAAGACTCTACTTCTTTGAATACATCGGGAAAATGCTGGACAATAGGAATGGACTCCAAACTAGGTTCTGGATATCCCAAAGTATACATCAGTTTATCTCTTTTCGGACTAGGGTCTTCACAAGATATTTCAACGAAATTTCCAAGTTTAGTTTTGACTAGAATCGTTCGATTGCTGCAATCTAATTATTCTTCGTATCTTGATAACCAATTCATCCCGAGCAGGATTTCAAATTCATTGAAGTCGAGAACATAAAGGTTAATAGGAAATCTATGGCCAGAATAAGAAATAGGCACTCTCCTACAATATAGACAAAGATTTGTAGGACCACCTACTGGATTCTTCACACAAATAGGTTCATCGACAAACTTGAGTTTAAGTTTTAATTCATCCACGATCTGTTGGGAGATAAATCTATGTGAAGATCCCGTGTCGAATAAAACTCTAACAACCTTTTCACCAATGATAAGGTTACCCTCCAAAACTCCCTTTCCTTCATTTGCCTTTGAAGTTGAGGGGTTATGTTTTATTGCGCACAATTTCGCTATTTGTGCTCGTTTCTTTTTCGGGCAATTCTTAACTCCATGTCCTGACTGGTGACAACAATAGCATTCCATGGATCTTCGACTTGTCTTTACAAGTTAATCTTTCTTAATTTGTTTCTTTAGCTTCTCACAATTATTTTCTAAATGGCCTTTCTCCTGATAGTCGTAACAAGTAACATTTCTAGCTGGATTCTCTTGATTACTCCTCTTTTTCTCCTTGCCTTGAACCGGTTTTTTCCTTCGAATTTTCTTTTCTTCCAATTCAAACTACTTGAACTCCCCTTCTCTTCCGTAGTTTCCTGCGTATCTAGAGTAGCATATCGATAACCCATATCAATCAAGTCCGAAAAAGATTCTTTAATGTGGGCTGTCATTCTCTCGTGATACTCCTTATTCATTCCCCGAATGAATCTTTCATTTTTCTTCAAGGGTGTACTCACTAGCTCCAAACCAAATCGAAACAATTCATTGAATTTATTCAAGTACTCCTTAAATGATAGACTTCCTTGTTTCAAATCTAGGAACTCCGGGTACATTCGAGAGATACCAGCAGATGGAACATATCGCTGCTCAAACACTTCTTTGAATCATCTCCAAGTAAACTTATCTTCTGACTCATCCACAATAACCGTCTCCCACCAAGCTGATGCTTCCTCTTGGAGTTGCCAAGAAGCTATTAGTCGCTTTTGATCATCTTCCAACTTCAGTCCTTTAAAAATTCTTTCACAAGATCGGATCCAAGCTTGGGCTTCTACAACAGATTCCTTATCAGTAAACAGCTTTCCACCAAGTCTCGAAAAGCTTTTATACAGATCAGCCAGATTCGGCAGAGATTGAGTGGGCACAGTTGCAGTTGCAGGGACTCGACCAGTTGCGGTGGTATTTCCCCGTTCCCTACCTTGTCCTCTTCTTCCGCTCATTCTCACTATCTGTAAATAGTAAGAAAACTTGATTTAGGCATACGGACAAGATATCTTAGGAAACATCAACAGTTTAAAAGAAACAGACCAAGAAATTTTTAGGGTTTCGGTCTTTCGGTTTATACTCATTCTAGGGTATACTTCACCCTATCTCTAATGAGCCATCTAATGTGTTATACTCCGTAGCTAAAGTTCTTACTCAACCTTCAGCTCTGATACCACTTTGTCACGATCCGAAATCCCATGTTCAAAAATTGACACTAAATACCTCACTTGTATTCGACTGCCAAAGATTCAAACATCAAACTCCAGTCGGATGGAGCTTATAACAACATTAGATGAATATAAACAGCGGAAACAAAATGAATATCATATATCAACACAGATACAACGTGATACAATATCCAATACAACATCTATCTCAAATATCAGAGTGATACAAATATGATACAACAATAATACGAGAATAGAAACTTCAACAAGTTTCCAACATACTTCAACTTCGACAAGGTCTTCAAAAACTCCAACACTTCAAGAGATTTCCAAATCCAAAGCTTCCAGAAGACTTCAAATCCAAGATAGCTCTAAAACACGGATAACCTGCTTCTAGGCTGCTCGTGTTGAAAATTAGGGGTCCCCAGAGTTTAGGAAGGGAACATTAAACTCCATGTCAGTCATGGGACTGGTATGAGTAAACAAAAGAAGTTGTTTGAAATAAAAGCAGCTTATTCTTATCAAAAACAAAACAAAAGAACTTGGAAGAAATCTGCAATGCTTTTTTGAAAATGAAACTGCCATAAGGCCTCTCACCACACACACAATGGAAGCGCAGACTTGGAGGAGATTTCTCCTTATGACAGTCAAAAATGCGTGATACAAGAAAAACTCTTTTAAATATTATTATTAGTGCATAGTCTGAAAACATTTTCGAAAGTATAATATTAATCTTAGCCAGCATAGGTACCATTATACTATGCCTACTATAACTCCACCTGAGGTGGCAGGTTATACAATCTAAAACCGTACAAGGCTTGTATTGTTTTGTTTGGATTTCCAACAAATGGTCGGGCAAAGGAACTTCCCACATAAAATGGAACGCCTCTGGAGGGGCGTCCCCGAGAACCTAACCGGATCTCTGCTACACAAGGCCGGGTTACCTCTGTGACTAAGTAAAAACTGACATGAGTATGCCACCTCCTGGTCGTTACCAACCTTTATCCGAAGCGCTTCTCAACCGACAACCACAAAGCAATAGGTTTGCAGCAACCACACAGTAAGTATATGGGCTCCATACCATGATACCACTTATAATCCAGAAGGAAATGGACATACCCTCAGGGGGAGCTACCCCCAAGTAACCTTGCTGCCACGATTCCTGTTTTGACCGTAACCGGGTTGTGAGGTTCGACGAAATCTCATCCACAAAGCTACACTTTTTCATAAAGACATGCTTCGATCAACAAATGATCAACATCATTCAGCATGCCACACTACCAAATTGGGAGTATATTACTAATAACCTTCAACTACATAATCTCGGAGCTCGTACGTCTCAGAGAAGGGTGTTAAGATAAGAGAATAAATTCTCCGCCACCAATAGATATGTATTTGAAAGAAATCAGCTTTATATCTCAATTTGTAATGTCAAACATACAACCATACAAGTCTGTTCTGGGGTCGAACGGAATTGAAGGCACTTCCGAAGATGTCCTTGCAATCCGGGCATCCGCAATCCCGATCGGACTTCCCATCACTTAGGGAATCTCTATACCGTAACTACTCGGTGCAGAGACAATCGATTGGTCATCCTATCGTTCTCGCAAATACTCGGTCTTCACCACCGGTCTTCAAATGCTATCCATAACGTCGTATCACATATTCGGAATGGGTTATACGACACAAAGGCCCTCTCCCGGCTAAACCGAATAGTGAGCGTCAATTCTAAAAACACGTGGATGTATCAATCACAAAGGTTCATATTCAGGGTTCGAAGTGGGTTTCGGATAACCAACTGGAATCCGACTCCCTGTCGTATCGAAATTCAAATGTCGTTTTACGGGCCAATGGGTTTTCACAATCATACAGCAGTATATCCAATACAAATATCATAGCTCGGCACAAAGCATTATTACATAGCATCACATCACATAACAGGAATATCAATCCAACACACAGTATTCCAGAACGATCAAAACACCTTTAATTCAGATAGATAATCATGTGGTTTAAATTTATTAACCACATAGTTACTTTCATTAGAAATCTTTAATCATTGATTAATTACAATTAGTTACGATTGATTAGATCTTAATCATTTTCATTAATTAATCACTTCTTAATTAATTATCTTAATTAATTTCAAATTAACTAATCTTAATTGTTAATTAATTAAATATTAATTATCAATTAATTTAAACTTTAATATTAATTAATTAACTAAGTAATTATTTCTTAAGAAATTATGTTAACAAATCATTAATTGTTTAAATAAACCAAAAGATAATTAAATTGCTTTGATTATCCGTTTAAACCTTGTTCAATAAATTACTTTTATCACATTAGATACCTTAAAAGGTTAAGATTCAATTTTAAACAACATTTTGTTTTAATTTTCTTTTAAATTACATTATTTATTTAATATGAATAACCTTATAAAAATATAATATTAAAACTAAGTAACTAAAATTTAATTTCTTGAAACATTTCACTTAAGTCTTAAATTAGCTTAAAATTCCAATCAAATCATTGTTTTGAACATAGTTTAAAAGTGTCTTAAAAATTTGAATTTTTTTAAAGTAAAACCTGTTTTATACATTGGTCTCGAGACTCACTTCGAGTCACGCGCGAGAGTTTTCCTCGTTTGCTTCGGGTCATTTCAAAAATCAACCCGAGTGGCAAAAAATTTCACTTAAATTTTTTCTAAGTATTTTGACATGGCGCCACAGAATTCTTACTCGAGTTGATACTCGAGCCACCCATCGTTCTTCCCCATACTTACTTCGAGTCCATACCCTTCTTCCCCAAAACCAAACTACTGATACACATCAGAAGTTCGTGCACATGCACAATCGACGATGCCGTTGTTGGTCACAGCTCCAACCACCATCGAGTCATCGACGACTCACCTGAACCCCACAAGCACTCAAGGATCCCAAACGTTGACGAACTCGCGATCGAACATCACCACCCAACTGTAACAAAACCAGGCCACCAAAAAACACAACGTTCTTCCACCTATGGCCATCAGAGGCCATGAAAACTTAACTCAAGCTTTGTCTCGAGTACGCGCTGCTATCCCCACCAGAGCGATCAACTCCGATGGTCTGACGTAACCGCGGTGAACCTGTTTCTGCCGCGATAAAAATGTGGGTTAAAACCCAATTTCGATCTCATCAGCCCATCACAACGAATTTAAAAATCATTTAGTAATTTTCCTATAATCTCTGACCTTCGAACATGCTCCACCCTTGATCGCAAGATTCATCATTGCCCCGATCACCGAAATTTGGTGAAAAAGGCAATTCCGATCATCCCTGTTTATCTCAAAGATTACTTGATTAAAAATGATGATTCTACCTTTAAAAATCATTAATTTCGAAAACGATTTTGATGATATAATTTAAACCAGAAAACATGGTCGTTGAACTTTTGACATATATTAAGTTTTTACTGTATTTTCGTATTCCCAGAAGATCTTTGATTAAATTTGCTCAACTTAAATTTTAAAACGTGAAACAAGTTAGCAAAAACATGTTTCATTTAGTTCATAACACCTGCAATGAATCAAAGGGATGGAAGTTGATTGATTTTCTTTCCATGAATAGATTTGATACCTGTAAGTAAAGAACAGAACAAAAGTTTTATAACTTCCAGATATGTACATATACAAATATACACTTATGCAAGTATTCTTCACATACATTCAGGCATAACTTCAAACAACAAGTTTAAAAATCCGAATTCAAAGAGGTTTACTCACCTTGAAAAGTTCTAAAACAGAGAGCTGCCTTTTTGTTTGAAAAAAACTTGCAGTTAATCTTCTTTTTGAGCCTTGTTTTGCTTAATTGAATTATTTGCTTAAGTTTGTAAAAATAAGGTGATGTTTTTGATTTTGTTTTCAGGTTTGCTAAGTTTTTTGGTTTAAATGAACTGAATTAAAAGGATATAGACATAGAAATAATTTTGCAGGGTGCTATAATTTGTTGTACAATCCAAAGTCAGAGATTTTTTCTTATTTTCTCAGATTTTTTTTCTGCCTACAAATTTTTGACGAGGAAAACTTCCTTTGGGGCTGAAATGATTTTATTTGTGTGCTGAAAATAGATGGTAATTAATGCAATTTTTCCCCTATTTGTTTACATATAATCCTTTTTTTGTATGTACATCTATGTTTTGTCATTATCTTCTTTCATACACTTTGTTTTATCATTATTACATACACAAAATTTCATATATATCAACTTATCTGATGTATCCATATTAACATGTAACTTGAACATATATATATGTTTATTTTTATGGTTTGACAAAATCCTTGTTTGTTATATATTTTTGTTTGATTTTATATTAATAATATTTTATTTTGTTTTGAAACTTTCCAAATTAAATTACAAAAATTTAAATAAGTTACAAAATTTAATTTAAAATTTTTGGGATGCTACACAAACTGTTCAATTCCCAGCCTCCAATCCCATTAATTCAATTTAAATTTCCACTCCCATTTAAATTGACTGAATTCTAATTTGAATAACTTCAATTTTCATTGAAATTGATTTATCCCCAATTCAAGTTGAATTAATTCTCAATTTCTTCCCAATTTTCAAATCAAATTCTAGTTGAATTTTAAACCTATTCAACTTTAATTACAATTCCAAATTATTCAAATCGATTTGGATTAATTTCTAATTGAATCCACTTCAATTTTAAATCATTTCAATTTCTATGAATTAGTCTCAATTCCCATTTGAATTCCATACTTATCCATCTCTTCAATTCTAATTAATTCAAACTAAATTCAATTTGAATTAATGAAATCTAAATCTCAACTTTAAACCATCTCGAATTATATAAATTCGAGTTAAATTTCCAAATGTCGATTCAACCCCTTAAATCAAATTAACCTTTATTTTTAAATCAATAAGCCAAATTTTTAAACAATTAAATTTTGAGTCAAATTCTCAAAATTCCTTTTTAAATTATCTTTACTTAACTTTTTCCAAAGTTCAAATAAGGGTTCATATCTTAAAAATTTAATTTAGTACTCAAATTTATCTTCTAGTTTGAAACCAGTTCCTTAAACAATTTTAATTTACAAATGCAATTATTCAAATTTTCAGTTCAAAGTAATTCCTTATCCTTAATTTCAAATTAAAGTTAATTTTCCTTTCATCTCAATAATGGATATATTACCACACTTCATTTCTTATTCATTTAGACAAATCTGATCCACAATTTAAAGATTTTTAATAACAAAAGGATGATATCATCCATTTTATTTTAAAACATCCATCCATTTTAAATTTTCATATCTCAAACCCATTTTGAGATCACACAAATTCTCAATTCAAATTACCATTTAACTTTTCAAGTTAAATCCCAATTTCATCTTGAAATTTCCAATTCAGGTTATTTGTTAAATTACTTAACTTTCCCAAAGTTAAATCCAATTTGCTTAATCCAGCCAACCTTACCCAATTTGAATTCCCATTTCAATTTTAAACTTCACATTAATAATCTTATAAGTTCAAAAAATTATCACCTTGGAATCACATCTCATTTCAAATTTAAAACTCAACATTTAGAGTTTATTTCAAACCATTTTTGATATTATGTATATCCCTCATATATACATATTTATTTCTTGGCCCACCAAGCCAAATTTTAAAATTTAAACTACCTTTGGTTTGAATTCAAAACAAATTCTCTTTACAATTTACAAACATCTCTTATTTGAAAAATAAGATCACATTCAAAATAGTCTGAATAATATCATTTCTTTTATCACTTTGGAAACAATTTCAGATGTTTCTTGAACTTAGGATTCAAAACTTCACAATTTAAAACCCAGTTCTATTTAGAATTTATACTCATCTTAAAAGTTTACTTCATTAATACACATTTTATTATTAAACACAACAATCATTTATGATAATAACCAAGATTATCATATCTGGAAACCAATTCATTCTTATTCTGAAACTCTTCCCAAATTTAAGATTTAATTTCGGTTTGAATCCATTTCCAACTTATGTTTATTCAATTTCAAATTGGTTTTATTTCTATTACCTCTTAATTTAATTTCAATGATTTAACCACCTATTACCTTAACATTTATTGGTTAAGAAATATTGCGCTATATATATATATATATATCAAAATATATACTTATATATAATCATTTAAAATCTTTATATTAGAAAATAACAAGTATGCTCTCATATATATATATACACACACACTCAACTCATCTAGGGTACCATTGATCCTATCCTTAATGAGTAATCCCAATAGAGCTAAGGTTCTCGCTTAACCTTTCTGCTCTAATACCAACTGTAATGACCCGAAATTTTAGATCCAGAAAATTCCATATAGTTATGAAGAGAAGAAGGAGATAGAAGAAGAAGAAGATCAGAAACACCAACATTTCTCATACGCAGCGGATAAAATATAATAACAAGTAATAACAGTTTACAAAAGTATTTTGTATCTGTCAAATACATTTAGAATACATTAGAGTTACACATTTATATAGACACTGGGTATACATAATTATCAAGTCTCAGATTTACAATAATATAATACAGCGGAAATACTCTATGCGTACTTGTCATCCAGCCCGTCTTCCAAGCTTCAGAACGTCCTTACCTAAAATTCTGTAATACTCGGTCTGACCCGAGCATTACATTCAAGTAACACTCGGGTCAGGCTGGAAACCAGCATGAGTAAACTCATTCGACATGAAATACCAAACAATAGAACCTATGTAAAATCCAGGGTAACTCATATTCATTTACAAATTTACAATTTGTTATGGGCATCACTTATTTCACACGTCAATTTTCTAAGTACCAAAATTTAAATTAAAATAGTCCAATTTACTTAAGTCATTTCGTTCCAGCCTATTGGTTTCACATATCAATTTATAAAAATTCGAAGTGGTTTCGGGTATCTTCTAATACCCAACCCCGGTCTTTTCGAAATCCAAATGTCATTTTAAAGGTCAAGTTGTTTAATAGTTTAAACCATTTTAATTCAACACTTTGAATTCACATAGCATATATCACAGATAGACCATACTCAAACATTATTGATAAATCCAAAGCATATCACAGAGTATCACAGATTATCACCAAACAGATATCCCAAATTCAGATATTCTACTTATACAATCATCCATACGAAACATCTTTAATTCTGCTTAATAAGTTATTAATTAATTAATTATTCCATTTCATACCATTTAATTAATTAATCGTTTCTTAATCAATTTATTAAACCTTAATTACATAATTTATTTCTCCTTAATTTCCCATTACTTAATTGATCATTAATTACTAATTTATTTCCATCATTAACCCTTAATTAATTACTTAATTAATCAACTACTAGTTATTTATCAATTAACTTTAATTAGCTAATTTACGATTATCAATTACAAATTAATTAAACACTTAATTATTAGTTAACCAATCTTTAATTACAATTTGATTAATCACTAATCGCATAATTAATTACAACCATAAATTAAGTAATCATTCTTAATTACCTTTCAAACAATTGATTAATAATTATTATTTATCTTAATTAGCATTTTAAAATCTTCCTTAATAACTTTAAGTACATTAGTTACTAACTTAAAAATCTTTAATGTTAATTAACTTTAAAACTTACCTTACATTAACTACTTAATTAAAATATTAATTAAGTTTTAAAAACATTTTAAAGTATTCACTTAAATAATTAAAACTTAAAGTAAATTCTTTACTTAAAGTATCACATATTAAGTAAGTCATCAATACTTAAAATTATTTAAGAAGGTATAACTTAAATTTTTATTTTTAAACTGGGATTTAAACTTGAATTCCAAATTTTTAAACTTAGATTTAAAATTTGTTTAAAACCCTGCTTTTCATTTTAAGCTTAGTTTTTAAATTCCATTTTAAAATTTTAAAAACTAAACTAAACAGGTTTCTGTTAAAACCTGTAACCCCCCTCCTATTCTACCCGAGACACCCTCAATTGACTTCGAGTCGAACCCAAAAATTCTCGAGCAAATCATGAAACAACTCGAGTAAAACTCGAGTATCCATCTTCTGCTCAAATTAAAAAAAAACAACACCACCAGAAATGTGCACCGTGCATATACACGGTGGCCTCGATCGTCATTGGCCAACTTCGCCGACCTTCCCACATCGGCGAACTACTCCACGTTCCACCACGATCATCAGATCGTCCTCCCTAAGCTCAAAACCGAAAAATAGCTTTAAACCCAAAACCTGGAACAGGTAACAGAAACCACCACCAAAACCTGTCAACGCCTCATCCTCGAAGCTCCGACCATCTGAAACTCTACAACTTCGGCCATGCCCTCGTCAACCCACCAACTTTCATCACCAAAAGCCTCGTTGCACTCGATCAACAGAGGAAGTCGAACCGATACAAAACTCCAAGCAGATAAAAACTAGTGTTTTAAAATTAATCAAACAATTTCCATCGCCATAGCGATCGTGAACCACCGCCACCATTTTTCCCTGCTTCGACGTTCGCCAATCTAGCTCCAACCAAAGCCCCGACCTCCAAAGCTTCACCAGTCGCCGGAATTTACTCAAAACCCAAAAACTGATCAACCCCGAATTGCCAACCCAAAACTAAACTAAAATTCATGATTTTAGCTTTAAAAATCAAGTTTCCCATAGTTGATTTGAACTGCATGCCTGAATCCACAAAACAAAATAGTTGATTTTATCACTTCCTTTAAAATCTTACTGTATTTACTTAGTTTACAATACTTTGAAATCTAAAAATATTTAAATATGTTTGTAAAACTTGAATGATGATTATACAAACTTATTTTGTTTTAGATTCTAAGTCCATCAGTGACTAGATGAAAATATATTGAGTTTTGATTTTAAATTTTCAACCCTGTAACTAAACAGAGAAGAACATTCATGCTCTGTACACACAGATCCACCATATATTTTACAGAGAGCTACTTACCTAAAAATACACATGCAAAACCGTATCATCCATAAATCACGAGCACCGATCTAATTATACTTAAGTTTAAAATAAGGTGTTTACTTATAGTTTTAAAGGAATAGAAAAACTGTCGCCCTACCCTGTTGATGCTCTCCTCTATTTTGTGTTGTTTTTATTATTTCCAGAACTTGAGTTATTTGATTTCAAAGTGGCAGCTTAATATGTATTTTTTCATTCCAATCCCAGATTGAAGCAAAGCAAGGTATATGTATATATGTAGAGAAGGAAGTGTACAGGGTAGGTATTTACTGGTGTAAGCATAATTTCTTTGGTCAAAGATATTTACTTGACCAGGAAAATTTTTCTTTGAACTGATATGATTTACAAGGTTGCGAAATGACTTTTGTTTGTGCTAGAATTGATAGTATTTAATGCAAATGTTTCCCATACTGTTTACATCCTTATCCTATGTGATATTTTTTTTATATGAAATGAAGGCTTGTATAAATCTTTTTTACCTTGTTCAAATGCCAGAAGTAAACAAAGGTAGAGTTTACTTATGCTAGAAAAGGATAGTTGTAGCTTGTACAGGCCTCATATTTTCATTTTTTCCTTTATTTTCTTTGATTTGATTCTATATGAAAAGGCTTTGATTTAATTTTTTCTTTAACTGACCTGATTTTATGTTTTGTATGCTAGGCTTTTAAATGCTTGTCTCCCCTTTTTGTTTACATCCATATTTATTCTTATGAATATACATATCTCATACATTACCATAATTAATTTTATATGTTTTACTTATGTTTCATACAATAAGGTAAGTCACTTATATGCTTTTTTTTGTTTCCTATTCACAACATATGTTTTCATCATTTATACCATATTCATTTTTACATTGTCATAATTACCTTTTTATTATATATAAATATACACATATTTACACATACAGTACCTTAATGATCATATATATCTATTTATATATGTTGTTGCCATCCTTTTATATCTACATTTATATACTTCCATATATTATTAACATCGTAAGCTTGTATGTATATAAATATATACATATGTATATATGGATATTTTATCCTAGTTTAAATGGTGAGGTTTATTATTTATCTTCTATGAGATTTATCATATTCAAAGATTTATAGTTCAATATTTATTATGGTTTTTAAGTCAATCTATATATATACACATATCTTGGTATTTTGATTATTAGAATTTTATTTGTTCGACTTATCAAAAGTAATATTACGATCAGTTAATCACCCGATTATCCGACACCAAAAACCCGGGTCGTCACACATGTACAGTGATACACTGTGCATGTCATAGGTTTTTCGTGTATGATGAATTCAAAATTAATATGATGACGAACAACCCAAATAACCGAGGCAAGTAGCATTTTCAAAATACACATTTTATTTTACACTAGACAAATATTTCCTTTTCCATTTTACCGCGTCAGTGTGTATTTTGCAGATAACTTAGATGTTGGATTCAGGCTGGAGCAAAGTCGAAGATAAAATACGAGTGAATGAGTGATATGTAGTGAGGTGAATATTGTAAATGGTGTGATGTAATCAAAATTGTATTCTAATTGAAATTGTCTAAATATAGTGAGAGCGCAAATTTTGTACTATTCAAAATTGTAATAAATATTTGTTTGAATAAAATATCTGTTTGAATTTGAATTCTATGTTATTTATTTTATTCAGCAAATATTTATTTATTTATGTGAAAATAAAATAGTACAATAACAAATACGTTTAAATGAATATATATTTATATGTATTTATTATCAATGAACAAAAATCATATACTAGCATATTCAACATTTACTTCCTAACAACATTCAGTATAACAATACTTCTTCTAGCATTTTATACTCCATCAAAACATTGTCTAAAATCATCCTCTTCCTTCACAAAGTTCATGGCCATCATCACCACTCCAATGCTCATGGTCAAGAGGATATTTCTCCATACTCCATCATTCTTCAACTTTTAGGTGCTAAACCATGTTTAAATGATATTCTAAGGACTTTGGGAAAGTTTGGTGGAGTTTGAAATTGGTTTGGTATGTATTTTAGAAAGTTAGTAAGGGAAAGAAGAGAAGAAGCCATTAAAACTCTAAGAAAGAAGAAGAAGAAAGTTTTAGAAAAGAGAGAAGAGAAGTTGTGAAGAAATAAGAGAATGGGAGGTGGTATTTATAGGAAAAGTTTTGGAATAAAATATTATGACTTGAAATAATCAAAATACCCTTACTTAACCTTTAAGTAAACTTACTTTTTCAAATCTTGCCATCGTCCACCATTTCATTACTTTATTCATTTTTACTTAATAATTAAGGAATCTATTTGGATGGAAAAGTGGATTAAAGTGGAGATTTGTTTTGATTCTGATGTGATTTGATTTGATGTTTAATTTTTTTTAATTTTTCCTTACTTTACTTAATTATATTCTAGAAGTTTTCTAATCGTAATTAGTAAAAGTAAACTTGTTTAGTTATTAGAATTTGTAACATATATGTTAAAACATGCTAATAAAGGTGCAATAACATTGTGACAACTTATATTGAACAAAACATTCATTTTTTGACAAAACGTTTTACGGTCACATTTTAACATTTTTTTAGACTTCATGAAAATAAGTTTCGTATCATCGATCTTTAAATAACTAAAACAAGTTTATTTTAGTAAACCATATTAAATAGTATTAAAATCCAATTATAAAAATACGACGTTGATTTGTCAACGTGCGATAAAATTTGTCAATCGTTATAAGACAAGTTTATATATTTGTAAATTCATTATAAATCAAATTTATAATATTTTCATATCATTATATAACCATTAAAAGAGTTATCTACCATTACAACAATTATTTGAATGCATATTAAATTTTATTGAAAACCGACTTTTGTCAATTTTACAATGAAAAACTAAACTTCTTGATTTTGTAATCAAATTCTAAAACTAAGTTTATACTTTTTATTTATCACATAAACATGATTATTTAAGTTTGAAAATTCTACATATGAATATTTAAAATAAATTAAGTATCTCATTTTCGAAGTGGTAAAATTATGGGTCGTTACATTCTCCCATCCGTAAAAGAATTTCGTCTCCGAAATTAACCCAAACCTAAAAATCAAAAGAGTTACTAAAACATTATTTCATAAAATTAAACCTATAAGATATACCCAAATCATCTATATAAAATGTCTAATTCGATCTCCTATTCGAATACACGAATTTTCTTCTGAGCTAGTATCGATCCCTCAATCCTCTAGTGTGGACTATAATCAAGCTTCTTGATCAGAAATCTTAGCTTTCCTTGCATAGTTCTCAACTATGATAGAAAACTAAAGTACCCAACCATAAACCCTCATCAATATTCACCGTCAAGAATCGAGTGATAAATCCTTTTCGGATTAGTGTAAACACATCAAAGTTTTGTACTCAAATCGTAGATTAAAATTCCCGTGACGAAATAATCTACGTACAACTTATGTATTTATTCAGATTGGTTTTTCTTAGCTATAACAAATTCTTTTTATTCATTCCTTTATTATTTATGCTCATTTCTTTCCTAGTATATTTCCTTTGGTACTAATAACACAGGAACCCTTCCTTAAAATTTTACTTACGTTTATAAACACCTACAAACACAACTTTGGTTTAATCAACACATTAGAACTTATGTTTCATAAATATTCACTTTATACTAAATCCATTTTTTGAATTATTACTTACAACATTACTTAAGTATATAAATAGTTCATGACTTAAATCTATATTAGTATAATATGCCTTTATATCCTAAGAGTATATATTCAAATCCAAATTTCAAATTGGTTTTACTTAAATCAAAGCATTTCACAAATTTAAAACTTGTTGTAGTTTACTATCGTCTCAAACTCATAAGTTATTATACTTATTTATTATTTAATACTATTATTATTTTCTCAGCTTTGACGAACAAATATCAAAATCATTAGTATTTAAATCCTTAAATACTAATGATTTTAAATCCTTTTTATTTATAATCACATTTATAAATTATACTTATCTATTTACTCAAAACATTTCACAATTGTTTATCCTTTACCAAATGTTTTCATAAATTTTTTAGCTCTCAGTTAGGTGTGATTTAGAAATTTTCGACTGTCCAAAATTGTCGAAAATCTCATTTTATCCCATCAATTTGTGATCCAAAATTATCTTTAATTTAAACACTTTTATAAAGATGTTTCTTTATTACTAATCAATTTATTATTAATGATTCACATACTCTTAAGAAAATTTTATAGATCTAGTAACTCCAAAATGACACCAAGGAACCGGGCACCACCATTAGCATCATATGTCCTCTTAACTAGAAGGTTTATACTTAAAAGAAGTGTTTACCATCTGAACACGTCTCTACTTTCAAACCACTCGAACTAGTTATAATAAGATACTTAATTTTAAATCCTTTATTTGAAATAATACTATACGTAACTTTACAAGTTATTTACTATTAATTTTATTTATAAAAACCCTATTTATAATCCATTTCTTAAAATCACTATAACTTCCTTTCAAACTTTCAAAATTCTTTTCTAAAATACAAAGATTTAAATTCTCAAAATTTATATAAAATATCTTCCACATTTATCTTTTACAAAATTGTTTTATTTGTAAAACATGCTCATAAATTTATTTAACTTAAATTTCTTAATCTTAACCTAATATTATTATCAAATACCTTATAGTCAAATTGTGAAACTTACTTCACAGGGCATTCGTATTTAAGCTTTTATATCAAACAATCAATCAATTAATGATAATAAATTTGAAAATTATCATATCCCTTAACAACCAAATATTCAATACATATATCATTTTGAAAATGTCTTTTGTATCTATAATATAATCCAAGGTAAAATTATTCATTTACCAATTTTCTTCTCAAAACAAAAATCATTTTATATAATATTAACAAATACACACTCACATATATAATACTCTCAACTCAATCTAGGGTGTCACTTACCCTATCTCTAATGAGTTACTCATCCTAGGGTATCACTAACCCTATCTCTAATGAGTCCTTACCCCTATCTGGCTCTGGTGTTCGCTCAACCTAAGCTCTCATACCAAAAGTAAAGACCCAAATTTCCATAACCTTTGAGTTGACAATAAATCGCACATGACCAACCCAAATTCAACGAAAAGATGGATCTTTAATGGTAAGAAAGAAAAATAGACATAACAAAATCACACTCGAATGGAATAAAATATATTATTGAACAATAATCTTTACGGTGGAATTTTTTAAAAATACATATATCAGAGACTAACCTAAATTTAGCTTGGGCAGTTATAATACCCGTCTTTACGATTGCTGAAAATATCAAACAAATGCAGCGAAAATAGAATATTTTCATAGGTTGATGAAGATCTTCAGCTCTCCTTTGGAAACTCCAAGCATCTTCAGCTAATCCTGAAACTACTCGGATCTGATCCGAGTATAAAAATACCCCGACCAGTCTGGCAAACCAGCTGGAGAAACTCAATTTATACATGACAGTGTCATGAATTAGAGATTGGTGGCAAAAACCTTTTGAAAAGAAAGAGTGTCTCATAAGACCACGCCGCAATAAACACGGGCATGTTTTTACCCTATGATAACTAAACATTTTTATCAAAACATTTGATTCTATTTTTGATGACATACTTTGAAAACATTTGCAAGTAAACTTATTAATCTTTGCCGAAATTGTTACAGTGGTTAAATTCCAAAACCTAGCCACAAAGTGGGCTATACAAATAAAATGGCAGACACTTATTGGAGAATGGATTTCCATACAAATGACAAGGTGAAGAGACTACCTTCTTGCAGTACATCTCTAGAGGAATGTATTGAGGCCCAACTGATGGCCTCCACCAACACAAGACCGGCCTACCTTTTCTTAGATAGTACCAAATATGTCATCACCCGGTCATTACCGACCTATCTAAGCGCTCGTTTACCATACACAGCATTAACATAAACCCAAACGTCATAGCGGGTAGAATATTTCTAGAATGGGATTATCATACCCTAATGGGTGCGAACCACATAGCCATGTCGCATCTACTCTATTTTGTTTATTTTCGAGTGTGAGGCTTGGGGTAATGATTAACTTTCACATAGCACATCATTTTTCCTCTTTTGAATTCCACATTGCCGTTCCATAATAACACAGCTGATTTCTATAAACGTATAACTCCTGAGCTCGTACATCTCAAGAAAGGGTGTTAAGCTAAGAGAAGTTTCCTTCTCGGCCACCAAGTAGACGATACGTTTATAGAGATCAATTAATGTAACTTTAAAATGCAATGTCAAACATTTGTTCATACAAATTCATTCTGGTACTGAATAAAACTTAATGCACTCCTCCTACCACATCCTATTTGGGAATCACCCCTAGGTTCAGTAGCGATTAGTCCTTGCAATTCGAAAATTTCATAACGGAGTACTACTGCCAATATATATGGCATGGTAAATTTCCCCTAGAGTCTAGTGGCAAGTGGCCCTACATCATGAATATCTTCATCTTCAATAACCTTATCTTCAACATGTTTTACTTCGAAACGTAAATTGGTTCAAAGTGGTTTTTAGACAGGAATTACCAAGATCCGGTCTCGGTCTCTTTGAAAACCAATCATCTATAAAAATGTGCATATGTGTAAATAGGATTTGTTAACCATCTTTTTATTTTAATTTTTTACCGATAAATCAAAATCTTTTAACATTGGAAATCTTCAAGTCATTTAATTTTTAAAATTTCCATCTTTTGAAAATATGTCGTAATTGGGTCAAAAACAATGTTATTTAGGACATAAACCCAAAACTAATTATATTGAGTAAAAGATTAGTCTAATTTTACCCAGACTAATTTCTGTATCCAACTCATACTACTTATGAAATAACGGTGGAAAATCTTAGATTTACAGACTTCCCTCATCATCATTTAATATAGAGTTTGACTAGAACATTTTTTATATTACTAAAAACCTTGTTCAATCATTTTTATTTTGGACAAACTTAAATATTATCTTTTCATTTAGAGCATACAGACTTTCCCTTCAATTTGTTCTATCCCTCGCCTAGAAAGAGAAAACAGAGGCCAGGTAAGTTCAGGACACTGTTTGCTCCATTCCTAACATTAGTTACACACCTTGTTTTATCTTTCTAGATCTCACGGGTGGGACAAATGTACTAGTCTTTTCCGCATACTCGGTTTGTTTTTACATCCAATACTTTTAAGGCAAAAATTATCGTTTAAGTGTAATAAATAATTTCTCTTAACCGTTTATTTGAACTCTTAATAAACTTTCAAATCACCTTTAAAATACCAACTATTTATTTAAAGACATTTATAAAAGGTTTGGGAAAGAATGGTTATGTTAAATTCTTCATTTCTAATGTTTAGTAAAACTGGTATAGAAAAGTGCTATGAAAAGTGCTTTTAAGAGCTTATTTGATTAAAATAACTTTCCTACCATTCGACAACTTATATTTATAACTCAAATCTCTTCCTAAATATTTTAATATATTTATCTAATTTATTTTATATTTTAAAACATTTAAAAATATCATTTTATAGAATTTTATAGTTTGGTTACTTAACTGCAAAAGCACGATTTTCTTGAAAACTTGATTTGGACATATTTTAAAATCTACAAGTTAAAATCTTGATTTTTCTTTCCCATTTGAAAATTATGGTTATAAGCATCCGGAAATTTTTTATTTCAAAGATGACCGAGTTATATTCCACTTCATATAGTCAACTGAATTCTTCGACGCAAAATCACTAACTACCGTTGCACACGCGCCTAATTTTGACTTGTTTTTCAGTATTTGTCGCAACGCTTCCAAAATAGTTTTTATTTGCTTGTGAACCATTTATAAACTATTTAAATCAATAATTTATCATTTTGATTATTAATATATATTTTTCACTTATTTCAAAATATCTCATATTATATTATTATAATATTAAAATTGGCGTCTTTTAAACTTCTTAAACCATATACTATTTACTTTTGAAACTTTAAAACTTAAAAATTCATTATCTTTAAAGTCTCAAATATTAACTTCCATTTTCAATATAATTTCAACTATTTATTTCTTTAACTTTTGGATTTTCAAATCAAATGCTATCTTTTTCCATAATGAATTTCTTCACATAACTGATTTTGAAAAGAGGCTTACTATTTCAAATATAACATACATAATTTTTAACAAATGTTATTATTTAACAAAGAGAGTGGTTAATCATTTCAAATAAGTAAACAAATCCAATTTAGCTAAGATACCAATAAATTATCATTAACATTTCATCCATTCAACCAAACTCATTCATATAACATTCAAACATTCATATTAATAACTAAATGATATTAATTACCATAACATCATAAGGGTAAAACATCATCCAAAACCATCGTCTTCCTTCACAAAGCTCATGGTCATCATTACCACTCCAATGCTCAAGGCCATGGAGATATTTCTCCATACTCCATCATTTTTTAAATTTTTAGGTGCTAAACCATGTTTAAATGATATTATAAGTCTATAGAAAAGTTTGGTGGAGTTTGAAATTGATTTAGTATGTTTTTAAGAAAGTTAGTAAGAAAAAAGAAGAGAAGAAGCCATTAAAACTCTAAAAAAGAAGAAGAAGAAGAAGAATAAGTAGAAAGCTTTAGAAAAGAAAAGAGAAGATGTGAAGAAATAAGAGAATGGAAGGTGGTATTTATAAGAAAAGTTTTCAAATAAAACATTATAACTTGAAATGACAAAAATGCCCTTATTTAACCTTTAAGTATACTTACTTTTTCAACACTTATTATAATCCATCATTTCATTACTTTATTCATTTTTACTTAATACTTAAGGAATGTATTTGAATAGAAAAGTGGATTAAAACTAAGATTTATTTTGATTTTGATGTGATTTGATTTGATGTTTATTTTTTTAGCTTTTCGCTTACTCACTTTTCTTAATTCTATTCTAGAAGTTTTCTAATCATAATTAGTAAAAGTAAACTAGTTTAGTTGATAAATGTATAATATATATATATATATATATATATATATATATATTAAAACATGCTAATAAAGGTGTGACAACGTTGCGACAACTTATACTGAACAAAATGTTGATTTTTCGAAAAATGTTTTACGGTCATATTTTGACTTTTTAAACTTCATATATTTGTAAAAAAAATTGAAAAAAAGTTTTTCATCATCTTTAAATAATAAAAACAAGTTTATTTTAGTTATAAAACCATATTAAATAATATTAAAATTCAATTTTAAAAATATGATGTTGATTTGTCAACATGTGATAAAATTTGTCATTTGCTACAAAACAAGTTTATATGTTTATAAAATTATTATAAATCAAATTTATATTATTATCATATCATTATATAACCATTAAAAAAAGTTATTTACTATTTACAACAATTATTCGATTGTATATTAAATTTTATTGAAAACCGACTTTTGTCAATATTACGAAAAAATCCAAACTTCTTGATTTTGTAATCAAATTCTAAAATTAAGTTTACCCTTTTTATTTGTCACATAAAACAAATTTATTTAAGTTTGAAAAATTCTATATCTGAATATTTTAAATAAATTAAATATCCCATTTTCAAAGTGGTAAAATTACGGGTCTTTACAATAACAAGACAAACAAATAAATAAATGAGATATAGCATGAATAGATCTAAACTTTGTAATCTTGAAAATTATATGGTTAAGTCAAATTTGAATGTTACCTTAAGATGAAGCTAAAAGTTGCAACTTGAAATGATTGACTCTTCTAGATTTGATTGAATCGGTCTCTGGATCTTGCAAAGATGAAAGGACACCAAACACCTTTTAGTTTAGCTTTACTTTTGATTTTTTTTTGGAATTTTTATTTCATGGAGGCATCTATTTTCGGCCATACAAGAATTGAGAGAGGAGAGATAGAAAAGTAAGAAAGAATTACAAAACGAATGAAAGATAATTTGTTTTAAAGAAAATATTAAAGCCTTTCAATTTCCTCCTTTTAAACCTCCATATTTAATTCCTCATTAAATCTCATCAAATTCTCTCCTCCTTTAACATCCATGGTTGGCCATAGATGGTGCCATATGAGCCCTTAAAATTTTCTAAAACCACTTAGTAATTGATTTATTTAAATCCAATTAAAATATTTTATCAATATCATATATCAATACGTTCGTGTATAACTTTAAAATGCGCAATTAATTATACACTAATAGTATTCAAACAAATCAAATAAAATTTTATAATTAATATTTCATAAATATTAATTTTCAAGATTATAAGTTAATTAAATCATGTGATTTCCAGAGTATTCATCATTATAGTTGTGCGACTCAAAGCCATAAATTCAGTCCGCGATTAATATCTAATAATTCGAATATTAACGTTCACACACACTTAGCTAGTGGTATGACATTTTAACTGAATTTATCGCTTACACATCTTTTTGGTGAAATTCCATTTTACCATTATAAGCGGTACCTGGTAACAATGGTTATTTACACTGGTTCTCTTCGTTAATACTATATCACATTAGGATCTATAAAATTTGATTTTGGTCAAAACTCCAAAATCATCAACGTTCAACTTAATAGTCTA
Source organism: Allium cepa (assembly GCA_030765085.1). Taxonomy (NCBI): domain Eukaryota; kingdom Viridiplantae; phylum Streptophyta; class Magnoliopsida; order Asparagales; family Amaryllidaceae; genus Allium; species Allium cepa. The sequence goes on from CM060929.1 coordinate 272,746,868, forward strand.
AACACAAAATTTTGTGTTTAATAATACATTTATTATTAACTGTACCGCTCGGGCAAGAAGCTTTGAGTTGATTACAGATGACCGTGATACCAATCTCAAATAACCAAGAAAATGAATTTCCTATTAAATTGCGTTTCACTTCCAGTGTATCAACTTAGACCCAACTATAGTTGTTTGGTGGACGTCGTGTCATAATTTAACTATAGTTAAAGTGGAGTATCCACGTTAAAGTTCAATGGTATTCTTAACTCTAAAGAACTATGCAATATCCTCACTTCGAGATTCTTTGTTTGACACTAATTATATTAACCAATGGAAAACTCTCAAGTGAGTCATTCCACAGTTATCTAATAACTATTCGTACTTAACCCTTTAGTGCCTCAAGCAGTTATGAGTAATATATTGTCCAACATTTTGAGAGAGTTATACGATCTAGTCTTAAAGAATGTATCGATATCACATCTTGAAACATCTTAACTATGAATATTTTAGATACTATATTATTTTAAATATGATAAATTTCTCATGATTATAGCACACTGTAATCACTATCACATAACATAACGTTTATGGTTTTCTATTTAATATATAATAAATTAATTACTTAATTAATTGTACCACAATATAACAAGTATACAATAGAAAGGAAACACCTTTTATTTTGAACAAGGTTGGTTATTGAGTTAGATATTGTAACAAACTACCTAATTGGCCCTAGGGCGTACCCATAACTCTATCATTTATAGCCAATTAGATCACAAATATCTAGCCTCTTTCTCTTATGCCTAGATGACCACGTTTCCTCCCTTACCTATAAATTTTGGCCAACTCCTTTGTGTCTGGGCTTCCAAATTTTGGACCAAAAGGATTTAATAATTAAATCATTCATTTAATCAACTTATTCAAGCCCGTTCGTTAACTGAATCAAAATATAACTTTTATACATCGTTTTAATTATTTTTCAAGTTTTAAATAAATATTTAAAATGCCATAAAAAAATCAAGTACAACATGGTTATTCAATTTTATTATTAATGTATAATATTTATTAATAAAACTTACATCGGTCAAACTTGGAAATGATTAACAACGCAGTTGTATTAAATTTCTGGTGTGAACTTGGTACTCAGTTAATATTTAAACAATTTAAATACTAAAATAAGTATGTACTTTGTTGAAGTACACTATTGAGTGCAAGTTCGATCATTACAGATTATTTAGGAAAGATCTAATTTTTAGTCTATATTAAGCTACACCTACTAATGAATCTGAGGCACATATTCTTTTCATCAACACTGTATTACCAAGATATATAGAGTTTGTTTTATGGATAAAAACCCTACTCATATCTGTAGTTAATTGCGTAGACCGCTTTAAAGTACTAGATTCAATCTGATAACAATTATTGATTAAGAAATTAATTTGGCCATACGTTTTGACTTTAGGTTGACTATCAGTTACGCTGATGCTAACTTTGTATAATGAAGGAGACTGTAACGAACGCGATTTTTGACTTTCAAAAATCGACATTAATACGTCCACTGTATCAACTGCTGAGCAATCGAAGGCCGGAAAACCGAATGGTTAGGGTTAAAGAAGAAGAGGTAGAAGAAGAAAGAAAGAAGAATCAGAAACAATAACAGAATCTCACATTTCGCAGCGGAACAACATATAATATATCAATGAATAATCTTTAAAACAAAGAATCATATCTGTTATTACATCACATCACATCACATTACATTACCAGAGTTTACAACAATAAATAGCGGAAATGAAATACTATATACAAGTTGATACGCCATGCCATCCAGCTTGCCTCTTGAGCTCTACAGCACCTCCTGAATTCCAAAATATCCTGATAACCTGACTCTAGGCTGCCCGTGTGGAAAATTGTGGGCACCCAGAGTTTAGGAAGGGAACAATAAACTCCAAATCAGTCATGGGACTGGTGTGAGAACTTAAAACAGTTATTTATCTTTTAAAACAAATAAAGAAATATTTTAAAATAGATCCGCAATTCTTTTAGAAAATTTAACTACCATAAAGCCTCTCACACACACACAATGCAAACGCAAAATCGGAGGAGATTTATCTTTATGATAGTCAAACATGCTTGATACGCAGAAAAATTTCTTTGATATTATTACTATAAGTGCAAAGTGCTGGAAAACATTTCGAAAGTATGATATAAATCTTAGCCAACATAGGCATTTCGCACTATGCCTACTATAGCTACCATCTAAACAGTGGTGACCACCATAAGTAAATGGCGGGTTCTACAACTAAAACCGTAAAAGGTGCGTTTTGGAGTTTGGATTTCCAACAAATGGTCAGGCCAAGGAACTTCCCATTGCCACATGGGTACGCCTCTGGAAGGATGCCCCGAGAAACTAACCGGATCTTTTCCAACACAAGACCGGGTTACCTCTAGCTAGGTAACTACTGACACGAGTATGTCATCCCCCGGTCGTAACCAACCTTTATCTTGGGATTCACCAACAACCACAAAGAAATAAATTTGCAGCAACCACATAGGTTAAGTATCTGGGCTCCATACCATAATACCACCTCTATCCAGAAGGAAATGAACATACCCTATGGGGGCGCTATACCCAAATAACCTTGCTGCATTGTTCCTGTTTTGACCATTTTCGGGGTGTGAGGTCCGACGAAGTCTCGTCCACAAAGCTACGCTTTTCATAAAAGCCACGCTTTGATCAACAATTGATCAGCAGCACTCAGTATGCTACGTTACCAAATTGGGAATATATCACTAGTAACCATCAACTACATAAACCTCTGAGCTCGTACGTCTCAGAGAAGGGTGTTAAGCTAAGAGAATAAATTCTCCCCCACCAACAGAAATGTATTTGATAGAAACCAGCTTTACATCTCAAAATGTAATGTCAGACATACAATCCATACAAGTCTGTTCCGGGATCGAACGGAACCGAAGGCACTTCCAAAGAAGCCCTTGCAAATTCGGATATTCAGTAGTCACGTCCGGAATTCCCATCACAAAGGGTGATAAAATCTCTATATCGGGGATCAGCAGATGCAGAGACATTCGATGGTAATCCTTCCGTTTTCGGAAATATCCGGTCTTCAACACCGGTCTTCAAATGCTATCCATTACAAGGTGTCACTATTCGGAATGGGATTCATGACCCAAAGGTCCTCTCCCGGCTAAACCGAATAACGAGCGCTTATTTTAAAATAAGTTTAGCATTCAAATTCAAGCAAATCACAACAAATACCCATTTAAAGGTAAATATTAATAGTCGATTATTTAACTATCAATAGATATGCACAACATCACCAGATTCCAAATAATTTCCCAAATAATTTATTTTCCAAAAATATCTTTACAAGGTATATTTTTCCACACTTCAACCATTTCAAAACAATTTTCAAATCACTTTTCACCTTTACAACTTTTGAAAACAAATTTTAGATCATATTCCTTACGCAAAAACACTTTCCAAAGATTTATTCATTTTCACTAGAAATCTGCCGAGTTCAAATACTTTAAAAAAAATTATAACACTTATCCAAAATATATCGGGAAAACACTTTGAAATAAAACTATTTTTCTTTAAACACTTTACTTAAAATATTAGTTATAAAATTATTATACCAATATTACATATAACTTAAGTCCAAACTAATTTTCAAAATAAAAATTAGTAGATAGAGTATAACTATTTAAATAACTATTTTCTAAAACAATTATTGATTAAATTTTAGAAATAATCATTTCCATATCAACTTAATAAATCTTTACTTAAAGGATTTAAAACAATTTAAGAAGTAATTTCTCCAAATTATTCTTTAAAACCCAACTTTAGAACTTCCAATTTATCCTTTAAAAGCTGCTTTGGAAATATACTCGGCTTTCCAGGGAAAATACACTTTCACTTCAAAATGGTTCATTTAAACCAATCAAATAAATCCTTACTGATTTACTTTAATTTACGTTCCAAATCCATAAATTTATTTATACACTTCAAAAATAAATCAATGTTTATTTTTAAACAAATTTCCCTTTCCTTTATAAATTCCATGGTGAATTTAAAATTTCCAAATATCCACTGATATACGATTTTCAAATCGATTTCAAATATTCACTTTCAACAACAATTCAATTTTTCAATTGATTTCAAAAACAACCAAATCAAATTCCATATTGATTTTCCAAGAAATTAAACACCAAGTGAATTTCATTCTAATCTCAAATTTAAATCAATTTCTACTAAACCCTAAATCAATTTTCAAATTGATTCCAAATTCTTTTCAAAATACCAACTAAATTTCCAAATGGATTTCAAACGATTTAAATTCAATCACCAAAAATCAATCCCCAAATGGGTTTCAAATTTTATTTCCTTTTAAAGAAAACCAATTCTTTTATTTTTTCAAACTCTTTAAAATCCGTATTTTGAATAAATTCTTCAACTTTTAAAATAATATTACCCGAAATCCATTTATTAAAGTTTTTCCCATATTTTGAAATTTTATTCAATAAGATTAAAAATAAAACTTTATTATTTTAGAATTCCTTCTTTTAAATTTATCCAATTCTCAAAAATAAATTTTATTATAAACTTCCATCTTGAATTTTCAAAAATCAATTTTTTATTTACTTCAGGTATCCAACGATACCAAAATTACATTCGGCTAAATTTTAGCCTTCAACGATTTCAATCATAAAGATAATCACACAGAGATTGAAAAAAATCAACACACAACATTGAAACAGATTCAATTATTTGAGGAATCCAGTTGGATCCCTCCAACCTGTTTCCCTGCATCCATAGATGTTAGCACAATACCAATCCCGTTTCAAGACGGGATATCGCGGTACATGGGTTTATATAAAATATTATCCGTTATTATGCGATGCAATAGGGTCTCATCTGCTATATAATGCGGGAAATCAACTCCAAGTACATATATAATACCAATTCCACTTCAAGGTGGAATATCGCAGTATATGTGTTTAATATAATAACATCCACTTAATATGCGGCGTATAGGGTCTATTTCAATACAACAAATAGCAATTTATCATTTAATCACACAATCAAGCAATTTTAAATTTAACTATTTAAAATTTAAATCGAAACACAATTCGATTGAGTGAGAAGTTCTCACCTTGTTTCAAATACAGTTGCAGTGTTTTATTTCGAATAAAATTAAACGTGCGTTTAATTTTACCCAAAATTCACACTAGCTCTAATAAATCCCAATCCAGATCCATTGTGTAGTGCTCGTCAATACGGATCCAACACAACTCGTTTCGTGTAAAACGGACCTCGTATGAACAAGTAATAGCTTTTTAAAGTTTGTACGATTTTATAATATATAATTAAATCAATTTCTTTTTTTATTTTACCCTAAATTCATCAGGGCCGTAGATTTCAATGCCCTAGATCATGGCCGCACGCGCTTTTTCTTCCCCAGGTGATTTTTCTTTTGCGTACGTGAAACCCATAGCTCACGATGAAGCCCCGATGGTCGCGCCCACCACGTTGATCGCGATGACGATCAGAGACCGTCATTTGGAAGCCCTCCACGAGGTGCACCTTCGGCTGTAACACCTTGAAGCTCGGCACCCCCTTCCCTTGAAAAACGCGCACGAGCGCGGAACATTCGAATGAAATTTGCCATTGATTCATAGCGTTGTTTTCGATCATCACCGTATAGATCGATAGGTCTCATCATCCTCTTCGTTTTTGTAGTTGAGAGTTTCTTGAATTGATGCGTGGATTTGGAGAGATTGAGGGGAGAAATTTCAAAAGATATCAGCCATTAAAAATCAAGTGGCGGCTGTAACCAGAAACCCTAGGGTTTGTGCAAAATGAAAGAAATGAGGTCCTTATATAGAAAATTACGCGACACTATTCACCCGAAATTTTTCCGAACTCGAAACGAAGCATGCCGCCTGGCGTTTATAATGTTTTACCCCTATTCCGAACACAATGGTATATATATTGGGAGCCGATTCGATCATATTTGAAAGATAGGTTTTCAAATCGACTATTTAAATTTAAAATTCACTTAAACCGATTTCAGTGCATTTTAGCTTGTCCTGGACAAACCGTAAATCCGATTGACACGAAATTTGAAAACTTACAATAATATAACATTACAGATCTGATGAAACTGGTTTCATTGAAATCCGAGACTGTTTGAAAAATTGCTATTTTTACTCGTAAATTAAATATTAAATATTCAATTTCCACAAATTAACTTTTAATTCGATTTTAAAAGTTCTATAATATCATTCTAACTCCAATATGATTTAACACAACTTTACAAATCAATTTTAATCACATTAAACCCAATTTCCAATTATTTCTGTAATTTCAAATATTAAATTATCGATTTAATTATCCAATTAAATCTAGATTTTCGAAATAAAATTTATTCGACTTACAAATTTTACTTGTTAATATTTAAAATCAATTAAATATACGAATTTCAAATGAAAGAAATTCTGGGTCGTTACAGAAACAAATCCTCACATGGGTGTTTCATTTCAAGTAGTTCAACATATACCCAACTATGGTTGTAACATAATCACGATGTCATGTGATTGCCCATAATCAAAGTGTACCCGAGTTACCCAAGATCAACATTCCCTAAGGTTTGAAGATTACTACATGTCGTTACCGTGAGATATTCTATTTTGACTTAATTGAATTAATTTATAGAATATGCTCATCGAGTCGTTCAATGATTGTGCAAAAAACCAAAAGTATGTATTAATTTGGCGTCCCCAACAGTCATGAGTAATACACCATTCATCGTATGAGAGTGTTACATACACTAGTCTCAACAAATGTATCCATATTCTTTTCTTAATACATCTTGACTAGGAGGTTAAATATTTAAGTATTGATTTATTGCTCAGGGTTACAAACATATTCGTAGCTGTAGCCGAATACTTTCTTTAAAAGATTTCCTACTTATATATGTTTAATATATTATTATCATTATTTATATATATATAGAACAACATATATAAAATAAAATAAAACAAAAAACATACTCATTTAGAACAAGATTCTTTTATAAAAGTTACGTAACATATTACCTAATTGCCCCTAGGGCATACGCATAACTCTATCAATAATAAAAATTGTTAGAGTTATCTAAGGATCTCTAAATAATTATATTTTAGAAGAGAAGAAGTGAATAATAAAATAACATTAAACAATTCTTTTAACCTTTCCTTTATTAAGTAATATAACAAACAATTGCAACATGTAACGATTTGAGTACTAAAACTCAATTTTAAACCCAGATTCCCAGTTCTCTCCTTATGATGACTAGCTCTCTATGCATACAGAACTATTTCTACACTAACCAAAAATAATCTAACAATACATTTACAAATGTATTTCTAATAAATCAATCAAATTAATAAATATTTTTGATCTCTCTCTCATACACATACACACACACTTTTTTTGTAAAAGATAAAAAAATAGGTTCAAGGCCCAATACAAACCGGGTATTATCTATACTCATATTTTATAGAGATAATGCAAATGAGCTTCCTCAAACTAAACGATAACTCTCATTCTCGCTAAACCCTAAAATAAAACTAGGGTTAAAAGAAAAAGGCGATCTCCAGTTGCTGGCGATTCGATATAAGTTTCAACTTTAGCTTGAATTAGTAGTCAAAGAGGATTCAAAATCATATGCTTATTGTTTTCCTCCATTTGTGAATTCAAATTTAAGCTAGTATCTCTTACGAAGCTTATGTCTTCATGAAATCCAGAGATAAGCTTCCCATGTTCTCTAAGATTACTGCTTTCTCCCTTATTCTTTCCAAAAAGCATTTGATCTTTGCTTTTGAGCTTTAAATTTGGGATAAAATTGGGAGTTGCTTTGTCTTTACTTGCGAGCAACTCCTCCTAACCTAGAAAGTTGATGCTTTCTCCCTTTTTTTTTTTGAAATCGGGTTCAAACTTTTCTATTAGCAACTATAAAAACAAAGTACAAATGCCAAAAGGCAAGTTCACAACTGTACATAACTTGAAACAAAAACAAAACAGGCCTTTCTTTTATTACATTGTTAAAGATTGAGGCCTGCTGAAACAATTACAAAAGCCCAAGTGCCAGAAACTTCGAGAGTTCTCTCAAGCAAATAAGGCAGTACGATACTTCCATCTCCTTCATTATTTCACATCCGAACAAAATTTCCTTTAATGCCGGTAAGAGAAAAAAGGCATGAATCTCTTCGAGTAACTCTTCAGCCGTAATTATATCTCAACTCATCTGCTTCTACTATCTGGTCTAAGCAACAGTCTGATCATTGAGATGAAACACCCCTTCATCACTTATATCCCAGATCCGAGCAGATAAGTAAATAAAACCCAAAAGATGAAGTCTTTAATCTGATAAAACTATCTAATTTTTATTGTGTTTAGGATTCTCGGGCTTCTTCAACTAGATCTGAGCTACTGTCTTGCCTTTTACTTCAGAATCGACAGAATATATTAGATCCGTGCTATTTCTTCAAGTAGATCAGGCCCAAATCTAAACCAGATAAGTTTTTGCCATCCAAAGAGTATGTTTGAGGTTTTTACAATGATTGAATCTCAGTTCATCTTTTTCTACTATCTGTTCTAACCAGGGACGAACCTGAATCCATAAGGTTGTACATCTTCGAGAGATGCAGAAACGTTTGCAAGGTAAGTCTCTTATACCCACACTAATAAATCTGATGAGATACTAACAGATTTTCCTTGTGTTTAAGGACATCAGCTAGCAATTATCCAGAAGAGCATGCATTCTGCAACTTAACAGTCTATATCAATTCGTTTTGTTAATTGTAAATTAATTATGTAAATTAAAAGAGAGAAAGTGAGGGCATTGTAAAATAAAACAGGTACAAGAAAACCTGAATCAAGAGACAGAGAAATAGAAAGGTTGAAGGAGAACGCAGCATATGATAATGCAGGAGTTGCCCCAATTCATCATTGGGAGGTATATCCCCATTTCTTTGTTATTATTTCGTTCTTGTCAGTGATGTTTTTGAAATGCTTAGATCTAGCCATTCTTATATTCATAGTCTGGTGAATTCTTGTACATATCTGCGTTTTATCTGCACATCGATTCTGGAAGATCCTTTCATTTCTTTCATGCCAAATATGCCAAACACAAGTAGATAGAGACAATTGGAACAGGTCCGAATAGAGACTATTAATTTTTGAGCATGACACAATTTTCTGTAGATCTTCTTTCAAAGAAAAAGAGAATAAATTTTTCGAATCTTTAAAAAAAAATTTACAGCTCCAAAGCCATATATTTTCTGTGTACTCACATTGAAAAAATAGGTGGTCTATGGTTTCCCTGTGTTGACAAAAAACACATAGGGGGTCCACCGTTATCTGTTTCTGTAGCAATCTGTCTTTTGTCAGTAAATAGTCATTCATGGCTTTATAAAGACAAATCGCCATTTTTGGAACATGAATTTTATGCCAAACTAAAGTCGTCCAAAATTTGTTTTCAAAACTGGTTCTTATTGAGTTCCAAACATTTTTAAATTGGTATAAACCATTCTTCGTACACTTCCAAGTCCAAAAGTCCCTTTCCCTATCCTTGTGAATTTTGATGCCTTCTATATCTACATGAATTTGGAATAAAAAACTACACGAATCCCATTTCCACTCACCATTCTTTATAATCCTACTAAGGACCAAATCTTCTGTACCAGTTCTGAAAGCTGTGTCTCTACCAATACGTTCCATAATAGAACTTCTGTGTAACCATGGATCGTACCATAATGAAGTAGTTTTACCATTTGCTATATTGAGAGAAAAGCATTTCAAAGCTTCATGCCTATTTTTCAGAATAAATTTCCACACTCCAGAGTCGTCTATCGCTGATTAATTTCCCAAAAACTTTTCTGATCAATATATTTACACTGCATGAGATTCTCCCAAATTCCTTCTGTATTAATTATTTTCCAAATCAATTTAATAGATAACGCTCGATTCATCTCTTCTAAATTTCTCAGACCCATACCGCCTTCTTCTTTTTGTCTGCACAGAATATCCCAGAGGATCTTACAACTACGACTTTTCCAAAGAAAGTTAAGAATCAAATGTTTAATTTTTTGAACTGTAGATACTGGGAGGCAAAAGCATTGCATCCAGAATTGTATAGTTGGGTAAATGGTAGATTTAATGAGTTCGAGTCTTCCGGCAAGACTAAGCATTCTGGTTTCCCATCCTCCAATTCTTAACTTGATCTTCTCTAACAACAGAGCACAATCCTTATCCCTCAGATTGGCACTAGACAAAGGAATTCCCAAATACCTTACTGGGAGATCCGATTGTTGTATATTAAGGATAGTGCTAATATCGGTGCAATTATCAACCCCTTTTCCAAAGAAAACATTGGATTTTTCACAACTTAGTTCCAAACCAGTAACTCTTTTCATGGTTTGGAAGACATCATGAATTGCAGTTGCAGTTTGTGCATTGGCTTTCGTAAAAACAATAATATCATCAGCATAGATTAAGTGAGTCAATTTGTTATCATAGTCTTTAATTGGAGAAATTTGACCTTTTCTGACTTTTTCATCCATTATTAACGTAAAATACTCCATAACCAATGTAAATAAAATGGGAGAAAGTGGGTCACCTTGTCTAAGGCCGTTTGAACTCTTGAAATAACCGTGCAATTCCTCATTAACTATAATAGAAAACACTGGAGTCTTTATGATTTTTTTTATAATATTCACCCATTTATTCGGGAAACCCAGGCTGACTAACATGTGTGTAACAAAGTCTCGATTAATCGAATCATATGCTTTCTTTAAATCTACTTTGATACACATATATTTATTATCCTTTCTGCCAAGACCTCTGATGATTTCATGAGCGAACAAAATTCCGTCCCCTATTGATCTACCTTTAATAAATGCCGTCTGATTCGAGGACACCAACTTTCCCAGGAAAGGGACAAGTCTGTTACAAAGAACTTTGGTGAAAACCTTATACAAAGTGTTACAACATGCGATTGGTCTGAAATCTTGAATTCTAGTGGAATGGGTTTTTTTTGGAATCAGGTGTAGGAATGTATGATTCCGTTCATTGATTATTAATCCCTTCTGAAATATGTCATTCAAAGCTTTGTAGATTAACTCTTTCGAAAGATTCCAATGAATTTTGAAAAACTTAGAGTTAAAACCGTCCGGTCCTGGGGAAGCGTCATCTTTAATGTCCCACAATGCAAATTTGATTTCTTCCATCGATTTATCATTGTTCAAAAAATTTGCACCATAATCCGATATAATCGATTTACATATGACTTCTGGGAACTGGTCATCTAAGGGAAGGTTATACATTTGATTGTAGAAATTGATAGCCGATTCTATAATTGTGTCTTCCGAAACCGCCTTGCCATCTACCACATTGCTCATCAAACATTTCCTACTTCTTCTGCTAGACATTCTAGCATAAAAGAAAGAAGAAGCTTCATCACCCATCCTCAGCCAATCACATTTAGCCTTTTGTTTTGTATCTAGAAATTCTTTTTTAAGAGCCATTTCCAGATTTGTTTTGGCGTTTTGAAATTCCATGACTAAACTGTGATCATTTGATGTTTCCAGAAGTTTTTGAAGCCTAGAGCAAATCTCTCTCTGAACTTTAACCTCTTGTTTGGTATTCCGAATTTTTGTACTCCAAATTTTTAGCTCTCTCTTAATGTTCTTGAGAATATTCATAAGTTGATATAGAGGTCGGTCTTCCTGTTTTGGAATCCATTTTTCCTCAATAAGCTGAAAGTATTGATCACACAACGGCCAATGATTCATAAACCTAAAAGGTCTATTCTTGTCTCTAGGTTTGGGAAAGAGTGAAACCCTGATTGCATTATGGTCACTCACAGTAGGAGGCAGATATACGGCCATAAGATCTGTAAATAGGTTGATCCATTCTAGGTTGGCGAAAATTCTGTCAATTTTAGAAAAAATGTTGCGACTAGGACCGGACCACCACGAAAACTCGAAACCTTTAATATCAATTTCTCTGAGTCCTGTATGATTAGACATGTCGTCTAATTCAAACAGGTTTCCAAAAGGGACTGGATTACCTCCCTTTCTTTCTGAGGGATTGCGGATACAATTAAAATCTCCAAAAACCAACCATGGTATGTATATCTTAATAGCATCCTCGCGTAAATTATTCCACAACCTTTTCCTTAGATTAACGAAATTCTGAGCATAAACGAAAGTTAAATTACATTTGAAATTCAAATTGTTGATTAATTCAATTGTGATGTGCTGGTCGCTCATACTAATAAAGTTATAATTCCAGGAATTGCCGTCAATGAGGACGAATATTCTACATTTATAATAACAGGATACATTGCTTATAATCTTCCACCCATCTTTCAAAACTCTTTCCAGTTTCACAATATCTGAAAATAGTAACTTGTTTTCCAACACACCAAAACAACTAATTTCGTACTTATCAATGAGGTTTCTAATTTCTTTCATTCTGTTGGGATTATGAAACCCCCTAACATTCCAACATGCGAAATACATTACGCTACCTTATTATTGCGAGTCCTCTGCGACCTTCAATTAGAAGACTCCCCTTTATCTTCCACAAGAATGCCTAACTTCTGAACCCACTTAGGGTTCTTACGAACAAGCTTGTCCTCTTGAATATTCTCAAATACTTTATTCCGGTCCTCGGGGGCAGGAGTGCAACTAGGAGAAAGCTGCTTCTCATGAATAGACTCTGCATTATCATATGTATTCTGTTCCCCTTCTACTTCTGTCGATTCTGTCTCCTTATCCAGATTATCCTGTTCCTGTAAATTAATACAAAGTTCAGTGCCTCTCCTAAAATTAACATTATTAATAAAACAATCATCAATACAAATATCAGTAGATAGTATAGTATTAGAAGTATCCGTAATTGGCGAAAGGCATTTAAGAATAGAAATAGAGGACGAAGGATTCTTCGGAATTGGTGAGCTCAATTCTTTATCTCCTGAATTAGTCAATCTCACAGGGGTGGCCGTTTCTCCGTTGCCTAGTTCAGAGTCTTTTCTGGCCATTATGATTTGCTCAGAGTTTCCCCTCTCCTCTGTCTCCAGCGAATTAGAATCTATCTTATATCCGTCCTCTCCATCTGAAGTCTCCTCGACGTTATTCCTTATTTGACCTTCAGGAACACTGCTGTCATTCGTGTTTTCCATATTAGGAGATTCGGTTGAGATACCTTCATTTACTTGTTTTCCCTGATCCTTTGAAAAATCATTCCCACCTTCCTCTCTTTCTATATCCGAACATACAACAAGATTAGGTTCCACAGGGTTTTCTTCTACCGAATCGTCTGTTTGTGTCTGTTTTGGAACCCATGTCTTGGTCATTGGTCATTCTTCAGAAATATGTCCAAAACACACGCACTTGCCACATATGGGAGGGGGGTTCTCATATTCCACATCTTGAAGGAAACTTCTCCTGTCTTCATCCATACCTATGATGGATTTTGGCATACCATAGGTTGCATTAACCTCAATTAATACTCTGGCATAAGCTAATCGTGATTTGTTTTTCGTTGCTTCGTCCATCTTTATAGGGACTCCTATTGTACTTGTTAGGGCACTAATAGCCTTATTACCCCACAACTTAAAACTTAAACCCGAAAGTCTAACCCACATAGGCAGAGAAGTAAGAAGGTCTCTTTCTGTTTTAATGTCTGGGGACAAGCGTTTCATGATTATCAGGTTTCGATCCATAAACCAAGGACCTGATTTCAAAATCTTGTTGCAGTCCTCTTCAGAACCAAATCTCACCACAAAGAAACCGTTATTTCTTGAATGAACAGAAAATGGTTTCTGTGTGGACCATACTCTGTTGGCATAACCTTCAAAAGTCTTAAGCCATGGTTTGTATCCAACAACATACAATAATATACATAATTCCCAGCCACACTCCGCTTCTTTAATAGCATCAGGTGAAAGAGTGCCTACTCTTTTGCCATCTACTATTGTAGGCTCAATATATTCAAGATCTAGGTTACCTAGATCCCCAACCGCTCCTATTTTTACTGCCTCACTGTAAGAATTTTTTTTGCATTTTCTGATACAATGAATTTAATATTCGACAGTCTTCCTGATTGAACAATGTTTGACTTCGAATTTTTCGGAAATTTAATTGTTGTTTGTCCAGCCGAAGTCGTGTAACAACCCTGTATTTTGTGTTTTTTTTTGTATATTTTAATTATTTTAATTGAATTTTTGATTTAAAAACTTATTTTACTTATTTTGAATGATAAACTTTAGTTTTGATATGAATTATCATTCCAAAGCTTCCAAAAAAGTGAATTTTTGGTCAAAATAGTCAAACTTTGACTTTTAATTTAAAATTTTAAAAGTTTGAAAATTTAAATTTTATCTTTTATTATGAAATTACATAAAATTTTAAGAACACTGCTTTTTGTTTCGTTGGAAACAGATTTAAATTGTGAAAGTTGTGTATATTTCAATATTGAGTGCAATTTGTTTATTCTGCAATTTTGTTATTTTAAATAGTATAAATTTTATTTTTCTTTGTCATATTTTATTGTAATATGTATTGATATGTTATTTTATGTATGTTTTTGTCTTTTAATATTTTTGAAGTGAGGTAGGAATTTTTCTAGAGCTAGTTGTATTTTTCTTGTAATTTCCATGCCCTGTTTTCAATTTTTAAACATTTTCTTTAGTTCTTTTCTATTTTTCTACAATTTAATTATTTATTTTATTTTAGAAATGATAAATAAATTATTTTATTTCAAAATTTTGCTTTAGAATATTTTTAAAATGAAGTAGATATTTTTCCAAAGCCATTGATGTTTTAATTGTAATTTTTGAACCCTGTTTTCAATTTTTAAGCAATTTCCTTAATTCTTTTTATATTTTCTTTAAATTTAATTATATATTTTTATTTTTTTACACTTTATTTCGTTTTTAGATGTATTTGGTGAAGTTTATTCTGTTTTACTTGATTTAAAAGAAAAGGAAGTATGGAAGGTTTTAAAAGCTAAGAAACGTAAAGTCGTTTCACCGTTTCTTTTTCAATCAATGCATCAATTTATTGTAGTCGTTCCTTTTATTTTGCTTATTCACATGAAAGTTTCTCATTCCATCAATAATACACATCCATTTCAGATCTGAGAAAAGAAAAATAAGCAATGGCCTCCTCTCTTCTCTCTTTTCTTCTTCCTTTTTCTATTGTTTTGCTTGATTTTTGCCTTGCTTCTCTTGCTTTGTTTGGCCTAACACCTCCGCCATCTCCTCCACCGACCACCACCACTTCCTTCCCCACATCATACACGACCAATACCCTTCCTCCTATGACCTGCAAGTGCCATGACCATCCCATGATGCAAAATCCACAAAAACTATGTTAAAACTCCTTAAAAAGAATGTCTAGCCACCTAGTCTTCATCACCATCACCTTAGATGACCTTGGCCACCTCCTATTGCTCCACCACCACCTTGACACACCCTTAACCATCACCTTCATCCTCTGTCCAGATCTGAAGCATGCCATAGCCGAGCCATAGATCCATGTAGCCAAGCCCAAAATGAACCAAAAACCACTATTTTGCATAAACCTCTTCATATTCATGCGTAGTAACTCCTTCACCACTTCAATACCTTGTAGCCATGCCTTATAGGACCCAAACCTGAACCAAAGTATGTCCAAACCTGAGCTAAAACATTCCCTAAGCCATGCTATCAAGTGTAGAAAGCAAGGCAAAAAGTTGTGTATTCGTATTGCTTTTCAATTCAAAGTTATTCCTATTCAATGTTGTATTGAATTATAATTTTATTTTGTTTTTTGGGTTATAACACAAGTTCTATAGCTTGGATTTGCTCTCCACTCAAATCAAAAATCATGTTATTGCCTTTTGGAATCCGTTGTGCCATTTGTATTGCAATCCCCAGCCATAAAAGGTGAGTAAATCTCACCAGATGTTTATACTTATACAAATGTGAATTGACACCCTGTGAATCTGTAGAACTATATTATCATGTTATATATGCTTATATTATTATCATATGATGTTCACACATGTTATTACACTTATTATATTATATGTTACTGTTATTTCATGCTATTCTGTTTATTTTATCTGTTCATCACACTGCAAGTTCCCTGTAAATTAGAAATCACTATGGGTTGAAATGATACATACCCGAACGGACTTTAGAATAAGGAAAATTGTTATGGGCTGAAATGATAGGCCTGAATGATTTTCAATTTATTTCATTTACTTGGGACTGCGAGTTTGAAATGATAAAATTTGGATTTTCTTTGTAAATTACGGGTTGAAATGATATATTACCCGTATCACTTTTCCTAGTGTAGAAAATTATATACAGACCCGTAGTTAATATATGTTTTCTAAATTTTTAAAATTATTTTTGAAATGTAAATATTAAAACATTTTGATTTAAATCTAATTAAAAAGGATTTATGTAAAATATTATTGATTTTCTGAATAATTGTAAGTAAAATGAATTAATGAAAAGTTAGAAAATTTTGAACGTAAGTTATTTTGGAAAATTTGATTTACTTATAATTGGAAATTAAATCGAATATGAAATTATGATAAATTTATGATAATTTGAATTTAAATGAATTCAAAGTGATTTTATATCATATTAATGATTTTTAATAAAGTTGAAATGTGAAATGAATGAATACTTTAAGTTAAAATTTTGAAATATAACTAAATTGGAAATTTATGAAATTGACTTAAAAGTGAACTTTTAGTTAAGTAAATAAAAATAAAACTATGTTATATTTGAGAATTTGAACTTAAGTGTTAAGTTGAAATTTAATGCAATGAATTTAAAATTGAACATTGCAATTTAATAAGTGAATTATTATTAAATCTTGATTTTTGAATGGAAATTTAACTTTATAAAATCGTGAACTTGAGGAAAATTAAATGATGTTTATAAATGTGAAAATGTATGATTTTATGAGTTAAAAATGTTTTAAATAAAAAAATATATAATTGGTTGAGAAATTATATTGAATATTTGAAGTTAATTGACTGCATTTTTGAAATGCTATTAATTATAATGTAAATGATATTACAGCATTTGTAAATGCTGTAGTTGGTGATAATGAACTAAAAGCTAAATTGAATTAAAAGCTATTATAGCAATTTTGTAAGTGCTATAATTTTTTAATTTAACTAAGTTTATTTGAAATTTAAGTAAACCCTATTACAACATTTTAAAATGTTGTCTTTTTTTAAATTGAACTGTTTTGAATGTATCTTTCCGTAGCGTTTTCTAAATGCCACGAAAAGTGAATTTTAACTGTTTTGATAAACTTAAGTGAATAAATGAACTTTGGAAGTTGAAAATTTTGGAAATTTAATTATTGAACATAATAACTTCATTTTAATGATTAAAAATGGTTTTTTTTGAATATAAACTGTTTTGAAATGTGAATTGAAATGGTATTTTAAATTGAATAAAATGAATCATGATTTGAAATGAATGTAGTTTTGATATTTTGATATATTAGATGATTGAAATGTGGTTTGAAAAGATATGATATTTTGATATATTAAAATGGAGTTTTGAAAGATATGACATTTTGATATTAAAATAATTTGAAAGGAAGTGCTGAAAGATAAGATATTTTGAACGAAGTTTTGAAAGGTTATGATATTTTGATATATTAAAATGATTTGAATGGAAGTTGAAAGGATATGATAATTTAATATATTGAAATGGTTAGAAATGACTTGATATTATTTTGATAAATATTTGAATTGAAAGATATGGTATGATGATATATTGAAATGGTTTGGAAATGATTTAATCTTTATTTTGATAAAGATTTGGGTTGAAATGATATTTTATTTTGAAGTACAAAATATTGTTTTAAAGTTATAACTATGGGTTATAATAACGATTGGTTGTTAAAGAGACCGGGATCAGATATTGTCTTATAGCCGGCCAATACCGAAAACCACTTTAACAACTGTGTACGCGGTGGAGATTCCAGAATGAAGTAGGATGGTGGCGACGTTCTCGAGGTATATTACGTGGACCAAACTCCCGTGAGTTGGCATAAATGACTAAAACAGGAGCTATACCGGGCTACACAAAGGGTCGCACCCTTTCATCGAGCATGCTCCATCGAAAACCATTCTATTACTTTTGCGATTCGATATGTGGTGCCACTTTGATTCGGGGGTATTGTTCGAGGTGGGCGGAAGCTTCTGGCTTGCCGTCACCACCGGTCCGGGAGTGCAAACGGTGTATCCACCCTGGCATTGCCTCGCGTGCCGTGTCATCTCCTTATAGCGAGCCCACTACGATTTTGGCTTTAAAGATCCGACCGCGTTAAGGTTCACCATCCCCATAACGCTATTTTCTATATGATTATACTTTACTGATTAGACACTACTGTATATAGCGTATATTACTACATAGTAAATAGTTTAACGGATCCATAGAGGATGGGCGGTCCCAAGCATCTTCTAAGTTACTTGTACCTTTGCTACAGTTCACTTGAGTTGGTTTACATTGTATAAGTATGTACGTCCTGACTCGAGTGTTTGTATTCTTTATTTATGCTCGGGTCATCCTGAGTTATTCACAGATTTGGATTTCCACTTTCTGGAGATTGGAATCGCTGAAGATTATCTACTTGTCAAGTTTCATCTTTTCAGTTCGGTTGTTCTATTCAGCTTGTACTTGGTTATCATATTTAAACTTCTGTTGTACTTTATTTCTTCTATTGTATCTTATGTAACTCTGACATATTTATATAGTAGCTTCATGATCTACTATCTCTTTTACTTCCGCTGCATTATTATTACTCTGTGTCTGTGATCTATGATTTTTATTTACTGTAAATTCTGAGATTTGCCAAATTTTTATTTTCAACGCGGTATTTTGAGCAATTCAATTCCGGCATGAGTGTCTACCTATACACTTATAATGGATGCGAATGGTTGAAAATATCGGGTCGTTACAAGTCGCCTGAAACTTTCTACCTGATTTCCGTCCTGTGAAACCCACACTACTATTACCCAGATTGAGTCTCGAATCGGGTCCTACAGGAGTCTAATTTTTGCCCCTTTTCCTTCTTACCTCCTCCCAACCTTCTTTATCACGCAGAGATCCCATGTTACTTTGAAGAGAAAGAATTGAAGACAGAAATTAGAATAGAAAGTAGAGAAGAATCGGTGGAAAACAATGGGAAGAAAACCCTAGTCTCTAGATCTAGATCTGGAAGCCATGGCGTAAGGTTTCGTGGTGTAACTTTTAAATATACAAAAAGTGGCTGATCTATAATATTATGCTTCAAAGATGGAATAATAGTGGGAGATGCTTTATTTATGCTTGCAGGAATCTCCTTCTGTTCTCGAGATTCACTGCTTTCTCCCAAGTTCCAAATAGATAAGTGATATATTCTGTTGTCGAGCTTGCTTCTATATTATCCTTTGATTGTTGAAATCAAGATGTGCAATTCTATATAGTTGTACGGTCAACTTATCTGGCTTGTTCATGGGTGAGAGGTAGTTCCTGCTCAAATCAGGTGAACTATGATTAAACTTAAATTTTCTATTATTACTAATGATATATAAGTTTTGATTCTGTTTTTACTTCCATTATAGGAGCAACTTTTGATTTGAGTATTGTAACGACTTCCTTCAATGAAATTGACATTAAGATTAGTTTTGCTCCTAAATCATGTCCCTGGAGTTGAATAGCTGGCTTTGTGTTGAAATACTTTGCCTCGGGATATGTCTAGATTGACTTTCCCTCTTCGTAAGTGTGCCTCTACTCTTTCCTCATAGTTATGCAGATCATGAATTATTTGATTTTGGTTGTTTGGATCAGATGGCTTTTTTCTGGCTTTGTGACAAAGTATTTGGTATTCTATTGTATGTTTGTTGTTTCTTTTTGTTTATGTAATATAACATTACTTTCTTTCCAAATGTAATATATAACAGTAGTTAGTAGAATACAAGCTTTATCATATTCCTTGGAACTGCTTTGAACTTTTGCTGAATATGTTGAATACTTGATCTTATGCGATAAATTGATTCGTAATGACTAAGTTGAATATTTTTGTTCTGCTATAAACTATAAATGCCTTGAATAAATGCAATCAAATAATAAGTGATCCATAATTTCAGCCTTATTTTTGCGTAAAAGGTATTTAGGTTCCCCTTTTTGGTTCCACTTTCTACATCTCTTTCTTGTAGGAAGCCTATTCAAAATTGTAAAATAAGTGCAGTGGGGGATTTTTAGGCAATTTTCCCTATTCCAAACTATTTTATACCAATCCACTTCTACCTCTACCCCATTAGTATACTCCTAAGACTTTTTGAAAGAGAATTTTCCTTTTGTTGATAGTTTCCAACTTCAACAATAGTTATTAAGGCTTAAGTCTATTTCAATGCTTTATATTGCTGATTTGAATATTCATGTAGCTGGTTTTAAGCTTGTGTTCCATTTATGATTTTGAATATTGCTTTCGACTTTTATGTTTGATTCTGCAAACTATAGAAAATTATACCAGCCTAATAAATTGACCAGAGATTTACTTTTTATCCATAGGTCGAACCAAAGGCTGGTTTTTTTACCATCCTTGAATTTTCTATCAATCAATTCAATGCTTATTTCTTTGCATTTAAGAATACTTTTCCAAGTGTGAGAAAAATGGTTTTCTATTGGCATATTTCAAAAGTTTTTGTTTTTGACATATTTCTCTTGCATCCATTTTTCTCACAAAGAATTTCCTTCAATGAGTTTCTAGAACAACTTAAGGTTGCATGCTTCAATCAAGTCTTTAAAATTTCTTATGCCAAGTCCCCCATTCTCTTCTATTTTACAAACTTTCTCTTAAGAGATTTTATGATATTTGCCTCTCCAAACAAATTTTGCACACATTTCTATTTTTTGTAAAGCTTTTATTAGTATGTTGTATGTTTGAATCCAATCCATGGTAATGGCTGTGATGACAGTGTGTGTAAGCTCTAGTCTACCAGCAATTAACAGTAGCTTACTTGACCAACTTTCTAGTTTGCGTTGAATAATATCATATAATCTTGCACAGTCTCTATCTATAATTTGATTCATACTAAAAGGAAGACCTAATACTTAACATGAAGGTTACCTTCGTGTATTTTTAGAATTTGGAGAATTTTCTCCTTTCTTGACCAATTTTTACTAAAATAAGCCTTGCTTTTACCCTCATTTATTTACAGTATAGCATATTCTTTCAAATTTTCTAAAATTCTCTTGACATAGTTAGCACTATAGATGTCTGTATTTATAAATAATAAAATATCATCAGCATATAATAAGTGAGAAATATCAATTATTTCTATTTGTAGGTTTTAAATTTCCATCTAACTGCTCAATTTCCATTTGTAAAGAGAAATATTCCATAGCAATGGAGAATAAATAAGGAGATAGTGGATCTCCTTACCTTATTCCCATGTTGCTATGTATAAATCCACATGGGAAACCATTTATAAGAATAGAATATGTAGTGGTATTGAATGCATTTCTCGATTAACTTGCAAAAAAATTCACGAAAGCCCATTTGTAATATCATATGAATTATGAAATGTATTTTGTAAAATGCTTTATGTAAATCTATTTTGATGCATGCTTATTTTTACAACCCTTATAGTAATTTCTAATAATCTCATGAGCTAAAAGGGTATTTTCCACTATATATCTTCCTGGTATAAAGCATTTTGGTTTTCAAAAATAAAACATTTAATTATTTCTATTACTCAAAATAGTAGCGATGATTTCATATAAAAATTTACAACATGCTATAAGTCTATAATCCCCTAAGCCATTGGAGATTTTAATTTTGGGACAAGTATAATAAAACGTACATAGACACTCCCACACACACAAACACAAATACATATATATACACACACATACACACATATATCCTTAAAAATAAATATATTAAAGGTATTATCGTATTTGATATACTTCTAAACTAAATATCCAATTTAGTACATTTACTAATGTAATTATTTTCAATCCAGGATTGCAAATCTTAGATTTTCAGCACCGGTTGGTTGTTTAGGTAAAGCAGGTTTGCATGATGTTATAACATAAGTCATCTTCGAAATAGTTAGCTAGAAAAGCCTCTTTTTCTTCCATCATCTAAAATGGAGTCCCTTCGATCAGAATAACTTATTCGTATCAGCAGAAGTAGAACTAGAAAATTCATTATAAGTAGCGATAACGTCAAAAACTATGGCAACAGAAGTTGAAATTTAGTTTTTTGGATTGAGTAGTAGACTAGATCGCTCTCTTTCCAATGTTCCATAGCTCTTCCTCAATTTATGCAAGACAGAAAATAAAACATACAATCTCTAGGATAGAACATCTCAGATTCATCGATTTGGTATTCTATTGCACACCAATTTGGTATTCTATGGCATAGAAGGAATACTTTCATCTATACCACTATAGAACTTGAAGAAATTCAATAGTCTTTAGTGCATAATAAGAAATCATTTCAAAAGAACAAGTAACGACCCATCTTTCTGACCCCTAGGAATGAACTTAACACATCATTGGTGTTCGTATGTCATTGCCTAAGCATTAAAAAGATAAATCATCGTGGGGTTATAAATAAAGAACAAAATAGAAAACCTCACAACGAAAATGTAAAATAAACCATAATAGTCAATAGTACATCAGGTTACTCCTTAACAGGGAGTTGTCATAGTTACATAATGTACTACAATCAGTTTAGATAGTTATAACAACCTGCCTTTACATATGCTGAAACAAAATACTCTAACACAAACAAGATAATACGGCGGAATAGATAACTAAGAAAATGAAAGCCTCCTGCTCGGATGTCGTCTTCAAAAAGCCCACATAGACCTGCTGCCCTCGAACTACTCGAATAAAATTGAGTAGCCGAGAGTTTAGGAAAACAAACAACTCGGGTCAGACGATATGTTTGGTATGAGTAAAAAATTTAAATCAATAGGTACGTGATTAAACACAAAATGTGAGACCACACCGCCAAACACGGAACGGGTTTTCTCTCACATGAATCAACATCCAAACGTGAAAAAAGGAATAATAATTAAACATCGCGAAGAGTGGTTGACTCTTCTCGATTAAAATAAGGAAACGAATTCAAAGGTTCGAATCAAATAAGGAAAGGAAAATCTCCAACAAATGACTAGGAAGGTGCTCCACCCTTGAAGTATACCTCTAGTAATATACTTTGAGAAGCTCATATACTCTATGACACTTCTTGGACAATACCAAGTTGGACCCCGCCAAACCTTATCGAGTATCTGAATATTTCACATCTAATAGTGCTGCCAAATCCAATCTTGATAGATGTGAAAGTACCCTAATGGGAGCAACCCTACATAGCTTGGCTTCCTCTCGCTCTTTGGATTTAGGCATTTTCGACAAAGGATATCAATGCTCGATGGAGCAACATGTCATCTTAGAATGACGATAATAAAGAAGCTGAAGTAACCGATAGCTGAGAAACCAACTTATCGAATTCAAACTTGTACTATTTCTTGGTTAACAATAATACCAAACAAGTCAAGGTAGTGTTACCGCGAAGTCATGTCTCACGATTATTTTAAACTTTCAAAATAGCGACAAATTTACTTCTTCGATGTTTAGCACTAATAATACAAATAAATTGTTTCCATACAAGTGAAATCACTTTATGAAAATTAATTAATTTCCATAAACACTTCAAACTTTTCTTTTAAAAAACCCGAATTTGTGGTTGGGCTTCACATTACAAGTATTAGCTTCAAGACACTTTGTTAAAAGAGTTCACTAACTTTAAAACATCATTATAAAAGTATTGAATAACTTTCCACGTCCTTATTTTATTGGATACTTCGTTTTAACTATCATAAATAAGAATAATTAATTATCTTTAAACTTCGTTAATCAATTTGGATAATTGACTTCAAAATACCCTATAATTAAAAAGGTTAATCACCTTTAAATTGACAGAATTAATTAAATTAGTTTATTAAATTTAATCTCATTAATTATATTAATTAATTAAATTTGACATCATTAATTAAGTTAATTAATAATAGATAAATATCATTAATTGAATTAATTAATTTAAAACATAATTAAAGAAAAGATTAATTAAATTTAAATTAATTAATCAAATCTAAAATTCATTAACTGAAAGGTATTAATTTATTTTAATCATCATTTATTAAAATGATTAATTAATTTTAATCCATCGTTATTAAATAATTAATTAACTTTAATCATCATTAGAGAAAAAATTTAATTTATTTTAAGTATCATTAACAAAGCAATTAACTAAATTTAAACACATCTTAATAAGTTAATTAATTGGATAATTTTAAACTCATTATTAACAAGTTAATTAATTAACGTTAATTGTTAATAATTAATTATATTTTAAAAAAACCTTTATTAAAATAATCAATTAAATTTGAAATCATCCTTATTTAACAACTTTACTAACTTGTATAACCAAACCCAAGCTCGAGAAGTAAATCGAAAAATTTCGATAAGGATATGTTTGTTGAAAGTGCGGATATAGCGATAGCCGCTATACGGACACTTCGACAACTAATTCATGTCATTTTACTTTCATCCATACATCATATAACAAAAGAAAAATAATAATGCAAAGTGCAAAACTATTCTACAACATATAGAGAACAATCATTAATGATATAACTAACTTTTACAACTAACATTCAAAACTTGCTTACTAACTTGGTTACTAAACTAACAAGGTGACAACATTTCAAGGTATGACCCAATCCAAAATACATCAGATGGTAATACAAACACAATAAGTCACTAACAACTAATATATGAACAATATTTAAGTCTAAAAAGTTAATATTTTGAAAGATGAAATTTTTACTCACAAAAGTTTGCAAATTCAACTCTAACTTCTATACGAACTTAAACACGACCGAGATCTTTGCTACTAACTTAGAAAATTGGATTTTTAAATGCTTTGAAATGTAAAAATGGTTCAGCCTAGGAAGGTAAGTGCTCGGTTTAGTTGAATATTGGTGTGTATAGACTTGTTTTGGTAAGAGAAGAAGTGTAGTGGAGAAAGAAGTAGTTTTTTTCAGTAAACTTACTTAAGGAAGAAGTGAAAAGAAATGATTTTTTTCTAAATTAAAATTATTTAGAATAACATGAAAACTTAGGAAAGAACCTAAATGAAGTTCTGAAAGTAAAGATAGAAATGAGAAAAATAAGAAAAAAATTAGGAAATTAACTTTTATACTAATGGATAAATCAAACTACCAAACTACCCTTAAAGGACATAACCTCTACTCCATGCTTGCCATGTCATCACCCTTATCTGCCCCTTACCAACATGCATTTAAAAATCAAATTGCCAACATATCAAATCATATATAAATGTGTTTCATTTGATGCGACATTTGCTTTTTGTTTTAATTTTAAACTTAGGCAATTGTCACATCACATTTTTTTATATTCTTAAATCATAAATAAATATGTATTATCATCTCTAAATACTAATTTGTTTTATAACTATTTGTTCTTATGTCTACTAAAATGTTCACAACATTTTGGACAACTTTTAGAAGATGCAAAGTCGAAAACTCAGAAAATGATTTTCGGTTACATTTTCAATTTTTCTTCGAACTAAATATTTTGCAATTGGAAAACTATTTCACCATCATTATTTATTACAAAAAAGAGATTTAATTTAGTTAAAAATCCATCAATTAATAACTAAAAATATATTAAATATTGTTATTTTAAAGAGGTTATATTATGGGTTGTTACACTCTTCCCCTTAAAAGAATTTCATCCTCGAAATTAATGCACAAAAAGACAATCCAAAAGCTATATGTTATACCAAGTAATTTATATAACAATGCAAAGCAACTATGACATAAAAGAATATACATAATGCATTCAAACAACAAACCACTAACCTGACAACACGTCAGGGTAAGTTTCTCTAATACGATCCTCAATCTCCCAAGTACAATCGTGAGGGTCATTACTGCACTGAACCTTCACAAGCTTAACCACCTTGTTTCTTAATCTCCATTTATGTCAGTCTACAATATGAGCTAGGTGTCGTCCAATAGTCAAATTTGGTTCTATTTCTACGTCTTCCTGAACATATGTCTCGACAATCAATGATGGATCATGAACGTGCTTTCTCAAATGAGATACATGAAAGACATTATGAAATTCTGACAATCTTTCAGGAAATTCTACTTTATAGGCCAATGATCCAATTCTCTCAAGGATTCTAAATGGTCTAATGAATCTAAGTGCTAGCTTTCCTACCCTTTTGAATCTTACAACTCCTTTCATCGAGGAAACTTTCATAAATACCAAATCCCCGACCGCAAACTCTAAGTCCCTTATTCGTTGATCGGCATAAATTTTCTGTCGATCCTAGGCCTCTTTCATCCTTTCCTTGATCATAGCCACTTTCTTTGATGCTTCTCAAATCATCTCTGGTTCAAGAACTAAACAGTCTCCAGTCTCAACCCAACATGAAGGTGATTTACATGGCCGCCCATACAAAGCTTCGAAGGGCGCCATGTCAATACTAGCATGGTAACTGTTGTTGTAGAAGAACTCTACTAGGTGAAGGCGATCTTCCCGTGATCCTCCAAAATCCAAAATACATGCTCTCGAAAGATCCCCAAAATATGGTTCACCCTTTCGATTTGTTCGTCTGTCTACGGGTGATAGGATGTGCTCAATTTTAGCTCTACCCTTAAAGCGGCTTGCAGTGCTCCCCAAAAAGAACTGGTGAAGATAGGATCTCGATCATCGACTATATTTACTGGAATTCCATGCAGTCGAACAACTTCCCTCAAATAAATTCCTATCGAAGAAGCTGCAATTCTAGTTGACTTCACTGGAATAAAGTGGGCGCTCTTTGTTAGTCGATCTACAATTATCCAAATGTCTTCATTACCTCTTCTTGTTCTAGGCAACCCATCGATAAAGTCCATTGATACTTGCTCCCACTTCCAATTTGCTACCTCTAATGGTTGGAGCAACCCAACAGACTTTTATTGGTCACTCTTGACTGTTGACAGTTTGCACGCCAGCTCACGAAGATCGAAATGTCTCTCTTCATCCCTTTCCACCAAAATGTCTTCTTCATATTCTGAAACATTTTAGTTACTTCTAGTAGATAGATAACCTTAACCGATGGCACTCTCTCAACACATCCTATCTATTTCCATTAACACCTGTCACATAAATCCGTCTGTTCATTGTCAAAATGCCTTGAGAGTCTATCTGAAAATTAGAGATAATTCCATCTTAAACATCTTTCTTAAGCCGAGCTAGAATACGGTCATCTTCTTGGAAATATGCAATTCTTTCCACTGGTGTTGGCTTAACTTCCAAATTTGCAATCATTGCCACATTCCTACTCAATGCATTTGTAACAATGTTTTCTTTCCCTAGGGTGTAAAGAATCTCTAGGTCATAAGATGTGAGAAACTCCAACCATCTTTGTTGCCTTAAGTTCAAATCATTTTGGGTAAAAATATACTTTAATGATTTATGATCCGTATATAACTCAAACTTTGCACCCAAAAGGTAGTGCCTCCACACCTTTCAATCCGAAGACTACTACCAAAAGCTCCAAATCATGTGTAGCGTAATTTTTCTCATGAGGTTTTAACTGTCGACTCGCATATGCTATTACTTTACCATTCTACATTAAAACTGCTCTCAATTCGGTCCTACAAGCATTCGTGTAAACTATTAATCCTTCATTCCCATCTGCAATGGTCAAGATAGCAACACTTTTCAATTTCTCCTTTTAACTCATTAAATGCTTGATCACATTTGGGTGTCCAAATAAACTTAGCATCCTTCTTCGTCAGCTTTGTCAGATAAGAAGGAATCTTTGAGAAATCATTAATAAATCTTTTATAGAAACCTGCCAATCCCAAAAAACTTCAAACCTCAGCCGCACTTTCGGGTTTCTTCCAATCTTGAACCGCGACTACTTTAGCTGGGTCCACAGATATGCCTTCTCTTGAAACTACGTGCCTTAGAAATCTAACTTTGGATTTCTAGAAATGGCTCTTAGAAAACTTTGTTTTAAAATATGACTTCTTAAAGTACTTAGAAAATTTAAAGATGGTACTTATGCTCTTCCTCCGTTTTAGAATAAACAAGTATGTCATCAATGAAAACTAGAATAAACTTGCTAAGAAAATCCCGAAACACTCTATTCATTGTCACGACCCGAAATTCAGCGTTCAAAAATCGACATCAAATACCTCACTTGTATTCGACTGCCGGAGATTCGAACGTCGAATTCCAGGTCGGATGGAGCTTATAACAACATTAAATGAATATAAACAGCGGAAAACAAAATGAATTGCCATACATCAATATTCAAGATACAACATCATCACAATATTCATTACAACATCATCCCAAACATCAGAGTATTTTTATACATATAAGACAACTTCAAAATAGACCATCGCGACAGAACAACAAATGATTGCATTCCAAGAAAGTCTTCAAAGAAATAAAGCAATAGCGAACTTCCAAACTAAGAACCTTGAGATCCAAAAGTTTTCAAAATATCTCCAACTCAAAAGCCTTCAAAAACCGATAGCCTCCAAACCATAAGACTTCAAAATCCAACTAGTAAAAACATGAAAGACCTGCTACTAGGCTGCCCGTGTGGAAATTATGGGCACCCAGAGTTTAGAAAGGAAACAATAAACTCCGGGTCAGTCATGGGACTAGTATGAGTAAACAAAAACAGTTGCTTCGAAATAAAACAGATTTTTAAAAGAAAACCGTTCATGCTTTCTGAAAAATGAAACTACCATAAGACCTCCCGCCACACACGCAATGCAATCGCAGAATTGGAGGAGATTTCTTCTTACGATAGTCAAATATGCTTTATACGAGGAAACTCTTTGATATTATTATTAGTGCATAGTGTAGAAAACATTTTCGAAAGTATAATATCAATCTTAGCCGGCATAGACATTCCGAACTATGCCTACTATAGCTACCATCTAAACAGTGGGGCGCCACCATAAGTAAATGGCAGGTAATACAAATAAAACCATACAGGGTTCGTATTGGTAATTGAATTTCCAACAAATGGTCAGGCTAAGGAACTTCCTGAGCCACATGGGTATGCCTCTGGAGGGACGTTTCGAGAACCTAACCGGATCTCTACCAACATAAGGCCGGGTTACCTCTATAACTAGGTAACTACTGACACGAGTATGCCATCCCCCGGTTGTAACCAACCTTTATCCGGGGCCCTAACAACAATAATCACAAAGTAATATATATATTTGCGATATCCACATAAGTTATGTATCTGGGCTCCATACCATGATACCACTTCTATCCAGAAGGAAATGCACATACCCTAAAGGGTGCTACCCCCAATAACCTTGCTGCATCTTTCCTGTTTCGACCATTACCGGGTTGTGAGGTTCGACGAAGTCTCGTCCACAAAGCTACGCTTTTCACAAAATCCATGCTTTGATCAACAAATGATCAGCAGCACTCAGCATGTCACATTACCAAGTTGGGAATATATTACTGATAACCTTCAACTACATAACCTCTGCACTCGTACGTCTCAGAGAAGGGTGTTAAGCTAAGAGAATAAATTCTCCGCCACCAACAGAAATGTATTTGAAAGAAATCTGCTTTATATCTCAAAATGTAATGTCAGACATATAATCCATATAAATCTGTTCCGGGTTCGAACAGAACCGAAGGCACTTCTGAAGAAGCCCTTGTAATTCGGGCATCCACAATCCCTATCGGACTCCCCATCACATATGGAGAACTCTATACCGGAGCAACTCAGTGTAGAGTCATTTGACGGGTTATCCTATCGTTCTCGAAGACGTCCGGTCTTCACCACCGTCTTCAAATGCTCATCCATTTCGTCGTACCACTATTCGGGATGGGTTATATGACACAAAGGTCCTCTCCCAGCTAATCCAAATAGTGAGCGTCAATTTAAAACATGTGGATATGTCGCTCATAAAGATTTACAGATTCAATGTGGGTTTCGGATAACCAACTGTAATCCGACTCCTTGTCGCATCGTGATTTAAAAGCCGTTTTACGGGCCAAAGGGGTTTCATATTCACATAGAAAAATACAGAATCATAGCTCAGCATAAAGCAATTCATATCATATATCATCACAATTACAATCAGAGGTATAAATCAGTACACATCATACAATAGTTACCAATCATATACAACTAAGATGAATCAAACGTGTGATTTAAACTAATTAATCACATAATTAATTTCAATAATTATCTTCAATCAATGATTAGTTGTCCTTAATTAAAATCAATTAAACCTTTAATCTTCTTCATTAATTAATCATTCCTTAATTAATTACCCTAATTAATAAATACTTAATTGTTCATTAATTAAATCTTAATTACTTTTATTAACTAATTATTTCCTTAATTAATTATCTTGATAAATTAATCCTTAATTGTTCATTAATTAAATCTTAATTACTCCTTAATTAATCATTAAATATTAAGTAATTAATTTAAATAGTTTTATTTTAAGTAAATCATTTATTACATAAGTAAATCATAAATTACCTATCAAATTCAAAAGATAAACCTTTTTATCTTTGTTAACCATTTTGATTTTCTTGTAAACCTAATTTAAATTCATCATGTGAATTGTCTTGAGAGATCAAAATTGTTTTGTATAACATTTTATCTTAACATCGTTCTTAATTACATTTTATAATTTATTTTATAAGTAATGAGACAAAATTAAATTAAATTAAATTAAATTACTTAAAAGAAATGTCTTACTTACTTTAATTTGTTTTAAATCCAAATCAAAATTATCCTTTAAAAACATGAGTTTAAAATTGTTTTAAAAGTTTTGAATGTTATTATTTTTATTTGAGCAAACTGCCCTGTATGCTGACTCCCCGAAAGCTACTTCGAGTCTTCCCCGAAACTTCATCCTGCTTGCTTCGAGTTTTGCCCCATTTAGACCCGAGCGGCATTTTTTTTCTCAAAATTTTGTTAAGTATTAAAATCAAACCCGATACAATGCTAAATTAACACGAGCTCGTCTTCGAGTTTTTCACCAATTCCCCCGTGTACTGCTTCGAGCTACCACCTATCTTCCTCCACCCATCAACCTGACACACAAACCCAACGCGTGCACCTGCACCGATCAACGTCAACCTTTCGACCTCCAAGACCACCACCGACAGACCAACTTCGACCCCCTCTTGCTACCCCAACACAAGAAAATCAGGGTAGAATTCAAAAATAAAATCAAGTTGCCTCGATCAAAGTAACCACAGCAGCCATCACCAGAATAACCCCTCGAACACCCCACGCCGACCACCGAAAAGTCCAATACTCCAGCCAAACCTAGCTATCCCTTCCCACTACGATTTCCCAAAACCCCAAACGACTCGATCAATTAGAGGCACGGCGGTGGCCATAAATTTGATCGCAACCCATTTTAGGGCTTATACCTTTCACCGATCAACCTTCGACGCCACAGTGACTGGAAAAATCACCTAATATTTTTCTTCGCCTCGACAACTCCCCTACCACCTTCAAGCAAAATTTCGACCACCTAAATCGCTTCTGTCGCCAGAAAAACCCAAACATGCATTTCCAGTTCAACATCAAAATGCTCGCTCCAAACGTAATTTAAAATCATGATTTTAATCTTAAAAATCAACAATTTCAAAGATGATTTAGGTTATACGATCAAATCGAATAATCAAAGAATTCAAATTTAAATTATAAATCGAGTTTTACTGTGATTTCTTGTTCCAGACTCTATATCCTGGATATTAGTCTTTTAAATGTTTTTAAAATTCAATCTTAATGAATTTAAACATTTTTTTTGTTTTGACACTTCAATCTAACAAAACTGGAAATGAAGAATTTGGGGTTATTTGACAGTTTTTCTAAAAACCTGTAGCTAGAATAGGATTAGCAACCCTGTACATCAAGATGCACAGGCAAGATGCATAAACTCATTCACAGATTTTTGTATGCAAACCCATATTCAAACTTTCTTACATCATGTATTCAGACAACGGATCAAAAATCAAGTTTTTGAAAGATTTACTCACCTGTATAATTTTAGCAGAGACAGTTTTCCTATTTGAAAATCAAAACCTAGAACTGCCTTTTTTTCTTCTTAGCTTGATTTTGAATTTGTTATCTGCAACAAATTTTGTGTGAACTTGCTTAAGCTCTGATGTATTTTACTTACTAAAATTTTTTAACAACAAATAAAAAATTAAATTTACTTATAGTAAATTTTTAGTTGAAACAAAGGGAAGAAAAATCTCTGGCCTGCACCTTAAAGCTTGTGTTTGCTAAATTTTTTGCTTTTTAAGTTAATTCCTGATTCTTCCTTTAATCGTTGAAGTTCTCCTGCTTGATTCTATAGTATTAGTTGAAGAGTTGAAATTATCTTTGAATTCCTCTTCTGGCTTGAGATATGGAAGAGAATTTGTTACACGTTTACTTTTTCTTCTGGAAATTTGTTTCTTGATTTCAAAGTTGAGGAAAATTATGTTTGTTCTTGATGGTGATTTTTTTTCCTCTGATGTAAAGATTTCACAGAATTTTTCTTTTGAAATGAATAAAAGAGTAAGAGGAGAAGATAAAATGACTTATATAATTTATTTCCTTTTCTATAAATTTCCTAAGAAAATGAAAATGATGCAAATGACACTTGTTTAATTTTTCTTCTCATGAATTACACTTGTCTCTATAGTCATTGCTAGCTTAACACTTGTAATTTTTTTTTTATTAACATAATATTTTACATTATTTAAATTGTATTTAAACTTGCATTTCCATTAAAGATATTAGCTTTATATTAATACACATTATTAAAAAGAGAACGTTTTGAAATTAAATACATATTAAATAAACTACATAGATATATATTTATAAATTCAAATTATTTTACTAAAACATTTATTTTAAAATTTAAATTCAAATTAAAAATCAAATTCAATATATAAATTCAAATTTACCCATAAATGCACACATACATATAAATTCTCATATATGTATAAAATTTAGATTCAAATGTTTTTTTATTTTTATTTTTTTTCTAGTATTTCAAATTTTATACTCAAAAGAAATTTGAAATTTAAATTATCACTTATTATTTATTTATTTTGAAACTTTTCAAATTATATTACAAAAGTTCAACAATTACCAAATTTAAATTTAAAAATTTTTGGTATGTTACAGACTTCCCCCCCTTAAGAAAATTTCGTTCTCGAAATTTTGAAAGAGAGAGAAAAGCAAACAAAAAATATACGAATCCAGAAAAGGATAGAGAAATGGCTTACTAGCTTAAACCGAGATATCCACTCTGCAATTGGGATAAGACTTTTGCATACTGTCTTCTGTCTCCCAAGTACAGTCCTTTGGATCACCGCTCCACTGCACTTTAACCAGTTTCACAATTTTGTTCCTTAATTTCTTTTCATCACGATCCACAATCTTTATTGGTTCTCTTTTAACTGTTAAATTTGGTGTGATCTCGAGATCCTGCTGAGCTGCTTCTTCGATAATACTGTCTGGATCGTGCACGTACTTTCGAAGATGTGAAACGTAGAATACATCGTGTATGCCGGATAACCAGTTAGGTAGCTCACTCGATATGCTAGAGGACCAATCCTCTCCAAAATAGGAAAAGGACCAATGTGTCGCGGTGCTAGCTTACCAGTCTTCCCAAATCTTAACACACCCCACATTGGAGATACTTTCAACAAAACGGAATCTCCAACTTGAAATACCAAAGCTCTTCTTCTGTGGTCGTAATAACTCTTCTGGAGACTCTGAGCAGTTATTAACTTCTTTCGAATAAAATCAACTTTTTCAGTGGCTTCTTTGATCATATCTGGTCCAAGAATGAGTCTATCACCGGATTCAATCTAGCATGCCGGTGATCGACACAGAAGACCATATAAAGCTTCAAAAGGAGCCATTTCGATACTGGCTTGATAGCTATTGTTGTATGAAAATTCGACCAAATGTAAATAGTTTTCCAAAGAACCACCAAAGTCAAGAATACAAGCTCGCAAAAGATCCTCTAATATTCGATTTATCCTCTCAGTCTGCCCATCAGACTGTGGGTGATAAGCAGTGCTGAAATTCAATTTTGTTCCCAACGTGGCTTGAAACGCCTCCCAAAATCTACTAGTGAAGATCGGGTCACGATCACTCACTATACTGCTCGGTATACCGTGGAGACGGACAATCTCTTTGATATATAGCTCAGCTAAACTTGCTGCTGTCCAGGTGGATTTCACTGGAATGAAATGTGCTGACTTAGTCAAACGATCCACAATAATCCAGATTGCTTCATTTCCCTTCCGAGTGCGGGGCAACCCGTCGATGAAGTCCGTCGATACCTGATCCCATTTCCACCTGGGTACCTCCAAAGGCTGGAGTAAACCCGCCATCTTCTTCTGATCGCTTTTAATTTGTTGACAAGTAGCACAGCGACTCACATATATAGATATATCTCTTTTCATTGTCTTCCACCAGAAAATTCTTTTGATATCTCTATACATCTTATTAACTCCTGGATTGATACTGAGTTTTGATTTGTGACATTCATCTAAAACTTCACGCTTCAGATCAGGGAAGTCTGGAACACATATTCTGCCTTTCAACCTTATAACTCCCCTATTATCCATCACAAAACTAGTGTCTTCTCCTTGGCATATTCTTTTATAAATTCCCCGAAGAAACTCATCTTCATATTGCTTGCTCGCGATCCTCTTAAGAAGAGTAGGAGTGATAACAAGATATGCGAGAACAGCATGTCTTCTGCTTAAAGCATCGACAACTACATTGGCTTTTCCTGTTGTATACAGAATATCTAGGTCATATGACGCTAGAAATTCTAACCATCGTTGTTGCCGTAGATTTAAATCTTTCTGGGTGAAGAGATATTTCAAAGATTTGTGGTCGGTGAATAATTCAAAATTTTCACCTAAAACAAAGAGAGTTCATTAAGTATATTTATTTAGTAAGTTAAATTTCTTATATCGTTAAGAAAGCTGAAAAAGTTCTTACCCATAAGACAGTGTCGCCAAATTTTCAAAGCGCAAATAACAGCTAAAAGCTCCAAATCGTGTGTTGGTTAATTTCTCTCATGCGGGCGTAATTGTCTACTCACGTAGGCAATTACTTTCCCATTTTGCATTAGTACCGCACCCAAACCATCTCCACAAGCATCAGTATAGACAGATAACCCTTGGTTCCTGTTAATGATAGCGAGAACTTGAGCGGTAGTTAATCTCCTTTTCAATTCCTGGAAAGCTTCATCACATTTTGGAGTCCAATCGAATTTAGCATTCTTCATTATTAGCTTAGTCCATGGACTGGCCAACTTAAAAAAATCCTGGACAAACTTTCTATAATATCCCGCTAAACCCAGAAAACTTCGAACTTCTCTAGAAGTAGTGGGTCGCTTCCAGTCCAGAATTGCAGAAATCTTGCTTGGATCAACAGAAATACCTTCTTCATTAACAATATGACCAAGAAATCTGACTTCTTTGACCCAAAAGTGGCATTTAGAGAATTTAGCGAATAGGATATTCCTCCTCAATATCTCCAAAACAATTCTGAGATGTTCAGCATGCTCCTCTTCAGCCTTGGAGTAAATCAAGATATCATCAATAAATACAAGGACAAATTTGTTCAATACTTCTCGAAACACACGGATCATTAAATCTACGAAATACGCAGGAGCGTTGGTTAGTCCGAAGGGCATGACTAACCATTTGTAGAACATGTTAGGACCCCTGAAGGTTGTTAAATGAACACAAACCTCGACTATTCGCAGCTGATGGAATCCCTGAGCTAAATCCATCTTAGAAAAGAATCAAGCGCCATGAAGTTGATCGAATAGATCATCGATTCTAGGTAAAGAGAATTTTTTCTTGAGAGTTTTTTATTAAGATCGCGGTAATCTACACACAATCTCAAAGGTCCGTCCGATTTAGCCACAAACACGACAGCTAAACCCCATTCGGAAACACTAGGACGAATCAATCCTTTCTTTAACAAATCTCGAGTTTGATTGACTAAATCAATTCTTTCCCTAGGTGCCATCCTGCGACTTGCGTGAACGACAGGACGGGCATTGGGTATTAAGTCAATTCGGAATTCTATTTCTCTGTGTGGAGGTAAGGATTTTACTTCTTCAAACACGTCAAAAAATTCCCGAACAACAGGTATAGACTCCAGACTGGGTTCAGGATATCCCAAAGTATACATTAATTTATCTCTCTTTGGATTCGTATCCTCACAAGAGATTTCAATAAAATTTCCAAGGTTTGATTTGACTAAAATTGTGCGATTATTACAATCCAATTTAGCTTCGTATCTCGATAACCAGTTCATACCGAGTAAGATTTCAAATTCATTAAATTCGAGGATATAAAGGTTAATAGGAAATTGATAGCAAGAATATGAAATAGGAACTTTCCTACAATAAAAACGTAGATTTGCGGGACCTCCAACCGGATTTTTCATGCAAATAGGGTTGTTAACAAATTCAGTTTTAAGTTCTAATTCATTTACGGTTTGTTGGGACATAAAGCTATGTGAAGCTTCCGTGTCAAACAGAACTCTAACAACTTTATCATAAATAGTAAGGTTACCTTCCAGAACACCTTTTCCTTTATCTGCTTTCGAAGTTGAAGGGTCTTCCTTTATCGCATAAACATTTGCCACCCGTGCTTGCTTCATCACCGGGCAATTCTTAACAACATGTCCAGGCTTGTGACAATTATAACATTCTCTGACTCCTTGATCATTCTTCACAGGTTGTTCCTTCTTAACTTGCTTCTTTGGGTTTTTGCAGCTGTTTGAATAATGGCCCTTCTCTTAGCAATTGTAACAAGTTACATTTCTAGCCGAATTTCCTTGATTGTTCTTTTTATCCTTGCCTTGATGTGGCTTCTTGCCCCCAAACATTCTTTTTTTCCAATTATGATTACTTGAATTTCCTCTTTCCCTTGGAATCTCTTACATATCCAGGGTGGCATACCTATACCCCATATCAATAAGATCAGAAAAAGATTCTTTCACGTGTGTTGTCATCCTTTCGTGATACTTCTTTTTCATCCCACGAATGAACCTTTCATTTTTCTTTAGAGGCGTGTTCACCAACTCTGGACCGAAACGGGATAGTTCGTTGAACTTGTTTAAATACTCCTCAAATGACAAGCTTCCTTGCTTTAAATCCATAAATTCTTGATACATTCGGGAAATTCCTACCGACGGTATATAGCGCTTTTCAAACACTTCCTTAAATCGACTCCAAGTAAACTCTTCTTCTAGTTCATCTACAGTGACTGTTTCCCACCAGGCTAAGGCTTCATCTTGAAGTTGCCAAGAAGCTATGAGACGCATCTGATCATCTTGCAGCTTAAGCCCTTTAAAGATCTTTTCACATGATCTGATCCATGCCTGGGCCTCAATAATCGACTCTTTGCCGGTGAATGGCCTACCACCAAGTCTTGAGAAACTCTTATACAAATCAGCTAGATTCGGCTGATGCTGAGTAGGCAAAACTGCTTCTACTGTAGGGGAAACTTGACTAGCTGTTGTAGCATTCCATTGACCCCTAGCTCTTCCTCTTCGCATGCTTATCCTTACTATTTGTAATTAGTAAGAAACTTGATTTAGACATTCGGACGAGATATCTTAAGGAATATCAGCAGTTAAAGGAAATAGACTAAGAAAATTTTGAGGTTTCGGTCTCGGTTTATACTCATTCTAGGGTATACTTCACCCTATCTCTAATGAGCCATCTAATGTGTTATACTCCGTAGCTAAAGTTCTTACTCAACCTTTAGCTCTGATACCACTTGTCACGACCCAAAATTCAGCGTTCAAAAATCGTCATCAAATACCTCACTTGTATTCGACTGCCGGAGATTCGAACGTCGAATTCCAGTTCGGATGGAGCTTATAACAACATTAGATGAATATAAACAGCGAAAAACAAAATGAACTTCCATACATCAATATTCCAGATACAACATCATCACAATATTCATTACAACATCATCCCAAACATCAGAGTATATTTATACATATAAGACAACTTCAAAATAGACCATCGCGACAGAACAACAAGTGATTGCATTCCAAGAAAGTCTTCAAAGAAATAAAGCAATAGTGAACTTCCAAACTAAGAACCTTGAGATCCAAAAGTTTTCAAAATATCTCCAAGTCAAAAGCCTTCAAAAACCGATAGCCTCCAAACCATAAGATTTCAAAATCCAGCTAGTAACAAAACACGGAAGACCTGCTACTAGGCTGCCCGTGTGGAAATTATGGGCACCTAGAGTTTAGAAAGGAAACAATAAACTCTGGGTCAGTCATGGGACTGGTATGAGTAAACAAAAACAGTTGCATTGAAATAAAATAGATTTTTAAAAGAAAACCGTTCATGCATTTTGAAAAATGAAACTACCATAAGACCTCCCACCACACACACAATGCAATCGCAGAATTGGAGGAGATTTCTTCTTATGATAGTCAAATATGCTTTATACGAGGAAACTATTTGATATTATTATTAGTGCATAGTGTAGAAAACATTGTTGAAAGTATAATATTAATCTTAGCCGGCATAGACATTCCGAACCATGCCTACTATAGCTACCATCTAAACAGTGGGGCGCCACCATAAGTAAATGGCAGGTAATACAACTAAAACCGTACTGGGTTCGTATTGGTAATTGAATTTCCAACAAATGGTCAGGCTAAGGAACTTCCTGGGCCACATGGGTACGCCTCTGGAGGGACGTCCCGAGAACCTAACCGGATCTCTGCCAACACAAGGTCATGTTACCTTTATAGCTATGTAACTACTGACACGAGTATGCCATCCCCCGGTTGTAACCAACCTTTATCCGGGGCCGCAACAACAATAATCACAAAGTAATATATATATTTGCGATATCCACATAAGTTAAGTATCTGGGCTCCATACCATGATACCACTTCTATCCAGAAGGAAATGCACATATCCTAAAGGGTGATATCCCCAATAACCTTGCTGCATCTTTTCTGTTTCGACCATTACCGGGTTGTGAGGTTCGACGAAGTCTCGTCCACAAAGCTACGCTTTTCACAAAAACCAAGCTTTGATCAACAAATGATCAGCAGCACTCAGCATGTCACATTACCAAGTTGGGAATATATTACTGATAACCTTCAATTACAAAACCTCTGAGCTCGTACGTCTCAGAGAAGGGTGTTAAGCTAAGAGAATAAATTCTCCGCCACCAACAGAAATGTATTTGAAAGAAATCCGCTTTATATCTCAAAATGTAATGTCAGACATATAATCCATACAAGTCTGCTCCGGGTTCGAACAGAACCGAAGGCACTTCCGAAGAAGCCCTTGCAATCCGGGCATCCACAATCCCTATCGGACTCCCCATCACATATGGAGAACTCTACACCGGAGCAACTCAGTGCAGAGTCATTCGACGGGTAATCCTATCGTTTTCGAAGACGTCTAGTCTTCACCACCGTCTTCAAATGCTTATCCATTTCGTCGTATCACTATTCGGAATGGGTTATATGACACAAAGGTCCTCTTCCGGCTAATCCGAATAGTGAGCGTCAATTTAAAACATGTGGATATGTCGGTCACAAAGATTTATAGATTCGATGTGGGTTTCGGATAACCAACTGTAATCCGACTCCCTGTCGCATCGAGATTCAAAAGCCGTTTTACGGGCCAAAGGGGTTTCATATTCACATAAAAAAATATAGAATTATAGCTCAGCACAAAGCAATTCATATCACATATCATCACAATTACAATCAGAGGTATTAATAAGTACACATCATACAATAGTTACCAATCATATACAACTAAGATGAATCAAACTTGTGATTTAAAATAATTAATCACATAATTAATTTCATTAATTATCTTTAATCAATGATTAGTTATCCTTAATTAAAATTAATTAAACCTTTAATCATCTTCATTAATTAATCATTCCTTAATTAATTACCCTAATTAATAAATCCTTATTTGTTCATTAATTAAATCTTAATTACTTTTATTAATTAATTATTTCCTTAATTAATTATCTTAATAAATTAATCCTTAATTGTTCATTAATTAAATCTTAATTACTCCTTAATTAATCATTAAATATTAAGTCATTAATTTAAATAGTTTTATTTTAAGTAAATCATTTATTACATAAGTAAATCATAAATTACCTATTAAATTCAAAAGATAAACCATTTTATCTTTGTTAACCATTTTGATTTTCTTGTAAACCTAATTTAAATTCATCACGTGAATTGTCTTGAGAGATCAAAATTGTTTTCTATGACATTTTATCTT
The DNA here is from genome assembly GCA_030765085.1 of Allium cepa. Lineage (NCBI taxonomy): Eukaryota > Viridiplantae > Streptophyta > Magnoliopsida > Asparagales > Amaryllidaceae > Allium > Allium cepa. The sequence continues at coordinate 272,787,372 of CM060929.1, forward strand.
AACATCATTCTTAATTACATTTTATAATTTATTTTATAAGTAATGAGACAAAATTAAATTAAATTACTTAAAAAAATGTCTTACTTACTTTAATTTGTTTTAAATCCAAATCAAAATTATCCTCTAAAAACATGAGTTTAAAATTGTTTTAAAAGTTTAGAATGTTATTGTTTTTATTTGAGCAAACTGCCTTGTATGCTGACTCCCCGGAAGCTACTTCGAGTCTTCCCCGAAACTTCATCCTGCTTGCTTCGAGTTTTGCCCCATTTAGACTCGAGCGACATTTTTTTTTTCTCAAAATTTTGTAAGTATTAAAATCAAACCCGATACAATGCTAAATTAACACGAGCTCGTCTTCGAGTTTTTCACCAATTCCCCCGTGTACTGCTTCAAGCTACCACCTATCTTTCCCCACCCATCAACCTGACACACAAACCCAACGCGTGCACCTGCACCGATCAACGTCAACCTTCCGGCCTCCAAGACCACCAACGACAGACCAACTTCGACCCTCTCTTGCTACCCCAACACAAGAAAACCCAGGTAGAATTTGAAAACAAAATCGAGTTGCCTCGATCAAAGTAACCACAGCAGCCATCACCAGAATAACCCCTCGAACACCCCACGCCGACCACCGGAAAGTCCAATACTCTGGCCATACCTAGCTATCCCCTCCTACTACGATTTCTCAAAACCCCAAACGACTCGATCAATTAGAGGCACGGCAGTGGCCACAAATTTGATCGTAACCCATTTTAGTGCTTATACCGTTCACCGATCAACCTTTGACGCCACGTTGACTGGAAAAATCACCTAATATTTTTCTTGGCCTCGACAACTCCCCTACCACCTTCAAGCAAAATTTCGACCACCCAAATCGCTTCTGTCGCCAGAAAAACCCAAAAATGCATTTCCAGTTCAACATCAAAATGCTCACTCCAAACGTAATTTAAAATCATGAATTTAGTCTTTTAAATGTTTTACTGTGTTTTCTTGTTCCAGACTCTATATCCTGGATATTAGTCTTTTAAATGTTTTTAAAATTCAATCTTAATGAATTTAAATATTTTTTTGTTTTGACACTTCAATCTAACAAAACTGGAAATGAAGAATTTGGGGTTATTTGACTGTTTTTCTAAAAACCTGTAGCTAGAACAGGATTAGCAAGCCTGTACATCAACATGCACAGGCAAGATGCATAAACTCATTCACAGATTTTTGTATGCAAACCCATATTCAAACTTGCTTACATCATGTATTCAGACAAAAGATCAAAAAATCAAGTTTCTGAAAGATTTACTCACCTGTATAATTTTAGCAGAGACAGTTTTCCTATTTGAAAATCAAAACCTGGAACTGCCTTTTTTTCTTCTTAGCTTGATTATGAATTTGTTATCTGCAACAAATTTTGTGTGAACTTGCTTAAGCTCTGATGTATTTTACTTACTAAAAGTTTTTAACAACAAATTAAAAATTAAATTTACTTACAGTAAATTTTTAGTTGAAACAGTGAGAAGAAATTCTCTGGCCTGCACCTTAAAGCTTGTGTTTGCTAAATTTTTTTGCTTTTTAAGTTAATTCCTGATTCTCCCTTTAATCTTTGAAGTTCTCCTGCTTGATTCTGTAGTGTTTGTTGAAGAGTTGAAATTATCTTTCAATTCCTCTTCTGGCTTGAGATATGGGAGAGAATTTGTTACAGGTTTACTTTTTTCTGGAAATTTGTTTCTTGATTTCAAAGTTGAGGAAAATTGTTTGTTCTTGATGATGATTTTTTTTCTCTGATGTAAAGATTGCACAGAATTTTTCTTTTGAAATGAATAAAAGAGTAAGAGGAGAAGATAAAATGACTTATATAATTTATTTCCTTTTCTATAAATTTCCTAAGAAAATGAAAATGATGAAAATGACACTTGTTTAATTTTTCTTCTCATGAATTACACTTGTCTCCATGGTCATTGCTAGCTTAACACTTGTAATTAAATTTTTTTATTAACATAATATTTTACATTATTTAAATTGTATTTAAACTTGCATTTCCATTAAAGATATTATCTTTATATTAATACACATTATTAAAAAGAGAATGTTTTGAAATTAAATACATATTAAATAAATTACATAGATATATATATATATATATATTTATAAATTCAAATTATTTTACTAAAACATTTATTTTAAAATTTAAATTCAAATTAAAAATCAAATTCAATATATAAATTCAAATTTACCCATATATGCACACATACATATATATTCACATATATGTATAAAATTTAGATTCAAATGGTTTTTTAGTATTTCAAATTCTATACTCAAAAGAAATTTGAAATTTAAATTATCACTTTTATTTATTTATTTTGAAACTTTTCAAATTATATTACAAAAGTTCAATAATTACCACATTTAAATTGATAAAATTTTGGTATGTTACATTCATCATGTCCATGAAATAAGCGGGTGCGTTAGTCAATCCGAACGGCATGACCAACCACTTGTAAAAACTATTATAGGTACGAATAACTGTTAAGGATACACTCACTTCTTCTACCCTTAATTGGTGAAAACCAGTGGCAAGATCAAACTGAGAAAATATCCAAGCTCCATGGAGTTGGTCAAACATGTCATCAATCCTAGGTAAGGGATACTTATTATTGATAGTCCTCTTATTTAATTCTCGATAATCCACACATAATCTAAGAGAACCATCGGCCTTGGTAACGAAAACTACTTGCGATCGCCAACTGGATGTGCTTCGTTTGATTAAACCTTTCTACAATAAGTCAAACATCTGCTTCTCCAATGCTCTTTCTTTCCTTTGGAGCCAACCTTCAAGGAGGTTGTACAATAGGCCTGGTTCTTGGAATTAAATCAATGCAGAACTCTGCTTCCTGATGAAGAGGTAAACTTTTCATTTCTTCAAAAGTATCATTGAAGTCTCGAACAATTGGTATATTCCTTATCTCCTCTTTGGATACTTCGAGGGAATACAGAAAACTGCTCATCAAGCCCCTAGGCTCTCCGCAACACATATCAATGCTTCTACCTATTACATCTTTTACTACGATCACCCTTCTAGCATAGTCCAAGACAACTTTTAACTTAGATAACCAATATATTCCCAATAATACTCCAAAACCCATTAACCCAAGGACAAACAAGTCAAAAAAGAAAGGCCGATCTCAATAAGAAATAGGCACATTCAAACATATGGTGTCAAGATTGGTCAGACCCACAATTGGGTTCGACACACAAAGAGAATTATGAAGAATAACATATTTAAGATTCAACTGGTTAATTAGGTCATATGAGATAAAACTATGGGATGCACCGGTATCAAACAACACTATAACAGGAATATCAAAAACGGATAGTGTACCTTGCAACACCAGCTTTCCTTTTGGATCCGTAGAAGTAGATGGTATTTCCTTAATAGAAAAAGTGTGTCCCTGTGATCCCTTCTTTGGAAAAGGGCATTGGTTCTTCATATGTCCATGTCTGTTGTAATTGTAGCAGAGTGGTCCACTAGCCGGGTTTAGGCACTGATTTGTAAAGTGGCCCATTTAGTTGCACTTATAACAAAGGATCTTGGTTAAGTCTAACCGCTTGTTATGAGATGGATCCCCACCTCCAGGTTTCTTTCCTAATCACTTCTTTTTCCCTTTACACTTGGAAAACGGCTTATTAGCAACTAGTGTCACCGATAAAGGTTGGGTATTAACTGTTGGTACTACTCCTTTCTGAACTCCTTGCTCAATATCAAGAGCCTCAAATCTCAAAGCCATACGGATTAGATTGGTAAAGGTACCGTTGAGATGAGTGGTCATTTCTCGATGAAATTCTGGTCGCATTCATTTCACGAACATTTCATTTTTTTTAAGTGGTGTATCAATCAATCCTGGTCCAAAGTGAGACAATGCATTGAACCTATGCTCATACTGCACCACCGTCATCTCACCCTGTTTCAAATCCATAAATTTTGAAACAACTGAGTCCTTCCTGCCTCTGGGATAAACTAAGCTTTAAAAACTTCTTTAAACTGCGCCCAAGAGAACTGGTGTATTCATGGTGATTAAATCCCACCAATCTGTTGCTGCTTTCTGAAGTTGACGTGATGCCAACAATTTCTTTCTAGCATCTCCCAACTGAAGATCCTTGAACATCCTCTCACAAGAGCGGAGCTATGTCCGAACTTCCAAAATATCTTAAGTTGCATAGAAAGGCTTACCACCTAAAGCAGTGTAATTCTTGCACAAGGTCGTAAAGTTCTAAGACAGTTGAAAATGAATCACTACTTCTGCTACCGACTCTACACTGGCTCATTTCTAGGTGCTCTGCCATTTGTAGTCGTGCTAGTTCCAGATCCCCTCCCTCTTCTTCCTCTTGTAGTCATTTTCAATAACCTGGATAAGTGACAGGTATCATTAGAATACAATGATAGGGTCAAAGATGGAAAAAGGGAAACTACAATAAAGGATTTAAAATTAGACTTTTACGGGAGAAAAGGAAATGCTCTTTCAAGATTAACGCATTCTAGAGCTCTAATCATCCTGTCTCTAACAAGTTTTACCCAAATCAGGCTAAGGTGTTTGCTCAATCGAAGCTCTGATACCAACTATTACGACCCACCTTTCTGACCTCTAGGAACGACACTTAACACATCCTCAGTGTTCGTGTGGCGTTGCCTAAGCATTAGGAAGATGAATCATCGTGGGGTTAAATAAAGAACAGAAGAGAAAACCTTACAAGGAAACTGTAAAATAAACCATAATAGTCAATTGTATATCAGGTTACTCCTTAACAGGGAGTTATCAAAGCTACACAAAGTACTACAAATCAGCTTAGGCGGTTATAACAACCTGCTTTTACATATGCTGAAACAAAATACACTTACACAAACAAGATAATACAACAGAATGGATAACTAAGAAGATGAAAGCCTCCTACTCGGACGCCATCTTCAAAAAGCCCACAAAGACCTATTACACTCGAACAACTCAAATAAAATTAAGTACCTAAGAGTTTAGGGAAAACAAATAACTCGAATTAGACGATATGTCTAGGATGAGTAAAAAATTTAAATCAATAGGTGGGTGATTAATCACAAAAATGTGAGACCATGTCGTTGAAAACGGATGTACTCTCACATGAATCAATATCCAAACGTGAAGAATGGATAAATAATTAAACATCACGAAGTGTGTTTGACTCTTCCCAATTAAATTAAGGAAACAAATTCAAAGGTTCGAATCAAATAAGGAAAGGAAAATCTCCAACAAATGACTAGGAAAGCGCATCACCCTTGAAGTATACCTCTAGTAATATACTTTTGAGAAGCTCGCATTCTCTGTGACACTTCTTGAACAACACCAAGCCGGACCCTGCCAAACATTACTGTGATATCCCGAAATTTCTGGCAATATCAATTTAATAATCTGTGTTTAAATTTAAATTGATTTGATAATTATTGATTAATAAATTTGAATTGATTTAATAATCATCTTTTATTAAATATTTAATTAGTGAATTTATCTTTTAATAAGCTAATAAATTGTTTTCTATTTATAATGTGTATATATATATATATATATATATTAAATAGATGAGTTTGGTTTTAAATTTAATTTAATATAGCATATTTTCTAATTCCAATATTTTGGTAATTGGGAAATTATGAATTATTTTTTATTTAAGCTTTTCAAAGCTATTTAATAAAGAACTGTATGATTTTAAAATTTATAAAATAAATGTTTAATTGTTTAGAAAAAAATTACCTTTAATTTAAATTAGATTAATAATAAGATTTGTTTTATTTTCTTTTCAAAGTATTGTTTAATGAATGTGGTTTGTAAATTATATATGAAGTTTAAAATATGAAACATTTATTCATTTAATTAACAAGTAATTTACAATCTCTTTTATAAAATTTATTTAAAATGATTAAAAATATTATTTTCAAATAATAAAGTATGTATTGTTTTTGTTTATAATTATACTTGGTTTATTCATTAATTATTATCTATATATAACTAAGTATTTGTTAACTAATTAATTAAGTATAATATTATATTAAACTTTAATTAAGAATACTAATGAATTAAAAGAACATGTGTAAACATCTTAGGATCTTATATAACATGTGTTAAGTGATTAGACAAGAAATTTACAAGTGTTAGTAATTTAAGATAAGTGTCATGTTTTAATTTTTATTTTCTTTAATTTTTAATTTATCATGAAAATAAGTTATATAAACTTGCATTCTTTCTTTCCTTTCCTTTTTCTCATTTTCATTTCTAAACCAAGAAAATTTTCAGCTGAGAATGAGAAACATTCCACTCTAAAAACAAAATCTGATAATAAATCTTCCTCAAAACCAAATCTAACCAAAATCAGTAAACAAACTCCTCATATCAAAATGCAATTTTCATTTCCTCTATAAAAAACTGTTTTCTCATCAACCTGTAATCATCCTCATGCAATCTTTCCATTTTCAAAAGCCTGTAACTCCTCCTTTTCAAACCAACCTGCAAAAATCATTTCCTGTAACTTATTTTCAAAATGCAAAGTATTCTCAAAACAAATCATGCAAATCTGAGAATCAAACATTTTCTGCATGTAACAATCTGAAAGCTATCATACACATTTCCAAACAAAAGCAAATCCCTCTTCATAATCAAACTCCTGTAACCAAGTGTAAAACAAAAACCTGCATTCATTCTTCAAAATCTGGAACTCATCTCTGCATGCAAGTTAAAGACATCAGCAAGCATTCAAGTTTAAAGTTTTTAAAAGCATGTTTTCAAAGGATTCACAAAGCTTTTCAAAAATGGTGCTCTGTTCTGCATTTTTTTTTATAGGTGAGTAACTTTATTTAAAAAAAAAATTAGTATAAAATCAGGTTGCATTTAGTTGTATGAAATAAATATTTTTGTGAATGTTTAATTGTTGAATGCTCTTATGTATGTTGTATACATGCCTGTGATATCTGTAAGTCCTCTCTGCTTCCAGTTTTTAGCATCTTGTTTTAATTTAAATTCAAAACTTCCTGTTTTAACTGTGTTAAAACTTAGGACTCAAAGTATACTCATTTGTTCCATCACATACTTTAGATTAAAAAATTTACTTAAGATAGATAATAGTGAATTATTTCTGAAATTTGATAAAAAAACAAGCAAGTTTGAAAATAAGTAAAAATTCAAACATTACAATTCAATGTTTCAGGGTTATAAATCAAATCATAATACAAAATCATGATTTTTAAAAGTAATATTTCAATTTTTAATGTTAAAACTAGAGAGCAGTTCCATGTTTACTGTATCTTGCTTTAGGGGTTTTAACTGATGTTCTATGTGTTCGAATGGGTTGAATCTTCTTCTGGAAGTAGATGAGTGATCAGTGATGATGTGCACGTAAATGTGCATATTTTTACCACCATATTTATTCTATTTAAATTAAATAAATGATCATATTGGGTATTTTAACTTGTTTTAACCAAAATTCATATGAATTAGGGTTTCATACATGTATAAATACCCATATGTTTCATATAACATGATCTCCTCTCTTAGTCTCTCTTCATTAGTTTAGGATCAAAATAAAAGACAAGTTCTCTTTTTTTCTTTGATGGCTACTTGGCCATTTCTCTTTATGTAGTTTTTTTTTATGCAACTTCAATACATGTTCTTTTTATTTTCATGTTTTCATGTTGTAGTGTAGATTTATTTTTCATGCAAGTAGTATAGTTTTTCTCTTTGCTCTCTTTTTCCTCTTCTTTTTATTCAATGTTGCTTGCTACATTTGTTCACATGATGACAAATATGAGAGGCTAATCCCTTCAATTTAGGGGTAATGAAGCCTCTAATCATGTAGCTTCAACATTTTGATGTTTTGTACTCTCTTTTTGTGTTTTAATGTGAATGTATGAAGTGGATAATTTGTTGTTTAATTTTGAATTTGATAGTCTATGTTGTTCATAACAAATAGGCTATGCTTAAACAAACATAACACAATTGCCTCTTCATCTAAATATGATTATAGCAAAGAAGTGAATGTAGAAATTGAAATTTGATAGCCTATATTTCTAAACAATAGTTAATAGGCTATGCTTAAAATAGATTTTTATTTCAACTTTGTTGTCATATTTCATGAGATTTAAAAGTGTATTAGTGGTTGTGTTATAGTTTGATGGTTTATATTGAGCTAATTAATAGCACAAATATACCATACTTATGATAAGCACATCAACTAATTCACTAATGACAAGAAAAGAGAGATCATAACTTCATTTTGTTGATTTATGTGATCTAGAGAGTGGAAATTGCCTCTAAATTGTCTTAACACTCTCATATTTTTATCTATTTTCTTTTGTCATTTTCCTTCTTTTTTTTAGTTAATCACTCTTCCAACTTTGGTTAATTTGATTGAGTAGATTTTTAAAATCATCAATTCCCTGCGGATCGACTCGTATTCGCCGCGTGCTACATTCGTACACCGTGCGCTTGCGGTTATTTTTAATTCAAATTCGTTCGACGGTTTTCTAAACCGATAGAATTTCCGTCGACGAACAAGTTTTTGGCGCCGTTGCCGGGGAATTGTTTTGATTTTGATTTTCTACTCTTCGAATTATTTTTAGTTTGTGTGATTTTATTTGTGTTTATTTTGTGTGTGTGTTTGCATAAAAAAAAAAACTATTGTGTTGTGCGTTTTGGGTACTTTTGTTTGTGTGTTTGATTTCTAGTGGCATTTGCATTTCAATTCCAAAAAAAAAAAAAAAAAAAATTTCAAAACAAAACAAAAACATCTTGTTTCCATTTCATTCATTTTGCAATTTACATTGCAGTCACAATTTACAGTTTAAAAAGAAAAAAGAAAAACTGTTGCACTGACTGTTGCATTCCCCTCTCTGTTTTCTGTTTGCATGTTACTGCTCCTCACCCATTTACACTACAAACTGTGCAGTGCTATCCCTCTTTTTTGCCTTCACTGACCTGAACCTCTACATTGCCTTGCTTCTCCATTCCAACACAAACATCACACCTGAACCAACACTCTACTCGACCATCTTCCTCCACTTATCTCACTGATCATCTCAACTACTCTGCAAATAACCCACCTTCATCAATTCATCATTGCCTACTACATTATCTGCACTACCAGCAACCACTCCTCCATCTCCATACAACTGTGCATATCTCCACTTCAAACAGCAGTTCAACTCCCACTCCAACCCATCAAATTACACACTGCATTCTAATCTTCATATATTCACAGTGCACTTCAACAATATCCCTTCACCACTGCCATAACATCATAACCAACAGCCCACAGTCTCAAACAGTCATCTCGCCTCACATTGACAACTGCTGCCTCCATCATTCCACCTGGAACCCGCAAATCACCCTACTTCATAGCTACTACACTTTGAAACCATCTACTCGTCCATCCGCCTTCCTCTGCCTAACTCTGTACAACACTTCGACCACCCACCTCTGCCTTGATATGAACCAAAACGCGAACTCGTAACTACCTGAACTTCAACAGCCAATCACCTCAAATTCTCCACCCACCGCAGCAGCCGCAACCCCCTGCTAAACTACATCGCCACCGCCCTCAAATCGAAATCGCCTCGCCCAAAATCGCTTCCAAGTCCACGTGCCACAAATACCCAATCACCCAATTGAACAGCTAACAGCCTTCTGCCATCCTCCTGAAACACGACTGACCATACAATATCGACTTCCGCAACAGGGCCCAAACAACCACAAGCAACTGCAGCATCACAACTTCACTCCCCTGCCTCACTTCACAAGTACAAAGCAACCACCACATCATCACATTCAACCTGTGCCATTAACAGTACTTCATCAACTCGTTAACCAAACTGTGCAATACAGTTTACACTGTCACAACAGCCACCATTGCAATCCCTGTACAAATCTCCTCCAGACGCAACCAACTCTATCACGCTGCTTCATTCCATACCCAAATTGCAATTGCCTCAAACTCACGAACCACCCCCAATTCCCACGGCAATTCGAGCGCCTCCACCCCTTCAATCAAAAGTTTCGACTACCGCCTCTCCTCATAACCGCAATTCGAAACCACCAAAACCACATCAAAATAAAAAAAAATCGCTGTGTATATGATTGCGAAATGAATTTGCAAATTCGATTTTGTGAATTTTGTTATTTATGAGAGTTTGATTCCGTGATTTCGATTTTGTAATATCGTGGTTTGTGAAGTTAAATTGGGTGCGAACTATTCTGTGCTAAGAATAAGATATTAGTTTTGGGTCGGGCCATTCTTTTGTTCCTTTGTAAATTCTTTTGCCCTTTGATTACAAAAAAAAAAAAAAAAAAAACTTTTTTTTTTTTTAGTAAAACCCTACTTTTAAGTTTTCTTTCAAAAAAAAAAAAAACCAAAAAAATATATTCAATATATTTTGTTTTTAATTTTCAGGTTGCCAAAGCAGGAAATAAAGGAAGAATAGCTTGCTGAAAATTGCTTCCTTAGCTAGCCAAAATAAATTGCTCTGCTTGCTAAAAAATTCTGCTTTCATTTCGAGTTTTATTTGAATTGAATTGTTGGTTTCTTGCATTTGCATTTTAAAAAAATAAAAAAATTCATTCGTAGTTGCATTGTTAATACACATTTAGTTTCTGTTCTGCATTTCATCCTAGATTTTGATTAATAAAAACGGTTAGACATCAACACTTAATTGTATATCGACAATTTGTCTTCTTTGAACAATTTAATTTCTTGGTGTCTAGGCTACGGCAGAGTAATAACCATTTATAAATATTACGGTGATTCGTAAATATTATATTGGTTGTTCCTCTGAAGGTACTTAAACCTTCGGCTGCATTGCTACGGTGATTCGTGGTGCACCGATAAATCCTGCCCGTTACCTGGCTGAGAACTATCTTGTTTATCTAAGACAATTTGTTAATATACAATTTTGGGTTAACTTAGGATAAATCATTTGTAATTAACCATTGCATTCACTTAGTTGCATTAGTTCATGCATATTAAAAAAAAAACAAAAAAATTCAAAATCCAAAACTAAAAAAAATTGTTACTATTTCTTAACTTAGTTTTTTTTTTCTTTTCTTTTGAAAATTTTCAAATCAAAATTCCAAAAATCCAAAAAAAATTAAAATCAAAAATCCAAAAAAATCTTTTCAAAAAAAAAAAAAATTGAAATCCAAAAACAAAACAAAAATCAATTTTCGATTCTGAAAAATAGGTTCTACTTGTAAATATTTTTGTTTATAAAAAAAAGATAAAAAAATCTCGAAAATGTCCGAGTTTCATTTTTCTTACTCGCTTGAATTTAACTGCGAAAATCAATATAATCCATATGAGTTTACTCCAAATTCGTATGGATATTTTAACAACTTTTGTGTAAATAATTCAAATTTCGAACAACAAAATTTTCAAAACGATGACCAACGTTCGACTCTTGAAAATAGCATTGAAATGATTTCATCTTTACTCGAACTTTCTACACGACAAAATCAACAGATAAATGATTTATGTAATTCTGATTTGTGTAATAACTCGAGTCGAGGATTTCAAAATTTGAATTCAATTCAAAATTCAAACGATTACGATTATAACCCATGCCAATTTAATTTCGAGCTCCAAAATGAATTTCAAACTCAACATGAAAATGGGAACAACTTTTCAAACGAATTTGGCAATGGGAATAATCTTAACCATGTTACGAGTGAAAATTTTTGTTCTCAACAAACCCAAATCGAAAATTCTCAATTTAATAACCATAAATTGGATTTTGTTGAACAATTGAATGAAATTTACGATGATCACACGGATTTGTTGTTCGAAACTTATATGAAACAACGTGAACAACAAAATCAAATCTCAACGTGTGATGAGTCAAGTGATAATCCATCTTTTACCCAAATCGACGATTTTCAAATAACAACTTTTGAATTTGATAATGACGATCTTAATCAAGTTGTTGAAAATACGGTAATTGAGTTGGATTTCAATTCTTTTGAGGGTGCGAAACTTGATTTAAATTTCGATCTTCCTTTTTCTGAAAATTTGAATACAACAACTTTGAATTTTGAACTTGATTTATGTAATAAAGTTGTTGATAATCCAACAAAGGAAGACGAATTTAATGAACACGAATTTTTTGGACTTTTGGATGACGAGTTGCTAAATTCTGAAGGGGAAGATGAATATCACCATTTTGATTTTGAAATCAATAATTGTGAAAATGTTTTCAATGATAAGCTTGAATTTCAAACTGGTGAAAATAAACTTGAACTTCAATCAATTGTTTTGTTGACCCTAAAAATCATCGAAAACAAAACAACTCATACGATTTTCAATAAAACGGCAAGCGTTTTTCCAAATCCACATTCAACTTTGAAATCTTTTATGGTTTGGTTTTCCAAGCTCCAGCTGTGTCTCGCATACTTGGCGAGACAAATGAATCGGTTTTTGAAAGACCGTTTCATTTACTTTCTAACGGCGTACTTTCTCATCTCTTGTAAATAATAATCTTTCATGTAAATATAGGATTTTTATTTTATTTTTCTCCTTCCACTTGGGTTGACTGTGGGGACACAGTCAAAATCAAGTGTGGGGGGAGACTCATTTTCTTTTTGATTTTTCATGATTAAATTTTCATTTTTTCTTTTTTCTTCCAAAACTCAAAAAAAAAAATCAAAATTTTAAAATACAATTTTTTTTTTTAGCATTTTGATTTATTTTTAAAGAAACACTATAGGATAAATATATGGTTTTGGTTTATTAAATTGAAATTTTTGAAAATTTATTCGTCTTAACAAAAATAAAAATGAAGTTTGATTATAAATAACAATGGTTTAACTGGTATATAGGAAGGTTCATATGTGTTAATTATGAAATACATCCTAATTGAAAATCTTTATTTTAAAAGTGGTGAATTTAAAGTAAAGGATATAACGTTTTTTTTTGTCTTCTAAGTTAAATGGTGCTAAGATAATTTTGCAAAACTCCCTCTCAAAAATAAAAAATAAAAAAAAAATAATAATAATAACATCCAAGTATTCACTCTCATTTAAAAGTCCTCACGGTTATGCAGGAGTGATTACTTGGAATTTTTGATTATGTGCTTTCATACTCATTTAAAAGTCCTCACGGTTATGATGTATGGAACACATGTATGTAAAAAAAAGACTTAATAAAAACCACCTACGGTCGATAGTGTATGCATGAAAGTGTGTGCACTCGCCATGCTCTGTACTCCCCTCACATAAGCCCGAAAGGCAGTGCATGGGTGGTATATCTGGCCTCAGTTTACCTGAGCTAGGTGTGAAATTTTTCTTGCAAATAATGAGAGAGCAAGCAATTGAAATCCTAGCACTATTTTTACTTATTTGATTTGATTTGTTATTGAAAAGAAATGAAAATACCACTTTGATAAACTTTGATAATCAACTAAGGATCCATTTTATAATTACACTTTGTTATCAACCGAAACAACAAGTTAAACTATTGTCTATTTGTTATGATAACTTGATTTTTGTTGGAAATTTTGACCAGTAAATGACATAAATTTTCAAGAGAATAACCAAAACCTATATTTAACTTATTCGTGTCAATTTAAAAATAAATCCTTCATTTGTAAATATTTTCAAAAATTTACATTCATCTCTTTGTAAATAAATCTTGCATTTTGTAAATATTTTCATCCCGCACTTGGATTTTGTGGGTAGTATCCGCTGAAAACCCTCACGAGACAACACTCGTCCTACTGGGGACACCCAGAGGTTTAACGGCTTGTTGCATACGCTCAATGCAATCGTGCTTCCTACGAAAACGGATTTATCTTAGTTTTTCTTTATTCGAGGACGAATAAAAAGATAAGTGTGGGGGTATTTGATGTGCACGTAAATGTGCATATTTTTACCACCATATTTATTCTATTTAAATTAAATAAATGATCATATTGGGTATTTTAACTTGTTTTAACCAAAATTCATATTAATTCCAAATTTTCACATATTCATCTTCATATAGGGGCAAAACGGTCATTTAAGTGCATATATTTCTTTGAGAAAAATTAATTGAAAATTTGTATATATTTTTGTAGGAAATTGATCTCAAATAGAAGTGGTTTCATGAAGATATGCATGCACAAAATTAATACAAAGGAATGAAGATGGAAATAATTCAAAGTGAAGAACATGGAGGACCCCACCTACCCACCTACCTTAATGTACAAATTAAAGGCTAATGCACATGCTTTTGGACTTAATGGTTTCATGTACACTTAATGGGGTATTAAGACATGTTAATGGTTACTTGGCCTCCACACTTCCTAAGGGGCACTTTGGGTATTCCCCAAAAATATGAATTAGGGTTTCATACATGTATAAATACCCATATGTTTCATGTAACATGATCTCCTCTCTTAGTCTCTCTTCATTAGTTTAGGATCAAAATAAAAGACAAGTTCTCTTTTTTTCTTTGATGGCTACTTGGCCATTTCTCTTTATGTAGTTTTTTTTTTATGCAACTTCAATACATGTTCTTTTTATTTTCATGTTTTCATATTGTAGTGTAGATTTATTTTTCATGCAAGTAGTATAGTTTTTCTCTTTGATCTCTTTTTCCTCTTCTTTTTATTCAATGTTGCTTGCTACATTTGTTCACATGATGACAAATATGAGAGGCTAATCCCTTCAATTTAGGGGTAATGAAGCCTCTAATCATGTAGCTTCAACATTTTGATGTTTTGTACTCTCTTTTTGTGTTTTAATGTGAATGTATGAAGTGGATAACTTGTTGTTTAATTTTGAATTTGATAGTCTATGTTGTTCATAACAAATAGGCTATGCTTAAACAAACATAACACAATTGCCTCTTCATCTAAATATGATTATAGCAAAGAAGTGAATGTAGAAATTGAAATTTGATAGCCTATATTTCTAAACAATAGTTAATAGGCTATGCTTAAAATAGATTTTTATTTCAACTTTGTTGTCATATTTCATGAGATTTAAAAGTGTATTAGTGGTTGTGTTATAGTTTGATGGTTTATATTGAGCTAATTAATAGCACAAATATACCATACTTATGATAAGCACATCAACTAATTCACTAATGACAAGAAAAGAGAGATCATAACTTCATTTTGTTGATTTATGTGATCTAGAGAGTGGAAATTGCCTCTAAATTGTCTTAACACTCTCATATTTTTATCTATTTTCTTTTGTCATTTTCCTTCTTTTTTTTAGTTAATCACTCTTCCAACTTTGGTTAATTTGATTGAGTAGATTTTTAAAATCATCAATTCCCTGCGGATCGACCCGTATTCGCCGCGTGCTACATTCGTACACCGTGCGCTTGCGGTTATTTTTAATTCAAATTCGTTCGACGGTTTTCTAAACCGATAGAATTTCCGTCGACGAACAAGTGAGGATGGGAAAATTATCAGATTGGGTTGCATTTCATTTTGAAGGTTGTGATTGTGATTTGAAGTTTAGAACCCTAGTTTTTCTGGGTTGGGAAGAATCGAACATTTCGGCAAGTATAGTTGTTCGAGTTCAACTTTTTCTTGGGCAATGGAAGATGGTGGGTTGTCGAAGACTTCGTCGAAGTTTCAAGGGCAACGGTGGTCGGAGCTTCCATGGGGAGGTGTTGACAGGTTGGGATTGAAGTGGGTACTGTCTGTTCCAGGTTTGGGAATTTAGTCTCGATTTGGATTTCGAGCATGAGTCGTTTGAGATGTTGTTTGGATGATCTGAGATAGTGATTGTCGACTGTGGGGAGGTCGTGTAGTTGATCGGCGGTGGCCGGAGGTATTGTACATGTGCACAGTGTTACTGGGATATGTTGGTGAAATGTTTGGTTTGTGGGGTTTTGTTTACTCGGGTTTGTCTCGAGTAAGTTGAGGATTAGCTCGATGCAGTAATGGTTTTGACTCGGAGTTGTTTAGGGTAGGCTCGAGTTTATTTTGTTGTTTCAGGTTTTAAACAACAGAAACCTGTTCTGTTTTGATGTTTAAAAGTAAAGTTTAAATATAAACTAAAATTTAAACTAAGATTTAAAAACCTGAATTTGAATCTGAATTCAAGAAGTTTGAATCTGAGTTTGAAATAATTTAAATTTTGAAATTTAAGTTTAGTTTTAACAACTTTTAAAGTATAAAAGAATATTGGTTTTGAATTTAAACTGGAAGTTTAAATTGTAAAATATAAGCTTTAAAATAAGTTTGAATCTGAGATTTAAAATCTGGAATTTGGTTTGAATTTCAGTTTTTAAAATAAAATAAGTTTTTAAATTTAATTTGTTTTAACTATTTTAGAAATGGTTAAATGATTTGAATTTTAAAATGAAGATGAAAAATGTAAGTAAAGCTTTAAAGATTTAAGTCTAAATCTGGAATAAAGATTAAATCTGTATTTCAGTTTTGAAATTAAAGGAAAATTTTAAATTGAATTTGTTTTTTTAAATAACTTGGAACGTTTAAAGTGTATTTTGAACTAATTTGAATTTAAAGAAGAATTTGGTTTAAATACTTTTAATCTTATTTTATAAAATGGATGTTTCTTTAACATATGAGATAAAAAGGTTTCGAATTGTTTTTTTTAAACTTTGTTTAGATAAATTTGTATTCATTTTAAAATCTTAAATTTAAAATGAAGTTTAAAATGGAATTTAAAGTAAATTTAAGAATAAAGTGTTTTTAAATACTTTGATTAAGTAAGAAATGTTTTCTTAAATTAAGTTAGAATTTAAGAATTTGGATTCATTAAATTATTAAGTTGGATAATTAATTATTTAATTAATTAATAATATGGATGATTAATTAAATAATTAAGGGTTTTTAAATTGATTAACTAAGACTTAAGATTAATTAATTATGGTTAATTAATATGTAAGTAAGGATTATTAATTAGATTTTAATTAATGATTAAGGATTAATTAAGTTACAGTTAACACTTAATTAATTAAATAATTAGAGATTAATTAATTGGTAATTAAATATTAATTAATTTGTAATTAATAATGATTAACCTGAGTTAATTTTCTTAAGAAAGAATTAAATAATTGTTAATGAAGGTCATTAACTTAAGAATTATTTAATAATTAATTAATGTGATTATTTTAATAATTAATTAGATTAATTAATTAGTAATGATCATTTATGTAATTGTTTAAGTTTAATCACTTAATAGAAGTAATTAATGAATTAATTACTTGATGTAATTAATTGTGTTAATGTGATTAGTTTAGATTAATTAATTAAGTTTAATTAATTTAAACACTTGATGATTGATGAATAATTACTTAATGTAATTAACGGAATTGTAATTACTTAGAGAAGTAATAAACTGATAATTACTGGATGTAATTAAAGATGTTTTAATAATGGAAGTGATTTGGATTAAAATTACTTTGTAATTAATCAAGGGAATAATTGAGATAATTAATTAAGGGTAATTAATTTATTTAATGAAGCAATTATGGGTAGTTAATTACTGGATGTTATTAATCCAGGGTGATTAATATATGAGGTTTAATTGAAGATTAATTACTTAATGTAATTAATTTAAATGGAGAGATTAATTAAAAATGTAATTAGAAATCATTAATTAATAAAATTAATGATGTAAATTTAGAATTGATTAATTAAGGAATACTTAATAAAAGAAGTAATTAATTAATAAAGGATTAATGTAATCAATTTTAGTTAATTAATCAATTAAGTAATTAAGAGTTAATTATTGTAAAGTGTTAAGTATAATTAACTTGTGTAATTAATCTAAAGGCTAATTACTTATTGTAATTAGAAAATTGTTAATCAGGAATGATTATTTGAAATCAATAATAAGATGGTCATTAATTAATTGATTGTAATCAATTAATGGTTAAGTTAAGCAGGATTTTAATGATGAAGTAATTAATTTAATTTATTTTAAATTAATTAAGAATGATGGAATTAATTTAATTCACTTTAAATTAATTATAGATGAAGTAATTAATTTAATTCACTTTAAATTAATTATAGATTGTGTGATCATTAAATCATTGCTTATGTATGGAAAGATGATATTGGTTGCATTGAATAGTTTGTAATCTCAGCTATGAGATAAGTAATGTTGTATGATATGGATGCTTTGGTTGCATTGGGATGATAATATGGATTATCTGTTTATAATGATGATATGGATTATGTGTTGGTGATGATAATGTTGATTATCTTTTGTGATGTTGAGAATTATCTATCTGTGTGTATATAAATAATGAATTGAAATTGTTTTAAACTCTAAAACAACTTGGCCTTAAAAGACACGTTTTGGATTCGGTGAGACCGGGATCGGGTTTCCATATTTGGATATCCAAAAACCACATCGATCTAAATTATTGTGAATCTGAAGTGAAGATGAAGATTCAGAGTGCAAGGGTTATCGTCGTTAACTCTGAAGGTGATTCCAAAATGAGTGTAACGAGATAATGCCTTCGGTTTCGTTCGAACCCAGAACGAACTTGTATGGATTGAATGCTTTCAGAACATCGTCAGGTGGACGATGAGCATTCTAAGTGATGTGTTCTATAAAGGTAATCATAGCCTCAAGCCTCATCAACCGGGAATGGCTAAAACAGGGGAGGTGCAGCAAGGCTAAGTAGGTCATGCCCAAGTAGGACGAGATTTACCCCTATCTAGATGTCCTTTTTATTTCGGTTGTGTGGTGCGGTTGCTGATCACAACTGCGGGGTGGTCTTGTTCGGGACTGTTTAGTAAGGAATGGTTCCGGTTTTGTGTTTCACGGGATTGGGAGTGATCCTCGGTACGTTGATCTAGGACACGTACTATGACGGGCGGTACCCCGGTAGCCCTGCCGTTGTATGGAATCCAAAATCCAATAAGTGCCGTACGTATTAGTTGTGCCCAACTATGTTGGAACGTGAGATGTAAGCATTCCAGCTATTTCTGTATTTTACTTGAAAATCCTAGACACTATTATAATATCACCAGATTTCCTATCAAATGTTTTGGTTAGCGTAAGGTAAAAACTTTTCCATGTTTATGTGTGGAAAGTCTTACGTGATACCTTCTTTTCAAAGGTTTTTCAAAGTTAAGCAACTTTAACCTGTTACTCACACCAGACCCATGTCTGACCCGGAGTTTATTTCTGTTTTCTTAAACTCTTGGGTACTCAATTTTTTACGAGTAGCCAAGGGATTCAGGTTGGCTTTGACGAATTGTGGAGGACCAATGGAGCAAGAGGCTTCTGCATGTAGATATATAGTGTTCCGCTGTGTTGGTATCTCTGAGTGGTTTCTTTGTTAATGTTGTGTTAAGTTGTAATAACTAGACAGATGTTTATAACTGTCTAGTATGTAATGTATTGTCTGTGTAACTCTGATAGTTGTTGTATACTACGTAAATACTTATGTTATTAATATAATTTATTCGTTCCACTATTAAGATTTCTTCTTTCTCTTCTTTCTTTTCTCCTTTCTATCCCTTTCTTTCTTAAAGACGATGCGTCATTCTGTGGAGATGAATGGTGGGTCGTCTTACTTACCGAGTATCGAAATATTTCACATCTAACAGCGCTATCGAACCCAATCCAGATGAGATGTGAAAGTACCCTAATGGGAGAAACCCCATATAGCTTGGCTTCCTCTCGTGCTTTGGATTTAGTCATTTTCGATAAAGGATATCAATGCTCGGCAGAGCAACACACCGTCTTAGAATGGCGATAATAAATAAGCTGAAGTAAACGATAGTTGAGAAACCAACTATTGAGGATATAGAACGATCATATATGGAAAATAAGTCTTGTATACTTATCATCGCTCATCGAATTCAAACTTGTACTATTTCTTGGTTAACAATAATATCAAAAAATTCATGATAGTGTTACCTCGAATTCATGTCTCACGATTATTTTGAAATAGCGACAAATTAACTGCTTCGATGTTTAGTGCTAATGATGCAAATAAATCGTTTCCATGCAAGTGAATTGCTTTACGGAAATTAATTAACTCATTTCCACAAACAATTCAAACTTTTCTTTAAAAAAACTCAAATTCATGCTTGGGCCTCACATTACAAGTATTAGCTTCAAGACACTTTGTTAAAAGAGTTTATTAACTTTAAAACATCATCATAAAAGATTTAATAACTTTCCACATTCTTATTTAATTGGATACTTCGCTTCGACTATCATAAATGAGAATAATTAATTATCTTTAAAATCCGTTAATCAATTTGGATAATTGACTTCAAAATACCCTTTAATTAAAAAGGTTAATCACTTTTAAATTAACAAAATTAATTAAATTAATTTATTAAATTTAATCTCATTAATTACATTAATTAACTAAATTTTGACATCATTAATTAAGTTAATTAATATTAAATAAATATCATTAATTGACTTAATTAATTTAAAACATAGTTAAACAAAAGATTTGTTAAATTTAAATTAATTAATCAAATTTTAAAATCATTAATTGAATGGTGTTAATCTATTTTAATCATCATCAATTAAAATGATTAATTAATTTTAATCCATCACTATTAAATAATTAATTAACTTTAATCATCATTAGACAAAATGTTTAATTTATTTTAAGTATCATTAACCAAGTAATTAATTAAATTTAAACACATCATTGATAAGTTAATTAATTAATTTTAAACTCATCATTAACAAGTTAATTAATTAACCTTAATCATTAATAATTAATTAATTATATTTAAAAAACTTTATTAAAATAATTAATTAAATTTGGAATCATCCTTATTTAACAACTTTATTAACTTGTAAAACCAAACCCAAGCTCGAGAAATAAATCGAAAATTTTCGATAAGAACATGTTTGTTGAAAGTGTCGATATAGCGATAGTCGTTATACGGACACTTCGACAACTAATTCATGTCACTTCACTTTCATCCATACATCGTGTAACAAAAGAAAAACAATAGTACAAAGTGTTAAACAATTCTACAACATATAGAGAACAATCATTAATAATATAACTAACTTTTACTACTAGCATTCAAAACTTGCTTACTAACTTGGTTACTAAACTAACAAGGTGACAACTCTTCAAGGTATATAACCCAATCCAACATACATCACATGGTAATACAAACATAACAAGCCACTATGAACTATATTTAAGTTTAAAAAGTTAAGATTTTGAAAGATGCATGAGATTTTTACTCACAAAAGTTTGCAAATTTAACTCTAACTTCCACACGAACTTAAACACGACCGAGATCTTTGCTACTAACTTGGAAAAATGAATTTTTCAATGCTTTGAAATGCAAAAGTTGTTTGGCCCAGGAGGGTTAGTGCTGACTTGTTTTGATAAGATAAGAAGTGTAGTGGAGAAAGAAGTTTTTTTAGTAAATTTACTTAAGGAAGAAGTGAAAAGAAATGATTATTTTTCTAATTTAAAAGTATTTAGAAGTAATGAAAATTTAGGAAGAACCTAAATGAAGTTTTGAAAGTGAAGATAGAAATGAGAAAAATAAGAAAAAAATTAGAAAATTAACCTTTATACTAATGGATAAATCAAATTACCAAACTACCCTTAAAGGACATAATCTCCACTCCATGTTTGCCATGTCTAAACATGCATTTAAAATTCAAGTTTTTAAAATATCAATTCATGCCTAAACATGTTTCATTTGATGTGACATCTGCCCTTTGTTTTTAATTTTAAACTTAAGAAATTGTCACACCATATTTTTTTTATATTCTTAAGTTATAAATAAATATATATTATCATTTCTAAATCCGAATTAGTTTTATAAATATTTGTGTATATGTCTACTAAAATGTTCGCAACATTTCGGACAACTTTTAGAAAATGTAAAGTCGAAAACTCGAAAAATGATTTTCGGTCATATTTTCAATTTTTTTCAAACTAAATATTTTTGTTAAAAAATTTGAAAAACTATTTCACCATCATTATTTATTACAAAAAAGAGTTTTATTTTAGTTAAAAATTCATTAATTAATTATTAAAAATATACAAAATATCCATATTTTTAAGAGGTTAAATTACGGGTTGTTATAGAACATCTCAATATAAAGTAACTCCTGAAAATCCAATATTTAAATAGGATTCTTTCATGATATCTCAAGATGTGGGACTATCCAAAAATAATGAGCCCCAAGACAGTTCTCAAGCTTTTTAATAATTCCTTTTATAACAATATTTCCAACATCATCCACTGTCAAAACGGGACAAATTTAGTTTTATTTGGTGTTTAGCAAAATAATTTGGAAAATGAACCGAAGAAGAACATTCCCAACGTTTCAATTGATGACAGTCTAATGTATGCTCAACTTTTAAAAGCTCATAATATTTTATCTTTTTACATGTAGTAGCGAATTATGGAGAATAAAATTAAAATTAATTTTTGTGCCTATAAAGTATCCTCCATTTGGATTCCTAAAGTTGAAATATAGTGTATTGCTCATTTAGTTATACGTATTCATTGTAATGCCTGGGATAAAATGTTGGATGTTAAGACATAGTCTTTATGATTTGTGAATTAGGAATTTTTGTTGTGAAATATATTATCATTACCAATTTGATTGAATGAAGTTAGATTCGTATGTTCATACTTATTATTTTTCACCCATTAAGTGTTATACACACATGCGCATATATGTTTGTTAAATTTTGAGCAAAGTGTGAGACTTAATATGATCCATGATTGTGTTCATGTACTTATCTAATATTCCTTTTATTTATACTTATAATTAGAGAAATAATTTGAGTGAATATATATATATATATATATATATATATATATATGTATGTATGTATGTATGTATCTATGTATGTATATATTATAATTGAACAAATATGTATGTAAAAGAAGTATCACATGGTATTGAAGGAAAAAGTACCTTATAACTAAAACAATACTTGATTTGGTGATTAATTAGAATATAGATGCATCTCTTCCTGAAGGTTGATTTATATTCATTTGGTAGTGTCCCTGGTGTAGTCAGTAAATATGCCATGCATTGTTTTGTGGTATGAACATGCTACTTGGTCAACAATGACCACCGATATATATTTTTTATTTATTTCCTCTGCTTACTTTGGTACTTAGCATTTTACAGAAACATAAGATGGATACTTGCTACTTGTTGCTCTTTCTAGTGATGTTAATAAACTGCCTTCACTTGATAATCCTTTTAGCTCGTTGAAGGATTATTTATTTATTTATTTATTATTTATTTATTTATTTATTTTAAATGTTGACAGATACCATGTAGTTATTTGAAATGCGAAATATAGATAGTGTTTGATGGAGCTCAATTATTTTGTCTTGAATTTCACCGTCCTTATGTGCTTGATTAAATCTCAACCACACGCATATGATTTACTTGTTGAGTGGATCCCACCGTACTATTTAAATAACCACATCATTTACAAATTGATGACCGAGATTAATTTGACACAGTAAGACAAGGAAATCAGTGATGGAGGAGTTTAACCCTGCTTGATGTCCTAATTCCTCTTTTTTGATGCCAAGTTTCAACGTCACTAATTATATTCCATAATGCAGAGTATATGTAACTAATTCATGTTGCCCCTGCATTGAATATGGATTTGCCGTGCATGTATCTGGGCAAATAGCCTTCATGTTATGTTATCTTATGGTTTAAAACGAGGATTGAAAATGTATTCTGATACACAAACAATTGAATTTTAAGTTTTATCTTAAAAACTAAAAGATTTTTTTTCCTTTTTATGGTAGAACAATTGACAGTTAAGAAAAATCGATGCATTATTAATTTGCACATGGAATAAATTGCATTAATTAAATGTATATTATTTGGCATATACAATTGTATTTGAATAATTGCTATAATTATAATAATGAGACAATGCATAAGAAGTAAGATAGTAAATCATATTTTCAGAATGAATGAGAGAATGAATGTGATTAATATTTTTGTCATTTCATAATGAATATAAAGAGCCATGTACTATTACTTCTCACTTTCAAAACGGTCCGACAGCTCCCAGTTTCAATCCCTAGTTCCCAACAAAAAAAAAAGTTTTATCTTTTCTTCTTCTTCATTTCAGTATGAAAAGGCCCTCAAAGCTTAGAGTAGTCTTCGATCACAAAGTACTCAATAAATATCAAAGATCAGAGGGATTGGAGTGTTCTTGGGTTTCATTAAAGCCAAATATCAATAAAATTTCTGATCTTCAGCTCCATGTTCAAAAAAGTTTCAGTCTTGATAAAAAGTGCCCTAACGGAGTTGTTTTATTTATAAATGATTTTATTCTACCACCATTTGAATCTACTTGTATGTTGAATGAGAGTGATATCATCAGTGTCAAAAAGAAGGAAAGTGCTATGTCTGATTCAGACGAGGTCGGTAATAAACCACTTTTTATAACAGGAGCCGGGGAGAATTCTAACAGGAAAAAACGTAATATGGGCAGTTTCATCAGCATGCATAAAGAAAATGGCACTGACGCAGATACACACTTGAATTCTATGAAGAAAAACAAACGGTCAGATGAAATCCCAAGCCCAAAGAAGAAGGACGAAGCTACGGCTATAGTAGAAAAGGAAACTGCTCCTCATGCGCCTTCAGGTAAATGCAAATGGTTTTAATGTAAATCTTGAATGCATGTTTATCGAATCTAGCTTCATCTTTTTTGCATCTTTGACATATAATGATATCAATATCAATATCAATTTTTTTTTTGAAAATAACTGTGTACAAGAAGTATACAGAATATGTACCCAAATTACTGAAAGAAAAATATCATACTGATATGGTTGCTTATAAGAAGGCATTTCCATTGCTTCCATGTTCTTTAGTTTAATTATGATGTGCTATGGTATAAGTTAATTATGGCGTAATAACATTCTTTTCAGGCCTGCCGCCTGCATGTATGTAACTATGTCTGTTTCAAATTGCCTTGTTTGTTACTTTATTCTTGTTTTACTCTTTCAATAGCCTTTAAACACACAATTTATTATGCTTTATTTCAATTTTTTTAATATTGTTAAATCAAATTTTACAGATAGGCAATGGCAGACACAGGAGGAACAGGTAAATGCTCTGCCCTATGTGTTTGGGTTTTAGGATAGAACCATATTAGTTTCATAAATACATCAAGTATTTATTTCATTGATAGTGGACATTAAAACTAATTTTTCAGCACATAGCTAGGATTCTTGAAGGTTGATAGCCTTTTTCTTTCCTTTCCTTGTTCGAATAATTAATATTGAATTAAGGCACTATAATTCTGGAGCTGCATATAAAGATCACAATGAATGCATGACAATTTAGTTGATAACTAAATTTTTTTCCTATAATTCATGTCAAAAATAGCATATCATGTAAACCACATATCATTTATTCGCATCACATACAACCTGCTTTGTATAGTGGTATATATTCTTACAATGTATTGAAAAATCATCTTTGCAACTTCATAACAATATTTTAATTTGTGTTCTAGATAACCAATAACTGGACCAGCCCTGCCAACCAAAAAACACAAAATTATGGAAGTGCAAACAAGTGGAATCAATCTAATGCTTGTAACAACAGCCGATACTGTTACAGAGATCAAAAGAGGATCGAATGGAACGATAAAAATAATAGCACCCAAAATCATGCTGCGGACACCTGGAACGACACTAGCGATCACAATGGACAAACATTGAATTGGAATAATAAAAACGATAAAGAGCCATGCGATGGAACAACTAATGGATGGAGTGATGATACAAATAATAGCAACCAAATCAAGGATACAAACAAATGGGACAATGCTAACGATAAAGAGCCATGTAAAGGAACAACTAGTGGATGGAATGATGTTATAAAGGATAAAAAGCAGTGTGGTGAAAACACTAGCCAATGGGGTGATGGTTGTATTGATAATGAACAATCAAATGAAAAGGAGAATGCACCTTCAAATGAGAAGAAAGAAAGCAGTGTTATAGATTTTGAAAGCTTATTTCCATTAACGCGTGTGCCTCGTGTGGGTGATCTTATTGCATATCGCTTGATTGAGATGACACTGCAATGGTGTCCTTCTGTTACTCCCTTTCGAATTGGAGAGGTCACCTCATATAATTATCTAACGTTGAATATAGTCTTGATTCCGGTGCCTGAGTATCCTATTTTTACTGATGACAAAGATGAACAGAAGTCTTCACAATACAAAGAAGATGGAACTTTGGAGATTCACTATGCATCGCTTATTGATGTGCGTCTATTCAAACCTTTTGATTTGTCTGAAACTTCTTCAGATGTTTTTGGATCCCCAGAAAGAGAAAAGAACTCTACAAAAGGAAAAGCTGCTCCCGTGGATAAATGGGAAGAAGCTTTGGCCAACAAGGACGGGAATGCTGATGAAAATGAAAATGAAAATACCGACCCTGAGGATATACGGGAACAAGCATTCACTGTTGAGCACGTCAATGCTAGAGAAGAAAAGGAAGAAGAAAAAGAAGAAGAAAAGAAAGAAGAAAAAGGAAAAACTGATTCTGTGAATACAGGGGAACAAACTTTCACCATTGAGCACAACAATGCTTATGAAGAAGAAAAAGAAGAATAAAAAGAGAGAACTGATCCTGTGAATAAGTTGGAACAAGCTTTAGCCAGTGAGGACAACGATGCTAAAGAAATAGCTCCTGCATTCTTAGAAAACAAAAATGCAATGGAATAATTTTTGTTAGTTTGCAATTTTTTTTTTTTTTATAACTTGGTCATGTCCATCCAAGTTAGTAGGCTTGTTCCTACAAAGTATGCCTGGAGTTGTTTTATTATTGTTTGTTCCTTTTTGTTCCCCGCTATGTAGGAGCTTGTAAAAGACTCGGTTCATCGAATAGTTATCACAATAATTCCAAACTGTTATCTTTTACTTCTTCTTGTTGTATCAGTGTATAAGCGCCAATAAATTTCTCAAAAAGTTGTCCAAACTCCAAAGTAAGCAGCAGCAACTTTATCGTTCTGTCCATTTTGCAAAATGGCTTTAGAGTTCAATTTTGTGAAGGCAGAGATTTCAAATTTTGATGGTCAGTAATCAGGAGCAGCTAATATAGAATTTGTTGGAGCAAATAGTACGGGCAAATACTAGAATTTGGAGCAAAGAGTACAGGCAAATACTAGAATTTGGAAATTGTGAAGTAATATCCTCACGAAAGTCTAAAAAATTGAGCTTATGATAAAATAAAAGGAAAGAAAAAACCTATCAAGGAATTGATTGGTTGAGCTTGAAGAGTATTCATAGCATAGAAACTTCCCAAGTAAATTGGGATTATAGGAAGAAAAATTATCAAGAGTCGTCTAGAATGAGACATGCATAGCTTAAGCTTTGAGGAATTTGAAAGGTGCCTAGAATCTTCAGATGCAAGACGGTGAACACTAGCCATAGTTCCGATGATCGAATCATAAACAGTCATGATGCAAAGTTTCTTCCTACCCATCAGATCGTCAAAATCGTAATGATTCTTCCTCCCCATACCAACGTACTATTGTAGTTTACATGCTAATAAAATAATTTTATTTTTTAGAAATAAGATAAAAACTTTGATGAACGAGTAAATTAAAAAAAAAAATTGTTTAAAATGTTTGCTTTCCAAACTATTGAGCACGTACGTCCTAAAACCAAGCAGTTGTTCAGCAATGGTTTAAATGTAAATATATACATCAATTTTACTCAATTTTCCAAAACCAAATGCCATCTTTATTAATATATACTCAATTTTACTTCTAGTTTAAACTGTATCCAAACAAAAATATATACATTTGTTGAACATGTACATGCTCAAGAAGCAAGAAGTAAATTTTGGCTTTTAAATGCAACTTGAAGTGGGTTCTAATAACAAGGATGTATGTCCCACATCAGCTACTCAATGGAAAATGCGTTGCTTATCCTTATATATTCAAGTTACGTTCGAGTTCAGCGTCACAGTTAGATAAGCTGCTGGGCTGTTTTGGAGGCCTGTAGTGGTCAGAAATTAAAAAGCTGAATTCAGTTTGTGCCTTTTCTGGTGGGCTACACTGGTTGTCACGGCTTCGCTACGATATGCGTGATCAAGGCTTGGCCTGGTTTTAGGTTGGACCGCAAAACGGTTAATGGTTTATTGTGGTTTAAATCTGACATGATATAGCTAATGATACATGGTTAAAAAGGCACGATGATGCATCATTGAAGAAAAAATGCCTTTGCTCTGGTACCAACAAAGAAGAAAATAAAAGTACAGAGTAGCAGCAAACAAATACGCATTTCGTACAAAAATGGATCATAAAAGAGAAATCAACTATTAAACCAAGGTATAAATGCAGGAAAAAGAGAAAAGCACATCATGCACAGAAACACCCGGTTATTAGATGTACAGGTTATGCAATGTCTACTCTTTGAATCACTTTAAAGTGTGACTTTTGTCTCTTGCATCGTGCAAATATCCTTACTTCTTGTAACATACACACAAGAAATTAAGAGTATGCATAAACCGTACCGCTATACGGAAACCGTCCGCACCGGACCACAAAAACGGTATAGAAACCACACTGAATCTTCTAACCAAAGCAAATATCCAAAACGGATCGACCACCATCGATACGGATCGACCACCGTTTGAACGATTGAACCGATAATATTTTCCATCTCATCTTTTTGGATAAATGCTAATTATATTCTTATTCTAGTCATTTTACTTAATGATTATACATTGATTAACGTTGATGTTTGGTCAATCTATTAAAAAACTCACTTGTAACTAAATATTCATACAATTAAGAACTAATCATTCGTTTCAATATAATATTATGTGTTTTAACCTTTAAGTGTAAAAGCCTCATGCAGTTGCCTTCATAATTCATTGTTGATAGAAGTAATTCTCTTATTTCATATTTAATATTAGTTCAAACCAGACCGGATCAAAATTGGACCGTGTTACATTAAATCGAACCGAAATCGAATCTTTTAAAAAATTAGTACAATGATTGTATTTTTTATTAACCGTTTGATGTCGTGCGAAAGCGATTTGAACTCCAAACCGATCTGCGCCTACCCCTACCATTACAAAAAATTCCATACTGTAGCGATTAATAGATTTGAAGTAAGCGTTTATAAGTTATAATTCTAATGCTTTTTGTCAGCCTATGTGACTAACTACAACCGAACAAATGTCACTTGTCAGAAATCTAATTTAGTAAATAATCATCCCAATAGTTTCTAAACCAAGACATATGATGGAGGAGGTCATCTCGATCGAGCCATGTGACATTTGCTAGTCATGATCCATGGTTAGGCTTCTGGAAACTCAACATCTCTTAGAATCTATTTACGTTATCGTCTGGTCGACTCCTAATAATCAATAATGACACAAAGAGTTATATATATTATATCAAATAAAGTATACATAGAGTATACAAAGAGTTATATATATTATATCAAATAATACTTGGTGACAGTAGCATATAGTTATAACAATGCTACGGAGTTTCCTACTTTGTTATTTATACATACTTGTTTCTCACCATTTGTACCATACAACAGATTTCATAGGTATGGAAAGTTCCAATGACAACCATTCTAAACTAACCATCCCTTTAGCATCACCATCTGAATGCCCAAATTCTATGCCTCATCAAACGTATGCACATGCCTAGTCTTACTCCTATACTCCTTCATAAGGCGGGCTTGACTGCTTTGGTTGCCCTAGGCAACTTAAAGTTTAAGTATAAAAAAGGGAAAATAAATCTATCAGCTGCAAAATTGAACCGAGGCACTCATTATCAACTATGTTTGCACCACCACTTGGCCAAGTAAAATTTGTTCATCAAATTAATACAGCAGTTAATTTATCATTTTACATATGTTTAACATTATTCCTCTATCTTGTTGCCCCCGCTTGGGGGCTTGCCCTAGGTAGCCGCCTGGCCAGCCTAGCCCCTAAAACCGGCCTGCTCCTTCATCCCATACGACACCAAAATAATCTTCCTACAAATGTCTACTTCCATCTTTGGTCCATCATCCTCTTCACCAGCTTCTCCCTTATAGCCCTCTACTGCTTCTTCGAGTCAGCCCCACCTTAATTAGACTTCGAAAACAAATTGACCGCCTTCTTTGCCTTCATCATAAGCATCTTCTAGATTTCTACCATGGCATTTAAGCTCCACAACTGACTAGCATCCATCGGTACCACTTTAAACATTCCGCAAGAAGTGCAAGGCAACTATGTAGGGGACCTCGCTACTGAAGTTTCTCTAGCAAGGGTTATGCAGCCTGTGATGGCCATGACCGGCTACTTTGTTAGTCTCATGTTCAATATGCTCATTCTAATAAGGAGAATACATGTAATATGTTAGTGGAAAAAATATTTTTTGTGCCTAAGTTAGTACTATTACTTTGTGAGTTATTATCACACAACTTGAATTATATACAAAAATCTGTATGCAACTCACACTATCAATGGCAGTTGGATATTAATAAATGTTTGTAATGGCGCACTTAGTTTCGTTTGTCCAACGCATGTATCGGAACATGTGTTATTTTTAAAATGTTTTTTGGCATAACAGTTAGATACAAAGTTCTTGATGTTTCTTCGGGTCTCTTTCTAGTTGTTAATTGGACATTATGGGATCATATAGTGGTGGAAAAAATTGATGAGCGGAAGCAATTTGATCGGGATCTAGTATTTCCTATTTGAAAATTAATGCAACTCAAATTCTAATATGCAATCACAAAAAATCAAATAATGGAAATAAAAGAGACACAGAAGATTTAATGTGGTTTGGATTTGTATCCTACATCCACGGAGACCCAACAACCACTTTTATTCCAATCACAAGAGATTACAAGTCAATTCCATGATTAGAGAGTTACAAGATGTAGATAATCTCTCTAATCAATAACTCAATTGAAGAAATTATAAAATAGAGCACTCAAAATAGAAAACCCACAAATTGATTTAGCTAGGGTTTCTATTAATTACAATTAATGAAAATCTGATCACACATGATTGATTAATTAGGAAGATGATTAACAGGATAATTTATAGATGCTCTAATCACTCTAGACCATCGGATCACATCAAAGAATCCACGCCATCAATAGAGAAGAAGATAGCACCGAATTAACGAAACTGTCCTCTAAAATTCGAATCAGCTAAAACCTCTTAAAAATATCGAAGCAGCGACTCAAACGTCTGACCTAGGGTTAGATATCTAACTAAACTCTCAGGATAGGACAATCATCAACAGAGACATCTGAACAATATGCAGAGTTGTCTGAACAACAAATCAGATGTCTGACTAAGAGGGTTAGACCTCTGACCAAACTCTCAGGAAAGAACTAGAATCAACACAAATGATTACTTGAAACTCAAACAGCTACAGTAACTCAAACTTATAGAACAGTAATTCAGATGTCTGAATTCCTGACATTAGCAAATAATAGCTTCTTTTCTTCATATCTTTTGATCACTTTCTCTAAGCGACTTTCCGTCTCTTCCAATATGAAGCTCCACATCAAATCTTCAATCTAAAGCACTCATAGGTACGTATTTGAATCGCATAAGAACAACACTCCATCTCGATTCAAATATGTAGGTCTCATCAACAATCAACATAGGGGTTGTTGGGTCTTGTGTCATATGGCACTCAAACAACTAAAACCAAACCGATCAAGTTTGAGCAATGCTCAAACTTGTCCTTAGGAAGTGACATGGTCATCATATCTGAAGGATTATCCATAGTACCCACCTTCACCAACTTGATCTTGCTTCGTTCTTCCTCAAGCATAAGGAAGAATCGTCTGATATCAATGTGCTCCGTTCAAGAACTTTAGGCTTGACTATCTACTAGATGAATCGCTCTGACTGCTTGAAAATAACAATGTTGTCCGTTGCACCATCAAAAAATCATCAATAGCTAAAGTAGATACAATTTCTCCTTAGTTGCTTCCACAGCCGATATCAACTCGGCCTCCGTGGTCGATAAAGCTACTATAGATTGCAGCTTTGATCTCTATGAAATCGAGTCTATGCCAAGTGTAAAAACATAGCCCAACACCAGCTTTCGTCCATCTCTATTCCGAGCATAATCTGAATCATAGCAGCCTTTAAGAGAGATGTTGTCGTCTGCTCCACCATACAATAAGCCAATTGAAAAAATGCCACGAAGATTTGTGAAATCCCACTTTACTACTTGTCAAAGCAGTTTGTATGGATTAGACATATATCGAATCACAACACCCACCACATAGGCCAAATCTAGTCTTATGTACACCATAGCATACATGAGACTACCAACAACACTAGAATAAGGTATATCAACCACATACCTCTTGTTCTCATCCGATAAAGGAGATAACTCTTTCGACAGCTTAAAATAAGAGTCTAATGGAGTGCCAATCGGTTTAGCTTTCTACATAGAAAATCAAGTGAGGACCTTCTCGATGTACTGTGCCTAAGTGAGTCTCAACCATCTCCATTTCCTATCTCTAAATATCTCCATTTCCAAAAAAAATTGTGTTTTTCCCAAATCCTTCGTATCAAACTCCTTGCTGAGCTCCGCTTCTCTGAACTAATCATGAACAACATTCAATGCATATATTGCCATGTCATCAAAGTCAATGTCTTTGATGCTCAATCCAACAAAATCTTCAAGCCTCTTAGGCTTCATTCTTTGTCTAATAGGTCTAGTCTCTGAATGAGCTACACCTTGAGCCAGATCCTCTGTACCACCATTTTTACTATCCCCATCATCCACGATGCCATCGAAAACACCATCCGAACCTCTATGAAAAGAATCTGAAAATGACTTGCTTTGTGTTTGGTATTTTGAATATATCCTCAAACTGTCATCGGATGGGAAAGGCTCGACCTTCGACATAGCCTTCTCATCAAAAGTTACATGCCCGTTGATAATAATCGTCTTACTGATAGGACACCATTACCTATAATCCTTCACTCCTCTTTTATAATATAGAAAGATATACTTGCGAGCTCTAAGTTCCAGCTTCCTTTGCTCTCATATACATAAGCTGGACATTCAAACACTCTGAGAAATGAACAGCTAACAGGCTCTCCTTTTCAGACTTCTTTAGCGATCTTCATATCTATGATAGTAGAAGGTATCCGGTCGATAAGGAAAGTCGTTACAGATAAATCTTCTTCCCAAAATCCCTTCTTCAACTTAGTAGTCAATCTGAGGCAACGAGCTCTCTCCAACAACGTCTGATTCATCCTTTTTGTAACCACATTAGACTGAGGGTTTCCAGGTGTGGTGTAATGCCTCTTGATGCTTTCAGACTCACAAAAATCGATGAATTCCTATGATATAAATTCACTGTCATATCCGAATGGAGAAGTTTCAACTTCTTCCCCGATTGCTTCTCAATCATACATTTCCACTTTTAAAACCTGGCAAAGGTTTCACTCTTAGATTGTAGGAAGTATACCCAAACTTTATGAGAGAAATCATCTATAAATAAAACGAAGTACCAGGCTCCACCCAAGGATGGGCAAGGGGTACACATCTGTGTGGACATACTGTAGGATAGCTTTTGCTTTATGCTCTCATGTACCTAAAGAAATCTTTATCTGCTTTTCAAGAACACACTTTTCACAAAAGCCAAGCTTTAAATACTAAACACCATCAATTATGCCTTACTTTCTCAACTTATCCAAACTGCGTTCATTGATATGGTCCATCCATAAATGCCACAATCTAGAAGACTCTAACTCAGCAGAAGTAACAGAAGCAGATTCACTAATTACAGTAGTGTCCTTCAATAAATAAAGATTTTATGCCTCACGCGTTTCATAATAATCATGGAACCCTTCGATATCTTCATTTTCTCTCTTTCAACTACAATCTTCAATCCAAGCCTACTGTAAGCCCCAACAGAAATCAAGCTTCTTCTTAAATTAGGTATATGTCTAACATCAGTAATAATACGAATAACACCGTCAATCATTCCGACCTTCACACTACCAACACCAACCATAGAGAAAGAAGCATTATTGCCCATTAGAACTTCTCTTACATCAATTTCACAGTATGTAGAGAAATAGTTTCTATTAGGTGTCACATGATATGATGCGCCAGAATCAATAAGCCATAATTTGCTCTTTCCAAAAGAGTTAGAAGCTATAAACACATCGCTATCGCTCTCTATATCTAAATTCTCTACAGTAGATGCTGAAGCTTGCTTTGGGTCTTTTCTTCTTCCTTCAATCTTGGGACATTGAACTATAAAGTGCCCCGGTTTTTTTACAATAATAGCAAGTCAATCGCTTAAGCCCCTTGGACTAAATCCTTGAATTACTTCGACCTCCACCATTCTTTGACTTTATTTGGCTTCTACCTCTCTGAACAGATAAGCCCTTTGTTTCACTATCCAAACTAGGCTCGTCAATCTACCTCTCAACACTTCATTATGAAGACCAAATTTTACATCTGATTGACTAATCTTACTACAACCATATATCATGGAATTAACAAAAGCAGTATACTCCTTAGGAAAGGAACACAAGAGGATAACTGCCTGAGCCTCATTAGTAATATCACATCCGCTGCCTTTAGGTTCATAATTAAAGTGGTCAAAGCATCTACATGCTCCATAAGATTAGCCTTAGGCTTCATCTTAAATAAATAGAGTTGTTGTTTATGAATATTCCGATTCGTTAGAGACTTGTCTTGATATGCATCAGATAATGCATCCCATAATTCCTTCGTCGTCTTATTTTTTGAGAATTCTCTAAGAACTTCTGAAACACTTAGCCTAATTATTATAAGAGCTTCATATTCCATCTCCCCCAAAATGGTTGCCTCGATGTCCTTTAATTTATTAGGCGTAGAAATAATCTTAAAAGTCTTCTCCTTCTTCAATATTGCCTCCATCTTCATCTTCTAAGTTCCAAAATATCCTTTTCTATCAAAATATATAATAGCATAATTAACATCAGATTCACTAATAGACCTTCCAGAGGTAGTCATTAATACCCAAATGGAACAATAACACTAGCTCTGACACCAAACTATGATGAAAAAAATTAATGAGGGGAAGCAATTTGATCAGGATCTAGTATTGCCTATTGGAATACCAATGCAACACAAATTCTAATATGCAATTACATAAAATCAAATAATAGATGCATAAGATTTAACGTGGTTCAGGTTTGTATCCTACGTCCGTGGAGACCAAACAACCCCTTTTATTCAAATCACCAGAGATTACAAGCCAATTCTATGATTAGAGAGTTACGAAATGTGGAGATTATCTCTAATCAATCACTTAATTAAATAAATTACAAAATATAACACTCAAAATAGAAAACCCCAAAATTAATTGAGCTAGGGTTTCTATTAATTACAATTATTGAAAATCTGATCATACATGATTGCTTAATTAGGAAGATGTTTAAAGGCTAATTTATAGATTCTCTAACCACTCTAGACTATTGGATCAAATCAAAAGAATATACATCACCAATAGAGAAGAAATTAGCACCGAATTGATGAAACTGCTCTCCAAAATTCGAATCGGCCAAAACCCTTGAAAAATCTCAAAGCAGCGACTCAAATGTCTAACCTAGGGGGTCAAACATCTGACAAAACTCTCGGGATAGAACAATCATCAATAGAGATGTCTTACCAATATGTAGAGTTGTCTAAACAACAACTCAAACATCTAACCAAGGTGGTTTGATGTCTAATTAAACTCTCAGGAAAGAAATAGAATCAACAGAGATGTTTGATTACCCCAAACTCAAACAACTACAGTAACTTAGCGTTTGGAACAGTAACTCGGACGTCTGAATTCTTGACACTGGCAAAAAATAGCTTCTTTTCTTCATATCTCTTGATCACTTCCTCCAATTGACTTCCCGTCTCTTCCAACATGAAGCTCTACAGTATATCTTCAATCCAAAGCACTCATAGGTACATATTTGCACATAACAATAATACATATTTTGTTTATTCAGATTGGGGTTGTCCTTATCCTGCTGGAAAATCATGACTATGATGAAATAGCTAACTTGAGACTATTTGATATGGATTTATTGTGCAACATAATACCTCATTGATCTCGTTTTCCCCCTTAAAGGCCGCATCAACTAAGAAGGTACGGGGTAACAAATATGCCTAATTGCACATAATACTGGGTGGCAATAGCATATAGTGATAAAGTGTTGTTAATAAATCCATACGACTAATTACAACTTAGTTTTTAAATCCATATAGGGCTTGCAATTAGAATTGAGAACCGCAAAACCAAACCAAACGAATCCGAAAAGACCCGAACCTGAACCAAACCCGATGGGTCTCGGGTCGGGTCTGGGTGATGAAAAACATAATAAAGACCCGATCAAACCCGACTCAAAAGATCCGACCCAAAACGTTGAAATATATGCATTTTTAGTGTTATTACAGAACCGGACCCGAACCGATCAAATTCGACCCAAATCGAAGCTTGGGTCAGGTCAGGTCTAGGTTTTTGAAATGTATAGTTTAGACCCGACAAACCTGACACGCCTAAAACCCAGACATATCGGGTTAGGTCTAGGTCTATCGGGTCGGGTCGAATTGCCACCTCGAAATCCATATGTTAAGCATTTAAATAACATCATAGGAACCTTCATAGCATTGTTATGCGCATGATTATAATTAGCATAATGAAAAATAGACAGTAACTTATATTCCTAATTTTCCACCTAATAGGAGGTACATTAAACAATTTTTAAAATATCTTTTCATTTCAGTTTTGCTAGCAATTTATGCTCTATGCATATAACATAACACTGAATAAAAATGGGAAAAATAATAGAATGCACATCACATAACAATGCAAAATGCTTTTTGTCCTTTTTTTCCGAATTAGACAAACTAATTAATTCATTTAACATGAGAAGGAAGTTGTAAAAATATGTTATGTTATGTCATATGCAAAATCTATGTATCATGTGCACTAAAGGAACTAATATGTTATATCATAACTGGTGTGGTAAGTTTGGTTTTGTAGGTTTAAATTCACTTATATTCATGCATGATTTCATTTTGATATATCCATATAAGTTATAAAAAATATGTCAAGGTTCCTGCAATGTAAAACGCCATTGAATTTGTGTACG
The DNA here is from genome assembly GCA_030765085.1 of Allium cepa. Lineage (NCBI taxonomy): Eukaryota > Viridiplantae > Streptophyta > Magnoliopsida > Asparagales > Amaryllidaceae > Allium > Allium cepa. The sequence goes on from CM060929.1 coordinate 272,824,510, forward strand.
CATAAACCTAACATTTATATAAGTTAATTAATGCATATGAAATGTATAAATTATATGATCACATAAACTCGGTTAACCAGAAGATGTAAACTTTCCTACATGTTTATGAATATCTGAAGTGTGCGGAGTACTTAAAGCATCTGATTAAGAAAATTTAATCAATGTGCATTCTTATAACTATTTTTTGTTGTTGATATGGGACCGCTTCAAACAAAATCAGAAGGTACTATCCTATTTTTGAATATACATAAGGTGTGTCTGTGTATATGTATACATATACATTATGTAAGTATGTATGTATGTGTGTATACATATACATACACACACACACACACACACACACACACACACACACACACATATATATAAGTGTGTGTACACACATACCACTTATTATCAGCAGCTAACTTCACTATAATCATTAATTTATAATCAATATATCAGATAATGCCCAATGATGCCTTAGACAATATGCACTGCAGTTTTATAATTTTGTACCACTATATAATTTATTGGTAATGATTTATTTTTACAGGAGCCAGGTGCATCAAAATAAACTATCATGCACTTTATAGATGTAAATAATTAATGTAGCATAGTGAAAAAATATAAGAAATGGAGGAACAAAAGTTTTAATTCCAAATGTTACCGTATCAAACTAAGCATGAAAAACGTATCATAAACAAACAATATCTATTTAGTGGATTAAACTTAGTTGATCATCGATCCTAATCACTAATCGACAACTGATGGCTGATAATTGATGATTTCAAGTAAAAGTTGGAGAAGGCGTTAGATCTAGCATCACACTGAAGTAACTGTAATTCGTGCAGTTCAATTGACTAACCATTGATCGATCCATAATCATCAATCGATTCATCGTTTTTATATGATAACTGGCAATTGAAGGATGAGAAAACATTCGATCTGAAATCGATGTGGATATGGAATTACCTCAATCACCTTTTGTATCAAGGGAGATATGTGATTCAGGGTTTTTTAGTTTTGAGAAGGTAGGTAGATGTGAGAAACAAAGGGCAAAATACATGAAGGGTATTATTGAAATTCGAAAACACACAGTGCAATTTATATTCATTGAATTCTTAATAGCGGTAAAAATAAATGTGTGCGCATGTATATATATGAAGTTTAGGGGTTTCGTGGTTACCAAAAGTTGTGGCGGGCTTAACCATGAAGGTTGAGTATATCTATGACAACCACTCTACACCATCGATGCTCATAAACTGAATAATGTGCAGCTGAAGCATCCGATCGATGTGGGATGATTGTCAAGGGAAAGAAAAGGAAATAAAGATAAGAAATAAAAAATAAGGGAAGTGAATAGAAGAAAAGAGAAAGAAATAAAACATCACACAATCACATAATCTGTCAAATATCTCACCGTGTATCAAATAAAATATAGCAGTAAACATCATAGATATAAAACAGGCGAGATAATCGTTACTATATAAACGATAGAATCAGAGTACATAGGCTCATACTGTTATACAAAATAGTAATGGATTTTATACAACTGATAAATAAACTCAACCGATCAATTGCCTCTAATAATAGTAAGTCAATACTATCATGGCTCCATGGTGTTACATAACGGAATAAACAATAATAACTCAAAATATAAACATGAAAAATCATCGCCATCAGATAGTCTATCTGAAAAGCTCCAAGTACTATTTACACCTACTATCTAGTCTGCTCATTTAAGTGTACCCGAGGTAATAAGAAGCAAAACATAAAACCTCGAGTTAGAGAATAGTCTGGTATGAGCGATAAATAATCTCAAAACACTATAAAAGTCCGTATAGTATATGGAATAAAGGGTATGGAGAATCATACCTGACATATCCCTACGTTCACAGAATTAGCACATATAAAAGATAAACGCTGCTCTACGATGGTCATCATAAGCATATGACACATCAAATTACTAAGGATGTCAAGATATCAATATCGGTAATATCTACATTGTGTGAAATCCCTAAAGTAATAGAAATAGTCAAACAAACATGGCATCTATCATCCATCCTCACATTCACCCACTTAGTGCATTGGATATATGATACTCCTATGACCTCATCACTTAGTCAAGGACTACTTAACATTGCGGTCTCTCGGTACTCGAATCCATGTCACTTAGCAGGCCAGGAACTAGACTACCCATCTGATAGTCCAGGGTACAATAAACCTCCCGTCTGGAGGAAAGGAACCGTCTATCAACTGGACATCCCTATATACACCTGCTTTATGAGTACACATCGAACCTACGAATATCAATGATCCCTTTTTGCACATGTCATCTATAGCAGAGCTCATCTTGGAACTGTCCTTACAACTCCTATCTGAAGTCGTCGTAGTTGGGAACTACTTTCGACATCCATCATAAGTCATAGAGTTTCATCTTGCGTTCTGTAACCTCCCTTCGACGGTCCCCTTAATACGACTCATAATCAACTACTTTGCATCTCTAAGTACAACTATCCATTGTCGAAGTCATCACTTCCAATCATGGAATCACATCGTTGAACCATGGAACCATTGCGTTGAAGCGTCGCTTCTTTTCTTCACCGCCAAAACCACTCGTCAAAGAGCCATATCATCGAAATCGAACATCGAACGAACGAATGAACCATCACATCGTGTTTCTTGAAGCATCTCTGTCATCTATATAAAAATTGACCAAATCAGCCATCATCAATAGTGATAAATATTGACCACTCCAGAATAGTCGATAACGACCACTTTTCTCATGTACTTAACCAAAAATGGTTGAATACAAACAAAGTAAAACATCCGGCATTTTCCCCAAAGTCCGAAGCGTATTTCTAAGTCCACCGTGCTTCATCTTCAAACCAGTCGACGTGCACAATATTCTATGCACGAAATCCTGTCCTATAGGATATATTCTAATTCTATATCGCCTTTGAATGATGTTTTCAACCGACTAACAAACAAACTAGCATACATGCGACCAACAAGCATACTAATGTCTATAATAGCCTAAATACGTCTATAATAATACAATACACCCAAGTAACCAATGTGGGATAAATGCCAAAAATAGTCTAAATCAATCAATATCATAAAAATAGAACGTCAATGGAAAAAATATAATATTTAATTTAAAACCATTTCAAAAAACTTCTAATTCTTTTTATAAAATAAGATAATGGTTTAACTATTTTAGAAATTCCATTTTAAAGCTAGATAACATTTCAAAACGTCATTTTAACACTATACTAACTATCATAATACGGTGAGAGACAATATCACTCACCTTATCCAAATTTGACCAAACCATCTCCAACTCGTAGAGCTCTCCGCTACGAGCGTAATGTAAGAAACGATATTCAAAATGGACCTCACATGCAAAACATATATCATTTATAAGATAACAGATTATTTTAAATAATTAATTAATCTAAATTATAATTAAACACCTTAATTACCTTATAAATCATTTTTTTCACCCATTAACCTTCTCATATATGTGCATACCCCAAAACCCATTACCGCATACACCTTTCCCCTATGATACAGAGCAATAGTCGATGAAATCAAGTGTCGTTTGCGCCAAAGCGTTCCTCTTCGAATGCCCGATCTTTCGACATCAAAACCCTGTGCTCCAACTTCCCCTATCAAAACGCATTACTCAAGCATGCTCGACCCAAATGTCAAGTCACGATTCATGAATGAGGACCGGACCCAAAATCAATAATGCGGGAAGAAGCTATTCGCTAAGAGAAGCTTGCGTACACCCTCCATTTCACCATTAGCCGCCTTTATCCCCACCTAGCTATGACCCTAATCACGGCCAAGAAAGTGGAACTTGGCATGACATGATCGCACACCACCAAATGGGTATAGGCTCGAAGAGTTTTTTAATGTGGATTCAACGAGGGTGGTTTAGGATTTTTTCATTGAGCGGATTGGGAGGAATTAATTTCTAAAATCAAAAATAAGTGGCGGCCATGTATTTTATCTTAAATGAATGTAACAGTAACCATGGTTTTGGGGGAATGAGAGAGAAATGAGGGTTTTGACTTAAAATAATATTATATTTATTTTATTTTATTTCTCAAATAAAATGATCAAGCGTTTTGAGCTCGCACGATTAAACGGTATGTCCGGTCCTGATGGTTTAAATTTGTTGCTATCTGAGACAGCGCTCCAAGATGATAATTTCATGCTTTCCGAGACAGTTTCGGCCATTCGGTCGTTCGATCTTCAAATATAGCGGTCCTTATATTCATTTTGATTCACAACGTCGATACAAACTCAACAAAAGTAGTCACAAGTCCTGGTACGATCATATGCAAAAAATAACATTTTTAGGACTTTCAGTTAATTAATGATTTAATATTTAAGTCAATTATCTAAATATCCAACCGTTAAAAATATGGATCATTACAATATCAGCCTAAATAATGCTACAAAATAATACGCCTAGTGCAGTTGTATTATGACAATAATACGTCGATGCAGATTGCTGAGGAACCGCAAGTTCACAAAACGTCGAGATAGTTTCTCCATAAGCACCACGTTGAGAGAGTGTATACTGAAGAAATACCGCAAATGCATTTACTAAAGCACTTCCATATATTAATCTAAGTTGACCAATTGAAGTCACATACATAGGGCTCCATAATTGATCCTAAAAACAAGTAGGAGATTGATAGAATTAAGATGGCGACCTTTAGAAAATTATATAATTTATTATACAATCTTAACTTTTGTAAAGGAATCATGTTTGAAATAAAACAATGCTTTTGGTTTTTTCATGTTGTATGTGTTGTCATATGAGATATAAATAATGTTTTTAAATATGTTTAGAAAATCCATATGATAAACTATTTAGATGATTGCAATTGTCAATGTATTTGTAACCATGAGTATTTGGTTGTATGAATGAATACTTATTATTAAATATTCCTAGTCAAAATGTACAAACTAGTGTATGTAATTCCCCCTTTATGATGGAAGGAGATTTAATCATGACTATTGGAGCCTCATGGGATTGTATACTTGTACTTGTTTAGAATAATTACGAAATGACACATTGGAGAGTATTTTATATACTAGTTATGTCTGTATCAAATAGAAGATCTCACATGATGATATATGGTTATCTTTCAAACAGAGAAAACGTGAATCTTATATGAATAATACTTTATTTTGATTATTATCGGTCACATGGAAAATATGATTATGCCATGGTCATAGTTAGTTATCACTTAATAAAACCTATGAAGTGAAATATTATTTGATAGAAAATCCATCTTCATTGACATAAAATGGCTAGTGTTCCCATGGTCAGTAGTCCATTGTAAGTCAAAATCTTTAGATAGAGCAACACGATATTTATTATTAGAGTTTGATAATAAATAAAGCTCTAGATGTCTTATTGATGATGAGAAGACATAACTTACACAACATTTCTTTATTTAAGGGTGTAGCTTAAACATATTAGAAATTAAATTTTCATCTAGATGGCCTATAAGCAACTAAACTCATATACACTAATTTGATTCAATTAAGATGCACAAAATTTAATGTTTAAATGTTTGAATATTATTGGAGTTTGAGTTCACACCTATGAGTCACACATCAGTATTTGTCAACATATATCCAAATTTACCTTAATCAAATTTATTATGAATGTTATAAATTTTAGTAAAGAAAATAAATATATTGTTATATTGAGTTTTATAGGTTTTCACTTATTTATTGAAGACCTTAAATTAATTAAAATAATATATAAATGGTTATATATCGATTTCATTATTGGAATAAATGTTTAACAAAAATATTATATATGGGTTGAAAATTATATATTTTTATTTAAAATTATGGTTTGTCATATATATTGATTTCTAAGAAGTATAATTTATTTTTAAAATAAATGTATGATAAATTTTATTCCATCATATTTAACGTGGAAATATTTAGATATTTTACATAACCCTATACTCTTTTGTTCTAAATACATACGACATAAACCTAACCCTCCATTAATAGAAAGTCGAAGCTTGTAGCTTAGACTTGTTGATAGAGTTAGGGATATGTTCTAAGGGCATTATGTAATTAGTTACATATATCAAACTCGATAACCAATCTTAATCAAAATAAAAGGTGCTTTCTTTCTATTATATGTTTGATATAATGTGTTATATTAATTAATTTAATTAAATATATTTAACTGAAAATCCACAAATGATGCATTTTGTGATAGTAGTTACAATGTGTTGTAGCCATGAGTGATTTATCATAATGAAATAAACATATCATTTTAAATATTCCTTGTCAAGGTGTATCGAAACTGAATATTGATACATCCATTGAGACTAAAGTACGTAACGCTCTTCAAATGTTGTGTAGTGTGTTACACGTGGCTACTGGAGGCACCAAGGGGTTATGTACTATTAATACCTTATATATTGATTTTGATAATAATAACCATATAAATATAGATACTAATGTTTTCCTAAGTTGTATAGTATATATTGCAGAATATTACATAGGTACAGAATGATTAAACTTGAAGACCGATCGGTATAAAGACTAAAGTTCAAGAGTCAGAGACAATCAAGTTACATGAGTTTAAGTACAAAGATTTAAAGAGCTCAACACTTTAGTGAATAGTTTTCAGTCATTAGAATAAAATATTAAAGTCCCTGATAGCAGATTCCGATCACAAAATTTTGATCTTTACTATTTTATCAAAATAAATTATTTAAAAATTCAAAATATATTTTTACAAATATTTTATAAACGTTTTTATGTGTTCAAAGTATTTAAAAACTAAGTTTAAATTATTTTACAAAAATATAGAAGTCTGGAAACATTTTAAAAGAATTTTTGTTTTTCAAAGTTATCATAGCTATGTCGACATGTGCCTCCTATGTATGTCGACATATAGACTGTTGAAGAGGTGTATTTTGATTTTGAATAGTTATGACTTTTAACCGCATTGCTTCGGGAATAGACACATCCCTTGATACACTATGTAATGGGGGCTGGTAAATGAATTTTATTAACTACTTTCTCTACTTTCTTCTAACTCCAAATCCTTACCATATACTTCACAAAATCCATTTTCTATATACTCTTCGAATTCATTCAAATTCAATTTCTACTTCACTACATTCATTCACTACAATCTACTCACTGATTTGGAAGTATTCTCTCATCAATTCAAAAATCAAACCACTATCCGAAGGGCTGTAAGATATCTTTTATCCCAAGTACAACTAATTGTATTTGGAAATCAACAACACTACTTTTATTTGTTTGGATATGCTTGTTACCCATTAAAATCAACTGAGTGTACTTGCTAGCCCATCTAAATCTAATGGGTGATCTTGTTGCCCTATAAATCAAGGGAGCTTTCCTAGACCCGTGAGACGGGAGGGTGTATCTCATAGTTGTAATGACCCACAAATCCGTACACATTAAATCAACACTATTCTACATCAATCAACTCAAGATGAACGGAAATACGAACCATTTGGGTTAAAGAAGAAGTGGTAGAAGAAAGTAGAAAAACAACATTAGAATCTAACCATCACAGCGGAATAAAATATAATAGATAATAACAGATCTTTACACAAAAACAAATACTATATCTGTTTATACATACATCATTAGAGTACATCAATCACATAACACAATTGGACAGTAATCATAACCTGTCCACACATAACAGAATACCCAGCGGAATATAAATCAAGTACGGAAGTACGTCTCGCCATCCAGCTCGTCTCCTAAGCTTCACAGCTTTCTTTCCTGTATTCTATAATACTCGGTCTGACCCGAGCATTACATTTAAATAACACCCAAGTCAGTCTGGAATACCAGCATCAGAAAACCACACCCAAATTGATTATTAAAGTTTCAATAATCCTTTGAAAATCAAAAGCATCTCATAAGACCACGCCACAAAGAAACATGTCGGGTTTTTACCTTATTATAGCTAAAACACTTTTTATTAAAATCCTCTGATATTATAATAGGGTCTATATACAAATACTTATTAAAATAGCCGAAATTGTTACATCTATTAAACTCCAGCTACTAGCCACAGAGTGGGTAATACAAACAAAACTCATAAAAGGCGCGTAGGGAGAATGGATTTCCAACTAATGACTAGGCACTAAGGGTACCACCTGTCACGGTACCCGGTATAGATCAGCATACCGAGGATCACTCCCGACCCCCTGCAACACAAGACCCGGACTACCCCTTACTGGATAATCCCGAGTAAGATCACCCCACGGTTGTGATCAGCAACCGCACCACTAAGCCGAAATGAAAGGGACATCTAGACAGGGATGACCTTACTCGGAAATGGATGCTGCCCGCCAAGCCTTGCTGCATAACCCTTGATTTTCATTCCCGATTGATGAGGCTTGAGGCTAAGCATTACCTTTAGAACGTTTCACTTAGAATGCTCATCGTCCACCTGACGATGTTCTGAAAGCATTCATCCATACAAGTCCGTCTCGGGTTCGAACGGAATCGAAGGCACTATTCCTACTACACCCATTTTGGAATTATCCTCAGGATTAGTAGCGACTAGCCCTTGCACTTCACTGCTCCATCTTCGAATCCAAACTCGTTTTTTCCACGAAAACGTACAAACCAGATCGAAGTGGTTTTCGAGAAATAAATCCCGATCTCGGTCTCTTCGAAACGATCAATGCATTTGGCCAATATTGATAGTCGGTTATTTAACTATCAATTAACATTCACAACAACCATCAATTATAAATAGTTTTACCAAATTATTTATTAATCTCAAAATATCTTCGCAAGATATATTTCCACTTTTCAAACATTTGGAAACAGTTTCAAACCCTACTTTTCTCAAAAGATAAATTTCCAAATATTTATTTCCACTGGAAACAACCAAGCACAAACTTTAGATTTTTAAAAATAATTTAAAACTCTTTATCATAAATTATCCTTTAAAACTTTTTAAATTAAAAATTACTTTAATACTTATTCAAAATATATACTTTAATAATATTCAAAATGAAACTACTTCGATACTTTATTAAAAATACATACTATAGTAATATTTGAAAATGAGGTTGCTTTATAAAATACTAAACTAGATTTTCGCCTTAAAACAAAATACCAAGCCACCTTTAAATAATTACTACTATAAATAGATTTGAACAATACTTACTTATAATTTAAATATTTAGAAATAATATATTTTCTAAAAACATGCTCTTTAAAACAACATAACTTATATTCTAAAAATTTACATTGAAAATGTACTTGGCTATATAGGGAAAACTCTTCTCTTTCATCTTTAAAAATAAATTGCTATTTATTTTTAAATAAATTTCCCATTCCTTTAATAAATTCTCACCGTGAATTTATCCTTTCACATATCCACTGATATATTGCTTTACTCTTATAAACACAGTTTATAAACTTCAAAGTCACATTCTCTTTTAAATTTCCAATTTCAAATATTTAAATCAATTTCCAAATTGATTTCCAATTTACTCCATTTAATATAAATTCCTTTACTTACTCAATTCATTTCAAAATCCATTAATTATAGACTTTATTATTAATATTATTATTTCTCGTTTGATTTTAAATCTTTTAACTGAAACAGACAAATTTCAGATTTTTCCAATTTCTTCTTTATTCGTTTCCAAATTTAAATCTTAAATCTAAATTTAAAATAAATGCTTTGTTCTTTTAAATAATAACACTAAAGTTTAAAATTCATTATCTTCCTGTTTATTCAAAATCCCCTTTTTATATACGGAATTTATCTATTAGAATTTTAAAATCACATTTATTCTTATCCAGTTCATTCTTAATTTAAATTCTCTATAATTATTTCACTTACAAATTCTGTTTCCTTTATTTTCTTTTCAAAATTCCAACTCTGTATGTTTTGATAACTCATTGTGTCGAAATATATTCATGTAAACCATAGCATTAAATATTCCAATTATCAATAATATTCATCACAGAATATCACATATTCATAACAGTGAATATTAAACAATATAAATAATTTTTAGGAATCTAGTTGGATCCCTCCAACCTGTTTCCCTGCATCCACAAATGTTAGCACAATATAAAATACCAATTCCACTTCGAGGTGGAATATCGCGGTATATGGGATTTAAATAAAATATCATCCGCTATTATGCGGCGCATAAGGTCTCATCTGCTATAAAATGCGGGAAATCAATCATTCAAAGATATATTATATACTATAGTATAGCATATCCAAACAATTCAATCATTCAATCAATTATTTAAATTTAACTATTTAAATTTAAATATCAACCAGATGAGTGAGATTAACCCACCTTTGATTCCTGTTTTGCAACCCACTTCATTCTCGATTTGATTCCACGATTTTCAGACCTTGTATAAACATTTTATGGTTTATTAATATTTGAATTGATCAAACAGTTAATTACCATTTAATTAACAACAGTTTAGTTCAAACCAATTTTCCTTTTTAAAATGTCTTTTAATAACTAAATAATTTAGATAAGTTAATTTAAACAAAATTAGTCTCCTGAGTATATTATTTTAGAATATACTAGTAGATTAAAAACATATATAGGTATGGTTATTTTATTTTAATTTCTATTTTGAAAATACATATACACATATACTTAAAAATAAATTACAGGGAAAATCTGATTTTACATAACTTTACACTTAAAAATTTCTATATATAATTTTTTTCAAAGTCTTTCTATATAAAAGTAATTTTCTATTTTAAACTTCATATATATTTCAATATGTATTTATTTGATTTAATTTTATAAAATAGAACAACCTATATACTTTACTGTAATTTTTTTTCTTCTGTTTCTAACATGTATACATATTAATTCTAATTACAAATAAACTATCTCGGTAAATTACCCTCCACAAACATCTTCTTCCTCATTAAAGCTCCTGCTTTCCTCCAGTTAACATTTAACTTTGTATATATTTTTTAATTTACTTCTGTAACCCATTTTATTTTTAAATTAAGAATACAAATTCAAAAGTAAATAGAAACAGAAGAAGAAACCCTCACCTCGACCATGTCTTACTTGCGAGCACCGTTCACCGCTCGAGCCACCTCACTCGTCTCTGCTGCGCCACTTCCATCCTTACACGCGAGTCTCTGGTCCCCTTGCGCGAGCGCGTACGTGATCACACACGCACCTACTAACTGCGACACCTAACTCTCGAAACCCTAAGCGATCGCGAACCCTAGCCTCCGATTCCCATGATTCCATCGCCTGACACCACATCCCAGACCACGGCGCCGCCTCGTCTTCGAGCGCGAGTCTCCCTCCCTACCGCATCAAAGTCGACATCCCCTACGATTTCGCCGTCGACGACGCGCGCGATCGACCCCTTTTTTTTGTCTGAATTGAACTGGGAAGAGGAACGAGATTCGATTTCGTTTCGGCCATGATAACTTTGATTTGCCCCTTTTTTTTGAGCGAGTTCGATGGGTTTTAGAAAATAAAATGAAATGTTTCGGCCATTATACTTTAATCTCGAGTCAACTGGATTTGAAGCGGATAAGGGAAGCTCGGCTGTACCTTTGAAAAATGAATAATGACGAAAATAAAAGGAGGAAAGCGTGTTTGAAAAATCTAGCTACAGTGATTCAAAAGTTCAGGTGTGATGGAACTTCGGCGGACGCTGACTAGTATAAATAAATATATGTACTTAATTAAATTTGAGTTTTTGATATAAACTACAACGCGTTAATCTACCGTACGATCACACGACAACTCCAAACGCCACGAAAATTGAAATCCAATAATAATACAATATTACGGATCCAATAGCACCGGTTTCGTCGAATTCTGAGGCTATGCCTCAGAAGGCTATTTTAATATCAATTTTAAACGATATATTTTCAAAACTGAACAGAACACTTTCAAATTCAATTTTAACACTTTTACTATTTCACTATTATCGATATAAATTTTACCAGCCTTCAAATTATTTTTAACAAGCTTAAAACTGGAGATTCAATATTTTAACCAACTTTCAATTTTTAAATTCAAAAATTTAATTATCAAATAAATAGCGATATTTAAATTCAAGTAAAAAATTAACTTTAAAATATTAAAATAAAATTAATATCCTGATTTCAAACATTCAAAAATTCTGGTTCGTCACGTTCCTTCCCCCTTAAAAGAATTTCGTCCCCGAAATTACTAGTTAGGAAGAATGATCCAATACCCATTACTATTTTCCAAAACCAAATAGTTTTATCAACTTTCCATAACATATCTTTATTAACGACCCATCATTACTTCAATCAAATTTCCAAAACCTTTCATATTTTTCAAATAACTTTACTTATTCAACCATTCAAATTATAATTCAAAACCAAGTTTAAATTTTTCATATTTTTTCAAAAAAATTTCTAACTCCCTAAATTTTTGAAAAATTTCGCCAGCGCCTCATTTGCGCGGCTAGCTCAGTACAACTACAAAATGCCTCTACGGGCTCCTAAATTCCAAAAGAAAACAAAAGTCCAAGTGGCTAGATCAAAAACCCAATCAAATTTCATACTGAAATTTAAACACATAACTTTTTGTCGAGAAATTCAAATTTATCTTCTGAAATCAAAACCAATTTTCCTTTCCCTTTATAATACCTGCATATACTTACTTAGCAATAATCTTCAATCGTAGTTTTGAAAATCATTTTATACATTTCCTTAGAGAGGTTATCATATCTACTTCTATTCAAATTAGTTTACCCATTTCCATATGAATTCAATTTATCTTCAACTCTGAATATTAAATTTTATTTCCATTTATAAATGATTCATATCATTATTTTAAATTAGTTTCATCCACTCAATTTATTTCAATTTTCAATTTGAAATCATTTTGTCGCTAACAAAAATTTTCCAAAAATTTTCTAACTCTCAAAATTTTCGAATTTTTTTGGTAGAATCTCCTTTGTACGGAGGAGCTTTTGCAATTTGACAAAAGATACAAATTTATATACATCGACCCACCCGGTCGGAAAAACAAAAACAGTTCATATTTCCTATTTTTATTGCGTAGGCGTATCTTTAGTTAGCATTTTTAAGCAAGCGGCTTATTTATTTAGCAGTTAGCGTGCCCAAAATCTAGCCAAACGGCTTCCCAGTACCTTGACTTACTCAATTCAAACATGTAAGTGCCATATATGAAGTTTAACAACATTTCACCTATTTGCAATAGTTAAATACATGAATTCTAAAAGCAATGCACACTTAACACTTTCCGTAAACAATTTATATAGTTTTAATACTAATTCAACTGTTTTCAGTTAATTCATATACCATTTTCATTCAATTTGAATGGTTTACAACCTACTTGTTTACATTTAATTTATTTTTAATTTAAACAAACCCATATTATTCCAATTGATTTAAAAATCAATTCTATCCACCTCTGTTAATACATTTACTTTCGTTTACGATAAAATGACTAATTTTCTATGCAAATTTGATGTTATTCATGCGAATAACAATTACTAAGCTTATAATCATTTTAAATTGATTCCAACTCAATTTATTATTTAATTCCTTCTAACTTAATTCATTCACAACCATTTTATTTAGCTTGACACATTCTATTTAAATTTTATTCCTTTTAAATTTTATTCACGATCCATTCATTTACGTTTCATTCCATATTTGCCTTTATTTCATTTGAGACCATTTTATTAAGCTTGAACCATTCCATGCTTATATATCGATAACCATTCCCCAATTTAAATTTACCCAAGCTTTTATTTAATGGACTTTTACCCTTACTCGAAGCCAAGCTTCCACTAATTTTAAACTTGAATTAATTTATTTCAAATTATTCAAATTTCATACTTAAGCTCATTTACATTTAACAACTTTTCAATCTAACTTTATTCTATTTCAATCAGATCTCATTTCAATCTACAAATTTATTTGATTAGTTATTATAAAGTTTAAATTTCCACATTTAATTCATTTAATTGATTACAAGGCCATTTTCAATTTATTCCCACCCATCTGAGTTTTATTTACAACTAAAGCCGTCCCTACTTTAATCCAGTTTTCTTTTTATTTGGCAACATTTTCAATTATATTTACTTCACTAACGATTCAAGTCGAATTTGATTTATAACTCGAATTTTATTTCCAAACTTCATCATTAACTCACAATTCAGCTTCAATTTAACTACATTAGGTTCCATTTACATATTTCAATAATTCATTTATTATCTAATTAGTTCTTCCCCTATTTATAATTCAATACTTGAGATTTATCTCAAAATCTCTTCATTTAATTTCCTTAAGTTCAATTTATTGTATAATTCAAGTTTGGATTTTTGTTTCATTTTCCAAATCATCAAACAATATTTATTTTGGGTTTTCTATTCCACTTTTAAATTTTATAAGTCACAACTTATTATTTTACACATTTCCATTCATCCTAGGCTTGAATATATTCATCTTTTATTTTTAACTCAAATTTTACGCTTAGTTATAATCCAAGCATATTTTTATTCCATGGATTTTTAATTCTTTTATAAGTTATTCTAATTCATGTATTCCAATCCAATTCTTATCCAACTTATTTCTTATCCAATCTTACTTCCATTTATTTAAGTAAGGATCTAATTCCATTCAATATCACCCATAACTCAACTGAATTTTATTTCAATTCAATTCTATTTTAACTCAGATTTATTTAATTCAATTCGATTCAATTTTCTTCATCAATCTAAGTTAATTTCATTTTTAACGTTTCCCTTTAAATTCAAATTCCAACATTCAAAGCTCATATTTCCTTTCTGATTTAAAAATCATCTCAATTTATAAGCTTATAACCTATCTCATCGGGATTTTTAAGCACCCATTTTTTGGTTTTCAAATCATTTTGAAATCTCCAACATCTCAAAATCACATTTTTCAAAATTTTAAACCAATCCTGGTTTTTATTCCCAATAAGTTTCCTTTGAAATCTCAAAAACAACTGGTTCTTCTGAACAAATCAATTCGGCAGCAATTCATCACTTAGAAACTCAAAAATGAACATCGATGATGCTGCAGTCATCACCGAAATTATTTTCAAGCGACTGAAGTGAGTTTAATGCTATATCCCTTCCCACAATTTATTTGAAACAATTTCCTTCCAAAAATACCTTCAAAATAATAATGCTATTATTCATCTTCAAAACACTTCGAAAATCACTTTCAAAATCTTCGGGGGTTTTAAATTTCCAAATTCAGGCTTAAATCATATTTTAACTATAATTCATTTACATAGTTTATACTCATACAAATTCCCATTTGATAATATTTCAATTTATATATTACATTTACAATTCACATTTATAAATTTCATTTTATAAATGAATTAACTCCCTTAACCTTTGGTTATATTTTCAATTTCTAGTTAATTTCCACACAACAATGATAATAATTTAATATTATCATTTCTAACGTCCAAGAAACCATATTTTAGCTAATATAGTTTAAAAAAACTTTCCTTTTATGTCAAAATATATTTTGGGTAAAATTATTTCATTCACCCACCTTTAAAACAATACCGTGTCAATTTATCGTGTTAGGTGTTTATAAACTCTTCTAGAATAGCGGTCAACTTACTCGATCAGAATTCATATTCCACTCAATAAATAAGCCAACACAATATTAAAAACATTTATATTAACTAACAAATACGCGTTCATATCTATTAATGCACCCAACTCGTACTAGAGTACTACGGACTCTATTTTAAATGAGTAATCCCCACCAGAGCCAAGGTTATCACCAACCTAAGCTCTGATACCAACTGTAATGACCCGCAAATCCGTACCCCTTAAGTCAACACTATTCTACATCAATCAACTCAAGACGGACGGAAATACGAACCATTTGGGTTAAAGAAGAAGAAAGTAGAAAAACAACATCAGAATCTAACCATCGCAGCGGAATAAAATATAATAGATAATAACAGATCTTTACACAAAAACAAATACTATATCTGTTTATACATACATCATTAGAGTACATCAATCACATAACACAATTGGACAGTAATCATAACCTGTCCACACACAACAGAATACACAGCGGAATATAAATCAAGTACGGAAGTACGTCTCGCCTTCCAGCTCGTCTCCTGAGCTCCACAGCTTTCTTTCCTGTATTCTATAATACTCGGTCTGACCCGATCATTACAGTTAAATAACACCCAAGTCAGTCTAGAAACCAGCGTGAGAAAACCACACCCAAATTGATTATTAAAGTTTCAAAAATCCATTGAAAATCAAAAGCATCTCGTAAGACCACGCCATAAATAAACATGTCGGGTTTTTACCTTACGATAGCTAAAACACTTTTTATTAAAATCCTCTGATATTATAATAGGGTCTATATACAAATACTTATTAAAATAGCCGAAATTGTTACATCAATTAAATTCCAACTACTAGCCACTGAATGGGTAATACAAACAAAACTCGTAAAAGGCGCGTAGGGAGAATGGATTTCCAACTAATGACTAGGCACTGGGGTACCACCTGTCACGGTACCTGGTCTAGATCAGCACACCGAGGATCACTCCCGACTCCCTGCAACACAAGACCCGGACTACCCCTTACTGGATAATCCCGAGTAAGATCACCCCACGATTGTGATCAGCAACCGCACCACTAAGCCGAAATAAAAGGGACATCTAGACAGGGATGACCTCACCCGGGAATGGGTACTGCCCACCAAGCCTTACTGCATAACCCCTGATTTTTAGTCATTCCCGGTTGATGAGGCTTGAGGCTAAGCGCTACCTTTAGAACGTTTCACTTAGAATGCTCATCGTCCACCTAACGATGTTCTGAAAGTATTCATCCATACAAATCCGTCCCGGGTTCGAACGGAGCCGAAGGCACTATTCCTACTACATCCACTTTGGAATTATCCTCAGGATTAGTAACGACTAGCCCTTGCACTTCACTGCTCCATCTTCGACTCCAAACTCGTTTTTTCCACGAAAACGTACAAACCGGATCGAAGTGGTTTTCGAGACATAAATTCCGATCCTGGTCTCTTCGAAACGATCAACGCATTTGGCCAATATTGATAGTCGCCATTTAACTATCAATTAACATTACAACAACCATCAATCATAAATAATTTTACCAAATTATTTATTAATCTCAAAATATCTTCGCAAGATATATTTCTACTTTTCAAACCTTTGGAAACAGTTTCAAACCCTACTTTTCTCAAAAGATAAATTTCCAAATATTTATTTCCACTGGAAACAACCAAGCACAAACTTTAGATTTTTAAAAATAATTTAAAACTCTTTATTATAAATTATCCTTTAAAAAATTTTAAATTAAAAATTACTTTAATACTTATTCAAAATATATACTTTAATAATATTCAAAATGAAACTACTTCGATACTTTATTAAAAATACATACTATAGGAATATTTGAAAATGAGGTTGCTTTATAAAATATTATGCTAGATTTTCTCTTTTAAACAAAATACCAAGCCACCTTTAAATAATTACTACTATAAATAGATTTGAGCAATACTTACTTAGAATTTAAGTATTTAGAAATAATAATTTTTCTAAAAACATGCTCTTTAAAATAACATAATTTATATTTTAAAATTTTACATTGAAAACATACTTGGCTATCTAGGAAAATACTCTTCTCTTTCCATATTTAAAAATAAATCGCTATTTATTTTTAAACAAATTTCCCATTCCTTTAATAAATTCTCACCGTGAATTATCCTTTCAAATATCCACTGATATATTGCTTTACTCTTATAAACACATTTTATAAACTTCAAAGTCACATTCTCCTTTAAATTTCCAATTTCAAATATTTAAATCAATTTCCAAATTGATTTCCAATTTACTCCATTTAACATAAATTCCTTTACTTACTCAATTCATTTCAAAATCCATTAATTATAGACTTTATTATTATTATTATTATTATTATTTCCCATTTGATTTTAAATCTTTTAACTGAAACAGACAAATTTCGGATTTTTCCAATTCCTTCTTTATTCTTTTCAAAATTTAAATCTTAAATCTAAATTTAAAATAAATGCTTTGTTCTTTTAAATAATAACACTGAAGTTTAAAATTCATTATCTTACCGTTTATTCAAAATCCCCTTTTTATATACGGAATTTATTTATTAAAATTTTAAAATCACAATTATTCTTATCGAGTTCATTCTTAATTTAAATTCTCTATAATTATTTCACTTATAAATTCTCTTTTCTTTATTTTCTTTTCAAAATTCCAACTCTACATATTTTGATAACTCAGTGTGCCGAAATATATTCAAGTAAACCATAGCATTAAATATTCCAATTATCAATAATATTCATCACAGAGTATCGCATATTCATAACAGAGAATATTAAACAATATAAATAATTTTGAGGAATCCAGTTGGATCCCTCCAACTTGTTTCCCTGCATCCACAAATGTTAGCACAATATAAAATACCAATTGCACTTCGAGGTGGAATATCGTGGTATATGAGATTTAAGTAAAATATCATCCGCTATTATGCGGCACATAGGGTCTCATCCGCAATAAAATGTGGGAAATCAATCATTCCAAGATATATTATATACTATAGTGTAGCATATCCAAACAATTCAATCAATTATTTAAATTTAACTATTTAAATTTAAATATCAAACAGATGAGTGAGATTAACTCACCTTTGATTCCTGTTTTGCAACCCACTTCATTCTCAATTTGATTCCATGATTTTCAGACCTTGTATAAACATTTTATGGTTTATTAATATTTGAATTAATCAAACAGTTAATTACCATTTAATTAACAACAGTTTAGTTCAAACCAATTTTTCTTTTTAAAATGTCTTTTAATAACTAAATAATTTAGATAAGTTAATTTAAACAAAATTAGTCTCCTGAGTATATTATTTTAGAATATACTAGTAGATTAAAAACATATATAGGTATGGTTATTTTATTTTAATTTCTATTTTGAAAATACATATACACGTATACTTAAAAATAAATTACAGGGAAAAACTGATTTTACATAACTTTACACTTAAAAATTTCTATATATATAATTTTTTTCAAAGTCTTTCTATATAAAAGTAATTTTCTATTTTAAACTTCATATATATTTCAATATGTATTTATTAGATTTAATTTTGAAAAATAGAACAACCTATATACTTTACTGTAAATTTTTTTCTGTTTCTAACCTGTATTCCTATAAATTCTAATTACAAATAAACTATCTCGGTAAATTACCCTCCACAAACATCTTCTTCCTCGTTAAAGCTCCTGCTTTCCTCCAGTTAACATTTAACTTTATATATATATATATATTAAATTTACTTCAGTAACCCATTTATTTTTAAATTAAAAATACAAATTCAAAAATAAATAGAAACAGAAGAAGAAACCCTCACCTCGACCATGTCTTACTTGCAAGCACCGTTCACCGCTCGGGCCACCTTACTCGTCTCTGCTGTGCCACTTCCATCCTTACACGCGAGTCTCCGGTCCCCTTGCGTGAGCGCGTATGTGATCACACACGCGCCTGCTAACTGCAACACCTAACTCTCGAAACCCTAAACGATCGCGAACCCTAGCCTCCAATTCCCATGCTTCCATCACCTGACACCACATCCCAGACCACAGCGCCGCCTCGTCTTCGAGCGCGAGTCTCCCTCCCTGCCGCATCGAAGTCGACATCCCCTTCGATTTCGCCGTCGACGACGCGCGCGAGCGACCCCTTTTTTTGTTTGAATTGAACTGGAAAGAGGAACGAGATTCGATTTCATTTCGGCCATGATAACTTCGATTCGCCTCTTTTTTTTGAGCGAGCTCGATGGGTTTTAGAAAATAAAATGAAATGTTTCGGCCATTATACTTTGATTTCGAGTCAACTGGATTTGAAGAGGATAAGGGAATCTCAGCTGTACCCTCTGAAAAATGAATAAGGACGAAAATAAAAGGAGGAAAGCGTGTTTGAGAAGGCAAGGGAAGCGTGTTTGAAAAATCTAGCTAGAGTGATTCGAAAAGTTCAGGTGTGATGGAAATTCGGATGACGCTGACTAATAAATAAATATATATACTTAATTAAATTTGAATTTTCGATATAAACTACAACGCGCTAATCTACCGTACGATCACACGACAACTCCAAACGCCACGAAAATTGAAATGCAGTAATAATACAATATTACGGATCCAGTAGCACTGGTTTCGTCGAATTCCGTGACTGTGCCTCAGAAGGCTATTATAATATCAATTTTAAACGATATATTTTCAAAACTGAACAAAACACTTCCAAATTCAATTTTAACACTTTCACTATCTTCGGTATTATCGATATAAATTTTACCAGCCTTCCAATTATTTTTAACAAGCTTAAAACTGGTGATTCAATATTTTACCCAACTTTCAATTTTTAAATTCAAAAATTTAATAATCAAATAAATAGCGATATTTAAATTCAAGTAAAAAATTAACTTTAAAATATTAAAATCAAATTAATATTCCGATTTCAAACATTCAAAAATTCTGGGTCGTCACAATAGTCTTGAAATCGAGATTGTATTCTGGTTTGCTTGCTACCTGGTTGAAGTAGGAGATTAAAAAGATCTCTATCCAGTATTCTATGGGACTAGATGTAGGATTGATTAATATAAACCAGTATAAAATTCCTGGTGTCGTCTCTCTTACTTTACTTTTTGTTATTGCTTTTATATTTATCAGTGATTACATCAGTGACTACTTGATTAGTGTAGATCTATGTTGATAATCTATGATTTAATTTAAATCTTGAAACAAAGTTAAAAAGATTCACAAAAGTTATGAAACACTATTTAACCCTTTTAAGTGTTAAAGTAGCCTTAAGATCCATTACACCATAACTCACACGTACTGATAGTTATTGGATAATTATGAAATGACTCACTTGATTCTTTTCTGCTGGTGAATATAACTAAGGTCACACAGAAAATATTGATGTGATAATATTACATAATTCCCTCGACTTGAGAATACCATTGAGCTTTAATGTGGGAACTTCGCTTTAGTTATAGTTAAATCATGACACTATGTCCATCGAATGATTATAGTTGGATCAAATGGAAGCATTAGAAATGAGACACTATTCCAGAGAGAATTCATCTGCTTGGTATATGAGGTCAGTATCACGGTTAATTGAAGTCAACTCACAGTCAAAGTCTTTAACCAGAGTAGTTTGATTAAAGATAATTGTTATTATTAAATCAATGACTTTGTGTTTGGACTATAGAGTTGAATATGGAAGATATTAAAATTTTGACCATTAGTAAATTTCATAAGTCCAAACTGATATAGTTTTAACAAAGAAAATTGGTGTAAATAATTGTCGCAACTGGGTAAAACTTAATAAAGTAAAATAGGATTTTACCGAAACCAACTGAGTGATAAATGTGGTCAAAATGTCACACCGTCTGCTAAGTAATGTATAAACATTAATATTTGAATCTGCAACTAAGAGTCACACAACTAAAACATTGAATAACCATTTTACCAACCGGTATAATTAATTTGTAATTATTATAAATTTATTAATATTTATGAAATATTAATTATAAAATTTTATTTAATATGTTGAACAATATTAAATAGTGCATTTATAACAGTTATAAATAAACTAATCGATATACGATAATGATGCGTGTTTGAATTGGATTTAAATGCAGTAATTATTGTTCGAGTTTGGATTGGTCTTGAGTCCTATGAAGGGGCTTGAATTTTAAACTAGGATTTGATGGGGTAGGGCGGTCAAAATGAAGGTGTTGGAGGCATGGATTTTGAATTCAAAAGAAAAGAAAGAGTAAGAGAAGAACGCGGATCTAGATCCCCCTTTTACTCCTTGGACTCTCTCTTATTTAAACATTCCAACATTCATTTTCTATTTTTAGTACTGCTCCTTTGTCTAATTTTCTATCCAAAACCTCACCCTTCCTCTCTTTCAAGCTTTCCAACATCAAATTAAAGTCAATTCAATTGTAACAGCCCATAATTTTGTAAATATTTGTAATCAATTTTTATTTGAAAACTTTAATTTTTAAATTATTTAAGATTGAATTTTTGGAATTTTCCAATGTAAATTTGGAGTTTGTTTATAATTTATTTTCCAAATTCAATAAAATAAGCAATTTCTAAAAATTTTATATTTTGGTCAATTGAACCACCAAAAATTGTAACCACTAAAAATTATGGTATGAAAATTCAATAAAATAAGCAATTTTTGAAATTTTCCAATGTAAGTCTAAAATTTTAATTTTTATATTTTGGTCAATTTATTTCGATTGTAACCACCAATTTTTTTTCAAACCTAGCCAAACCCTATTTTCCTTCACCTCCTCTTCATGTACCTCGGCCACAACACATATTCCTCCACCAAATTGCTTTGCTATGACCTTACCATCCCCTAGCCATGAGTTTGTGATGCGTAGACCCTACCCAAACCCAAAGGCTGAGCCTACATGGTGGTTGAAGCAAAGGTTGTGTCATGTTTATCTCATATTTTCCATTGTTCTAATTTCTATTCTTTTGTATTGAAATATACTCTTTTATATGTTTTATTTATTTGCATACAAGATTTGGATCTGACTCTTCATTTACTGAAAAAAATATAGTCGTGCTTTGTCGTGCCTTTTTATGCTTTGCGGAGTTTAGATTGGGGTTTGAATTTCAATTCTAGCTTGAAAAAGGTGAGTTATTCACTCTAGACATTACGTACTTATACGATTGTGAAATGATGACAAGTGAATTGTATAAATTAATATGCTATGTTCATACCTTCCTGTGGTATGTTTATATGATGTAAAATGTTGTTTATATATTTGATACATCATCTGTTATGATATTATATGTCATACTCTCATTTATTTTCTGTATCTCACACTGCAAGTTCCCTATCACCATGGGTTGAAATGATACATACCCGAACGGACTCTAGAATAAGGAAAAATCATTATGAGATGAAATGATAGGCTCGAGTGATTTTTATTGCATTTATTTTACTTGGGATTGCGGGTTTGAAATTATAGAACCCAGATTTTTCTTTTTAAATTACGGATTGAAATGATACATATTCGTATCACTTGACCTAGGTTAGAAAATATTATACAGGCCTATGGTTATATTTTTAGATAATATTTTCCAAAAATTTATTAAGTTTTTAAAATAATATTTCCTTAAAAGATTTCTTAAGTATTTTGAGTTTTATAAATATATGAAATTTTAACTTAAAATTTGATTCAATGCTTTAATTATAAAGGTATATTAGTTTTTCTGTAAGTTAAATTTTATAAAGTTAATAATTGGTTTTAAGTTGAATTAAAAATCTTTATCGATGATAAATAACTTAATAATTGAACTTGATTAAATTTGGAATCTTAAATCTAACCTTGAAATTTTAATAAAGGTTATTTCCTGAAATGGACATGTTTCGTATAATAAATAATGTATTTTGAATTGATAAAATAAAATACAGCTTTAATTAGGCCTTTGTAATAAAATTTATTTAACTTGAAATCATAGTTAATTGATAACTAAATGAAAAGATTTATAAAGAGAATTTGATTATCATATTAACTATGAAAAAATGTTCTTTTGTGAAATGTTATGTTTTGCAAATAAATAGTTAGGATTTTAAAATGGAAAAATGTATCTTAGATAATGACTTAACTTGATAATTGGAAATTGTGTTTTTAAATAAAATTATTAGGTTAAGTAAATAAATGAAAACTTAGTTTTATTTATGAAGTGGGTAATTTTAAAATAAAATGTTAAGTTATTTGTTAAACTAGAGTTAGGGAAGAATGTACTTTTGACGTAACAAATGAATTTTTATTTAAATTGGATATTTGTTAATAAAATGTTATTTTATTAAAATTTATAAGTTAAGTAATATCCAAATATATTTTTTGAAAAGTGGAATAAGTTTGATAGGCTAAAAAAGAGAAAAGTGAAGATATATTATTTTAAAAGGTATAACAGAAATTATAGCGGTTCAAAAATGCTGTGGTTTAAATGAACTATGGCTTGGAATATACTAAAGATACCTATAATAGCATTTCTGAAGTGCTGTAATTTCTGAAAATTTGAACTAGGTGCTGAAATTACTAAGTAAACCTATAACAACACTTTTGAAGTGCTGCACTTTCAGAAAATATGAACTATGGCTTGAATTTACTAAGTAAACCTGTAACAGCACTTCTGAAGTGCTGCAGTTTCTGAATATTTGAACTAGGTGCTGAAATTGCTAAATAAACCTATAACAGCACTTCAAAAGTGCTGCAGTTTTTGAATTTGAACTATGTTTTGATATATACTAAATATATCTACGGCAACACTTTATAAGTGCTGCAGTTTTGAAAATTTCAATGCTTTGAAATGTTGAAATTGAACAAATGAACTTAGAAATTGCTGAAATTCTGGAAATTTAATAATTGATTTGAAAGGATAACTACTTCATATTTAAATGGTTTAAATGATGATTATTTTAAAGGTCTTATGATTTCTAAGTATTGTTAACTTCAAAAGAATAACATTTCCAAAGTATGGTGATTTTAGGTAGTATAAATTCAAATTGATAACATTTCTAAATTAATAGGATTTCAAAATATTATGGTTTCAAAGTGTTTGGTTTCAGAGTTGTTATAACTTGGAAGTATATGATTTTGGAAATTATATTTAATTAAGAATTGTCTTTATATCTATAAATTCGAAACTTGTTGAAATTAAAGATTTAAGAATATGACTTTATAAAGTGGCTTGGTTTAAGATAATTTAAAGGAATATTTCAAGTTAAATAGATTGAAGGAAATATTCAGTGATTTGGAAATGTGGGTATTGTTTAAATGATATATTGGTTTGGTTTTGAAATGAAATAATATAGTATTTAATTTTGAAATGGATATTATTTTGAAAAGTAATGGTATTTGATTTTTAAATGGTTTTGGAATAGAAATGTTTTGAAATAAATATCCATGGGTAATAAGAACGTTTGGCTATTAAAGAGACCAGGATCGTAAGTTGTCATACTCTCTGCCAACTCCGAAAACCACTTTAACAACCATGTATACGGTGGAGATTCCATAATGAAATAGGATGGTGGCGACGTTTTACTAAGGTATATACGTGGATCCAACTCCCATGAGTTGGCATAAGGTGGCTAAAACAGGAGCAATTGACGGGCTAATGAGGTCACTCCTTCGCTATTATATTCGGACTTTGAGATTGATTCGATGGCCACTTTTGATTCTTTGATTTGGGGATGCGGCTCGAGGTGGGCGTTAGCAGCTGCTACGCGTTACCACTGAACCAGAAGTGTAATTGATATATCTACCCTGGTATTGCCTAGTTGTACGGTGTCACCTACCCCAGCGCGCCTTGTACGAGTTTGATTTGTGTCATACTTATAGAGTATCCTTTGGTAGCCTCCCGATCAGGAGGTATTGCGGCACTATATAGAATGCTGGCACTATTATGTGTTAAGGAGAATATTGGGTCACTCCTTAACGCTATTTGAAAGTAAGTTTATTTTACTATAGACATTATTATAATAGCGAAATATTACTACATAGTAAATAGTTTAACGGATCCTTAAAGGATGGGTGGTCCCAAGCATCCTTTAAGTTACTTGTACCTTATATGACAGTTCACTTAAGTTGGTTTGCATTGTATAAGTATGTATGTTCTGACTCGAGTGTTTTGTGTTTTGCTTTACGCTCGGGTCATACTGAGTGATATCACCTTCAGAGTTGGAGCTTTGCTTGAAGATCCAACTATCCGTTTCATTTCAGTATCTAGTTGATTCCATCATCCCGTTGATTCCAGTGATGTATTCTGATTGTACTTGATTATCATATTGAGACTTCCATTGTATCTTGTTTAACTCTGATGTATTTATATAGTAGCTTCATGAACTACAATCTCTTTTCTTCCGCTGCATTATATTATTCCGTGTCTGTGACCTGTGATTTATTTACTACATATTCTGAGATTTTCCAAATTTAAATTAACAATCTGGTATTTTTAATTATTTAAGTTAGACATGTGTGGTTTATTGTCGATTTGAATGGTTGAAAATACCAAGTCGTTACAGTTGGTATCAGAGCTTTGGCTCTAGGCAAACTTAGCATATATAGTAAATTTATTTACAGAATCACTTTCATTCGAGTGTGAATCTCTTCTTTTTTGACTCTGTCTCCTTTGAATTTCGAAACATTCCCTCGGTTCCGAAATCCATTCTTGTCCCTCACTATTCGTATTCTTCTGAATTTTGGAGCATCCCATAGCTCCACTAAATGACTTGTAAAGGGGTGGAACTCCTTTATAATTGGCATCGATTAACCGGAGATTTCTATATATCCTCGGTTAGATGCTAGTATCTCTTGTTGTCCCGAATTCTATCTCTTGGGATCGAATGTAGATTTGATTCAGAATACTGCATCAATCTTATTCTTGAAGTCATGGTTGACCCGGTTAAGGTTGCCCGTGATTTATGTCAGCTTATCCACTTCCTTATTCGGTTAGTTAACGTCTTATCTTTTGTTCTCACTTATCTTCAAATCAGAATTCTCTTTGATTTGAGTTAATCAATTTGAATCTCTATCCTTGCTTTGGAATATCTACTTCTGTGTAGTGTATTTGTAAATCTATATTCAAAATGTTTTATTATATATTGGGTTGTTTGAGTTGTTGATGTTGATTTGGGTTTTTGATCCATTCGTCTGATCAATGCTATCGATAGGATCTCCAAACACTTGAACAGAACAAACCGACACAATATAGTTTTCAAATTTAGTAAATGAAATAAATTTTGTATACTTATATTGTATATGTATATAAATATTATTTTCTAAATTTTAAGAGTTAATTGAATTGAATGATAAGAAACAATATTTGACTTTGTATAAACAACTGAACTATAAAACATGGCTATAAATTAATTGGGAAATTGAAATGAATTTAAAACAAGAAACTAAGAATTAAATTTCCGATGGTTTCAAACTTTGTCTAAAGTTTTAAAGGGTATATTATTTAAAGTCTTTCAAGTAGAAATTGTTTCGAAGAATTTTAATTTGTAAATCAATGCTCTTTTCTTTGTCGTTGAAAATGATTTCGGTGATGAATGCAGCATCATCGACATTCATTTTCTAGTTTCGAAGTGAAGAGACCATTCTGTAGCTTTGCTACAGTCTTGCTTTAGAGAATTAAATTGATTTGGATTTCTAAATATGACTTGGTTTGATATATATTTTGTATATATATAATTATTTATCTCTAAAATAGTTTGAAGTTAATCGGAAATCTAATTCTTAAATTTTGTCTTAAAGGATAATGTCAATTATAAAATGAAACCAAAATTTTGAACATATATATAAACTTGGATAATTGAATTAAGAAAATTTTATTTGTATAGTATTCTATTGCATTCCAATTTAACTTACCTTAATTATTAGAAATTAACAATGTAATTGGATAATAAAATATAAAAGGATTTTATAAACAAAATTTGTGTGTTTATAATAAATGTTATACACTTAAATTTTCGTTATAAAAGATTAATAAAGGTAAATAGAATGAAAAGTTAATTGAATAAAATACAATATAAATGGTGTTAAAGGAGTTTATAAATAAATTGGAGTAGTTGTAATAAAATGTTAATATACTTAATGTATGTGATTAGATATATTAAGTGGAATGAATTTAATAACAACTTGGAATAAAGAAGAATTAAATTTGTTGAATAAATATGATTATAATAAACGGCTATTCAAATTTTTGATTTTTGAAATTGTTAATTAAAGATAATTGGATAATAAGATAATGAATTTGGGAATAGTTAATATTGATTTAACTTAAGTAAAACCAAAAGGATAAAAGCAAGTGTTGAATATAAATAAATTTAAATTGAATTTTATATGGTTTTAAATAAAAAAAATTATTTTGTTTTTCCAATCTATTTTCTATCTGGTCATTCTATTCTCCTACCTCCTTCCTTTTCGGAGACAAAAAGTATTGAGTGAGGGAGAGTGTAACAGCCCATAATTTTGTAAATATTTTTAATTAATTTTTATTTGAAAATTTTAATTTTTAAATTATTTAAGATTGAATTTTTGGAATTTTCCAAATTCAATAAAATAGCAATTTCTGAAATTTTTATATTTTGGTCAACTACAAGTCAAAGTTTGACCATAGTTGAAAATTTTTAATTTGAAATTTTAAATTCTAATCTTTTCCTTTGAAAATGTATTTTATTTTTAATATTTATTCTGCTTTTCGCTTCGGTAAATTCTGTTTTATACTTTTTAAATTGGATAAATTACAGTGTTTTACACGCAATGATTTTTGATATTTTATTTTCCATTTTTTTCTAGGTTTATTCTCTAAATTTTATTTTCTATTTTATTTGTATTAACTTTGATTATATTTATTTGATTTTTGATTGGTTTTATTTTCAATAATAGCTTAGAAATTTCTAGAGACATAGATTGCTTGTTTTAATTTGTTGCCCTTTCATTTTCCCTTGCCTTTCCATTTGCATAGCCAATTACTTCCCACATTCATAGCCATGATTTTCTCCTATCAATCACGTGCATATTATTCCTCAAACTCCTCTTTTCATTGCGTGCATACACAGGAAAAAAATTAATTAAACCCATCAAGTTATTTGTTTTATAGTATTGCCTTTTTATTTTCCAAACCATTCAAACTCTTGCCGTTTATTGCCTAGCCTCTTTATTACTTCCCACATCCTTAGCTGTTCAGTTTTCTTTGGTAAACCCTACACTTTTTTCATTATTTCATGTGAAAATTTCTCACTTCCCATATTTCATTGCTTGAGAAAAAAAAAAGCTAGATCTAATTTCCATGGCTTCTCCATCCTCTTCTTCCCTTTTCCTATTTTCTTTTTTTCTCCTTTTTTGTTCTTCAAGCTAGCATAGCCTCCGTCCCATGCCCCTCTAGCCGACCACCATGACCACCTCCATCAATCATCACCACCATTCCAAACAAAGGCCGTGACTCCTAGATCAAAACCCACCACCAAAAATTGTTCAAACCTAGCCAAACTCCTATTTTCCTTCACCTCCTCTTCATGTACCTTGGCCACAACACATATTCCTCCACCAAATTGCTTTGCCATGACCTTACCATCCCCTAGCTGTGAGTTTGTGATGCCTAGACCCTACCCAAACCCAAAGGCTGAGCCTCATTAGTGGTTGAAGCAAAGGTTATGTCATGTTTATCTCATATTTTCCACTGTTCTAATTTCTATTCTTTTGTATTGAAAAATATTCTTATATATATTGTATTTGTTTGCATACAAGATTTGGATCTGACTCTTCATTCACTCAAAAAATATAGTCGTCCTTTGTCGTGCCTTTTCGTGCTTTGCGGAGTTTAGATTTGGGTTTGAATTTAAATTCTAGCTTTAAAAAGGTGAGTTATTCACTCTAGACATTACGTACTTATACGATTGTGAAATGATGACAAGTGAATTGTATAAATCAATATGCTATGTTCATATCTGCCTATGATATGTTTATATGATGTAAAATGCTGTTTATATATTTGATACATCATCTGTTATGATATTATATGTCATACTATCATTTATTTTCTATATCTCACACTGCAAGTTCCCTATCACCATGGGTTGAAATGATACATACCCGAACGGACTCTAGAATAAGGAAAAATCATTATGAGATGAAATGATAGGCTCGAGTGATTTATATTGCATTTATTTTACTTGGGATTGCGGGTTTGAATTTATAGAACCCAGATTTTTCTTTTTAAATTACAGATTGAAATGATACATATTCGTATCACTTGACCTAGGTTAGAAAATATTATACAGGCCTATGGTTATATTTTTAGATAATATTTTCCAAAAATTTATTAAGTTTTTAAAATAATATTTCCTTAAAAGATTTCTTAAGTATTTTGAGTTTTATAAATATATGAAATTTTAACTTAAAATTTGATTCAATGCTTTAATTATAAAGGTATATTAGTTTTTCTGTAAGTTAAATTTTATAAAGTTAATAATTGGTTTTAAGTTGAATTAAAAATCTTTATCGATGATAAATAACTTAATAATTGAACTTGATTAAATTTGGAATCTTAAATCTAACCTTGAAATTTTAATAAAGGTTATTTCCTGAAATGGACATGTTTCGTATAATAAATAATGTATTTTGAATTGATGAAATGAAATACAGCTTTAATTATTCCTTTTGTAATAAAATTTATTTAACTTGAAATCATAGTTAATTGATAACTAAAAGAATAGATTTGTAAAGAGAATTTGACTGTTATATTAACTATGAAAAAATGTTCTTTTGTGAAATGTTATGTTTTGCAAATAAATAGTTAGGATTTTAAAATGGAAAAATGTATCTTAAAAAATGACTTACCTCGATAATTGGAAATTAGTTTTTTAAGTAAAATTATTAGTTTAAGTAAATAAATGAAAACCTAGTTTTATTTATGAAGTGGGTAATTTTAAAACAAAATGTTAAGTTATTTGTTAAAGTAGAGTTAGGGAAGAATGTACATTTGACTTAACAAATGAATTTTAATTTAAATTGGATATTTGTTAATAAAATGTTATTTTATTAAAGTTTATAAGTTAGGTAATATCCAAATATATTTTTTTAAAGTGGAATAAGTTTGATTGGCTAAAAAAAGCGAAAAGTGAAGATATATTGTTTTAAAAGGTATAATAGAAATTATAGCGGTTCAAACATGCTGTGGTTTAAATGAATTATGGATTGGAACATACTAAAGATACGTATAAAAGCATTTCTGAAGTGCTATAATTTCTGAAAATTTGAAATAGGTGCTGAAATTACTAAGTAAAACTAAAAGAGCACTTCTGAAGTGCTGCAGTTTTTGAAAATATGAACTATGGCTTGAAATTACTAAGTGAATCTATAACAGCACTTCTGAAGTGCTGCAGTTTCTGAAAATTTGAACTAGGTGCTGAAGTTGCTAAATAAACCTATAACAGCACTTCTAAAGTGCTGCACTTTTTGAGTTTGAACTATGTTTTGATATACACTAAATATATCTACCGTAGCATTTTATAAGTGCTGCAGTTTTGAAAATTTCAATGCTTTGAAATGTTGAAATTGAACTAATGATCTTAGAAATTGCTGAAATTCTGGAAATTTAATAATTGATTTGGAAGGATAACTACTTCATATTTAAATGGTTTAGATGATGATTATTTTAAAGGTGTTATGATTTCTAAATATTATGAATTTCAAAAGAATAACATTTCCAAAGTATAGTGATTTTAGGTAGTATAAATTCCAAATGATAACATTTCTAAATTGTTAGGATTTCAAAATATTAAGGTTTCAAAGTGTTTGGTTTCAAAGTTCTTATAACTTGAAAGTAATATGATTTTGGAAATGAATTTATTCGAAATTGTATTTAATTAAGAATTGTCTTTATATCTATTAATTTGAAACTTGTTGAAAGATTTAAGAATACGACTTTATAAAGTGGCTTGGTTTAAGATAACTTAAAGGAATATTTCAAGTTAAATAGATTGAAGGAAATATTCAGTGATTTGGAAATGTGGGTTTTATTTAAATGATATATTGGTCTGGTTTTGAAATGATAATATAGTATTTAGTTTTGAAATGGATAATGTTAAAGAGACCAGGATCGAAAGTTGTCATACTCTCTGCCAACTCTGAAACCGTGTACGCGGTGGAGATTCCAGAATGAAGTAGGATGGTGGCGACGTTCTATTAAGGTATATACGTGGACCCAACTCCCGTGAGTTGGCATAAGGTGGCTAAAACATGAGCAATTGACGGGCTAATGAGGTTTCTCCTCTGATCGCGCACACTCCTTCACTATTACATTTCGAACTTTGAGATTTATTCGATGGCCACTTTTGATTCTTTGATTTGGGGGTGTGGCTCGAGCTGGGCGGTAGTAGCTGCTATGCGTTGCTACTGACCTGGAAGTGTAATTGGTATATCTACCCTGGCTTTGCCTAGTTGTGCCATGACATCTACCCTAGTACACCTTGTACGAGTTTGGTTTGTGTCATACCTATGGAGTATCCTCCGGTAGCCTCCCGATCATGAGGTATTGGGGTACTATATAGACTTCTGGCACTATTATGTGTTAAGGGGAATATTGGGTCACTCCTTAACGCTATTTTAAAGTAAGTTTATTTTACTATAGATATTATTATAATAGCAAAATATTACTACATTGTAAATAGTTTAATGGATCTTTAGAGGATGGGAGGTCCCACGCATCTTTTAAGTTACTTGTACCTTATATTACAGTTCACTTGAGTTGATTTACATTGTATAAGTATGTACGTCCTGACTCGAGTGTTTTGTGTTTTGCTTTACGCTCGGGTCAGACTGAGTGATACATCATTAGAGACTCACCTTCAGAGTTGGAGCTTTTCTTGAAGATCCGGCTATATATTTCAATTCAGTATCCAGTTGATTCCAGTCGTCCCGTTGATTCCAATAATGTATTCTGATTGTACTTGATTATCATATTGAGACTTCCGTTGTATCTTGTTAAACTCTGATGTATTTATATAGTAGCTTCATGAGCTACTATCTCTTTTCTTCCACTGCATTATATTACTCTGTGTCTGCAACCTATGATTTATTTACTACATATTCTGAGATTTTCCAAATTTAAATTAAAAATATTGTATTTTGAATTTTTCAAGTCAGACATGTGTGGTTTATTTTTCGATTGGAATGGTTGAAAATATCAAGTCGTTACAGTTGGTATCAGAGCTTTGGCTCTAGGCAAACTTAGCATATATGTAAATTTATTTACAGAATCACTTTCATTCGAGTGTGACTCTCTTTTTTTTTGACTCTATCTCCTTTGAATTTCGGAACATTCCCTTGGTTCCGAAATCCATTCTTGTCCCTCACTATTTGTATTCTTCTGAATTCTGAAGCATTCCATAGCTCCACTGAATGACTTGTAAAAGGGTGGAACTCCTTTACAATTGGCATCTATTCACCGGAGATTTCTATATATCCTAGGTTAGATGCTAGTATCTCTTGTTGTCTCGAATTATATCTCTTGGGATCGAATGTAGATTTGCTTCAGAATAATGCATCGATCATATTCTTGAAGTCATGGTTGACCCGGTTAAGGATGCCCGCGATTTATGTCAGCTTATCCACTTCCTTATTCGGTTAGTGAACCATCTTATATTTTGTTCTCACTTATCTTCAAATCAGAGTTCTCTTTGATTTGAGTTAATCAATTTGAATCTCTGTCCTTGCTTTGGAAAATCTACTTCTGTGTAGTGTATTTGTAAATCGATATTCAAAATGTTTTATTATATATTGGGTTGTTTGAGTTGTTGATGTTGGTTTGGGTTTTCGATCGATTCGTTTGATCAACGCTATCGATAGGATCTTCAAAACACTTGAACAGAGCGAACCGACACGATATAGTTTCCAAATTTAGTAAATGAAATAAATTTTATATACTTATATTGTATATGTATATAAGTATAATTTTCTAAAATTTGAGCGTTAATTGAATTAAATAGCAAGAAATAATATTTGACTTTGTATAAATAATTGAACTATAAAACATGGCTATAAATTAATTTGGAAATTTAAATGAATTTAAAAAAGAAACAAAGAATTTAATTTTCGATAGTTTCAAACTTTATCTAAAGTTTTAAAGGGTATATTATTTAAAGTCTTTGAAGTAGAAATTGTTTCAAAGAATTTTAATTTGTAAATCAGTTCTCTTTTCTTTGTCGCTGGAAGATAATTTCGGTGATGAATGCGGCATCATCGACATTCATTTTCGAGTTTCGAAGTGAAGAGACCATTCTTCAGCTTTGCTACAGTCTTACTTTGGAGAATTAAATTGATTTGGATTTCTAAAGTATGACTTGATTTGATATATATTATGTATATATATAATTATTTATCTCTAAAATAGTTTGAAGTTAATCGAAAATCTAATTCTTAGACTTTGTCTTAAAGGATAATGTCAATTATAAAATGAAACCAAAATTTTGAACATATATGTAAACTTGGATAATTGAATTAAGAAAATTTTATTTGTATAATATTCTATTACATCCCAATATAACTTACCTTAATTATTAGAAGTTAACAATGTAATTGGATAATATACAATATAAAAGGATTTTATAAACAAAATTTGAGTGTTCATAATAAACGTTATACACTTAAATTTTGGTTATAAAAGACTAATAAAGGTAAATAGAATGAAAAGTTAATTGAATAAAATACAATATAAATGGTGTTAAAGGAATTTATAAATAAATTGGAGTAGTTATAATAAAATGTAAATACACTTAATGTATGTGATTAGACATATTAAGCGGAATGAATTTAATAACTTGAAATAAAGAAGAATTAAATTTGTTGAGTACATATGATTATAATAAACGACTATTCAAATTTTTGATTTTTGAAATTGTTAATTGAAGATAACTGGATATTAAGATAATGAATTTGGGAATAGTTTATACTGATTTAACTTAAGTAAAACCAAAAGGATAAAAGCAAGGGTTGAATATAAATAAAAGGATAAAAGCTAGGTTGGCCTCCAACCCATGCCCCTCTAGCCAACTACCATGACCCACCTCCATCAATCATCACCACCATTCCAAACAAAGGCCGTGACTCCTAGATCAAAACCCACCACCAAAAATTGTTCAAACCTAGCCAAACTCCTATTTTCCTTCACCTTCTCTTCATGTACCTCGACCACAACACATATTCCTCCACCAAATTGCTTTGCCATGACCTTACCATTCCCTAGCCTTGAGTTTGTGATGCCTAGACCCTACCCAAACCCAAAGGCCGAGCCCACTTGGTGGTCGAAGCAAAGGTTATGTCATGTTTATCTTATATTTTCCATTGTTCTAATTACTATTCGTTTGTATAGAAATACATTCTTATATATGATGTATTTGTTTTCATACAATATTTGGATCTGACTATTCATTCACTCAAAAAAAATGGTCATGCTTTGTCGTGCTTTTTTGCGTTCTACGGAGTTTCAATATGGGTTTGAATTTCAATTCTAGCTTTAAAAAGGTGAGTTACTCACTCTAGACATTACATACTTATACGATTGTGAAATGATGACAAGTGAATTGTATAAATTAATATGCTATGTTCATACCTGCCTGTGATATGTTTATATGCTGTAAAATGCTGTTTATATATCTGATACATCATCTGTTATGATATTATATGCCATACTGTAATTTATTTTCTGTATCTCACACTACAAGTTCCCTATCACTATGGGTTGAAATAATACATACCCGAATGGACTATAGAATAAGGAAAAATCATTATAAGCTGAAATGACAGGCTCGAGTGATTTTTATTGCATTTATTTTACTTGGATTACGAGTTTCAAATGATAGAACCCGGATTTTTCTTTTTAAATTACAGATTGAAATGATATATATCCATATCACTTGACCTGGGTTAGAAAATACTATACAGGCCCATGGTTACATTTTTAAATAATATTTTCCAAAAATTTATTAAGTATTTTTGAATAATATTTCTTTAAAATATTTCTTAAGTATTTTAAGTTTCATAAATGTATGAAATTTTAACTTAAAATTTGATTCAATGCTTAGTTTTTCTGTAAGTTAAATTTTATAAAGTTAATAATTTATTTTAAGATGAATTAAAAATCTTTATTGTTCATAAATAACTTAATAATTAAACTTGGTTAAATTTGGAATCTTAAATCTAACCTAGAAATTTTAATAAAGGTTATTTCCTGAAATGGACGTGTTTCGTATAATAAATAATGTATTTTGAATTGATAAAATGAAGTACGCTTTAGTTAGGCCTTTTGTAATAAAATTTATTTAACTTGAAGTCATAGTTAATTGATAACTAAATGAATAGATTTATAAAGAGAATTTGATTGTGATATTAACTATGAAAAAAAATTCTTTTGTGAAATGTTATGTTTTGCAAGTAAGTAGTTAGGATTTTAAAATGGAAAAATGTATCTTACATAATGACTTAACTTAATAATTGGAAATTGGGTTCTTAAATAAAATTATTAGGTCAAGTAAATAAATGAAAACTTAGTTTTATTTATGAAGTGGGTAATTTTAAAATAAAATGTTAAGCTATTAGTTAAAGTGGAATTAGGGAAGAATGTACTTTTGACTTAACAAATGAATTTTAATTTAAATTGGATATTTGTTAATAAAATGATATTTTATTAAAATTTATAAGTTAGGCAATATCCAAATAATTTTTTTTGAAAAGTGGAATAAGTTTGATGGGCTAAAAAAAGAAAAGTGAAGATATATTGTTTTAAAATTTATAACAGAAATTAGAGCGGTTCAGAAATGCTGTGGTTTAAATGAACTATGGCTTGGAATATACTAGAGATACCTATAACAGCATTTCTGAAGTGCTGTAATTTTTGAAAATTTGAACTAGCTGTTGAAATTACTAAGTAAACCTATAACAGCACTTATGAAGTGCTGTAGTTTCTGAAAATATGAACCATGGCTTGAAATTACTAAGTAAACCTATAACAGTACTTCTGAAGTGCTGCAGTTTCTGAAAATTTGAACTAGGTGCTGAAATTGCTAAATAAACCTATAACAGCACTTCTAAAGTGTTGCAGTTTCTGAATTTGAACTATGTTTTGATATATGATAAATATATCTACCGCAGCACTTTATAATTGCTGCAGTTTTTAAAATTTCAATTCTTTAAAATATTGAAATTGAACTAATGAACTTAGAAATTGCTGAAATTCTAGAAATTTAATAATTGATTTGGAAGGATAACTACTTCATATTTAAATGGTTTAAATGATGATTATTTTAAAGGTGTTATGATTTCTAAGTACTATGAATTTCAAAAGAATAACATTTCCAAAGTATGGTGATTTTAGGTAGTATTAATTCCAAATGATAACATTTCTAAATTGTTAGGATTTCAAAATATTATGGTTTCAAAGTGTTTGGTTTCAGAGTTGTTATAACTTGAAAGTATATGATTTTGGAAATTATATTTAATTAAGAATTGTCTTTATATCTATTAATTTGAAACTTGTTGAAATTAAAGATTTAAGAATATGACTTTATAAAGTGGCTTGGTTTAAGATAATTTAATGTAATATTTCAAGTTAAATAGATTGAAGGAAATATTCAGTGATTTGGAAATATGGGTTTTATTTAAATGATATATTGGTTTGGCTTTGAAATGAAATAATATAGTATTTAGTTTTGAAATGGATATTATTTTGGAAAGTAATGGTATTTGATTTTTAAATGGTTTTGGAATAGAAATGTTTTGAAATAAATATCCATGGGTAATAATAACGTTTGGATGTTAAAGAGACGAGGACCGGAAGTTGTCATTCTCTCTGCCAATTCCAAAAACCACTTTAACAACCGTGTATGCGGTGGAGATTCCAGAATGAAGTAGGATGGTGACGACGTTCCATTAAGTTATATACGTGGACGCAACTCCCGTGAGTTGGCATAAGGTGGCTAAAACAGGAGCAATTGATGGGCTAATGAGGTTGCTCCTCTGAACGGACACATTCCTTCACTATTATATTCGGACTTTGAGATTGATTCGATAGCCACTTTTGATTCTTTGATTTGGGGGTGTGCCTTGAGGTGGGCAGTAGTAGCTGCTATGCGTTACCACCGACCCGGCGGTGTAATTGGTATATCTACCCTGGCATTGCCTAGTTGTGTCGTGTCACCTACCTTAGCGCGCCTTGTACTAGTTTGATTTGTGTCGTACCTATGGATTATCCTCTGGTAGCCTCCCGATCAGGAGGTATTACGGTACTATATAGACTACTGGCGCTATTATGTGTTAAGGGGAACATGGGGTCACTCCTTAACGCTATTTTGAAGTAAGTTTATTTTACTATAGACATTATTATAATAGAGAAATATTACTACATAGTAAATAGTTTAACGAATCCTTAGAGGATGGGCGGTCTCAAGCATCCTTTAAGTTACTTGTACCTTATATTACAGTTCACTTGAGTTGGTTTACATTGTATAAGTATGTATGTCCTGACTCGAGTGTTTTGGGTTTTCCTTTACGCTCGAGTCAGACTGAGTGATACAGCATTAGAGACCCACCTTACGAGTTGGGGCTTTACGTGACGATCCAGCTATCTATTTCATTTCAGTATCCAGTTGATTCCAGTCATCCCATTGATTCTAGTGATGTATTCTGATTATACTTGATTATCATATTGGGACTTCCCTTATATCTTGTTTAACTCTGACGTATTTATATAGTAGCTTCATGAGCTACTATCTCTTTTCTTCCGCTGCATTGTATTACTCTGTGTCTGTGACCTGTGATTTATTTACTGTATATTCTGAGATTTGACAAATTTAAGTTAACAATCTGGTATTTTGAATTATTCAAGTTAGATATGTGTGGTTTATTGTCGATTTGAATGGTTGAAAATACCAAGTCGTTACATTTGGTATCAGAGCTTTGGCTCTAGGCAAACATAGCATATATGGTAAATTTATTTACAGAATCACTTTCATTCAAGCGTGAATCTCTTCCTTTTTGACTCTGTCTCCTTTGAATTTCGAAAAGTTCCCTCGGTTTTGAAATCCATTCTTGTCCCTCACCTTTTGTATTCTTTTGAATTTTGAAGCATCCCATAGCTCTACTGAATGACTTGTAAAGGGGTGGAACTCCTTTACAATTGGCATCGATTCACCAGAGATTTCTATTTATCCTCGGTTAGATGCTAGTATCTCTTATTGTCCCGAATTCTATCTCTTGGGATCGAATGTTGATTTTCTTCAGAATAATACATCAATCTTATTCTCGAAGTCACTGTTGCCCCGGTTAAGGTTGCCCGCGATTTATGTTAGCTTGTCCACTTCCTTATTCGGTTAGTTAACCATCTTATCTTTTGTTATCACTTATCTTCAAATCAGAATTCTCTTTTATTTGAGTTAATCAATTTGAATCTCTATCCTTGCTTTGGAATATCTACTTTTGTGTAGTGTATTTGTAAATCTATATTCAAAATGTTTTATTATATATTGGGTTGTTTGAGTTGTTGATGTTGATTTGGGTTTTCGATCAATTCGTCTGATCAACGCTATCGATAGGATATCCAAAACACTTGAACAGAGCAAACCGATACAATATAGTTTTCAAATTTAGTAAATGAAATAAATTTTGTATACTTATATTGTATATGTATATAAGTATAATTTTCTAAATTTTAAGAGTTAATTGAATTGAATGATAAGAAACAATATTTGACTTTGTGTAAACAACTGAACTATAAAACATGGCTATAAATTAATTGGGAAATTTAAATGAATTTAAATCAATAAACTAAGAATTTAATTTTCGACGGTTTCAAACTTTGTCTAAAGTTTTAAAGGGTGTATTATTTAAAGTCTTTCGAGTAGAAATTGTTTCAAAAAAAATTAATTTGTGAATCAGTGCTCTTTTCTTTGTCGCTGGAAAATAATTTCGGTGATGAATGCGGCATCATCGACATTCATTTTCGATTTTCGAAGTGAAGAGACCATTCTACAGCTTTGCTACAGTCTTACTTTAGAGAATTAAATTGATTTGGATTTCTAAAGTATGACTTGATTTGATATATATTATGTATATATATAATTATTTATCTCTAAAATAGTTTGAAGTTAATTGAAAATTTAATTCTTAAGCTTTGTATTAAAGGATAATGTAAATTATAAAATGAAACCAAAATTTTGAACATATATGTAAACTTGGATAATTGAATAAGAAAATTTTATTTGTATAATATTCTATTGCGTTACAATATAACTTACCTTAATTATTATAAGTTAACAACGTAATTGGATAATATACAATATAAAAGGATTTTATAAACAAAATTTGAGTGTTCATAATAAATGTTATGCACTTAAATTTTGGTTATAAAAGATTAATAAAGGTAAATAGAATGAAAAGTTAATTGAATAAAATACAATATAAATGGTGTTAAAGGAATTTATTAATAAATTGGAGTAGTTATAATAAAATGTAAATACACTTAATATATGTGATTAGATATATTAAGTGGAATGTATTTAATAACAACTTAGAATAAAGAAGAATTAAATTTGTTGAATAAATATGATTATAATAAATGACTATTCAAATTTTTGATTTTTGAAATTGTTAATTAAAGATAATTGGATAATAAGATCATGAATTTGGGAATAGTTAATATTGATTTAACTTAAGTAAAACCAAAAGGATAAAAGCAAGGGTTGAATATAAATAAATTTATATTTAATTTTATATGGTTTTAAATAAAAAAAAATATTTTGTTTTTCCAATCTATTTTCTATCTGATCGTTCTATTCTCCTACCTCCTTCCTTTTCGGGGACAAAAAGTTTTGAGTGGGGGAGAGTGTAACAGCCCAAAATTTTGTAAATATTTTTAATTAATTTTTATTTGAAAACTTTAATTTTTAAATTAACAATAAATTTTAAAGACATGTATTATGGCGTCTCTTCAAGAATTCTGGACATCTCTTCCTTCATCTTCGTCTACTTCTTGCCATGATTATCATGCGGCGGCGTCTTCGTCTCCTGCTTCTTTTCCCAACCATCATTCTCTTCCTCATTCGTTTGCCCAAGCTGTTAGGAATCGTTCACCGCCTCAGTTCCAAGGCATTCCCCATCCTTTTTATTCGAATTGGATTGATACTAGAAAGGGGAAGAAATTCTGTTTCAGATGTGGCGACCTGAACCATTTTGCTTCATCTTGTAGAGATCCTGTTCGTTGTTTCTCGTGTGGCAAATTTGGGCACAAAAGTAAAGATTGCGTGATTAATTCATTGTCCTCTGGATCTATCTCGAATCAGATTAATCACGGCTTTCTTTTTGCTCTTAATTTCTTGAGGCTGAGAGGTGTTATTCTTGATCAACTATGGGTTTACAAGGATTTGGGATTAAAATATCTTGATGATCTTCTCTTTCATTTTAACTGCATAAATGAACCGAATATAGGTAGGGCTATCGGGATAGATTCGGTGATCCATAATTATTCTTTGGTAAATCCGTTGTTGGTGATGATAATTCCTCTGATTTGAAATCTCCTCTTCAGGTCAACCATGCTTTTCAATTTGTTCTTAATTTCTTGTTGTTAAGGGGAGTTTTGATTAATTTTCTCGGGAATAATAAAGAATTAGGCTTATGCTATCTTGAAGAACTTTTCTATCACTTTGACATCATCAACATGTCGAGCAATGAAGATGATTCTGATAATTTTTGTAGCTCCCCAGAATTTATTGATCAGCATGAGATATTGGTTGCCAAGCCTGTGTTGCCCGATGCTTCTTCAGTTGTATCTTTCAATCATTATGTTGACGTTAAAGAATTTAATCTGGGTTTTGATCCCATTCTATTGGATCCTGCTGTCTCTACCTGTATAGATAATTTTAATCCTTTGAAGGCTCACAATTTTGTTGAAGTTCTGGATTATTCTTTTTGTTCTGGTCGAAGGAGCAAGCGTTCTTCCAAGCATCTAGTCAATTTTGATCTTCCTCTGCTTAACAAATTCGATTGTCTATCATTGTTACCAGACGAAGTTAATCAGGGTAGTAGCTTGTCCATTTCAGACCTTCCTGTTCCTGCTAATTCGAGCTTCTTGGCGAATAATGGTTGCCATGCTTCAGCTGCTAATGATGTTAGTCATGTCAATCTTGAGAATTTCTTTTATGTTAGTGATTTCTTATTTGATCAAGTCCAGGAGCTTCATGCAAATTTGGTTAAGAAGGATATATTTCTAGAGATTCTCAAGATTGACTAACATAAAAGAAATTCATATTGCTTCTCGGGAAAAAAATTTGTGGCCTTCAATTCCTTCTGTCTCTTTGCCTTTTGTTTCTGATAATATCAAACTGATTACCCAGTTGGAATCCAGTTTCAGCATCAATGAAGTGTTGGATGTTCCAGTGGTTTCTGTTGAATCTGATGTTTCGGTTTCTTTTAGTAGATTTGGGTTAGTTGATTTTTGCGATGATTTTCAGTCTTTGGAGCAACAATTGGAGGGTGTGTATTCTTTTGATCTTGAGCATTTGGTGGTTTTGCACACTGATAGCGTTGTGCATGATGCACATACCCTGGCTTCTGATGTCGGTTTTTGTTCCTCCTTTCCTTCTCAGAATGTGTTTAATCATGTTGTGGCTAGCTGTCCTGATGTCTCTGCTGCTCCTAGTTCATGCTTTGATAGTGATGTTTGTGTCTCTGATGTAGTAGCACCAGTTTACTCGGTTGGGCATATGGGCGTGAATATTAATCGGGTTGTTGGTGATTCTTTAGTTTCTGGTGGCTTTTCTATTAGCTCAGAAGAACAGTTGGTAGAGGAGGCTGTGGATGTTGCATTTCATGCTGAGCCTCATGTGCCTCCTCAAGATGGTTCTCCTGATCAGCTTGTAGCTTTTGTTCCAGAGATTTTGATTTCTGATGGTGCATCGCATCTAACTCCAAATCAGCATTGTGAGAATGTTGGAGCTTCAGCGCATTTTATTTCTTCTTCGAAGAGAGGTAGACGTAGGAAGCTTTCAGCTGCTAGCGGGACGGTTCGTCGTAGTGTCAGGATTAGAGGCGGTCGTTCTCAGCCTTTAGGTGAGTTTTCTGGTTCGAACACCGTGAGCGGTGCTTCGCAATCAGGCTCAGGTACGCATTCTGATTTGGGTAGCATTTATTCGTCTTTTGCGCTTGGTGATTTATCTGCTTCTGCTTTTAGTCAGTTAGCTAGTAGTTCTGCTTTTATTTTCTCTGATATTGAGTTAGATCGTGAGTTTATTAGAAGTAAGGAACTTGATAGGGCTAGATCTATGGGCTTATGAGAGTCATTAGTTGGAACATTCGAGGTTTGAACGACCTCAATAAATGTGATAAAGTTAGATTATATTTTAAAGATTTTTCTATTGATATTGCTCTTCTTCAAGAGACCAAAATTGAATGTCCGGATTCTCGTTTTTTAGAAGATTAGGTGGTTTTCGTTTTAGAAATTGGGTTTTTCTTCCATCTGTGGGTTCTTCTGGAGGCTTAATGATTGGTTGGAGAGATAATCTCTTTAATCTACTTCAGTGTATTCAGAAGCAACACTCTTTACACATCATTTTAATTAATCTTTCAGACAATTCTTTTTTAAATATTTCTAATGTTTATGGACCTAACTCTAAAATTGATAGGCGGATTCTTTGGAATGAATGCCTTGAGTTTAGGTCTTTTTCCCCTGGTCCTTGGATTTTGGAGGGTGATTTTAATGTGACTCGCTTTATTGGGGAGCGCTCTCCCCGAGAAGGTGATTATTCGGCCATGGAGGAATTCGATCAATTTATCATTCATTGTAATTTGATCGAAATTCCTCTATCCAATAGAGCTTTTACCTGGAGCAATAATAGAGAGTCTCCCTCTTTTGCTCTTTTAGATAGGTTTTTTGTTAGCGATGAAATTGAGGACAAATTTCCTATCTGTAGTGTGTCAGGTTTGCCTTACACCCTCTCAGATCACTGTCCCATTATTCTTTCTTGTGTTTGTCATAGATTTTTCTTTAAAGCTTTTAAATTTGAAAAAATGTGGTTCCTTGAACAAGGTTTTTCAAATTTAGTCATTAATAAATGGTCTGCTTTGAGTTTTTATAGTCTTAAGTATTGTGGCAATTCTGCCAAAGCTTTTGTGCTTAAGCTTAGAAAACTTAGGATTTTTCTTAAAAACTGGAATAGAAACGTTTTTGGTAATATTAAGATTAAAAAAGATAATATTCTTAATGAATTGCTCAAACTTAATAAGATTGAAGAAACTAGACAATTAAATTTAGGTGAGAGAAATGTTCTTAATAACTTAAAAGATGATCTTTACTCTATTCTTGAAAAA
Organism: Allium cepa; assembly: GCA_030765085.1. Classification (NCBI taxonomy): domain Eukaryota; kingdom Viridiplantae; phylum Streptophyta; class Magnoliopsida; order Asparagales; family Amaryllidaceae; genus Allium; species Allium cepa. Next base: position 272,868,553 of record CM060929.1, read on the forward strand.
GAGGAAGTTATGTGGAAACAGAGATCTAATTTTCAATGGATTAATGAAGGTGATAATAACACCAAATTTTTTCACAATTTTGCTAACAGTAGAAAGCGTAGTAATACAATTAATTCCATTTTAATTAATAATATGGAATTAGTTGATCAATGTGATCTTAACAACGCTTTTACTGATTATTACAAAGATATTTTTGGCATCAAAATCAAGCATAGAGTTAGTGTTAGATGGAATGATCTTTATCCATCAGCCTCTAACACTAATCTTTCTGATTTAGATATTCCTTTTTCTGAAGAGGAAATCCGTAAAGCCATTTTTGATTTACCTGGGGATAAATCTCCGGGTCCGGATGGTTTTCCTATTTCCTTTTATCAATCTTTTTGGGAGGTATGTTTAATGAATTTTATAATGGTAAGAAGCTTCAATTAGGTCGTTTTAATTTTGCTAATGTTATTTTATTACATAAAAAAGTTGGTGCTAATACTTTAAATGATTTTAGACCCATTTCACTGAATAACTGCTCAGTTAAAATTATTTCTAAAGTTTTAGCCAATAGACTCAGTTTAAAAATGAATGATCTTATTGACTGTTCTCAATCAGCCTTCATTAAAGGTAGGAATATTACTGATGGTGTAGCAGTTGTTCAAGAATACATTAATTTTTGTTGTAAGAATAATATAACCTGTGCTATATTAAAATTAGATTTCGCTAAAGCCTTTGACTCGGTTGATTGGAATTTTCTTACTGATATTTTCCTTGCCAGAGGCTTTAGTAATAGGTGGATTAATTGGATTAATATCTTGCTTAAAACGGGCAACTCGAGTATTATGGTCAATGGTGTCCTAGGTAATAAAATTCAATCTAAGAGAGGTTTAAGGCAAGAGGATCCTTTATCGCCCCTTCTGTTCAATTTAGCGGCTGATGTCTTTTCTAAGATTATTAAGAATGCTGTTAACAATAACCTTTTGGGTGTTATTGGTAATGATATTTCTAGTCTTAGTCTTTCTGTCCTTCAATTTGCTGATGATACTTTGTTTTTTTCCTCTCATCTTCCTAGGCACATTATTGCTCTCAAGTTTATTCTTTATAGTTTTGAACTTTTATCTGGTTTAAAAATTAATTTTGACAAAAGTTCTGTTTTAATTTTAAATGATTTTGATAATGTAGAAAATTTAGTTGCTAAAACTTTGAATTGTAAAACCATGAGTTTTCCTTTTGACTATCTTGGTTTTGTAATCAGACCATCGAAACTTAAACATGATGATTGGTTAATTATTATTGATAAAATTAAAAATAGGTTTAATAATTGGAATGTGAGATTCTTATCTAGAGCTGGTAGGCTGGTTTTGATTAATTCTGTCTTATCAGCGCTCCATATCTATTGGATGTCTATGCACCTTTTTCCTGATTGGGTGATAGATAAAATAGATAGAATTAGAAGGGATTTCCTTTGGAGTGGAGTTAATCCTAACAGTAGCATTAAATGTTTAGTTAATTGGGATACTGTCTGTAAATCTAAAAAAGAGGGTGGTCTAGGAGTCATTAATTTACATAATATGAATCTGTCTCTTCTTGGTAAATGGTTATGGAAATTTAGAGATACTAGTGATAATGCCATTTGGAAGGAGATTATATCTAAATATTATTACAATGGTAGTTATAATCTCCATCATATTAGTCCTTCTATTTTTAGTTATCTTTCTCATTTTTGGAAATCAAATTTAAAATGTAGTGATATTTTCAAATTAGGTATTAATATTATTGTTCATTCTGGTAATAATACATCTTTTTGGCATGATTGTTGGATTTCTTCTACTCCTCTTAAGTATGAGTTTAAAGATTTATATGATATTTGTAACTTTAAATTTGCATTTATTTCTCATGTTTTCAACTCTGAGAGTGACCCTCCTTGGATTTTCAATTTTAATTGTATTTTAGTTGGCCCTACCCTTAGACAACTTTTCTTGCTTTATGCTAAACTAAATCTTTATAACATTGACAATGATAATGACATCATTAGTTGGGAGTGGGATAAGAGCAAGAAATATTCTTCTAATTCCTTTTACAAATTTATCAACTTCTCGGGGGTTTCTGTCAATTTTTTTAAATTTATTTGGAAGTCTAATGCCCCTCCTAAATCTAAGATTCATATGTGGCTCATTATTCATGGTAAGTTAAACACTATTGAATTTCTAAAAAAGAAAAATATTAGTATTGATAATAAATGTTTATTTTGCAACTCATTCTCAGAAGATATTAATCATATTTATTTCGATTGCATGGATACTCATTTTATTCTTATTAAGACCCTTAATATTTTTGAGTTTTGCATTAGTTCTAGAGTTTCTGATTGTTTCTTCTATTGGAATTCTTTTAGATTTATGTTCAATAAGGATTTTAGATACTTGCTTGATTTTTTGTTCACTATTTCTTATTGGTATATTTGGTTTGAAAGAAATCAGAGAATTTTTAATAATAAATATCATCATAATAATAATTTGATTATTTTAATTTCAAACTTTTGCTTAAATTGGATATCTAATCTCAAATATAAATTAGCCAAAAATAAGTGCTTTAAGGATTATATTAGCAAGGTTAGAAATAATATTACCATATTCTCTCTTAGTATCAATAGTTCTGTTTCTAATAATTCTTACATTATTCCATATTCTGATTTAAATTATGACCATTTGATGAATCTTAATTCTCTTTCTTTTTTAGGTCCGTAGTTTCCTTATTTTGTCTCTCTCTCACATATATGTATATAAATTCTATTTATATACATATATGTGATTCATTCTAACCAGTTTTCCTAGTTTTGTTCCAGATTTGGTTTAGGTTGGTTGCTGGTTTTTCTCTTATCTGATATGCAGGAGAGCATTCAGCTTTTTTCAGGTTTTCAGGATAGCTCTTCTATGGGACTTGGATTGCATTTGGCTTTTCTCCTCGGTTTCTCTAGGTCTTATTTGTGGAGCTTTTCATATTGGTCCTCATGTTGGAGTTTCTCTTTATAGAACTTATCTCTTGAGAGATTGTTTCTTAGATACCTCTAACACTCTAGTATTGGGCGGTGGCCTTGCCGGAGCTTGGTATTAGGGTGTAATGGGCGGTGGCTTTGCCGCAGCTCATTTGAGGGGTATCTTTTCCTTTTCTTTTTTTTTGTTTTTAGTCAGGCCACCTGTCAGGCATGTTGGCAGCTCCATATTTTTGTTATATATATAGTGTTCCATGTGTGCTCTCCTCTTTTGTTAGAGGATCACACATTTCTCTCAAAAAAATTATTTAAGATTGAATTTCTGGAATTTTCCAATGTAAGTTTGGAATTTGTTTACAATTTATTTTCCAAATTCAATTTAATATGCAATTTCTGAAAATTTTATATTTTGGTCAAATGAAAGTCAAATTTTGACCACAAGTGAAAATTTTAAATTTGAATTTTTAAATTCCAATCTTTTCCTTTGAAAATGTATTTTATTTTTAATATTTATTTTGCTTTTCGTTTCGCAAAATTCCGTTTTATACTTTTTAAATTGGATAAATTATAGTGTTTTACACGCAATGATTTTTGATATTTTATTTTCTATTTTTTTTCTATGTTTATTCTCTATATTTTATTTTCTATTTTATTTGTATAAACTTTAATTATATTTAGTTGATTTTTGATTGGTTTTTTTTTCAATAATAGCTTAGAAATTTCTAAAGACATAGGTTACTTGTTTTTATTTGTTGCCTTTTCATTTTCCCTTGCCTTTCCATTTGCATAGCCAAGTACTTCCCACATTCATAGCCATGATTTTATCCTATCAATCACGTGCATATTGTTCCCCAAACTCCTCTTTTCATTGCGTGCATACAAAGGAAAAAATTAATTAAATCCATCAAGTTATTTGTTTTATAGTATTGCCTTTTTATTTTCCAAACCATTTAAACTCTTGCCTTTTATTGCCTACCCTCTTTATTACTTACCACATCCTTAGCCATTCATTTTTCTTTTGTAAACCCTAGCCACCACTTTTATCATTATTTCACGTGAAAAGTTCTCACTTCTCATATTTCATTTGCGTGAGAAAAAAAGCTAGATCTAATTTCCATGGCTACTCCTTCCTCTTCTTCCCTTTTTCTATTTTCTTTTTTTCTCCTTTGTTGTTCTTCAAGCTAGCTTGGCCTCAACCCCATGCCCCTCTAGCCGACCACCATGTCCACCTCCATCAATCATCACCACCATTCCAAACAAAGGCCGTGACTCCTAGATCAAAACCCACCACCAAAAATTGTTCAAACCTAGCCAAACTCCTATTTTCCTTCACCTCCTCTTCATGTACCTCGACCACAACACATATTCCTCCAACAAATTGCTTTGCCATGACCTTACCATCCTCTAGCCTTGCGTTTGTGATGCCTAGACCCTACCCAAACCCAAAGGCCGAGCCCACTTGGTGGTCGAAGCAAAGGTTATGTCATGTTTATCTCATATTTTCCATTGTTCTAATTGCTATTCGTTTGTATTGAAATATATTCTTATATATGCTGTATTTGTTTGCATACAATATTTGGATCTGACTCTTCATTCACTCAAAAAAATATAGTCATGCTTTGTCGTGCCTTTTTGTGCTTTGCGAAGTTTATGTTTGGGTTTGGATTTCAATTCTAGCTTTAAAAAGGTGAGTTATTCACTCTAGACATTACGTACTTATACAGTTGTGAAATGATGACAAGTGAATTGTATAAATTAATATGCTATGTTCATACCTGCCTGTGATGTGTTTTATATGATGTAAAATGCTGTTTATATATCTGATACATCATCTGTTATGATATTATATGCCATACTGTCATTTATTTTCTGTATCTCACACTGCAAGTTCCCTATCACCATGGGTTGAAATGGTACATACCCGAACGGACTCTAGAATAAGGAAAAATCATTATGAGATGAAATGATAGGCTCTAGTGATTTTTGCATTTATTTTACTAGGGATTGTGGGTTTGAAATGATAGAACCCGGATTTTTCTTTTTAAATTACGGATTGAAATGATACATATCTGTATCACTTGACCTAGGTTAGAAAATATTATACAGGCTCATGATTATAATTTTAAATAATATTTTCCAAAAATTTATTAAGTATTTTTAAATAATATTTTCTTAAAAGAATTCTTAAGTATTTTGAGTTTTATAAATATATGAAATTTTAACTTAAAATTTGATGCAATGCTTTAATTATAAAGGTGTATTAGTTTTTTTAGTAATTTAAATTTTATAAAGTTAATAATTGGTTTTAAGTTGAATTAAAAATCTTTATTGATGATAAATAACTTAATAATTGAACTTGATTAAATTTGGAATCTTAAATCTAACCTAGAAGTTCTAATAAAGGTTATTTCCTGAAATGGACATGTTTCGTATAATAAATAATGTATTTTGAATTGATAAAATGAAGTACAGCTTTAATTAGGCCTTTTGTAATAAAATTTATTTAAATTGAAATCATAGTTAATTGATAACTAAATGAATAGATTTATAAAGAGAATTTGGTTGTTATATTAACTATGAAAAAATGTTCTTTTTTGAAATGTTATGTTTTGCGAATAAATAGTTAGGATTTTAAAATGGAAAAATGTATCTTAAATAATGACTTAACTTGATAATTGGAAATTGGGTTTTTAAATAAAACTATTAGGTTAAGTAAATAAATGAAAACTTAGTTTTATTTATGAAGTGGGTAATTTTAAAATAAAATGTTAAGTTATTTGTTAAAGTAGAGTTAGGGAAGAACATACTTTTGACTTAACAAATGAATTTTAATTTAAATTGGATATTTGTTAATAAAATGTTATTTTACTAAAATTTATAAGTCGGGTAATATCCAAATAATTTTTTTTGAAAAGTGGAATAAGTTTGATAGGCTAAAAAAAGGGAAAAGTGAAGATATATTGTTTTAAAAGGTATAACAGAAATTATAGCGGTTCAGAAATGTTGTGGTTTAAATGAACTATGGCTTGGAATATACTAAAGATACCTATAACAGCATTTCTAAAGTGCTGTAATTTCTGAAAATTTGAACTAGGTGCTGAAATTACTAAGTATACCTACAACAACACTTCTGAAGTGCTGCAGTTTCTGAAAATATGAACTTGTCTTCAACCTAAAACAGCACTTTTGAAGTGCTACAGTTTCTTAAAATTTGAACTAGGTGCTGAACTTGCTAAGCAAACCTATAGCAACACTTCTGAAGCGTTGCAGTTTCTGAATTTGAACTATGTTTTGATATATAATAAATATACCTACCGCAGCACTTTATACGTGCTACAGTTTTGAAAATTTCAATGCTTTGAAATGTTGAAATTGAACTAATGAACTTAAATTGCTGAAATTCTAGAAATTTAATAATTGACTTGGAAGGATAACTACTTCATATTTAAATGGTTTAAATGATGATTATTTTAAAGGTTTTATGATTTCTAAGTATTATGAATTTCAAAAGAATAACATTTCCAAAGTATGGTGATTTTAGGTAGTATAAATTCCAAATGATTACATTTCTAAATTGTTAGGATTTCAAAATATTATGGTTTCAAAGTGTTTGGTTTCAGAGTTGTTATAACTTGAAAATAATATGATTTTGGAAATGAATTTATTGGAAATTGTATTTAATTAAGAATTGTCTTTATATCTATTAATTTGAAACTTGCTGAAATTAAAGATTTAAGAATATGACTTTATAAAGTGGCTTGGTTTAAGATAATTTAAAGGAATATTTCAAGTTAAATAGATTGAAGGAAATATTCAGTGATTTGAAAATGTGGGTTTTATTTAAATGATATATTGGTTTGGTTTTGAAATGAAATAATATAGCACTTAGTTTTGAAATGGATATTATTTTGGAAAGTAATGGTATTTGATTTTTAAATGGTTTTGGAATAGAAATGTTTTGAAATAAATATCCATGGGTAATAATAATGATTGGCTGTTAAAGAGACTAGGATCGAAAGTTGTCATACTCACTGCCAACTCCGAAAACAACTTTTAAAAACCGTGTACGTGGTGGAGATTTCAGAATGAAGTAGGATGGTGGAGACGTTCTACTAAGTTATATACGTGGACCTAACTCCCGTGAGTTGGCATAAGGTGGCTAAAGCAGGAGCAATTGACGGGCTAATGAGGGCGCTTTTCTGATCGGACACACTCCTTCGCTATTATATTCGGACTTTGAGATTGATTCGGTGGCCTCTTTTGATTCTTTGATTTAGGGGTGTGGCTCGAGGTGGGCGGTAGTAGCTGCTACGCCTGACCACCGATCCGGAAGTGTAATTGGTATATCTACCCTGGCATTGCCTAGTTGTGTCATGTCACTTACCCTAGCGCGCCTTGTACGAGTTTGGTTTGTGTCGTACCTAAAGAGTATCCTCTGGTAGCCTCCTGATCAGGAGGTATTACAGTACTATATAGACCGCTGGCACTATTATGTGTTAAGAGGAATATTGGGTCACTCCTTAACGCTATTTTAAAGTAATTTTATTTTACTATCAACATTATTATACTAGCAAAATATTACTACATAGTAAATAGTTTAACGGATCCTTAGAGGATGGGAGGTCCCAAGCATCCTTTAAGTTACTTGTACCTTATATTACAGTTCACTTGAGTTGGTTTACATTCTATAAGTATGTATGTCCTGACTCGAGTGTTTTGTATTTTGCTTTACGCTCGGGTCAGACTGAGTGATACAACATTAGAGACTCACCTTCAGAGTTGGAGCTTTGCTTGAAGATCCAGCTATATATTTCATTTCAGTATCCAGTTGTTTCCAGTCATCCCGTTGATTCTAGTATGTATTCTGATTGTACTTGATTATCATATTGAGACTTCCGTTGTATCTTGTTTAACTCTGATGTATTTATATAGTAGCTTCATAAACTACTATCTCTTTTCTTCCACTGCATTATATTACTCTGTGTCTGTGACCTGTGATTTATTTACTGCATATTCTGAGATTTGCCAAACTTAAATTAACAATCTGGAATTTTGAATTATTCAAGTCAGACATGTGTGGTTTATTGTCGATTTGAATGGTTGAAAATATCAAGTCGTTACATCGATTGTCGGTGGTAGCTATGTTGAGGAAGCAAGCAACTTCTGGATATATGACTCAATTCATCGAGTTAAATTCTTCATTTCAAGGTGCGAACAATTAGGCTTTGGTCAAAGGTATTATTACATGTTTAAAATGTCTAATATTATCATTCATGTCGTATGCTAGTATGATTAGAAATTGATATTACAAATCTGCATACCAATGTATTGTCATATATTGATGGTGTTATATATATATATATACACACACACACACATATGCACATAAAAAATATTATTTTGTATATGAACGCTGGCCTTTTTCTCATGACCAAATAATAATAATATAATGTTGTTAAATGATTATAATTAACCAAAATTTATATTTAAATAGTTTAATACCATATAATATATGATTTAAATTTTATAATATTTATTCATGCCTAAAATGCTTTCAACTATAAGAAAAGATTTCTTTCGTTTGTACATTTTAATTTTTTTATTTAATTCAAAATAGATTATACAAATATAATAAATTTATATACTTATAAATAAAAATAGATTTTGTGTAAAATTTTGTTCAAAGTATTTTACATTCTTTTGCTTCCAAAAAAAATTCGGTACGACATTTAAATAGTAAAACAATTGTTTATTATTAAAATTACGCAAAACCAAAAAAAGTACCTAGGAGAAAACAATATTGTAAGCATATTTTTATATTGTTTACTATTATTAACTTCATTGATATATATTTGAAATTAACTGTGTTTATATATATTATACATATCAATTATATTTTAATAAAGAATTTGGATTTCATATTATACTTAAAATTATTTTATTAACTAATATTTAAAATATAATTTTATGATTTTGTAATGACCCAAAATTTCAAACACTTCGTATTTAAATATTTGAATTATTTAAATATTTGTGTCCAAGATTTAATACGATTAAATATGATTTTATAACATTGTTAAATACTTTTTAATTTATAAATGTTAGAAAACTTATTTTTGAAATGTGTTTACAAAAAATACACGTTGGATAAATAATGAAAATGTGACCGAAAAGCATTTTGTAAAAAATCAACTTTTTATTCAATATAAGTTGTGTAAACATTTTGCAACTTGAATAGTTATCATATGGAAATATATGACAAATATTAAATCTCTCTTATACTAATCAGAACAATTAAAGTAAGCATGAATTAATTAAGGAAACATATAGTACAAAAGGACCCCTAAATCAAGGCTTAATTTAAGGAAGTATGGTTGTGTAAGAGGTATGGATGTGTAAGGGTATGGTGTGCATGTTCTCATGTATGGAAGAGGAGGGGGTTTTGTAATCTTTTCCACAAAATTCCTACACAAATTCATTTCTAAGCTAAGATATCTTAACTTTCTCTTCTCCTCTTTTAATGGCCTTAGGCGTGTGCTATTAGGAGGATAAAATGGCTTTTGGTCGTGGGTAATAGAGGAGAAAAGGAGGGCTTTGGCCTTGGTTGCTTTGGTGGTGGAGGATGTAATGTGTGTGAGCACTTAAGGGGGTGGAAGACCTTATGGCCATGGGTTATGGTAAAGGGTAGGAGGCTGAGAGCTTAAGAGATGATGGGGGAGGATGTGCGTGAGCCATAGAGGTGTTAAGCAGGGCTTAGGTAATGTTTAGGTCGAAGATAAAGATGTTATTGAAGTATTGTTATGATTGAATGTTGGTAGGAAGAGATTTGATTTGACAAAAGTGAGTTAATCTGACTTTAGTTACGCTATAAATTGGTTGCAAGTTATGAAGTATTGCTTGATATTTGCTTGCTTAATCTCTTGATAATTTTTGTTAAATCACATGTTAATATGCTTTCTCTGTATTAATAATAAGAGACATTAACTACTTAAAGTTAAACCCTTGATTATATACTTTGAAAAGTATATAAATTGTTAAAGTAGTTGCTTACTAAACGACTAAATTGTGATAAGTTCATTTGAACATTTAAAATGGATATATTGATGTGTATCTTGGTTAATACATGTTTAGTAGCAGTATGGTTGGAATTTGGAATCATATATATTTATAAAATAACATGACACCAAATATTAGATTGAATATGGAATTGTCCGTATAGTGATAGTCGCTATAAACGCACTTTGAATCCCTTAAACTATAACTTGTGAAAATAGTAATTTACTAACATATCTAAATAATAACTTGTTTGGTTATTATCTACATTTCTATAAGTGTTTAAAAAAACAAAGAATATGTTTTGTAAAATCATAGAAGAAGTGAATCAAAGCAAAAAGATTGAAGTAAAACGACCGTTGTAGCGACAGTTCTAGAAATAGCTCGTCTTGAAAATAATGCGCAGTTTGATGGAAACTCTCTTAGGGGTTTCTTTAGCAATTAATCAATTAAATAATATATTGTTCTTATTATGAAAATTTTGAAGCTTAAATTATTTTATAGCTAGTTGAACGAAGTGCAAAAATTTATAGCAACATAGTCGCTATAAGTACAGTTCGATAAAATACCCTATTTTCGGGAAATTCTCTAAAATAATCAAAAGTGATTCTTTGGGATTTTTCTTTATGGTTTCCAAAGTATACTAACTATTGTAAAAGCGAATAGATCCAAAATCATTTGTTAAGGTATTGTAAACTAGACACAACGTTGTAGCAAAAATCTGATAAAACCAGTAATACAACTTTAGGCAGCACTTCTAGTACCATTATAAATTAAAGATATAAATTGTTTAAACATGATATTTAAATTCAATATTTTTCTCTAACCTTCTTAGGATTGTTCTAACTTATAAAAGAGTGCTTTAAAATTGGTTTCAAGTTTAAATATATCTTTAACAATTAATTATGTTCTAAACTAAATAGCTTTTAAAAAAAATTAAAACTTGTTTTTCTATTTACTTAAAAATTCCTTATTTTTAAATATTATTATATATAAGTAATTATCATATATTTTAAGTAGTTTTAAAAGTATTTTAGCATATTAATAGTATTTTTAAGATATTTTTATACATATAAGTCTTAAATATTAAATTAAGTATTTTACAAATATAATAAAGGAAGTTTGGATTTTTAAAACTTGAGATAAAATAAATGGTTTTGAGGAATTACCTAGAAGTGTATTGCCTTAATTAATAAGTTTGGATATGCTTTGATCTTTAAATAAATGTTTAAAGTTATTAACGAATAATTAAATAGTTTTGGGTTGTTGTAAACAGTGTTTTTAGCAACACTCGTTTTTAACCCTTATTATTAATTATACTTGGGAATATAATTAGATATTTAATAATGGATATTTAGTAGAAAAATACAAGTAAATGGTTTTGGGTTTGTTGTGACAATTTTTTTTAGCAACACTTGTCTTTAATCCTTAAATGTAATTGAATCTTTAAAAAGGGAATTTTAAAGATGAATGTTTTCAAAGTGTTAAATGTTTGGGTTTGTTGTGACAATTGCTTTTAGTAACACTTATCTTTAACCCTTAAATGTAATTAAGCCTTTAAAAGAAGAGATTTAAAGATAACGATTATATGAAATGGTTTGAGTTTGTAGTGTTTTAGCAACATTTGTTTTTAAACCCTTGAATTATAATTTGGATGAAATATTATAAAAATATTTAGATCTTTAATATTGAAATTTTGTAGATAACAACAAGTATAGGAATCTTTTATAAAAAGATAGAATATGTTGTATTAATTTATAAAATAAAAGGAGTTTTTTATAACAATGTTTTTTGGTGGTAATTGTTTTAATCTCTTTGATTATATTTTAAAGTAGATAAAACTTATTAAGTAATTTGTGAATATACTTATACCATTGGAATAAGTATATGAATATTTTTTGAGTATTGAAAAGGGCATAAGTGAAAAAATAAGCAATATATAAAAGTATATAAAGGGAGTTTTATTAATAACAAAATAGTGATAAATAAATGAAGTCTTGATTTATAAAAGAAAAGTTTTATTAGATAAAAAGATGTTTTACCAATATAAAGGGTTTTAATTAATAAAGGATAAATTAATTATAAAGGGATTAAAAGTCGTTTATGTGATTTGACCATGCCTTACATGAAATGATAGTGTAGGTATGTTTACTTGCTTATGAGAAAGTATTCGAGACTTAGTTCCCTTATGCGATCATTCTCATTATTGTTGAATAAAGGCAGATTAATCGACTTAGTCTTGAAGAAATCGGGATTGGTAAGTGTTCTACTTATCGAAAACTACTTCAAGGCTGAGATACGAGGTCTCTGTTTTGGAAGTGAACGATGGAAACCATGTGTGGTTCTGAAATCTGTTGAGATAATGGAATCTATATGGGGTACATTATGTGATCAAGTTTTGTTGAAAACTCATGTGAAGATTGCGAATGTGACCTCGACATTGGAAATGGCTAAAAACAGAGTATGACCATAGCTAATGGGGTTTAGCTAACCTTAGAGGGTATTGATCAACTCTGTTATCTAGAGAATGCTCAATGATTTTTCTAGCGGGAGTTTATCGTATTCGGTACATGTTCTCTGCGTGAACTAGCTATGGCTTCCTTATTTGGTATATTTTATCTAGAGATATACGACACTCGAAAGGTACTTTCTGACCCTTGACAGGAGACCTTCCTCGAGGTACTGCGGATCCTCCAACGGAAAAATCCATTTATACGAACGTTCCTTAGCGGTTTTTGTTTGTATACCTAAGTATGCTATCAAATGTAATCAATATAACCATTTCATCTTTGTTATATTTATATTGCACACCCTAGACATTATTATAATATCACCAAATTTTCCTATAAAATTGCTTGATTATCGTAAGGTAGAAACCAGTTCGTATTTATTTACGATGTGGTCTTACGAGACACCTTTATTCTTTAAAAGGTTTTACAAATATAGTAATTCAAATTACTTGAGTTTTCTCATGCTAGTTTACCAGATTGATCTGGGTGTTACCTTTCTTATAATGATCGGGTCATCCCTGTGTATATTTCCAAATTTCATTGATGATCATTGGAGCTCTTGGAGAGAAGAACTGGATGGTTCCCTATCGTGGATTTTTATTTCCGTTGCATTACTTTGTTTATTTTATATCGGCAATTATGAGGACAAGTTGTTATAACTATCCAGGCTGATGATAGGTTAGTTTACTTTGATTATTGTATCTATACAGTTTTCCTTTGTAAAAGTATCATTTTGATATTATATGTTATTATTCCATGGTGAGATTCTGATATTGTGTTCTCTTCTTTCTTGTTCTTTTTCCCTTCTTCTTTTATTTTACCCTAACATTCTACCTTTTCGACACTTGGGTGCTCGACATTTGAATGCCGTAGATGTATTAGTGTCGGCATATGGGGTCGAAAAGGCGATCGTTACAAATTTGGTAATATATATATGTATGTATATATGTATGTATATATGTATGTATATATGTATATATATATATATGTATATATGTATGTATATGTATGTATATATGTATGTATATGCATATTAGTTTTATAAATGCTTTATATAAATTATTTACAGTTAATTCATTATTACACACACACACACACATATATATATTTTACTTGTATTATATTTTGTTGCATAAATGTATATATTTTAATCATGCATTTGTATATAAGAGGGGCTGACATGTCGTTACGGTCTAAATCCCAACATCTGTATACGGGCATACCAAACCATGTACACTCAATTATGTTGCATGTGCATATACACACAAATGTGTATATGATACACACATATATTATTAATTTAATATAAACTATATAAAATGAAACTTTATTTACCAATTTAAATAAAATATTGATTTTATTCAAAAGAAAAATTAGAAAAGTTCTGAATAGACTTAGACAACATAGGCGCATTAAAGATCCAATAACGGAATTTTTTGAAATTTACCAATTTAACCCACTACGTGCTAGCCTAGTTCCAACGATGGTATTAAAGCCAAATTGCCTATGCCGTCTAAATTAGTCATACTAAGGCTAAATAATTAAGCTTACAACCCAGTTAGTAGAGTGTTTGAGAATGGAAGTGTCTAGACTGGATTGTCGGATAATCGAGTACCCTATCCTACCTAGCTATCGGCTTGGCCTAAACAGATATATAAGCCCAAAGATTGCTCCTAATAGAGAAGACCTAATTTGAATTAGGCCTTAGGATAATTTCAAAATTATTTTGAAATTAAAATAAAAATTTTAAGTTTAAAAGTCAAATTTGAAATAAGACAAATTTGATAAATGTTATAATATAGATTTTCAAATTATTTTGAAAATTAAAATATTTTGTAATTTTAATAGTTAAATTTAAAATAATACACATATTATTCAAGTTATAATATAATTTTCAAAATATTTGAATATAAAATTTATTTTGAAAATATTATTTATTTATAAGATTAATAAAATAAATGAATTAATTAAATAACTTAATTAATTAAATATATATACATTTATAATCTCTGCTATTAATAATGAAAATTCAATGAACAGGATTTCATGGTGTCCTTTTTAAATTTCGAAAATGCCTACATCCATCAACGGAACCATCGATTTGCAAACTCCACTACCGTTGCCTTCCCCCCACCCATTAATGGAATTTCACTATCAATTTTCTTGAAATAGGTGACGTGACTAGAAATATAGATATAAGTACGTGCGATTTACACTAGCATAATAATGATATATGCTATATTTTTTTGAATTATTTAACACGACATAAGTATACATGTGCATATAAAATCATTTTTGAAGTTAATAAAATTTGATTAAAGTTATTTTATTAGATGAATAAATTAAAATCTAATTAACAAACTAATACACACAAACACACACACATATATATGATATATGTGTATTACTATACATGTAACCTATGCAATGCGGAAGCAGAAAGTCATGAACATTTGTTCTTTGACTGTTCATTTAGTAAGAGAATTTGGAGTATTCAGAAAATTAAATGCATTCAAATAGATAGAGTCAACTCTCTACAGGAAGAAGTGGAATACCTAAACAAGAGGAGTCACATGCCGAATCTGATAAAGGAATTGATTAAAATTAGCCTCACAACCACCATCTGACACTTCTAGAGAGAGTGCAACGATCGGGATTTTAACAATAGGAAGAGAGAGATTATGTCATTATCAGCTCAAATAAATTGAGATATAAGTGTAATAATCGAGAGAATTGCATGAAGGAACTTTACTAGCTTAACGGGATAAGAAGCACAAGCACTAGAGAGGATGAGATGGACGGAAATAAGCGGAGAAGATCTACGAGAGAATTGGGAGACGTCATAGCTTTTCTACCCTAAAAGAGGAATGTTTTAGTTAAAGTATGTTTGTAGTATAAAGTGATTTGGTTTTATTTATGTGCTACGTATTCTCGAATGCTTATAACTAGGCCGCAAAAGCCTGTTTGAGAATTGCAATAAAATTAACCAAATTTCAAAAAAAAATGATATATGTATATTACTATATAGGTTATAATATATATATATATATATATAATATGCAATGTGGAAATAATACAACAATTGATTAAAGTGTTTGTTAATTAAATTAACTAAATAAGATTTAAATAATATAATATTATACATAAAATATTATATAAGTTAAATAAAGTATAAAATTTATATAATAATAAAACTTAAATAGTATAAACGTATAAACTAAAGATGGAACATTAAATAAATCCTAAATAAACTTAATGAATAATTACGTACGTAAAAGTATGTATACCATGATTTCTAATGTGTCCGATACTTGGATCATGAGGGTATTTCATAATAAGTACATTATTCCATAAGTCGATATCACTCAATTAAATATATTGAAGATTGTGAATCTTTAACATAAGTGTAGTCCTCTACCATTTATATATTAATAAATTACTTGCATACTATTTAGTTGTTGAGCAAACTCAAGCTAGAGATGTTATATGTTGTATTATTAATGTACTGAATAGACGAGGTAAGATAATAATATGTATTTGTTGAGTAAACTCAAGGTATATATACTATACTTAGGCCATCGCGAAATAGTAGGTATAAGTAAACAATTTCTTTCGATTTGTTGGGCAAACTCAAGGTCGAACTAAGATTAGGATAAGGAACCACGGATTAGGAATTATATGTGAATACAACCATTAAGTGGATATCCGTCAGTTGTGAGGCTATGACTTGTTGAGCAAACTTAATGTCAAAATCCCAAGAAAGATGAGTCCTAACAATCACCGATGAAGTCGAATGCCTTTTATATTTCATCTTAGGGTTTGAAGAAACATAAAAGACTAGTGAAAGCCTTATTAGAAATAAAATGGTAACATTTAACCTTTTTAATATTGTAAGAATGTCTGCTGCATAAAGTTGTAAAAATCAACATTGATAAATTTATGCAATTAATATAATTGATAAAATGTTCATTAGTTAAAAAAATACAAATGAACTAAAGTAATCTCTACAAATAGAAATATAAAATATACTTACCAATAAATTTTTGCATATTGACCCATGCAAGTGACTAATTATACAACCATTAAATTCATCTGTAACTTGGTCACTTACGAGTTTACTTGTACAAGATTGTGTATTGTCTTCAATGAGTTTCAAACTCTAAAACCAACATAAGAATATGGATATTTGATCCATATACTATCACTTATAAATGTTATATGGTGAACGGTTGCAATTCGTGATGTATGAAACCTCGATGAAATTAGTTCACTGAAATAAGCATTTAAATTATAGTGTGAGATTGTTTATTCAATATGATCGATCACAATAATGGCCTTGCTATGTCAAATGTAAAACTAAACTAAAGGCTACAAGGTAGATCTAAGATTTGATCATTGATATATCAGTTTGATCAGTTTACGTAAAGTGCAATTTATTTGATATCCTTAAAAGTTAAGATGAACAAATGCACTTTAGTAAAGATATCTTTATGATATTGTAATAAGGATTTTCTTTGAATAATTTGACCGTTTAGAAGAAACCTAATGTAAAAGAGTGGATGTGACCTAAGGCACAGTTGGGATGAAAAGAGTGAATGGTCATTTCTACTTTGTAATGAAATTCAGAAACGAGAATTGTAAATTAATAAGTAATACTTAACATTGGAATGAGAAATATGATTCTATTCTAAAATGTATTTCCAAATAAAAAATTGTTTAATATAAGATTTATTTCTTTGAGTTTAAGATATTTGATCTAAAACCTCTCAGTTGTAAACTAGTTACATTAGATGGAATAAATAGCCTATATTAAGTGACTGGATAGAACTTCGTTTTTCATATGCTATTATAGTAATGGTGGAAATCATGGGAGCATATTGTATTCTACTTATTTGTCGCATCAAGTTACAAAAACTATTTTTGTAAATTATACCAAACATTATTTTTATAATAATAACCTTTTTTAGTGTTGACTGAAAAATGAACATAGTTTTATTTTAATATGAATATTCATTTTAAAATAAAACTACAACAGTGATGTTTGTGATGCATTGGAAAATACAGATGTATCTGAAGTTATTTATAATTATTTTGGAATTAGAGACTAAGCCATAGTTCTGAGAAATAATTATTTGAGTATATGATTATGAATCCTCTGGTACCAAAGAATTGTATCTCAAATAGTTAAGGGCTATGCACCATTTCAGTGGAAGCGCAATAAGAGTTGATGAAATATTTGGATAGATGAATGCAATCACAAATCTATTTATACTGAAACGGTTCCACATAATTCGTTATATTCATCGATGAGTTAACATCGATATGGACATGTGTATCTGATATACATGTAGTATGTCTATGATAGATCATAAAATATGAAACGTGTAACGATCCGCCCTTTCGACCCTCAAAAGTCAACACTAATACATTCATGATATTAACGTGCCAAGTATCTAAGTGTCGAAAAGACAGATTGTTGGGGAAGAAGAAAGAAAAAACACAACAAAATCTCATATCGTGATAAATAATATATAATATACAATAGATCTTTACAAAAGAAAATTATAATATACATACATAAATCAGAGTAAACTAACCAATCATTAGCCTGGATAGTTATAACTTGTCCTCACAAATGCTGATAAATATAAACAGCCAATCCAGTAAAAATAAAATACACGTGAATACGTCTTGGAGGCATCCAGCTCGTCTCCTAAACCTCAAACGCATCCAAAACTAAATCTTGAATATTCGGTCTGACCCCAGCATTATAAGAAAATAACTCCAGGATCGATTTGGTAAAACAGCGTAAGAAACACGAATCAAATGGATTTTTAATGTTAGAAAAGCTTTCAAAATAAAGGTATCTCATAAGACCACGCCGCACAAACATAGACGATTTTTACCTTACTGAAACCAAACCATTTCATAAGAAATCCTGTGATATTATAATATTATATGTAGTTTAAAATAAATATTTATTTATAGCTGAAATGGTTACATTAATTACATTCCATCATAATAGGTATATAACGAAGTCATAAAGGCACATATTGGAAAATGGATTTCATCAATGACAAGGCTACTGGGGTACTACTTGTCATGGTACACGTCTAGATAAAATGCATCGAGGGCCTCATATGGACTCCCTACATGGAAAAACTAGTCTACCCTTTACTTGATAATACTGAGTATGACTTCATCCCTGTTGCTGGCCAACAACCTTACTAAGTCACAAGCATACATAAATGAGTCAATATCGATCTAGATTGGGTGATGCCACACCCTAATGGTAGCGAACCATATAGCCTTGCGGTATATCTCCTGTTTAGTCATTCTCAATTGTGAGGCTTGGGGCTACTTTTTAATTTTTAGAAAATTCCACTTAAAATGCTAACACCTTCCTTCAAGCAACAATGCAATTCTAGCATTCATCTGAACAAGTTGTTCAGGATATGAACAAACCAAAGGCATTACTTCTACTACATCCTCAGGTTTAGTAGCAAGTAGCTCTTGCACTTCAAATAACTCCATCATTGATTCCCTTATCTTCAAAATGTATTTATTTCGAATGCTTATGCCGGTTCGAAGTGGTTTTCGAATAATATATTCGATCCCGGTATCTCCGACAGAAAAATGATAGTTTTCAAAATTGGCTAATATTTGACAGTCGGTTATTTAACTACCAAATAAACAAACAATCCAATCTGAGATTTAATTTCGTATGGAAACAAAACACGGCTAAGCACATAAGCCACTGCTAACCCTCTTCAATTAATCCTTTCGTTAATTAAAAAAACTTTTCAAATATTAGAATTAAAATACTTTTTCAAAATATTTATTCACAAATGCTCTTTAAACTTTCCAATACTTGAAAAATATTAATGTACTTATCTTAACCATATAAGTATACCCATAAAACATTTCACTTTCAGTACTTAGAAAACTTTTCCATATCTTATATCAACGACATAAGTATATTCACAAATCTTAAGAAAAAGATTTCATTTCTAAAACCATACTTAATTGGGTTAAAAACAAATTTCATTTAAAATATACGTAAGAATAAAACCCAAACTACTTTTCTCTTTTGGTGTTAAGTATGAAAAGTGTAACTGCCGGGATTTTCGACGCTCGAAAATTGACATCAATATATCCATTGTATTACATGCGAGCAATCAAGTGCCAGAAAATCCGATAGTTGGGGGAAAAGAAAAGAAGAGGTAGAATAAGAAACAGAAAAATAACAACAAAATATCACAATCGCAGTGGAACAATATATAATAGATGAGAACATGTCTTTATACAAATTGATCTATAACTTTATTTATACATAGCATCATCAGAGTACAACAACTCAATACTGGACAGTCATAATAACTTGTCCTCACCAGTGCTGATTATACAGCCTGACACACATAGCGGAATATAACCAAGTACGTGGAATACATCTCTGTCATCCAGCTCGTCTCTTGAGCTCCATAGCATCCTATCCTGAATTTGTAGTACTTGGTCAGATCCGAGCATTATAATAAAATAACACCCGAGTCAGTCTGGAAAACCATCATGAAAAAACACACTCAATTGAATTATTAAAGTTATCAAAATCATCTGAAAAACAAAGGTATCTCGTAAGACCATGCCACACATAAACACGACGGATTTTTACTTTACGATAACCAAAACATTTTATATCAAAATCATCTGATAGTATAATAGTGTCTAAGTACAAATACTTATTCAAATAGATGAAATTGTTACAATAATTAAATTCTGGCATACTAGGTTCTACAACCAAAACGTTAAAGGCTCGTATTGGAGAATGAATTTCCATACAATGACTAAGCACTGGGTACCACCTATCACGGTACACATCTAGAAAAATGTACCGAGGACCTTGCTGGGATCCCCTACAACATAAACCAGACTACCCCTAACCCGGATAGTACCAAATATGCTATAACCCTGGGTGTTCCCACCTTTATCGAGCTCTCCCACGTACCATAATTATAATATCCGAGGGTATCCAGAAAGGTCATAAACATACCCTAATTGGGTGCGACCCACTTAGCCTTGCTGCATGTCCCCAAATTTTCAGTCATTCCAGTTGATGAGGCTTGAGGCTACGATTACCTTTTAAATGAATTTTCACTTAGAATTTTCATTGTCCTCCACTGATAATGTGCTGAAAACATTCATCCATACAAGTCCATTCTGGGTCTGAACGAAACCGAATGTACTATTCCTACTACATCCATTTTGGAATCATCCCTAGGATTAGTAGCGATTAGCCCTTACACTTCAATACTCCATCTTTGATTGCACGCTCTTGTTTTCACTTTGAAAACGTATTCGTTGGATCGAAGTGGGTTTTCAGATAACTTATCTGATCCCAGTCTCTTCGAAAACAACGTTTGATATTTTTGGTAAACTCAACCCCGGTTCTCTAGGAAATAAACAGCCGAAAATAAGATCGAAGATCATCTCCTACCATTAGTGGACCGATTTCCTTATCACCGTCCTAGAACGAAACGAGTTTATACGTACAGTATAGCACCTTCGACGATAATTGTACCATATAATCCCTGTGTTTCTCCTAGATATTTCCAAAGTTATTGTTTTTAGTTCAGATTTGATAGTCGACTCTTTAACTATCAAATAAACAATCATTCAACCAAAGATTCCATTTCCTATTGAATCACTAAGTCTTATTTAATTTATATTTTAATAAATTAAATCTCTCCATCAAAAGGTATATACTTGTATTATCGGAATAATTATACTCACAAATCATTTCCTTCAAAAATATTTGAAAAAGTATACTTATCCCGTGTTTTGACCCATTCACTACGCACGAAAGCCCTTCCCCCAAAATGCATCAAGGCACTACTCCAGACCGTACGACAAAATCACGACCTCCCTTCTTATGCCGCGCCCCTCTAGATCACCGCCACACGTGCGCCCCACCCCTACGAAGCCAACTTCAAACTTCGTTCGGCCTTTCAATGATAGAAACCCCTAAAATCCCCACCCTAATTTACTGTACAAACTTCAAGCATCTCAAATTAATGCCGCACCTTACAATATGCATGCCAGATGGAAGAGAATAAAGGAATAGGATTTTGCAAACAAGTTTCAAGATTTTTAATAGATTGGAATTCGAGTTATAATTTTTTAAAGTTTTCCATGTTTTTTTTATTTGCTCTGGCTCGGTTGCATGTGTTTTAAAAGAAGAGGGAAATGTATTTTGCACCGCAATGGTATAGTGATTTGAGTGAAAGAAAGAAAGTTGATGTGAATATGGTCAAGTCAACATATAAATATATTATTTAAATTTTCAAATCGTCCCAGTTACATAGCTTAAAATCTCGAACTCCTATCGGGGCATGCCGCTAGACGTTCCTACTGTTATACCCATATTCTGAACGCAATGGAAAAGGTTTCGAGTCCTAATTCGACCATATAGAGAAGATAGCTTTTTGGACCCAATTATTACATTGACTTTTCGATATTAAATTCAACGTGTTTATATTATGTATGACCAAACAACAACTCCAAACACTACGAAACTTGAAATCCGATAATAATACACTATTACGGATCCAATGGAACCGGTTTCGTTGATTCGAAGAATATGCCTCAGAAGACTATTTTAGATGTAAATTTAAACGAGCTATTTTTAAAATCGAACAAATCACCTTTTAATTTGATTTAATTTTTTTTATTACCTTCATTCTTATTAAAATAAACTTAGTAATCCCTTAAATTATTTTTAACAAGTTTAAAACTCAAGATTCAATGTTTTAACGAATTTTCAATTATTAAATTCAATAATTAAATTATCTAATAAATCGTTATATTTGAAATTCAAGTTAAAATTAACTCTTAAAATTTAAAATCAATTAAATATTCCAATTTCAAATAACCAACATTCTGGGTTGTTACATTCCTCCCTCCTTAAAAGAATTTCATCCCTGAAATTACCAAGGTAAGAAGAATGGTCCACAAGCCATTAACTTTACCAAACCCAACCAGTTTAAACAACATTATCACTTTTACTAATTTCCAAATTCATCCATATATTCCAAATAATATTTTTTACTCAATCATTTCAATTTATAATCCAAAATTAAATTTTAGTTATTAAAAATTTTCTTCAAAATTTTCTAACTCCTTAAATTTTCGAAAAATTTCGCCGGCGTCTTCTTTGCGCGGCTAGATCCAAACAACTACAAATCACCTCTACGAGCCTAAATCATCAAAAAAAACAAAAGCCAAGTGACTCAATCATAAAACCATCAAATTCAACAACAATTTAAAGCAATCCAATTTTCTTTTGATATCGAAGACATCAATTTAGTTCTTGCTTTTATATTCCTACATCTAATTTACTAATGATATCCAATCATATAATTCACAATCATTTTATTCAGAAATTTCAATTTCCTATATTTGCTTCACCAAAACCATACGATGTACATATATCATTCGCATGCAAAATCAAATCTGATCGCACACTCGACAATACAGTTTCACTTTCGAACTAGTATCGTTCACACAACTCTCTTGTGCGGACTTAGATCTGGTTTCTTGATTAGAAACCGCCATTCTCCTTGTATAGCCATATATTATGATAGAGTATCCCAAAATCAATGAAAATCCATATCCAGTGTTCTCCGTTGAAAATCGAATGAAAAATCCTAACTTTGATCGACATAAATTATCTCAAAATTCTATGCTGGAATTTGGATCAAATCGTTATGCGAATAAAATAATATACGTACAACATATGTATTTATTTCGATTAATTCTTAGCCATCCCAAATTCTCTTATTCTCACTTAAGTATTTACTGTGTATATTTCTTTGATACCAATTTCACTCAAGAATTTCACCATCAATTTTCTTAAGTTTATCATAAACATCTTATACAAACTTCTTATGGTGGTTACCACTTCACAACTTAAGCTTATATCCATTTCTATTCAAATTTAATTTTGATTCCAATTTCACATTTTATTTTTATCAATCAACATTCCAAACCATATTCAATTCACTAATCGATTTAATTAGTTCATTTATTCATTTATCCCAAATCTCATTAAATTCAAAAGTATTCTCCAAATAATATCACTATTATTTTCAAGACATTGAAGAACATTCCAAAACCAAGGGGAATTAAATTCCCAAATTTCCAACTTTTAAATCCTTTTAAATTCATAAACTGTTTTATAAATCAAATTTATATTATACTTCTGGAATTTCGTTTCCTTTCAAATTCTAAATCACATTTACATAATCCTATTTTGCTATATGAAATTATTTCTTAACTTTTGACTATTATATCAACCTTTATTCAATCACCATAACAACAAATGATAATAGTTTATTATTACCATTTCCTAAAAACCAAGCACACCATATATAACTACAATAATTTATGAAAATTATTCCTTGTTGAATATGTTAGTATATGATTTTTGCCGCAGCTGAGATATGTTTCCCTTAAGGCCTTGAGCGGTCTATCTTCAACAAAGCCGAAAATGGTAGAGGATTAATGCTCTTGGCCGGGCTGGCTAAAAAGGGGGGTCAATGTGGCGGACAGCTGTATCCCCTAGCTCTACTCTCCGGAGTTGGGTTTAAAAATGATAATATATATATATATATATATATATATATATATTCATTTAAATGTATTTGTTATTGTACTCTTTTATTTTCATATAATGAAATAAATATTTACGAACATAGAATTTAAATTCAAACAGACATTTTATTCAAACAAATATTTTATTACAATTTTTGGATAGTACAAAATTTGTGCTCTCACTATATATATAAAATGTCAATTACAATACAATTTCAAATTACAACATAATTTTTCACCATATAATTATCATTTACCTTTGCACCTCACTACATATCACTCGTTCACTCATATTTGTTCTTTAACTAGATTCCAATTTGTATCCAACATCTGAATTATCTACAAAGTAAACACTGACAAAATAAAATTGAAAAAGAAATATTTTTTCAGTGTGAAATAAAATGTGTTTTTTGAAAATATTATTTGCCTCAGTTATTTGGATTGTTCGTCATCATATTTATTTTGAATTCATTGTACATGAACAACTTGTGCACACCGATATACACTTGATAAAACTATAGGGAAAGGTGAGCACAAGGTCAAACCCAACCAAAAGCTAGGTTAAACTCAAGTACAATACAAATAAAGTCACGACATGAGCATAAGGTCAAACCCAAGCCAAAGCTAGGTTCAACTCAGGTGCAATACAAAATAAAAATAGAATGGTTAAGTACAAGTTTAAATGACTGGAACAAGCTCAAACACACTTGAGCCAAAGATGTATGCTTATGAATTGAAGACTCAACACAAGGTAACCCAGTTAAACAAACAAGCTCTAGACCAGACCAACAACAACTTCACTCAAGCAAGCCAGAGAAGGTCAGTTACAATGCAACCATGTACAAGTCAAATGAGCAAAGCCTCATCATAAAATAGCAACAAAACTAGAGCATGCATATGCATCAACATGACCACATACATATATACATATGTTTGCACACATGTATCCATATATATGTAGTGCACATCAATCAAATATGCAGTTCAATATGCAAGCAATCAAAACACAGTAAGGCTACAACTTCAAGCAAATAATGAACTAGCTTAAAGCAACAACCCAGTACAAGACTTAAGTTAACATGCAACAAAAATGAAGTACACAACATACATGGATGCATGTATGAACATATATGTGTGTATGTAGTGACATCCAGATGAACATTGAACTAGTGATCAAGGAAAAGTATGAACACACACACATCGAACCATTTTAACTCAACTAAATTAGAGCAGATCACAAAACAATGAGCACATGAACTCCACAAATGTTCAGATCAAACATTAATTTTCAAGATAGCAAAAAGACTCCATCAACATTTGGCTTCAAATTCACTCGATCCAGAATGGACTCAACCACAACACAGACATCATGTGACACATAACAGTTACAATATGAACTCAAGGAACAAGAACACATACATACAAGCAGATCAGGCACATGCTTAAACTTAGAGGCAACAACAAAAGTTTTCAAATAAATGAACACTTGAACCGGACTTTGAGAAAATCATAGAAAAATCAGTGATGGCACACAAGTAAATGTACAACATGAAGCATCAACATAAACTCAGATGCCACAAGTCATGTACATATTCAAGTGGTACAAACTGTTTAGAAATGAAGCAATGGAATGGTACTGGTGCACGTGCATACAACTCAACAATAACTGTACACATGAATGCATACATGTGACAACATACATACAACAAGCCTCAAAATTTACAAGTTTATATGCAGTGTTATGTACACATGTATACATATATATATATATATATATATATGTATGTATGTATGTATGTATGTATACATGTATATAGTTCAGAAAACATCACACCAAATGTATAAGAATTCAAGTTCAAAGACAACTACTGGCACATGTATCTACACAGTGCATACATAAGCAACAAAGACCGGTCAAAGCATGCAACTGAAACCTCAACCAAGACCACTTCAAGTAATAGTGGCAACCAAACAAGAATGAGACCAGACCAAATTTCCAATGAACCAAGCAAGCCAGTGAAACAAAGTGCACTCACATATATGACAACAATGCAGACAAACTACATGAAACAGAGGCAAGCAGTGGTAAACTCTAAAGAAAAAAGAAATGTAAGTATAAGTAGGCAGTAACATGAAATGCCTCAAACAAGAACAGACTCGAGACTCAGAAATTCAACATTTTACCAAGGAAATATATTTGAAATATATATACAGAACTTTCAAATATATGAATACATCAGAGAGTCGTAGATTTCAAAATGAACAAGTCAAAGTCTAGTTAATCTCAAAATTTTAATGCCAAATTCAAATACCAAATTCAAAGGAGCAAAGAAAGGAACTAACTCAAAGAAATTCATACTCACGCAGTTACACGTATTTTGAATAATGTCACGAGAAACAAATTCAAATCCCAGAAAAGAATGGAACCAAATCCAAAGCAAACACAAGCCGTGGTAATCAAGCAAAGGACATCAGAAAATATTCAAATTGAACCAGTCTAAACAAATCACATCTATTCAAGTAAAATCGAACGGTCGAGCTAAAGTAACAAATGAATTCAAAAGATATTCTTAAACCATAATTTAGGGAATTAAACCCTATAAATACCATTAACATCATAGGCAATTAGTGCATCAAGTTAAAGCATATCAATGAGAGTACTAAAAGAAATCATGTACCAGTATTTTTCAATTCAAACTTGACAAATTGAAGCAACCGAGTGAAGTTAAAGCAAGACGATCGATCGACAAAGCAATCAATGCAAAAATATCTATTCAATCGATTACCTAGAATCGGCGTTTCAATTTCCACAAAGCCCTAAATTTTTGAAAGAGGAATGAACGATCTCGAAGAGGTAGACATTATTCACGAAGTAAAGGTTACGGGCCAAACAGAAGAAAATTAAGGGAGACAATATTTTGTGTGATATAAACTAAAGTGGTCGGCCTTTATAAATATTATTTGGGCTTAAATTTTATAAAGGGTTTTGTAATTGTATTTATTTTGTATTTTTCTTTTAAACTTTTGTAAAATTCTGGTCGTGTGACTATGGGACGAACTACGGTGGTGTAGTTCGAGAATTCGCAACTCAGTGGCTGAGTTGTGGTTGAGTTTCAAGTATAGAGTTAGGTTAGTTGATAGCGGATGTCGCGAGTTTACATGTTTAAGCGTCTAACTACTTAATTTCTAGTAGAAACCTTGGGGGCAGCACGTAGGTAGATTTTTGCGAAGCTGGGTAAATCTATGTTGTTCTATTTCTGCTTTTTATTATTCTGCTATTATCTATGCTGCAATTATTTAATATATTTCGTGAATAAATTTTTATTATTATCAGTATCACCCTATTCACCCCCTTCTCCTCTAGGGTAAAATTCCTACATTCCTTCGTATATATAAAAATATCCTAGGTCAAATTATTTCATTTACCCTATTTGAAAACAATACCATGTCAAATTGTTCTGTACAAGTGTTTAGAGATCCTTGTCAATAACGTTGATTACTTGTATTGACTAGAATCCATAACCACTTAATAGATCAATCAACACAACAAAAGCACAATTTTATATTCATTAACAAATACACACTCATATACGTTAATACACTCAAACTCATTCTACGGTACTACTCTTCCTATCTCTAATTAGTTACCCCATCAAAGCTAAGGTTCTCGCTTAACCTTCAACTCTAATACCAAGTGTAACGGACATAGGCTTTTCAACCATCTCAGTAGCGGCCACTTTCTGCCATGGTATACATTGAATACCTCGAATTTGCTTTTAAGGCTAGCCTCTCAACTTCAACCAACCACTCAGGGACACGTAAGGGTAAGAGTCTCCTGCTTGCCACCAAACACGAAGTGAGAACCCCTATAATGCTGTAATGAAGCAAATTCGATCCCAGTCTCTTCGAAAACACCGTTCAATATCTCTGGTAAACTCAACCCCGGTACTCTAGGAAATACGTAGCCGAAAATAAGATCGGAGATCATTTCCTAACCGTTAGTGGATAGATTTCCTAAACATCGTCCTAGAAGAACGAAACGAGTTTATGCGTACAGTATAGCACCTTCGACGATAACTGTACCATATAATCCCCGTGTTTCTCCTAGATATTTCCAAAGCTATTGTTTCTAGTCCAGATTTGATAGTCGGTTATTTACTATAAAATAAACAATCATTCAACCAAAGATTCCATTTCCTACTGAATCACTAAGTCTTATTTAATTTATATTTTAATAAATTAAATCTCTTTATCTGATATTTACTTATCTTATCGGAATAAGGATACTCACACACCATTCCCTTTAAAAATATTTGAATAAAAACTTTTTAAAAATAATTATGGAAAGCACCTCACGGTATTAACCACGAATTCGCAGCTCAATGATTACTTCTCTATCCCAGAGAAATCTAGACTTAACTATAGGCAATCTCTGCCTCTCGATTTCGCTATAAAAGTATACCATTACTTTTCGAAAACTTTATTTAATAATTTCCTCAAAATAATACATATAAATTTTCTATATAAATTTTCCAAGTTTAATTAGGAAAAACTCTTTTACAAAAGTTTACTATATAATATATTATTTTTAAAGTATTATTAATATTTAAACAAATTATCTTTTGAGTTAATAATAATATCTTACTACTGATTTATCCTTATGTAATAATTAACCTTAAGTCAAACCATTATAAATAACTTTAAATAAATAATTTATATAATTTTAAACAATTAGAATAATCACATAACTTTGAAACAATAATTAATTTTGATTTATTAATAAAATCCTAATCGATTTACAAGACTTGTTTATAAAACTTATAATTCATTTTAACAATTCAAAAATATTTAAAGAACTAACTTCCTAGAATGTTTTTAAACACTTTTAAATTACCTAGTTTAATAATTAAAAATCCTCTTTTTAAAAACAAACTTAGCTTCTCGATAAAAATATATTTTTCAATTCCAGAATACCCATTCTGGTATTTATAAATCCCTCTCGATTTATCACAAACCAATTTACATCCCAAATTTCATAAATCCCTTTTTCACATTTCCAAAAGCAAATCTATCATTTCTTCTTAAACCGATTTACCCATCTCATTATAAATTCTTGCCATGAATTTATATCTTTAATTTACCAAATGATAATCATTTCCCTTTATTTATAAATATTGTTTATAAATCCCATAGTCTCATTTCCAGTTTACAACGGTTTCACATAACTTAAATCCATTATAAATTGATTTCTAAATTAAATTCCATTTATAAATCAATTTCTTAAAATAACCCAAACTATATTCCAAAACCAACCAAATCCCGATCCTGCTTCCATTTCGTAATTTAGAATCTTATTTAAGATCCAGTATGACCAATTTTATTTATTTCCAAATTCACTTCTATTTCTCCAGTCTATTTAAAATCTTGATTTAAAAACCTTTTATATTTAAAAGAAGTGTCACTTAGGAATTATTAATTAAAATCCTATATATATATATATAATATTTTAAAATCTCTATTTACAGTATCATGAAATAGTTAAGATAAATTTAAAATCATTTATTTTATCCCAATAATTTCTTTTTTAACTGATCCAAATTCTATATAAATACTTAACTTTCACCAATACCTTTTAAACTTCTTTTCAAAGTCAAACATATATTTATGGTATTTTTAAAATACCAAAATCTAGGCCAGTACTACCAAAGCATCCAATAGATTAAAATAA
The DNA here is from genome assembly GCA_030765085.1 of Allium cepa. Lineage (NCBI taxonomy): Eukaryota > Viridiplantae > Streptophyta > Magnoliopsida > Asparagales > Amaryllidaceae > Allium > Allium cepa. The sequence continues at coordinate 272,898,464 of CM060929.1, forward strand.
CAATATAATCTATCATAGAGTATTCAAACAAATCATATATCACTATATATGAAATTAAACTCGATATTTTGAGGAATCCAGTTGGATCTTTCCAACCTGTTTCCCTGCAACTACAGATGTTAATACGACATAAAATTCCAATCCCGCTTCGAGGTGGGATATCGCAGTAATATATGGTCATCCGCTATTATGCATGGCGCATAGGGTCTCATCCGCTAAAATTATGCGGGAACAATCAATCCAACTACTAATATATGTACTACTATATATAATATCACATTGAATTGATAATAATTTATCAGTTTAACCAATCAATCAATAATTGATTTTAACTATTTAAAATTAATGCCAATAATCCAAATGAGTGAAATTTACTTAACTTGATTTTTACTGTCGCTTTCACATTCCGGTTTCGATTAAATTTCCCCAGGTTTGAATTTCACTAAAAATTCCAAAAGCTCCAAATTCCATCAATCCATTTCCTTTGTGTAAGTGATGACAATACAATCCCAACGCAACTTGAATCATCTGAATCGGACCTCGTTAGAGAGAGATATACATTTTATAAGTTCATCGGTAAATTAATTATATTAAACACAATATAATAAATTTTAAAAACCCATACCCGATAGTTCAAACCCGGGCCAAAGCCCACACCGCTCCTTCTTCTCCCTTTTGTCTATCCCTATACATGAAAAAAAGGAGGCCATGCACGTTCAACTGATATGAAGCTCTAGTCGCCGAAATCACCAACAAGCGTCGCCGATGAACCCCTCATCCAATCCTCCACGTGCTCGACCACTCACCACGCGCGAATGCCCCTCCTCCAAAACGCGTCAACGCACTGCTCCAGACTATACGACAAAGTTGCGACCTCCCCTCCTATCCACATCCCTCTAGATCATTGCCACGCGTGCACTCCACCCCTACAAAGCCAACTCCAAACTTCGTTCGGCCTTTCGATGATCTATACCCCCAACCTTAATTTACTGTACAAACTTCAAGCATCTCAAATTAATGCCGCACCTTACAATATGCATGCCAGATGGAAGAGAATGAAGGAATAGGATTTTGCAAACAAGTTTCAAGATTTTTAATAGATTGGAATTCGAGTTATAATTTTTTAAAGTTTTCCATGTTTTTTTTATTTGCTCTGGCTCGGTTGCATGTGTTTTAAAAGAAGAGGGAAATGTATTTTGCACCGCAATGGTATAGTGATTTGAGTGAAAGAAAGAAAGTTGATGTGAATATGGTCAAGTCAACATATAAATATATTATTTAAATTTTCAAATCGTCCCAGTTACATAGCTTAAAATCTCGAACTCCTATCGGGGCATGCCGCTAGACGTTCCTACTGTTATACCCATATTCTGAACGCAATGGAAAAGGTTTCGAGTCCTAATTCGACCATATAGAGAAGATAGCTTTTTGGACCCAATTATTACATTGACTTTTCGATATTAAATTCAACGTGTTTATATTATGTATGACCAAACAACAACTCCAAACACTACGAAACTTGAAATCCGATAATAATACACTATTACGGATCCAATGGAACCGGTTTCGTTGATTCGAAGAATATGCCTCAGAAGACTATTTTAGATGTAAATTTAAACGAGCTATTTTTAAAATCGAACAAATCACCTTTTAATTTGATTTAATTTTTTTTATTACCTTCATTCTTATTAAAATAAACTTAGTAATCCCTTAAATTATTTTTAACAAGTTTAAAACTCAAGATTCAATGTTTTAACGAATTTTCAATTATTAAATTCAATAATTAAATTATCTAATAAATCGTTATATTTGAAATTCAAGTTAAAATTAACTCTTAAAATTTAAAATCAATTAAATATTCCAATTTCAAATAACCAACATTCTGGGTTGTTACATTCCTCCCTCCTTAAAAGAATTTCATCCCTGAAATTACCAAGGTAAGAAGAATGGTCCACAAGCCATTAACTTTACCAAACCCAACCAGTTTAAACAGCATTATCACTTTTACTAATTTCCAAATTCATCCATATATTCCAAATAATATTTTTTACTCAATCATTTCAATTTATAATCCAAAATTAAATTTTAGTTATTAAAAATTTTCTTCAAAATTTTCTAACTCCTTAAATTTTCGAAAAATTTCGCCGGCGTCTTCTTTGCGCGGCTAGATCCAAACAACTACAAATCACCTCTACGAGCCTAAATCATCAAAAAAAACAAAAGCCAAGTGACTCAATCATAAAACCATCAAATTCAACAACAATTTAAAGCAATCCAATTTTCTTTTGATATCGAAGACATCAATTTAGTTCTTGCTTTTATATTCCTACATCTAATTTACTAATGATATCCAATCATATAATTCACAATCATTTTATTCAGAAATTTCAATTTCCTATATTTGCTTCACCAAAACCATACGATGTACATATATCATTCGCATGCAAAATCAAATCTGATCGCACACTCGACAATACAGTTTCACTTTCGAACTAGTATCGTTCACACAACTCTCTTGTGCGGACTTAGATCTGGTTTCTTGATTAGAAACCGCCATTCTCCTTGTATAGCCATATATTATGATAGAGTATCCCAAAATCAATGAAAATCAATATCCAGTGTTCTCCGTTGAAAATCGAATGAAAAATCCTAACTTTGATCGACATAAATTATCTCAAAATTCTATGCTGGAATTTGGATCAAATCGTTATGCGAATAAAATAATATACGTACAACATATGTATTTATTTCGATTAATTCTTAGCCATCCCAAATTCTCTTATTCTCACTTAAGTATTTACTGTGTATATTTCTTTGATACCAATTTCACTCAAGAATTTCACCATCAATTTTCTTAAGTTTATCATAAACATCTTATACAAACTTCTTATGGTGGTTACCACTTCACAACTTAAGCTTATATCCATTTCTATTCAAATTTAATTTTGATTCCAATTTCACATTTTATTTTTATCAATCAACATTCCAAACCATATTCAATTCACTAATCGATTTAATTAGTTCATTTATTCATTTATCCCAAATCTCATTAAATTCAAAAGTATTCTCCAAATAATATCACTATTATTTTCAAGACATTGAAGAACATTCCAAAACCAAGGGGAATTAAATTCCCAAATTTCCAACTTTTAAATCCTTTTAAATTCATAAACTGTTTTATAAATCAAATTTATATTATACTTCTGGAATTTCGTTTCCTTTCAAATTCTAAATCACATTTACATAATCCTATTTTGCTATATGAAATTATTTCTTAACTTTTGACTATTATATCAACCTTTATTCAATCACCATAACAACAAATGATAATAGTTTATTATTACCATTTCCTAAAAACCAAGCACACCATATATAACTACAATAATTTATGAAAATTATTCCTTGTTGAATATGTTAGTATATGATTTTTGCCGCAGCTGAGATATGTTTCCCTTAAGGCCTTGAGCGGTCTATCTTCAACAAAGCCGAAAATGGTAGAGGATTAATGCTCTTGGCCGGGCTGGCTAAAAAGGGGGGTCAATGTGGCGGACAGCTGTATCCCCTAGCTCTACTCTCCGGAGTTGGGTTTAAAAATGATAATATATATATATATATATATATATATATATTCATTTAAATGTATTTGTTATTGTACTCTTTTATTTTCATATAATGAAATAAATATTTACGAACATAGAATTTAAATTCAAACAGACATTTTATTCAAACAAATATTTTATTACAATTTTTGGATAGTACAAAATTTGTGCTCTCACTATATATATAAAATGTCAATTACAATACAATTTCAAATTACAACATAATTTTTCACCATATAATTATCATTTACCTTTGCACCTCACTACATATCACTCGTTCACTCATATTTGTTCTTTAACTAGATTCCAATTTGTATCCAACATCTGAATTATCTACAAAGTAAACACTGACAAAATAAAATTGAAAAAGAAATATTTTTTCAGTGTGAAATAAAATGTGTTTTTTGAAAATATTATTTGCCTCAGTTATTTGGATTGTTCGTCATCATATTTATTTTGAATTCATTGTACATGAACAACTTGTGCACACCGATATACACTTGATAAAACTATAGGGAAAGGTGAGCACAAGGTCAAACCCAACCAAAAGCTAGGTTAAACTCAAGTACAATACAAATAAAGTCACGACATGAGCATAAGGTCAAACCCAAGCCAAAGCTAGGTTCAACTCAGGTGCAATACAAAATAAAAATAGAATGGTTAAGTACAAGTTTAAATGACTGGAACAAGCTCAAACACACTTGAGCCAAAGATGTATGCTTATGAATTGAAGACTCAACACAAGGTAACCCAGTTAAACAAACAAGCTCCAGACCAGACCAACAACAACTTCACTCAAGCAAGCCAGAGAAGGTCAGTTACAATGCAACCATGTACAAGTCAAATGAGCAAAGCCTCATCATCAAATAGCAACAAAACTAGAGCATGCATATGCATCAACATGACCACATACATATATACATATGTTTGCACACATGTATCCATATATATGTAGTGCACATCAATCAAATATGCAGTTCAATATGCAAGCAATCAAAACACAGTAAGGCTACAACTTCAAGAAAATAATGAACTAGCTTAAAGCAACAACCCAGTACAAGACTTAAGTTAACATGCAACAAAAATGAAGTACACAACATACATGGATGCATGTATGAACATATATGTGTGTATGTAGTGACATCCAGATGAACATTGAACTAGTGATCAAGGAAAAGTATGAACACACACACATCGAACCATTTTAACTCAACTAAATTAGAGCAGATCACAAAACAATGAGCACATGAACTCCACAAATGTTCAGATCAAACATTAATTTTCAAGATAGCAAAAAGACTCCATCAACATTTGGCTTCAAATTCACTCGATCCAGAATGGACTCAACCACAACACAGACATCATGTGACACATAACAGTTACAATATGAACTCAAGGAACAAGAACACATACATACAAGCAGATCAGGCACATGCTTAAACTTAGAGGCAACAACAAAAGTTTTCAAATAAATGAACACTTGAACCGGACTTTGAGAAAATCATAGAAAAATCAGTGATGGCACACAAGTAAATGTACAACATGAAGCATCAACATAAACTCAGATGCCACAAGTCATGTACATATTCAAGTGGTATAAACTGTTTAGAAATGAAGCAATGGAATGGTACTGGTGCACGTGCATACAACTCAACAATAACTGTACACATGAATGCATACATGTGACAACATACATACAACAAGCCTCAAAATTTACAAGTTTATATGCAGTGTTATGTACACATGTATACATATATATATATATATATATGTATGTATGTATGTATGTATGTATGTATACATGTATATAGTTCAGAAAACATCACACCAAATGTATAAGAATTCAAGTTCAAAGACAACTACTGGCACATGTATCTACACAGTGCATACATAAGCAACAAAGACCGGTCAAAGCATGCAACTGAAACCTCAACCAAGACCACTTCAAGTAATAGTGGCAACCAAACAAGAATGAGACCAGACCAAATTTCCAATGAACCAAGCAAGCCAGTGAAACAAAGTGCACTCACATATATGACAACAATGCAGACAAACTACATGAAACAGAGGCAAGCAGTGGTAAACTCTAAAGAAAAAAGAAATGTAAGTATAAGTAGGCAGTAACATGAAATGCCTCAAACAAGAACAGACTCGAGACTCAGAAATTCAACATTTTACCAAGGAAATATATTTGAAATATATATACAGAACTTTCAAATATATGAATACATCAGAGAGTCGTAGATTTCAAAATGAACAAGTCAAAGTCTAGTTAATCTCAAAATTTTAATGCCAAATTCAAATACCAAATTCAAAGGAGCAAAGAAAGGAACTAACTCAAAGAAATTCATACTCACGCAGTTACACGTATTTTGAATAATGTCACGAGAAACAAATTCAAATCCCAGAAAAGAATGGAACCAAATCCAAAGCAAACACAAGCCGTGGTAATCAAGCAAAGGACATCAGAAAATATTCAAATTGAACCAGTCTAAACAAATCACATCTATTCAAGTAAAATCGAACGGTCGAGCTAAAGTAACAAATGAATTCAAAAGATATTCTTAAACCATAATTTAGGGAATTAAACCCTATAAATACCATTAACATCATAGGCAATTAGTGCATCAAGTTAAAGCATATCAATGAGAGTACTAAAAGAAATCATGTACCAGTATTTTTCAATTCAAACTTGACAAATTGAAGCAACCGAGTGAAGTTAAAGCAAGACGATCGATCGACAAAGCAATCAATGCAAAAATATCTATTCAATCGATTACCTAGAATCGGCGTTTCAATTTCCACAAAGCCCTAAATTTTTGAAAGAGGAATGAACGATCTCGAAGAGGTAGACATTATTCACGAAGTAAAGGTTACGGGCCAAACAGAAGAAAATTAAGGGAGACAATATTTTGTGTGATATAAACTAAAGTGGTCGGCCTTTATAAATATTATTTGGGCTTAAATTTTATAAAGGGTTTTGTAATTGTATTTATTTTGTATTTTTCTTTTAAACTTTTGTAAAATTCTGGTCGTGTGACTATGGGACGAACTACGGTGGTGTAGTTCGAGAATTCGCAACTCAGTGGCTGAGTTGTGGTTGAGTTTCAAGTATAGAGTTAGGTTAGTTGATAGCGGATGTCGCGAGTTTACATGTTTAAGCGTCTAACTACTTAATTTCTAGTAGAAACCTTGGGGGCAGCACGTAGGTAGATTTTTGCGAAGCTGGGTAAATCTATGTTGTTCTATTTCTGCTTTTTATTATTCTGCTATTATCTATGCTGCAATTATTTAATATATTTCGTGAATAAATTTTTATTATTATCAGTATCACCCTATTCACCCCCTTCTCCTCTAGGGTAAAATTCCTACATTCCTTCGTATATATAAAAATATCCTAGGTCAAATTATTTCATTTACCCTATTTGAAAACAATACCATGTCAAATTGTTCTGTACAAGTGTTTAGAGATCCTTGTCAATAACGTTGATTACTTGTATTGACTAGAATCCATAACCACTTAATAGATCAATCAACACAACAAAAGCACAATTTTATATTCATTAACAAATACACACTCATATACGTTAATACACTCAAACTCATTCTACGGTACTACTCTTCCTATCTCTAATTAGTTACCCCATCAAAGCTAAGGTTCTCGCTTAACCTTCAACTCTAATACCAAGTGTAACGGACATAGGCTTTTCAACCATCTCAGTAGCGGCCACTTTCTGCCATGGTATACATTGAATACCTCGAATTTGCTTTTAAGGCTAGCCTCTCAACTTCAACCAACCACTCAGGGACACGTAAGGGTAAGAGTCTCCTGCTTGCCACCAAACACGAAGTGAGAACCCCTATAATGCTGTAATGAAGCAAATTCGATCCCAGTCTCTTCGAAAACACCGTTCAATATCTCTGGTAAACTCAACCCCGGTACTCTAGGAAATACGTAGCCGAAAATAAGATCGGAGATCATTTCCTAACCGTTAGTGGATAGATTTCCTAAACATCGTCCTAGAAGAACGAAACGAGTTTATGCGTACAGTATAGCACCTTCGACGATAACTGTACCATATAATCCCCGTGTTTCTCCTAGATATTTCCAAAGCTATTGTTTCTAGTCCAGATTTGATAGTCGGTTATTTACTATAAAATAAACAATCATTCAACCAAAGATTCCATTTCCTACTGAATCACTAAGTCTTATTTAATTTATATTTTAATAAATTAAATCTCTTTATCTGATATTTACTTATCTTATCGGAATAAGGATACTCACACACCATTCCCTTTAAAAATATTTGAATAAAAACTTTTTAAAAATAATTATGGAAAGCACCTCACGGTATTAACCACGAATTCGCAGCTCAATGATTACTTCTCTATCCCAGAGAAATCTAGACTTAACTATAGGCAATCTCTGCCTCTCGATTTCGCTATAAAAGTATACCATTACTTTTCGAAAACTTTATTTAATAATTTCCTCAAAATAATACATATAAATTTTCTATATAAATTTTCCAAGTTTAATTAGGAAAAACTCTTTTACAAAAGTTTACTATATAATATATTATTTTTAAAGTATTATTAATATTTAAACAAATTATCTTTTGAGTTAATAATAATATCTTACTACTGATTTATCCTTATGTAATAATTAACCTTAAGTCAAACCATTATAAATAACTTTAAATAAATAATTTATATAATTTTAAACAATTAGAATAATCACATAACTTTGAAACAATAATTAATTTTGATTTATTAATAAAATCCTAATCGATTTACAAGACTTGTTTATAAAACTTATAATTCATTTTAACAATTCAAAAATATTTAAAGAACTAACTTCCTAGAATGTTTTTAAACACTTTTAAATTACCTAGTTTAATAATTAAAAATCCTCTTTTTAAAAACAAACTTAGCTTCTCGATAAAAATATATTTTTCAATTCCAGAATACCCATTCTGGTATTTATAAATCCCTCTCGATTTATCACAAACCAATTTACATCCCAAATTTCATAAATCCCTTTTTCACATTTCCAAAAGCAAATCTATCATTTCTTCTTAAACCGATTTACCCATCTCATTATAAATTCTTGCCATGAATTTATATCTTTAATTTACCAAATGATAATCATTTCCCTTTATTTATAAATATTGTTTATAAATCCCATAGTCTCATTTCCAGTTTACAACGGTTTCACATAACTTAAATCCATTATAAATTGATTTCTAAATTAAATTCCATTTATAAATCAATTTCTTAAAATAACCCAAACTATATTCCAAAACCAACCAAATCCCGATCCTGCTTCCATTTCGTAATTTAGAATCTTATTTAAGATCCAGTATGACCAATTTTATTCATTTCCAAATTCACTTCTATTTCTCCAGTCTATTTAAAATCTTGATTTAAAAACCTTTTATATTTAAAAGAAGTGTCACTTAGGAATTATTAATTAAAATCCTATATATATATATATAATATTTTAAAATCTCTATTTACAGTATCATGAAATAGTTAAGATAAATTTAAAATCATTTATTTTATCCCAATAATTTCTTTTTTAACTGATCCAAATTCTATATAAATACTTAACTTTCACCAATACCTTTTAAACTTCTTTTCAAAGTCAAACATATATTTATGGTATTTTTAAAATACCAAAATCTAGGCCAGTACTACCAAAGCATCCAATAGATTAAAATAACAATATAATCTATCATAGAGTATTCAAACAAATCATATATCACTATATATGAAATTAAACTCGATATTTTGAGGAATCCAGTTGGATCTTTCCAACCTGTTTCCCTGCAACTACAGATGTTAATACGACATAAAATTCCAATCCCGCTTCGAGGTGGGATATCGCAGTAATATATGGTCATCCGCTATTATGCATGGCGCATAGGGTCTCATCCGCTAAAATTATGCGGGAACAATCAATCCAACTACTAATATATGTACTACTATATATAATATCACATTGAATTGATAATAATTTATCAGTTTAACCAATCAATCAATAATTGATTTTAACTATTTAAAATTAATGCCAATAATCCAAATGAGTGAAATTTACTTAACTTGATTTTTACTGTCGCTTTCGCATTCCGGTTTCGATTAAATTTCCCCAGGTTTGAATTTCACTAAAAATTCCAAAAGCTCCAAATTCCATCAATCCATTTCCTTTGTGTAAGTGATGACAATACAATCCCAACGCAACTTGAATCATCTGAATCGGACCTCGTTAGAGAGAGATATACATTTTATAAGTTCATCGGTAAATTAATTATATTAAACACAATATAATAAATTTTAAAAACCCATACCCGATAGTTCAAACCCGGGCCAAAGCCCACACCGCTCCTTCTTCTCCCTTTTGTCTATCCCTATACATGAAAAAAAGGAGGCCATGCACGTTCAACTGATATGAAGCTCTAGTCGCCGAAATCACCAACAAGCGTCGCCGATGAACCCCTCATCCAATCCTCCACGTGCTCGACCACTCACCACGCGCGAATGCCCCTCCTCCAAAACGCGTCAACGCACTGCTCCAGACTATACGACAAAGTCGCGACCTCCCCTCCTATCCACATCCCTCTAGATCATTGCCACGCGTGCACTCCACCCCTACAAAGCCAACTCCAAACTTCGTTCGGCCTTTCGATGATCTATACCCCCAACCTTAATTTACTGTACAAACTTCAAGCATCTCAAATTAATGTCGCACCTTACAATACTCGTACCAGATGGAAGAGAACGAAGGAATAGGATTTTGCAAACAAGTTTCAAGATTTTTAATAGAGTGGAATTCGAGTTATAATTTTTTAAAATTTTCCATGTTTTTATTTTCTTTGCTCCGGCTCAGTTGTGTGCATTTTAAAAGTGGAGGGAAATGTATTTCACATGGCAAGGGTATAGTGATTTGAGTGAAAGAAAGGAAGTTGATGTGAATATGGTCAAGTCAACATATAAATATATTTTTTAAATTTTCAAATCGTCCCAATTACGTAGCTTAAAATCTCGAACTGCTATTGATGCATGTCGCTAGTCATTCATAATGTTATACCCTTATTCCAATCGCAATGGAAAAGGTTTCGAGTCCTAATTCGACCATATGGAGAAGATAGCTTTTTGGACCCAATTATTACATTGAATTTTCGATATTAAATTCAGCGCATTTATATTCCGTACGACCAAAGGACAACTCCAAATACTATGAAACTTGAAATTCAATAATAGCACACTTTTACGGATCCAATGGAACTTATATCGTCGTATTCCGAGACTGTGCCCTGGAAGACTCTTTTTATATGTAAATTTAAACGAGCTATTTCTAAAATCGAATAAATCACCTTTTAATTCAATTTAATTTTTTTTATATCTTTATTCTTATTAAGATAAATTTAATAAGCCCTTATTTATTTTTATCAAGCTTAAAATTCAAGATTCAATGTTTTAACCAATTTTCAATTATCAAATTCAGTAATTAAATTATCCAATAAATCGTTGTATTTGAAATTCTAGTTAAAAATTAACACTTAAATATTTAAAATCAATTAAATATTTTAGTTTCAAATAACCAAAATTCTGGGTCGTTACAAAAAGAATACTTCTCGTACCACCATAACTTAAGTTGATCATTTATGGAAATTGGTTCTCGTTCTTGTCATAAAAATTCTTTTTATAAATCCCTTTTATAAAGTTCCCTTATAAAACTCTTTTCTATTTATACAACTCTTTCATATTTACAAACTCATTTTATAAAATATCATTCATAAAACTCCTTATATAAATCTCCAAATTTATTTATAACTCTTTTTATAAAACTCCGAATTCATTATAAAACTCCTTTATAAAATTTCATTCATAAATCTCCTTTATAAAACTTCAATCATAAACATCCTTTATAAAAAATCATTCCTTTTATTAATATCTAAATATAATTATAAAACTTCTTTTATAAATCTTTTTATACTTAACACAAATCTCCGTTTTTCAAAACAGGACCAAGTACCTTTTATAAAACGATCATTTCATATATCGCTATAAATTCACAAATGTGATTTATTATTTTAATTTATCAAAATTATAATAGTTTATCCTTTTATAAAACATTATTTATAAATGTATCTTTTATTTATAAAATATAATTATAAATCTATTATTTTATACAATGATTTATATAAAACGTTTCCCGAATATCTATTCTGAAATATTTCTATTTTCTTTGAAAAACAAAATCACTTTCTTATAAAAGGTATATTCCTCTTTATTTTCTTTAAAATAAACATTCATTACTACAATAAATTTTTTTATAAAAATAAATACTTTTCAAAGTACTTTTTAATTTTTTTTGAAAAAGTTGGAGTAAAATAGAAAATTATAAAAACTATTTTTAAATAAAATAACATAGAAAATCCAAAAGTGTCGAATTTAGAAATCATTTTCTGAATCAAAACCGTTTCCAAATCAACATAGCAATTAATAGTATTTCAAAATACTATAATGAGGCTAATAGCTACTATATTACTAAACCAATGCTATTACTACATTTTTTTAACTAAAAGGTTCGACTTTTAACATATATCAATGTCACATCCACTGTGAACATCCACCAACTTTTAGCATTCAACAATTTTTACAATAAGTATATAAATGGAACTAAAATCAATAGGTATATAACTGAAATTAAAAATCACAACGGCAAGAAATCCGGATTTCTCTATAAAATTCCCGGTATTTTGTCATTCGCTTTTCAAAAGAAGATTTTCAACTAAACCAAACAAATAAATCATTCAAACATAAAAACAATAATTTATATGTACTATATATCATATAGTATTCATTTCAATCAAAAATGAGTTAACTCACCGAAAATCCAGCGGTCGCTTAGGCATTCTGGTTTGTCGATTTTAGCCTAAAATTCTACTCACTTCAAACTCAATGAAACAAATTCCATTTATAAGTTATTCCATTTATAATTTATTGGTATCATATAGTAGATATTACTCTTATGAATGCAATACAAAAGACCGCGTCTCAATTAGACCTCATATGAAAAAGTTATTCAATTTATAAGTTTTGAGCTGTGCAGTTAAAGCGCTCGATAGATTCGATGCAGCGAAGGTGCAAAAAGTCATAGCAGATATGTAACGAGGATATAGCGGATGACTCTAAAATAGCATATAAAACTCGTACTTAATTTTTTACAAATATATAAATGGTAATTAAATGAAAAATTAACAATCAATTGAATTATAATTAATACATAAATAATTTCAAATAAAAACACGTGCGAATATATAGTAAATAAAAATAAAACTATTATATAACATAACTAAATTTAGTAGAATATTAAAGTATTTTCATTTTTGAAAATATATTAAAAATTCAACTACATAAATTAATTTCATAATATTTATAATGTATAAATGTCATTTTTCAATTTATTTCTTTTAAAAAAGATATAGCGGAATATAGCGGAAATAACGGAATACAGCGGAAATAGCAGGGCTTAAAGCAGAAAGGCTATATTTAGGGCTATATTGAAAAATCGTAGCGGTGAAATCCGCTACGAGATATAGCAGGGTTATAGTGGGGTAATAGCGGGGCGTTAACTGCACAAGTTTTAAGATTAAAATATTAATTAAATACACTTAATAAAATTTTAATTTAAATTATGCAAACTAAACCCTTCTCCCCTAGTTCTCTAATCGATCAACTCCTGCACATTGACATCGCTTCCTCCGTTGTGCATGCATGCTCTAGCTTGTGCTTTGGTCGTCCGATTGACGAACGAAATTCACCAGCACTTTTCCCTTCGCTTCCTCTCCACAACGCACATAACAATCACAAGCTTGATCGAGCCAATTGAAAGCGACCGAAAACCTCTCATCATTGACCATATAGGTCGCGATCCACCATACCTCTGCAAGCCCCCAAACTCCACCCCTAGATGCCACTCCACACGTGAAATGCAACCGCACATCCTAAATCAACAATTGTTGATCACAACTACCAAAAAACATTAACCTAACCTCACCTTCTTCACATCGACGATGCTAAACTCAACCACATGTGACCAAATACACATGGATTTGTAGAGCTCATCACCATGAAATCAAAGAATTCAACTTTATATTTTTTTAGTTGAGTAAATTAATTATTTTGGATTTTGAAGGGATGGGTTTGATTTTCATGTTTACAGTAAATGGAATGAGAGAGAGGATGGAAATGAAAAGATTGGTAGAAAAGTCATGTGTTAAGTTTAGTTTATAATTGAATTTTCGGCATCACGTTGCATAGTATTTTTTTACGTAAGCACCGCGGACTATAAAACAAAAATACGATCACGTAAAAAAATGCAACGTAATCTAAAAACAAAAATACCATCGTTTGTCGAAAAATACGTCAAATGATAATTTAAAGATTTTCCAAATTAAAAATTATATAAAATACCATAAATTAAATTAAAAATACATCAATAAAAATCGAGTCATTTTTTAACAGTAGATTTTCTTATTATTTATCACATTCGAATCAAATTTGAATATTTAAATAAATCAAATATTCCCTTTCGAAATGTTAAAAATTCCAGATCGTTACATTCTTCCCCCTTAAAAGAATTTTGTCTCCAAGATACCCAAAGGAAGAAAAATGTCTTTGAACCCTTAGCTTTCAGAAAAAACTCTTACCCAAAATGGGTTATTAATCTTTTAAAACCTCATATGTTACGAATATTTCGGCAGCACCTCCTTTACACGGCTCGATCTTGAAAAACTACAACCCGCCACAACTGGCCCAAATCAACAAGAGAAAACAAAGCCCAAAAGTGGCCTCCCATATCTGGGGCATAAAATCATTAACAACAATAAATACTTATGATATACCTTATGGAGTGTGTATGACACATAGAAAACACACATGTTAAGCAATAAACGTGTACCTATTAGTCAAGCAATCAAACTCTACTCATGAAACCAAAAGCAATTAGCAAGTCCTTACTTTCGTGAACCTGTATCTCATTTACAAATGCCATCGAACTATGTTTCTTGCATTTCTAATGTCAAAAACATACAAGTACATTAAAGCTCGTACGATGTACATATGTCATCCGTATGCAATATCAAATCTGATCACTCGCTCGATCATACAAGTTTCGCTTTCGAACTAGAATCGCTCACTCGACTTCCATAGTCCGGACTCTGATCAGGTTTCTTGATTAAAAACCTGCGTTCTCCTTACATAGCCATATGTAGATTCAAAATCTTATCAAAAATCCATATCAAGTATTCACCGTCAAGGATCGAGTGAAAAATTCTTGTTCAGATCGATGTAAATTGCCTCGAAATCATGTACTCGAATCCAGATCAAGAACAGTTATGCGAATAAATTGATTTATGCATAATTTACATTGGTTTCTTAAGTAAACCAATTACTTTTTATTTTAACTCACATTCATTTTTATTTATAATATATTTCCTTTAATACTAAATCATTTATAAGCCATTTCATAAAACTCTATCTTTATTTTAAAACCATTCCATACTTAACTTCATATTCGTGCAACATCCTTTTATATCCTAAGGGTATATATTCAGTATCAATTTTCTTTATCCAACTAGAATGTTCACAAATTTTAAAACTTATTTATCTAACTATCTTTCTAATTCTAGAGTTAACAAAACTCAACTTTTATAATTTCACAAAAGAATTTAGCTTCAAATTCTAAATAAATTAGGAAGTTTCTAACTATCCAAAATCGCCATAAATTTCATTTCATTTTAACAAATGAAAATACTAAAAAACATATCATAATGAGATGCACAAACCAAATTACCCTAATGCACAAGATTCGTGGGTCCATATAATAACTTAACTGTTAACATCTGGGTTTTATTTCAACTCTATTTTGGGATAACAACAATAATGTATGTATCTCCTTTTATATATCAATTCAAAATGTTGGGATTAAACCAAAATCTGTTTTATCGAAACAAATCTATAACAAACTACTATGGCAGCATCCCCCACTAAGAAACTCGAAAATGAAAATCGATAATATGCAGTCATCGCCAGAATTATTTTCTAGTGACAAAAGTGAGTTCATTCCTTTCTATCTCCTTTAAAATCCTTTTTAAAAAATTATGTACATAAATACTTCTAGATAATACTATTATTATTTTCCACAAAACTTTGAAAAATATTTTCAAAAACACCGAGATTTAAGTTCTCAAATTCTCGGCTTAAATCCTTTTTATTTATAGACCATATTTATATAATGTCACTTTCTTATATAAAGCATTTCACAAATGTTCATCTTTGTTTGAATTACAATAAACAACTTTTATTAAAATTAAATTTTAACCTAAAATTATTACCGAACGTCCTATAGTCAACTGTGAAACAGAATTTATAAGGTGTTTGTATTTAATGTTCCTACAATTACTATAAATCAAGCCCATGTTATAAAAATGTGAAACTGCTCATAAATTGGTCGGGCATAAAAATTAATCAACTAAACAATAATCAATACTCCTAAACTCGACGAGCATAACTAATCAAACAATAAATGATAATAATTGAATATTATCATCTTCGAACAAACAAACACCTCATAAATAACTATATCAATTTCTAAAAATTATTCTTTATGTATAAAATATAAAATCAAGGTAAAATTATTTTATTTACCAAATTTCAAAACAATACTGTGTCGGTTTGCCTGGTTCAAGTGTTTAGAAACCCTTATTGATACCTAGCGTCCCAAATACCGATCAGAATTCATGAACCAATCAACAAATAAATCGACACAATATAATTTTTTTATAGCATTAACAAATATGCACCCTTATATATATACTCAAACTCGTTCTAGGGTATTACTACCCATATCTCTAATGAGTTTGCCGCCACCAAGGTCAAGGTGTTCGCTCAACCTAACTCTAATACCACTTGTAAAGACCCGCCCTTTCGACCCTCAAATGTTGATATTAATACATCCATGATATTCACATGTCAAGCATTCAAGTGTCTGAAAGACTATTATTGGGGGAAAATAAAGAGAAGATGGAACAGAATCTCACATTATGGCGAGTAATATATAATATACAATAGATCTTTATAAAAAGAAAACAACAATATACAAATATCAACCGAGTAGACTAACCAATCATCGGTCTGGACAGTTACAACAACATGTCCTTACAAAATTCTATAAATATAAACAACTAATGCAGCGGAAATAAAATATACATGAATACGTCCTGGGGGGCATCTAGCTCGTCTCCTGAAACCCCAAAGAATCCAAAGCTAAATCTAGAAATATACTCAGTCTGACCCGAGCATTAAAAGAAAATAACGCTCGGATCAGTCTGGTAAACCGGCATGAGAAACACAAATCAAATGAATTTTTGATGTTATAAAAACCTTTCAAAATAAATGTATGTCGTAAGACTACGCCGCACATAAACACGGGTGGTTTTTACCTTACAGTAACCAAATCATTTCATAAGAAATCTTATGATATTATAATAATGTCTACGGTTTAAAATAAATATTTAATCATATCCGAAATGGTTACATTAATTACACAAGTCCGTAAAGGCACATATTGAAAAATGGATTCCGTCAATGAGAAGGCTATCGAGGTGCCGCTTGTCAGAGTACACTTTTGGATAAAATATACCGAGGCCCTCACATGGACCTTCTGCATGGCAAGACCGGTCTATCCCTAACTGGATAATATCGAATATGTCATCATCTCGGTTACCGGCCAACAACTATATCGCGTCACAAGCATACACAAACGACTCAATATCGATCTTGATCGGGTGATGACCATACCCTAATGGTAGCGAACCATATAGCCTTGTGGCATATCCCCTATTTTAGTCATTCCCAATTGTGAGGCTTGGGGCTGCATTTTACCCTTTTAGCAAATTCCACTTAGAATGCTAACACTGCTCTTCAGGAAACAATGCGCTGCCAGCATTCATCAATCCAATTTGTTCAAGATATGAACAAACCGAAGGTACTACTTCTACTACATCCTCAGGATTAGTAGCAAGTAGCTCTTGCACTTCAAAAAACTCCATCATCAATTCCGTCATCTTCAAGATGTCTCTAATTCGAATGCATATGTTGATTTGAAGTGGTTTTCAGATAATATAACCGTTCCTGGTCTCTCCGAACTGATAAATGATAGTTTTCAAAGCTGACCAACATTTGATAGTTGGTAATTTAAATATCAAATAAACAAACAATGAAATCAGATATTTAATTTCACATGTAAACCAAGCATGGCCAAGCACATAAGCAACCACCAAGCCTCTTTAATTAATCCTTTCATTAATTAAAACCAGTTTTCAAGTATTTGTATTAAAATACTTTTTCAAAAGATATATTTACAAACCCTCTTTATTTTTTTCAATACTTGAAAAATATTGATATACTTATCTCAACCGTATAAGTAAACCCACAAAACATTTCACTTTCAATACTTAGAAAACTTTCCCATATCCTTATATTAGCGGTATAAGTATATTCACAAATCTTAAGAAAAAGATTTCGTTTCCAAAACCATACTTAATTGGGTTAAAAAAATGTTACTTAAAATATAAGTAACAATAAAACCTAAACCACTTTTCTCTTTTGGTATTAAGTATGAATAGAATAATTCTCATACCACCATAACTTAAAATGATCATTTATGGAAATCAAGTCTCATTCTTTTTTAAAAAAATTATTTTTTATAAACCCTTTTTTATAAAATTCCGTTATAAAATCTTTTCTATTTAAAAACCCTTTTATATTTACAAACTTCTTTTATAAAATATCATTTATAAAACTTCTTTTATAAATCTCCAAATTTATTTTTAACTCTTTCTATAAAACTCCAATTTCATTTATAAAACTCCTTTATAAAACTTCATTTATAAATCTCATTTATAAAACTTCATATATAAATCTATCTTTATAAAATTTAATTTATAAATCTCCGTTATAAACGTCCATTCATAAATCCCCTTTATAAAACTGCATTCATAAATCTCTTTTATAACTATAAAAATCCTTCTATAAATCTTTAAATATAATTATAAAACTCCTTTTATAAATCTCTAAATATAATTATAGAACTCATTTTATAAATCTCTAAATATGATTGTAAAACTCCATTTATAAATCCTTTTATATGTAACACAAATCTTCGGTTTTCAAAATAAGACTAAATACTTTTAACGATCATTTCATATATCACTATAAATTCATAAATGTGATTTATTATTCCAATTTACCAAAATGATATTACTTTCTCCTGTTATAAAATATTATTTCTAAAACTATCTTTTATTTATAAGTTACATTTATAAATCAATTCTTTTATACTTTATTTTATATAAAAGGTTCCTAAAATATTTATTCCAAAAATTTTCGTCTTCTTTTAAAAACAAAATCACTTTCTTATAAAAGGTATATTCCTCTTTTTTTTGGCAAGGCCAGCCGGTTTTATAGTGTACCGTCCACTTTTTATTACGAACGTAATAAAACTTGAAATACAGGAGTAAGGTAAAAACACCTTAACTACTATGAAAAGGAAAAATAGAGCACAGGAGTGTGGCAACATGCCACAGCTACAATAAAATACGACATGACTAAATCTCCTCTTAAGAGGAAGAAAACCCAATATCCTCGATCACCTGGGAAGATGCCAACAGGACATTCCCAAAAAGACCACCAAAGGGGCAGAAACGGATAGCAAGACAAGGATCATAAACCACGACATTAGATGTGTAAATAAAGGAACGATCCCAGGTAGTATCAGCAAGCATGTCAGAATTCGATCCCGCATACAGACCGACCACTATAAAATAAACACTCAATATTATAATAACTTTTTTACAAAATTAAATACTTTTTGAAATACTTTTAAAAACATTTTCAAAAAGTTTGGAGTAAAATATAAAAGTACAAAAACTATTTTTATACAAAATATCACAGAAAATCCAAAAGAGTCAGATTTAAAAATCATTTTCTAAATCAAAACCATTTCCATATCAACACAGCAATTAATAGTATTTCAAAATACTATAACGAAGACAATAGCTGCAATAGCACCTACCTTTTTCACTAAAAATGTTCAACTATTAACATATATCAAATGACTTATCCAATATTGCCAACTACTAACTTTTAGCATTCAAAAATTTATACAGTAAGTATATCAATGGAATTAAAATCAACTAGTATATAATTGAAATTAAAAATCACAATGATGAGAAATCCGGATTTCTCTAAAAAAATCCATGCATTTTATTTTAAATGTTGTCCGCTCTTCAAAAGCGGATGCTCAACCAAACCAAACAAATAATTCATCCAAACATGAAGAATAATTTATATCTACTATACATATCATATAGTATTCAATCAGAGTTGAGTTAATTTACTGAAATTCCAGTGGACGTTTAGGCATTTCGATTCGATCTAAAACCGAATGACGTTCGATTTTAACTTAAAATTTTCCTAGCTCCAAACTCGACAAAACCATTTCAAACATGTAGATATTGCTCCTACTAGCGCACTGCAAAAGACCACGTCTCGATTTGACCTCGTATGAAGAAGTTATTCAATTTATAAGTTTTGAGATTTAAATATTAATTAAATACACTTAATCGCATTTTAATTTTAAATTACTAGAAGAAAACCCTTCTCCCCCAATTCAGTAATCAATTAACTCCTACATACTGACACCGCTTCCTCCCTTGTGCACACACGCTCTAGCCAGAGCTCTGGTCGATGGATTGACAAATGGACTCAGCCAGCTGTGACGCCCTACCTCTATACTCACACTAGCCAAGGACACTACAGGGTAATGCAGTTGACTAGTGCAAAGAATAAGGATGTTGAGGAGCGACCATCTGTGTAATTGCTTTGTTCGAGTACCGATATGTCAGATAGTATTATATGCATTTCATTTCAAGAGGAAATCGGACATATCAAATACAAACACAAGGCTACTACACAGTGGCTATGTGGTTTTCAGAAATAAATATAAAATAAACATAACATAAATCAGTCATAGATATTCATATCACTAAGGCGGAAACAGATATTAATATATCACATAAAAATGTAACATCAAAGTAGTGGTCATATAAGATCCACTACATCACAAAAGAATAGGTACAAGTGCAAGCCAAATAATATGTATACATCAAGGAGTCTCTATCTCGAATGTATAATAACAAAAACTATTAAGCTAAAGCAGTTAGCTCAAAAGTCAGATGAAGGACCATGATAAGAAGTCAAGCAGAAGCACCTGAAATACCTTGGTCTGACCCGAGTATTATTTAAGAAGAAAATAATAAATGGATTAGTTTAGCTATAAACGTCATATAAAATGAGATAGGATAAGAGACATGACAAAAACATATGATAACAATAATGCCATACTGTGACAAGTATACATTAGATAACAAAAAAATCATACAATATCTCAAATATTC
The DNA here is from genome assembly GCA_030765085.1 of Allium cepa. NCBI lineage: Eukaryota > Viridiplantae > Streptophyta > Magnoliopsida > Asparagales > Amaryllidaceae > Allium > Allium cepa. The sequence goes on from CM060929.1 coordinate 272,919,588, forward strand.
TCAATAACTAAAAAGAATGTCATATTCTTTAAATTATTCACCAAAACACAAATATTGATAGAGCTTATCAATGCATATCATTAACATTGGTGAAACACAAAATTGCATGGAAATCATCAACTAGAAATCCAGAAATCACAAAGGGGGAGGCCTATTAAGAAATGGGAGCATGAAATTTCACCAACACATGTATCACAATTGGGTCGCTATGCCATGGTCGCTAACCATAGAGTCGGTGCAACGGCGTAGTACAGCGTCACGCCCGATGAATCCAAAATTCCAATAATCCAGAACAATGACATAGTATAATGTTACGCCCGATGAACCCCAAACTCCAATAATCCGGAACGACATAGTACAACGCTTGAGGAACCCGAAACTCTAATAATCCGGAACAACGACGCAGTACAACGTTATGCCCGATGAACTAGATGAGCCGAAACAACGGTTATGGCCGATGAACTGAACTCCATAAACGAACATGGGTCGCTATCCCGTAAAAGAAATGAGACGAAGCTCAATAAATCGAGATACAGTCCCCCACGTAGACAAAGAGACATCGCATATCGCATATCGCTAGTCTAAACCATAAAATGATCGTCATTGACCAATAAAAAGTTTGAATTACACTAAGCTAGTAAATAAATGAGTTTATCTTCTTGTCCCATAACCACTAGCTTAACTTAAGACTTACGAACAAATTGTAGATTTCCACTTGAAAATTGTCACAAGGTTTCAATCGAACAAGTCTAAGAACTAATCGACAAAGTAAACGCTAGCTTTCATACCACTTGTTTTGCTAAGTTGTTTAATTGGATTTCTCGACGAATGAGGTAAAGGTTTGTGTATACTAATATATTGAAAAATGGTTTTAAAAACGAGCTTTGTATTAAAGATAACATTGAAATCATTTTTGTGAAAGAATTTGAATATTTACTACTAGTATAGAAACCTTTGTATTTTAAAGTGACAAATCATAGAAAACGATTGTAAAAACAATCGATCATCAAAATTTCACATTCGAAGACGTGAATCAAATCCATAGAAATCGATACCAAATCCATCAAAATGGATATTCCTAAAAATCCAGAGAAAGGAGTCATCAAAGTCGATAAAAGTGATAACAACTAATCAGATCAAGAAAAATCGATAAACACTAGAAATTCACTCAAAAATAGGCAAATAGGCAAAACTGAACAGTTCCATACGTTTGGGGGTTAATCCAGACGTCTGGATTTGGGTTCTGGAAATATTTCAGAACCCTCCCAGACGTCTGAACTCTAACCAGACGTCTGAAACTAACAAGACGTCTAGTAGGTTTGGACCAGACATCTGGTCCATGTCTCTGCCATTTTTATTTTCTACCGTCTTATATTTTTTCTCCAGGGACCATAACCAGATGTCTGGACTTGATCAACCAAATGTCTGGTTGCCTGTTCTGGGCAACAGTTTGTCTAGGCTAATGATGGCCAAATTGATTTGGAAGCGATTAGACGAGCGACGAAGACTAGGAGTTTATGCCAAGCGACAACCCAGCCTTATAGGCTCTTCAATACACACCAAATAACATGTCCAAACATTCAAGATAGGATTTTTAATGATTTTGACTTCAAAACATCAAAATTGGAAAATTCACCAAATTAATTTAAACCAAAATCAAATGAACATGAATAGATGTTGGGAATTCATACCTAACAACATTGAAATCTATAGACATAGACGGAAGTTCAAGAACTTACCTTTAAAACTCAAAGACAACGAATGAGAGACTTTAAAACAAAGCAAGACCAATTCCTCTTCAATACACCTCTAGAATCTTTAATCTATTATCAAAGGTGAAGTTTTTCCAAAGTTAGGGTTTAGGAATTTTTGAGAATTGAAAAGAGATTGAGATGGAGAAGACGAAGAGGATGCTCACCTAAGCTTCTCTTTGATTTTGGGGCTTGAATCTTGAATTTTCTAGTAATCTAGGGTTTAGGAATTTTAATTTCCTCTTCTTTCTCCCATTTTCCTTTAGCTTGAGAGTATTAGGAAAATATAATGAATGAATGAAAAGGGGGTGGAGTTAGGGTATTTTATTGGCTTTGTGGGCTGAAACCCAAACCCAAAGCCCAATAGAAAAATAGCAAAATTCTACTCAACTCCAAACATATCGATGTTTATACTCAAAAAGATTGCAAACATCATTTTGGACTCAATGGAAGTGGTCTCAAGTCCTAATTCGACTGTTTGCAAAAAGTAGCATTTCAGGCTCTAATCCGACTAACGATGCTATATTTAAATAAAACATTTAAATATACAATCGTAAAATATGCGGGTTGCTACAAACTCCCCTCCTTAAAAAAATTGCTTCCTCGCAATACATAAGAAGAAAATAAGGAGTAACAACCATAAAAGCATATCAACACAAAAGAAAATTTTGAAGTGAGAAGTTCACTTTAAAGAGCACGAGAGAGAGTAAGTCTGGATGTGTTCGCTCGATGAATTCATTGAATTCCCAAGAACAATGCTTAGGATTTGAGTACCATTGAACTTTCACAAGTGGAACATTTTTATTTCGGAGGCGTTTAACCTCCGTAGAATATACGAATAGAGTGTTGCTCATAAGTCAAATTAGGTGAAACTTCAATTTCTTCAATACCACCTGGCTCAAGAATTGAATCACAATCCCTAAGGCATTTATGTAGTTAAGAGACGTGGAATACGTCATGAATAGCTGAAAATTGAGCCGGTAATAAAATGCGACAAGCCACGGAATCAATGCATTTGGTGATGGGAAATGGACCAATATATAGAGCTGCTAATTTTCCCGATCGACTGAAACGCACAATACCCTTCACAGGTGAAACATGAACGAATACCAAATCTCCCATAGAAAAATCCAAATTCCTTCTTAGGTTATCGGCATAGGATTTTTGTCTGCTTTGAGCTTCTTTCATCCTATGACGAATAAGGTCAATCTTTTCTGTGGAATCACGAATAAAATCTGGACCTAAAACTAGTTTCTCATCGGCCAACAAGAAGGAGATCGACATGGCCTTCCGTAGAGTGCCTCGAAAGGTGCCATACCAATGCTAGATTGGAAGTTATTATTATAGGAAAACTCAACAAAAGAAATATGATCTTTCCAACTTCCATCAAAATCAAGAACACAAGCACGAAGAAGATCTTCAAGGGTTTGATTCACATGCTCGGTTTGTCTATCGGACTGAGGATGATAAGCGGTGCTAAATTTAAGCTTCGTTCCCAAAGCTTTTTGAAGACTCTTCCAAAATCTACAAGTAAATAATGGATCACGATCGCTAACAATAGAAGTAGGAACTCTATGCAATTTAACAATCTCTTTAACATAGAGTTTGGACAAAAGAGGTACGGTTCGATTGGACCGAACGGGAATAAAATGGGCGGATTTTGTTAGTCTATCTACAATCACCCATAAACTGTCATGGCCTGAATGAGAACGGAGAAGATCGTCAATAAATTCCATGGAGACTTGATCCCACTTCCAAAAAGGAATGTATAAAGGTTGGAATAACCCACCGGGCCTTTGATGCTCGACCTTAACGAGTTAGCAAGTCAGGTAACGCTTAATGAAGTTAGAAATATCAGATTTCATCCCATTCTAATAATAAAATCGCTTCATATCCGCGTACGTTTTACTACTACAAGGATGAATGGTAAATTTAGAGCGATGGGAATCTTTTAAACTGTCTTCACAAAGATTACTAATATTTGGCACGATAAGTCTACCAAATTTTCGAATGCCGCCATGAGCGTCGATTTCAAAGTCTTTCAAACCATCAATATTTCCATCCTACAACTTTGGCATAGATGAGCCAATTTGAAACCATGCTTCTGAGCATCAAGAATGCGGTCTAAAAGAGAAGGATGAGCCTCAAGGCTACATAAAACAAGAGATGAACATGAATCGGATTCACCATCTCTAATCTCACAAGTGGATAAAGTCTCAAGATCATTCCATATGGATATCATCATGGAAACAACCACATGTTGCTTATGACTAAGGGCATCGGCAACACGATTTCTCTTTCTGGGAATATTAAGATCATGAGATGAAAGGAACTCGAGCCAATGTTGTTGATGCAAGTTAAGTTTCATTTGAGAAAATAAGTACTTCAAAGATTTATGATCGGTGTAGAGAACAAATTTATCTCCCAAAAGATAATGACGCCAAATTCTACAGACGAAAACAATAGCTGCGAGCTCTAAATCATGAATGGCATATCTAGTCTCGGCAGGCTTTAATTGCCTAGAAGCATAAGCGATAACACATTCCCTTTGCATGAGAACGGCCCCCAAACCAACACAACTAGCATCGGTATAAATAATAAAGTCTTGGTTCCCTTCGGGAATCACAAGAATAGGAACATCAAAAAGAAGTTCTTTTAAATGATCCTCTTTCCTGAAAAGCAAAGACATTTAAAATTATAATAAACTTTATGTAATCATCTTTTTAGAAAAATTTACTTTTTACAAGGCAATTTATTGTGTCTAACTATCTCATCATAGCGTTTAGAAAATTCCTATCAATAACGCTGATCAAGTGCATCGACCAGAATTCTTAAAGCACTCAATGGGCAATACAACACAAAATCATCTTTCATATGATAAAAATATCTCTTAAAAATATTACGAATATTTTTTGTTTGTTTTAAGAACAAAATTCAATTATACTTATAAATATATCTTATTAGAAAGATTTGCAATTTTAAATTACTGTTTTCACCCATAATCAATGAATACAGAATGCTCGATTCATAAGATGGATGCAATAACCTAGATGGTTTGTCAAACCAAATGAAATAACAAGCCATTCATAAGAATCATAATGAGTGCAGAATGCGGTTAGTGGAACGCTATCGTCCGCAACTCATAACTAATGAAAACTGGTGGCAAAGTCGAACTGAAAAGACCTTAGCACCACCCAATAGATCGCTTAGGTGATAATCCTAAGACATGCTCAAAGAATACCGGAAAATTCACAAACTACTTGAATGAGAGAAATAACACTTTCCTCATCATGTGGGTTTAAAGAAATAAATAATGCCACAGAATTGGAATCGAAATCATTAAGAAAAATTAAAAACCTGCTTAACAGATTGAGAATGTCGAAGATGGATAGTCCTTTCGGGACATAGGACATGGGCTTCCTAATGATTAAGCCAATCCTTTCCCAAAAATTAATTCCAAAGCCTAAGTAGCACATAACATGCAAATCAGATCGAAAAGCACAACTGCATGAAATAATCTCAACATCTTTACAAAGTAAACTGAGTGTTGCGGATCCCCAACCGGATTAGCAATTCTCAGTGAAGTCATCAAGCCCAAAATATTTAAAGGAAAAGCATCAACAAGTTCTTTTGATATAAAAGAGTGAGATACACCCGTATCAAAAAGAACTCGAATAGGAAGATCATGAAATAAAATGATGCCATCAAAGAATGAATGAAAAATACCTTGACCAAGAGAAGGGTTACTAGGGGCCTGCACAACATTTAGCTTTCTCCTTTTCTTGTTTGGAAGTTTGGGAAGAAGACCCAAACTTCTTCAATAGCGACAAGTAAGGGGCTTCAGACACTTATTTGCATAGTGATCCTTAGAACTACAATTGTAGTATTCTCCACGATTAGGGATTGGAGTCTTTGCTACGGAAGTTGTCTGCTTCCCTTTCTTATTGAGATTAGGGCTTTTGAACTTAATGTGCCTCTTCTTATTGTTATTGAGGCTCTTTTTGGAATCTCCAACATCACTATCACATCTTTTATCGACCTCTTCCAGTCGAAGGGTGATATCTACAAGTTGATCGAAAGGAACTTATAGTTTCAGAGGTAAAACCTTTTTGGGGTTCTTACTCAAAGCACAGATAAACCTTTGATTCTTTACAAGATCCAAAAGTTGTTGGGTAGACATGAATACTCCATCCCGAGGAGTAGCACTGGATTGACCGGTGCTTGGACGGCCTGGTCTAACCATTTCTCTTCTTTAAGAAAGAAAGAAAGAAGAGAAAAAAGTTATTCTCATAATTAATATCAAAAAAACTTGATTGATAAAACAAGGCATCATAAAAAGAAATAGGATAGAATGGGTCCAATAACTCGAATTAAATTCTAAGGCACGATTCCTAAGAAAGACTTAGGACGACGATCCTTGCTATAATATTCTATATTGATCCGAAGTTTGGCTTTGATATCAAGTTGTGAAGCCCCACCCCTATACTCACACTAGCCAAGGATACTACGGGGTAATGCCATCACTAGAGCGAAGAATAAGGCTGTTGAGGAGTGACCATCTGTGTAATTGCTTTGTGCGAGTACCGATATATCAGATAGTATTATGTGCATTTTGTTTCAAGAGGAAATCCGACATATCAAATACAAACGCAAGGCTAATACACAGTGGTTATTTGGTCTTCGTAAAAAAATATAATATAAACATAACATAAATCAGTCACAGATATTCATATCACTAAGGTGGAAACAGATACAAATATATCACATAAAAGTGTACATCAAAGTAGTGGTCATATAAGGTCCACTACATCACAAAAGAATAGGTACAAGTGCAAGACAGAAGAATATGTATACATCAAGGAGTCTATATCTAGAATGTATAATAATAAAAACTACTAAGCTAAAGTAGTTAGCCCGAAAGTCAGACGAAGGATCATTATAAGAACTCAAGCAGAAGCACCTGAAATATCTCGGTCTGACCCGGGTATTATTTAAGAAGAAAATAATAAATGGATCAGTCTAGCTATAAATATTATATAAAATGAGATAGGATAAGAAATATGACAAAAACATATGATAACAATAATGCCATACCGTGACAAGTATACATCAGATAACAACAATAATCATACAATATCTCAAATATTCTCAAACACTAAAAAGAATGTCATGTTCTTTTTATTATTCACCAAAACACAAATATTAATAAAGCTTATCAATGCATATCATCAAAATTGGTGAAACACAAAATTGCATGGAAATCATCAAATGGAAATATAGAAATCACAAAGGCGGAGGCCTATCAAAAAATGGGAGCATGAAAACTCAACAACACGTGTATCACAATTGGGTGGATATCTCATGGTCGCTAACCATAGATCCAGTGCAACAGTGTAGTACAACGTTACGCCCGATGAACCTGAAACTCCTATAATCCAAAACAACGACGTAGTACAACGTTACACCCGATGAACCCGAAACTCCTATAATCTGGAACAACGACGAGTACAGCATTATGTCCGATGAACCTGAAACTACAATAATCCAAAACAACGACGTAGTATAGCATTACGCCCGATGAACCTGATGAGCCAGAACAATGACGTAGTACATCATTATGCCCGATGAGCCGAACTCCGTAAAAGAACATGTGTCGCTAGCCCATAAAAGAAATGAGACGAAGCTCAATAAAACGAGGTACAATCCCCAACGTGGACAAAGAGACATCGCATATCTCAAGTCTAAACCATAAAATGATCATCATTGATCAACAAGAAGTGTGAATTACACTAAGCTAGTAAATAAATGAGTGTAGCATCATGTCCCATAACCACTAGCTTAATTTAAGTATTAAGAACAAATTGTAGATTTCCACTCGAAAATTGTCACAAGGTTTCAATCGAACAAGTCTAAGAATTAACCGATGAAGTAAACGCAAGCATTTCATACCACTTGTTTTGCTAAGTCGTTTAATTGCATTTCTTGAACAAATGACGTAAAGGTTTGTACATACTAATAGATTGAAAACCGGTTTTAAAAACGAGCTTTGTATTAAAGATAACGTTGAAATCATTTTGGTGAAAGAGTTTGAATGTTTACTACTTGTATAGAAACCTTTGTATTAAGTGACAAATCACAGAAAACAATTGTAAAAACAATCGATCCCCAAAATTTCACATTCAAAGACATGAATTAAATCCATAGAAATCGATACCAAATCCATCAAAATGGTTATTCCCAAAAATCCGACGAAAGGAGTCATCAAAGTCGATAAAAGCGATAACAACTAGTCAGATCAACAAAAATTGATAAACATTGGAAATTCACTCAAAAAATAGGAAAATAGGTAAAACTGAATAGTTTCAGATGTCTGGGGGTTAATCCAGAAGTTTGGACTTGGGTTCTGGAAATATTTTAGAACCCTCCCAGACATCTGAACTCTAACCAAACGTTTTAAAACTAACTAATCTTCTTATTGGTTTGGACCAGACATCTGGTCAAGTCTCTGCCATTTTTATTTTCTACCATCTTATTTTTTTCCTCCAGAGACCATAACCAAACGTTTGGACTTGATCAACCAGACGTCTGGTTGCCTGTTCTGGGCAATAGTTTGCCCAGGTTAATGATGGCCAAATTGATTTAGGAGCAATGGGATGAGCGACGGAGACTAGGGATTTATGCCAAGCGACAACCCATCCTTATAGGCTCTTCGATACACCCCAAAACATGTCCAAACATCCAAGATAGGATTTTTAATGATTTTGACTTCAAAACATCAAAATTGGAAAATTCACCAAATCAATTTAAATCAAAAGCAAATGAACATGAATAGATATTAGAAATTCATACCTAATGACATTGAAATCTATAGACATAGATGTGAGTTCAAGAACTCACCTTTAAAAATCAAAGACAACAAATGAGAGGCTTCAAAACAAAGCAAGACCAATTCCTCTTCAATACACCTCTAGAATCTTCAATCTAATATCAAAGGTGATGTTTTTTGTAAGTTAGGGTTTAGGAATTTCTGAGAATTGAAGAGAGGCTGAGATGGAGAAGATGAAGAGGATGCTTACCAAAGCTTATCTTTGATTTTGGAGCTTGAATCTTGAATTTCCTAGTAATATAGGGTTTAGAAATTTTAATTTCCTCATGTTTCCTCCATTTTCCTTTAGCTTGTGAGTGTTAGGAAAATAGAATGAATGAATGAAGAGGGGGTGGAGTTAGGGTATTTTATTAGCTTAGTGGGCTGAAACCCAAACCCAAAGCCCAATAGAAAGTAGCAAAATTCTACTCAAATCCAAACATATTGATGTTTATACTCAAAAAGATTGCAAACATCGTTTTGGACCAATGTAAGTGGTCTTGAGTCCTTATTCGACCACTTGCAAAAAGTAGCGTTTCAGACTCTAATTAGACCAACGATGCTATATTTAAATAAAACATTTAAATATACAATCATAAAATACGCGGGTTGTTACACCTGCACTTCTTCCTTCACTTCCTCCCCACAACTCACGTGACAACGACAAGTTCGATCTAGCCAATCGAAAGCAACCGAAAACCTCCCATCATCGACCGTACAGGTAACGATCCACAACACACCACTGCAAGCCTCTAGACTCCTCCCCTAGATGCTACTCCACACGAAAAATGCAACCACACAGTCCAAATCACTAATCGTTGATCACAACTTCTAAAAACCATTAAAATAGCCTCACTCTCTTCACGTCAACACTGCTAATCTCAACCATGTGTGAGCAAATGCACATGGATTTGTAGATCTCCTCACCACGAACTCGAAGAATCCAAGTTTATATTTTTTAGTTGAGTAAATTAATTGATTTGGATTTTCAAAGGGATTGGTTTTCATGTTTGCTGTAAATGGAATAAGAGAGAGAGGAGGGAAATGAAAAGATTGGTGGAAAAGTTTTATATTGAGCTTAGTTTATAATTGGATTTCTGGTATCACGCTGCACAGCATTTCGTTCCTGTATGAACCGCGAATGACAAAACAAAAATACGATCGTGCACAAAAGTGCAACACGATCTCCAACAAAAATAAATTACATTGGTTACCTAATTCTATAAAATACCAAAAATACCATCGTTTGCCAAAAATACGTCAAATGATAATTTAAAATTTTTCCAAATTAAAAATATGTCAATGAAAATCAAGTCATTTTATTAAGAATTGATTTTTTAATTATTTATCACATTCGAATCAAATTTGAATATTTAAATGAACTAAATATTCCAATTCGAAATGTTAAAAATTCTAGATCCTTACAAAACAGAAGCAAACAAAATAACATGCAACTGAAAATAAAATTGATTTGACACGATCAAATAGGTTAAGTACCTAAAAATGAGTAAAGATTCAGTCTCAAAATCCTTCCTCCTTATGATACATAATCATGTATCGAGAAGGAGTAATCGAACTTTGTTAAACGAAGTACAATTAACTATGAGTTATATTGAGTTAACTTCTTTTTGTAAGGTCATGTACTTAAGAGTAATACAAAACGTTAAAATTAATTTCATCTAAAGAATCGTTTACAAAATCATATGAGATGAGGGTTTATAAGAAACCCCAACATATCATATACCAAAGATTTAGCAGGTTTTGCAAGTTGAAAGATTGCACGTAATTATTGTTCGTAAGATATCTTGTATGAATTGCCCTAAAAGAAGTTTAGGAACAATAGCTATTGGATGACTAATTTATGTTTTGAGCATAAGAATTGTAAACGTACTAAAACCAAATTATTTTTATGTATAACGCAATCCATAAAATGCTTATGAATAACCATTCCGTTGCACTGAAAAATAATTGTTGTTTCAAAAAATATCAACTTCGCAGTGAAGGAATTTCTTTTAGAAATTATTAGTAGTAAAATGATTTTGGATACGATCCAAGGATAAAACTAATTACAAGGAAAAAAATAAAATTAACTAAACCCAAACGAACATAATGCATTATGTAATACCCTGTAAAAATTAATAAGAAATAAATAAAATAGATAAATTGATTAAATAAGATAAGGCTAAAAATAATTTTTTTGTAAAAGTTAGAATTTGACTACGGAAGCTTTGTCATTGCATTCGTGGTGAAATTATGATGCCTTACACTCACAGCATAAATTAGTCATATAATGATTATTTTTTTCCAAAATTCTATTGGGACGATTCACATAAGATCCCTTACGTACAATTATTACCTGCAATCTTTCGACTCGCAAAAACCGCTAACTCCTTAGCCTAAGATATATATGGGTTTCCTATAAACCCTTATCTCGTACGGTTTTGTAGACTATTCTTTGGATGATATTAATTTTAACTTGTGTACTACTCTTAAGTACACACCATATAGAAAAAGTTTAATCTAACTTCACTCATCATCAATTATGCTTTTTCCAACAAAGTTCGATTGCTCCTTATCAATACATCATTTTGTATTATAGGGATATGTGACCTTCGAGACCGAATCTTTATTCATATTAAGTGCTTGCTGATCTCTTTCTAATATACTCACCCATTCATCAAATCGAATCATTTATGTTGCATGATATACTATTTACTTTAATTGTATATTCTATGAGCTTATCATAGACTTATAAGTGCAATCAAATACACATGTTCATGTTTGTGATAACTTATCGGTGAATATGACAAAGTATGTGGAGTCTTTTTGGTATTAATAAATTTACAATTGCATACATGCATACATGTATGTATGTATCAATCCGAAGAGTTTATCAACTCTTATGATGTTCCCGCTAAATGGGTGCATAACCCTTAATTGTTTGAGATATAATTGATTAGTACCATAGGATTAATAATCATATAATAAAAATTATTTCTAAAAACTGCGACTTCGTCTACAGTTCCAAAATAATTTAAATAATTTTAGATACTTCAATATTTTCCAATGCATCACGTTTGCTATAAAAAACCACATTATAGTTTTATTTCATAATGAATATTCATAATATTCATATTGGAATATAACTATGTCTATTTTTTAGTCAACGCCGAAAAATAATCATTATTTCATAAATAATGTTTGCTACGTTTTATGATTTTTATAACTTGATGCAATCAATAAGTGCTATATAGCATGCTCCCACTATTTCAACCATTACTATAATAGCGTACTGAATTTGGAGGTCCATCGTTCACTTAATATAGATTATTTATTTCATATACAGCAATTAATTTCTAGCAGAGAGTTCTTTTATCAAATATATTAAACTCAAAGAAATGAATCCCATAAAAAATAATTTTCTATACGAAAATACGTTTTTGAATAAAAATCATGTTTCTTGTTTCAATGTAAAGTATCAATCATTATTATTACGATTCTCCTTTTCGATGTTTTTTATGAAGCAGAAGTGACCATTCACTTTTTTCATCCCAATTGTACATTAAATCATATGTACTCCCGTACATCTGTTATTCTTTCTAAATGGTCGAACCATTCCAGATAAACCCCTTACTATAATATCATAACAAACTCTTTAGAAAAATGCATTTGATTATCCCTAACATTTAAGGATGTTAAATATGATGCACCTTAGGTAGCCTGATCAGACTAATATTTCAGCGATTGAGTTCTTAGATCTATATTGTAGTTTTGAACATGTGATACATTTAACACAATTTGATCATTTACTATAATCAATTAAATTGAATACTCGATCCCACACTATGGTTTATTTTCATATTTGTGATGAACTAATTTCATCGACATATTATACATTACAAACTATGATCGTTCATCATCAAACATTTCCATGCGATTGTATATGGATCAGCTATCTATAGTATTGTATTGCTTTTGAGTTCGAAACTCATAGATGCAATACAAGGTCTCGACCAAATAAACACATAAGTGATTAAATTACGAACGTGTTTTGTAGTTGTAGAATTGGGCGCTTGCATGGGTGTTGAAACTTTAACATGCAATAAGCATTTATTAGTAAGTATATATTATATTTTTATTTGTCAATCTTCAAATCAATTCATTTGTATATCTTAATTGATAAACGTTTTGTCAATAATATTAAATATACAAATTCATCAATGTAGATTAGTATAACATTATATAGCATATGTTCTTATAATGTTAGAAAGGTTAAATGTCATCATTTCATTTTTCTAATAAGTCCCAACTTGTCTTTTATGTTTATCCAAACCCTAAATCGAAACATAGAAGTCTTTCGACTTCACTAGTGGGTGCTAGGACTCGTCCGTATTGGAATCGGACCTTAACTTTGCTCAAAAAGTCATAAATCCACAGACCTTGGATAACTCCTTATCGGTTGTATCATATACAACACCCTACTCTTGTACCTTGTCCTAAGTTCACTTTAACGTTAAGTTTGCTCAATAAATCAAAATGAATTTATTCACTCGTACCTACCATATCACGACGACCTAAGTATGGCATAAGTACCTTGAGTTTGCTCAACAAATACATATAGTTATCTTACCTCATCTATTCAATATATTAATAATACTAAACAAAACATCCCTAGCTTGATTTTGCTCAATAACTATGGCATATGCAAGTAATTTATTAATATCTATATGGTAGAGGACAACATTAAATTGAAGGTTTATAATCTTCAATATATTATACTGAGTGATATCGACTTATGAAATAAAGTATTTTTTATGAAATACCCTCATAATTCAAGTGTCAAACACATCAGAAATCATTGTATGCATACATTTACTTATGTATTTTTCCCTAAGTTTATTTAGGGTTTTTAATGTTCCACTTTTAATTTATACATCCATAAAGTTTCATTATTATATAACGTTCATATCTCATATTACTTATATAAAATAATATTATATTATAAATCTTACTTAATTAATTTAATTAATTAACATTTTAATTAATTTTACATTGTCATAATATAACATATGAAATATTTATCATATACTATAACCTTTATAGTACAACGCATATATCATATATATGTGTATATTATTTAATTATGTAACCTTTTAATTAATTCATTTAACTAAATAATTTTAATTAAATTTACATTGATTTCAAAATTCATTTATATACATACATGTATACTTATGTTAATTTAACTTTTTAAAACAACATAACATATATATTTATTAATTAGTTAACTTATTTCATTAACATATTTTACAAACTTTATTAATAAATTTTATAAATTTTGAAATTAATTTATATTAATTTTCGAACATTTTGAAATTTTTTATTTTATTATAACATTTATAATATGTATATATCTTATTTAAAATTTGAAATCTTATATTTTTAATATTCAAACATTTTTAAAAACTATCCCAGTACCCAATTCGAATTAGGAATTTTTTATTAGAGGCAACCTTTGAGCTCACATATCTATTCAGGATAGACCAGTAGTCAGACAGGCAGAGTACTTGATTATCCAAACCTAATCCCTCGACACTACCTTTCCAAACATCCTACTATCTTGGGTGCGAGCTTAATTAGTTAACCCTAACATGAGTATTTTAGACCATATAGGCTATCGAGCTCTGATACCATTATTGAAACTGGGCCAATCCGTAGCGGAAGTTATTGATGAATTTTAATTTTTTTAACCATTTTGGATCTTAATGGGCCTATAAAGTCTAATTTATTTAGAACATTTTTAAATTTCTTTTGAATTAAATCACTATTTTATTTGAATTTATAATAAATTTTTATATTATGTAATTAATATTACTGTCATCCCGCCTTTTAGCAAGGCTATGATACCAAAAGATTAACTGGAAACCAAAGACGGTTCTCCTCGATTGCTAGTTATGTACAGATCGGCCATGGATGTCGGTAATTTTTTAAGTCCGGATCAAGCTACAATTGGTATGCCATGATAAACAAAGCTAAAGAAACCACTGTTCCAAATTTCAAGTCAATTGGAGTTCGTATGCTCGAGATAATGATCGATCACGGTTGAGAAATCTAACTCTATTCCTATCCATGCACTTCGCATCCATACAACAATCAGCCACATAGTTTTGTATCCACCAGTTATTCACTATTCATATCCATCAATCTGAAAATGTCCTATTCGTATCCATCAACCCCTAGATCTCATCTCGGATCCATCCAGCCTCGTATCCATCATGATAGATCTTCTTTGTACCCATCGGCAAGCAAGCTCATTTCGAATCGATCGGCCACCATCTGTTTCGTATCCATCAATTCAAATGCCATCGGTACGAAGCTGTACCCAAAAGGTCGATACAAAGAGCTCACGCAAGAAGGGTACGAAATGGCCTTCAGTCATCGATACGAATGAAGCAATGATGACCGATACGAATAGAGCCATGGATTGATGTGAACATGCTAACCTGGATCGATACGAGCAAGGCGCTTCCATAGGGAAGACTCAATCATTCGGCATGAAATGTGGACCAATCCTAAAAGCTTACGGCACGTCATCGGATATCACGTGTGAGGTTACCGATATGAGCAGAGTCGATACAATTTCGGCAGCCTTCGAAAAGTAAAAACTTGCATCGACCATATCTTGAGATCTACAAGTCCAAATGCTGCAAAATTTTCACAGGAGCTTACGTACAACCTAAAGAATGCTACTGCTTAATTTCGACTCAATTGGGCCAAATCTTGATCGATACAAAATTGGTTCGTATTGATCACGGACCAAGTGCAAATCACATGGGATTGATCACGTTGACCCACACACGTGCCAGAAGAGGTCTCCTGAGATCTGAGCAATATATTTGCAGCCTATGCCTATAAATAGCATCCCAAAGGCTTCAGAAAAGGGATTTTTGATTCTTCTACATCTAGACTGTGTCGGAATCAACATTGTACTCGAAATTTGCTGTTGTAATCAGTTGTAACTCGTTGTAGTCAGCAAGCAAATATCAATAAAATCATCGGTTTTAAAGTGGATGTAGGCCGGATTTCCAAACCACTATAAACTCTATGTTCTTTACTGCTTTCTTCTTAATTTTCTGAGTGTTCTTCATTTTTAATTCTCTACATACTTGTTATCCGTGATATGTGATTGTGAACTGGTATTTTCATCGACAACTGGGTGTTTGCGACCAATTTTGGCGCAAACACTTTGATGCTTTCACTAAGAAGGCTAATGCTCGGGAATTCTATAACCAGGACTTCAGATTTGAAAGCTTGTAGACTTGGATCTGGAAAACAATGGCAAGGCAATCAGCAAGAAGACAGCGAACCGAAAGGATTCAACATGAAGGGAGTCGGGAGGCTTCCTTAGGAGCAAATCAAGCCTCAGCCTTCATCACCAGAGACAAGATGGAGATGATGATGATGGGAGCTATGCATGAAGAGCTTCTAAAAAGGCAAGAGGAGATGATGCATAATTTTCTTCGACAAATTGGATAAACTGGAGTGAAGAATCAAGCTAACGCTACTACAGGAGATGCTGGAGATAGAGATCAGGAGCGTGGAATAACCAGAGTTCAGAATGGATCAGGACCGTCAAGAGCAACACCAGAACTTGGGGGCACTCATCTGGAGGACGCTATTCCAACCTCAGGCAGGATACTAGGTGGAGCTGTTCAACATGGCTTTGGCAAAGGAATGGATCCCCGTCCAGAAGACCAGATTCCAGGATTCCATCCTAAACTCAGGGGGCAGGTCGGAGGCAGCAGACAAGGGCTAAAGCTTGACGACAATGACAAACTGGTTGAGGTGGTCAGGCGACCCATGAGAGGTGGACTAGTGAACAGAGGTCTGGAAGATGTTAACAGGAGCCACTTCGCTCCCACAATTAGGCAGGCCAAAAATCCACCAGAATTCAAGCTACCAACATTGGAGATGTACGATGAAGGACAGACCCTTCCATTCATCTGACAAGGTATATGAGGCACATGAAGTACCGGGGGCATCAGAGGAGGTCATGGCCCGGTGCTTCCCATTGTATTTGACAGACATAGTAGCACTATGGTTTAGGCAATTGGAGAGCGGTTCCATTGGGATATGGACCGAGTTGACTGAGCAGTTTATGAGGCAGTTCAAAGTTTACATTTCGTGACCTAAGAATGTGATGAGTTTGGCAACACTAAAGCAAAGAACTGAGGGATCTTTGAGGAGCTTTCTGACGCGATTAAATGTAGTGGCAGCATCGGTGGATTGACAAGATACATTCATGGTTTTGATGGTAGCTGTATCTGGCATAGCTAATGGCATATAATTCAAGAATTTATTGAAAAGAGATCCCTCTATGGATCTAGGAGAAGTTTATCATGAGCTGAAGGATTTTTACGACTAGAGGATGAAAATGCTGAAAGAGAGGAAGGAGAAGGAGTTGATGTTTGTGCAGTCAAAGACGGAAATCCTCCTGAAAAAGATTCAAGATCCGATAAAGCGAAACGGAAAGCCAAGGATAACGGTGATGGAACAACACGACCATGAAAGTAACCAAGATTCACCTCTTATACGCAGTTGAATGCGACTTTGGAGCGAATCTACAAGGATACCGGGGGCAGATTCCTTATCGAAAGCCAATATGAAGGGATTTGATGGGCAATGAAGGAAGATCCGATATTTATTGCTTATTCCACGAACTGAATGGTCATAGCACGAATGATTGCAGGCACTTGAAGGATGAGGTTATGGGGCATATCCAGAATGGTCTGCTATCGCCATATGTGAGAAGGGGAGCAACAATGGTGGAACGAGAGCGGCCACCACATGCATCAACTGGGAACGGCTCGGAATCAAGGCGTCATCTCATCGTCAACTGATTGAAATAATGATGAATAAGTGGAAAAATACACACCAATGTGATTAAGTCATTTACACACGTACAGGACCACGAACGATCCTCAGGCATGCTCCGATATGACTACTAATCGCATCGGTGTAGGTGTTTGCACTTTGACATCTCTATGTTTCTTTTGTTTTCTACTTCTCATGTTTGGATTTGGTTTTGTTGGACATTTTTGTTGAAAGGCTCATTTGGAATGTAAATCTGCTATTTGTAATTCCATAATGGCTAAGCCACTTACACATGTACAGGATCGCGAACGGTCCTCAGACATGCTCTGAGATGGCGATAAACCACCACCACAAACAATTCAGAAACTCACTCGAACGTGAAATCTAGCGTTAATGATACTAAGTCTCCCCTGGGCACACATAACTCGCCTCGAACGGCACCCGACCTCGAACGATCACAATTTTCCCCAAACGGCATCCGAGCGCGAACGACCACATTTTGCCTCGAACGGTACCCGACCTCGAACGGTCTCAATTTGCCTCGAGCGGCATCCGACCACGAACGGTCACATTTTGCCTCGAACAACACCTGACCGCGAATGATCACAACTCGCCTCGAACGGCAGCCGACCGCGAACGGTCACCATTCGCCGCGAACGGCATCCGACCTCAAACGGTCACGTACCACCTCAAATGACATACGATCTCGAACGATCGTCATTCAAAGTCAGGTAGGACTATCAATCTCTTTTACAGGTCATCAAAAGGATAAGAACATCCAGCTTATGGCATTACAAAACACACCTTCCTATCGTAAGGCATGTTTTGGGGGAAAGTGTTATCCCGCCTTTTAGCAAGGCCATGATACCAAAAGATTAACTGGAAACCAAAGACAATTCTCCTCGATTGCCGGTTATGTACAGATCGGCCATGGATGTCGGTAAATTTTGTCCGAGTGTGGATCAAGCTACGATTGGTATGCCACGATAAATAAAGCTATAGAAACCTACGTTCCAGATTTCAAGTCAAGTGGAGCTCGTATGCTCGAGATATTGATCGATCACGGTTGAGAAATCCAACTCTATAAGTATCCATGCACTTCGCATCCATACAATAATCAACAATTCGTATCCATCCACTGCATAGTTTCACATCCATCAGCTAGCCATTCTTCGTATCCATCAATCTGGCAATGTTCTGTTCATATCCATTAACCCCTGGATCTTATCTCGGATCCATCTAGCCTCATATCCATCATGATAGAACTTCTTTGTATCCATCGGCAAGCAAGCTCACTTTGAATCGATCGGCCACCATCTGTTTCGTATCCATCAATTCATATGCCATCAGCACGAAGCTATATCCAAAAGGTCGATACGAAGAGCTCACACAAGAATGGGTATGAGGTGGCCTTCAATCATCGATACGAATGAAGCAATGATGATCGATAGGAACAAAGCCGTGGATTGATGCGAACAAGGCTAGCCTGGATCGATACGAGAAAGGCACATCCATAAGGAAGACTCAATCGTTTGACATGAAATGTGGACCGATCCTAAAAACTAGCGGCACGTCATCGGACATCATCAGGGAGGTTATCGATATGAAACGATCGATACGAGCAGAGTCGATATGATTTCGGGAGCCTTCGAAAAGTACAACCTTGCAACGATCATGTCTTGAGATCTACAAGTCCAAATGCTATAAAATTTTCACAGAAGCTTACGTACAACCAAAAGAATGCTCCTGCTTAATTTCGACTCAATTGGGCTAAATCTTGATCGATATGAAATTGGTTCATATCGATCACAGACCGAGTGCAAATCACATGGGATCGATCGCGTGGGCACACACAAGTGCCAAAAGAGGTCTCCCGAGGTCTGAGTGAGATATTTGCAGCCTACACCTAAAAATAGCATCCCAAAGGCTTCAGAAAAGGGACTTTTGATTCTTCTATGTCCAGACTCTGCCGGAATCAACATTGTACTTGAAATTTGTTGTTGTAATCAGTTGTAACTCGTTGTTGTCAACAAGCAAACATCAATAAAATCATCAGCTTCAAAGTGGATGTAGGCAGTATTGCCGAACCACTATAAACTGTGTTCTTTACTGCTTTCTTCTTAATTTTCTAAGTGATCTTCATTTTTAATTCTCTACATACTTGTTATCTGCGATCTGTGATTGTGAACTGCTACTTTCATCGAAAATTGGGTGTTTGCGACCAATTTTGGCGTAAACAATTATATTATATATACGTGTATCATATACATATATACATGTGTGTGTGTATAACATAGCAATCTATGCAAGGTATAACATGCCTACGTAAAAGTGCTGGGATTTACACCGTAGTAGACATGTTAGCTCATTTAATATACAAATATATTGTCCGAATGTGTATTTATGTATTTTATTTCATGTATACAAAATAATGCAATATATATATATATGTATGTATGTATGTATATGTATATGTGTGTATATGTGTGTGTATTGTTTTAAAAGTATTTTATTAATATACATACATATACATATGACATATAATATATATATACATATATATATATATTTGTATGTGTGTGTATATTAATAATTAAATAAATTATAAAAATTTATATATTTATTTCACTAGAAATTTAAAAAAAATCTGGAAAAATAATATTTAAAAAAATATATGTGTTAACATCTTATAAAATTAATAATTAGTTAATTAATATATATATATATATATACTTAAGAAAATAAATGCATAAAATTATATATATATATATATGCCTATTATATAGCTCACGACAATAATGTTTTTTATTTTTTTATTTTTAAAAAATAAATAGATATTTTTGATGGAATGAATAATATAAATGAACAAAAATTATTTTTTAAAGATATTTCAAACTTTTCCATTAAAATATCAGAGATATTATGAAATTTAAATACGTACATTTATATTATTTTAAATAAATTTATTAATTATATTCGTATGGAATAAGTAATATAAATTAATAAAAATTATTTTTTCAAAATATTTCATAATTTAAATATCCATTAAAAAATTATGTAATTTATACATAGATACATATATATACATACATACATAGATATACATATATACATACATACATATATTATTTAAAAATAATTTGTTAATTTTTGGAAATTAATTAAATTATGTAAAATTTAACTTTTTGGTAGCAAAAAATAATATTAGATGTAAATTTAATTTTGTGAAATTTAAAACATATTTTATAAGATATATGTGTATTAATATTATTTATTTATGGAATTAAATGATTTAAATAATAATAAAATTTTAAACTATATTTTATGCAATATATGATTTAATATTTGAATTATAAAGCTTATATAAATAAAACAATGAATATTAAATCAATTTTAAATTAAAAATAGTTTTGTTCTTTACTGCAACCAGTATATATACATGATAATGACAAAAAATATTTAATTTAATTTGAAGTATATAAACATACAGCCAATCTGATTGTGAGAATATACTGATATAACAGAATCGTAACATAACTAGCAAAACATTATACAAGATATATATAATGTCCACACATTAATAATCATTAATAGATCAGAAAATTTACCTTATCACGGATGCCTATAAGTACACATTGAATTGATGAGATCCAATCTATGAACTCAGAGTGCTAGTCCCTGAATCGATGACCACCAAATATAGAATAATATCTGTTTTACATTGGTTTAACTTTAGAAGTGGAGAGATGGGGAGGATTAGAATTCAGCTAGAGGTGTTAGTACCATAGGTACTGGTCTTGATGATAACAACTATAGACATTATATAAAATATAAATATTAATGTTTATCAAGTTATATATAGTATATAGTGCAGGATATTAGACAAGTGTTCATTAAGAAGACCGTGCAGTATCAAAAGTAGACTCAAGATGCTGATATAGAGTTTCAAGAGTTAAATAATAAAGACTCATGAGTATTGAAGAGTTCAAGATTTTAAGATATTCCAAATAAGTTATAAAGTCGTAGAATTTATGTCAAAACCTTGATAGCACTTTCCTGATCCTTCTCTCCTTCTCTAATTTTGTTTTAAATTTTTTTCCAAATTTCCTATTTTAAAATAATATTTTTAAAATATTTCTCAAAATGATTTTCAATCTCTTATACTTATAAAGATATTACTTTAGTGATTTTATGTTTATATGTATATATATATATTGAATTTTTGTTTATACTTTAATAAGTTATAATTATATTGATTATATATATATTGTTTACATTATATTAAAATTTTCAAAATTATTATAAAAAGTTTTATTGAGTTTTATTATGATTAAAATATGTATAAACTATGCTAAAATGATTTCATAAAGTATTAAACTATTTTACAAAACAACGAGTTTTCAAAATAATGTTTTAAAGTATTTTTAAATTTTAAAAAGAGTATGTCGACATACTCTATGTATGTATGTCGACATAGTGGCCAATTTTTTTGAAATTTAAATTTCAAAAGAAATATTTTTTCATCGTATCTCTTTACGAATGGATATGACCGTATTTCCTCTGTAAATACAAGACTTCCAAACGAATTTTATAATCATAATTTTCTTATTGATCTCTCCTCCTTTCACTCTATCACTTTCTAAATCAAAATATACTCAAACTCTGCCGAAATTCAACCAGGATCAAATTCAGTCATTACTAGTATGATTCTTCTTCATCTACTCTCTGATTTCTCTCATCTATCTTACTCAAACCAAGATCAAAGTGCTATTGAAGAGTTATAGGATGAATTGTAATCAAGATCGAAAATTTGAGTCTGTAAAATTCCATCAAATCATGTTTTTACACTTGTGGGTGTGATTATAGCCCGTAAAATCAATAGGGTGTGCTTAGTAGCCAGTAAATCTAGTGGGTGTGCTTATAGCTCCAAAATCAGGTGAATCTATCCAGAGGTCATAATTATGGAGGGAGTGTCAGGTAGCCTTGAAATCGAGATTGTATTTGCATTTACTAGTTGAAAAGGAATACATACAAGGAATATTGTCAGACTGGATATAGGATAACTCAAAACCGGTGTAAAATCGTGGTGTGTTCTTTCTTTTTTACTTTTATTGCATTTATTTTTATTTGCACTTTGGTTTTGTGATTGTTTCTATTATTTTTAATTACAGCATTCCAAGTAGAATCTTCAAGAATTTGAAAAATATTCATATAATCCATTAAACACTATTCACCTCCTCTCTAGTGTTAATTTAGCCTTAAGATCCCTATTTCGCTGATACACATTTGGTATCAGAGTATTGGTTTCCAAAGTATTCATCATTTGATTTTTGAAAAAGTTTAAACGGCTACCAATACTTGTAATTGTACTGTTAGTAACACTGTTAACACACTTGTTAGTAATGTCTCATTTGTTGAAGGACAATCTACTGCTAGACCTCCACTTTTTAATGGTGGTAATTACACATATTGTTCATGTAAAATGAAAATTTATTTACAATCTATTAGTTTAGACACTTGGAATATCGCACAAAGTGAGTACACCAAACCCGAGATTAATTTTGTACAGTGGACTGCAGACCAAAAAACAGTTGTACAAAGTAACTCTAACGCTATGAATATATTATTTTGCTCACTAGATAGAAATGAATTTAATAGAGTATCTATATGTAAGTCTGCATTTGAAATTTGGAGAATTTTGTAAGTTATACGTGAAGGCACAAGTAAGGTTAAACATTCCAAAATTTCCATGTTAACAAACCAGTTTCAATTATTCAAAATGAGTTCATACCTCATACGTATAGTAGATTCCAAGATACAACACACTCATTTATTGCACTGGGTAAAAAAATTTCTAAGGAGGATCGAGTTAGAAAAATCCTCAATTCACTTGCTGTTGAATGGGATCAAAAGACTCTTGCAATCGAAGAGGCTAATGACATTAGCACTCTAAAGATTGAAGAGTTAATTGGAAATTTAATATCTTTTGAAGCACAAATGCTGGGCAGGAGAGAATGCAAAGCAGTAAAGAAGAAATCTATAGCTTTTAATGCAATGACGGATAATCTAGATTCAAATATCGATGACGATGAAGAAATTGCTTTCATAACAAAGAATTTCAGAAAATTTGTAAAACATAGGAAGACGAACAATTTCAAAAGAAATGACAACAAAAATCCAGGAAGCGAAAGTGGCATTAAATGTTATAACTGCAATGGACCTAGCCATTTAAAATGAGACTGCCCACATCTCGATAAATTAAAAACTACACCAAACACTAATTCATCCAGAAAGTGAAGAAGAACCTATACTGCAACATTAGATGATTCAGACACATCCTCAAGTTATAATGAATGAGATACAGAAATTGCTAACATATGCTTCATGGCAATATATAATTCAGAGCAAAATAGTGAAATGGGTAAGAAAAAGGTACGCTTTTTATCAAAAAAATTATTTTCTTGAATGAATTTTTTTGGTTGCTTTATTGGTTGTTAGGAAAATCCTAGAGATTAATAATAATATTGGTTGAATATTGTGTGATTATATCTTAAATTTAAATAATTTAACAATGTAATAATGATATAAATATATTTAAAATTATTTTTCTATAAGTAGAATAACTGTAAATATATATATGTATGTATGTATGTATGTATGTATGTATGTATATAATATAGGTTATAGTTAAGCAAGAATCATTTTTGAAAAATTTAACATGTATGTCGACATACACCCCTAGCATATGTCGACATACTTAGGCATATTTTGAATTTTAATTTCAAATTCAAAATTTGAATTTTACCTCTACCTTTTCACCTACCCTTATGTTCTGAAAAGGTGTCCCTTGACCAGACAACATGTCATTTGATTCTCTATTTATTATCTATATCTTTATCCATTCATTTCACTGTTAATTTTCAAAATTTCATTAACTCTCTTATCTCTTCAAAACTCTTCATCACTGGCTTCCTCAAGCACTTCTTTATCTATGAGACTTTACAAAAATATAAGAATTTTCCCTTCAATGATCATGAGGCCATGAAAGCCTAAATTAGTTATATGAATTTTGGAAAGGTTTTTACGGGAAGATTAGCAATTTTCAATGATTTTACTACATATGAAATTAATTATCTTTGTTTACAAAATGGAATTCTCAGTTTAATTGATGCTTCTCAAAATGATTAATGTTTTATGCAAACTTTTCTTTCATGCGGGCAATGAAGGAGAAGTGTGGAGTAGTGTAAAATTAATTTTAATAGTTCTAAATTGTGAACTTTCGGGTATCATTCTTGGACGTAAATCTACCAAAACGGACCTTACGTCTTTTAAAATTGGTGATCAAAATCGTGAAGTATTTCACAACATTTTTGAAGGTGATAATGATTTTGAATTCAATAACCTAAACTTTCGTCCAAAAGCAAGAATTTTAAACCTTTTCTTACAACAAAGTATCACTCCTCGATCGAGAAATTTTAACATCCAACTCTAAAAGTGTGCAAAGCTCTTTTCTCCATTTATGTTCAATAAGGCATAGATTGGTCTCAACTTATTTAGATAAATTTTATCTCAAAAATCTTTCTAATCATGAAAACACACTGTTTCATGGTGTGTATCTAATTCGAGTCTTCAATTACTTTGGCGTTGATTTTAAAAGAGAGAATTTTGTCTGTCATAATGTCTTTAATCAAGCCTACATCGCGCTTATGAAACTCTTATTGAGAAAGAGGAAATGTTAGCCTATGTAGAGGAGGAAGAGGAAGAAGGAGAAGATATGAATATTGAATAAGAAGAAGAAGACGAGGAGGAGGAAACCTTCTTAGATAGCATTGATTTTCCTCTTCGACCTACCAACAAAGACCTTCTCAACTATCAAATGAAGATTATTGAAAACGAAAAGATTCTCAAGCGTTCCATTAGCAATAAATTAACCTTTATTTCCAACAAAGTGGACAAATCTATTGGAAAAGTGAAACGCAAGTTTGGGATATCTTTATTATCTTCCTCATCTACATCTTTTTAGTTTACTATCTATCTAGGTGCTTATGAATGTGTTTTATTTGGTTATTTTAGTTTAAATTTGGTTTGATCTTATGAATCATTTCATTATTTTAGTGTATGAGCTATGTAATCATCATCTAATATAAATGAAAAATATGTTTCCTTTCTTTTATACTTTGTTTATCATCTCTGGAAAACATACAAGAATAAACGTATAAGCTAAATACATAAGAATATCAAAAAAAAAATTGAAAATTTCTTTATACATATTGACATACCTTGGGTATGTATGTCGACTTACAACGGTAATTTAAAAAAAAAATTGAAAATTAAATAGACAGCAAGTGACTATTTATTTCTAATGAATTTTCACCTATTTAAATACCCGTTAAGACTAGAGTATCATTTGTTTCAAGTCTCTTTCTTCTTTCTTTTCATTCCTAAACTTTATTTAAAATTAATAGCTTCTCCTATCTAAAAACTAACCAAAAACCTCGAACAAACTCTTGAATCATGCAAGAACATTCTTTCTTTCATCTAAGAAACTAGAGGCACTTTGAATTGACTCAAATGCAAATGTTCAAGGAGCAAGAAAGGCATTTTGACGCGATTTGGTGGATGATTTCTGCCTTTAACAAATAAGAGCCAATCACCAATCCAGAGTGTACCATCAACAAAGATGATGAAGATTAGGATGCTATCAACGCGGATCAAATCTTTGGCGTTGCTGAATGGGTTGAAGTTACTCAAATTATCTAGCTTAAATAGGTTTGATTGTATACAAATAATAATACTTGATTTTGTTTGGATTTGATTGGTTTGATTTGTGTGAACTTGTTTGAATGGTGTGTAACATTAACTTTGTTGGATTAGATGAATATTTAGATTGATTGTGATTATTTCATGATTATCTAATTTTGCATATCATTTATTGTTTTTATAAAATCATTCTCATCGTCATTATATATAATTTATATATATATATCAATTAATATTTTATTTAGGGGGAGTTAGAGTTAGAGATAGACTTAGAGTTAGTGTTAGAGTTATAGTGCTAGATGTGACGCCCCACCTCTATGCTCGCAAAAACAAAGGGTATTAAAGGAAATACTGTCCGTTATCACGAAGAATAAGACTGGATAGGAGCGGCCATCCGTAGTTAGGACTTACACTAGTATTGGTTATCTCGATAGGAGTGGTATATATTTTTATTTTTCATCTCTTATTTATTTACTCCCATCGACATACCCAATTCCAGTATAAAACGAACTACGATGGTTCATAATAGTTTAGGACAATAAATATAATAATAACGCAGATCATATAAATGCGGAACACAGATAAAATAAAAAGTCTCACATATATAATAACTGATGTCAGTTACAATACATGTGATACAGTACATATGATACAACTACAACTGTCGACTCTGGAAGTTACATATACAAGTACATTATCGTATATAATTTACATGAATACATATCTTCCTATACAAATACACTGACTACTATAAAATGACGACGACTACTCCAAAAGGGGTGAAAAGACTTCATAGCTCTAGCAGCAACCCAAAGTAAGATATTTACAACCTGTAATAACTCGGTCTGACCCGAGTATTAAATTCAAAAGAAAATAATACACGGGTCAGTCTAATTCAAACTCAGTTATTAATGCATAGAAGCAATGATAATTAAATAGCAAATAGACGACAGTCGAAATAAATCTCGTCTATCCGATCCTTAAATAAAGAAATCGGATAACGACAAATATAACACGTAATAGTGTTAAACAACAAATCAGCAAATTCAAATCATCAACAAAGATAAGTGAAAAAGATTATCAATGAAGATAATTTAGAAAACAACGGAATTGCCAAAATGACAATTAACAACAAAATCATCAAATTAAACAAATCAAAATACAATTTAAATCATATTGAATTGAATAAACGAAACAGTTCAAACAATTGAAATATCAAGTAAAATAACAATACGGGTAGGGCTGCAGTACACGCACGCGTGCACTGCCTCGCCACTACAGCATATGGAATATGCAAAAGATCAATAAATCAAAACAAAATGGGATATCAATAAAAACAATACCGTGTGGCTGCAGTTCACGCTTGCGTGCACTGCCTTGCCACTATAGTAATGATGTACACAAACGGGCACAAGGTCAAACCCGAAATACCGGATTCAACTCAAGTGACTTCGAAAACAATCCAATTACATCGATACAACTCAAACCGACAAGGGCAAACTACATACATACTATAGGGGTAGAGTGAAGGTGAGAGCACTAAATGCAAATGAATACAATGCATCAATGCAATGTATCAGACTCGAGCTCAAACAAAGGAAACTTGCATCAACTACATCAATGAATCAGAGGATCCAAACCAACTACCAAGTCAATAACGAATCACAAATTACTAACCAAAGGTTATAAGTTCGATCACTGCTACCATATACATAAATGCAAGCAGTACCCCATAGATGCAATCAGCTACACGAATGCACAAGGGCAAGTGATCACAAATAGATCAGTGGAAAGCAAAGGATCAAGTTCGAATGTAGATACCCAAGTACAAACTGCTTATGAGACAGCAAACTAGGTGAAACTCCACAACTACATAATCAAACTACAATTGTCACAAAGGCTACAGTATGGCAAAAATGTACATATCACACTCGAGTACACCGTCTCGAGACAATGCTTAGTGCAAATGAGATCAGAGAATGATTACAAACCAGGCAAGACCAAAGTGCAATAGAACTCATACTCAAAGAAAGAAAAATCACATGGTCTGTACTATATGAATACAAACCATCATGAAGATTCCAACTGATCACAAGAATCAAGAATTCAAGTTCAATATATATACATGGAAATGCAACATCAAGGTATGGACTCAGTTAAATGCCAGAGAAACAAAGGAATGATCAGGGCAACAAAACCGAAGTGTAACAATCACTGGCCAGAGGAACATTTCAACATGACAAAATATATCAAGGCCAAAAGCACTTCAGGAATGCACCAGTGGACCAATTTCCATCAAATGAATATGAAACAAAGACCAGGCTCCATACAACAGAGGTGACAACATATAGGTGTGCAAACCAATTTAATGATTCGATCCTGAACCAATGCATATGTAAATGGTGAGGTGATGAAATAATGCAAACCAATGAATAAGGGCAGAACAAGGTCAACCCACTTCAACAACAGCTTCAAGTAAGAGTGATGTCACCAGTAAACACAGTGACCAAATCAGAATACCAGAAAATTCAAACCAGTGGAATCGCAAATCACATATACGAACAAAGCAGTGGAATCGCAAAATCACATATAGTTATAGTGAAACCACGATAAAGACCAAGGCAACAAGTTCACCTTTAAGTATACGAACCTGTGCCAACAGATGAAATAACAGACCGATAAAGGAATAGCCATGTTCGAAACCCAATACAGGAAACTAAATGATGAATGGGTAGACAAGTGAATGCATCTTAAACCAAGGAGGCACCAGTAACAAATGCATGAAACTGGAAAATGCAATTATCACAATCAAGAACAAAGCACATTGCCGAAGCAACAACAAAGGCCAGCAACATTGAAATGGATCGAGCAAGTGCTAAATTTAAAATATATTGCTTTTTCAAACCAAAATATTTGAAATCTAACAACGGCAGCTCACAGAAATACCGAAGTCGCCTACAGTTCGAATTAAGGTGACCAGAAAACAAAATCAATGCCAAACCTAATTATTTTCATAAATCAACAAAGCATCCGAGAATCAAACGGTAATAGTAAGATCCAACGAAATAAAATCAAGCAGCAGCTTTATCAAAAACGAACAAGTTCAAATCAATTGAAGCCGTGATGAAATAGTGACAAAATTCATGAATATGAGCAAGTCAGAAATCATCAAAACATTCGAATTAGATGTGAGTAATAAAGATTACTCACCTTCGTTTCCCTTTAGATGAATCACACAAATCAACAGCCGAAGCCATGGAAATCCCCAATTCGCGAAACCCTTGCTTGAGGAACGAACGAACATGAAAAATTGAAGCCGCCATTAATTATTTTCTCATTTAGGTTTTCGAACGAACGAATAATGAAAAGGAACGGGTCGAATTTTTGAAATAAAAAAAAGGAACGGCACAAAAAAAACGAATGAAAATGTGGGCCAAATTCAATTGAAGCCCGCAACCATTTGCATCAAATTTTTGAAAGAAATTTAATCCGGGTTTTATAAACTCCAAACAGCAATTAGTAACAATATTAATCGTTTAATGTCGATTATCAATTGATGCTAAATACCGGGTTGTTACAGACCCCCCAATTAAAGAAATTGCGTCCTCGCAATCATAAGGAATAAATGGACAAAAAGTAACAACCATAAGAGCATATCATCACAAGATGAAGAAAATTCGAAATATGAAGTTCACCATAAAGAGCATGAAAGAGTGAACTTGAACGTGTTTGCTCGATGAATTCTCTAGATTCCTAAGCGCAATCCTTAGGATTTGAGAACCATTGAACTTCCGCAAGAAAAACATCTTTATTTCGAAGGTGCTACACCCCCGAAGCAATGATGTGAATCGAAGGTTGCTCAAGAATAAAAATCGGAAATCTCTAAGGCATTTCCGTAATTGGAAGACGTGGAAAACGTCATGAATAACAGAAAATTGAGCCGGTACACCGGCGTAGTACAATATAAACACCAAAGAAATCTTTTAATTTCATAAAAGAAATTCTCTACAAAATTTAATTATCAAATAGATAATCAGAATACAGAAATCACAAAATAGCAATATCTAATTATCGATACGATAATCAGGAATTACCACAATGGTAATCAAATTTCAAATCAACAAATATTCAATTATCAAAACGATAATCAAATCTTAAATCACAAATATTTAATTATCACAAACGATAATTAAATCTCAAATATATAATTACCACGAGCGATAATCAGAAACAACAAATATCTGATTATCAAAAACGAAAATCAGAAATCACAAATCAACGAATATTTAATTATCACAATTGATAATCAAATCTTAAATCAACAAATATTCGATTATCAAAAACGATAATCAAATCAACAAATATTCGATTATCAAAAACGATAATCAAATCAACAAGTATTCGATTATCAAAAACGATAATCAAATCAACAAATATTCGATTATCACAAACGATAATCAAATCATCAAATATTCGATTTCACAAACGATAATCAAAAACATCAAATATCTAATTATCACAAACGATAATCAGAAACATCAAATATCTAATTATCAAAACCGATAATCAGAAACATCAAATATCTAGTTATCAAAAACGATAATCAGAAACATCAAATATCTAGTTATCAAAAACGATAATCAGAAACATCAAATATCTAATTATCAAAAACGATAATCAGAAACATCAAATATCTAATTATCAAAAACGATAATCAGAAACATCAAATATCTAATTACCTGCAGATAATTAGATTCAACAAATATCTAGAAATCAATTAAGATACTCTAGAAAATCAACATAAAAGGTTGGATCGATCCCATCAGATGGCGAGTTTTTTTTAAGCTACGCTGCACGTGCATCTCAGAGTGGCCGAAGCCTACCAAGTACTCAACATAATTTTTGGCGCCCATCAGATTGACCCTAAGGTCCGCAGAGTGACCCGAAGGTCTAGTACTGGTATTTGACCCGAAGGTCCGCAGAGTGGCCCAAAAGCCCAACAAATGACCCGGAGGTCCAGCAGAGTGGCCCGAAAAGCCCAACAAATGACCCGGAGGTCCAGCAGAGTGGCTCGAAAGCCAAATAAAATCATCAGAATCGTCAAAACAGCAAATATTTCAATTAACGAGTCCGGAATTAACCAAAATAGCAAACGCACATGTCCCATAACCACGAGTTTTACTAAAGCGTTTAATTCTCTTCATAGTTTCCTTGAAAGTGCAAAATTGTGTATTCCAAAAATAACAATTCACACTCTCAAACGAACAAGTCCGGAATTAAGCGAATCAGTAAAAGAAAGGGGTCATAATCCTCGATTTTGCTGAAACGTTTAAATCGCTTCCTCATTCCTTTGAAAGCGCAAACTGCAAAACTTCTAAAAACAATTTCATTTATTTTATAAAAGTAATAATTTACATTCTCAAACGAACAAGTCTGGAATTAAGCGAATCAGTAAAAGAAAGGGGTCATAATCCTCGATTTTGCTGAAACGTTTAAATCGCTTTCTCATTCCTTTGAAAACGTAAACTGAAAATTTTTGAAAATAATTTTTTTTTTATTTTTTAAAGCGATTTTCAATCCACGTGCTTAAAACAGCAGCATCAATAGCAATTTCAACAAGGAAATTGTATTTCTCAAAACACCGTAGAAACGGATCTCAAAATCAGCATTGCGGGATAACCGCTTAAAAATCCACTTTAAAATTTGACGGTTTCTAAAGTCAAAGCGACGGTAATTCTTATACGTCAAAATCTCATCAAAATAATTTGCATCAAAATATAATACCAGTGAATTTTCATTCATTAAAATGTCAACAAAACAGTGTTGGTGTATAAATCCCGTTATAAAAATAACGGCAACAAAATACGTTTCATAACCAAACATCGGTTCAACGTAAAATTAATGCAGTAACATGCAACCTAAATTTGCACATATACCGCAAAATGAACAAAGAAATCAATCAAATATATCTTTGATGAAGATAATTCTAAAACAGCAAAAATCTCAACAAATTCACATAGCTGCAATCACTTCGAATCCTAAAATCAGATTCGAAATTTTCAAAGAAAACAAAATAAACACAGTTATGTAAGCAACAAATGAAATTTATTTCAATTTCATAATTTGATTTTCAAATCAGAAAAAGGTTATCAGCCGTACTCAGCGAAGACAGTCACTATTTCCGCTACGCACTCTGATAAACAGAACACACTCAACAATCATCAAAACACAGTTTCACTTTTTATTTTTAAATAAAGATATTTAAAAATTTCAACATATTTTCGAAACTTTAGTTTTGACTCAAAGAACATTAAAACATCGACTAATAGTTGTAACACATGTTCCATCTAAGTTATGTTTTATATTATGTCCATAAACCCCAAGCTCTGATACCAACTGTGACGCCCCACCTCTATGCTCGCAAAAACAAAGGGTATTAAAGGAAATACTGTCCGTTATCACGAAGAATAAGACTGGATAGGAGCGGCCATCCGTAGTTAGGACTTACACTAGTATTGGTTATCTCGATAGGAGTGGTATATATTTTTATTTTTCATCTCTTATTTATTTACTCCCATCGACATACCCAATTCCAGTATAAAACGAACTACGATGGTTCATAATAGTTTAGGACAATAAATATAATAATAACGCAGATCATATAAATGCGGAACACAGATAAAACAAAAAGTCTCACATATATAATAACTGATGTCAGTTACAATACATGTGATACAGTACATATGATACAACTACAACTGTCGACTCTGGAAGTTACATATACAAGTACATTATCGTATATAATTTACATGAATACATATCTTCCTATACAAATACACTGACTACTATAAAATGACGACGACTACTCCAAAAGGGGTGAAAAGACTTCATAGCTCTAGCAGCAAACCAAAGTAAGATATCTACAACCTGTAATAACTCGGTCTGACCCGAGTATTAAATTCAAAAGAAAATAATACACGGGTCAGTCTAATTCAAACTCAGTTATTAATGCATAGAAGCAATGATAATTAAATAGCAAATAGACGACAGTCGAAATAAATCTCGTCTATCCGATCCTTAAATAAAGAAATCGGATAACGACAAATATAACACGTAATAGTGTTAAACAACAAATCAGCAAATTCAAATCATCAACAAAGATAAGTGAAAAAGATTATCAATGAAGATAATTTAGAAAACAACGGAATTGCCAAAATGACAATTAACAACAAAATCATCAAATTAAACAAATCAAAATACAATTTAAATCATATTGAATTGAATAAACGAAACAGTTCAAACAATTGAAATATCAAGTAAAATAACAATACGGGTAGGGCTGCAGTACACGCACGCGTGCACTGCCTCGCCACTACAGCATATGGAATATGCAAAAGATCAATAAATCAAAACAAAATGGGATATCAATAAAAACAATACCGTGTGGCTGCAGTTCACGCTTGCGTGCACTGCCTTGCCACTATAGTAATGATGTACACAAACGGGCACAAGGTCAAACCCGAAATACCGGATTCAACTCAAGTGACTTCGAAAACAATCCAATTACATCGATACAACTCAAACCGACAAGGGCAAACTGCATACATACTATAGGGGTAGAGTGAAGGTGAGAGCACCAAATGCAAATGAATACAATGCATCGATGCAATGTATCAGACTCGAGCTCAAACAAAGGAAACTTGCATCAACTACATCAATGAATCAGAGGATCCAAACCAACTACCAAGTCAATAACGAATCACAAATTACTAACCAAAGGTTAACAGTTCGATCACTGCTACCATATACATAAATGCAAGCAGTACCCCATAGATGCAATCAGCTACACGAATGCACAAGGGCAAGTGATCACAAATAGATCAGTGGAAAGCAAAGGATCAAGTTCGAATGTAGATACCCAAGTACAAACTGCTTATGAGACAGCAAACTAGGTGAAACTCCACAACTACATAATCAAACTACAATTGTCACAAAGGCTACAGTATGGCAAAAATGTACATATCACACTCGAGTACACCGTCTCGAGACAATGCTTAGTGCAAATGAGATCAGAGAATGATTACAAACCAGGCAAGACCAAAGTGCAACAGAACTCATACTCAAAGAAAGAAAAATCACATGGTCTGTACTATATGAATACAAACCATCATGAAGATTCCAACTGACCACAAGAATCAAGAATTCAAGTTCAATATATATACATGGAAATGCAACATCAAGGTATGGACTAAGTTAAATGCCAGAGAAACAAAGGAATGATCAGGGCAACAAAACCGAAGTGTAACAATCACTGGCCAGAGGAACATTTCAACATGACAAAATATATCAAGGCCAAAACACTTCAGGAATGCACCAGTGGACCAATTTCCATCAAATTAATATGAAACAAAGACCAGGCTCCATACAACAGAGGTGACAACATATAGGTGTGCAAACCAATTTAATGATTCGATCCTGAACCAATGCATATGTAAATGGTGAGGTGATGAAACAATGCAAACCAATGAATAAGGCAGAACATGGTCAACCTACTTCAACGACAGCTTCAAGTAAGAGTGATGTCACCAGTAAACACAGTGACCAAATCAGAATACCAGAAAATTCAAACTAGTGGAATCGCAAATCACATATACGAACAAAGCAGTGGAATATCAAAATCACATATAGTTATAGTGAAACCACGATGAAGACCAAGGCAACAAGTTCACCTTTAAGTATACGAACCTGTGCCAACAGATGAAATAACAGACCGATAAAGGAATAGCCATGTTCGAAACCCAATACAGGAAACTAAATGATGAATGGGTAGACAAGTGAATGCATCTTAAACCAAGGAGGCACCAGTAACAAATGCATGAAACTGGAAAATGCAATTATCACAATCAAGAACAAAGCACATTGCCGAAGCAACAACAAAGGCCAGCAACATTGAAATGGATCGAGCAAGTGCTAAATTTAAAATATATTGCTTTTTCAAACCAAAATATTTGAATTCTAACAACGGAAGTTCACAGAAATACCAAAGTCGCCTACAGTTCGAATTAAGGTGACCAGAAAACAAAATCAATGCCAAACCTAATTATTTTCATAAATCAACAAAGCATCCGAGAATCAAACGGTAATAGTAAGATCCAACGAAATAAAATCAAGCACCGGCTTTATCAAAAACGAACAAGTTCAAATCAATCGAAGCCGTGATGAAATAGCGACGAAATTCATGAATATGAGCAAGTCAGAAATCATCAAAACATTCTAATTAGATGTGAGTAATAAAGATTACTCACCTTCGTTTCCCTTTGGATGAATCGCACAAATCAACAGCCGAAGCCATGGAAATCCCCAATTTGCGAAACCCTTGCTTGAGGAACGAACGAACACGAAAAATTGAAGCCGCCATTAATTATTTTCTCATTTAGGTTTTCGAACGAACGAATAATGAAAAGGAACGGGTCGAATTTTTGAAATAAAAAAAAGGAACGACACAAAACAAACGAATGAAAATGTAGGCCAAATTCAATTGAAGCCCGCAACCATTTTCATCAAATTTTTGAAAGAAATTTAATCCGGATTTTATAAACTCCAAACAGCAATTAGCAACAACATTAATCGTTTAATGTCGATTATCAATTGATGCTAAATACCGGTTGTTACACTAGACGGTTATTTTTGTTGATGACAAATAAGGAAAAAATACATAAAATCTAGGCATAGATTATGAAGGAGTTTTGTAACCTAGAGGAAGCTATATTATATTTTATATACAGAGGTGTCATCATCAAAAAAGGGAGCTTGCTGGCACCTTAGGTATTGGTTTTGATGATAACAACTATAGACATTATGTAAAATATAAATATTAATGTTTTATCAAGTTGTATATAGTATTAATCCTAAAAATGGATCAACACCTTGAATTAAGTATGGAAGCACCGGCCCTATTTATCAAGGCAAAATAATAGAAAAAAGAAATAGTAACTTGCAGATAAAATAATGAGATGAGATTTTATAGTGGTTCGGCTGTTAACGAAGCATACGTCCATTTTGTAACTTTTGTTATCAACTAATTGTTGTTACAAGTTAAATCTGATTACAATTTGATTGAACTTTCTAAGGTAGATCTTGCAAGAGTTCACTAGGGAATCACAGTAAAACCCTAGATGACTATTGTGTGGGAGGAGAAGAGTGAAGAATAATCTCTGTAGAGTTCCAACAGCCAGTTCAGAAGATTTCCTTTATGTTGTAGATGGGTTAGTATTTATAGGGATTTGAGAGGTATTGGGCTAGGCTACTTTATCAGAAGCTTAAATTTGAAGGTACGAAGATGGTCCAAAAGTTTCATAATGAACCAACCTTATATGATGGATCGCTAGCGATCCATGCAGTTAGCACATTTTTAGCTTGTTTTAATTGGATCATGTTCCTTGCCTTGTGTAGATACTCTCCATATAATTTCATAACTAGATGCCTTGTTTTGATGATGATTCATGTATAGGTTGCATTGAACTATTACGGGAATCAGATGAATGCCCACTTCTAGATCTAGCTTGCTTGGGATATCGTGAAACTTAGTAGGCGTCCCTACAATAGATAATGCTTCATGATACAAGAAGAATGGATGACCCATGAGCAATATTTATGGATCGCTAGCGATCCATGGTTGATGGATCACAAGCTCCCTTTAAGCTTTTTTTCCTTTTTTTTCCTCTTGAGTCTTTCTTGGTTCCTTCTTCTGATCCTTCTAGTTGATTCTTGAGTCGTTTTGACTTGACGTAGAAGTTCTAACTTCCATTGAATTCTACTCGGTTAAAAATCCAAATAACATTTGTCACCCCAGTGCATGCTTCCATTGGAAACAAGGTGTGCTATAGAAGTAACTGCTTTTGAGTCCCTATTTGGTGAGGTTTAATCTATCGTGTTGAGGCTATCATGCAAATCTGGCTTTGGCAATTCAACCATTTGATGAATTTCGATGTGAATCGACGTTGCTCGTCACAATAATTCAATTTTGGTCCCATAACTTTCATGATGCTTGCAAATAACACGTGGATTATGCTTGGAAAATTTAGAGAAAATTGGTTGCAATTTGATGGATCGATAGCAATCCATAGTACATGGAACGCTAGCCATTTAAGGACTTCGCAGAATTTTCCGGCGCAACCCCTATTTAGCTTCAAACGAACCGACCTTCCACCATTCTGTATTTTCATTTACGGCTCGAGCCTTTTGTCTTGTGACCCGATCCAAAGTCTTCAACCCTAAATTTGCTTCTGCCATCGCCGCTGTTGATCTTCGCTGCTGGAGCTTCTTACCATCGACCCTACTGGACTTCGCCCTCCCCTTGCCCTTATAATTAGCTTCTGAAACTTTGTCTATTTGGATTACTACCGACCTTACCTACTTGGATCGCCGTTGATCTTACCTGCCTTGGGTTGCCAACAACCTAAATTTAACCGTGTTCACCTTTTGACTTTTGACTAGAGGTGGATAATGTAGATTTTGTCATTTGTTTAGCAATTTGGTGATGAAGTGTGTTAGTGACTGATGCTATAGAGAATTCAAGTTGCTTGCGATTTTGTGGAATAAGACAGTAAATCGAGTTTTGAGTTCTTCACAGAACGAAGCTTGGGTCTTGCCCCGGTGCTTGACATATTTGCTATCTTCATCCACAGAATCAGAATTAACTAGCATCGAGTCATACCATTGATCCAGTATGATGTCATGTAGATTGATTTTGGTTTTTCTAGGAGGTGATAATAGCTTAAGGTAGCATCTTGTATGCAGCTCATGCTATTATCCCTTTCCAGGAAACTGAAATCGACTTATGCTGAGAATTAATTCAAACTCATTGATCTATTGTTTCCCACTTTGGATTGGTCCAGTCATTACACAGTCGATGTAACTGGAATAGGAAGAGCTTTCTGTGTTGCTACGGAGAGCAGATCCATTATTGATCGTTGGTCGATTATGGGTAAGTTTAGGAGAAATAACTTTAATGAATGATACGGAAAGCTCTTTACTTTCTTCACTGTGAGTGAACTATCTACACAAGATAGAGCGTTTGTAGTGTTCAGGACATCAAGCCCATCCCACATAGACAACACATTACACTTGCCCCAATCAACACTTGGAACCCTATATGATGACAAATTTTTTTTCCAGGGTTTAAGTGTTAAGCATAGGGGGACTTTTAGTTAAAAATAGAACTACCTGACCGCATTAGGTACCAGTTTTGTTGTATAGAATGAAGCACCCATCATCCCATCGTAAATCCAGTGGAGGAAGATCGACACTCTCAAAAGTCGAATCGTCATTAGTTGCGCCTTCACAAACGGTTTTGGTAGTGCCTACTTCTTCAGTACCGCCTGATGAATACGGCCAATTGGTTACGGCTGGTCTAGTTGTAGATCAGACTCCTCAAATTTTAGAGTTCTACTCAATCCTCCAGAGAAAGATTCCTCCATAATCTCTGCTAAAGTTCTGCATTACAATTGTTTATAACATGGCATTCCGAATGGCAAAGTACACCTTCCATCGAAAAATGAGTTTGCACATATGCCACCTTCGGGGTACACCACTTGCCACCAATATATGTGCTTAAATGGAGCAGTGCACCCCTTCAATCACTTTTTGGGAGAAACTCTTCTGAATTTCTCCATTTTAGATTCACCCAAATTGATACACGATTTTGACTTGCCTTTACGTCTTATTTATATGGACACTCAGTCGTGCCCCAAGCTTTGATGAGTTAAGATATTTTCTCTCATTCAAGAAGAGAGACGCATGTCCGTTCATCATGGTCATCGAGGCTCAAAGAAACTGCAAAATCATGCTGCAACTTCAAAGTAACCTGTCCCAATTCAAGACCCAATATTTTTTCATTAGGTGTCCTGAGGGATTTAATCATCTTTGGACGATGAGGAGTGATTCTTCTCTTTTACTCATTGAGATTTAATACGTCGCTATGAGATTTTTGAAAGAGTGAATACTCCTTGCAGTTATTCCAAGACCAAGCAGAGATCCATCACTCGATCCAATCTTCCATACTCCGAAGGCCGTAGATGCCAAAGATAGATCAGTCAAGTTTTTGCTAACTGATGATAATTTTCTTTGGTACGGGTTATTGCATCCTAGGAGATCTTCAGTAGCCGTTGAAGTTCTGTCTCTTTCCTATTCTGGAATTCGAACATGCTCCACTTCTTCATCACACGGCTTCGAAGAGGGCGACCTCCCAAAAGGAGAAAGTCCTTCTAGCGGGTCAATCGAAGAAATTCATGAAGAAAGAGGTATTACGACCAAAGCCAGATTCCCGCTTAGGATGCCCCAATCCCTAAGGAGGAGAAAGAAGAATTCATGCAGCGTGAGGGCAAAGCTGCGGTGACAACTAAAAAGGAGGAGGCTGAAATTGAACAGTAGCAGCTATGATTCCTCCCCTAGTGATGATGAATTCGATGCAAGTTTTGGTGATGGTAACTTTGAATTCTATGATGAAACTCGAGGAATGAGTCCCATTCTCCCGAATTCTCTTCCCCAAGAGATTCATGCTAAAGATGTTCCCCCAGCAGCCGAGCGACTTCATGGTTCTCCACTTAAGGAAACTGGCATTAACTTTGGGGATTTGAGCAACGTTTATATAGATATTGATGGACTCATGGGAGAAGATTTCGAGTTCGAGGGATTGTATCCTCACCCTAGTCATGTTGTGTCTAGATTTAGTCTGATTCTCACTATGGTGACCTCCCCATCAGGTTTGTGATGTCTTTTTAGGCCACCCATGACATGTCACACATTTCACTAGGTTCACGTTAACCTATGCATTATTTAGGTTCATTTCCTATTGCTAAAGTTCTTTATTTATTCTTTATATCAGGTACTATGAGAGGCTGTGAACTTTACAAGGACCTTAAACAATTTACCGATGCACAACACTGGTCAAGACGGACTTCAAGCTGCCATCAGCACCGAGAAACCAAGGAAAAGTAGAGGAGGAAAGATTTGGAAGCCAAAGTACATTGGCGGAACAACAGAGAATGGGGTAGAGTTTATAGGAATAGTTATGAGAAGAAAATAAATGCTGACTACCAAGAAGAACCATCCAAGAAGTCAAAAGTAGATCGCGGTTCTCGTCCCTCCAAACACCAAGCGTTTTCCTTGGCTCCAATCTCTGTTAGAATTGAAGTTCTGGCTTCCACTATTTAAGTTTCACCTTCATCCCAGGCCTCATCAACTCACGTAGTGCCTGTTTCGGGTTCTTCACGTCCCCATAGGAGACCAGCTTATATTCTCTCATCCGGTCCCCCTAAACTCGAAGTTGCGCTCCCCTAATGGTTTCTAAAGGGAGTTAAATTTGATTGCGGCCTACGCCCAATCTGTAAAGATTCTTATACGCCCTATCTCCAGGCGACTCAAAGCGATTTGGATCAAGTTGAAGGATAAAACAAGTTATGCAAGCAACTGGCAGACGCCAACCGTAACAACTACCAAGAGATCCACTCCTTTGAGTCGGAAAAGGACGATTATGAGAGGACGTTAGTGGAACATAACGCCAGAATCAAGCATTTGACGAAGGAGTGGGACGATGCATTCCGAGAGAGTAAGAGCAACGTCGGCTTGCTGAAGAAATTGAAAGAGGCCCACACAAAAATAGAAATCAAGTTCCGAGATGAAATTAAGAAGGCCCATGCGGATGAGGTTAAGCTGAAAGAGGAGCATGAAGCCCATGATGAGATCATCGAAGCTTATAAGAAAACTATTGTTGATCATAATGAAGCCATCGTAGCCTATAAAAAGATAATTGTTGATTAAGCGAGAATGATGGTATCCCGTGACAAGACCATTTCTAATCAAACCCAAATGATTGCTTCACTCTAGGAAAGAGTCGTGCAGCTTAACCTAAGAAGACCCATGTTGAAGTTGAGAAGGCCGGTGTAACAGTGGACTACTTCAAGTTACAGGATACTTTCGAAAGGAAAATGGAGAAGATGGATGACACCATCTTGAATTTCTATGTTAACTCCTTGCTCTATCAAGGGAACCTCAGCTATTTGGGTCCCAAATTCACGTGTACTCTTGCTGTGGTTTGGGAGGAATTTTTGGCCCATTTCTATAGAGAATAGGGATGTATATGCCGAGCAAGAGTTGGAGGATTCTTATCTCAACGAAGAGTTAAAGAAGGCATTGGTAGATGGTCGGGAGATCATTCGAACTGAGTGGGAACATGTGGCCACCGATGTTGCTGCAACTATGACTACTAAAGCGCTGTTAGAGCCTTTCATTTTTAGGCGTGGCGAATCATCAAAACGGCCTCATAATCAGTTAGGAACTATTCTGAGTTTAGCCGGTATTGCTTTGTTGTCTACCCCTCCCGCAGCTGTCTTGGAAGCCTCGGGTGGCACTAGAACTTCTCCAAAGATCATGCAACCATCCAAAGAAGGAGAAGGTGGGGAGTATGAGATTGAAATTCTCAACCACTCTTCTGATGTAGGTAACCTTCTTGGTCCCTCCGAGCTTGAGAATTTTCAGCTCGCGCCATATGAACAAGACGAATTGATTGCTTTCTTTTTTGATCTTATGGGTCCATCTTCTTTACCTACCGACCCACCAATCTCTTCGGTCCCTGGGTCTGCTACTATTTCAACTTCCTCAATGCTTTTTTCTATAGCCACTTCGATTGATACGCCTGTTTCTAGCTTACAACCAAGGCTGAAATATGAAAAGATTGCTGCGTGCATTGTCTGGACGACCATTCCGTATCTCTAGAGGGTGATTTCACAACAGCTAAAGCTCGAGAGCAGGAAAACCAAACTGGCCAGCTAAGTAAAACTAAATAATAGATGGTAGCCATTAAGAAGGAAAAGATTGATGAGATAAAGTCTTCAAGGAGCTCCTGCAAGTCCTAGAAGCGCAAGACCAAGGGAGGGTCTTTCGAGAAGGTCGGAGAATAGGGAGGAGATGCTGGCATGGAGGAGATAGTTGATATTTCAGGCAGCGACATAGCTCCTGGCAGGGATTCTGAGAAGAAAAAGAAACTTTCGACCAAAGGTGGAAAGGGGAGCGGTGGAAAGAAACGTTGACAGGCTCCAGTAACAGCGGAGTTAGATATTGTGACATTCTCATTTGTTTGATAAGTGTTTTGTACAAGTGTAGAGTCTGCACTTATTGCATTTGTTGTTGTAGCATCTATTTTTTTCTTTTTGTTGGCTGATATTGTGTGGGTACGACCCTCACATTTTGATTTTGTATAGAAAGTGCTATAAGAAATTTCTATGATTAATGCTTCAACTGTCATCTCTTCTATGTTCTTCCTTATTTGTTATGTACTTAACTTTCTTTTTCATTACTTATGTATGCACATGGTGCGATTGTTTGTCCCGCAATTTCTTTACTTTACATTGTCGTGCCGTGTTTCTCAGTATGCGATGCCTTTATTTCCACAATTTTACGCAATACATATGCACCTTTTTTTTTAAACTTCTATAACTAGATCTGTTGCGATTACCAAAATTGTTGTTTAGAGAAACGATCTCGTGGAGTATTTTTCCTTTCAACTAAATGTTGGTATGTGTATGCCTCCTACTTTATAGGGTTGTTTTTTTAAACACTTGACAAATGATCGGTTGATCCGAGCTATCCCTCGGATGTCTGTAGCCGAATCTACTTTATGGTTCCTTTCTTTGAGAACTTATGACCCAAGCATCTTGATTTTAGGGATTTTGTTGTTCAACAATCGAAATTCTTTGTCGATTTCTATTTATACAACATTGTTAGACCCGCACTGATTACTCTTGATAGTGGAAGTGAGTTCTTGTTAGTCCTACAGTAGATGAGCTTCCTGGCATTTTCGAGACAATACTGGTACTTAAAAGTGTGCCTATCTTATGAGATGCATGACTTTTGGGAGTGTGCGCGGCTAATGGGATACACAGCTTTTGGAATCGATATGACCCGTCGATCCGGAATGGTTTGGAATTTCTCGACGTTACCAATCCTTGGGCAACGTGAAGATTTCATGTTTACAGTGCATGGTTCCATGACTCAAGAAGCAATGTGCGGCTTATGGAGGTGCATGACTTTGATTGGGGCCTTCCCAGTGTTGCCGGAACAATACTAGTTCTTAGAAGGCAGGGATCGAGTTCCATTGATCCAACGGTTTGAGTCGATTTGCTTCGGTCGACCCAGCAAGTAGAAGAGGCGTACTTGAGCTTGATTCCACTATCTCAAGCGGCAATCAGATGGTTTGAGTCGATTTGACCCCGTCGGCTCAGTAGATTACTTTTGTGAACATAATTTTATTGTTTCAAAAACAAAGCAATTTTATTAATGAAAGTTGGGCAAGTTTTTCCTCTTCACAATGCCTTTGGTATGTAGAGATAGCTTGTAACGACCCGAAATTTTCGAAGCCGAAAATCCCAGATAGTTATGAAAATAAAGAAAGAGATAGAAGAAGAAGAACAGAAACACCAAACATCTCACATTCGCAGCGGATAAAATATAATAATAAATAATAACATCTTACAAAAGAATACTATATCTGTCGATTACATTTTAATACATCAGAGTTTCACATATACTCAGTCACTGAATATACACAATTATCATCTCATAGATTTACAATAATATAACACA
Organism: Allium cepa; assembly: GCA_030765085.1. Taxonomy (NCBI): domain Eukaryota; kingdom Viridiplantae; phylum Streptophyta; class Magnoliopsida; order Asparagales; family Amaryllidaceae; genus Allium; species Allium cepa. Next base: position 272,963,478 of record CM060929.1, read on the forward strand.
GCGGAGATATTATACACGTTCCTGCCATCCGGCTCGCCTCCTGAGCTTCAGAATGTCCTTACCTGAAAATCTGTAATACTCGGTCTGACCCGAGCATTACACCAAAGTAACACCCGGGTCAGGCTGGAAACCAGCGTGAGTAAACCCATCCAACATGGAATACAAAGCATACAACTTATAGAACCCGGGTAACTCAAATCAATTTACAAAGTCACAATTTGTTATAAACATAACTTATTTTCAGAATAATTTTTCTAAGTGCCAAAATTTAGATTAAATAATCCGATTCATCTAAATCCATTCATTCCAACCTATCAATTTCTCATATCAATTTATAAGAAATTCGAAATGGTTTCGGTATTTCCTAATACCCGAACCCGGTCTCTTCGAGTCTCATGTCACCCTGACCCAAGATATCCAAATGAAATACACAACATTTCATATCAGAGGTATCAACTTATTCCAAGCATTCAATACCATTCAATCATTCATAAGCAAAACTTAATCACATACAAGTTTAATTTCATTAATCCTGATTGAAATTACCATCCTCAACCACTTAGATTTCTTTATTTAACATTATTTAATTTCAATTCAATTAGTCAATCATCGCTTCATTTTTCCATCTTAATTAACCACCCTGGATTAATTATCCTTCAACTACATTCAAGTCATTGACTTTAATTAATTTAACGATATTAATTCTTCTTAACCAAAGCCAATAAGCAGTCTTTAATTACTACACAAGTTAATTAAATATAATCAATTACATTAATCCTTAAATGCTTATATTAATTAATTTCTCATAAGTCACTTATTATTGATTTATTTAACCTTAATCAATCAATCTTTAATTACACCATTAATTATATAAATTAATGATTTCCAATTTTATTTTAATTTATTCCCATAAAATATTAATTACTTTAATTCAATTCCCAATATTAATCATTCTCGACCGATCTCAACCCGTAATTATCTCCCTTTTTATTTACCTCATTTAATAGATTAATTATTTCTTAATTAATTATTTGAATTAATCTCTTGATAAATTTCACAAAGTAATTATATTTTATCAATTCCATTAAGTAATTACTTATTAAACCATCCATCGATTATTCTAAATTCTTAGTTAATTAACTTACCTTTAATTAATTAATTCCACTCTTAATTACTCAATTAATCAACCCGCATCATTAATTAATTGAATTAATCAATTATACATTTAATTACCTCTGTAATTTGATGAATCACAAATCATTAGGCCCTTATTAACAATGAAAACATTTTTGTATTTACGACTTAAGTTTTTTTTAAAATAAATTTTTAAAACCCAAATACTCCAAGTCAAACAACAATTAACTCAAGAAACATCCAAAACTACAATCACCAGATCATCAATACACATCCAACAATTCAATCATTCATCCATTTATTTAAATTCAACCATCTAAATTCAAATAATAATAATAAAAAATTCAATAGAGTGAGATTTACTCACCTTGCTTTAATTCGTAATCCACTTTGATCTCGACCCGATTTTCATCATTTCCTTGACCTTGTATAAACATTATGCATACGACGCTTAGTAATATTTGAACTAATCGAACAATTAATTTCCGTTTAATAAATTTGATTAGAACTAATGATTTAATTTTAAAACTAATTATTTAATTTAAACTAATAATTTCCCTTTTTAAAAATCTTTTAGTGACTATAATAACTTAAATAAGTTAATTGGATAAATTAATCATCAAGCCATATTATTTTTTTTTAAATCAAACTAGTATGTTAAGAAAAATGTGTATTAAGATGTGTGAGTGTAAATATATATATCCCTATTTAAATTGAATAATTTGCATATATATCTCACTGTTAAAAATCAAATACTGATATATATATACACTTTTAATTTTCTAACTTGAAAGCCTACAAACAACAATATTAAGAATGGATCTGCACATACCTTAAACTCAGAACCCCTCCATCTTGGCCATGACCTTGGCCGCCACGCAAGCAAACCCTATCCACGACGCCGCACCCTGTCGCCATCGTTCCCCCTCCACCAAATCACCATTTTCGTGCGCGAGCTTGCCAATGACTCGCCCTAATTCCCAAAACCGAGCATCGCCATTTCGCCTCCCCCCCTCCCATTTCCGACCCTCCTCGGTCTCCGTCTTCGCCGCCCTCATGAAACCCCCCAAACGCCACCACGCGACGAAACCCTAATTCGAACACGCGCCAGATCGTCGCCCCCTCCTCTCGCGACTCCAATCGAACATGGCTTCGGCCTCTTATTTTTTTTAAAAAAAACGAGTTTGATTACCTGCTTGAGAATAGAAAGAGAGGAACGGGAATAAGTTATAGGATTGGGAAGCTTCTGGCGTACGCGTGAATATTAAATAATTGAATATTTGAAAATATCTCGACGCATAACGCGAAATCCCGAAACCCGAATCAAACATACCGACAGACGTTCATATGGTTTTACCTACATTCTGAACACAATGGAACGTGTTTTAGAGGCTAATTTGAACGTATATGCGAGTTACGGAATTAGACGATCGGTAATAATTTAAATCGATTAAAATAAATCTAAGCGTTTCGAGCTACCAGGGTCAAACGACAACTCTGATTGCTACGAAATTTGAAATCCGATAATAATTAACAATTACGGATCCAATGGAACTGGTTTCGTCGAATTCTGATACTGTGCCTCAGAAGGCTATTTTTAAATTTAATTTAAACGATATATTATTAAAACTGAACAAAACACTTCCAAACTCAATTTCAACACTTTCACTACCTTCAGTGCTATCAATATAAATTTTATAAGCCTTCAAATTATTATTAACAGGCTTAAAACTCCAGATTCAGCGTTTTACCCATTTCAAATTATATGATTCAATATTTAAACTATATAATTCAATAATTTAATTATCAAGTAAATATTGATATTTGTTGGGTGCATTTCCACCGCCACCGGTCCAAAAGAAAAGGAGCCAAGCCTCTCCACCTCGAAGCCGATCCAAAGCCCACACCGAACCAACCTACCACATGCGCCTGCCGAACCAAACACGCTCCAACCACCGAACCAGGTGACTACCGAACCATCCTCTACCTATGACCACCGGACCAACCACCACCGAATGGACCACCATTACCGAACCAACTACACCCAGACCATCTCTCTGCCGAACCTACCTCCCCCATGCTCCACCGAACCAAGTGACCACCGGACCAACACCTCATAACCTCTCCATACCGAACCAACTCCAAGGCCACACCAACCCATGCCGAACCAACCCCCTCCACACATCACCGAACCAAGCTTCGCCGAACCAGATATGCCAGACCAGATTGCTTCAGCCCAGGCCCATCAGCAGCTATATACATCTAAGACCCCTGCCCCCAGCCTCACTCTATAAATAGAGGGGCAGGGGTACAACAATGAGAGACAAGTTTGAGAATCTGAAAGAAAAAGGATAATAACATATAAAGTGGACGTAGGCACGTTCTGGCCGAACCACTATAAATCTGTGTGTCTTTTACAGTTCAGTCCCTGCTTTTTACATATTTGCATAAGTCACCCAAATCATTAAAAACCACATAAAATCAACTAAATTATACGGATTGGAGGTGTTTGCCCATTTTTTGTGCAAACATTTTTGGTGCTTTCACTGAGAAACTTGGAACTCGAAGCTTCAGCTTCCCTCATTCAACCTTCTTTCCCAATAGCACCCTTCATTGCCTAGGAAACATGACTTCCAGGCCGAGAAAAGACGCCAACAAGGGAAAGAACGTTGCAACCAGCAACGCTCCAGATCCAGTGGATCCAGATCAAGAGAACCGTCCCACTACGACAGCAGTGCCAAATGTAGATCAGGCAATTCCGACAGCCCCTGCTGCGGAACAACCGGCAGCAATCACTAGGGCAGACCTAGACAGAGTTGTGGTTGAAGTGACTAACCGCTTCGCATCCCAAGAAGAAGCTTTGGTGAACCAACTCATGTCACGCTTGAGGGATGCCGAAGAATCCAACCGCAATACTGAATCATGGGGTGAGTCTCAATATGGAGGATCTCAGAGACAACAAAGGTCTTCCCTCTTCGAAGAAGCTATCGACAGGAACAACAATGATAGGGGTCGCGCACGGGCTCAGCCCGAACTCCGACTCGAGGAAGCGCTTGGAACCGAACCCAATGGGGGAGGCACCAGGCGAGGGTCGGATGTAGCTGAGCCAGTCATGCCGCCTAATCATAGAAATCCCGCTGAACGGAGCCGAGCTAGAATCCAGCCCGAAGTTGACCCCATGGAAATGCTCGAAACAGAACCCCACAGGGGAAGATCAAGGTAGGGGGCAACTGTAGCTGGTCCTAGCATGCATCCGAGCAGCCAAAGACAACCACTGGATAACGTCAGAAGTGATAGACTATACCATCCCTACAGGTCATCTGGACGAGATCGATCCCGTAGGGAAGAACCAAGCTAATTTTTGTCCGCTCCAAATTCTGATGAAAGAATGGCACGATTATTCAGGGAATGCGTCCGACGGGAGCAAAGGGATCGAGGGATAGGCGCTAGGGTAACCAGCCCTTTCACCCGCGACATCGAAACCGCCATCACCCCTCGAGAATGGAAAATGCCGGCAATGGAACCTTACAAGGGGACCTCTGACCCCATCGTACACTTACAGAGATACACCCAGCATATGCTCATGAGCGGAGCAACGGAGGGAGTGTTATGTAAATGCTTCCCACTTTTCTTGGCAGATCTAGCTACCTCCTGGTTCTGCCACCTACCTCAAGGGTCCATCAGCTCATGGGAGATGTTGAAAGAAAAGTTCATTAGCCAGTTCCGCATTCATGTGGAACAACCCAAGGATGCTTATTCTCTATCTACCGTCAAACAGAAATCCGGAGAGACACTGCAGCAATACCTAAGCCGGTTCAATGCCGCAGCGGCAACTGTTCAAGATGCCGATGAGAAACTCACCCTAATGGCCCTCTGTAGTGGTGTGCACCCAGATACCAAGTTTGCTAGAAGACTAACTAAAGAAAAACCAGCTACCTTGCCCGATTTCTTCCATGAAGCTGGGAAGTGCATGAGACTCGAAGAGACTGCCGCTAAAAGGCAGACAGGACCACAGACTAAGACGGCTCATGGAAACGCCCCCGCCGCAGCGAAGGACATTCGGAGAAACGACTCCAGAGACAATGCAGGGGGCAAGAAGGGAGAAAAGCGCTTGTACCGACCAGGACCGAGATTTGACGCTTACACTCCCTTGAATGAAACAGTCGAGAACATCTTCCAGGCCACCCAGGACGAACTTACATACAAGCACCCCCCGTACAAGAAAGAGTCAGATCGCGCAATCCAGTCCGGAAAATTCTGTCATTTCCACGAGTCTCATGGGCACGATACCAATGAATGCCGCCATCACCGAGACCTAATTGAAGAACACATCAGGAGAAAGAGATTAGAACGCTATGTGAAGGGACAGGACAGGACTCCAGCTCCTGCCAAGGAAAACCCAGGGCAGCTCCACCCAGAGACAGGCGGAGGAAATCGCAACACCAGCGGCTCCAGCCAAGAGAAGATAGTGGTCCATACAATATCAGGAGGGCCATACATCGCCGACAAGAGCTGGGCAGAAATGGAAAGATATGGAAACTCACTCAGAAGCGAGGGTGACTGCGTCAATTTTGTTATGGAAGAACGCCACCCTAAGCGGAAGGAAAATAATGACATCACATTCAGTGGGCGCGACCTGGAAGGAAGACAGTACCCACACATGGACCCTATGGTCATCTCTGCCTGGTTCGGTCCAGCCAAAATTTTCCGAATTTTAATAGACACTGGAGTTCAGTAAATATCCTATTCAAGCATGCTTTCGACAAAATGAAGTTGTCAATGAAGGATGTATCCCCCTGCAACAAACCACTACACGGTTTCACTGGAGAAGCAAAGATGCCCCTCGGACAATTGGATCTCTTTGTTGAATTGGGAAGTCATCCCCGCTCCGCCGTTCGAAAACAAACATTCATGCTAATAGACAACCACTCGGCCTACAATGCCTTTTTAGGAAGACCAGCCTTGTCCGACTTCCAAATTGTCCTTGCCCCATGGTGCCTGAAGATGAAGTTCCCAACGGATAATGGAGTGGGAGAAGTAGAAGGGGATCAAGACGCCGCTCGGGACTGCTATGTAACCGAACTTCGCAATAATCGCAGGAGAGATAAAGGGAAAAATGCAGAGACTATTCTCTGCATGAAAAGCTTGGAAGCATAGCAACTAAAGAAAGCCCCTCCTCTTCGGTATACCAGTGACCCTTTCAATGAATTAGACCCCAGGGACAAAGAGGAGGAGGCCACCGCCGAGCCTGCAGAGGCTATGGAATTCGTATCTGTAGACAAACGCGATCCAAGTAAATTACTGAGAGTCGGATCTCAGTTAGAAAGAGAATTAAAGAATCAACTCATCGATTTTCTTCGCCACAACATGGATGTATTTGCATGGACGCACGCTGATATGACTGGAATCTCCCCAGACATAGCATGCCACGCACTGAACATCGATCCTACCAAGGTACCGGTAAAGCAAAAGAAGAGAAGTATGGGGGCAGAACGATCAGCAGCCCTCGAGGAAGAAGTAAAGAACTTACTTGCCAATGACTTCATACGTGAAGCCATCTAGCCGGAATGGATCGCCAACCCGGTACTGGTAAAGAAAGCTAATGGAAAGTGGCGAACGTGCATCGATTTCTCCAACTTAAATGACGCTTGCCCAAAAGACTGCTTCCCACTCCCTCGAATCGACCAACTCGTGGACAGCACTGCTAGACACGAACTCTTATCCTTTATGAACGCATACTCAGGATATAACCAGATCCCTATGCACGCCCCCGATCAAGACCACACTAGCTTCATCACCGACCGAGGATTGTACTGCTACAAGGTAATGCCATTTGGACTTAAAAATGCCAGAGCTACTTATCAGCGCCTCGTCAACAAGATATTTGCGGAACTGATAGGACGAACTATGGAGGTTTATGTGGATGACATGCTGGTTAAATCAAGACAAGCCAACGATCATGTAAGCCACCTGGACGAGATGTTTCAAGTACACCGCCAATATGGAATGAAGCTAAATCCTCTAAAGTGCTCCTTCGGAGTGTCATCAGGAAAGTTCTTGGGATTCATCGTCCATGAAGAAGGATCGAAGCAAACCCCGAACAAGTCCGAGCCTTGCAAGATATCAAAATACCATCCACTCGGAAAGAAATGCAAAGCCTAAACGGGAAGGTGGCCGCCCTAAGCAGATTCATCTCCAAAGCGACTGACAAGTGTGTCCCTTTCTTTGAAGCCCTAAAGAGAGACAAAGGAAAGTTCGAGTGGACCGACGAATGTTCAGCAGCTTTCCTTAACCTAATCGAGCACCTCCAACGGCCACCAGTACTCTTGACTCCAAATGAAGGCAAAGAACTGTACCTATATCTTGCTGTGTCATCCCACGCTCTAAGCGCCGCTTTGGTAAGAGAAGAAAACCGCACACAACGGCCAGTGTACTTCATAAGCAAGAGGTTTACAGGGGCAGAAGCCAGATATCCTAAACTTGAGAAGCTAGCGTACTGCTTACTAATCACATCAAGGAAGCTACGACACTATTTCCAATCTCATCCCATACGAGTTCTAACCGATCAACCACTAAGGCAAGTACTTCATCGTCCCGATACTTCTGGGCGGTTACTTAAATGGTGCATTGAATTGAGTCAATATGATATCACCTACCATCCCCGCACCGCCATCAAGGGACAAGCCATAGCTGATTTCATTGCCGAATTCGCTATCAACGGAGGCAGGGAGCAGTCTGAAATAACAGAGGACATCAAGTGGAGTCTCTTTGTGGATGGAGCATCGAACGAACAAGGCTCGGGGGCAGGCGTTGTGATCATCACTCCCAGGGGAAGAAAGCTGCGTTATGCACTAAGGCTAGAATTTGCTGCCACCAACAATGATGCCGAATATGAAGCAGTAATAGCCGGATTAGAGCTCGCCCTGGAGATCGGAGTCAGTTCCTTATGTCTTCACAGTGATTCGCAACTCATCGTAAATCAAATACTAGGGGAGTTCCAGACTCGAGGAGAGCGGCTCACGGCATATCTGAAAAAGACCAAGCAGCTGCTCAATCAATTGGATCACTACTCGATCAAACACATTCCTCGAAAAGAAAATCAAGAGGCCGACGAGCTGGCAAAGCAAGCTAGCATGGGAGATGATACCACTTTTGGAACGATAACTGTCTCAAGGCTACTAACCCCGAGTTTCGGGCAAGTAAACCTGATAGCTGCAACCGAAGAAGAAACATGGATGACCCCTATCCGAGAATACTTACAAAACGGCACGCTACCCGACGGGCGAAATGAAATTAAGAAAATTCTAAGGAAAGCTTCCCGCTACACAATACAAGAAGGCATCCTCAATCGGCGCGGCTTCTCTAACCCCTTATTGAGGTGCGTTGCTGGAAGAGAAGCCAAGTAAATTCTATCCAATATCCACCAGGGAAGTTGTGGAGACCACACCGGAGGGCAGACCGTAGCAAAAAAGATACTCCGATATGGGTATTTCTGGCCCACCTTGAACAAAGACGCCTTAGACTCCGTCAAAAGATGTGACAGATGTCAGAAATTTGCCAAGATTCCTCGACTACCCACAAATGAGATTACTCAAATGACCAGCCCTTGGCCCTTTGCAGTATGGGGAATTGACTTGATTGGCGAACTGCCAACGGGCCGAGGCGGAGCCAAATATGCTATAGTGGCAGTTGACTATTTCACCAAATGGGTGGAGGCGGAACCTCTAAATAAAATATCTTCGGCAAAAGTTATCAACTTCTTGATCAAAAATATTCTGTGCAGGTACGGAGTGCCACTCAAGATCATATCAGACAACGGACTTCAATTTGACAGCGAAGAATTCGCCAACTAGTGCCAAGAGCACGGGATTCACAAAAGCTTCTCATCTGTGGCTTATCCCCAGGCAAACGGGCAAGTCGAAGCTGTCAACAAGATCCTCAAAACCTTAATCAAGAAGAAACTTGAAAAGTCGAAAGGCGCTTGGGTGGACGAACTTCCTACGGCACTTTGGGCCTATCGCACATCTTACAGAACTTCAACAGGGCATACACCCTTCTCTTTGGCATACGGATCGGAGGCCGTGCTCCCAGTTGAAACTATAGTGCCCTCTCACCGTAGGATCCACTACAACCCGGAAGAGAACGAAGAGCTCCTCCTCATGTCTTTGGATCTGATTGAGGAGAGAAGAAATGACGCAGCACTCAAAGCAGCAGCTCACAAACAAAAAGTGGCAGCACTATACAACTCCAAAGTCAAACATCGCAGCTTACAAGAAGGAGATCTTGTCCTCAAGCGAATCTTTCCACGCCCCGGGGCGCTGGACCCCATCTGGGACGGACCATATGTAATTCATAAAGATCTCCACAACGGAGCTTATATTTTGTCAACAGTGGACGGAGAGGTGTTCCAGAGGGCATGGAACATCTGACACCTCCGTCGATACTTTTCTTAACTTGTACTGCCCATATGAAGTGAATTAACAAAGAGAATCAGTGGGCATAGGCATTTTCGTGTCGAACCACTTTAAAAAACTTGGCTCTTGTTAACTTGTTCCTTTATATCTTGGATACTTGTTAAGCTTTATCCTTTGCTGTTGAACAAAATGCTTTGTAGATGACATTTCAATTCAGAGCTTCACGACACAACTCCACCTGGACAAAATCTAACAGGTACGCTGCGATCCTATGCCCTCGCCAATGAGACACTTTGCTCCGGTATCCCTCTACCGCGAGTTAACTCATTGTTTGCCTCGGTCCTTAAAGCCGACTGTAATAAGCCGAGTATAAGTCATCAAAAAAGGCCGACTTTAGCCGATGGCAGCTCATTACAGCGATTCGGCTCGCCGGCAACTGTGAACCGATCATAAGCCCCAACATAAGGTGTGGCCAGCCAGGGGCAGTTCACAGTTGACGATCGGCCCCCACGCTAGCCGACCACAGTAAATCGAATAATACCTGCGATTACGGGCCATAATGGCCCGGGTAGTTACTGTGCGCGATCGGCTCCGATGTGTCTTAAGTGCGGCTGTGGTAAAAAAGAAAACTCCTCGTAGAGGCGTAAGATGGGTGACAAATGTCTCCAAGACCCACAGCTAGGGAAAGTGACTACAAAACCCGTTTGCCACGAACTTAAGCACATCGACGGCCTTCCGTGACTGGAAGTTTTACTTTTCCTATATTTCAATTTCATTTAAAACTTTTCTCCTATTCTCCGTAATGGTGCTTGAAAGTATAGGACATGAAATAGGGAACGTTCGCTAATGGGAACAAAAACTTACAATCGGATGACGAGACACTCAACAGCATTCCGTGCTTAGTCTTACAGGACGCACAAAATTGCCGTCCACAGCCGAAATATGAAGGGCGGTACATTCTACTTTTATACATTAATGCATAGCTGCAGTTCATATTCACGCATCACATTTACATTGCAAAATGAGAAAATTATACTTTAAGCAAAAAAACTTGGCATCAAGCACAGTCAAGTCACTAGTAACATGCATAGTTACATCACTTACACAGCACAACAAAATAGCGATAACATTCCAACATAAAGGAATCAGCTTATGTTATGAAATTACATAAAGTCATTATTACAGTACATTAATGTTTTGAACTAGCATATACAGGGATGTCAAGCAGACCAAATAAAATAACCAGCTGCATTAGTGCTAACCACTACACTTCAGAACCAGCTCTCCGAATCTACTTGGTTGCTGGATCGGAACTCCCAGCATGTTGACCAAAGGTCCCACCTGTCCAATTCAGAAGAAGAATCCATCAGATAAACAGCGAACGATCAAGTTATGAAAATCTAAAAAGAAAAGAGAAGAGAGACTCACCAGCACCCGCTTCTCGGTCCTCATCCCCCAACTGCACACCGGCTTCCTCCGCAGCAAGTAGCCGCATCCCCTCCTTCACCGCTACCTTCTCCTCCTTTGAGAACTGGGCGGTTACCATGTCCATCCTGAATGCCGCTCCACCTTCCTTATCCGCATCGGCTTTGGCCTCCTCCAAAGCCCTGAGATATATCCTAGCCATGATCCGGGGATAGTCATCCATCCAGGATAAATTACCCTGCTTCCAGGTACGGAAGTACATATCCTGCAACATCTCATTCATCATCCTCTCATTCTCCTCAAACTCCCTCACCCGGGCCTCGGAAGACAATAACTTAGCGATGGCGACATCCCTCTCCGATCGATATCTCGAGCGGTTAGCCTGGAGAGACCTCCTCATTTCCTCCATCTCTTCCTTTAGCCTGGCCTGAGCAAGCTCTACGGCCTCAAGCCTCCCAGATAACTCCTCTACTTGCTCGAGATCCGCCCTCCGAACCTCGTCCACCATAGCAATGGCTATGTCAATCCGCTCCTTGCAGGCGGCCTCCACCTTTCGCAACTCAGCCTTGCTAGCCTCCTCCATGATTTTCTTTAGTCGTCGGGTGGCCGCCTCATGCTGGGATATCTGAATAGCCTGGTCGTCAAGTTGTTTGGCCTGATCAACAACCACTAACCGCAACCTTATATTAGCGCTCCCTATCTCCTCCCCGGCCTTGGCCAATAGGGCGTGATGTTCCATTAACTTCTGACCTCCTCCGCGACCCGGTCGATGTTGGCCTTGGCTTCGTCCCCCATAGCAGCTATCCGAGTAGTGAGCAGATCCAGATCTAGGGACTTAGCCTCATCAAGAACCCGAACCATGGGATTGCGGGAAAGAAGATGCTCGCCCGTGGCCTCGTCAAATAAAATATCCTGAGAGCTTGGGTCCAAATTGTAACGACCCGGAATTTTGGACAATATAAATTTAATAATCTGGGTTTAAATTTATATTGAATTAATAATTTTGATTAATAAATTTGATTTGATTTAAATAATCTTCTTTATTTAATTATTTAATTTGTGAAATTATTTTTAATGAGTTAATAAATTGTTTTCTATTCAATAATGTATATGTATTTATATATATTTTAAATAGACAAGTTGTTTTTAGTTAAATTGGTATAGCATAATTTTATATGTTTTGAAAATAGAAATTATGATTTATTTTTGATTTGAGTTTTTCAAAAATATTTAATTAAATACTATATGATTTTATATATGAGATAAATGTTTTAACTAGTTTAAAATTTCATTTTAATTCAAGTTGTATATTAAAAACTCTTTTATAAATTTGCTTGAAAAGTTTCTTTTCAAATGAACTAATTAACTAAGTTTAATCTATCTTTAACACTTAATTAAATAAAAATTTATTTAAAGAGACATGTGTATGTATATAAGACTTAAACTAACATGTGTAATCTTATCTCTATTTTTAAAAGACAAGTGTCAATATTTCATTTTCATTTTTCTTTTAATTCATTTAAAACTGAAATTACATTCATATCATTTGTGTCTTCATTCATATGCATTTTGTTTCATTCCTAAATAAAAATAAAACCTGAAATTTCATTCTCACAAACCATATACAAGTCTGCATCTTCCATTTTCAAATCTGCAACCTTGAAATCAAACATGTAGCTCCTCTTTTCAAACTCCTCTGTTTCAAAACAAATTTGCATTCTTCAACCATATACAAACCTGCATCTCAAATCTCATTCACATCCAAAGTTCAAACCTGCATGCATCATTATGAATCATAGAACCTGCATTTCAACATGAAAGCAAAGACCTGCATGTTCTTGCATATGAAAACAAGTGAAAGCTCTGCATGTAAAGAACCTGAAAGCATCATTTTCAAACAAAGAGGCCTGCATGCATCATTTTGAAACAAGAATCAGGATTTTAAAGCAAGAAGAGCCTGTATTTTCATAATCTGGAATGATTCCCTGCATATTGCAATGTGCTCTGCATTTTGGCATATAGGTGAGTAACACTTAATTTAAATAAAGTTAGGTAGGAATGCATGTTGTTTATTTGCTGTGTTAAATCTGTGTTCATGTTTTGCTACTACCTGTGCATATATGAATGCAATGCATGTTTTGATTCCTAGGTTCTGATTATTTTAGTTTGAGTTCAAAACTGATAAACAGTTTTCCTTCTTGATCTGGATGTTATCATAGATTAGCATTTGAGTGGAATTTGATTATTTCATGATAACATAAAAATTTAAATGCCTTTTATAAGTTGTTTAATTCTGTGATGTTTGGAAACATAAACACAAACTAAATTCTGTATAAACTTGAAAATGTAGATATCATGAATTGGTGTTTCAAGTTTACTATCAGAATCATTGAGTAAATTCAGGAATTCTAAAACAGAAATTAAAATTTATTTTTGTTGTGAATAAGGTGCAGTTCCAAATCAACTGCATTTTTATTTTGGTCAAGTTTTGTTGAATCTAGTAATGGATTTGGTTGAAAATGGTTATGAGATAGTGTATCCATCAGGGATTTTGGAAAAATTAGAAATCTGGATTACTTGTCCTTATTGGTGTTGTAAATTGGAGATTGCAGTATATAACCCTAGGTTACTGGGTTAGGGAAAATTGGGTACTGTTGCATCTAGAATGAATCGAGTTCCATGCTATTTTGGGGATTGATGGATGGTGTAGTGATGGAGTTACTGCCGGAGTTTGGTCGATGATGATGGCCGGAGTTGTGAAATATCGGCGTTGACAGGTTTGAAGGGTAGAGGGTATGGCCTGTTTTCAGGTTGGAGTTGATGTTGGGTTGCAGGGATTTTTGACTCGGGTTGGTCTAGGGTAAATGGGGGGGAAAACTCGAAGCAGTGAGGATATTTTCTCGAAGTAAATAAGGTTGCTTGAGTTTGCTTTGTTTCAGAATTGTAAAAAACAGAGCTATTCTGTTTTAAGAAATTTTTAAAAGTAAAGTTTAAATGTAAATCTGGAAATATAATTTAGGGTTAAACTTGAATCTAAAAATGAATTCAAAAAAGTTTGAATTCTAAATTTATCATATTTTAAATGCAGAATTCAAATTTGGTTCAAAAATAAAAAAATAAAGGAAATAGGAACTGTTTGCAGTTTTTAAATTTGAAGTGAAAGTTTAAATTGTAAACTTAATTTGGACTTAGGCTTTAATAACCAGAATTCAAATATAAATAAGTTTAAATTCTGTTCTTTTGAAATTGTTTAAAATTCTAGAAATTTCAAAAGTTTAAGTTTTTTTTTTAATAAAACAGAAAAACTGTTTCTGTTTTAAATGTAAAAGGGTAAGTTTAAATTTGCAGGTGTAGGTTTAAACTGAGTGTAAGTTTGAAATTTGAATATGAATTCAAATTTAATTTGTCAGATATTTGAAATCATTTATGTTTTCAAATTTAAATTTGATTTTAAACTCTCAAGTATAAATGCATTGTGTTTTGGCATTTGAATTGAAAGGTTAAATGTTTAAAATTAGGAATTTAAAATGAATTCAAATTTAAGTTTTTAAAACTGAATTTAAATTTTAAACTTCAGTTTTAAATAAAGATTTAAATTTAAATTTCTTTCAAATGATTTGTATTTGGATTGAAGATGTAAATTATAGAAAGAGTTTTAAAGAATTAAAACTAAAATGAGTTTAGAAGTTATATTTCAATTTTGAAATTTTAAAGTAATTTTTTAAATTGATTTGAATTTAATTTGAATTGAAATTTAAATTCTTTTTAAAAACATATTAAGTATACGTTTCTTGTAAACATATAAGATTAAGTTGTATTGTTTAAAATCTTATTTTAAATAAATTTGGATCTTAAGTTTAAAAGAAATGTTAAATTGAATTTAATGTGAATTTAAAAACATTTTGTTTTTAAATGCATGATTAAATAAGTAATATTTATCTAAAAGATAAATAAAAGATTAATGATTGGATTCATTTGATTATTAAGGTAATTAAGATAAATGTTAATTATTTAATTAATTAATAATGGGATGATTAATTAAATAACTAATGATATTTAATTTGATTTGAGATTAATTAATTAAGGTTAATTAATATATGATTAAGAATGGTTAACTAAATTTTAATTTATGATTAAGATTTATTTAATCAAGTGATTAAATTAAGGTTTTAATTAACACCTAGTTAATTAATAATTAGGATTAATTAAATAGTAATTAAATATTAATTACTTAATAACTAATGATGATTAATTTGAGTTAATTTCTTAATTAAGTAATTAAGAAATGTTAATGAAGTCATTAACTCAAGATAATTAATTAATGTGATTAATTTTTGATAATTAATTAGATTAATTAATTAATAATAATCAATTGTTTAAGTTCTAATTACTTAATGAAAGTAATTAGTGAATTAATTACTTAATGTAATTAATTAAGGTTAATGTGATTTGTTTAGATTAATTAATTAAGTTTAATTAATTTAAACATTTGTTGAATTGTTGATAATTACTTATGTAATTTAAGAATTTGTAATTACTTAAGGAAGTAATTAATTAATAATTACAGAATGTAATTAAAGATATTTGATATAGAAGTAATTTGGATTTAAATTACTTTGAAATTAATCAAGGGGATTAATTTAGATAATTAATTAAGAATAATTAATTATTGGATTGAGTAATTAATGTAGTTAATTACTGAATGGTTATTAATCAAGGGTGATTAATATATATGTAGGGTTTAATATAATTAACTTGTGTGATCAATATTAAATGCTAATTACTTATTGTAATTAGAGATAGTTAATTAGTAATGATTAATTGGAAAGAATATTGAGATGATTATTTATAAATTGATTTGTAATCAATGGATGGTTAAGTTAAGCAGAATATTGATGATGAAGTAATTAATTTAATTCATTTTAAATTAATTATAGATTGAGTGATTAATTTAATTCATTTTAAATTAATTATAGAAGGTGTGATCATTTGATCATTTGCTTATGTTTGATGATTGGTATTGGTTGACTGGTATGGTTTGTAATCTCAGTTGTGAGATGGATTATGTATGTGATATGGATGCATTGGTTGCTCTTGGATGATAATATGGATTATCTGATTTGATATGGATTATCTGTGGATAATGATAATGTTGAGTTATCTATTGTGTTGTGAATTATCTATCTATGTATATTTAGATAATGAATTGAATTGTTTTAAACTTAAAACAACTTGGACATAAAAGACACGCTTTGGTTTTCGATGAGACCGGAATCGGGTTTCCATATTTGGACATCCGAAAACCACATCGATTCCAAATAACGTTAGGTCGTTAATCCAAGTGGAGCGAGTGAAGACTCGAGGTGTAAGGGCTATACGTCAGTATAACTCTGTGGGTGATTCCGTAATGAGTTTGACGGAATAGGTCTTATAGATTCGAGATGGTGAATCAGAGTGCAAGGGTTATTGTCGTTAACTCTGAGGGTGATTCCAATACGAGTGTAACGAGATAATGCCTTCGGTTTCGTTCGAACCCGGAACGAACTTGTATGGATTGAATGCTTTCAGAACATCGTCAGGTGGACGATGAGCATTCTAAGTGTTGTGTTCTATAAAGGTAATCGTAACCTCAAGCCTCATCAACCGGGAATGGCTAAAACAGGGGAGGTGCAGCAAAGCTTCGTGGGTAGCCCCCACTGGAGAGTAAGATTTACCCCTGTCTAGAGGTCCCTTTATATTTCGGCTGTGTGGGACGGTTGATCATGACAACCGTCGGGGTTGTCTTATTTGGAACTGTTCAGTAAGGAACGGGTCCGGCTTTGTGTTGCAGGGGATGAAGGGAGTAATCCTCGGTACGGTGATCTAGGCCACGTACTGTGACGGGCGGTACCCCAGTAGCCCTGCCATTGATGGAATCCAAAATCCAATAAGTGCCGTACGTATTAGTTGTGCCCAACTATGTTGGAATGTGAGATGTAAGCATTTCAGCTATTTTTGTATTTTATTTGAAAACCCTAGACACTATTATAATATCACCGGATTTCCTATCAAATGTTTTGGTTAGCGTAAGGTAAAAACTTTTCCATGTTTATGTGTGGGAAGTCTTACGTGATACCTTTTCTTTCAAAGGTTTTTCAAAGTTAAGCAACTTTAACCTGTTACTCACACCAGACCCATGTCTGACCCGGAGTTATTTCTGTTTTTCTATAACTCTTGGGTACTCAAATTTTTATGAGTAGTCAAGAGAATTCAGGTTAGGATTCAGGATTAGCTTTGACGAATTGTGGAGGAGCATATGGAGCAGGAGGCTTCTGCGTATAGTTATATAGTTCCGCTGTGTTTGGTCTCTGAGTGTTCTGTTTGTATTGAGTTGTAATAACTAGACAGGTGTTTATAACTGTCTAGTATGTGTTGTATATGTCTGTGTACTCTGATAATTGATGTATACTATGTAATACCTTGTTATTAATATAATTTATTCGTTTCCGCTGTTGAGATTCTTGTGTTGTTTCTTTCTTCTCTTCTTTCTTTTCTTCTTCTATCCCTTTCTTTCTTAATTCATGACGCGATTTTCTGGGAGTGAAAATCGGGTCATGACATTTTGGTATCAGAGCGTTAGGTTGAGTGAATACTTAGGCTCTGAATAGAGAGCATTAGGTTGAGTGAATACCTAGGCTCTGTAGTGGTGTCTATCTTGAGAGAACGTATTTGTAATTTTTAATATATATATATATATAATTATTTCTACCTATTTGTTGGATTACCTGTTCAGGTTTTTCCAATATAAGTTATAAAGGTAGATGAGGTAGAAGTGTGTGTAACACGACTACCACTGGTTGGAGTTTGAATGTTTGAGGTTGGAGGTGTATTTGTCGAGACTGTAGACCTAATACCGTCTCGAGTGGGTTTTGTTTGGTTTAAGGACTTCATCGATCTCTGAAGGTAACCTGTTAAGGTTCGGAGTTCATCTTTGAAGTGTTGAATTGAGTTTTGATCTGTCGGTTGAGCAGAAGCAAGCAAGTGATGGTATCTTGATATCTCAGGAGATAGTAGCTGCGTGATGAGATGCAGTGATTATGGATATTTCCGAAGATGTTTCTTTGGAGCAAGAACAAGAGTAAGAAGTGAGTCAGCTCGGTGGTATGGCTGAGTTTGGCTGAGTATTCTGAGTTGGTAGGGAGTCTTCTGGCTGGGTAGTTTTTCTGAAGTGGAGTTCAGAAGCAGCAGAGTGGATCTTTTCTCTGGTAAGTTGGCTAAGTCAGCATAAGCTGTTCTGTTTGGTTGAGAGAGAGCAGTTACCTTGGATTTAGGCTGAGTTGATCGCAAAAGTGACTTGCGATAGTATGTTCTCTTGTGTTTGTTGGAGATTGTCTGGATGTCTTCTGGAAGTCAGAGTTTGTCAGCATCCGGAGATCGAGTTTTCTTTCCAGGAATGGAGCTGGTGGTTCAGTTAGTAGATGGATGGTTCCTTGAGATAGAAGTTGGTGAGCAACTCAGGTTTGGGAGGAACATCTGAGTTTTTCTTGTGGATATGTGGAACCATATTTTCTGTGCTGGGTTGTCTGGTCTGTGCTTGTGCTCTTCTTTAGCATTTTCTTCTGTTTCGGATCAGAGTTGGCAGCGGAAGCAGTTTGGGGGTGTTTCTGTTTTCTTTTCCGGATAAGGAGAAGTTTGTTCTTTCTTCTGTTGTTGAGAAGCAGGGTTTGTGTTCTTGGTTTTTGGGTGATCTTGAAGAGATCATTGGATTGTTTTGCTTCGGTCTGTTTCTTTTGGAATCAGCAAGAGTTGAGCTGATCAGGATGGATGTTGGTAGCCCAGGATCGTCCAAAGAATTTTTATGGATAAGAGACAGAGAAATTTGGATTCTGGAATTGGAGATTTGATTTTGGATAAGTTTTTCTCTGATCCAAGGAGCTATAAGTTTGGGAAGCTAGCTCCGAAGTGTTTTGGTTTCTTCTGTGTTTTTGGGTTAGATCAGTGTTTGGTTTTCGAGTGTTGAATTGCCAGTTTAGATATCTGGGATTCAGTGTGTTTCACGTATCTCTGAGGGAGTTCGTGTTTGATATTTCTGGTTGTAGAACCAGCAGTTTAGGATGGTTTGTTTGTTGTGTCAGACTCGTTTGTAGTCTGCTATTCTGTATAGAATTGTTGCTAGGAGCTCTATAGCTTGATAGTATTGGTTGATTGGATTTTATAGAGCGAGTATCCCGATATATATATATATATACCGGGGAAACTCGTGAAGATTTTATCCAAAATTCTTTTGGATAATTAGATCTGTTCTGATTGTGTGAATTGGTTGCTTTGGTTGTTGGCATATGGTTAACATATGCTGTATTTTAAAATAAAATCTGTAAATAGATTATTAAATTGCCTTTGTTTTAAATTTCGGGGACGAAATTCTTTTAAGGGGGAAGGATTGTAACGACCCGGAATTTTGGACAATATAAATTTAATAATCTGGGTTTAAATTTATATTGAATTAATAATTTTGATTAATAAATTTGATTTGATTTAAATAATCTTCTTTATTTAATTATTTAATTTGTGAAATTATTTTTAATGAGTTAATAAATTGTTTTCTATTCAATAATGTATATGTATTTATATATATTTTAAATAGACAAGTTGTTTTTAGTTAAATTGGTATAGCATAATTTTATATGTTTTGAAAATAGAAATTATGATTTATTTTTGATTTGAGTTTTTCAAAAATATTTAATTAAATACTATATGATTTTATATATGAGATAAATGTTTTAACTAGTTTAAAATTTCATTTTAATTCAAGTTGTATATTAAAAACTCTTTTATAAATTTGCTTGAAAAGTTTCTTTTCAAATGAACTAATTAACTAAGTTTAATCTATCTTTAACACTTAATTAAATAACAATTTATTTAAAGAGACATGTGTATGTATATAAGACTTAAACTAACATGTGTAATCTTATCTCTATTTTTAAAAGACAAGTGTCAATATTTCATTTTCATTTTTCTTTTAATTCATTTAAAACTGAAATTACATTCATATCATTTGTGTCTTCATTCATATGCATTTTGTTTCATTCCTAAATAAAAATAAAACCTGAAATTTCATTCTCACAAACCATATACAAGTCTGCATCTTCCATTTTCAAATCTGCAACCTTGAAATCAAACATGTAGCTCCTCTTTTCAAACTCCTCTGTTTCAAAACAAATTTGCATTCTTCAACCATATACAAACCTGCATCTCAAATCTCATTCACATCCAAAGTTCAAACCTGCATGCATCATTATGAATCATAGAACCTGCATTTCAACATGAAAGCAAAGACCTGCATGTTCTTGCATATGAAAACAAGTGAAAGCTCTGCATGTAAAGAACCTGAAAGCATCATTTTCAAACAAAGAGGCCTGCATGCATCATTTTGAAACAAGAATCAGGATTTTAAAGCAAGAAGAGCCTGTATTTTCATAATCTGGAATGATTCCCTGCATATTGCAATGTGCTCTGCATTTTGGCATATAGGTGAGTAACACTTAATTTAAATAAAGTTAGGTAGGAATGCATGTTGTTTATTTGCTGTGTTAAATCTGTGTTCATGTTTTGCTACTGCCTGTGCATATATGAATGCAATGCATGTTTTGATTCCTAGGTTCTGATTATTTTAGTTTGAGTTCAAAACTGATAAACAGTTTTCCTTCTTGATCTGGATGTTATCATAGATTAGCATTTGAGTGGAATTTGATTATTTCATGATAACATAAAAATTTAAATGCCTTTTATAAGTTGTTTAATTCTGTGATGTTTGGAAACATAAACACAAACTAAATTCTGTATAAACTTGAAAATGTAGATATCATGAATTGGTGTTTCAAGTTTACTATCAGAATCATTGAGTAAATTCAGGAATTCTAAAACAGAAATTAAAATTTATTTTTGTTGTGAATAAGGTGCAGTTCCAAATCAACTGCATTTTTATTTTGGTCAAGTTTTGTTGAATCCAGTAATGGATTTGGTTGAAAATGGTTATGAGATAGTGTATCCATCAGGGATTTTGGAAAAATTAGAAATCTGGATTACTTGTCCTTATTGGTGTTGTAAATTGGAGATTGCAGTATATAACCCTAGGTTACTGGGTTAGGGAAAATTGGGTACTGTTGCATCTAGAATGAATCGAGTTCCATGCTATTTTGGGGATTGATGGATGGTGTAGTGATGGAGTTACTGCCGGAGTTTGGTCGATGATGATGGCCGGAGTTGTGAAATATCGGCGTTGACAGGTTTGAAGGGTGGAGGGTATGGCCTGTTTTCAGGTTGGAGTTGATGTTGGGTTGCAGGGATTTTTGACTCGGGTTGGTCTAGGGTAAATGGGGGGGAAAACTCGAAGCAGTGAGGATATTTTCTCGAAGTAAATAAGGTTGCTTGAGTTTGCTTTGTTTCAGAATTGTAAACAACAGAGCTATTCTGTTTTAAGAAATTTTTAAAAGTAAAGTTTAAATGTAAATCTGGAAATATAATTTAGGGTTAAACTTGAATCTAAAAATGAATTCAAAAAAGTTTGAATTCTAAATTTATCATATTTTAAATGCAGAATTCAAATTTGGTTCAAAAATAAAAAAAATAAAGGAAATAGGAACTGTTTGCAGTTTTTAAATTTGAAGTGAAAGTTTAAATTGTAAACTTAATTTGGACTTAGGCTTTAATAACCAGAATTCAAATATAAATAAGTTTAAATTCTGTTCTTTTGAAATTGTTTAAAATTCTAGAAATTTCAAAAGTTTAAGTTTTTTTTTTAATAAAACAGAAAAACTGTTTCTGTTTTAAATGTAAAAGGGTAAGTTTAAATTTGCAGGTGTAGGTTTAAACTGAGTGTAAGTTTGAAATTTGAATATGAATTCAAATTTAATTTGTCAGATATTTGAAATCATTTATGTTTTCAAATTTAAATTTGATTTTAAACTCTCAAGTATAAATGCATTGTGTTTTGGCATTTGAATTGAAAGGTTAAATGTTTAAAATTAGGAATTTAAAATGAATTCAAATTTAAGTTTTTAAAACTGAATTTAAATTTTAAACTTCAGTTTTAAATAAAGATTTAAATTTAAATTTCTTTCAAATGATTTGTATTTGGATTGAAGATGTAAATTATAGAAAGAGTTTTAAAGAATTAAAACTAAAATGAGTTTAGAAGTTATATTTCAATTTTGAAATTTTAAAGTAATTTTTTAAATTGATTTGAATTTAATTTGAATTGAAATTTAAATTCTTTTTAAAAACATATTAAGTATACGTTTCTTGTAAACATATAAGATTAAGTTGTATTGTTTAAAATCTTATTTTAAATAAATTTGGATCTTAAGTTTAAAAGAAATGTTAAATTGAATTTAATGTGAATTTAAAAACATTTTGTTTTTAAATGCATGATTAAATAAGTAATATTTATCTAAAAGATAAATAAAAGATTAATGATTGGATTCATTTGATTATTAAGGTAATTAAGATAAATGTTAATTATTTAATTAATTAATAATGGGATGATTAATTAAATAACTAATGATATTTAATTTGATTTGAGATTAATTAATTAAGGTTAATTAATATATGATTAAGAATGGTTAACTAAATTTTAATTTATGATTAAGATTTATTTAATCAAGTGATTAAATTAAGGTTTTAATTAACACCTAGTTAATTAATAATTAGGATTAATTAAATAGTAATTAAATATTAATTACTTAATAACTAATGATGATTAATTTGAGTTAATTTCTTAATTAAGTAATTAAGAAATGTTAATGAAGTCATTAACTCAAGATAATTAATTAATGTGATTAATTTTTGATAATTAATTAGATTAATTAATTAATAATAATCAATTGTTTAAGTTCTAATTACTTAATGAAAGTAATTAGTGAATTAATTACTTAATGTAATTAATTAAGGTTAATGTGATTTGTTTAGATTAATTAATTAAGTTTAATTAATTTAAACATTTGTTGAATTGTTGATAATTACTTATGTAATTTAAGAATTTGTAATTACTTAAGGAAGTAATTAATTAATAATTACAGAATGTAATTAAAGATATTTGATATAGAAGTAATTTGGATTTAAATTACTTTGAAATTAATCAAGGGGATTAATTTAGATAATTAATTAAGAATAATTAATTATTGGATTGAGTAATTAATGTAGTTAATTACTGAATGGTTATTAATCAAGGGTAATTAATATATATGTAGGGTTTAATATAATTAACTTGTGTGATCAATATTAAATGCTAATTACTTATTGTAATTAGAGATAGTTAATTAGTAATGATTAATTGGAAAGAATATTGAGATGATTATTTATAAATTGATTTGTAATCAATGGATGGTTAAGTTAAGCAGAATATTGATGATGAAGTAATTAATTTAATTCATTTTAAATTAATTATAGATTGAGTGATTAATTTAATTCATTTTAAATTAATTATAGAAGGTGTGATCATTTGATCATTTGCTTATGTTTGATGATTGGTATTGGTTGACTGGTATGGTTTGTAATCTCAGTTGTGAGATGGATTATGTATGTGATATGGATGCATTGGTTGCTCTTGGATGATAATATGGATTATCTGATTTGATATGGATTATCTGTGGATAATGATAAGGGGAAATTAATTTAAAGGACAAAAATTTCTATATTTTTTGCCTCAAGGACACGACCTCAATATTTTTGCCACAAGGACAAACATTCTTCTAAAATTTATTTACAAGGACAAACATTTTCCAAATTATTCATAAGGACAACAAAACTGATACCGAGCTAAAAACTGATACCTAAAAACTGCTACCGATAACTACAAACTGATACCTAAAAACTGCTGTCAATAACTAAAAACTGATACCTACAGAAAGTTGTCCTTCAGGATAAAATATTGAAGGTCTGTCCTTGAGGCTAAAAAGCTGTGAAATTTTGTCCTTGACAATAATTTCCTGTAATGATAATGTTGAGTTATCTATTGTGTTGTGAATTATCTATCTATGTATATTTAGATAATGAATTGAATTGTTTTAAACTTAAAACAACTTGGACATAAAAGACACGCTTTGGTTTTCGATGAGACCGGAATCAGGTTTCCATATTTGGACATCCGAAAACCACATCGATTCCAAATAACGTTAGGTCGTTAATCCAAGTGGAGCGAGTGAAGACTCGAGGTGTAAGGGCTATACGTCAGTATAACTCTGTGGGTGATTCCGTAATGAGTTTGACGGAATAGGTCTTATAGATTCGAGATGGTGAATCAGAGTGCAAGGGTTATTGTCGTTAACTCTGAGGGTGATTCCAATACGAGTGTAACGAGATAATGCCTTCGGTTTCGTTCGAACCCGGAACGAACTTGTATGGATTGAATGCTTTCAGAACATCGTCAGGTGGACGATGAGCATTCTAAGTGTTGTGTTCTATAAAGGTAATCGTAACCTCAAGCCTCATCAACCGGGAATGGCTAAAACAGGGGAGGTGCAGCAAAGCTTCGTGGGTAGCCCCCACTGGAGAGTAAGATTTACCCCTGTCTAGAGGTCCCTTTATATTTCGGCTGTGTGGGACGGTTGATCATGACAACCGTCGGGGTTGTCTTATTTGGAACTGTTCAGTAAGGAACGGGTCCGGCTTTGTGTTGCAGGGGATGAAGGGAGTAATCCTCGGTACGGTGATCTAGGCCACGTACTGTGACGGGCGGTACCCCAGTAGCCCTGCCATTGATGGAATCCAAAATCCAATAAGTGCCGTACGTATTAGTTGTGCCCAACTATGTTGGAATGTGAGATGTAAGCATTTCAGCTATTTCTGTATTTTATTTGAAAACCCTAGACACTATTATAATATCACCGGATTTCCTATCAAATGTTTTGGTTAGCGTAAGGTAAAAACTTTTCCATGTTTATGTGTGGGAAGTCTTACGTGATACCTTTTCTTTCAAAGGTTTTTCAAAGTTAAGCAACTTTAACCTGTTACTCACACCAGACCCATGTCTGACCCGGAGTTATTTCTGTTTTTCTATAACTCTTGGGTACTCAAATTTTTATGAGTAGTCAAGAGAATTCAGGTTAGGATTCAGGATTAGCTTTGACGAATTGTGGAGGAGCATATGGAGCAGGAGGCTTCTGCGTATAGTTATATAGTTCCGCTGTGTTTGGTCTCTGAGTGTTCTGTTTGTATTGAGTTGTAATAACTAGACAGGTGTTTATAACTGTCTAGTATGTGTTGTATATGTCTGTGTACTCTGATAATTGATGTATACTATGTAATACCTTGTTATTAATATAATTTATTCGTTTCCGCTGTTGAGATTCTTGTGTTGTTTCTTTCTTCTCTTCTTTCTTTTCTTCTT
The DNA here is from genome assembly GCA_030765085.1 of Allium cepa. Taxonomy (NCBI): domain Eukaryota; kingdom Viridiplantae; phylum Streptophyta; class Magnoliopsida; order Asparagales; family Amaryllidaceae; genus Allium; species Allium cepa. Next base: position 272,988,816 of record CM060929.1, read on the forward strand.
CTATCCCTTTCTTTCTTAATTCATGACGCGATTTTCTGGGAGTGAAAATCGGGTCGTGACACAAATCCGGGTGGCCGGCAAAGGGATTGCGAGGCACGTCGGGACGTTTTATGCGGATCACAGTAGGATTCTCGGAAGGAGGCGGAGAGGGGACAAACTCCGTGGTCTTCTCCGTGGTAACTCGGGGAGGCTGAGTAGGAGACTGAGGACCAGGTGGTGAATCAAACAAGGAACGCCTCCTCTTCCTCTGCTGGATACCTTCCTCAATGACTCCAAGAAGAGAGCGATATTTAACTACATCCCCGGAACGGCCAGTTGGCTGCTTCGGCTTAGTAGAAGCTCTCATCAACTTGAATTGTTCAAGGCGGTGTCGAACGTCTGAAGTTTTGGCCACCTCGCCTGCCCCTGTAATAAAGATCAAGTGTTACGAACATACGAGGGTCCATAATTCAAGAAATATGTTAACTTAAAAAGAATGAGAAGGCACGTCTATTATACAAACCCCACGGAGAAGGAGAATACTGCAATAAGTCCTGAATCTCAGTCCAGGACGGAAGCGAACCATAAAATATTCCTAAGTCCCTATCATAAATGGAATCTGCAGAAGTCAAGAGTTCACCTTGAATCGCTAGAGCCACCTCAGCTGAAGAACTCTTAGGGAATGGATCCGCGCCAGCCCCAGCCTTGTCAACCTCCTTTGACTTCTTCACCGAGGCTGATCCTTCCTCCAACCCTTCAAAAGCCTGGCGGAAGGCATCATCCGTCCACTCCTGGATCTCCCCTGCCTGCTCAGAAGACAAAGCCCCGGCACCACTACCACCCTGTCCTTCACCTTCTCCATCTCCTCCGCTCTCCTCTTCGTCTCTTTCCTCCTCTCCACCTTCCTCCTCCGGAATATCTGGACATGTATTGGGAGAGGGTCCATCAGACTTCTTAAGCTTCTTTCCCCCAACGGCTGGAGGTACCGAGAAAGGTCTCTTCTTGCTACTCTTCGCAGTAGCCCCATCCTTAGCTTTAGCAGCCCTCTCCTCAGCTGTATCTCTCTGTTTAACCACAGATTGATGTGGCAGAATCAAGTTATACTCCAGGAGAGTGGCGTTCCTGATCAGGTAAGAGGCCGACCTATCCCTTCCCGAAATGACCTTTATTTCAGCAGCCATCCGCGCCAAGGAATCATTCTCCACAACCGCAAAGCCACCTGTTGCTAGCAAGAAATAAAAGCATATAAGAAGAAGCATTGTGATCGGGACAAGGAAAATATAAATGAAGTTCAACTTACAGCCGGAAGTGAAAAGGCGGAAAGAAACAGGGTCATCCCTAATGAAAAACCATTCCTTCTTGAACATACTAAACTTCGAGTACAAATCCAGAACAGGCTTGAAGGGCACGGCCGCTTCCAAACTGATATATGGAGACCCCTTCTTGTAGCCTCTCAAGTTGTACAGATATCAGATCACCCGGTTGGAAGGGGGACGCCCATATTTCCTCTGAAAGATGACGAAAAGACTCACCAGAATGGCGTAGGAGTTAGGCTGAAGCTGGAATGGAGCCACCTTCAGTTATGTGATAAAGCTAACTATCCAAGCGTTGAGAGGCGGGATAGCACCACACATGCAATGATATCTGCTGTAAGCAAAGTAGCCTTCGGGGGGGTCATACGGCATCACTCCTTCCCCCGGCAATAACATGCGTGCTCTATCTATTCCAAAGGAACGAGATATAACATCGAGTTGCTCCTCCTTCAGGGAGCTAGGAAAGCAATCGGGAGGGGAGACCAGAAGTTCCTAGGGACCATACCCGTCCACTAACGACCTCGGGGCAGGTCCATGTCGCGCCGGTTCTGGTTGGGCTGGGGGCACGGAAGAAGACTCTCCTCTATCCTTGGACTTCTTACTATCTGATCGAGTTTCCGCTTTGCGAGACATTTATCCGCGACACAAGAAAAACATGGTATTAGAACAAGGAGTATGGGAATATAAACGAATAGTTATCAAGTTTCATTCGGTATTGAAGGTCTAAGTTTCATTCGGTATTGAAGGTCCAGGTTTCATTCGGTATTGAAGGTCCAGGTTTCATTCGGTATTGAAGGACCAAGTTTCATTTGGTAATTGAAAATGAAGTTCGTTCAGCCTAGTAGCTCCTCACCTGATTCGGCAGAGACTTTGATTCGGCAGAGATAACTCTTTGATTCGGCAAGGACAAGGAGAAGGTTCGGCTGATAAGAAATAACGAAGGCGTATAACCCCTATTTATAGACAAATGTGGGACACCGGACCAATTGGTTCGACACTCAGGGACCGAATGAAGACCCCCTAGCTAAAACAAAGCACGGCATATACTAGCATATGCCCTGCTTTGGGGGGCAAGTGTTGGGTGCATTTCCACCGCCACCGGTCCAAAAGAAAAGGAGCCAAGCCTCTCCACCTCGAAGCCGATCCAAAGCCCACACCGAACCAACCTACCACATGCGCCTGCCGAACCAAACACGCTCCAACCACCGAACCAGGTGACTACCGAACCATCCTCTACCTATGACCACCAGACCAACCACCACCGAATGGACCACCATTACCGAACCAACTACACCCGGACCATCTCTCTGCCGAACCTACCTCCCCCATGCTCCACCGAACCAAGTGACCACCGGACCAACACCTCATAACCTCTCCATACCGAACCAACTCCAAGGCCACACCAACCCATGCCGAACCAACCCCCTCCACACATCACCGAACCAAGCTTCGCCGAACCAGATATGCCAGACCAGATTGCTTCAGCCCAGGCCCATCAGCAGCTATATACATCCAAGACCCCTGCCCCCAGCCTCACTCTATAAATAGAGGGGCAGGGGTACAACAATGAGAGACAAGTTTGAGAATCTGAAAGAAAAAGGATAATAACATATAAAGTGGACGTAGGCACGTTCTGGCCGAACCACTATAAATATGTGTGTCTTTTACAGTTCAGTCCCTGCTTTTTACATATTTGCATAAGTCACCCAAATCATTAAAAACCACATAAAATCAACTAAATTATACGGATTGGAGGTGTTTGCCCATTTTTTGTGCAAACAATATTTTGAAATTCAAGTTAAAATTAACTTTTAAATATTTTAAAATCGATTAATTATTCCAATTTAATTTGTTAAAATTTCTGGGTCGCCACATGGCTTATTTGCTATAAATCGGAAATACATAAGATAGTCTTATACA